>BSBM01000960.1:5332356-6665445 GCA_027924585.1 Larix kaempferi | reverse complement strand
ACCTGCACACATATGACTCCCTGTCATGTGTCTCAAAACCAAGTGGCTGCTCCACATACACTTGCTCTTCGACTACACCATTCAAGAAAGTTGTCTTGAAATCCATCTAGTGTATCTTCCACTTCATCACTGCAACCAGAGAAAGTACTGTTCTGATGGAAGTGTATATGGCTATAGGTGCAAAAGTCTCTTCCTGGTCTATCCCCTCTTTCTGGGATAAGCCACGAGCTACAAACCTCACCTTGTATTTCTATATGATAGCATCTGTATCATGCTTGATCTTATAGATACACTTGGAAGTCACAACAGACTTCCCTTTTGGTCTTGGGACCACATCCCAAACATCATTTTTCATGATCGATTGGTATTCCTCGACCATGCCATCCTTCCATTCTTTATTTTCCGCTACCTCTTCATAACTGGAAGGTTCTTTTATTCATAATGTCACAAAGCAAGGCAACATAGCTAGTGTGTGACCTTGTCCTTTTCCTTTCTCTGTGTTCCTCTTCTGTAATGCCATACCTTTCTACATCTTGGATTAGCTCTCTAGCCCATGCAGGTTTCCTCTTGTGAGATTTCTTCTCACGGGGTGGATCTACAGGTTCTTGTGGATATTCAATTTCACAAACTTCTTTTGGAATTGCTTCATTCATAATGGTGTCTTGAAATATGGTTGCCTTTGGTTCTTCATTGTCCTCAACAGGTGTCTTCCTTGATTTGATATATGCTGAGTCTTCATCAAATTTTACATCCTTGTTGACGTCAATCTTCTTGAACCCTGGAAAGTAGATTTTGTATGCCTTCGAGCTTTCACTGTAACCCACAAAGATGCCCTTCTTTCTTGAACTATATAGCTTTGTCCTCTTTTCCTTTTGAGTGTGTGTGTATACTGGACAACCAAATATCCTGAGATGGCTAACTTCAGGTTTCTTACCTAAGAAAAATTCTTCTGGTGTTTTGTTGTCAAGTATCTTGTGGGGTGTTCTATTCTGCACATATACACCCGTCTTAGCTTCTTTTTCCCATAGATGCATAGGCATATCTCGGTCATGAAGCATTGTCCATGCTGCTTCCATGATAGCTCTATTCTTCCTTTCTGCAACCCCATTCTGTTGTCGATTGTAAGGAGTGTCAACTCCCTCTTAATCCCTAAATCACTGCATAACTTCTTGAAATCTCCTCAAGTGAATTATCCGCCATTGTCGGATCTAAAGGTGTTGATCTTCTTATCAGTTTGATTTTCTAAAAAGGCTTTGAATTCCTTGAACTTATCAAACAATTCATCTTTATTCTTCAAGAAATAAACCCAAGTCTTCCTACATAAATCATCAATGAAGGAAACATAATACACATATCCACTCAGACAACTGGATGACATTGGTTCTTATACATCGGAGTGGATAATATCCAAGAATCCTTTTTCTTTGCTTTCACTGCTTGGAAATGCCTTGTTGGTGTTCTTCCCTTTTGCACATCCTTTGCAAATGCCTTCATGCTTTGACTGGATTTCAAGATGACCTTCTACAATTTTGCTTGCAATTGGTAGTGCTCTGTAGTGCATGTGTGCAAGCCTCCTATGCCAAATTTCACTTGGCTCCATGGATTCATGTACCATGGCATGTTCAGGTTGTCCCTTTAATTTGTACAATCCTCCCTCTTGCTCCCCAATCACTACTGCATCATCTATGGTCTTACCCTTTGGCCACATGAGTACTTGGACATCCAAAAATGCAACTCTCATTCCTTTTGCATCCACAGATGATATGAAGAGAAGATTCTTCTTGAGTCCAGGTACATATAGAACATATTTCATCTTCAAAGACTTCCCAGAGTCTAGTTTGTAGGAGGCTTCACCACTTCCTTTTACGGGATATTGATAGTCATCCCCAAGTTTAACCTTATGAGGTGACTCATGTTCAGATAGATCTATAAAGGATTATATAAACCCAATCATGTGTTTGGAAGCCCCA
This sequence comes from Larix kaempferi, assembly GCA_027924585.1. Taxonomy (NCBI): domain Eukaryota; kingdom Viridiplantae; phylum Streptophyta; class Pinopsida; order Pinales; family Pinaceae; genus Larix; species Larix kaempferi. The sequence continues at coordinate 6,663,475 of BSBM01000960.1, read as the reverse complement.
CTAGCAATAAGCCAATCATCACATCCATGAGAGATAGTTTCTGTGAGAGCAGATATCAATAAACATTCTTCCTCACTTGAAGAGTATTCACTTTCTGCCCTAGTCTTCTTCTTGGGAGGTTCATAATCCTCAGCAACATGAGCATGATATCTCTTCTTGTTTTATTTTTTGTTGGTTTTTTTCTTGTTATTCTTGGGACAATGTGAAGAAAAGTGTCCCTTCTCATTACAAGTAAAGCACCTCAAATCTTTCTTATCTCTTTGATGGTGGTGTGGAGTTCTCTTGTGATAAGATTTCTCCCTATTGAACTTACCTTTCTTGGTGTGTGTTGTGAGAGCTTGATATTCATTTCCCATATTTTCTTCTTAGACCACAAGCCTAGATTTTTCTTGTGAACATTCCTCCCACAGTCTACTGAAAGAGATCAATCTCTTTCTTGCACAAATTCCTTGGATGAAGGAGTCCCATGACCTAGGTAGCCCATTCAATGTGGTCATTACAATTTCTCCATTCTCCACTACTTCATCCACAGCTTTAAGTTGTTCCTTGATTTGAGAGACCTTAGAAAAGTAGAATTGAATGGTCTCTCCATTATGGATTTTTACCCCTTTCAATTGGTTTCATATATTCATATTCCGATTTATGTACTTTCCTTCAAACAACTTGGTCAAAGAGTCAAACATCTCCTTAGGTTTATTTAGGGAAGACACATGAGGTATGAGATGGTCCTTTATAGAATCAACAATCATTCTCTTAGCCTTGACGAGGTTCTTTTTGTGTAAGGCCTTAGCCTCTTCTCCATCTGGAACTAGAACCTCTTCACTTATGTAAGTGTCCTACTCATTCTCTTATAGGATTAACCCAATCCTATACTTCCAGGCTCGAAAATTATCAGCCCCTTCAAGCTTATCCTAAAGCTTGGTGTGGTGAGACATCTTAAAGAGTACTTCAAATGGAAATAGAAAAGTTATTAGGTCTTACCACTTAATTTGCTGAAAAATGGATCTAGAGTTGGATTAGGGTTTGCTAGAGAAACCCTAAAAATTCAAAATTTGAATTTCAAACTTCTAAAAGGATAGAAAGATGCGCCTTGCTGAGCTAGTCAAGCTGGTATACTCCAAATTTGAAAACTGCAAAATTTGACCCCTCGAAATTGCTTTTGAAACTTTCGGATTCACTCGACACGACCCTGAACTAGGGTTTGATTTTCCTGGAGCTTCACCCAACCAAAAAGTTCTGTCCACATGACCTAACTAGGGTCGACCCACACTGGTGGTCTAATAACCCATCAATACAAATGACGACACTTACAATGTAACTTGCGACACTTGCAAATACAAATGACGACACATCCAATCAAATGAATAATACATCTCTGTTGGATATACAATAAAGTACTAATGTAATATACAAGTGAATATCTTTCGAAGTTACAAATACATCAAAAAGACAGACCATGTGGTTGGAGTCTTCCACAACTATAGTTCAGCTTAGAAGAATATAGTGGTGTACCTTCTGAATAGAGACAACGATGACGAGAGCCAACTTATCCTCATGTGGGTAGCATAGTGGCTGGAGAGACAATGTCTGACTCACATAATATATGACCCATTCTTTATGCGCAGTATCTTCCTAGATTAACACATCGGAAATGACATATTCAGATGCTGAAACATAAAGGATAAAATCTTTCGAGAAATTAGGAGGTGAAATCAATGGGGAAGAAGTCAAGGCTTGTTTTAATGCTTCAAATGTTGCTTGTGCTTGTTCATCCGAAACAAAGGGAACGTGGGTCTGAAGCAAGTTAAGGAAACCATGAACTTTGATAGCATAGTCAGGAACGAAGCTATGAAGAAAATTGGATTTTTCTTGAAGGTTTTGTAATTGGCATAATGTTTGTAGGGATGGAAGGTCAAGAATGGCTTGAACCTTTAAAGGGTCGATAGTGATTCATTTTTGGGAAACAATAAAACCCAATAACTAGCCGACAAGAATGCAAAAAACACAATTGAGGGGGTTCAATCGAATGTTATATTTGCGACAATGCAAAAATATTTGCCGGAGATTGTCCAGATGGTCGGATTGCTTCTTGGATCGAGCTGTGAGGTCGTCCAAGTATACAAGGATAATATGGACCATGTCATGAAAATAGAAGGTCATGGCCTACTGAAATCTGGGACCACCATTTTTAAGACCAAATGGCATAATTCGATAGGAAAAGGTTCCCCACGGAGTAATGAAGGTAGTCTTATACTGATCTTCTTTACAAATTTGAATCTGATTGTAGCTAGAGAAACTGTCCATGAATGATAGAATCTCATGACCCGCACATGCATCAATGAGTTGATCGATGAAGGGTGTAGGAAAGTTGTGTTTGGGACAAGCTAAATTCAGATCACAAAAATCAGTACGGACGCGAATGGTTCCTTTTTTTTTGTTAAATGGAACTGGATTGGACACCCATGTGGTGTAAGTAATGGGTTAAATGAACCCAACTTGTCATAATTTTTCAATTTCTCCCTTTAGGGATGGTAATTTGGAGGGGTGAATGGGTTGTTTATTTTGGTTGATAGGCAGGATGTCAGGCAAAGCATCAATACGATGCTCAATAATGGTGGGGTCAAGACTAGGAATCTCATTATATGACCAAGAGAAAACATCACATAACTCTAGGAGGAGGTTCTTATAGGTACCGACTTCGTCTTGAGTATAGGAGGGGCCTAATGTAATGTTATCAACTATACCAAGTGTGACAGAAATATCAACCTGTATGTTGGGTGAGATGTTAGCCATGTTACCTTCCTCGAAGTCATCAGAAGCTGGGATGGGGTTCTTAAACCAGTCCACTTAGGTATGGATGAACTCTTTCGACTCGATGGAAAGTTGGTTGGACGTAACAAGATTAGAATCCTCGAGAATGAATTAGTCTCTATGATGCATGTCATCCCATGAAAATTCAATTGCAGTTAGTTCTTTGAGGATTTCTTCATCACCAAGAAAACACTGTGTAGATAGATCGGAAGAGGTAAAGCTGGAGGTCGGGGGAATGGTTGGTTCACCACTTTTGGAAATCATATAAATAGTGTTAACCTCTTTCGAAGAGGAGGATTTGGGTGGGTAAATCTCCTCGATGGTAGTAATGGATGATTTTAATGAAAACTGACTCATTTCATGCAACACCAACCGATACTCTGGTAAGTCTTGACAATGATGAGAGTAATGGCCGTAAACTCCGTATATGGCGCAAGAGTGGTTGGGGTTCACAACAATTTGTTATGCAGTGGGGGGGGTAGTTGGTCATTTGACAACTGGGATAGTGGGGTCATAGTCCAATGTCTTCATGTGTTCTTGAAGGTTGGGAAATTATGGACAATTATGGGTTACGTGGCCCAAATCATCGCACAGTACACACTTGGGAGGTGCGTGGGATAGAGGGGGAGGGTGTATGGTTTTAGTCACATTTGGTGTAGTGTCGATTTCATTGGTTTTGCCCCAGAATTTTTGGAAGACTGAGGGGTGGTGTTGTAGGTGGTTGTTCCCGACACACCAGAAGGTGGATGGTTAATGGTGGTGATCAGTTGGATCGGTTGAAGAATGAATTATGGAGTTGGAGTGGGATTAGGGGTAGGTAAATACCACATGGGAAGTACTAACATCAATCCTGGGAGATTTAGAGTGGCCATGATGGGCATACTTACAACCCCTAATGGGGGAAATGATAAAATGATCACGTTGATCGGTGTGACTCCAACATGGGTAGGTACCACTAGCGGTTGGGACTGAGGTGGTGGTTAATGGTTAGGGACCAATCGACTTGTTGAAATTGTACACAAGTCAGATATCTCAACGTCCGGAGGGGGAGGCGGTACAAAATGAAATGTGGAGACCATTGGAGACTCTGAATAAAGTCCAACCCCTACAGTGGAAATCAAAGGGGTAGGCGCACCAAAAACAGGTTGTTTAACCATGGGCAGAACTTTTTTGAGTGTAGAATGTGCGTTTGGTAATAATAAGTGACCTAATCGATTTTAACAACACATCCCTAATGGGGGAACATCATAATCTAGAATACAGATGAGGAAACAACCTTCATGGAATACATGTAGCTTCGTCCTAGGAGCAGGTTGTAGTTGAGCTGGGATTTGACGAGTTCAATGTCAATCAAGACATTGTTACCAACTAAATGCACTGGAAGTGATTCCTCCCCTACTCGCCTTAGTATCCATTTCTTGGTACAATGGTAGGTGCGACATCCAGAAATGAACTTGATAATATAGGATTAATAACCCAAAACCACGAATTTTGGAGGATTTTCATAGATATGGGGTGGATGATTTATTTTGAAAAATTGCAAACGAGTGACAAATAAGTTCCAATTGATTTTTCACTATTGTATATTCCATTAGTTTCATATGTTATAAGACTTACAATTAAAGTGAACAAAGGCGTAATCTTTGAAGCAACAGATCTATTCCAAACCTGTGAAAGGTTGTTTGAACAAAGGGAAACAATAAAAATAGTTGTTGAAGAGTTTCTTGTAGGAGGTGAAACAATCCTACGAACTGAGAAAGGAACGCAAAGGAATTATTTTCCTCCACCAAGGTGAGAGGTAACTCTTTTTGTTCCAAAATTGTTAACTTGTCAAGGTATATTTATCTTTCTATTATGTTACAATGTTAAATGATTAACACTTCTAAGAATCGTAATCATATCAAGATCCCATGCTTTCTCCTCTAGTCCTTAGATATGATGGGAAAAGGGTCATAGAAGTGGAAAATATGGAGGCTAACTTGACAATTCACAATCCCTGGTAAATTTAAGTGTCGCGGGAGAGATGAAAGCTTCAAATAATCACTACCTAAGTGGAAGAGTTTATGGAGGGATGTGCATGTTGTAGAGTCTTCCAATTGACCTTGGACTCAATCCAGGGTTATAGTTATCAAAGACATAGAGATAACTGAAGTTATTTAAGGAGAGGGTTGATTGTTCATAACTAGAATAGGGGCTCAAAGGAAGACAAAGACAAAATATAAGAAAATAATGAACTTGCAAAGAAAGGATCTGAGAGGGGTGAGGAATTTGAAAACAAATATCTAGGAGGAGAGTTCATCTCTAAAGCAAAAGATCCATGGAGAGTGGAAGAAGCAATTCATTTGGAAAAAATAGAGCAACAAAGGATGACTAGAAAGAAGAAGGAAAAGGAATATCTAATTGGTAAATTTCAACTTCTTATCCTATCCAAGTATAGAAGAACCTATCAGAAGTTGAAGAAATTTTTATAAAATTAAAAAGGGGATATCAAGAATCATATGAAGAATCGGTCATCACAAAAAAAAATTGCAAAACTTTGAGTCATAGAGAGGCCTGAATGCTTTAATATGTGCTATTGAAACACAAAATTAATTGTTTCCATAGTAAAAAGATGAATATACCCTTGTAGGGAATTTTAAGCATGCCATTGAAGTGAGGATTCCTGAAGGAGAAAATTTAAAAAAAGAACCTATAGATGAAAAGATGTAAGAAGAAAAATATAAAGAAGAATTAGATAAAAACCTAAAGAAAATTAGAATGAAGAGTTATGTGAGGAGGGAGAATCTAAAATGTGTATGAGTCAGTTGAATAATACCATCATGATCCAAAATTTAGAAAATGATGTGGAAAGAATGAAGCCAATGTGCGAAGAATTTGAAGAGGAAATTACCCATTTATTGAGTAGAAAAAGGATATTGAAGAAAAAGGATGTAGTCTTGATGAATTCATACAATGATAGAAAAATATCAAGGCCAAGCGGCAACGATGATCATACAAATTTTGAATACTAAGGTCCATTAAATAAAACATGATAAGCTGTATATGAGCCACCTAGATCTCATATTGGAAAAATATAGGCTACCCTCTCCACCATACTCTCTTTATATGAAGGAACAACTAGATCCAAATCATGTTTGTTGAAGCAAGGAGTTTTGATTGTATTATTGTCCTTGATTATTTCATACAAGCCTTTACAAAGAGTAACATGAAATAACAATAAATTTTGTGTGAATTCTATCTACACAATGTGGTAATGGCTAGGTTTGATCATTAGGATCTAAACCCCTATGTGGGAGATGAACAATTGCATGCATTCATGTATTTTATGAGATATCAATTGAAATTGAGTGATGCACTTTCCTTTTTGGATTTCATAGAGTGGGATGGTAATCTATGGGTCAAAGGAATCCCACTACTAGCTAAAATATTTGCAAAATGAGCTGAGGTAATAAACTATCAAGCATTCATAACCTATCTCAAAGAAGCACAAAGTTCAACTATTATTGCTTATAATGATTGGGTGGAAATTAACAAATTAAAAGTAAACTTAATCCAAAGAAGGAGGATTGGGGTTATGACTCCAAAAGTGAGAAAGAAGGACCTATTTACTAATGTTTGGTTTGCGTTTGCACTAGAATGTTTTCAAACATATATTGATTACCTCAAAGTGCACAGTATCGACTAGATTGGGTCGAAGTTCTACTTTCCCCTTTTATGGAGCCCAACAACAAAAGAAGAAGGGAAGGATAACTTTTGACACACTATCACTATGAATATGGGATATTATACAACATAGGAGAGGGCCACAACTCTTATAATTGGAGTACCCTTTGTTTAGAGTCATTGCCTCTATCCTTTCCAAGCATAGAAGAATACAGAATGATTGCATGGGGACATTCAATAATTTTGGTTGGGGGAAGATGATAGGCCTTGGAAATGGCATCTTTTGACAACCTTTTTGACATAATCAACACCATTTTTTCCTATGTCCTTAACCCTTACATGCCACTTTTAGCATCTAGATCAAAAAATTTGGCATAAGTTATATTGGTTCACATTTTATTGCATTTTGTTTATTAATTTATGGATAAGTAAGGATATATGTACTTATGGTTGCTTGTAGAAGCGTTGCAAATTTTGAATTACAAGACACTGCAGATGTATCCACACTACATAAGTATTTGCATTACAGGAGCATCTGCATTAAAGAATCTAGAATTAGAACTTACAAGAGTTATGAAAGCTTGTGTAGTGGCCCTACATAATCTCTACAAGAATCCTATAAAAACTCACATTGTTTTCGACACCCCATTCACCTGGATGATCGCCTAGGAAGACCTGAAATTCTTTAAGATTCAACCAGCACCCAAATTCTCTGCAAATTACGTAAAAATTTAAATGTCCTGTACTTTCCTTCTCCCAAAAATAAGGCAATCCCATCCCATTTCAATTAATCACGAAAAAATTGAAAATATTCCTACGCACGAGCAACTTCTTTCTTCTGCTCCTCCGATTCCCTGTATTTCTGTAAATACTTTGTGAGAGGAGCGATGTAGTCCGTAAAGCCAATAGCTTGTAGTGCCCATAACAAATCATCGCCACCAATACACTTGCGATTTTTGGGATTAGTGACTGGTTTGGTCACTCTCTCCCATTTCCTGAATATCTCATGGAAGCTATTGAATGGAGGCCACATAATTGATAAAACAGATGAACTCTTTAAGGCACTGCTGCATAGGCTCGCTCAAATCTTGCGCCATCGCTGCACCAACGAACGTCACGCCCTGCTGCACCAACGCTTTATTCATTATTATGGCGACGTTGACCCACCGCAGGCACAGCTCCTCATTGGGGTTGTTCTTCTGTTCAGTTGATTCGGAGCAGTTCCCATCGGCCATTGCAATTGAGACATCCTATACTTATCTTTCATAAAAATGCAACATATAAGACATGGTTTAATTTCAAATACAAGAATTTCATAAAAATGCAACCTATAGGACATGGTTTAATTTCAAATCCAAGAATCGATCCATTTAGATGCTCTCCTCCCGATCATGTCTTATCCAAAAGTCACAAAATCTTTAGTATTCTTCTATTATTATGATCATATATTGATACACCACTTTATTTAATATGTTTATATTTTATACATAAAGATGTCAATCATGTTTTTAGATCCACTCAACATTTTTGATTTTTTTTTAATTAAAAATATTAAGTAATGTTTCATATATTTTAAAAATATAATTGAAAAAACATAGAGTAAGACGCTCTTCTTTTATATTTACTTATGAGATGGAAGCCAAGTTTTCATTTCAAATCCAAAAGGCAATAAGAATTTCAATCTATATATATAGACTTATTAGAATGATGAGATAGAGTTGAGAGTCTCATTTCAAATATATGCGTGATCATTTTTTTAACTTTAATTTTTTTTTAATTTAAATTATAATTAGTGTTTTATAAATCAAATTTTATATTATTTCACCCAATACATAATTTTATTTTTTTCTAATATCATTTTTTTAACTAAAATCATATAACTTTCTATTTAATTCTATTCAAATATATAAAATAACAATTATAAGATTTTATATTAATTAACTATGTTCAAATATACATAATTAAGATTACATTTTTAGCATATTTTTTAAGCATCTTTTTCACAATTAGAAATGCTTGATGGAATTTTTATACTAGCACAACCACAAGTAAAGTGGCTCATGAACACGATAGGTGTAGCCAACCACTTAGTTTCGTGGAGATGATTGGTTGTTAAACAAAGGCTAAACATTAAACTAATTAATATAAACATAAAATAAATACTATTTAATAAACATATCCTTTTTCTTAACAACCGCCTAAAAGCTTATTTAAATCTTAATCAAGATACATTTGAGCATAAGAAGATACAACGACCATTAAATGAATCCCCACTATAAACTTGTTACACTGTTAATCTTTTTGATCCACTCAAGAAAGTTCATATAATATCTAAACACCTATCGATGTAAATATGAAATAAAATAGAATTGGTATATTTTTATTTTTATTTTTATAATTTTACTATCTCATATTTTAATTTAGTTTCGGTTAATTTTTTTTCTCAATATTAATATATTTTAATTTATATGTCGTTAATTTTTTTTCTATGATTTTTTAAACAAAACTCCTTCTTGTTGTTGATGAGTAAATTAAGTTTTAGTTTTTATATTAATACTTTTGCTTTTTTATTATTGATATTGAATATTTTTTATCCACAAATCATTTTTTCTATATATTTTTTTAAAAGCGTTAAAATATTATATATTATTTTATATAGTTTTTTTTTTAAAAAAAATTATTAATATAAAACTATAATATTTTTATTAAAAATCAAATAAAAATAAAAATAAAATAAATTTATTTTTAAATTTTATTGAATGTGTATATATATAAAGAATGGTAACGAAGAGAGTATTAAAATTGATTACTAGTGCATGGAAGTTGAAACAATGAAGGTGACATTGGAAAATGAGGCATTCAAATTGATGGGTTATATTCCTATTGAATTAGTGAAGATCCAAGGAGCCATGGACCTTTATCCAACGAATGATAAAATAACCTATGCATTATTCCTTGAGAAAACATAGAGTAATTGACACTAAAGAGGAGGGAAGAAAAACATCATGTTATAAAGATTATTTTGGTGGTAGTAATTTATGATTTGTATTATTTATAATGAATTAACTCCTTCACTAATGAATATGGTATTATTTTACAAGCCTCCCACACCACTAATGAATAGGGTATTATTTTATAAGTCTCCCATTCTTTCAGGGATTAGTGATGTTTTTGAAAATATTCAAGTTTTGATTTTATATAGTTTATGAGAAATTTTAACAATGTTTAGAGTACAAAAGACTTTTATCCTCTAAAATTTGGACGAATTAGATTAGAAAAAAAATGAAATTGGTCAATCGGTTTTTGGAAATCGTTAAATGGTTGAAGCTAGGGTTTCCATTCATGATAGAACGTGAAGGCACAAATATATATATTCTTCTCTTGATCTGATCACATGCATTCATTTTAGAGGATTTATATTGAGTGAATTGATTTCAACATTCTCACAACCCCACTCACCCTAGTGCATGGGCATGAATAATGCCCTCTAGTAGGTGATGCGTTTACGTGGGAAATATTCACTCAAGTCTATCACCAGACTTGGATGGGAAATTATATTTCCACCTCAAACAATAGAATATAATCCAACATCACAATTCCATAATAGTTTTTCTCATCACTCTGAACATTTGTCACTTGTGTTTATAGAATATCGGAAATAAGATCATTGTCACAAATATTTCTCATAAAATTTATTTTGAAGCTCAATTATACTCATAAAGATACTCATGGTAGTAATCGAGCAAGAAAGTTAACACCCTTTTGTTAAACTTCATCAACGAATCCATAGAGTGGGAATTATCATATTGGAGATTGAGATCTATTTCCAAGAATTAAAATAATTTAGGTGTTTGTGTTATTGTGTAAAGACTCTAAATTTTAAAACGTATTTTAATATAATATCATGAGCATGTCATTCATTATAACCCATACGCATTAACATTATTAATTAATTTATCGCATAAATCAACACAAACTTAGTGTGGTATGAGAATCATACTTTAAAACTTCACAATGAATTGACTTACAATTTATGTGATGATGGAACCACAAAATGATCCAACAAATCAGTCTTATTTACAACAACTAAGTGTGGGGGACAACTTTCCTCCTAACCAACCCCTCAGTCAATACAACTAAGATCCCATGAATGCTTCAATCAATAAACCAATGCCAACTTATATTAAATCTCCTAAGCTCAATATTTCTCTAAGCAAAATATCCTTTATCACCTCCTCAACATCCATTAAATATTTTGTTATGAATATATATATTCTTTTAAAAACTCTCATGCATAACATGAATATTTCACTAGATTTACTTCTATTTTTTGTTTAAAATAATTTTAACCAATTTGAGAATTCTCTCTTTATTATTATTATTATTATTATATATGCTATGGGGAATTACATAATCCCCCACTTCACAAAACTTCATCTTGTGGTTATCTTTAATTATTCTACACATGGAATTTACATAATTATGTAACTTCCACTGTCACCCTCTATGGAAATAATATACTTGAGCCACCCAAGTGACTAGAATAGGCATGCAAATTCCACATCATAGGTATGGAGAAGAATCAATACAACTCTATTCCTCTTGCTAGCATTTGGAGTAGGATTTAGGTCTCTTAGGTCTCTCCAGGGTCCGAAGGCCTCGCTTAATCTACCCTAGCACTAATATTGTTGGGTAAACTACCTCATGTACGTATTAGGCATCTTGAAAGTTTGACCTTTATTCCTCCACAAATCCAAGCAAACCCTCATCCCTATAAATTGATGTTCGACTCCACAATTCCACTAATGAGCACAGTTCTAGCAAGTATTCATGGCTTCAACATCATAATTTAAAGATAAAACACTATGTATTTCATAATTCAGTCCCATGTCCCACCAAGAATTATACAAGGAAAAGGAAACCCTGGAATAGGTTTATTGATTCAGTTTTTACTTAATCAATAAGGTGTGACTTTGTAAATATTCTCCTTCATAGGTAAGGGCTCCCATAAGATCATTGAGTGAATCTTATCTCTAAGCCTATTTGTGTATTTCATGTCAAGCATCACCTCACAACATGCAATTAATGAATTAATTATAACCACAACATGATCATCTCATAAAGAATAATACACATGATATATGACATTGCATATCGACATCAAAACACAATATCATGAATAGTAAGGCATAACATGCATGAAAATATAATTATATAAAAAACCTATCATCATAAAAGAACAACATGGAATTACAAAAAGACATTACGTCATGAAATATCATCATAAGGAATATAACCTCATCATGAAAATCCTGGGGAGAAGGAGACTCAACAACATCGATCAAAGGTGACCCAGGGTTGTTGCCAAAAGAATAACGATGTTCCCATTGTTTGGAGCAGATTGGGGAACTGTTTGTACATAAAGAATAATTTATGGGGTCTCCATGGGTTTGATTTTTCCAGGTGACCAATTTGATGATGGGGGGGTTTCCCACAAATTTGAGTGAGTCGAGGAAATTTTTCCATGATGATGTGAGGGTTTTTTTCAAAATGCAAAGATGGGTTCCCTATGAATCAATGATAGGCATATTGTTCCTATGGGAATAATTGAATAAGATTGGTTGTTGCAGGGGCACGGGCCCCATTGTTTTCTTCACGGGGGTGGCGATACGAAGAAGAGTGCAAATGGTAGATTTATCATGGGGGTATGAGTGGTCAAAAGTGATTCTTGATCATAACATGATCCAAGTAATTTGATGGAATTGACTATAGTAGGTGGGGGTGTAAATGCACAACTATAAAATCATGAATTATGGGTTGATATTTTCAAAGTGGATCAAATTTCTTGTACTTGTAGGGGTTCGACATCATGTGTTCCAAATGATGAAAAGGGTTGCAATGGTTTGTACATCCATGGGGAAATCATTTTATTCCCAATGAGGAAATTGATGGCACGTCATTACTGGAACTAGGATCCTGTGATTATCAGCAGTACCACTAGTAGAATGTGTATTTCATTAAACTTGGACATATTCTAGTCCAAGTCACTTTGAAGACGGGTCAAAAACAACCTTTCTGAACCCAAAAATCAAGGTTTCTAAAGTGCAAAATCTAGTTCCAAAAGTGCCAAATCCAGGTTCCAAAAGCAAACTTTTGCTTTTGATATCACCACTTTTGAAATTGGTTTTGCGCTTTTCCAATATGATAAATATGATAATGGCACTTTTAGAACCTGATTTTTCTAGGCTTTTGGAAGGCTACTCCTGACACTTCCAATACTTAAATTTGCAATTTTGAAAAAAAAAATTGCCACTTTCAAGCTCTGATTTTGCACTTTCGAAAACCAAACTCGACACTTTACAAGTATTAAAATCATAGTGCAATTGAACATACTAGTACAAATAAGCATTCAAGTGTATTATTTAACAAAATAATTTCATTTTTTTTCACAATTGGTGTTTTATTTGTATCGCATTTGTTCGTGACTCATATGAAGTTTCTTTGTGTTTAAATTCAAATTCACCAACAGTACTTTCTTCTCCCTTCTTTAGGTTTTTGACTCGATCGGTACTTTTTTATTTCCCTTTTTTTCTCCTTTGGAGTCATTTTCCGTGACTTTCTTGCAAAATAGAAAACTTTCCATTTATAATATCAATAACATTTTTGTATGGGGAGTTGTACATAAATATTGCTTCTCATGATATATTTCAGAATAAATTTGTTTTACCAATTTAGATAGAAAATAATCTTTGTTTCTTACATGTCAATGACCAGCCAACATTTGAGTGGTGAGTAACATTGTTGGAGATACCACGTTTTTACACCAAGCCCTCTTCTAGTTCGTTATTATCCAAGGCTCCCATATCCAATGTGATTTGTTGGCTAATATCCATGGACATCATCGATCCCAGCTCTCGTTGTGGATGATCCACATGCTCAAAAGAAATCCAATAATATTGACCTGGAAATTTCTCGGTATACATTTTATATAAATTTTTGCAAGTATTCAGGGTCACTATCCCCGTTCATAATTTAGTTAATTTAACCAGGATATTTGAAAAATAATTTTTTACCTTCTTGTCCATCTTGTCCACTAATTTGGTAGTTCTTTGTGGATTCTCCATCACATTCAATGTCTTCATTAGATACTATAATTTTATTGGACAATATCTAAGTGTGCTCTTTATTTACATTTGTAGTAGAATAGGAATTGCATAACCAACTTAGAAAAGTAGAATGCAATGAAATAAGACATCTCAAAATGCTAATGCAAATACCTTGGTTTATATCCAATTCATGATAGAAAATTTTCATAAACAAATCTTGTTGTATTGTCTCCACAATAGAGATAATTTTCTATCTGGCGACCTTATCAATGAACGAAGAACTCTACCTCCTACATACAATGAAAGAAGTTTACCTTGAGAAGAGACCATTCTGGAAACCATGTGATCCCAGAATTCTTGTGTCCTTTCTTTTGCAAAAACATGGCTTCTCAAACTATCATTGATAACCTTGGACAAAGGTAAATCAATCATTGGTAGGTTCTCATCCTTCCAATCCATATCCATTTGAAAAGTAGACAAATTATCCTCATCCCATCCATTTCTCCAATACTATATAATAGAGAATCCTATAAATAAGTCCTTTGAGAAATCTCTATAAACTCCCTTGGTAGGATTCTGTGTTACCACTTGTTTTGATTTCTTACTGAAATGTGTGAAAGCTTTAGAAACCATACACGAGTTTTCCATATCATCTAAAACAATACAAGTACAAGATGCTTCATTTTCTTCTAATTAGTACAACAATGTGAGCATATCTTCTTTTGTCCAGACACTAGCACAATTACACATATCAGCAATAACAAGTTCACAGCTGATTTCTGCACCAAAAATTGCAATGGATCTTAGTGTGTTGACAAAAGATGCAATATAACAACATAGAAAATAAAATTGTGAAATATCTTTAACGAGTTCAATGGACATACCCATCCCCTCTTTATTGATATATATGTTCAATATTTTATCAGCATCCTTTGGTAATTTGGTACAATTATCCTCTTCAGATTCTATCTTTCTCTTTTTTTCCAGGAGACTTGGGTTGCTTATCAGAGCATAAAATACTGCACAGTTACTGGAGATGATTTGGAGTAATTTTATAGATTTCAATGATATTATCGTTAGTGATAATCTGTGAATGAAAAGTATGAACATCATGAACTTTGAAATATTCACAGATCAAATGCCTGGTTGCTCTCGTCCTTGATTCACTTGCAATATTGATAAAAAGTCTCTACGCAAACATTTTTGTCGACTGATGTGCTTAGCCAAATTGATCTGTTTATTATATTTTATGCCACAATGGTCAATTCATCTTAATCAAGATCACGCAATGGTCTAAAAAAATTAGATCCATGATTCTTTATTTTATTTTGAACAAAATCAACCTGAGTGATGCTCTTGGGTGTGCATGGCAAGGAACCAATTTTGTAAATCTCGAATACAGACATCTATTTTCTCCACAGTTTGTCCGATGCCAAAACAAGAGTTAGCTTGTATTTAAGGTTTTCCTATGCTTGAACAACAAATATATCCATACATTCACCTTGGAGACCCTGCAAACATATATAATTAAAGATAATATTTAATTTATCAATTTCAGAACACAGGCATCAATCTATGGACATTGATTGATAAGAAGAAAAACTCTATACCTACCAATCATCACTGGAAGCGTTTCCCTTTCTTGGGCGGGATGGCCTGCCGCGGGATATCCATTTCTCCCTTGCTTTACAACTTGAGAAATGTATGGAGTGTGTGCAAATTCCTTGTTTGATAAAATTTATGGTTCGCATAATTTGCTGATAACATTTTGAGGAACATATTTATGTAGAAGACGAGCTATTCGATGACGATACCTTGAATGGACCAATTAATATTTATCAGTTTCAATTATTTTTTTCTACACTGTAATAATATGTTGCCCATCCAATATATAGAAATTTATTGAAGGAAAATTTATTTCCTCTTCATTTCTAGGAAGAAATCCCAACTTGGTGTCCTTATCGAAAGGCAATAGAATAACATCTCTCAATGTTGTTGTAAAATTTGATACAAATATAAAACCATCCTTTCCACGACCTCCTCATCAAATTTTCGATATTGCATATGTGGAGGCGGAATAACACATCTTGTTACATCAATAGAAAAAAATTTCTCATTGAACAAAAAATATTTGATCCGTTCTCATTGAGATTCTTTTGATCTTTCGAAGCTCTTAGTCACTTTTTGCGTCATCGCTTTAGAAGGACTTGCTTTGACTTCTTTGAAGGAAGATTTGGTCGCATATTTTTCAATATGGTTAAGAAATGATCTTCTAAGGTACAAAATAAATTTTCATGGTCTACATTTGTCAACTTCTTTCCAATATTCATGTAATGCAATACAGACAAGGTTTTTTGCAGCCAGGATTCTTTTCTTCCATACCGAAAAAATTTATTTCTTCAAATATGACGCGGTATTAATTCTAGACCGAATACAAACATCATACGAGGGAAAAATCCACCCTTGTTTCACATAGGAAACCGGATCTGAATTAGGACTATTTTTCATTAGATCTAGTTGAAAATGACAAATCGTAAGATCAATCTGTAGAAGGAAACATCGATCTTTGTCAATCACTTCAACTTGAACATGTAATAAATCGTCAGAAATGGGATCTGTAGATGTCAATATTCTAGCTCAAGTTAGAACTCCTTCCCCATCCAAGCATAATAGATATAAATACGGGTACAAATTATCTGGTTCATCCATCTCAACATACCATCCATGCTGGAATAAACCAACGTTGTGATCTTATAAGAAATCAAGGAACAATATTTCCTGGTATTGACTAAGGATCAACAACGCGGACATATTTTATATGCAAAACAATAAATATTTTGTAGTTAATATAAGAATTCATACAATGTTTATAATTATCAATTAGTGTTTGTATATTAGATGTATACTTGAAAATGTTCAGGAGAATGATCAAAGGAGAAGGAATGACCACTTCTTTCTAAAATCAATTGATTGATTAAGAACAAATCTGCTAGGATTATCCATGAGAAATTCAATGTACATTTTATATAGTCATTTGAGAAAGAATCGATCATAGAAGGAGGGATCATTATTTGGTATTAAATGTCATCTTAATTTTGTATTTGTTCTAGAAATAAACATATCGAGGATGTTATGGGAAGTCACATTTCAATCAAGTGCTACTCACCATTTAAATGGATCTTTATTGTGGTTTGTAGAAAATGGATTGATGCAAGAAGGAGCGTTCGTTTCTTTCTCAAAGCTACTTATGTCAAAGTTATCAGAGATAGAATATCTCCATGATATTCTTGATATTTGCAGAATATACGAAGGGGTGTCCGATCCTTCTTTGGATTTCTTTTACTAATAGTTCTATAATACAAAACAGGTTGTTCGATCCTTCTTAGGCTCACCATTTTGGATATAGGTGAATTGTCGGATGACCATTCAGATCTTCAATAGTTTTACAATTCTCTAATAAAGGAAGGGGAATCTTATCCTTTCACGCCATGATATTATTGATATTTTGAGGATATAGGAAGGGGCACTCAATCCTTCTTGTGTTTATTATTCCTAATAATCATATAATACAAAAAGGGTCATCCATTCATTCTTTTGTTCACCATTATGGATATAGATGAATTGTTGGCCTAGCCGTTGTACATTGAATATCTTTACATTTCTATCATAACTGAAGTGGAAGCCGACCCTTCTTGTGCATAATATTCTTCCAGTGTTTAACATTCTGAATAAAGATGAATTATCGGCCTAGCCTTCATAGGTTGAATATTTTTACATTTCTCTCATAAATGAAGGGGTGACAGACCCTTCTTGTGATCAATATTATTTTTGTAATAGTTCTATAATACAATAAGGGTCAGTTGTTCCTTTTTCTTTTCACCATTCTAGATATAGATGTATTGTTGGATGACCATCCATAGCTTCGATAGTTTTACAATTAAGTCTACTAAATGAATGGGTGGCCATTCCTTTTGCTCAATGATATTCTTGATATTTAGAGGATAGAAGAAGGGGTGCCCAATCCTTCTTGTGTTTACTATTCCTACTAATCCCACAATACAGGAAGGTTCGACCATTCATTCTTGTGTTCACCCACTATAAGAAAAAAGTTCATTGGTGAGGGTCATGCCTATGACAGACCTTTAATGGTTGTCAACAATGTCACATATGATGACAGTCCTTAAAACATTGTCGTTATAAGTTCCTTTTGAGATGGTCCTTTAAGTTTCATCACCAAATCGCTTTTCCGTAACACTTTTGGTGAGGGTTGTTAAAGGCCCACTGCTAATTCTCTCTTTGGTGACACTTCTAGTGAAGATATTTTATTGGCCCTCACCAATACTCTTTTTGGTTACTTTTGGTGACTGTAGAAATTTTTTTGTCACCATTGATCATTCTAATGAGTTTTTGATGACGCTATGTGATCGTCTCTATATTTTTTGACAAAATATAGTGGTTTAAGACCACTTCTATGGATTCTTTATCATTATGTGTCCAAGGTCATAGTGGTTAGAATCAATGAATTTCTTAATAAGTTAGTGTGCCAATGGTATTAGGTGCAATATCACTTATTTTTGGGGGTTAAGTGTGATGGTTATGAGTATAACTTATGTCCATGGGTTGAGTGTGACATTTATGAATATCACTTATTGATTCCACTACTTTTACATTCAACATTTTTCTGCAATTCAGCTGGCATGTTTGCACCATCCAATCTATTCTCATGAGAAAAAATGCAAATAACTTTTGAATTGTTTGTTAGGAGTACTTGCTAGAATATGAAGCTTATAAGTCCGTCTCCTACTTATTTTCCTTTTCAGTTGGCAATTGGCTCAAAATTAATCTCACTTACTTTGTTAGAAATGACGTCAAGGTTGGTGTTTTTGACAGCTTCACTACACCTGACACTATCCATTCTTTGTTCATTAGACACTATACTTTTATTAGTAATTTCTTTCTCACTTGTGTTAATAAGTAAATTCCTTCCATTTTGATAAACATAATAATTTCCATCAAAATGATGTTTACCTATTGTGTCTCCAATTCTTTGCTTTGTTTCTTCAATTTTATTAGTGGCATGGGGGGTATCATTTCCCTCAAGTAATGGGAATTACTAATTTTTCCTTTGTGTGAACACATGACTCAATCCTCTTAGGTTTATCACTGGAAATTTCCCTTTAGATGAAGTTCCACTTGTATGTGTAGGAACCATATTATTTAAGAGATAATCAAGTCGGTTAATTCCAATAATGAACGAGACTAACTTGCTAACTAGCTACGTGAAGGTTCCCCTTCATTGATAGATTCTTAGAGGGACTTGTTTGGGTACACAGGGTACTCGCAAAAGACCGAACACCTAGAGCAACCACTTCACACAAACAGAGCACAGATCGATACACCGATGTTTTGACGTGGTTTAAACCCTCGTGATGGAAACACTCCATGGCCCCGCCCAAATAGCTTCTACGGAACAATTTATTATGCAAAGAAATAAAGTTACAAATGAGCTTCTCATAATCGATCAACTTTCCAATGACCCTCCATGCTATTTAAATAGAGATCATGGACCAATCGGGTGCTAAGCCACGGATCAAGGGTAGGTATGATCTAAGAGAAGTTGAGCCGTCAGATCACTCTATGTCGGGAACATATTGTGACCGTCGGATTAAGTATTTACAAATCCATACTAATGCATACTAAAGAAATACACTTTACCTAACAGATCTATTACACAAGTTGATCTTAACTAACTCTAAGTGTCTAAATATCCTAACGTCCCCCCTTAAGAACAACTTGGGATAGGATTGAAGGATTTACAAAAGTGACACTATTAGGAGAAGGAAGGAGGCATTAGAGCCTATCCCCCCTTAATGACAAGTTCCTGAACTCCTAACATAGATCGAAGTTTAGAAAACTTCACTTCTGTAAGAGACTTGGTGAAGATGTCTTCAACTTGGTCATCTGTAGGGCAAAAGAGCACTTCAAGAACACAATCATGAATAAGATTTCTGATGAAGTGCATATGTAGCTCAATGTTTTTGCTACGTTCATGTAGAACTGGATATTTGGCAAGCTTGATGGCACTTTGATTGTTGCACCAAAGTGGAGTAGGCTGCTGCTGCTCAAATCCAAAATCCGAAAGGATCTGTCGAAGCCATAAAGCTTCCTAACTGACATTAATTGCTGCTTGATATTTTGCCTCTGCTGAAGAAAGAGCAAGAGCTTGTTGTTTCTTACAAGCTCAAGCGACAGGTCCAGATCCCAAACTGAAAACATAAACTGCAGTAGACTTTCGATCGTCAGGATTGTCATCCCAATCTGAATCAGTGAAACCAACCAACAAAGGTTTCCCCCCTGTACTGTAATGAATCCCGAACTGAATTGTACCTCGAATATATTGAAGTATTCTTTTGGCTTCTTTCTAGTGACTTTCATGAGGTGTTTGCATATAACGGGCAACACGACCAATGGCAAAGGAAAGGTCAGGACTGGAATGAGTTAAGTATAAGAGACTACCAACAAGCTGACGATACAAGGTGGCATCTACTTCAGGTGAAGGACAAGTGGCAGAAAGCTTGACTCCGGACTGGAAGTGAGAAGGGGCTGGTGTACAATCTTCCATGTGAAAGCAACGAAGAAGGTCACAAGCATACTTAGACTGAGAAAGAAAGATTCCTTCTTTATTTTGCAGGACTTGGAGACCAAGAAAATAATGCAAATGTCCTAAGTCTGACATTTCAAAATCTTGCTTAAGACTGGATTTCACATGGGTTATAAGCTTAGGGTCACTACCAGTAAGAATAAGGTCATCAACATATAGAACAAGTATGATGAGATGGTTTCCTACTTTCTTGGTATAGACATTGGGGTCAGAATGGTATATAGAAAAACTAGTGTCAAGGAGAAAGCTATCCATTTTGGCATACCAAGCTCTAGGAGCTTGCTTAAGGCAATATAAGGATTTCTTAAGGTGGCAGACAAGGCTAGAGTTATTCTGAACATATCCCGGAGGTTGTTCCATGTAAATTTCCTCCTATAAATCACCATGTAAGAAGGAAGACTTGACATCCATTTGATGGAATTCCCAGTTATGTAAGGCTGCAAGGGAAAGAACAAGGCGGATGGAGTTCATTTTTGCAACAGGAGCAAAGGTTTGATTGCAGTCAATCCCTTCAACTTGGGAAAAACCTTTGGCAACTATTGATGTATATGTAACTTCGGAATGTATTTCACATATATGTATATTGTATTCCTATAGAGATGGTATTATTCCTCTATAAGGAAGTGTCGTCATTTATATTGTAAGTGTCGTAACTTATACTTGATGGGTTATTAGACCACCTTATTTGGGGTCGGCCCTGTATAAGTCATGTGGGTCAAAGGGTTATTAGACCACCCTATTGGGGGTCAGCCATGTGGGTCAAAGGGTTATTAGACCACCCTATTGGGGGTCGGCCCACTCAGCATTATGTTATGTGGTAAAGTTCGAGCCTACATGAGTTAGGTAAAAAGGCAAGTCAAGTCAAGTATAAATAGAGTGCGGGAGGCACTCTATTTGTTCACTCACTTCTCACACATGCACTCAAGGAGGAGTGGCGCACTTATGGAGGAGGAGTATCTGCTGCTAGGTTATGGCTATCTCTCTTGGTTGGTTGTATCATTGCTCTATCTATCTCTGAGGAAGTTATTGGGGTTTTTCACCTTTATGGTTTTCCCCAAGTAAATCTTTGTGTCTCTTGTGTGCTTGCATTATTGTCTCCATGATTGATATGCTGTAGATATG
This sequence comes from Larix kaempferi, assembly GCA_027924585.1. Lineage (NCBI taxonomy): Eukaryota > Viridiplantae > Streptophyta > Pinopsida > Pinales > Pinaceae > Larix > Larix kaempferi. The sequence goes on along the minus strand of BSBM01000960.1, from coordinate 6,642,112 downwards.
CTGTACATGTTGTTCTCTCAGTTAAGATCCTAGATCATATTGAAGTAAATTCAGAAAATTTAACATGGTATCAGAGCTAGCCTGAAAGAAGGCATGATATGGCATGTATGACACTTGTTGCACTTACGATGCTAGGGCTTGATATAGCAAAAACCAGTCATCGTAGCACTTTCGCTATAAATCCGTTTTGGCAAAGTTTTCGGATCTGAAATTGTTACAGGACGAAGCTAAAATCTCCAGGTATCTTGTGTCCGAAGGACAACCTCTAATTCGTTGTACTTTGTGATTTATGATCTGTACAATATAGGGTTTCTGCCTCTTCCAGATCTGAGTCAAATTCAGGTGACCTTGGGAAAAAGGTCATATATTGGGCTAGGAAGATCCAAATGAAATTTCGTAAAACATGATAGGTAGTACACAGGCCGAGCTATCTCAAAAAACTTTTTCAGAGGCCGAAGTTAAAACAGTGACACGTGGCACGCCGTACAAGTTTGCTCTCCTGTATTATCCCATAAACAGGTCACGTTGCGACATTTGGCATAACTCTCTCTCAGAGAGTCCAATTGAGGTCAGACCTGTCAGGATGGAAAGGTAACAGGCCGAGCTATCTCAGGAAACGTTTTCAGACCCTGTGGATCAAAAATTTCGGAGTTACACCAGAAACAATCAGGTACATATTTCTGTCAAAACAGAATTATTTTTTGGTACCTTCATTCATGGCTTCCGGAATTTAGGGCTTTGAAGAAAGTTGGAATTTTTGTAATCGGAGACCACGGCTGGATGCTACTCATCAAAATAGAAATTTAGAGACCAAGATCAGAATTTTTGGTTGGGAAGAAGGCCGGGCTTGATTAGACCCTAGTTCGGGACTTTGATCAGAAAAGTGGAAAATTAGGGCTTCTGTAAAAATGGGAATTTTTGAAATCCGTGACCACGGCTGGAAGCTCCTCAGAAAAATAGAAGCTTAGAGCTTTGGTTCAAACCTTTTGATTGGAAAAAAGAGTGGGCTTCATCAAACCCCAGTTCAGGGTCACGTCCAGTGAATCCGAAAGTTTCAAAGGCAAAATTGAGGAGTGAAACTTTGCAGTTTTCAAATTCTGAATATACCAGTTTGATCAGTTCATCAAGGCGCATATTCCTATCCTATCGGAAGGTTGAAATTCAAAGTTTGAATTTTTGGGGTTTCTCTGACAAACCCATATCCAGCTCAAGGTCCAGTTCTTGCAAATCAAGTGGATTGGGTTAATCCTAGAAGAAGATGGATTGATCACCTGCATAAGTGAAAGAAGTTCCTGTCTCAGAGGGAGATGAGGATAAGGCCTTACATAAGAAGATTACAAGCGATCTCGACAGGTATGACTCATCGAGGTATGTTTCGATATTTGTCCATGATTAAGTTTATGGTATGTTTGTCTTCATGTTATTACGGTTAGTACAATTTTGATTTTAGATTTGTTGTATCACCTTAACAAAATTATGAATGCATGATAGAAGATATTCATTGGTTAGGGTGTTGACACTTATGATTGTACTAATGCATTATGGTGTTGTATGAGGTTTATGTTGTCTACTAACATGAAAGGTACACCAAGAAAGACAGATCATGTTCTGGTCCAAGAACATATGATCATGATAACATGAGGACAAAGATTCATCCATTGTCATGGATCTCATACAAGATCCATTTACGAGGTATGTATAACTTGGTTTTGTAATAGTTAACCTATGAGACATACAGGTTACTAGCACAAGTCATTGAAGAAGAACAAGAAGACATCATGTGAGTATGTTAGACATAAACTAGCTAGCATGCTAATCCAGGTATGTTTTTCCTATATCAAGCTAGAATCCTACCTTGGTTTAGGATGTTATACTGTTGTGTTGTTGATAATGATTCTTCATGAAGTCATAAGTTTGAATAATCATGGTTGTATGCATATTATGTTTCTTACCATAATTGATGATATGACTAACCAGAAGAATCATGAAAGTATAGGTTTGAATAATCACAGGTTTTATGCACATTATATCTCTTATCTTAATTGATGATTCAACTAACGCGAAGAGTCATAGGTTTGAGTAATTATAGGTTTAGACATGTTATGATTTGACTAACCTTAAGAATCCTGCATAAACCTTGAATAATAATGCTTACTATTTTTGTTTGAAATGATCATGACTATACATGCTTGAGATTATTGTGTTTTAATAGTATACTAATGAATGTATGATTTTATATTAGACCTAGAGGATAACACAATGATGATACTAACAAGCATGCATAGGGATCGAGAATGTATATAAGTTCAAGGACAGGTAATCCAGGGAGCAAAGATCAAGAGGGAGTACACTTCAGTAGTTTCTGCAAGAATGCAGATATTCAGAGGGAGTTGAACATCTTTCTACATTCCACAACAGAAAGGTGTAGAAGAAGCTACTGCAAATTAGGACTCCAGCAGCTCCTGCAAGAAAGCAAAGACTCAGAGGGAGTCCACCCAACGAACAAACAAAGATAAGTATTTTAATTTTTTGCATATGTGTTTGTTTAAATAAAATTGTTCAATGATGTATATGCTCATGTTCCTAGACTTAGGATATGTATAGTTGCATTGATGAACAGTATACTACTAATATACATGGGTAAGTGGCCTATGGCACTGTACAACATTCCATTGCTACTTATCTAGAATGAAACCTCTTTGCTGACATGTTGGGAGTTGTGCACACTCTTAACAATGTTCTGGTAGAGATTGGAAGGCATCTAGAAAGTTATGGGATATGGATAAATGTTGTATTGAAGCATTGGCTAAGATAATTGCATGACTGTATGACATATTTCTTTATGTGTAAGAATTTGTTCTGAAAACTATGAGATGTTTTCTAATCATGCAATTTAACTTGTTGTGTAGGAAAGATCGTATGCCATCTCCTACAAAAGGACTACAACATTTGTTCCAGCAACAAAGATATTTATTGAAGATATTGAAGTTCCCAGGATCTGGGATGAAGAAATAGAATGCCATGATCCGTCGATCATGAAGATTGATGTTTGGGATGTAATCCCAAGACGTGAAGGGAAGTTTGTTATGACTTCCAAATGGAACTATCAAATCAAGCATATTGCAGATGACAGCATTGAGAAATATAAAAGTGATGAAATAATAGATACACCAGATGGATTTCAAGACAGCATGGTGTAGTCAGATATGTGTGCAAAACTTGGTATGGTAGGATAGACAACTTTCTATCCAGTTTGGGCTTTACCAAGAGTAAAGCGGATTCCAACCTTTACTACAAGGTTGAGGAAGGAAATCCAGTGATACTACTTTTGTATGCAGATAACCTGTTTGTTACAGGTGAAAATAGATTGATTGCCGACACGCAGCGGAAGCTTACTACTGAGTTCGAGATGAAGAACTTGGGGTTGATGCACTATTTGTTTTTGGCATGGAGGTGTGGCAGAGTGCATATGGAATCTTCCTTGGACAAGGGAAGTATGTAGTAGATATCCTGAAGAGGTTCGGGATGATGGACTGCAAGGATATGGCCACACCTATGGCATCGAATCTGAAGCTTCTATGTGATGCTTCATCTGGGCCGGTTGATGTCTCTTTGTATCGTCAGATGATTGGGTCCTTGATGTACCTGACGAACACGAGACCATACATTTGCTTTGCTGTGAACACATTGAGCCAGTTCCTGACGGATCCAAGAAGTGTTCACCTGGTTGTTGTAAAGCATGTTCTGAGGTACCTAAAGGGTACAGTGGATTATGGGCTCAGGTATGAGGCGAATCAAAAGTTTAACCTGCAGGGTTATGTTGATTCAGATTGGGCTGGCAGTGCTGCAGACAGGAAGAGCACATCTGGGTGTTGCTTCAGTATGGGATCAGGTGTGATCTCTTGGTTTAGCAGGAAGCAGTCCTGCGTAGCACTGAGTACAGCTGAGGCGGAGTATGTTGCAGCCTGTTCAGCTAGTTGTGAGGCAGTATGGCTATGGAAGCTACTGTCTGAGTTATTTGATCTCCTGTTGGAGGCTACTGGCATCTTCTGTGATAACCAGAGTTGTGTGAAGCTGTCCGAGAACCCAGTGTTTCATGACAGGTCGAAACACACAGAGATCAAATATCACTATATCAGGGATATGGTGCAGAGAGGAGCTGTGAAGCTCCTGTATGTTGCAACAGACGAGCAGATTGCAGATGTGCTGATGAAGCCACTAGCCAGGGTGAAGTTTGAGTACTTCAGAGAGAAGCTTGGCGTGCTTCAGGTCGAGGACACTTCGAGGAAGAAGTGATGGACACATTTGCTGAAGCCATTCCAAGCATGTTGGAAGGGGGATCCTTCACATGGCTGTGGATGTAAGCGCTGGATGATGAACATCAGGAGGATGTTCTGGTTTCTGCTGGATATGATCAGTTGGATCATGTATATGTATTTTGTGTATGCATCATGTTGGATGCTGGATATGATCAGTTGGATCATGTATATGTATTTTGTGTATGCATCATGTTGGATGCTGGATATGATCAGTTGGATCATTATATGTATGTATGAACGCATCATGTTGGATGCTGATGGATACATTGTGTGGATCATGTATCTTTGTATGATCAGGTAGATCATGTATACTGATGGATACATTGTGTGGATCATGTATCGTTGTATGATCAGGTAGATCATGTATACTGATGGATACATTGTGTGGATCATGTATCGTTGTATGATCAGGTAGATCATGTATGCTGATGGATACATTGTGTGGATCATGTATCTTTGTATGATCAGGTAGATCATGTATGCTGATGGATACATTGTGTGAATCATGTATCTATGTATGTATCAGGTGGATACTTGGATGATCGTGGATGACGAGCTTCTCCAGATGACATGCAGCAGGATGTTGCAGTGATGATGATCAGGATGATCATGTGTACATCAGGATGATGTTTGATGAGTATCAGATGATACTTTATGGCCGTGGATCAGGTTGTGCAGGAAAGCATGTAATTTGTGCCCTGGGAGATTTGCAGATGGTCTTTCGAGGTTTTGCCTATGGCATGTAATTCGGTGCCCTGGGACATCTGACAAATGCTCTTGCGAGGTTTTGCTTGAGAGGACATGTAATTTGTGCCCTGGGAGATTTCAGGTCGGAGTTGTGTACCCGTAACATCCTGAGATGCTCTTGCGAGGTTTTGTCCTATGGCATGTAATTTGCTCCTGGGAGATCTGGACAGGATGAAAAAGGCCTCAGATGCTTCAGCCAGGTTTTTCCATGACCACATGTAATTTTCTCCTGGGAGATCTGGACAGGATGAAAAAGGCCTCAGATGCTTCAGCTAGGTTTTGTGGTGGACCACATGTAATTTGCTCCTGGGAGATCTGGACAGGATGAAAAAGGCCTCAGATGCTTCAGCCAGGTTTTGTGGTGAGATCGCATGTAATGTGCTCCTGGGAGATCCGACAGGTAGAGCCGGGTGCTCGTAACAGCCTGGGATGCTTCAGCCAGGTTTTGTGATGGGTCACATGTAATGTGCTCCTGGGAGATCCTACAGGTAGAGCTGTGTGCTCGTAATAGCCTGGGATGCTGCAGCCAGGTTTTGTGACGCACGTAATAAGTCCTGCGGATTCCACAGTATGGCCAGTGATGATGAAGACCTGCAGGTGGTGGGCCTACATCCAGTATGAAAAAGGACTGGCTCTGTAGAACTTCCTATGACGAGTAGATTCAGAGATTGATTGAGATAGCAGCAGCAGTGACGATGATGATGATGACTCGATGACGATTATCCAGTGACGATGATCCAGAGAAGATGACTTGTGCTAGAAGAACTATGCTGAGAAATACCTTCCTAGTTAAGAGGGAGTGTTGATGTATATGTAACTTCGGAATGTATTTCACATATATGTATATTGTATTCCTATAGAGATGGTATTATTCCTCTATAAGGAAGTGTCGTCATTTATATTGTAAGTGTTGTAACTTATACTTGATGGGTTATTAGACCACCTTATTTGGGGTCGACCCTGTATAAGTCATGTGGGTCAAAGGGTTATTAGACCACCCTATTGGGGGTCGGCCATGTGGGTCAAAGGGTTATTAGACCACCCTATTGGGGGTCGGCCCACTCAGCATTATGTTATGTGGTAAAGTTCGAGCCTACATGAGTTAGGTAAAAAGGCAAGTCAAGTCAAGTATAAATAAAGTGCGGGAGGCACTCTATTTGTTCACTCACTTCTCACACATGCACTCAAGGAGGAGTGGCGCACTTATGGAGGAGGAGGATCTGCTGCTAGGTTATGGCTATCTCTCTTGGTTGGTTGTATCATTGCTCTATCTATCTCTGAGGAAGTTATTGGGGTTTTTCACCTTTATGGTTTTCCCCAAGTAAATCTTTGTGTCTCTTGTGTGCTTGCATTATTGTCTCCATGATTGATATGCTGTAGATATGCTGTACATGTTGTTCTCTCAGTTAAGATCCTAGATCATATTGAAGTAAATTCAGAAAATTTAACAGCAACTAACCTTGCCTTAAGTCTTTCAACACTTCCATCTGATGCATACTTAGTTCTGTAGACCCATTTACATCTGACATGTTTTCTTCCTTTTGGAAGGGGTACAAGATCCCAAGTATCCTTCGCCATTAAGGAATGATATTCTTCATCCATAGCTGCATCCCAATCTGGATTTCCTGATGCTTCTGCAAAAGTTTCTGGATCATGATTCTCGGAAACTTGAGCCAAAAGAGAAGAGGCTTGCTGAAACTGAGAACGTGTTCGACGTTGATCTCTAGGATCACCAGCAAGATCACCAGCTGCTTCACATGTTGAACGGGCCCATCGAAGAAGCATTTGTGCTGGTGCAACTGGAGGAACATGAGCAGGTGGAGGTGGATTTTCATCCTTACTATCATCATCAGAAACTGGAGTTGGAAACCTATCAAGGAAGTTGGAAGAAGAAGAAGAAGGCACAATCACCGAATCAGGCTCGCAGGACAAAGATGGCATAATTGCCGAGTTAGGCTCACAGGCCAAGAGATTTTCATTAAATTTAACATCTCTTCTAATGATTATATCATGAGAATGTGGTTGAAGAATTCTATAACCTTTTACATCTTCATAATATCCAACAAATATGCACTTTTCACTTTTAGGCTGCAATGCTTTCTGTTTTTCATCTAGAATGTAAGCCCATGCTTCACTACCAAACACACGGAAGTGACTTACATCAGGTTTAGTTTTACTCCATGCTTCTTCCGGTGTGATACCTTGTAATGCTTTAGTGGGGGTGTGATTAACTATGTAATTTGCACAATTAATGGCTTCAGCCCAAAATTGAAGACTTAGTCCCTTAGATTGGATCATACAATTAGCCATTTCTTTTAAAGTGCGGTTCTTCCACTCAGCTACACCATTTTTTTGTGGTGTATATGGAACAGTTTGCTGTTGTTGGATGCCTTGTTCAATGCAGAAAGTAGTGAACTTTTTGTTAAGATATTCTCCTCCATTGTCAGATCTTAACTTAATAATTTGATGACCAGATTGTTTTTGAACAAGGGCCTTGTAGGCCAAGAACATGTTAAATACTTCACTCTTAAGTTTTAGGAAATAAACCCAAGTGCATCTGGTGTAATCATCAATGAAAGTGAAAAAATATTTAAAACCAGAAAAGGAAGCAGATGGAAGAGGACCACACAAGTCACTATGCACAAGCTCCAAGGGAACCGAGGCGTGCCAAGAGGCACATTTGTCAAAATTGTCCCGATGATGTTTTCTGAGTATACAACCGGAACAAACACCATCCCTGTAAGATACCATCAAAAGACCTGTCACCATATTGTCTTTACATAGTTGTTGCAATGAGCGATAATTTAAGTGACCAAATTGCCCATGCCAAAGTTTGCTCAAGTTATCACTAGGAGCAACAAAAACGGAAGGAAAAGTTGATGACCCAAAGTTGTTAAAATTGTACAACCTAGTAACATCATCAACAATTCCGATAGCTAGGACTTGTTGAGGATCTTTAAAATCCTTGATTACAACTTGGTGAGGTGTAAACGTCACAGTTTTACCTTCACTAGAATGAGTGATTTGATAGACTGATAACAAATTGCAGGAAATTCTTAGAACACATAGTACATCACTGAAATGACCATTATCTACTGGAACTATTCCAGCTCCTACAACACTTAGAGATCTATCATCAACAGCAAATATGTGTTTGGTGTTACATTCATGCATAGTAGAAAAGATGGCTTGATCCTTAGCCATAGTATAAGATGCTCCAGAATCAATGAGCCATTCATTTGAAGTAGAAGAATAAGATGCATTATAAGAATAACTAGAAGCACAAAGTGCATGTCCATGAGAGGTATATTATGAAGGCGAATCTAGGATGATGTAGTGCTTCTTCATTGTCGATTCCAAGGATGCCATCTTCTTGAAACACTTAGTTTCATCATGATTATCTTTCCCGCAATAGTTGCAATGACGCTCAGTCTTCTTGCCTTTTGGCTTGAATCCTTTTTCATTTTTTAAAGAAGGAGCTGACTGAGAGGGTTTAGGACCCTTGTTTGACTTATTATTGCAAAAAATTTGTTTCTTGGGAGGCTTGGACTTTTCTTTCTGTTGGGACAATAAGGTTTTCCTAGATGTATCTGCATTGTTAATTATTCCAAGATGGATGAGCTTATCTTTCTTTCTAATCAAGGAATCACAAAAGGATTCAAGACTAGGCTCTTGATAGCTAGCTGCATTCAAGGATTCTTTCATGGAGTAAAATATAGATACAAAAATAAAATATGCAGGTCCAAGTTTGGAAAGAATATGGTAAATGCATTGTTTGTCTTCCCTCTTAATCTTACATTCTGCACATAAGAGTTTAAGAGTTTTATACTTAGATAAATAATCTTGAATGCATGAAAAATCACTTGGATTTAAAGAAATCAACTCATTTTCGAGTTGGTGACCTCGAATTTCATTGTGTTTACCAAACACAGATTCCAACTTGTCCCAAGCAGCATCAGGTTCATCAATTCCAGATATGTGGAATCGCAAATCAGTAGAGATTGATATTCCAATCAATCCATGAGCTTTGTCACATCTATTTTCCCATTTGATTTTCTTATCATCATTAGTGGGTTCTGTTTCTTTCCCTGAGATAATTCTGAAAAGTCCCCTACTTCGTAGAACGTCCTCCATACGAGATTTTCATGAGAAATAGTTGGAACTATTAAGTAGAATATTGCAAGGGGCGACCATATTTGTAAAGTAATGGTTGTAAAAGTAGAAACCAATAGCCTAGATGCGAAGAGATTGAAAAAATAGGTGGTTTAAAAAAATGGCACTAAAAACTGACTCTGTATGATGAAGTTATACTTGAGCAAAGAAACTGTTGAAGATGTCCCCAATAGTGACATGGCAGATAGAAAATGACCAGCTAAAAAAAATGACCCCTCTCTTCCCAAGATGAACCTTTTACAATCACTTTACAAGAAAGTTTCTTTAAGTGAATCACTTTTATAAAATAAGTGATTTTACTTTTACAATGATGTTACTTTAAATAGTGCAACAATAAAAAGGAACTTAAGTGACTCACTTTGTATTTGTATTTTTTATTATTTAAGTGAGATGCACTTTTACTATAAAGTAACTTGAAAATAGAAGTTGCATGCACTTTTTCTTTTAAAAGTAACTTCCTAAGGCTTGAACTCAAGACCTATTAAGGAAAAAAACAACTTTGAACCAAGTGAGCTAGATTAAAAGGTATATAAAATATGGGAATGAGGAAGGGGGCTCTTTTTTTTTTTTTTTTTTTTTACTCTTCTTGCTCGCTTTCTGTGCTTTCCTTTTTCCTGCAAAAACAAAAACACACCACAAACTGAAACAAAAAAAAATTTCCACATGTTTGGGGTTAGATCTTGTTAGCTTGCCCGAAAAGTATACGTTTTCTCTTTGTTTCTGATTTACTGAGATTGCTCAAGGTGCACGGCAAAGAGCATACGTAGCCGAGAAAAACCCTTTCCCTTTTTGTTTTTGATTTGCCGAGATCGCTCAAGGTGCATGGCAAAGAGAATACGCAAACAGGGAAAGCAAAAATCCGAAACCAAAAAAAATATAATAGTAAAAACTAATAAAATATGAGATTTTTCTTTTGTTCTTAAACAGAAAATAAAAAAATGCGTCACTGTAATATTATACCTTCAGATCTAATGAAATACGTGTTTATGAAGCAACTGGGAACCGTTTTTGATCAAATGAAAACTATTTCCCAATGGAAACGATGCTCCGGACGCAATGGAACACCTCCCATAGCCTAGAAATGCATAGAAATACTAGAACCAGAAACCCTTTCAAGTTTTGTCAACATTAGTTCAAGATCTAGATCATAACCGGAAGCGGCTCTTCATAAAAGCTCTGATACCATGTTCGGGTACACAGGGTACTCCCAAAAGATCGAACACCTAGAGCAACCACTTCACACAAACAGTTCACAGATTGATACACCGATGTTTTGATGTGGTTTAAACCCCCCTGAGGGAAACACTCCACAGCCTTGACCAAATAGCTTCTACGGGACAATTTATTATGCAAAGAAAGAAAGTTACAAATGAGCTTCTCATAATCGACCAACTTTCCAATGACCCTCCATGCTCTTTAAATAGAGATCATGGACCAATCGGGTGTTAAGTCATGGATCAAGGGTAGGTATGATCTAAAAGAAGTTGAGCCGTCGGATCACTCTATGTCAGGAACATATTGTGACCGTCGGATTAAGTATTTACAAATGCATACTAATGCATACTAAAGAAACACACTTTACCTAACGAATCTATTACCCAAGTTAATATTAACTAACTCCTAAGAGTCTAAATATCCTAACAGGACTATGGTCATTTAGTCCATGGACGTTTGAGAAAATAAAATTTATATAATTCCCTTAGATGTTATAGGTTGCACGCGTGCTACACTACTGCATCCAATGGTTTTTTCTCCTTGGTTTAAGAGGATTGGGAAATATTCTTAGACCATTGTAATTATTGGTATCCAACAAGGAATTCCTAGTAAGTGTGTCTCATCAGCTCATGTTGACTATGTCCCAACAATTTTTACACACCGCTCATTGCTCCTACCAATTGAATTATTTGCTGAAGTGTTTAGATCATGTCAACAAAGGTGGATCACTGCCTTCGACGTCATGAGAAGTTTAATGAACCTTATCATTTAGATGAAGGAGAAGTCATAACAAGGTTACCATAGGTGAATTTATGGTAGGATCATTAACATGCGAGTATTAGATGATACCCCTTTATGTGCTAGGGGACATTTGCACGACCCTTGGTGCATCAAGATTTGTTGTGGGTGGTGGTGCCTCTCCATTCCATCCACACAATGCGGCTACCTCGATTAGTCGGTGTAGGAGGTTGGATCCCACTAAGATGTGGAGTGGGAGACGACTACAACCCATGTGACTAGCTATATTGATGGCGGTGATGCCTCATCATTTCATTTGCATGATGTTGTTTCCTCAATTATGGATCGTGGGAAATCAACTCTCCAATACAAGCTCTCACAAGCCCCCTTCTTCCATGATGAATAATCATCGAGGAGTGTTTAGTGGATGGGTGAAAATGCCATGCAATGCATGGGTTGGCCACCCTAGTACTCCTTATCACCCATCCAACAACTCTTGAATTTGCCCCCTAATTTCTTCATTTTAAATTAATGAAGTACTGCATAATGTTAAGTTTAGCCTAATTTGACTAGCAAGATCACTAAAGGAAACATAATCACAAGATAGACAAATATTTACCCTGGGAAACCCTCATGGGGTAGAAAACCCAGCGAAGCTTTCCTCAACATAGATAATAAACCAAATACCAGATGTATTTCAAGACTAGAGCTCCTTCTCCTCCTATGCAAACCTCTCTCTCACTTGTGCACTACTTCCAAGTGGATGAATGAATGAGATAAGTGAGGAACATCCTCCTCTACTTATACTCATCTACCAACTAACCTTTTACCCTAATGGGGCCGACCTCTCCCAGGACAGTCTAATAACCCCCAAATAGTAAACTCGGGGCTGACCTCACATGGGATATCTAATAACCCTAGTTACCACATTCTCTTGGAGGAATAAACATCTCTGGATATACAATAGGGTCAAAATGGACGAATGTACCATCTCCAGAATAATAAAGTACAAATATAATATTCTTTGAAGTTACAATATTTCAACAACCCCCCTTAACGATAAGGATATTATAACAACATCTGCAGGAGCAAGGAGTCATCGACTACATGATACATGATACATCTATAAATCATTGGAAGATTTCTCAACATCATCAGTAACTCAAGTAGTTACTGGAACATATTCAATACTCGAACATCATCTTTTGCAGCACTTGAACAGCTACAGCAATATCATCATCTGGATCCTCACGATCAACAACATGGTTGTTACACGATCATCTTCATTACACGATCATTAGCATCATCATAACATAATCATCATCAGCGTCATCATACAATCATCAGCATCGTCATCACACGATCATCGACATCGTCATTACACGATCATCAACATCGTCATCACACGATCATCAATATCATCATCACTTGATCATCAGCATCGTCATCACACAATCATCAACATTGTCATCTAGATCATCATGATCAACAACATCTAGATCATCTCGATCTACAGCATCCGGATCATCTCGATCTACAACATCTGAATGATCTCGATCTACAACATCATCATAGCAGCATACTCTGCAATACACAAGATCCTATTACGAGATGATCAATCCTCTCACTTTAGGACATAGGTCCATGGATGATACAATCCAGATCAAATTCCAAGGATGATCAATCCTTATCAATTTAAGACAAGTCCCATGTCTATGGATGATGCAATCCAAACACATGATTTTGAACTAAATGTTCAGGGACGATGCCATCCTATCATTAATTTTCGGAAACAGATGTCTACAGATCAATTCAGGGGACTGAAGTCTAGGGATGATGCAATCCTTCTTTTCCACTAGGGACCACTTCTCGGAGACATCTGTCTATGGATCAATTCAGGGGACCAAAGTCCAGGGATGATGCAATCCCTGTCATCCACTAGGGACCACTTCTTGGAGACATCTGTCTACGGATCAATTTAGGGGATCGAAGTCCAGGGATGATGCAATCCCCCTCATCCACTAGGGACCACTTCTCAAGGACATCTATCTATGGATCAATTTAGGGGACCGAAGTCCAGGGTTTATGCAATCGCTCTCATCCACTATGGACCATTTCTCAAAGACATCTGTCTATAGATCAATTCAGGGGACAGAAGTTCAGAGATGATGCAATCCCTCTCATCCACTAGGGACCACTTCTCGGAGACATCTGTCTACGGATCAACTCAGGGGACCAAAGTCCAAGGATGATGCAATCCCTCTCATCCACTAAGGACCACTTCTCAGAGACATATGTCTATGGATCAATTCAGGGGACCAAAGTCTAGGGATGATGCAATCCCTCTTGTCAACTTAGACATAGTCTAAGGACCATTCACCGACCTCACTATAGGTATCACCAATACAAGTATCCACATCATCGACCTCATTGTCGACGCAGGAAATCTCATCATCACTGACAACATCACTCCCCCTTTCGAGGAGGGTCCTTCTGAACTACACCAAGCTTGTCTCGAAGATACTCAAACTTTACTCGAGACAGAGGTTTGGTCAATATATCAGCAACTTGTTTGTCAATGCTTACATACTCGAGCTTGATAGCTCCTTTCTTCACCATATCCCATATATAGAAATATCGGATCTCTATGTGCTTTGACTTATCCTCGAACACTGGATTCTCTGTCATCTTGATACAACTCTGGTTGTCACACATGATCATAGTGGGGTCCATCTCTAAGTCAAATAGTCCTGATAAAAATTTTCGAAGCCATACTACTTCACAACTAGCAGAGCAAGCAGCTATATATTCCACTTCAGCTGTGCTAAGAGCCACACTAGACTGCTTCCTGCTAAACCACGAGATCATGGCAGATCCTAGACAATGACATCATCCCGATGTACTTTTCCTGTTTGATATACTTCCTGCCCAATCAACATCTGTGTAGCCATGCAGGTAACTAATCTCCAAGATAACATAGACCAAAGTCTATCGTACCCTTTAGGTAACTAATCACATGCTTTGCAGCTACCAAGTGAACTCGTCTAGGTTCCACTAGATACTGACTCAAGGCATTCAGGACAAAGCATATATCTAGTCTAGTATTTGTCAAATACATCAATGACCCAATAACCTGTCTGTATAGAGTCATATCCACCAACTCTGATGAGTCATCAACTAATAGCTTCAAGTTGGAATCCATGGGAGTGGCCATTGCTTTACATTCCAAGATGTCAAATCTCTTCAAGATTTCCACAGCATACTTTCCCTGGTTGAGAAAGATTCCTCTTGGGCCTTGCCATACTTCCAGACCTAGGAAGTAATGCATCAATCAGAGATCTTTCATCTCAAATTCTAAAGAGAGCTTCTTCTTGCACTCGATAATATATTTCTCATTTCTAGAAAGAAATAGATCATCCACATATAGAAACAATATGACAGGATCATCATCCATCACTTTGAGATAAAGGTTAGGATCAGCTTTACTCTTGGTAAAGCCCAAGCTAGTCAAGAAACTGTTAATTCTGCCATACCAAGCTCTGGGAGCTTGCTTCAAGCCATACAAGGCCTTCTTTAGTTTGCACACATGGGTTCTTCCATCTTCCACCTCAAATCCTTGTTGTTGTTCTATGTACACTTCCTCCTTAATCACACCATTCAGGAAGGTTGTCTTCACATCCATCTGGTGTAATTCCCACTTCATCATGGATGCAAGTGCCATGATGGTTCTAATGGAAGTGTACCTTGCAATTGATGCAAATGTTTCTTCATAGTCAATTCCCTCTTTCTTAGAGAATCCTTTGGCCACAAACCTTGCCTTATACTTTTCAATGCTGCCATCCACAACATGCTTTATCTTGTATATCCATTTGGAGGATACCACACTCTTGTCCTTTTGCTTGGAAACTATATCCCAAACATCATTCTTCATTATTGACTGGTACTCCTCAGTTATTGCTTCTACCCACTCCTTCTTATGATCTGCTTCTTCATAACTAGTGGGTTCTTGATCTACAAGATCACACATCAGGGCCACATAGTTTGAGAATTTATTTGGTTTCTTGCTCACCCTAGTGGAGCCTTCAGGAGCTCCATATTTTCCGGCTCCTAGTATAATGTCTCTTTCCCATGCTAGCTTTCTCTTCCTTGAAAATTTCTATGACAGGGGGTTCTTGTGGTTCCATCATGTCATGGTCTTCAGGAGTTGTCTCTTCAGGGGTGGGTGCAGCTTCTATGATTCTGGAAGGTGCCTCTTCCTCATATACTTCTTCATGTTGGCACTTCCTAGATCTCTTGAGAGCTGCCTCTTCATCAAATGTCACATTCCTACTTATTTCCATATGATTAAATCCTGGGATGTATATTCTGAATGCTTTGGATGCTTCACAATATCCAACAAATATTCCTTTCTTCCTAGAAGGATATAGCTTGGTCCTCTTTTCGTTTGGAATGTGAATGTATACTGGGCATCCAAATATTTTGAGGTGACTTACCTCAGGCTTCTTCCCTGTGAATACTTCTTCTGGGGTCTTGAAATCAAGAGCACTATGAGATAGTCTATTTTGAACATAGAATGTTGTCCTGGATGCTTCAGCCCATAAATACATGGGCAGGTCTTGATCATGTATCATTGTCTTTAGTGCCTCCACAATAGTTCTATTCTTTCTTTCTACAACACCATTCTGTTGGGGATTGTAGGGAGTGGTTAGTTCCCTCTTGATTCCATCTTCCTTAAAAAAGACTTCAAAATATTTTGAAGTATATTCTCCACCATTTTTTGGTTTGAGTATCTTAATATTCTTTTCTGAGTGGTTTTCTATCAAGGCTTTGAATTCCTTGAACTTTCCAAAGACTTCATCATTTCCCTTCAGGAAATATATCCAAGTCTTTCTTGAGTAGTCATCAATGAATGTAAGGTAGTATTCATATCCACTCAAGGACGTGGATGGCATTGGTCCACATGCATCTGAGTGAATCAATTCCAATGTACTCTTAGTCTTTGTTTCACTCTTTGGGAATGGGTTCTTGATATTCTTCCCTTTTGCACATCCTTTGCAGGTGCTCCCATGATTAACTTTTAAGTCTGGTAGTCCTATGACTACCTTGCTCACATGAGGTAGTGGTTTGTAGTTAATGTGAGCAAGACTTCTATGCCAAAGCTCACTTGGGCTAGTGGCTTCATGAACAAGGGTAGCTTCTGGATGGTCTTTGAGCTTGTATAGACACCCTTCCTCTTCACCAATAACAATTGCATCCTCAATTGATTTTCCTTTGGGCCACATGAGTACTTAACCATCTATGAATGCAACCCTGTAGCCTTTCTTATCTAATGCTGAGATAGAAAGTAGGTTCTTCTTCAAACCTGGTACATATAATATTTCTTTCATCTTTAATGGGGTTCCAGAATCAAGCTTGAAGCTTGCTTCACCAATTCCCTTGATGGGATATTGATAATCATCTCCTAGAGATACCTTTTGTGGAGATGTCTTCTCCTCAATACTTGAGAGAGTTTTCTTTTGTCCTGTCATGTGCTTTGAAGCACCACTATCAATGAGCCATGTATCTTCTCCATGTGTCAGAGACCCAGAGAGAGCAGAGAATAACATATATTCTTCTGCATCTTCTTTTTCTATTTTAGATCTTTTCTCTTGAGGCCTCTCATCTTCTTCTTCACTATCATCTTCTGCTATATGTGCTTGATGTATTTTGTAATGAATGTTCTTCTTCTTTTTCTTTAAAGGACAAATCTTAGCAAGGTGTCCCAATTTGTCACAACAAAAGCACTTGATTGATGAGAGATCTCCTCCTAAATTTGTTCTTCTTTTCTTTTGAAATCTGTGTGGAGTTTGAGACTCCTTTTGACCATTCTTCTTGGAGTTGAAGTGACTCCATCTTCTTCTTTTAGTGTGAGTAGCCAAATCTTGGTCATCTTCTTTGAGAAGGGCTTCCCTATTGGCTACCCTAGCTTCTTCTTGAATACAATCCTCCCATACCACATCAAAATTCATACTTTCTTTCCTAGCACACATAGTTTGGATGAATGACTCCCAAGGTCTAGTGAGACCATTTAGAGTAGTCATGACTAGGTCATCTTCATCAAGGGTGTCTCCAATGGCATCTATCTGTTCCTTGAACTGGGAAACCCTTGAGAAATAGTCTTGACTAGATTCTCCTTTATTCATCTTGGTACTCTTCAATTGAGCTCTCAGATTCATCTTCCTATTGATGTTCTTTCCCTCATATATTCAGGAAAGGGCATCATACATTTCCTTTGGAGTCTTCTTGGATGCCACTTGGGGAATCAAGTGGTCTTTGATAGAATCAACAATGATTCTCTTTTCTCTAATAAAATCCTTCCTATGCTTCTCTTTGGCTTCATCTTCTTCAGTTTCTGCAACCTCATCCTTGATATATTGGGTAAGATCATTCTATTCAAGAATGAGACCAATTCTGTATTTCCATGCTCGGAAATTTTCCATACCCTCTAGCTTGTCTTCAAGCTTAGTTCTTGGAGCCATCTTATCTAGGGGTCAAAGAGATTGAAGTTTCTCAAGAGATAGAATAACACTTACCAGGAGATGTGCTTGATTGAGTTGAAAGTTCTCGTGTGTTCTGCTTCAGGAAACTTCAACTTTTCACCTTTCGGATCTGCAACAGAATTTTTGGTTTTCTGGTTTTCTCTTTTCTAGTTTTCTGGTGCACAGGTTCGCAGCTTTTCTGGTTCACTGGTGCATAGGTGCATAGCTTTTCTAGTTCTCTGGTTTTCTGGTTTTCTACACTTTTGGTCAAACTAGGGTTTCACTTTCCCATAGTTCTACCCAACCAAAAATATCAATATAGGGCTCAAAACTTTGATTTTGAGGAGGGCTATCCATCCATGCAATCAGAATCCAAAAATTCCAACTTTTTCAGAAACCCTAATTTTCATCGGAGGAGGAGACAGAGATATTTTCACCTTGTGAAAGATGTCCTATTCAAGCTAGCTCTGATACCATGTTAAGTTTAACCAAATTTGACTAGCAAGATCACTGAAAGAAACATAATCACAAGATAGACAAAGATTTACCCTGGGAAACCCTCATGCGATAGAAAACCCAGCAAAGCTTTCCTCAATATAGATAATCAACCAAATACAAGATGTAGTCCAAGACTAGAGCTCATTCTCCTCCTATGCAGACCTCTCTCTCACTTGTGCACTACTCCAAAGTGGATGAATGAATGATATAAGTGAGGAACATCGTCCTCTACTTATACTCATCTCCCAACTGACCTTTTACCCTAATGGGGCCGACCTCTCCCAGGAGAGTCTAATAACCCCCAAATAGTAAACTTAGGGCTGACCTCACATGGGAGATCTAATAACCCTAGTTACCATATTCTCTCGGAGGAATAAACATCTCCGGATCTATAATAGGGTCACCATGGAGGAATGTACCATCTCCGGAATAATAAAATACAAATATAATATTCTTTTAAGTTACAATATTTCAACACATAAAGCCTCATTTGACATAACAACTTTATCTCTTAGGTTGATTCCCTACATGTTAAATCAGATGGCTTGGATGCATTTGATGAGGTTCTCATAACAACTCAAGATAATAGTACTACAATAGCTCATCCAACTTCTTCTATTAATTTGACCTCTCCTATCAAACTAGAAGCATGTTTTATGAGTTCCCATGGTCTTGGTGATAGTTAAAAGGTGTTAATTTCTCTTCCTTTTCGAATCAAAAAATAATCAAGGAAAACTATTACAAGGCATTGACTAGTTTATGATATTCCAATAGAGTAGGACATGCATTCCAATAGAGCTGCATTAGTTTTGGTGACCACAACCTTCATCTTGAAGAAATTGTGATTTAATGATTTAACAATGTTTATGCCCAAATATCATAGCTGCATTCTAATCTTATTTTCATTGTCCACTTGGACAAGCCACTTGTCACTTAGATGTAAAAACTCCATTAATAAAACTTTACATCTTGATCCATGCCAAATTTTTGTCCACAAATACATGTCTTTTCTTATAGAAAATCAAACCATAGTTAGGAATATTTTCTACCTTTCTTCCCCCAGAATGTGTCATAATTAATTCTAATTCAGGTGTATGCCAGTAGGTATGATGGAAAGGAAATTGATGAAGGCATGATTCAAGGATTAAGGAGGATCAATTCACTTATGGATGAACAACATGGCACATTAGATGGGGACCTACACACATTAAAGGATGGATAACAACATAAAGGTAAGATAAGACAATTGTTGCAAATAAGTCTTCAAATGATTGAGATTGGACTTATGGCCCTTGTCAACTTAATAAAACACATTTTACATTATCCACTAGCTACATTTCCCTTTTAAGACTATAAAAGGGAGGTCTTTCAGCATGACACTATTGAGAAATTGAAACTTTTCATTGGTTTATACATGGTTTCATTTTTTGAAATGTTTATCTTTTCAATCTATGCGATGGATTGGGTTTCTATCACATTGGGACATAGTAAGCCTTGTGATGGATTGCAAGCACCTGATAATATAAGGTGTTGAAGGCCCCTTTTAGGGATTTGATCACATGTGTTTGAAAATTTTATGTTTGAACTTTATGTGATGTCACCATTGAGACTTATAAGAGATAGGATATTTACCCCTTTACATTACCATGTCCAAGACCCCAATACCACACGACCTAGAGACATAGAACCATGGATACCGGCCATGGAAAGTCATTTGTGATTCTTTGAGTAATTATGCATGGCTATATAAGATGCCTAAATGGTTTCTTTAGAGCCAAAGGCATTGTATTCATCCCTATAATGCCATTCCGAAGGCCCTAAGACACCTTCATAATTCTCAAAGTTGTTAGTTTTTCATCATTTAATTCAATATGATCTAGGATATTAATTGAGAGAACAACATGTACAGCATATCAAACACAAGAGACAAGAGACAGAAAGCATTTCACCGGGGAAAACCAAGAAGGTGAAAAACCTCGCAACTTCCTCAAAGATAGAATAACCACCAATGCAAAGATCACAAATATGAATCCCCTAAAGATAGATGTCTTCAGCAGCTGCTCCTCCTCCACTTGTGTGCACTCCTTTCTCTCAACCATGCGATTTGAATGAGCGAGTGAATGAGGAAATAGAGTGGTGCAGCCACTCTATTTATAATTTAACTTGATTTTCCTTTAACCCTAATTGGGCTGACCTCCTAAGGGAGTCTAATAACCCTTCCACGTAACTCATACTGGGTCGACCCCACTAAGGTGGTCTAATAACCCATCAAATATAATTTATGACACTTAAAATGTAACTTGCGACACTTACAAATACAAATGATGAAACTTCCAATTGGAGGAATAATACATATCCATTGGGGATACAATAAAGTACAAATGTAATACATAGAATATACAAGTGAATATCTTCTAAAGTTACAAATACATCACCACTCCCTCTTAACTAGGAAGGTATTCTCTTGATACAGGTCATCAATACATATAGGCACAAGTCTTCAATACCGAAGCTGGATCATCGTCACTAGATCATGGAGCATCATTGTCACTGGATCACGAAGCATCATCACCACTGCTGTTGTATTCGTCATCTCGATCACTAGTACTATTTCTTAATTCTATTCATCATAGGAAGTTCTACAGAGATAGCCCTTTTTCATGTTGGATGTAGGCCTAGCCTCCATGTAGGTCTTTATCATCTTTGTGAGCGGCCTATCTGGTGGAATCTCAGGACTCATTATGTGCATCTGCAAAACCTCCAAGGAGCATCTCAGGATTGATTACGAGCTTACTGCTCAACCTATAAGATCTCCTAGGACTTATTACATGCGACCAAGCAAAACCTCGAAAGAGCATCCCAGGACTGATTACAAGATTTATGCTCAACCGATAGGATCTCCCAGGACTAAGTTACATGTTACTAAGAAAAACCTCGAAAGAGCATCCCAGGACTTATTATGAGATTCCTGCTCAACCTATAGGATATCCCAAGACTGAATTACATGCTATCAGGAAAAACCTCGAAAATGCATCCTTGGACTGATTACGAGCTTCCTGTTCAACCTATAGGATCTCCCAGGACTAATTTACATGCCACTAGGAAAAACCTCGAAAGAGCATCCCAGGATTGATTACGAGCTTCTTCCTCAACCTATAGGATCTCCCAGGACTATATTACATGCCACTGCACGAACTGCCACCTATCCACAGCCTCAGAGTATCATCTAGATACTCATGATCATAATGACCGTCCTCGCACTCAGCATCATGCGGATGCTCATGATCATCCTGATCATCATCATACAAAACATCATACAGATCTTCATAGTAGAGCATCATCTAGATGCTCATCACACAACACTTACATCAACAGCTATGGGGAGGACCCTCCTACCACCATGCTTGGAAGGGATCCTGCATCTATGTCCCGACACTTCCTCCTGGAAGTATCTTCAATCTGAAGAACACCAAGCCTCCCTATGAAGTACTCGAACTTCACCCTGGCTAGTGGCTTTGTTAACACATCTGCTATCTTTTCATCTGTCACAACATACAGGAGCTTCACTGCTCCTCTCTACACCATATCCTTGATATAGTGATACTTTATCTCAATATGCTTTGATTTGTCATGGAACATTGGGTTCTCAGACAGCTTCACACAAATCTGGTTATCACAAAAGATACAAGTATCATCCAACTAGAGATCAAACAAATCATATAGTAGCTTCCTTAGCCATATTGCCTCACAACTAGCCGAACAAGCTATGACATACTCTACTTCGGCTGTACTAAGTGCTATGCAGGATTGCTTCCTGATAAACCAAGAGATCACACCCAATCCCATACTGAAGCAGCACCCTGAAGCGCTCTTCCTATCTGTAGCACTTCCTGGCCAATCTAAATCAACATAACCCTCCAGGTTAATATTTTGATTCGCATCATACTTGATTCCATAATCAATTGTACCCTTCAGGTACCTTAGAATATGCTTTACAACAATCAAGTGAACATGTCTAGGTTCCATTAAGAACTGGCTCAAAGTGTTCACGACAAAGCAAATATGTGGCCTCGTGTTCGTCAATTACATCAAGGACACAATCATCTGACGATACATCGTGGCATCAAACGACTCTAATGAAGCATCGCTCAATGCTTCAAGTTCGATGCCATAGGTGTGGCCATGGCCTTGCAATCCATCATCCAGAACCACTTCAGGATCTCTACTGCATACTTCACTTGTCCAAGGAATATTCCATCTACACTCTGCCACACCTCCATACCTAGAAAGTAATGCATCATACCCAAGTCCTTCATCTTGAACTCGGCAGCAAGCTTTCTCTTCATATCAACAATCAACCCATCTTCACTTGTCATAAATAGGTCATCTACATATAGTAGGAGTATCACTGGATTTCCTTCCTCAACCTTGTAGTAAAGGTTGGAATCCACTTTACTCTTGGTAAAGCCCAAACTAGTCAGGAAGCTATCAATCCTGCCGTACCACGTCTTGGGTGATTTTTTTAAACCATAGAAGGCTTTCTTCAGTTTGCACACATGAGTGATCTCCCTGTCATGTGTCTCAAACCCGACTAGCTGCTCCACATACACTTCCTCTTCCACTACACCATTCAAGAAGGTTGTCTTGACATCCATCTGGTGTATCTTCCACTTCATCACTGCAGCCAAAGAAAGTATTGTTCTAATGGAAGTGTATCTGGCTATAGGTGCAAACGTTTCTTCATAATCTATCCCTTCTTTCTGGGAGAAGCCACGAGCCACAAATCTTTCCTTGTATTTCTCTATGCTACCATCTGCAGCATGCGTGAGCTAGTAGATCCACTTGGAAGTCACAACAAACTTCCCTTATGGTCTCAGGACCACATCCCAAACATCATTCTTCATGATCGACTGGTACTCCTTGATCATGGCATCCTTCCATTACTGCATCCCTGGTCCTGGGAACTTCATATTCTTCAATATCTTCAATAGGTAGTGTAATACCCCAATTTTGACCCTTATGAAATATTGGCTTTTAATTTAGATATTGTATACATGCATTGTATGTTTCCCTAGCGTGGAGCTCAAGGCCAAGGCCCCACTAGTATATGTTCGGATTTTATTTAAAACAAGCAAGTATTTGATATTTTGATACCCATGTGTTATTAAGCCATGGAATATTGTAAATTGATGTAAATGTTAATATTTCAATAAAATACCAAAACTGGCTATGGAAGCAACCAATCAGAAGGGGCCATGTGTATCCACTGGGGAGCGGTGAGGGAGTTGTGGGGATAAACCATACACTGCCAAATGTCATTGTGAGAACCCATTTGACTTTCCTTGATGACATTTATTTATGTTGTAAGGAAGTTGTTGGAGATTTCAGTCCATGGCTTCAATGGAGCATGGGCAGCCCATAAATTCGTATGGCAGAGTATGGGCTCTGTTTTCTTATACCACAAGTCACTCTACGTCATGGGGGTTGCTTCTTCCTCATCCCCATTGCATTGTGGAAGTTACCAGCATCAGTTATCATCCAAAAAAACGAATTGCCAGGAGTGAGAAAAACCAGAAATCGCAACTTTGAAAGAACCCACGTTTTGAAGAGCCAAAAACGCCCATATTTGGTATTCAACAGTAAAATCCAATGGGGGATCCATAGATATGAACCTTGGGGTGAATTTCAGAGGATTAGATACCCTGAAATCCATTGGGAAACCCAGTTTTTATAGCCCAGAAAACCAGTGATGGGATTGAGTTATTTGATGAACAAAATCCTAAGAAATCCAATTGTGAAAGGCTGAGCAGAGGTTGGGTTTGCTTGACAAACCCAGTGAAGTCCAGAATCTCAAGGATTAGCAGTTGGACCTTTCTATGCCCACCCTGAAGAGCACTAAAGGGAAGGAACACCTGAGGGACTGTGCAATAGAGAAGGAGACCTTCCCTGTGTCGGGTGTGCTAGGTAATGTGGGTGCCTTGACTATTGAATTCATTTGAGATGCCTGTAGCTCTGTGGTTGAGCTCATTGGCTTAGCATTTGCCTCCTGTGTCTTTCATATGCTTGAAAAACCCAACTGTGTGTTGGCTTAGCATAGTTGTTGAGTGAAACCCTGGCTTTGAGTGAGCCCAACTGGTTCCTCCTTAGTGGATACACAACCCAGCTCAGGGGTGATCTCTCAGTTGAAAGAATACAAGCTGGACATGGATCTATGGTTGGGTGAAATGTTTCTCTCACATAACCAATTGTTTGGACAACTTCATCTCAAAGATAAGTGTTCTCTGTGTTATAAATTATATGCATTTTGTATTATGTAATGTGTTAATTCAGAATGGTAATTATTCATGTTAATGGAATTGATATGAAGTCTGTGCATAGCATGGTAATGGGATGGATTCTTTGCCTGTTGATGTATCATTTTCTTGAGATAAATATATTGATGTATGTCTGTTGTGTGTGTGCAATTATGTATTTTAATTCCGCTGTGTAATTTAATTGTGCATTTTATTTAAATGGCAAAAATTTTACCATTATGGCTTTGGGGAAGAATTAGACACCCCATGTTATAGTCATGTTCCCTCACTTGCATTGGATTGATGGAAGGGGGATGCTACAGATAGTTTTCTTAAACTTCATTGCTGGAACAAATCTCATTGTCCTTCTTTTGTAAGTGATTGTACATGATCTTTCCTACAAGTCAAATTCAATTGCATGATTAGAAATTTCTCATAGTTTTTAGAACAAAATCTTACACATAAGGACATATGTCATACAATCATGCAATTATCTTAGCCAATGCTTCAATACAACATTTATCGATATCCTGTAACTTTCTAGATGCCTTCCATCTCTACCAGAACATTGTTAAGAGTGTGCACTACTCCCAACATGTCAGCAAAGAGGTTTCAATATAGATAAGTAGCAATGGAGTGGTGTACATTACCATAAGCCGCTTACCCAATACTATATTAGTAGTATCTTGTTCATTAATGCAGCTTTTCTAAAATGCATAATATACATCCTAAATCTGGAAACATAAGTGTGTATATGACTAAGCAATATCATTTAAGTAATCATATATACAAGAAATGAAAATTCAAATACTTATCTTTGTTTGGTTGTTGGGTGGACTCCCTCTCAATTTTTGCTTCCTTGTAGGAGCTACTGAAGTCTCTGATAGTGTGCACTTTAACCAATGTTGAAAATGGATGAGAGGTTCTTTCATAGATTATTTGTTTTCCGGAGTCCAACTCTACAGTAGCTTCTTCTACTCCTTTCATGTAAAACTGAAATTCATCCTTAATATTATGTCATGGGTTTTAATGCCAAAAATCCCCTCAATTTTGCTAAATGTGGAACACATGCATGATACCCCTTTTAGTAGTTTGTATGTTTTAGAGAAAAGATCATAATTGCAATGGCCTACCCTCTATATATAGGGATAATGAAGCATCTACATCACATTAGACTAGCCATATCCAAATCAAGATGCCATAAGTTTCTATTATGTCTCACCCTCCCAATGGAATTTTGTGAAGGTTTATGCATAATCCAAATACCCGGGCTCCTTAAAATTACAACATTGTAGAAGATTTATCCTAGACCCCTTGCATCATGCTCGCTTTAGAGTTTATTTAGATATTCCCACAGTAGTGGAAGGAATTTTTAAATGTTATTGGTGGGATTAGTTCATCAAATTATCATTTGATAACATTTGAATTGTACTCCAATCATAGAATTTCCCATCACATCTCTTTCCATATGTAGGTATCTTTGCATGGCACTAGTATATTAAAAATTTGGTAAATGGAAAGGATTAAACTTGTGTTATGTCCATGTTATGTTGAAGTTCCCTATTATTTGTTGAGATGGTTCCAACTTATTCCGTTATGTTTAAAGCATTTGATGGCAATTCCTTTAAACCCCATGGTATTATTCCATCCTTCCTAGTCAAGATTGGGGCAAGATCCATGCCAATTGAGGATAAAGTCATTGATTCAATATTATATTAAAATTTATTATTGTGGCATAGTTGGACATATGCCATGACGTATATCATGTAATCCATGTTTTGAGTAATTATATTATCTCATGTTCACTTTTAACCAAAAATACAATGGATAAACACTATGTTGTCGTGTATAATATTTCCAATGAGCCGTCATTTTTCCAATTTCAATTATGGATGTATAGTCTATGTAGGGCACAAGTTGCAGCACACAACCTCCTATGTATGCACACAAATTCGTACTTGTGACTTCATTGATAATATTTTGTTCTAGTTAATATCAACATCATCATCTCTATGATGATGATCATGAGTCTTAATGCCTTAGCCATGGATTAAGTTCTACAACCATAAGAAATTAATCTATCAGGTTAACACACAAAAAAAGGTTTCTGAAATATTATTGCTAAACTAATCTAGAACTAATGGATCTATTGATAGGGGGGACTAGAGCGGAATCAGAGTCTCCTACAATAAACTATGAGACCTCTTCTTATATGTGAAAGGAATTAATCGTCCAACAATAAGGGGGTTAAAACATAGGTTAAAATAGATCGTAAGGTTGTGTGAAACCATTCTCCACTTAACCTAGACACTATAATTAGGGTCAACCCTCATCATTGAATAGCCAAAACTACAACTGAGATTACCAACGAGAAAACTAGATTAATTCATATATGCCATGCTATCAAACAACAAGGAAAGAGGTTGTGAGGGAATGCAAGTCAAGTAACAACTTCCAATAGAATAGAGCCATGCAATTGGATTCCGATCAATCCTTACTAATTGAATCGAAGGAGAGAAGTCATATTTCGGATTCTACCTCTTAGGCTCAGAGATCCCTGCATTATAAATTCTACCTCTTCACATACAATCTTTTATTGTTTCATCCAACAACGGTGGATTCCCTGTCATCACCTCTATCACAATATGGAATGGAGATCAACATTTTGGACCTCAACAAGGCTTGAAAGTGTTGGAAGTTGTAGAATATAGAGGCATTGTGTCAACTGGAAGAGTTAAATTGTTTTTTCACTTCAACATGTGTTGATTGAGTACTATGGAAATAAATTTTCCGGTTTTTGTTGAGTATCTATTAAATATTTATATTTTTCATCTGAAACTCCTAGACTAAAGTGTAAAACTTGAATAGGTAGCATTGGTTTCAATGTGTATTGGTGGTTACGCTTGATTGTATTTCCATCCATGTTAACACCTTTATTATTAAACTAAATCGGTCATTTGTATGTTTTGCAATATGCTCCATATGAAATGACAACCTGGGATGGATTCCCTCTGTATCTTTTCTTGAAGGATTCAAGCCAATCAGTATGTGTTGTTAGTTTTGGTATTTATAGTCTCCGATGTCGAATCCCCCCATCATCATTTAGAGAGAATTAAAACAATTCCTTAACATTTGCACTTTAAAAAGGAGTTTGAACTCCGAGAGGGATTTGATCCCTCTCGGCACTTGGTAGACCCCCTTTAATATGGATTTATGCTTGTGTAGGCTCTAGTACCTCACTTGAGTGACTCTTCCATATATAGCAAACCCTCACCAGAGTATTTATCACCTCTGATATTACCTAGTACTAGGTTGAAACACCTAGATCACATACATTATGCCACAGGTTCGATGTCATATTGGACTACTACAATATTATCCACTGCCCTTATTAATTGAATAATCACCCACCATGAATATATATATATATATATATATATATATATATATATATATATATAATGATGATCATTATCATTATAATATAATATATTTTTGTATTCATATATATAATATCAATACTAATACATATATAAAAGAGAAAAAAACATATAGAAAAGATTAAGCAAAATATAATAAAAATAATTCATTTCCATTTATATGAGTTTCAATTTAGGAAGCAAAATTTAGCACAATTAAATTCAGAGTTTCAATTTTGGCAGAAAAATTTGGCACAATTGAATTAGATTTAACCATTTTATTATTAATAATAAATATAGTTTATTTTATGTGCATTGAGTTAGATTGAGGGGTTTTTTGTCCTTTGCTAGGAATCGAACGACTGACCTTTAGCAGAGGTGTAGTCATGCCTTTGGATTTGCTGCTACTCAGGGAGTCACATAGGGCTGAACGACTGCATGAAATAAAAAAATCTTGGATTCCATAAGTGGCATAAGAAGGTAAGGACCCAATTTTCCATATATTGGTAGTTGTTCATGATATCAGTAAGATATACCTCATTCATGATAGAAAATATAGCTATGAGTAAGGTAAAAAGCTAGGTTGAGGATCGATCAGGTAAACAAGGGTAGGTTGAGGATCATTATCGTGCAAGCATACTTTCTTATTGACCCCTTTCTTTTTTATTGACCAAATACGTTTTCATTTACCAGGGTAGGCCTTCAAGGTTTTCTTCTGAAACGGAGTAGCCTGTGGGTTTTTCGGCTTCAAGTTCGTCCTCGTTTGATAGGTAACTACCCGCTTAAACTTTTCTTTCCCTACATTTGATTTGCAAAAAAAATGTTATCTTTGTGTCTGCTTGTTCTCTGTTCTTTGGGTATATTGAAACCATGACCTATTTTCTAAATTGGGGCTTCTCTACTTTCCCGCCCTATTTCTGGCATAGATTTATCATATATCTCCAAAAAGTGTCTCCCACTATCAGAAATCGCAAAGATATCCGTCATTCGACGACACTCTGCTAGATCAACAGCTTCTTCTTCCAAGTATTTCAAGTGTTATGCTCATTCAAGTGCGGAAATCATCTCAAGCAAAACTTCTTCGTCGAAATAAATTCCCTTTTATTTCCCCTTCGATTTAATTGTTAAAACCTCAATCACCTGGGATTTGGTTTCCCACAAATAGCTAAATTCAGTTGTGTTCCCCTACAAATCTCTAAATTGTTCACAACTGGATATGGACCTGCTACTGAGGCTACAATAACCACCCCATCTTTATCACGGAGATGTTTTTCGTAAGTAGAGAAGGGTGGTAAAGTAAGAAGTAGTAAGTGTATCCAGTGGTGGTTCTGTGTGGCAGTTCGAATGTCTTGATGGGTTGTCCTGTTGCTTTCCCCTTTTCCAAAGATAGACTAAATTAGGTTTTTCTTGTGCAGAAGTTACCCTTGTTAGAAATAAGTAAAGAGTATGTTCTTGTATTTTCTTATCCCCATTAGAGATCATGAAGGCGATTAGTGGACTCAGAGAAGCACATAACCACCCTATTTTATTTCTTTAGACTCGGTGGATAGCTACTCTCCCACAAATCTCAAAATTGTTCACCTAACATGCTTCTTTAATTTAATTTATTCATATAAACCAACTTTTTATTGTTTATCTTCCTCTCTACCTTTGAAGTTCTTCCAAACTCCTTTCATTTCAACACTTCACTTCCTAGGGCTACTATTAAATAGTTACAGAGATATTAAATCATAGATCTTACTGCTATTACAGTCTGCGAGGATCCGTTGGTAATACAGCTTTAAGAAGTTAAAATTTGAAAAAAACATTTGTGGCATAAGTTAGAGCAGCTACATACCTATGAGTGGGGATCACTTTCATGTAAAGGGAAATTTATTTGTTTTAGACACAACACTATATGTTTTAATGCTGTGTTTGTTTTAGACACAGTACTATATTGACTACATGGTTCAATTGACTGTACGTGAAAATTGAAATCTTGTCTCTATTTTGGCTGTGCCCATTTTTGTTGCATGTAAGGTGTGTCCATTTTGGTTGTATGTAATTAATATATATATATATATAACATATCCACGAAATGTTAATTGCATAAATAGTTCGATTGATCAGTATTTGGGATCTGCTCTTTTCAAAGGATGTCGCTCCCCTCCTTCACTCAAAGAGTGGGATATATAATCAGCCATTAATCACAGAGATGAATAAAATGAATATATACCAAGACTACTCCATCTTCCCTAGGAGTATTTGGCACTAATAATATTAATGAAGCAATCGGTGTAGGGAAAACTACCTATCGACTATGTATTCCCCACTTCTATAGTTACAATGTGCTAGCTCTGGCATCATTTCCTCCCTTCTATACTTTATAGTATCTTCCCATTGTGGATGGATGGAGAAGGAGGAACTGACCTCCGCAAACTCTACTATTGAACTTACTTTTGGTTATCTTTTTTGTTTTGTAAGACTCCAGATACTCTAATTTTTTTTATTGGCGATAACTACTTAAGTTTGTTTCCAGCGAAGCTCTCTTGTTTGCAAGCTCCTAGTTAAAATGATTTAATTTTATGATAAAATGCTTAATAGCGATACAATTCAGGAATTCTGAGTGACTCACTGATAGGGAATTTCCTATCATGACTAAGCCAATGATGGGATCTTTGTTCCTTGAGAAGTTTTAATGACTAAGACAATGGTGTGAGCTTTTTTCCTCGAGCAGTTTAATGGATGTGTGTGCAACTCTCAATCCTACCAATTTCTTAAGCATAAGTCATAGTTGTTCTCCTGACCTCCAAGATGTAGATATGGAGACTAATAAGTAGATAAAGAGGGAGTTAAAGGGGAAAATAAGGTCTATAGTATCGAGATCCTGTTGTAGCAGTGGTGGATGTGTATCCTGTTGAGATATTGTAACGTCAAAGAATATTATATTTGTACTTTATTATTCCGGAGATGTTTCAATCCTCCGTGAAGATCTTATTGTATATCCGGAGATGTTTATTCCTCCGTCGGAATATGGTAACTTGGGTTATTAGACTTCCCTAGTGGGGATCGGCCCTGTATGTGTTATGTGGATCAAATGTTTGTTAGACCACCCTAGTGGGGTCATCCCAATCAGTTGTAATGGTGTATTTAACCCAATGGTTAAATACGAGCCTACATGATTTGTGTAAAAGAAAAGTCGGAGTAGTGTATAAATAGAGGAGGTGTATTCCTCATTTAACACACACACTCACTCACTTGAGAGTGGCGCACTTATGAGAGAGAGGTCTGCTATGGAGAAGGATGAGCTTATGCTTAGGGTTACATATTTTGTATTTTCTGGTCATCTATATTGAGGAAGCTTTGCTGGGTTTTCTACCCCATGAGGGTTTCCCAGGATAAATTTGTGTCTCTTGTGTTTAAGCTGTGCTTGTTGTTTCTTCAGTGATCCTATATATGCTATTATTGTGAAATGGAATGTAATGCTGCTATTTTCTGTCTTAGCATATTAAATCTTAACATGGTATCAGAGCTAACCTTAAGGAAGGCAAGGTATGGCACTTACGACACTTGCTTCACTTGCGACAATTTGAAGGTTTGGGTTTTACATAGCAAAAACCAGTCATCGTGGAACTTTTGCTATAAATACATTTTGGAGAAGGTTCAGGATCTGAAACCTTTATAGGTCGTAGATAACATGATTAGGTACCTTGTATCCAAAGGGAACCCTCATATTCGTTGTACTTTGTGCGTTATGATTAGTACAGGTTAGGGTTTCGGCCTCTTCCAGATCTCAATCAAAATCAGGTGACCTAGGAAGAAAGGTCCTAACTTGGGATAGGAAGCTCCAAATCAAATTTCGTAAAAAGTGACAGGTAGCACACAGACTGTACTATCTCAAGAAATTTTTTCAGAGGCCGAAGCTGAACCAGTGACACATGGCACACCGTACAAGTTTGCTCTCCTATTTTATCCCATAAACAGGTCACGTTCTGACACTTGGCAAACTCTCTCTCAAAAAATTGAATTGAGGTCAGACCTGTTGGGATGGAAAGATGACAGGTCAGGTTACCACAAAGAAAGTGTTCAGACCATGTGGAGTGAAAAGTTCGGAGTTACAGCAGAAACAATCAGGTACATATTTCTATCAAAACAGAATTATTTTTGGAGCACCTTCATTCATGGCTTCCGGAATTTAGGGTTTCGGAGAAAGTTGGAATTTTTGGAATCGGAATCCACAGCTAAATTCTACTCAGGAAAATCGAAATTTAGAGTCCAAGATCGAATTTTTTGGTTGGGTAGAAGACCGGGCTTGATCAAACCCTAGTTCGGGATTTTGATCGGAAAGATGGAAAATTAGGGCTTCAGCAAAAGTTGGAATTTTTTTAAGTCTGTAACCACAGCTGGAAGCTCCTAAGAAAAATAAAGAGTTTAGAGCCTTGGATCAAACCTTTTGATTGGGCAGAAGGGTGGGTTTCATCAAACCCTAGTTCGGGATCCTGTCTAGAAGATCCAGAAGTTTCGAAGGAAATTTTGAGGGGTCAAATTTTGGAGATTTCAAAATTGAAGTATGCTAGTTTGATCGGCTCAGCAAGACACATCCTTCCATACATTCAGAAGTGTGAAAGTCAAAGATTGAATTTTTAGGGTTTCTCTAACAAACCCTAATCAAGCTCCAGATCAAGTTTCAGGGGGAGTTGAGGCTAAGGCCTTATATAAGAAGACTACAAGAAGTCTCGACAGGTATGACTTAGGGAGATACAGGTATGTCTTGAAATCTGATTCTTGATTAAGTTCATAATATGTTTGTCCTCATATTATTCAGGTCAGTACAATCTCGATTAATGTTAGAATTGTCTTATCACCCTAGTAACAGTATGAATGCATGTAGAAGACATTCATTGTTTAGGGCTATATGATTGTACTAATGCACTGTGGTATTGTATGAGGTTGATGTTGTTTGCTAACAAGATACAGGTACATCACGAAAGACAAATCAAGTTCCATGACCATGATAACATGAAGACAAAGACTCATCCACAATATTTGATCACATAGAATTTCTACTTACAAGGTATGTATGACTTTGTTCTATTATGCTTAACCTATGAGATATGCAGGTTCCAGCATAGGATATCTAAATCATTGAAGAGAACAAAGAAGATATTGATTAGGTATGTTAGACATAACTAAGCAGGTATACTAATCCAGGTATGTTTTCCTATGTCATGTTAGAATCTTACCTTGTGTTAGGATCCCTTATATAAGTATACCTAGTATGATTGGTTATGCTTATTCATAAAGTTAGCAATCAAGGGTTTATGCATATTATGTCTCTTATCTTGGTTTATGATTTAACTAACCAGATCAAACAAGAATATGTATGAGTAAAAGAAGACTTCCCTGAAACCTTGAATATTATCTATAATCATGACTATACATATTCAAGATGATTTAGAACTATAATGTTTTGATAACTTTGAAATATACTAATGAATGTATATTTGTGTATGAGATCATGAGGATGCCACTTGAGCATGCACAGTGGTACAGAATGAATAGAAGTTCAAAAGACATATAGAAGATCAAGCGGGAGGCAACCACACAAACATAAAAGATAAGTATTTAAGTTGTTATTTGAAATAGTAAATGATATTGTCTGTAATAGGTTGTATGCATATTTGTATTCCTATAATATATCATGCTAAGTGTAAACATTCATAGAGCATTGAAACAGTATACTACTAATATGCATATGATTGGTAAGTTGGACAAACATTCCATTGTTGCTTGTCTAGAATGAAACCTCTTTGCTGACATGCTGAAAGCTGTGCACACTCTCGATAGTATGTTCTGGTAGAGATGGAAGGCATGTAGATAGCCACTGTATGCATACAGGATATGGAAAAGTGTTATGCCAAAGTATTGGTCAAGATAGTTGCATAACTATGTAAATGATATCTGTATGCATAATAGGTTATCATGATTTCATGATTATGAAATATTACTAATCATGTAGTTAATTTTGATTTGTAGCAAAAGATCATGAAGAATGATGAACACCGAACAAGTGATGGATGTTCAACAAGAATATTTACAAATCAAACAAAATATAGAAGGCTCATGGCTAGAAGATTCTCTTAGAAAGAGGAAGAGAATCATAACAAGATGTTTGCTCCAAGTGGATAGATAAGACCATTCTCTTAATGGTGTAATTAAAGAAGAAGTGTGAATTAGGTTCTGTATGGGTACCCAGGATTAGTAGTCAATTGATGAGCTTAATGATCATCATGGGTGATGTGGATCTCAACCTTTGCTACAAGGTTGAATATGGCTTCTATACACATATGACATGGATGCAAGAAGGAACTCACCACAGAGTTCGAATGATATTGAGGCTCATATCAGTAGACCCATCTGACGAGAGATGGCACAGATAGATATGCAGAAGATCATTCAATGCAGAGTGTGAATGAATGAGAATTGACAGCTTCTTGACAAAGCTTGGGCTTTACCAGAAGTAAAGCTAATCCTAACCTTTACCCTAAGGTTGTGGATGATGAACATATCATACCATTATTGTATGAGGATGATCTCTTTCTGACAAGGAATGAGAAACATAAATGAAAATGAAAGATCTCAGATTGATGCATTACTTCCTAGGTCTGGATGTATGGCAAGGCTCAGAAGGAATCTTTCTCAACCAGGGAAAATATGCCGATAAATGTTAAAAGGACTTGATGTGTTGGAATGGCCACTCTCATGGATTCCAACTTGAAGCTGTTAGCAGATGACTCTTCAGAGTTAGTGGATATAACTCTGTACAGACAAATTATTGGGTCACTGATGTATCTAATAAATACTGTAATGCCCCATATTTGCACACTTAGTAATTAAAACTCTAATATGAATTAGCTTAACATTTTCATTTGTTTTATTATATGTTAGACTCATCTAAGTTGAGTAAGACTATTGTTATGTGAATAGATGGACTCCCTATGCGTGGACAGTAAATGGAATATAATGTTTTAATTTATTAATGACAATAAATATGTTATTTCAATTGAACATTCAAAATTGAATATAGAATATCCATATGAGGAAGGCTGATTTAGTTGTTTGCAAAAGTACTTACATGATTATTTGTAAATGTTGTATTAGTGAAATGGATTAACACTTGAAAGAGTTGGGTATGGCTTTATATATGTTTCATGTTAATGATGAACTATTCCACATGTTAATTGGCTATAAGATAGGCGGATTCCTATATTACCAAGCGGCACGAGATGTATTGAGCATCATGAGTATAATGATGTTATATCCAATTTCATGCTATTTAATTGTGAATTTCAATATTTCTATGACTTGTGGGTGAGTGTAAGTTTTGACAGGAATTGTGACTTTCCCAAAGTGGTTTTTCAATGACGGGACCCCTTAGAATAGTGATGGCATAGTATGGTTGATGTAGGGTGTTGACCCTAGTACTATTAGGGGGGTGGAGGAATTTCCCACCGTTTATCCCCCAAAACCTGGAGTCGTGGGAGGTTTGTGTAGCGCACTCCCCTAGACGTGTGATGACGACTAGCGGATGCCTGCTGGGGAAGCTTGGTCGATGTGGTCAATCGACACTTCTGCTTACGGGTTCTATATGTGGTTAGGTCGTGCAGTCGACGCCACAGTATATTGCAGCAGAGGACGGGATGGTGAGGTCAGGAGACGGAAGTAGTGGTGATTTAGGGGCTGGATTACTGATGTGATGGATGGTACCAATGATGGATTGGATGGTGTTCTTGATTGTTATTAACCATCATGATTATATGTTTGATTTCACCATTATGTTATCTAATTTTGTCTTATTGTTTCTGTATGAATGATTATGAATGATGAATGATGCAGTGTTTAATTGTTCTTCTGTATGTTGTTTGTAAGGATGTAATAATGATTTATTAGGAGCATTAAATGTGATTATTAGTACGCACGCTTAAGACGTGTGCACTGGCCATGCATACGTCAATTCGTGATTACATTACTATGATTGGTCGATCGATGAATAAATTAATATGACTATATTATCTATTAGTAACTTGGTTGACGAATTGATGAAAGCATTACTTGTGTGTTGAAAGTATGAGTTTGTTGACATGTTTAATATGATTTAGATTTATATAAATTGATTGGATTATTAAATAACATATATAATTATATACATATAATATAAAATATGTCATAATATAATATAGTATATGAAAATATCTTGTTTGACTTATGAATGAAAAGATAATATAAATAAATGGATAGATAGGATTTGCACAAATTTTTAGAAAATAGTTGTCATAGTTGCATTAAGATGGAAGCATGACAAATGAGACTTTGTATCCATGTTTATTAATATTTTAATTATTTAAATCAAATTTCTATTTTTTGGAGAAAATGAATTTATTGATGGATGAGGAGGAGGATGAGGATTTTTGATATAAATATGAGACTTGAGAGTGGAAGGAGGGAGGTTCTTTTTCTCTTGAAGATTATTTTGGTGAGAGTATTCTAGGATGGAGAATTTTGGGCATTTTGGGGTATGAGAAGTTGTGAAGAGTTGGAAGAGTTTGAGAACTCTTGGAAGATTTGATACATAGCCTATTGGTGCATCACTGTTCTGTTCTCTGGGGGTCTCGGGCACGGAGGGCCAGGAGGCCATTTGGATGGGACCGTTCAATGGCTTCTTGGGGCTAGGGAGCCGGCTAGGCCCCTAGTTGGCTGGGAGGTAAAACCGTGGTCCCGCTTTTTGGCAATGAAGATGGGAGCAACTCGAATGGCGGAGGGAAGCTTGCTCAGTTTGGACTCCATCACCATTCTTATAACAAGGTATTTTTCTTGTGATTTTAAATCGTTTATATGTTGTTGTAAAATTATCATATAATGCTATTGCTACATGATTTATGATGCTAATTTATGTTGTGTGAATCACCAATGAAGTTTTAAAAATTCTAAGTTATTTGATGCTATTGCAAAATGCTTATATTTTGCTTATATGTTGTTATGGTTACACTTTGCTTATGTGTTGTTTATATGCTACTAGGGTTACATGATGTATATTGAGCTTGTATTGACACTCTTATACATTTCAAAAATAATTAAATAAAATAGATATTTAATTAATTTAAAATTCTTAATGCCCTTGAGAGGCATTACACATGGTATCAGAGCGAAGTTCGAATACTAGAGCCTTATGGGTCTACTGGAAATTAGTGAAGAAAAAAAATGTGTATAAGATATAAAACATAACTTAAAATAGAAAACATAGATTAGTTTAAACAAAATCCAACAGCAAACAGAACTGAAATTTATTTGAATTTAGTAGAAAACAAGACTGGAATTTATGTAAGAAAAAAAAATAATATACATTCACAGCTAGGGATGCACCCATTTGGCCTGTCAACAAGCAACTACACCACAAAAAAATCTGAAGACTCAATTATCAGCTCTGGTCGGTCCTATTAGTTCATCTTTTACTTGACGAGTGCGACTTCATGCTTTTGATCCAGCTCAGTAAAAAATTATCCATTTCAACCTCGGCTTAAAAAAAAAAAAAAAAAAATATTAAGGGCCTCATTCACGGGATTAATTCCTGCATACCCATTTCTATATGCTTAGACGCCATTCCTTCCTGGCATAGTTGCCCTAATACCAACACAAAATTGAGATCTTCGTTTAGTAACCACTGGACTATCTATTCCTCCAGCTTCTGCAATCCTTGCAGCGGTCTCTTTGTTAAAACTTCTGCAATCCTTGCAGCGGTCACATAACACATATGCATTGTTTTCACATAACACTATGTATTGTGAACATGGATGAATGGATTTAAACAACTTAGATATGCGCGTAAGCTCTCACTCTTTGTTAAACTTCTTTTCTATGCTGGTATCGTATTGAACGGACTACGTTACTCCTGACAACCTAGGGATTATGCTTGGTCGAGCCTTACAAAAAAAAACATTCTCCTGCCACGATGGAAACGTCTGAAACAGGCATGGGGTTCATATAAAAAAAAAAAATCCAGTTTAGATACCCGGATGACAGATGGGGGACTCATTTTTACCCATTAAAATTAGATTATGACTATACAAACTGGCCCAAACAGACAGTTTTGGAAATCAGGTAAAAGTCCTAACTTACAAACATGGATTCAACGATTGATGTACTAGGTGCGGAGGAAAACCTCTATTCCTCTATTTTTAACGTATCTAGGTGATTCCTGTGATATAACGTAGATATGCGATCTCGTTATGCTATTTATGTTATGATGAGAGGATAACTATTCATCATTGAGACCGAGAGAAACGTCTGAAAAAGGTATGGTTCATGTAGCTTAAATTCCAGTGGATTTCCCCGACGAGAAGATTACTTATCCAACATGATCAACAATCATTTTATAATAAAAAACTGGGCAAATGAGCTAAATTACATTTTGGTTAGTACCATTCTATCTGTTGTTTTCGTAGTATTTTTATAAGTTTATATTGGATTCTACAGAACACAAAGATGCTATAATAGGTTAGTTCCTAGTACTACATGAATGAGAGCTAGTATTACGTCTCCATAGCGATATTCATATATTAATGGGTTCAGCTGGAACGGAAAACTCAATCCAATATGGCTTGGGCGGCTTGGCTCCCAACAATAATACTAGTTCAACAACAACCATACTAATTCAACTTATATGATATGCCGGGTCTCGTACTCCTGTTGGAAGGGAATCATTCCCATATGACTCCGAGAACGGAACTCCCATAGTGTCTATATCCATGCTCTCATACTAGGAACAGTGCTCATACATGCTGCTATACACATGTTGTTTGTTTTCAATTCGGAACAACAAGGTGTACTATATTATGAGTAGTCCAGGTTACAACGTATCTCTGCCCTGCTCATATATGATCGTATATTAACCAACTAATTATGCTATTTATGATGAGAATAACTATTCATATTCATTCAGACCGAAGGAAACCTCATCAAAAGGTATGGTTAGTATATCATAAAATCCAGTTGGATATCCCCGTTTAAAAAGAGAAAGCCGAGTCTAGTATAGTATAGTCTGATTTGATCAAGTCTGGCAGGTCTGGTATCTCCTCAATAAAATTGGTTAGAAGTCACCGGGTGTGGTCCATTACCAAAGTTCCAGTATTTACCCACAATAACACTAGTTAGAAGCTACCAGGGGTATAGTCCGGCAGGTCTGGTTATGGTCTGATCTATTTAGTGTTTAATACAAATTACTTGTCTGACAAAAGAAGGCGAGGTTCTTGACACACGAAGACTGTTAGGGAGAGGAGAAATGTGAAAAAGCAAGGTTTAAGGTATATTGATTGCAGTTACAGGCTTTCCGGGTCCGGATCCTTCCCTTTTATGCAAGGAAGTTGTCTCCCATATCGATAAGTAAATCCCCCCCCAAAAAAAAGCGATTTACATCAAATTGAATTTGTTCCTATTACTAATCTGAATATACTCCTATTTACCAAAGGCAATATAAGGGCAGGAAGCAATAAAATTATCTTAAATATGCATGGGATATCTTGATTGGTACTGGATGGCTTTCGGGGTAGTTGGAACCACTGGAAAGTCAAATGAAAAGGAAAGGCTTGCTTGACGTTGGGAGAGCAAGGTTTATCTCACCTTAAATTGCCGAGAAAGCTCCGAGTTTATATCTGGAAAGGGGCAGTCCCCCAGGCCCTTTGAAACAAAAGGTTCCCGTCTGTTAGAAGGGCTTCAAGAGCTTCTATATTACTCCTCCTACTTGACCTTATAGTTGCTAAAGCAGGGCTTGCTCTATCCAAAACTAACAAAAACTTACGTTCAAGGCAATAACCCAGTTGATTTTCTAAATCAGTGCAGAAATCTGCACCTTCAAAGATTTTCAACAGTGGTTCAAGTGCACCCTTCTTCTGTGCATCATAATCAAGAAATTTTCCATATAAAGTTCTTTCAGATACAAGATTGCATAAGTGGTCAAAAATGCTTCTTCCAGAATGCAATGTATTCTTTACAGAACAAAGCTCACGAATTCTACACATGTTCCCTGAAACAGCAGAATCTATGATATTCCTAACATCTTGAATAGCAGAAAAATCAAGAGCACCGGGAAGCAAGAGTGCAGCAGCCGTTTGGTCCAACAACTCCTTACTCTCATGCAGATCAGTACCAACTGGAAGACTTCCTTCCTTGGCTAACATATAACCCATGCAGGTAGAAGCAAATTCTGAAACTTGGTTGCAGACTGATTTCCATTCCAAGGAATTCAGGGCATCTTTTTCCAAATTGACTGATTTAACAATTTTTCCATCTTCTTTACTTGAAGGATCCCTCATAATTTCATCGAATTCAGAATCCATTTCAGTGTCATTTTCAATTTCTATTGGAAGTTTATGAAAATAACACTTTTCCCGAAGAGAATGATTCAAAAATAATTGTTTCTTTTGGAAGCATTTTTTTTATTATGACTATGCAATATTGACTTCCACTGGAAGTGGTTTTGGAAACTCATCCCTTTCCTGTTTTTATGGATTGATATGCCTCGGTATGAAGTACATAAAGGTGTAGCCCAATCCATATTATGTTTCTCTTTCATAATATGCTTCAAACAGTAAGAGCAACTGATGCTCCAAGCCATTTCACTGCCTTGGAAGCACATGTCAGTAGGCTGAAGAAAGTACTGAGACTTCCAGATTTGCTAATTGCAGCAATAAAACCCTTTTGAATTCCAAACATGTTCCAGCTCAGTAAGAAACCCTGTATTAGGTCCCAGAGGATTTTAGAACTTGCAAACACCAATGTCCCTGCATTGAACCGGGTAATTCATTTGAATATGCTCTGGCTCTCGATTTTTTTTTGAAGAGGCAGAACTCTTTTGTCTCGGGTGTTCCTCCGTTAAACTAGAGAGTTCATTTCAAAAAAAAGTCTTCTTCGTTAATATTTTGCAAATTAAAACCAAATAATTATAAACTTAAATACATCCTCTTTGCGAAATATTTTCATGTCGAAACCAGAGAATTCATCTATGGCCATTGCTTCCGACAAAACCACTTCCCTGCTAAAGACGACTGGTATTTCTGAAAACCCCCACAGACCAACACAGGAGAAACACAAACCAGCTACAAAGATAAGGCGGCGTATTGATTCTTGCACACAAGGTAAATCCAAGCTACTTATCTGCCAATTCAAACGTAACTGCTACTACCCAAGCCTGTGATGTTGGTCTTGGTTATAATCACCATGACTATTAATCTTTCCCATCTCAAACAAATTAATGAAAGCTGACATCGCTTGTCTTCGCCACCTGCACTTCTGCCACACTGCTCCCTTTTTCCATCTCTGTCTCTGCCATGTCATTGTGGCAATTACGGCCAGTCCTTGTCGCTTGCAGTGTACCATTGAAACAACATTCACTAAGTCCAGTAACTCGTGAAATGAAGTAAAATATTTATGGGCCGGGGTTATTAAATAGTATCTCATGGATTTCCAAATGAATGTGGATTATACCGCCAACCCTCAGGAGTCAGCACCTTAACGTCTGCAGCTTTCTTGATAAGCATACCATCAATTCCACACAGCACATTGACGGTCTAATCGGTTGCAGACAGTAAATGCAAACGTAATGCCCGATTGCAACTTGAATGCTTCTTGAATCTCGATGGCTTCGAGCTGCCTTAGTTGACTAAATGACACATTTGAATGATTTGTACATTTACAATCACAAATTGATGGATGTCGAGTCTCCATGACTACACGTAACATATTTTGCGTGCGTATGACATGAAGTGGAACAACTTGGAAGGAAGGGTAATATTAATGAATTTAAAAGCCAACAATATTTTGATGTCTTGCTAGTTGCTATGACTACGCTCCGAAAGGCTCCTATCACACGTTTTTTTAAGTACGGTACCTTTTTGAATAAATAATCTTGGATGGAGTGAAATGAATTATAATGACTTGACTGAATCAAAACTTTAAAACCCTAGATTGGCTTGAAATAAATTGTTTCGTTCTGATAGTATATTCAAGCAGTGGTGGATAGTACAGTCAGTATTTGAACTAGGCATCATTTCAAGTTGCCTAAGCCATACTTCATTAAATGATGCAGGTTCATTTATGTCTTCTTTAGACTATGAGCTACCCACTTTATAATTTAAAAATTCCTAAAGTTTCCTATATTAATACACGCCTCGTGGTGGGATATGACTCCTAGTCATAGGAATTACCTCAATCCTTAGGTCAC
The DNA here is from genome assembly GCA_027924585.1 of Larix kaempferi. Classification (NCBI taxonomy): domain Eukaryota; kingdom Viridiplantae; phylum Streptophyta; class Pinopsida; order Pinales; family Pinaceae; genus Larix; species Larix kaempferi. The sequence goes on along the minus strand of BSBM01000960.1, from coordinate 6,599,941 downwards.
ATTTCATATAATGTGATTTCAAGACAATTCATATTACTAAACTATATTACAATTCATATCACTAAACTTTTTTCACATGAAAAAAATATATATATATATATAAATTTTACTTTATTGAAAGTAAAATTCATATTTCTAAACCATATTAGCATGGTGGCATTATAGTATTATTAATAATACAAAGTATTTAAAAAAAAAAGGATAATATAAGTTAAAAGTAGTGATACATAAATGAGATAATATAGTAGATACATTAAGAATAAATAAATTTAGGAAGTAAAATGAATAAGTATATAGTAAATAAATAAATATAAGAGCATAGATATATGAAAAAAAAAATATTAAAAAAAAAATGACAAGTTTAAACAAAGTCTTTTCAATAATTTTAACAAGTGAATGTAATTGGTAGTAGCTACACATAAGTGATATTAATCATAATAAATGTTTGGTTTGCCCCAATAAATTAAATGACTTAGGAATCAAATAAATATAACATGTAAAGGTTTAAATATTTGAACGTTCCTTGTAATTAAGGGTTTTGGTCTTCTATGTGAGAAGGTATCGGTGTAAGCTTAGACCCTTGATGGATGCCTCTAGGCTTGATAGATCCACGTTTAGGATGGATCTATGCTGGTGTAATTAAATTACAACTCGTAATTAGATAACAAACTCATAATCAAATAACAAGGTTGTAAAGAGGTAGGTGTGATTATAGGTAGTAATGTAGTAAAGGAATTACAAATAGATCATAAAGATGAAAACAAGGTAACAACCACATCTTTATTATTATTGAATATTTATCTTCACTAATATATAATATATAAGTCGATATGTGAAGCTTGAATAATAAGTAAATGTATATTAAATTTAAGGTTCAACTTCTCATACTGCACAATGTGGAAGGGTTGTATGAAAATGTTAACAAATCTAGTAATTCCAAATATAAAATAAATACTGATTTACTTATTAATTATGTACCACAAATAATATAAAGGTTAGATGTATATCCTTACATAATTAATAACATGTAAATGTCAATATGAAGCATGTGACATTAAATAATATTTACGTGGGACAAAATTCATGGAAATTTTAGTCAATTAAGCAGAGGCATGTGAGTAATAGCACAACCACATGAGTAACAATAATTTGTGTAAATAGAATTATAGTGAGAACTACGTAACAATATGAGTATAAGTAATGAATGTCCTCATAAAAATTGTAAGGAATGATAACGGTCTATGTGACTAAGGAAATTTCCTTTACCAAATTGTGTATGAATGACCGAGTGGTTAAAATAAAGATTGATACAAAGACATGCATAATGAGTGCAAAAGCTATATCATTCACCTAGAAGACATGTATATAAATATCCTAACTTGAAAATGAAATGTTGAGGGAAAGCAAATAAGGGTGTAATAATTACCAAGTATGAATTATGGATTGTAGTAACGAACCCCTATAAGAAATTGATTCTCGAACAATTATTCATTATTACAATTATGCATCATGTAATAGTCGTGTTGGCAAGGGGAATGCTCTTCATTAGCTACGATAGAGAAGACCCTAGATCTCACATTGACCATGTTTGGATCTAATCATATCAGGTAATAAGTAAAGGAGATCAATAGTAATGACCGTGAAACCAATAAGCATATGTATATTCTTAGACAATAATTAATAAAATTTTAGTAAATATTCCTAATTGAAGGAAATTGTGGCATGCCAATCCCGTGATGGGTGGTGAACATATAACACCAATCAAGATGTAGTGATAGTTAAAATTAAAGTATAAATTGACTATAATTAATAAGACTTGAAATAATGGGATAAGGTCATGAATAGTTGACTCACAAATGAAATCAAAATTAGGAGAGGGGATCATAAAGGGAAACATGTATCGCATTAACCAAGTTGTGAGTAGACAAAGATTAACTTCCTATGGGGGTCATAATCGAGCAATGCCTTGGGCTTGATAGAAAATTTATTTACCCACGTTAAGGTATAAGGAGGTTAGTTATGTGGGAACATGTGTATTTTACCCAAACCATTGAATAAGTAAGTAGGACGAGTATGTGTATAGCATTTATAAGTCATATGCATCATGGTGGGTATACATATCCAATCAATTGCATTAAGTAAAGAAGCTCCCTTCACATTGTGAAAATAGACTAAGGTATTGTTGATAATGTGGAAGCCTTGTCATATAACTTATAGCTATATGATGTACCTATGTATTTATGTAGGTTGAGATTCATGATGTTCATGATTTGATCACACTATTAGATAAATTAGTTATAACTATAAGGGTGGGAAGCGATCTATGTGTAAAATGGAAACAACAAGTATTTTCTACATAGCATGAGACTCGTGTGTCGCAATTCTCCTTTGACAAGTGTCAATTGGTGAGGTGTACTCATTTGATAGACATGGTGCTATCCAGATTATTATATAGCACATCATTCAAGATACTGTTGAGATTTGAGTCTAATTGAATATAATAATGAGAAAGTAATCACTGATTATTGGGAAAAGATTCATTGAAGCTAAAAATCCATAAATAAGTCATAACAATACACCTTGAACCTAAGGGAATGTGATATGGGAGACAAGGTCTTCTTATGAACTATGGTATAGAAAACAACAACAGATTATGATTATATGTTAACTAACTAGGACTAAATGAATTGATAAACCTTGATGAAGTTAGATCAATTGTGTGTATATCATGTAAAGCATAACTAGAGAACACATCCTATGTGGTGGAAGAGGTAAAATTATATAATAACAAGATGTTGATCATGTGAATGTCTCATGGGACTAGCATGGATAAGGTATTTAGTTGGAAGGAATAGAGATATGGTATCGAGATTTTTCTTAAAATTGTGAATGACCATAACTTCGGGACGAAGTTTCTTGAAGGGTGGGTGTATGTAATGCCCCATATTTTCACACTTAGTAATTAAAACTCTAATATGAATTAGCTTAACATTTTCATTTGTTTTATTATATGTTAGACTCATCTAAGTTGAGTAAGACTATTGTTATGTGAATAGATGGACTCCCTATGCGTGGACAGTAAATGGAATATAATGTTTTAATTTATTAATGACAATAAATATGTTATTTCAATTGAACATTCAAAATTGAATATAGAATATCCATATGAGGAAGGCTGATTTAGTTGTTTGCAAAAGTACTTACATGATTATTTGTAAATGTTGTATTAGTGAAATGGATTAACACTTGAAAGAGTTGGGTATGGCTTTATATATGTTTCATGTTAATGATGAACTATTCCACATGTTAATTGGCTATAAGATAGGCGGATTCCTATATTACCAAGGGGCACGAGATGTATTGAGCATCATGAGTATAATGATGTTATATCCAATTTCATGCTATTTAATTGTGAATTTCAATATTTCTATGACTTGTGGGTGAGTGTAAGTTTTGACAGGAATTGTGACTTTCCCAAAGTGGTTTTTCAATGACGGGACCCCTTAGAATAGTGATGGCACAGTATGGTTGATGTAGGGTGTTGACCCTAGTACTATTAGGGGGGGTGGAGGAATTTCCCACCGTTTATCCCCCGAAACCTGGAGTCGTGGGAGGTTTGTGTAGCGCACTCCCCTAGACGTGTGATGACGACTAGCGGATGCCTGCTGGGGAAGCTTGGTCGATGTGGTCAATCGACACTTCCGCTTACGGGTTCTATATGTGGTTAGGTCGTGCAGTCGACGCCACAGTATATTGCAGCAGAGGACGGGATGGTGAGGTCAGGAGACGGAAGTAGTGGTGATTTAGGGGCTGGATTACTGATGTGATGGATGGTACCAATGATGGATTGGATGGTGTTCTTGATTGTTATTAACCATCATGATTATATGTTTGATTTCACCTTTATGTTATCTAATTTTGTCTTATTGTTTCTGTATGAATGATTATGAATGATGAATGATGCAGTGTTTAATTGTTCTTCTGTATGTTGTTTGTAAGGATGTAATAATGATTTATTAGGAGCATTAAATGTGATTATTAGTACGCACGCTTAAGACGTGTGCACTGGCCATGCATACGTCAATTCGTGATTACATTACTATGATTGGTCGATCGATGAATAAATTAATATGACTATATTATCTATTAGTAACTTGGTTGACGAATTGATGAAAGCATTACTTGTGTGTTGAAAGTATGAGTTTGTTGACATGTTTAATATGATTTAGATTTATATAAATTGATTGGATTATTAAATAACATATATAATTATATACATATAATATAAAATATGTCATAATATAATATAGTATATGAAAATATCTTGTTTGACTTATGAATGAAAGGATAATATAAATAAATGGATAGATAGGATTTGCACAAATTTTTAGAAAATAGTTGTCATAGTTGCATTAAGATGGAAGCATGACAAATGAGACTTTGTATCCATGTTTATTAATATTTTAATTATTTAAATCAAATTTCTATTTTTTGGAGAAAATGAATTTATTGATGGATGAGGAGGAGGATGAGGATTTTTGATATAAATATGAGACTTGAGAGTGGAAAGAGGGAGGTTCTTTTTCTCTTGAAGATTATTTTGGTGAGAGTATTCTAGGATGGAGAATTTTGGGCATTTTGGGGTATGAGAAGTTGTGAAGAGTTGGAAGAGTTTGAGAACTCTTGGAAGATTTGATACATAGCCTATTGGTGCATCACTGTTCTGTTCTCTGGGGGTCTCGGGCACGGAGGGCCAGGAGGCCATTTGGATGGGACCGTTCAATGGCTTCTTGGGGCTAGGGAGCCGGCTAGGCCCCTAGTTGGCTGGGAGGTAAAACCGTGGTCCCGCTTTTTGGCAATGAAGATGGGAGCAACTCGAATGGCGGAGGGAAGCTTGCTCAGTTTGGACTCCATCACCATTCTTATAACAAGGTATTTTTCTTGTGATTCTAAATCGTTTATATGTTGTTGTAAAATTATCATATAATGCTATTGCTACATGATTTATGATGCTAATTTATGTTGTGTGAATCACCAATGAAGTTTTAAAAATTCTAAGTTATTTGATGCTATTGCAAAATGCTTATATTTTGCTTATATGTTGTTATGGTTACACTTTGCTTATGTGTTGTTTATATGCTACTAGGGTTACATGATGTATATTGAGCTTGTATTGACACTCTTATACATTTCAAAAATAATTAAATAAAATAGATATTTAATTAATTTAAAATTCTTAAAGCCCTTGAGAGGCATTACAAATACTAGGTTAGATATATGCTTTGCTGTGAATACCTTGAGTTAGTCTCTAGTGGAAACTAGATGTGTTCACCTATTAGTTGCAAAGCATGTGATCAGTTACCTAAACGATACGATAGACTTTGATCTATGCTATCTTAGAGATCATGACTTCAGATGGCTACACAGATGATTGATTGAGCAGAAAGCGTATCAGACAGGAAGAGCACATCGAGAAGATGTTATTGTCTGGGATCAACCATGATCTTATGGTTTAGAAGGAAGCAGTCTAGTGTGGCTCTTAGCACAAGAAGAATATATGGCTGCTTGCTCTGCTAAGTTATGAAACAGTATGGCTTCAGGATTGTTTGACTTATAGATAGACCCAACTATGATATATGTGACAAATAGAGTTGTATCATGATGGCAGAGAATCTAGTGTTCCAAGATATGGTGCAGAAAGGAACTAAAAGTTTGAATTTGTAACAAGTTACCAATGTACTAACCAAACTTCTACCAATCCGATGTACTAACCAAACCTCTACCTCAAGTAAGGTTTTCCGAGACAAACTTAATATAGTTCAGAAGGACCCTCCTCGAAAGGGGGAGTGATGTGATCACTTATGATGATATTGCCTGCATCGGCAGAGAGGTCGATGATGTGGTTACCTATATTGGTGATGCCAACAGAGAGGTTGGTAAATGGTCCTTAGATAGGGTCTAAGTTGACAAAAGGATTGCATCATCCTTGAACACATGTTCTAAAAGGATCCGTAGACATATGTCTCCAAGAAAGAAGAGGGATTGCATCATCCTTGAACACATGTTCTAAAAAGATCCGTAGACAGCTACCTTCGAGAATGAAGACCTTGGTGGACATGTGAGGATTGGATCATCCCTGGACTTCAGTCCTAAAGAGAGCCATAGACATGATGTCTTCGAGAATGAGGATTGGATCATCCTTGGACTTCAATCCTAAAGAGAGTCGTGGACGTATGTCTTTGAGAATAAAGTCCTGAATGAACAGGTAAGGGGATTGGATCGTCCTTGGACATTGGTCCTTTGAATTGAGCCGTAGACAAGATGTCTCCGAAAATAAAGTCCTGAATGAACAGGTAAGGGGATTGGATCGTCCTCGGACTTTGGTCCTTTGAATTGAGCCGTAGACAAGATGTCTCCGAAAATAAAGTCCTGAATGAACAGGTAAGGGGATTGGATCGTCCTTGGACTTTGGTCCTTTGAATTGAGCCGTAGACAAGATGTCTCCGAAAATAAAGTCATGAATGAACAGGTAAGGGGATTGGATTGTCCTCGGACTTTGGTCCTTTGAATTGAGCCGTAGACAAGATGTCTCCGAAAATAAAGTCCTGAATGAACAGGTAAGGGGATTGGATCGTCCTCGGACTTTGATCCTTTGAATTGAGCTGTAGACAAGATGTCTCCGAAAATAAAGTCCTAAATGAATAGGTAAGGGGATTGGATCGTCCTCGGACTTTGGTCCTTTGAATTGAGCCGTAGACAAGATGTCTCTGAAAATAAAGTCCTTAATGAACAGGTAAGGGGATTGGATCGTCCTCGGACTTTGGTCCTTTGAATTGAGCCATAGACATGAGGTCTCCGAGAATTGAATGATAGGACTGTATCATCCCTGGACCTTGGTTCAAAGGGTACATGATAGGACTGGATCATCCCTGGACCTTGGTTCAAAAGGTACATGATAGGATTGGATCATCCCTGGACCTCAGTTCAAAAGGTACATGGTAGGACTGGATCGTCCTTGGACCTCGGTTCAAAAGGTACATGACAGGATTGCATCATCCATTGACCTATGTCCTAAAGAGAGCAGGATTGATCATCCTGTAATATGATCGTGTGTGTTGCAGGGTATGCTGCTATTGTGTGAATACTTGTATTGATGATGTGTATACTTGTATTGTGTGGATACTTGTATTGATGATGTGTATACTTGTATTGTGTGGATACTTGTATTGATGATGTGTATACTTGTATTGGTGTGGATACTAATACTGTTGATCTAGATGATGATGTTGCTGATCGTATTGATCTAGATGACGATGTTGTTGATCGTGTTGATCTAGATGATGATGCTACTAATTATGTTGATCTAGATGACAATGATGCTGATCATGTAGATTGAGATGATCCAGATGTTGTAGATCGTGATGAACCAGATGCTGCAGATCGTGATGAACTAGATGCTGTAGATTGTGATGATCCAGATGTTGTAGATTGTGATGAACCAGATGTTGTAGATCGTGATGAACCAGATGCTATAGATCGAGATGATGTGATGATGCTGATCATGTTGATCTAGATGACGATGTTGATGATCATGTGATGACGATGCTGATGATCGTGTAATGACGATGCTGATGATCGTGTGATGACGATGCTGATGATCGTGAGGATTCGGATGTTGATGTTGCTGTAGCTATTTGAGTGCTGCAGAAGATAAGGACTCAGTACTGAAGATGCTGATGTTCCAGTATTGAAGATGTTCCAATAATTGGTTGAGTTAATGATGATGTTGAGAAAGCTTCCAATGATTTATAGATGTATCATGTATGATGTTGATGACTCCTTGCTCGTGGAGATGCTGTTATAATATCCTTCTCGTTAAGGGGGGGTGTTGATATATTGTAACTTCAAAGAATATTATATTTGTACTTTATTATTTCGGATATGTTTCATTCCTCTGTGAAGATCTTATTGTATATTCAGAGATGTTTATTCCTCCGTCAGAATATGGTAACTTGGGTTATTAGACTTCCGTAGTGGGGGTCGGCCCTGTATGTGTTATGTGGGTCAAAGGGTTGTTAGACAACCCTAGTGGGGTCGGCCCAATCAGTTGTAATGGGGTATTTAACCCAATGGTTAAATACGAGCCTACATGATTTGTGTAAAAGAAAAGTCAGAGTAGTGTATAAATAGAGGAGGTGTATTCATCATTTAACACATACACTCACTCACTTGAGAGTGGCGCACTTATGAGAGAGAGGTCTGCTATGGAGAAGGAGGATCTTATGCTCAGGGTTACATCTTTTGTATTTTCTGGTCATCTATATTGAGGAAGCTTTGCTGGGTTTTCTACCCCATGAGGGTTTCCCAGGATAAATATGTGTCTCTTGTGTTTATGCTGTGCTTGTTGTTTCTTCAGTGATCCTGTATATGCTATTATTGTGAAATGGAATGTAATGCTACTATTTTCTATCTTAGCATATTAAATCTTAACATATCCATATTCTGGAAACTATTATTATCTAAAGCAAAAGTAGTATATCTAGTAGCAGAAGTAGCACCTGTAGCTTCTAAACTAAGACTACTGGGACCTGCACTAAAAGAATGTAAAATAATAGCATATGACGCATAGGTACGATAGGTCTAAAGGTAAGCAAAAAAAGGCAAAGATAGCAATAGTTGTCTTGTTGATGCCTCAAAAATCGCAGCACCAATCAGCAAGAGATTATCCCCGGTAAGCAAGTCCAATTAGATCGCTCACCGTTTGAAGTGGGGAATCCGTTCTGTTAACAGCCCGACTACTATGTAAGATTTTAAAGATTTGTTTTACTTTACAATGGTTGCGGGCTGGTCCACCGTTTATGTATTTTTATTTTAAAAGATGATATGCAAGTGAATTAATCTAAATACAAGTTGTAAACAAATCTAATCTAAAACTGTTTTAAGAAAATCTAATCTATCCTCGTAAGGAGCAAATTTAAAGGATGAGTAATAAACTGGAAATGCAACCAAGAACTTCACAGATAGCTGTTAAATTGAATAGAAGCATTTACAGCAGAAAATAAAGATTATCAAAGATAGCTTTGAAAGAGATAAACATTCTATTACCCATTTAACACATAAATTTTGCAAAGGAAATGAAATCAATCATAGCAGAGAATTAATTCACAATAGCTAGGAAAGATCTCACAGAAAATGTATGAAAGATGCATAAATAGTTCAACAATTATCCAACACAATCCCAAGCAAAATGTTGCACCGACTTCCATAGGCCAAAACAATTTTCTTTTTCATGTAGCAGAAATAGTTCATGTACAAGACAGAATGTCCTTTCACCTGCCAAAAGTCCTTTCACTATCTTCTATTCATCTATATATAGCCTTACAAAATGCTCCAAGCACTGCCACCTATGCTCTAACTCCCCTGATTCTTTTATTTTGTCTTTTAGTGTCCATTTTACAAAAGTAGAATAAATCCTCAAAATATTTTACAAAAGGAAAGGGGAGAAAAAATCTAGCTGTCTTTAACATTTAAAATATATGGGCAAAAAAATGCTCCAGCCTTTAATCAGAAAATAGGAAATGCCAAATCAGCTCTCTGTTGGCGCTTCTGCTTCAGCTGACACCACTACTGTAAATGGTGCTTCTACTACTACTATTTTGCTTGCTTCTGCTATGTAATATATCCAAAGGTTTGTTTCTCTAATAATGGTGCTTGTAGGGATAGGGAGCATGCATTTCAATGAGACCTCATGCTTGGCAAGCTCCTCTTCAATAACAATTACTTCTACCATTGTAACCTAGAGGATTTCTTCAAGAAGGTGCGCATGAACAACTGCTTGCCTGGTGCAATGGTGAAGACCTTCTGCTGTCAGCACGTCCATTTTCTTCACATAATCCATCTCCACACTTGGAGTCTCATCTTTCCACTTGTTTCAACTGTTGCTTCCAGGACCTCCTCTCTAGTTGATTCGGACTCGGACACCTTTAACTTCTTGTCACCTCTCGACATTGTGCTTTAAACCTGGTAGCAACCATGCATGAGTAGGTAGATGATAAAACATAATGAAAACTAAACATTGAAATGAAACTTATCACTACAGCAAGCAGAGCCTGGATGAAATAGTACTAGCGAAGACAACTTTCAACTTAACAAAACCGAGCGATAGATAAGGCTCAACTCGCCAAGTTGGGCCGACGTTGAGGCTCAAATCGCCGAGTTGGGATGACGTTGAGGGTCAACTCGCAGAGTTTTTTCTTTTTTTTAACTTAAGAAACTTTGCTCTCTTTAGAAACCTAATAAGAAAAAAGGCCCTTTTGATGGGATTTGACTTCTAAGAAAAAGTTTTTATAAAAATAAAAGGAGGGGCCGCAATATTTACAAAAAAATTGGGGGGATGTTGCGGCAACAACAATTGGTGATTCGCTGGAGACAAACTCATCTCATGGTCATGAAACTTGCAAAGTGTTTGTTACATGTGCAACAAAATGTCTTCATAGTTCATCTTCAGAGAATACAGTGATCACTCTTATCACAATGGTGATAAGGGAAAAGGCAAATCTGACTCAGACTTCCTTAGAACTCTCTAAGGGCCAAAATGTGAGGTTCATTTTAAAATTCTGTCTTTCAGAAGCCTACTGATATAAGACTCCACAAGATGGTGACAATATCTCACAGACATATTTGTTTGTTCCTCATTCCCATGCTATTTCACATCCTTTTGGATGTTTCTTTAATTCACGACTTTTTCCGCTTTGAGTCTTCAAGAAATAAATTTCTTCTGCTTTCAATAATTGATATAGGTTCTTCAATCCATAATGTCCTTTTGTGTGAGCGAAATATTTATTTGATTTCATGCTTCATAGACAGAGAAGAACTTGGTTGGGCTGGTTTATTTGAACAGCTTCCTTGATTTGAATTTTTCCTTCCTTTTCTCAGCCATGTTTTAATTGAGGTGAGAAATTCTGGAAACTAGACTCTTTGACATATGCCTTTTTGCTTTTACTTGCAGCATGGGTTCATTTTAAATACCATATATATGTGAGACATGATTCCTCTCCATGGGTCTGTCATAGTGAACTTCCTGAGATAGTCATTAATCTTAGAGTGAATGGGGCCCTAAGATAGTCAGAAGGAAATGCTAAATCTTAGTTATTTGACAGGGGTTACTTTGACCAAACAGAAAAGAGGATCTCTTCATTCCAGGAAACCAATAAGTGAAAGCAAAGCCACAAATATGTATTCCCTCTATCAGTGAGCTTCTTTATGACCATCCTTTTGAGTTTTGCCTGGAGTCTCATCTCTGAGCTACACCAAAATTGAGCTTAGCTTTATTTAAACAAAGGACTCAAACAAAAGGGAAAAACTAAACAAAAGAAAACAAATCAACCTAACTAGCAGACTAAAAGGTAATCAAAAGCAATTAAAAATGAAACAAAAGAAAACAAACCAAAAAAGAAAAGACATCGTTTTATGTATGTACAAGAGTCCACCTATGACTCATGCAAAGTATTGTTTCAAGGCGAGGCCGTTGAAAGGGAGATTTACTTCCTCCCCTTGCAGGTCTTTTAATTTATAGGTTGATGGGCCAAGCTTTTCAGAAATTTGGTGAGGACCAACCCATAAATGTTGAAATTTTGTGTGCATTCCCTTACCTTCATGCTGGTGGTCCCATTTCAAAACTAAGTCACCTACTTCAAAATTTCTTTTACCATATTTCTTCTTATCAAACCATCTTTTGACTATGTCTTGGTGGTGATGGAATTGGTCTTTGGATTTCTGTCGTGACTCTTCAAGTTTTAGCAGGGTATCAATTCTGGATTGTAGGGCTTGACTGCTAGAACCTTGAGAGGCTTGGGCCAATTGCAAGGATGGGAGTAAAATATTCGGAGGAAGGATGGATTCATTTCCATTAACTAAGGTTAATGGGGAAACCCTTAAGTCATTCTTGGGAGTGACTCTGTCTACCCATAAGGTGTTTGGTAGGGCTATGTGCCAGCTTCTATGGTTTTCAGTCACAATTTTCTTAAGGATTCAGATGAGATTTTTATTGGTAGACTCAACTAATCCATTTCCTTGGGGATAGTAATTGGTTGAATAATGTAGTTTAATTCCTTTCTCATACATGAATTCATTAACATTCATTGACGAAAAAAAAGGTGCATTATCAAAGACTAAATAAATTGGAACCCCAAACCTGGTTATGATGTTTTCCTCCAGGAAGTTGATGACTGCATCTTCATTGACTTTACGCAGCGGAACAGCCTTAGCCCACCTTGTAAAATAATCAGTGACTATCAAAATATACCGGTGTTGCAGTAAGGAGTCTAGGTTTAATTCGCCAATAATATCTATGCCCCATTGCTCGAATGGTTCAGAGATGATAACTGGCTGCAAGGGTCTTGCTACTTTTGGTAACTTTCTGGCACCCCTTTGGCATAGGTCACAATTTTCGGCATAGGCATGAGCATCCTTGAAAATAGTGGGCCAATAGTATCCAGCTCTAAGAATTTTGTGAGCTGTAGTATCTCTAGAGTAATGTCCCCCAGCAGGACCATCATGTAATTCTTTGACCATGTTGCTTGCATCTTTTTCCTCAAAACATCTGAGGAAAATGCCATCATAATTCTTCCTAAAGAGTTCTTCTTTGCTTCGGAATCCAGTTCTCTAGCAAGTAACCTAACTAGAAATAATGCACTAGGTCCCTATACCAAGACTCCGACATTGTAAAAACTTGACATACATTAATCATGTTCAGTTCGGCTTCATTCCTCCAATCTAGCTCTTCATCAGCTGGATTTTCAGTAAGCAATTTGCATAAACCTTGACCTTTGATAAGAATAGCTGGTTTGATTTCTAAGTCATACTCTTGAAGAGCAGTGACCAGTTTCCTCTCCTTTCTCCCAATTCTTTCTGAACGAAAAGAGATCCGACAGCGAGATAAGGAACTATGAATTTAGTTCTATTTTTTAGAATATATTCCCTGAACTACTTTACCGCTTTGAAAACTGCATATGCTTGCTTATCTACCATGGGGTAGTTCAGTTCAGTGCCTTGCAGAGCTGTGCTCATAAAAGAAATTGGGTATTCATCTCCTGATTCCACCTTTTGAGTGAGCACAGCTGCGAGAGATTTATCAGAAGCAAAAGTGTACTTAATAAAATCTTTATCGAATTTTGGACTTCTTAAAGAAGGTGCCTTGGCTATGGCAGCTTTGATTTCTTTAAATTCAACCTTTTCCAAGTCTATCGACTTAAAGTGTACACTCTGCGTGACCATTTGTTGCAACGGTTTAATGATCTGAGCGAATTTTGGTACGAACCTTTGAACAAAATTGATGGTTCCCATGAATGATTGCATAGACTTTTTGCTGTGGGGCATGGGAATCTTGTTGATAGCTTGTACTCTCTCTTGATCTATCAATATTCCCTCCTTCGAAATGATATAACCCAAACATTTTCCCTCAAGAACAACGAAAACACTTTTCTTAGGGTTTAAAGAGATACCATACTTCCTGCAACAATCAAAGATTTTCTTTAGGTGGAAAGCCTAGTCTTCCCTTTTCTTTGAGAAAACTATCACATCATCTAAGTAAACTACTACACATTGACCGCCCAATCCTCGGAAAGGAATGTCCATGGCTCGCTAAAAAGTAGCTCCTGCATTGATTAAGCCAGAAGGCATTCTTCGATATGCAAAGGTTCCCCACTTCATATGAAAAGTGGTTTTGAGTCAGTCCTCCTCTGCTACTAGCACTTGGTTGTAACCAGAGAAACCATCTAATAGGGAGAAAAGTTCTTATTCTGACACCATTTGCAAGATTTGTTCCATTCGGGGCACAAGATAGTTGTCTTTATTAGAAGCTCTATTTAAGTTCCGGAAATCTGCATATAGTCTGATTTCTCCCAACTTCTTCCGCACAGGAACTAAATTAGCCACCCATTCAGAATGCCGGACTTTAAAAATAATCTTGGAATCCAACATTTTTTTTAACTCTTTCTGAATTGGAGGCTCAAGCGTCGGATGCATCCTTCTTAATTGTTGCTGAAAAGGTTTGACACCTTCAATCATTGGTATTATGTGTTTAATGATGTGGGTATCATATGTTTTCAGATCGTCGTAGGTCCAAGAAAACACATCTTTATATTGCTGGAACAATTTGATGAATTTACTTCTCTCGCCCAACATATAATACTTACCCAGATTAATATAGTTCGGTTCAGCTTCCATGCCCAAAATTATTAACTCATGCTACGTGGATGAGCTGTGAGTTTTAGCATTTAAAGGTCTTCTAAACTTGCTCTGTAAATCAAATAATGCTTCAAGAGTTCTCACGGCTTTGGGCATGAAGTTTCCCTTTACAACATCTTTATTTTGTAAATCTCAATCATGATATTCTTCATCTATTATGGCCTCTTGGAAGACATCTTCATTTGTTAAGAAACTAATGATATGATCATCATCATCAAATACCCTGAGACTTGTGATGTTATCCGAAACAAAGGGCCTGAAAATTAATTCAATAGAGCATTTGTTATTAGTTGGCACTAATGTGGAAGCATAGGTTGCTAACAAATCAGCTGCAACATTCTTCAACCTAGGAATAGAATTAATATTGAAAGCATCGAAACATGAAATCAGATCCCAAACCTCAGCTTGATAACCCTTTAAGTGCAGTGAAAGGCAATGAATTGTATTCCTTATTTGCCTAACAACTATTTCTGAATCACCAAACACTTTCAATTATTTGACATTCACACCATTAGCTTTCTTTAACCCATGAATCAAAGCTTCAAACTCAGCAGTATTATTCGTACATTCAAATTCTAATCTACAAGATAAAAAATGCTTGTTTCTTTCGGGGTCAATTAAAACACAACCAGCTCCTGATCCTTCTTGAGTTCTGGAGCCATCAAAGTAAAGAATCAAAAAAATATTTTCTTCTTTAACTAAGTTAGTATCACTACCCCTTAAGTCAGTAACTAATTCTACTATGTTACAATCAATATCATTAGTCCATGAAAAATGAAGGAGATCAGACTGATCGTCTGAATCATGGTTAACATCTTCTAATTTATAGTTTCCCAGTTCGATATCTAAGAATAATTTCCCAAAACTGAATATGAGAAAACTACAACTTCATTCTTTTCCTCTAACTGAGTTACATTTTGTTTAATGTGGGGTTCTCTCAGTATTTTGATTTGATTTTTCCTATTTTGGTAAGGTAACCACAAATGGGACCAATCTGTTGCAAAGTATCTGTTTAGTTTCGTAGACCAGTCTCTACTTAAGATTAAACCATATGCCTCAAGAATATCGACCACCATTATATCAATAAATTGACACACCCTTGAATCAGTTGACAATCTAATAAGCACGTCTTTCAATTGACCAATGACTTTGACAACGGTTATGTCTAACTGTATGATTTGAGATGGGGATGGGATCGGCTGTCCATTAATATTTTTGCAAATTGACAAAGGCATAACATTCGAACTAGCACCTAAGTCTACTAAACAGTTATGCACATTGTGATTAAAAATTTCAAAGGTCAAGAGAAAAGGTAGAGTCCGCAATCTATATTTTTCGCCAATGCTAGCTTCGTTTATTTTAGGGTTTTCCTTAGTGTTACCTAACGGAGTTCTAGATTGTGGATCAAAGGCTTCCAGCAGTTTATTTCTCTGCTAGGGCAGACTACACATATCGAAAATGGAAGCATTTGTTTTCGCTTCTTGATATCTTCGATTATGTCATAACCCATATCACATTCTCTTGAGACTTTTGGCTTATTTTCTGTTTTATTCAAAGGAGCTTTCGACTGTTTGGTTGTTTTTGTGGTTGGTTTTTTTTTTTATTTCCATATTTTTCTTAGGCTAGGGAGGGATGATAGTTATGTGC
Organism: Larix kaempferi; assembly: GCA_027924585.1. Taxonomy (NCBI): domain Eukaryota; kingdom Viridiplantae; phylum Streptophyta; class Pinopsida; order Pinales; family Pinaceae; genus Larix; species Larix kaempferi. The sequence goes on along the minus strand of BSBM01000960.1, from coordinate 6,584,047 downwards.
TGCTTCGGCAATTGATTTACAAATTTAGCTTTAGGCACATCTACTGTTTGATTGAGCACTGGGCCTTTACTTCTGGTAGTGACATTAATAAATGATGCTTGAAATTCATCAACACGATTTTCAAATGATGGTTCTTGGGAAGGGGTCCAATCCCAAAGGATCATTGTGGTATCGGAAGCGGGTTCTTCTTGTTTAGATATTTTCTCTTGCTGAGGATCTGTTTTCTTAGGAATTGTTGCATCTAACATTTGATTCATTACCAAACTAATTGAATTAATCCACTATGGACAACTCTTTTCTGAGTGTTGTTCGTGATGGAAAGTACAAAAATGGTCCATGCCTATCTCGTTTAAATTTAGCACAACAGAGTTATTTACAGGGGGAGTTGGTTGTCCGCCTTCTTCTCTTTTCTTATAGAATGGATTGAATGGTTTCCTAGAAGAGCTTGCCGCTTTGTCTTTCTCTAGATCTACAATTTTATTAGAAAGTTTTTACATCATTTTTATCACGCTTTCTAAATCAGATGTTGGTTCTTCTTTATCCCTTGTTAACAAGAAAGGCTTCTTAATAGCTGTTGGCTTTGTTTATAGATCAAGAGAATGTTTAGCAATACTGTTGTCTTCTTCTTCTAACTTTTTGGCTTCTTCAAAGTTTTCTATCAAGGTAGTCTTCTTCGTTCTTTTGACAAACATTGCCAAAGGATATTTAAGAGCTGTTGCATAATATTCCACTAAACATTCTTCAGCAGGCTTTGTTGCGTCACTAAAGTTATTTAATAATGTTTTGAATCTTTGATTAAACTCTTGAACTTTCTCTTTCTTTTCCATTCTCATGGATAACAATTCTTTCATAAGAGTAGCTAGCGTCTTTTGGTTTCCATACTTCTTTAAAAAACATTTTTCAAAATCTTCCCAACTTACTATCGAGCTAGCTTGTAGGCTAAAGTACCAAGAAGACACCTTGGGTTAAAAAGTATACAGAAAAATATGACAAACTAGATCTTCATGTCGACATTAAGAAGATTCAAAGCTAAATAAAAACTTTTAAGATGATCTTCAGCGGAAATTCCTTTCCCAGGATCATACTTAGGCAAAACCTTTTCTGGGTTTTTAGGCAAATCATGGAATGGTCCAACTAGATTCAATGCTCTCCTTTCTCTCCAAGTAGGCACAACCGTGGCTCTTGGTGGGGAATGTGGTGGTGAATGCGGTGGAGAATTTTGCGGAATATGTTCTTCTTCTTGGATTGGAGGAGTTTTGGGTCTGACTTCGTTGAAAGGTTAGATGATCTCTTCTAAAGATAAATCTAATAATTCTTCTAGACTCTTAACTAGAACGGAGTCTCTTGTGTATTGCATACCCCTCCTAGGAGCTCTTATTTTGGGTAGCAAAGGAACAATAGTTAATCGTCCAAGAATCCTAACGTAAGAATGAGTATGTCTTCTACAACAGTTTACTTCCTCAAAAGGAACAACGTACAATGTTTCTTGCTGTTCTGTCTTAGAATTGGGATTTTATTGATTTCTTGATTCTGGATCAGAATTATCTGGGATAGCTATTGCAAACGGGTCTTCATTGGGATTTCTTCAAATAGAATAATTTCCTCTACCATCCTTACACTGGTCGCCCTCCTTCTAGCGCCAAAAATTGTTAATGCCCCGATAATCGCAGCATCAATCAGCAAGGGATTCTCCCTGGTAAGCATGCCCAGTTAGATCGCTCACCATTTGAAGTGGGGAATCCTTTCGGTAAATGACCCGACTACTGTGTGAGATTTTAAATATTTGTTTTACTTTACACCAGTTACGGACCGTTCCACCGTTTATGTATTTTTATTTTTAAAAATGATATGTAAGTGCATTAATCTAAATGAAAGTTGTGAACAAATCTAATCTAAAACGGTTTTAAGCAAATCTAATCTATCCTCATAAGGAGCAAATTTAAAGGATGAGTAATAATCTAGAAATGCAACCAACAACTTCACAGATAGTTGTTAAATTGAATAGAATCATTTACAACAGAAAATAAAGATTATTAAAGATAGATTTGATAGAGATAAACATTTTATTACCCATTTAACACAGAATTTTTTCAAAGGAAATGAAATCATTCATAGCAGAGAATTAATTCACAATATCTAGGAAAGATCTCATAGAAAATGTATGAAAGATGCAGAAATAGTTCAACAATTGTCCAACACAATCCCAAGCAAAATGCTGCACCAGCTTCCACAGGCCAAAATGATTTTCTTATTCATGTAGCAGAAATAGTTCACGTACAAGACAGAATGTCCTTTCACTTGCCAAAAGTCCTTTCACTATCTTCTATTCGTCTATATATATCCTTACAAAATGCTCCAAGAGCTGCCACCTGTGCTCTGAGTCCCCTGATTCTTTTAATTTGTCTTTTAGTGCCCATTTTACAAAAGTAGAATAAATCCTAAATATATTTTACAAAAGGAAAGGGGAGCAAAACTCCAGCTGTCTTTAACATTTAAAATATATGGGCAAAAAAATGCTCCACTGTTTAATCAGAAAATAGTAAATGCCAAATCAACTCTCTATTGGCGCTTCTGCTGCAGCTGACACCACTACTGCAAATGGTGCTTCTACTACTGCTATTTTGCTTGCTTCTGCTATGTAATATATCCAAAGGTTTGTTTCTCTAATAATGGTGCTTGCAGGAATAGGGAGCATGCATTTCAATGAGACCTCATGCTTGGCAAGCTCCTCTTCAATAACAATTACTTCTGTCGTTGTAACCTAGAGAATTTCTTCAAGAAGGTGCGCATGAAAAACTACTTTCTTGGTGCAATGGTGAAGATCTTCTGTTGTTAGCACGTCCATTTTCTTCACATAATCCATCTCCGTACTTGGAGTCTCATCTTTCCACATGTTTCGACTCTTTCTTCCAGGACCTCCTCGCCAGCTGATTCGGACTCGGACACATTTAACTTCTTGTCACCTCTCGACATTGTGCTTTAAACCTAGTAGCAACCATGCATGAGTAGGTAGATGATAAAACATAATTCAATCTAAACATTGAAATGAAACTTATCACCATAGCAAGCATAGACTGGATGAAATAGTACTAACTAAAACAACTTTCAATTTAACAAAAATGAGCGACAGTTAAGGCTCAACTCGCCGAGTTGGGCCGGCATTGAGGCTCAAATTGTCGAGTTGGGCCAACATTGAGGACAAACTCATAGGGTTGGGCCGACGTTGAGGACAAACTCACCGAGTTGGGCCAAAATTGCAGATGAACTCGTCGAGTTGGGCCGACGTTGCGGACGAACTCACCGATTTGGGCCTATGTTGCAGACAAACTCGCTGAGTTGGGCCAACGTTGTGCACGAACTCGCAGAGTTGGGCCGACGTTGCAGACAAACTCGCCGAGTTGGGCTGACATTTTAGACGAACTCGCCGAATTGAGCCAACATTGTGGACAAACTTGCTGAGTTGGGCTGATGTTGCAGATGAACTCGCCAAGTTGGGCCGACGTTACAGACGAACTCGTCGCGTTGGGTCGACGTTGCAAACGAACTCACCAAGTTGAGCCGACATTCAGGCTCAACTCGCCGAGTTTTTTTTTTTTTTTAACTTAAGAAACATTCCTCTCTTTAGAAAACTAAGTAAGAAAAAAGGCCCTTTTGATGGGGCTTGACTTCTAAGAAATTTTTTTTACAAAAATAAAAGGAGGGGCCCCAATATTTACAAAATAGTTTTGGGGGATGTTGCAGCAACAACAATTGGCAATTCGCTAGTGAACACAGATATTTGAAACAAACTCATCTCATGGTCATGAAACTTACAAAGTGTTGGTTACATGTGCAACAAAATGTCTTCATAGTTCAGCTTTGGAGAATACAGTGATCACTCTTATCATAATGGTGATAAGGGAAAAGGCAACTTTGATTCACACTTCCTTACAACTCTCTAAGGGCCAAAATGTGAGGTTCATTTTAAAATTCTGTCTTTCAGAAGACTACTGATATAAGACTCCACAGGATGGTGACAATATCTCACAGACATATTCGTTTGTTCCTCATTCCCATGCTATTTCACATCCTTTTTTATGTTTCTTTACTTCACGACTTTTTCCGCTTTGAGTCTTCCAGAAATAAATTTCTTTTGCTTTCAATAATTGATATAGGTTCTTCAATCCATAATGTCCTTTTGTGTGAGCAAAATATTTATTTGATTTCATGCTTCATGGACGGAGAAGAACCTGGTTGGGCTGGTTTCTTTGAACAACTTCCTTGATTTGAAATTTTCCTTTCTTTTCTCAGCCATGCTTTAATTGAGGCGATAATTTATGGAAACCAGACTCTTTGACATATGCCTTTTGGATTTTACTTGCAGTATGGGATCATTTTAAATACCATATATATGTGAGACATGCTTCCTCTCCATGGGTCTGTCATAGTGAACTTCCTGAGATAGTCATTAATGTTAGAGTGGATGGGGCCCTAAGATAGTCAAAAGGAAATGCTAACTCTTAGTTATTTGATAGGGGTTACTTTCACAAAATAGAAAAGAGGATCTCTGCATTCCAGGAAACCAATCACTGAAAGCAAATTCACAAATATATATTCCCTTTATCAGTGAGCTTCTTCATAACCATCCTTTTGAGTTTTTCCTGGAGTCTCATCTCTCAGCTACACCAAAATTGAGCTTATCTTTATTTAAACAAAGGACTCAAACAAAAGGGAAAAAACAAACAAAAGAAAACAAATCAAGCTAACTAGCAGACTAAAAGGTAATCAAAAGAAATAAAAAATGAAACAAAAGAAAACAAACCAAAAAAGAAAAGACAACGTTTTATGTATGTACAAGAGTCCACCTAGGACTCATGCGAATTATTATTTCAAGGAGAGGCCATTGAAAGGGAGATTTACTTCCTCCCCTTGCAGGTCTTTCAATTTATAGGTTGATGGGCCAAGCTTTTTAGAAATTTGGTGAGGGCCAACCCATAAATATTGAAATTTTGTGTGCATTCCCTTACCTTCATGCTAGTGGTCCCATTTTAGAACTAAGTCACCTACTTCGAAATTTCTTTTACCAGATTTCTTCTTATCAAACCATCTTTTGACTATGTCTTGGTGGTGATGGAATTGGTCTTTGGATTTCTGTCGTGACTCTTCAAGTTTTAGCAGGGTATCAATTCTGGATTGTAGGGCTTTACTGCTAGAACCTTGAGAGGCTTGGGCCAATTGCAAGGATGGGAGTAAAATATTCAGAGGAAGGATGGCTTCATTGCCATAGACTAAGGTGAATGGGGAAACACCTAAGGCATTCTTGGGAGTGACTTTGTCTACCCATAAGGCATTTGGGAGGGCTATGTGCCAGCTTCTTTGGTTTTCAATCACAGTTTTCTTAAGGATACAGATGAGATTTTGATTGGTAGACTCAGCTAATCCATTTCCTTGGGGATAGTAATTGGCTAAATAATGTAGTTTAATTCCTTTCTCATACATGAATTCATTAACCTTCATTGACGAAAAATAAGGTGCATTATCAAAGACTAGGGAAATTGGAACCCCAAACCTGGTTATGATGTTTTCCTCCAGGAAGTTGATGACTGCATCTTCATTGACTTTACGCAGCAGAAAGACCTTAGCCCGTCTTGTATAATAATCAGTGGCTGTCAGAATATACCTGTGTTGCAGTGAGGAGTTTGGGTTTATTTGGCCAATAATATCTATGCCCCATTGCTCAAATGGTTCAGATATGATAACTGGCTCCAAGGGTCTTGCTACTTTGGGTAACTTTTCGGCACTCCTTTGGCATACGTCACAATTTACGGCATAGTCGTGAGCATCTTTGAAAATAGTGGGTCAATAGTATCCAACTCTAAGAATTTTGTGAGTTGTAGTATCTCCAGAGTAATCTCCCCCAATAGGACCATCATGTAATTCTTTGACCACGTTGCTCGCATCTTTTTCCTCAAAACATTTGAGGAAAATGCTGTCATAATTCTTCCTAAAGAGCACTCCTTCAATGATTTGGTATGCTATTGATTTAAGATGGAGAGCTATTCTTTGCTTCGGACTCCAGTGCTCTAGCAAGTAACCTGATTGTAAATAATGCACTAGGTCCCTGTACCAAGACTCCGGCATTGTAAAAATTTGACATACATCAATCATGTTCAGTTCGGCTTCATTCCTCCAATCTAGCTCTTCATCTGGTGGATTTTCAGTAAGTAATTTGCATAAAACTTGACCTTTGATAATAGTGGATAGTTTGAATTCTAAGTCATAATCTTGAATAGCAGTGACCCAATTTCCTCTCCTTTCTCCCAATTCTTTCTGAACAAAAAGAGATCTGACAGCGGGATGAGGAACTATGACTTTAGCTCTATTTTTTAGAATATATTCCTTGAACTGCTTTACCACTTTGAAAACTACATACGCTTGCTTGTCTATCACAGGGTAGTTCAGTTTAGCGCGTTGCAGACCAGTGCTCATAAAAGAAATTGAGTATTCATCTCTTGATTCTGCCTTTTGAGTGAGCACAACTACGAGAGAGTTATCAGAAGCAAAAGTGTACATAATAAAATCTTTATCGAAGTTTGGACTTCTTAAAGAAGGTGCCTTGGCTATGGCAACTTTTATTTCTTTAAATGCAACCTTTTCCAAGTCTTTCCACTTAAATTGTATGCTCTGCTTGACCATTTGTTGCAAAGGTTTAACGATCTGAGAGAAGTCTGGTACGGATCTTCGAATAGAATTGATGGTGCCCATGAATGATTGCATAGAAATTTTGTTGTGGGGAATGGGAATCTTGTTGATAACTTGTACTCTCTCTTGATCTATCGATATTCCCTCCTTTGAAGTGATATGGCCCAAAATTTTTCCCTCAAGAATAGCAAAAACACTTTTCTGAGGGTTTAAAGAGATATTATACTTCCTGCAACGATCAAAGATTTGCTTTAGGTGGAAATCATGGTCTTCCCTTTTCTTTGAGAAAACTATCACATCATCTAAGTAAAGTACTACACATTGACCTTCCAATCCTTGGAAAGCAATGTCGATGGCTCGCTGAAAAGTATCTCCTATGTTGATTAAGCCAGAAGGCATTCTTCGATATGCGAAGGTTCCCCACTTCGTACGAAAAGTGGTTTTGAGTCAATCCTCGTCTGCTACTAGCACTTGGTTGTAACCAAAGAAACCATCTAGTAGGGAGAAAAGTTATAATCCTGACACCATCTGCAAGATTTGTTCCATTGGGGGAACATGATCGTTGTCTTTATCGGAAGCTCTGTTTAAGTTCTGGAAATATACGCACAGTCTAATTTCTCCCAATTTCTTCCACACGAGAACTAAATTAGCCTCCCATTCAGAATGTCAGACTTTACAAATAATCTTGGCATCCAACAATTGTTTTAACTCTTTCTGAATTAGAGGCTCGAGTGTCGGATGCATCCTTCTTAATTGTTGTTTAAAAGGTTTGACACCTTCCTTCATTAGTATTATGTGTTGAATGATGAGGGTATCGTATGTTTTCACATCGTCGTAGGTCCAAGCAAACACATCTTTATATTGCTGGAAGAATTTGATGAAATTACTTCTCTTGCCCGGCGTACAACACTTACCAAGATTAATATATTTTGGTTCAGCTTCCGTGCCCAGATTTATTAACTCATGCTACATGGATGAGCTATGAGTTTTAGCATTTACAGGTCTTCTGAACTTGCTCTGTAAATCAAATAATGCTTGAATATTTCTCACTCCTTTGGGCATGAAGTTTCTCTTTACAATATCTTTATTTTGTAAATCTGAATAATGTTATTCTTCATCTATATGGCCTTTTGTAAGACATCTTCATTTGTTAAGAAACTAATGATATGATCATCATCATCAAATACCCTGAGATTTGTGATGTTATCCAGAACAGAGGACCTGAAAATTAATTCAATAGGGAATTTGTTATTATGGGCACTAATATGGAAGCATAGGTTGCTAACAAATCAGCTGCAACATTCTTCAACCTAGGAATAGAATTAATATTGAAAGCATCGAAACATGAAATCATAACCCAAACCTAAGCATGATAACCCTTTAATTGCAATGAAAGGCAATGAATTGTATTCCTTATTTTCCAAACAATTATTTATGAATCACCAAACATTTTCAAATATTTGACATTCAAACCAATAGCTTTATTTAAGCCATGGATCAGAGCTTCATACTCAGCAGTATTATTCGTACATTCAAATTCTAATCTACAAGATAAAAAATGCTTGTTTCTTTCGGGGTCAATTAAAACACAACCAACTCCTGATCCTTCTTGAGTTCTGAAGCCATCAAAGTAAAGAATCCAAAAAATATTTTCTTCTTTAACTAAGTTAGTATCACTACCCCTTAAGTCAGAAACTAATTCTACTATGTTACAATCAATATTCTCAGTCCATGAAAAATAAAGGAGATCAGACTGTTCGTCTAAATCATGGTTAACATCTTCTGATTCATAAATTCCCAGTTCGATTTCTAAGAAATAATTTCCAAAAACTGAAGATGACAAAATGACAACTTCATTCTTTTCCTCTAACTAAGTTACATTTTGTTTAATGTGGGGTTCTCTCAGTATTTTGATTTGATTTTGCCTATTCTAGTAAGGTAACCACAAATGGAACCAATCTATTGTGAAGTATCTATTTAGTTTCGTAGACCAGTCTCTGCTTAAGATTAAACCATAATCCTCAGGAATATCGACCACCATTATATCAATAAATTGACACACCCTTGAATCAGATGACAATCTAATAAGCACATCTTTCAATTGACCAATGACTTTGACAACGGTTTTGTCTAACTGTATGATTTGATATGGGGATGGGATTGGTTGTCCATTAATATTTTTGAAAATTGACAAAGGAATGACATTCGAACTAGCACTCAGTCTACCAAACAATTATGCACATTGTGATTAAAAATTTCAAAGGTCAAGCGAAAAGGTAGAGTCTGCGATCTAGATTTTCCACCAATGCTAGCTTCGTTTATTTTAGGTTTTTCCTCAGTGTTACCTAACGGAGTGCTAGACTGTGGATCAAAGGCTTCCAACGGTTTATTTCTCTGTTGGGGTAGACTACACATATAAAAAATGGAAGCATTTGCTTTCGCTTCTTGATATCTTCGATTATGTCATAACCCATATCACATTCTCTTGAGACTTTGGCTTGTTTTCTGTTTTATTCAAAAGCGCTTTTGACTATTTGGTTGTTTCTGTGGCTGGTTCTTTTGTTATTGCCATATTTGTCTTAGGCTAGGGAGGGATGATAGTTATGTGCTTCTTTGGCATTTGATTTACGAATTTACCTTTAGGCACATCTACTATTTGATTGAGCACTGGGCATTTACTTTTGGTAGTGACATTAATAGGTGATGCTTGAACTTCATCAACATGATTTTCAAATGATGGTTCTTGGGTAGGGGTCCAATACCAAAGGATCATTGTGGTATCGGAAGCGGCTTCTTCCTGTTTAGAAATTTGCTCTTGGTGAGGATCTGTTTGCTCAGGAATTTTTGCATCTAACATTTGATTCATTACCAAACTCATTGAATTAATCCACTATGGACAACTCTTTTCTGAGTGTTGTTCTTGATGGAAAGTACATAAATGGTCCATGCCTATCTCGTTTAAATTTAGCACAGCAAAGTTATTTACAGAGCGAGTTGGTTGTTCATCTTCTTCTCTTTTCTTAAAGAATTGCTTGAACGGTTTCCTAGAAGAGCTTGCCGCTTTGTCTTTCTCTAGATCTACAATTTTATTAGAAAGTTTTTACATCATTTTTATCACGCTTTCTAAATCAGATGTTGGTTCATCTTTATCCCTAGTTAACAAGAAAGGCTTCTTAATAGCTATTGGATTTGTTTATAGATCAAGAGAATGTTTAGCAATATTGTCATCTTCTTCTTCTACCTTTTTGGCTTCTTTAAAGTTTTCTATCAAGGTAGTCTTCTTCGTTCTTTTGACAAACATTGCTAAAGGATATTTAAGAGCTGTTGTATAATATTCCACTAAACATTCTTCAGCGGGCTTTGTTGCGTCACTAAAGTTATTTAATAATGTTTTGAATCTTTGATTAAACTCTTGAACTTTCTCTTTCTTTTCCATTCTCATGGATAACAATTCTTTCATAAGAGTAGATAGCGTCTTTTGGTTTCCATACTTCTTTAAAAAACATTTTTCAAAATCTTCCCAACTTACTATCGAGCTAGCTTGTAGGCTAAAGTACCAGGAAGACACCTTGGGTTCAAAAGTATACGAAAAAAGATGACAGGCTACATCTTCATGTTCGACATTAAGAAGATTCAAAGCTAAATAAAAACTTTTAAGATGATCTTCAATGGAAATTCCTTTCCCAGGATCATACTTAAGCAAAACCTTTTCTGGGTTTTTAGGCAAATCATGGAATGGTTCAACTAGATTCAACGCTCCCCTTGCTCTCCAAGCAGGCACAGCCATGGATCTTGGTGGGGAATGTGGTGGTGAATGCGGTGGAGAATTTCGAGGAATATGTTGTTCTTCTTGGATTGGAGGAGTTTCGTGTCTAACTTTGTTGAAAGGTTCGATGATCTCTTCTAAAGATAAATCTAATAATTCTTCTAGACTTTGAAATAGAACGGAGTCTCTTGTGTATTACATACCCCTCCTAGGAGCTCTTATTTTGGGTAGCAAAGGAACAACAGTTAATCCTCGAAGACTCCTAACGTAAGAACGAGTATGTCTTTTAAAATAGTTTACTTCCTCAAAAGGAACAACGTACAATGTTTCTTGCTGTTATGTCTCAAAATTGGGATTTTATTGATTTCTTGATTTCGGATCGGAATTATCTAGGATAACTATTGCAAATGGGTCTTCAGTGAGATTTCGTCTAACAGAATAATCTCCTCTGCCATCCATACACTGGTGGCCCTCTTTCTAGTGCCAAAAACTATTGATGCCCCAAAAATCGCAGCACCAATCAGCAAGGGATTCTCCCCAGTAAGCAATCCCAATGTAAGATTTTAAAGATTTGTTTTACTTTACACCAGTTGCGACACGGTCCACCGTTTATGTATTTTTATTTTAAAAGATGATATGCAAGTGCATTAATCTAAATGAAAGTTGTAAACAAATCTAATCTAAAACTATTTTAAGCAAATCTAATCTATCCTCGTAAGGAGCATATTTAAAGGATGAGTAATAAACTGGAAATGCAACCAACAACTTCACAGATAGTTGTTAAATTGAATAGAAGCATTTACAGCAGAAAATAAAGATTATCAAAGATAACTTTGATAGAGATAAACATTCTATTACCCATTTAACACAGAAATTTTGCAAATGAAATGAAATCAGTCATAGTAGAGAATTAATTCACAATAGCTAGGAAAGATCTCACAGAAAATGTATGAAAGATGCAGAAATAGTTCAACAATTATCCGACATAATCCCAAGAAAAATGTTGCATCGACTTCCACAGGACAAAATGATTTTCTTATTCATGTAGCAGAAATAGTTCACATACAAGATAGAATGTACTTCCACCTGCCAAAAGTCCTTTCACTATCTTCTATTCATCTATATATAGCCTTACAAAATGCTCCAAGAGCTGCCACCTGTGCTCTAACTCCCCTGATTCTTTTCATTTGTCTTTTAGTGCCTATTTTACAAAAGTAGAATAAATCCTCAAAATATTTTACAAAAGGAAAGGGGAGAAAAACTCCAGTTGTCTTTAACATTTAAAATATATTGGTAAAAAATTGCTCCAGCGTTTAATCAGAAAATAGGAAATGCCAAATCAGCTCTCTATTGGTGCTTCTGCTGCAGCTGGCACCACTAGTGCAATTGGTGCTTCTACTACTGCTATTATGCTTGCTTCTGCTATGTAATATATCCAAAGGCTTGTTTCTCTAATAATGGTGCTTGAAGGGACAAGGAGCATGCATTTCAATGAGACCTCATGCTTGGCAAGCTCCTCTTCAATAACAATTACTTTCGTCATTGTAACCTGGAGGATTTCTTCAAGAAGGTGCACATGAACAACTGCTTGCTCGGTGCAATTGTGAATATATTCTGCAGTTAGCACGTCCAATTTCTTCACATAATGCATCTCCGTGCTTGGAGTCTCATCTTTCAACATGTTTTGACTCTTGCTTCCAGGACTTCCTCACCAGCTGATTCAGACTCGGACACCTTTAAGTTCTTTTCACCTCTCGGCATTGCACTTTAAACCTGGTAGCAACCATGCATGAGTACGTAGATGATAAAACACATTCCAAACTAAACATTGAAACGAAACTTATCACCACAGCAAGCACAACCTGGATGAAATAGTACTAGCCAAAACAACTTTCAACTTAAGAAAACCGAGCGACAGTTGAGGCACAACTCGCTAAGTTGGGCCGACGTTGAGGCACAACTCGCTGAGTTGGGCCTACGTTGAGGACAAACTCACTGAGTTGGGCCAATGTTGAGGAGAAAACTCATCGAGTTGGGTCGACATTGCAGACGAACTCGTCGAGTTGGGCCAATGTTGCGGACGAACTCGCCGAGTTGGGACGATGTTGCAAACAAACTTGCCGAGTTGGGTCGACATTGTGGACAAACTTGCCGAGTTGGGTTGACATTGCAGGCGAAGTCGCTGGGTTGAGTCGACGTTGTGGACAAAACCTCTGAGTTGGGCCGACGTTGCAGACGAACTCGTCGAGTTGGGCCGACATTGCAGACGAACTTGCCGAGTTGAGCCAACGTTGAGGCTCAACGCGCGAGTTTTTTTATTTATTTTTTATTTTAAGAAACTTTGCTCTCTTTAGAAAACTAAGTAATAAAAAAGGCCCTTTTGATGGGGCTTGACTTCCAAGCAAACTTTTTTACAAAAATAAAAGGAGCATCCCCAATATCTACAAAAAATTTGGGTGGGGATGTTGCAGCAACAACACGTTTATATTTGGTTGTTTGTCGATAATAAACAAGGATAGTTGCAGCATCCGTATCCTATTGATGCAGAAGTTGACCTTCTTTGTTGAAGTAGGAAAAGCACAATCACTAGTATAAGAGGCTCCATGCATAGGTAAAGTAGTTCCAGTTCAAGGTGAAGCTCGAGATATCCCGCATAAACATTTGACCTAATTACAAATGTTTTGAGGCCAACGATGGAGTAATTATTATTTATTCATGCTAGGTGCACAAGTGAAAGCTTATAGTGTATAGTAGGTGATGAGTACACTTTAACACATGTTCGAAGATGTTAGGAACCCATGTATTTACTTTATTAGTATATTGTTGTTGGACACATATGCTTTGTAAGTCATCCCGTAGTATTTGTTGATCCATGGTTTTTGTTATTGTTGTTTGATGCATATGCTTTGTAAGTCGCCCGTAGTATTGTTGATCCATAGTTTGTATTGGCCCATAGTTTTGACCCATAGTATTGGTGCCTAGACTTAGTATATAAGTGTGTGTTGAGGCCTATGAAGGCACCGTGAAGTTATTTGTATTGAGCTTGCTCAAAGGAGGTTGCCCCCTCAAAGTGGCATTCGATCAATAAAAGTGATTCTGAGTTCTATTATTTCTGCTATCTCGTGTATTTTCATTAATTACTTGTTGCAGGTTCTTCACATTTGGTATTAGAGCACTTTCTTGGGCTCTTTGGGTGGAATTTATGCCAATTTTTTTTTTCGCATTTGTTGCAAGTTTGGATTTGGGAATAATCCCTATCCGCTTAACTGTGGGAAGTACTTGGGCATAAGCCCTAAGAGTTATTGTGAGGAGTACCACAGGAACCCCACAGTAGCTGGCCCATTGAGAGGACCTTCCAGCGAAAAGGGAAACAACCCCTACCTGATTGACTAGTTCCCACTCGTGAGGTAAACCAAGAGCTGTCATTTGTGGCAAAGCGATTATCAGTTTTACCTGAGCTGTGGAGTGAGGGGTACTGCCCCAATATGCAAGCCGTCAGACAAAATTGGTGGCCGAGTGAAACCACTTAACTGTTAGGAAGTCGCACATACCTGGGGTCCATATCTATTTTCAGCTGAACTATTGCTGATCATTGCCATACCGTTTCAGATCCATTCTGAAAGCCGTTCCAGATCCAGAAATTTCAAATCTATTTCAAATCCAACCATTTTTTATCCATTCGGCACCGTTTTAGATCCCTTAGTTTCTGATCACTTCCTTGTCATTGCAGATCTATCTGTTTCAAATCACTTCTGTGTCGTAGCCGCTCCATTCTAGAAAGAAAAAAATCAGTTTTTTTCTCCATATCTCCCTTGTTTTCACTCTGTTTCCCTTGAAACTTACTTGGAACCCCTGTAGTCCCATTCTGCATATTTCATTCCTGAGGACCATATCCCAAATTCCACTTCCCAAAGCCCAAAATCCCACATTTGTCTATTTTTAGGGTTTGCCATAACTTCCTCGGATTTCACCCAATCACCTTCAAATTTTACCACAGAGTTCATTTCCTAATTCTACTTCTTTATCCCTCTCTTCCAAATTTTTCCATTCTTTCACCCCGCTTCTGAAATCCTTCTTTTCTGCTTCCCTGTCCATTCGATAGTGTCCAAAACCTAGTGAAACCCCAATTACCCTTCAGAGTTTTTCCCAAATCTAGATTTTCCTTTACTGAAACAGTTTCTATTTTAGTTTTTCTACCCACTCAACAAACAAAAAAAACTCCTGGTTATGGTTGTCACCCGCAGGAACAAAAACCATGGAAGAAGCACTTGCAGCCTTCCAAGCCAAACTCCAGGATCTTGATGAAAAATTTCTCGGCCTCCATATTGAGCATTCAGGAATGAACAACAAATGACAGTGTGAGTCTTCATCATACAATGGGTTCTCTTCTTCCAGCAATTTTCGTGGACTGAAGCTTGATTTTCCTCGCTTCAATGGTACTGATCCGACTGGATGGATCTATCGTGCAGAACAATATTTCAGTCTGCATAATACTTTTGATGTCAAGAAAGTTCCACTTTCCTCCTTTCATTTGGAACATGAAGCTCTTCAATGGTACCATTGGTACATCAAGGCTCATGAAGAGCCAAAATGGACAGATTTTTGCCAGCTCCTTTTGCAATGATTTGGACCTAGTGCTTTTGATGACTTCACAGGAGCCCTCACTAAACTTCACCAAATTGGCACTGTGCGAGAGTACCAAACCGAATTTGATAAACTAGCCAACCTCACTAAAGGATTGCTTGATTACTTCTATCAGAGTTGTTTTATCAGTGGTCTAAAATATGCAATCCGCTCTGAGGTCAAAATGTTCTATCCCAACACAATGATGGAATCCCTGGATTTGGCTAAGTTGGCAGAAGACAAGATTGCATCCCAACAACGCTCCAAACCCACTTTTGTTCCCTTCTGAAATATGGGTTCTCAATGACCTCCCATCCCACCAACTCCTCGACCAACTCCTATCAAGCATTTGTCGGAAACTGAGATGCAGGCACATAGAGAAAAAGGGCTTTGTTATAATTGTGATGAGAAATTCAATACGGGACCTAGATGTATTCAACAAAAGCTCTATCTCTTGGATGTGGATTCTCCGCCTGCCTCTGAAATTGGTGAAGAAGCTCCAAATATAATGTATGCTCAGGTTGACATTCCGGAGCCGTCTGTTGACCCTCCGTCTCAGGATGACCAGCCAGAGATATCTCTCCATGCTTTAGCTAGAATCACCACCCCCCCAAACTATGTGGGTCAGGGGTTGCTTCAAGAAGCTTCCTCTTACAATACTCATTGATTCTGGTAGCACTCATAATTTCATTAACCCTTGGATCGCCAAACAGGCTATTTGTTTTAAAAATATAGGCATACATGCTTGTTTTCGACTTTTACAATTTTTCTCTTTCATAGCATATACTTTTCAAGCATTTGATTGCTGCATTGATATATTTTGGAAGAGTTGTTACGTTCTGTTGTTTCTTATTCATATTGTAACTATTATAGTAAACATCAATGTGTAATCTATTATGCAGAAAAAACAATTTACTTTCAACATATTTGGCAGTCCTTTCACTTGTAATTGAAATATTTATTTCCTTTAAAGATGTTTCTTGTCAGCAAAACAACTAGGCATGCTCTTCTTTTGATACATTGGCATAGGAAAAAATGTCTAGGATGTTCCCCATTGATTTTTGTTCCCCATTCATGTTATACCTATTATAATAAGCATAAATGTTTACTGTACTATGTAGAAAAAACAATTTACCATCAACATGTTTGATAGGCGTTTTCTTTGCTACCATCAACTGCCATGGTCTTCTTTTCATACATTAAAAAATGAAAAAAATGTCTACAATGTTCCTTCATAGCTTTCTAAATTTTGCACTCTCTACTTCATACTTAGAATTTATTATGCATATTTTTTTTCTGATTCAATTCCAACTTATTCAAACATGTTCTAGTTAAAAAAAAAAAATCAAGGTCTATATATATTGTATTTATCATGCTTCCCACATCGTTTTGTACATATTGATCTGCATATTGATTGATCAGCATCTTTATTGATGTACACATTTCAAGATTACAATAATGACCTAAACATTGGACATCCATCCCATTATGCACTTACACTGAGGACTAAGTTGTGTTTTCTGGTATTGTATAAAAATATATTGTATGGTAGTCAATGTCCAATTCACAAATGTATTTTGGTTTTTACTTTTTGACTGATCTGACTATTTCAGAACCAAAATATTGGCCTAAAGAGTTCCCATCCATCTCTTGATGCACTTGAACTGAGGGCTGACTTGCGTTTCTGGTTTTGTTCCAAAATATATTATATAGTAGTCAAATGTATTTTCTCTCACATTTACACTAGTTGCATGTCTGCAAGTATTTGTTGGTTATTAAAAAATATTGATGGATAGTTACAATAACTGTATTCTAATATAATACCTTGGTCACCTTTCTTCATTCACCTTTTTTGTATGGAGTACAGATTGTTCAAATCTAATTGGGTCGATGTATACAATAAGAGAGTGATTAAAACTGATGATTTGGGTTTTACAATGGTGAATATGAAGAAATGCTTAAGTCAGAATCATTGGCAAGATGATCCATTATTCTAGCATCCCAAACTAAATAGGTATTCTATGTACAAGATCCTGTTGAGACTGACTGGTATGTAGTGTTAACATGTCATACAAAAGGATTGAGAAATAGTACATCATATGAACCCGAGTATGCAGAGTTTTCAGGGGTTATAGACTTTCAAGAAGCGAAATGTGTAAATGAATAAGATATAGTCGATGTCGATGTTGATGTTAATGTGAACGTGGATTATGTTCGTTCAGATTGTGAAGGAATATGGTTGAATATTAAACAATAAAACATATTGATTCTGCTATATTCACCTTTACATGGTATATACATTTATAGACTTTGCATATTGGGTCACTAATGGTTTGGATTTACATTGAATGAATAATGTTCTTGATAAATGCTAGTTTTGATCTTTTGTCTTGGACTGAATTAAGATGTTCTTAGACTATCCAGTGGATTATTTACGGCTCATCCTTTATGTTTGATTATTCTCTTGGAAAGTAAGTGGACTGCTATGTGGTTGTAATTGCTTCATATTGGCTTTCTAGATGTGTTAATTTGGGTATGGAATTATATCATTTTAAAGTGTTGTATTTTTGGTTGTGTTTTGCATTTGTTTTTTATTTTTAAAACATTAACTTGGAGTTATTCCACAATAGATTTCTTTAAGAAAAAAATTAGTGTTGTTCTGTGTTTGTTTTGCATTCTTGGAATTGTATAAACAGTCTTTAAACATATGGGACACAATATGCTACCTGACCTATTCTCTCGATGATTGTAAGTAACAACAATACTTGGTGGATTTATACTAATCTTGTATGGTGCTTATATATTTATAGTACTTACCTATTTCATTTTTCAGGAAATTCCTTCGAGGGAAAACAGTCACATTTTCAATTTTGGCAATCCTAATAATGAGGTCACTGTCAAGTAGCTGGCAGAAATAATGACTGAGGTATGGTTCATGCTTTTTGCTGAAGTTCAAAAATGTTGTTTGAATAGCTTTTTGAATAGTTTTTTGTGCTTCTGTTGTTTTCAATAGTGTTGATTTATAGTGCTTGTTTAGTTTCCATTAACCTTCATTAACATTTCATCACAACGGAAGCATAAACTATGCTTCCTTTGTTATGTGACCAGTCTGCAATAAATCCGCTCCTCAGTTAACATTAGAACAAACTTGGAGGAACAAACAGGAGGATGAGTTGGTTGACATGATTCCAAAGAAGGCCCATATGTCTGATTTCCATTTGTGCATCTGTAGGTGTAAAAAACAAATCATCTTACAGGCTTAGGACAAGCCTGTAGATATATGTTATTAAAGTGTTGTTACATCATTTTATATCATCTTTTGCTATCTTGTTTCCATATGCTTAAAAAAAATTAGATGTCTATTTTAGTTATTGTGTAAACAGGTTAGTGAATCAGTTCCATTTACTTTACTTATAACAATGTGATATTTTTCCTTTTTCAAATTAGTAAAATGTTATAATAATAATAACCAAATGTTCAATTTATTCCAGTAGGCCATTGGTCATCACCATCTACTAGGGTTACATTCTGCTTGTGACCTCCTCCACTTTACTGACATGAGTTTAAAAGGGATGAGGCCGGGTACTAGTCCCAAGTAATTTTGATGGGTATAGCTAGACCTCATATTGGGCAAGTAAGCAAAGAAATTCTACCCTATGTAACCCATCAGAGGAAGTTTCTTGAAGCATTTCCAAAAAAAAATGGGTAATTTCATGCTAATATGAATCTTAGGAATTTTGCACTTTTATAGGTGCTCTACATTTATGTTATATATGAGAATTAAAAAATGCATGTAAGTTGAGATAACACCGAATAATTCACAGGATATGCTACTTTGTTGTTTAATCAAACACATTTATATACCTGCTGAAACAAATGCTTGGATTCTGGAACATGACAATTATAAAGAGAAAATTCTCAAGTATTGCAATGAGAAAAAACATACAGATTAAAGATGGAGGCTCTATCTTTTGCATAGCCTCCTTTACTAAACCATTTAATTTATTATATATCTTGGAATCCACAGATTGTTTTTTTATTATTTGTTTGCAAATATTAGGGTTAAAATGTGTCTCTCTGCTTCTTAGGTCCCCACATTTTCACTGTGTCTTAGGGGGTCTGCATTGACCAGCTTGGGAGGTCCACACCATCAAGTTTGGGGCATATGTACCTAAGATGTCATATAAAATCCACAATGAGAAAATTATGTTCATATGGATTTGTTGCAAAGAGGTCTTTAATATTGGTAGGTTAGTCAACATGAAATTATATAGCAGGTACAGGTATGTTTCTTAATCAATATACTGGAATGAGTTCCAACATATTGAATCCATTCTCCAAAATTCTCTTTTGAAGGAACATGTGAAACTAAGTTTAGATAGTAAATTTTTATGTCCCTAGGATTTGCTCAAATCGTAAATAATGATGGCCAAGAGAATTATGATCCAAGAATTTTAATAGGCATGATGTAATTGTAGTTAGAGAACATTTTTAATTACCATAGTTTAGTGTTTAAATATTTATAGGCCTACTGCATTATTTTTTGCAAGCAAGTTTATAGGCCTGCTGAAACTAATCCATGCAAGGTAACAATTCCTATGATTGTAAAGTACAACCAACAAGAACATAAGTCTGCCCCTGCCAAGTACAACCAACAACTCAAAAAATTGCCCCTATAAACTACAACCAGCAAACTCATAAATATGCCTTTGTAAGGTACAACCAACACAACATAAAACTATCCCTTCAAATCTATGTAGGCTGAATTGAAAAGACGCCTAGAAAAACAAGCAAGGTGCTCTATCAACAATGATTGGACATACTTCTCTTCTAGGCAATCATTTGTTGGGCTTGGGGGTGTATGATTTATGTGGCATAGAGTATGAGGCCTACCCCTAAGCTTTGTTGGAAGCCATAGCTATGGATCACCTCTTGCCACATCTTTACTAACAAGTATATTGGCAGTATATATATTGGAATTCTCATCTCATAGAATACATTATTATCCCATTGCCTCTTTGATATTTCCAAAATAGAAATAAAGAAATATAGTAATGTCCACAAGAAACCACAATAAGTCAACAGGACTAGAAGAAGGGATAATGAATCATTATTAGTGGGAACCATTGTAGCAAGAACAAAAGATTAAGGCTTAGACAATATGGATATAAATTTATAAATAAGGAAAGAATATTTTTTTATGAGATTTTTCTTAGCTCTGATCTATGAATGCATTGCTACTATCCATATTCATACATACCAAAGATTGTCACCATTGTGGAAAGAAATGGCGACGTTTCACCATTATCCTTTAAGGACCATTATAATTATTTTTTTACAATTTTATGTGAAATGGCAATGGTCCTTTATGTTGCGGCATTAAAAGATTTTCAAAATGAAAAGCAGTGACAATCTCATAGCAGTTGTCACCATTGATATGTTAATGGAAATATCCTCAATAGTGAGGGTCATTGTAAGGCCCTCATCATATGTCATTGGCGACGTTTAGTTTTTTGGTGATGGAAGCCCTTAGGTCCATCACCAAAAATTCATATAAATTGGTGAGGGTCACTATTTGTCACTAATAATCCTTATTAGTGACTAACATTGAATGTCACCATGCCACCTCTACTTTTGGGGACATAGACGTTGGTGACATTCAATTTTTGGTGACGTCCTCCCTTTTCACCATCACTGGTGAGATTATGGTGGCATGTCTCAACCCTCACCAACGATCGGTCATTGACCACCACCATATATGCATCAAATGGTGAGGGCCAAAATAGGTCTGTCACCAACACTTCATAACGATTGGTGATGGTCACAATCTAGAATAATAATAATTATTAGTGGCAGACCTTGAATGTCACCACATACCCTCCACTTAAGGTGACAGGGCCCCTTTTGACCATCACCAATGAGCTTATGGTGACATTTTTTGACCCTCACCAATGACCCTTTTGCTTGTAGTGACCATACTGGATATAGATGAATTGCCATCCTATCATGCATAGATTAAATAGTTTTACATTTATCTCACAAATGAAGGGTCGGTGGACCCTTCTTGTGCTCAGTATTCTTCCAGTGTTCACCATTATGGATCTAAATGAATTGTTGGCCTACTCTTTGTAGGTTGAATATTTTTACATTTATCTCATAATTGAAGTGGTGATCGACCCTTCATGTGATCCATATTCTTTTCATAATACTTCCATAGTAAAAGAAGGGTCATTCGTTCCTTCTTGTGTTCACCATTCTAGATATAGGTGAATTTTTGGATGACTATTCGTAGCTTCGATAGTTTTAAAATTCTCTACCAAATGAAGGGGTGGTTGATCCTTTCTCTCCATAATATTCTTCATATTTGGAGGATATAAGAAGGGGTGCCTTATCCTTCTGGTGTTTACTATTTCTACTAATCATACAATATAGGAATGGTACACCATTCATTCTTATGTTCACCATTCAAGATATAGCTTAATTGTCTTCCTAGCCTTCATAAATTAAATATTTTTACATTTTTCTCGTAAATGAAGGGTCGGACGACCCTTCATGTGCTCAACATATTTCCACTATTCACCTTTCTGGATATACATGAATTGATGACCTAGCCTTCGTAGGTTGAATATTTTTACAATTCTCTCATAAATGAAGGGGCGGCCGACCCTTCTTCTTCCCAATATTCTTTTCATAATAGATTTATACTGCAAGAAGGGTCGTTTGATCCGTCTTTTCTTCAGCATTCTAGATATAGGTGTTCAGAATTCTCTACTCGGAATGAAGGTGCAACCAATCCTTTCTCTCCATGATATTCTTGATATTTCGAGGATATAAGAAGGGGTGCCCGATCCTTCTAGTGTTTACTATTCCTACTAATCCTACAATACAGGAAGGGTCGGTCGTTCATTCTTCTTTTTTCTCTCACAAATGAAGGGTTGGTCTATCCTTCTTGTGGGAAGTTGGAATTTGGGACAAACAATTTTTATATTTTATAACTTAGTTGATGTATCGATCCCTACTATTTACCGTGGAAGTTGGAAGTCCAGAATTGTCGGCCTGGCGTTCATAGATTAAATATTTTTACATTTCTCTCATAAATTATGGTTCGACCAACCCTTCTTGTGCTCAGTATTCTTCAACTCTTCACCACTCTAGATGTACATGAATTGAAAACCTAGCCTTCGTAGGTTGAAATGTTTTACAATTCTCTCATAAATGAAGGGGCGACCGACGCTTCTTCTACCCAGTATTATTTTCATAATAGTTCTATACTGCAAAACGGGTCGGTTGATCAATCTTGTGTTCACCATTATGGATATAGGTGAATTGTTGGATATAGGTGTTCAAATTTCTCTACTAAATGAAGGGACGGTCGATCCTTTCTGTCCATGATATTCTTGATATTTCGAGGATATAAGAAGGGGTGCCCGATCCTTTGGTGTTTAATATTCCTACTAATATTCTTGAAATTGTTTTATGTTGAAAATCATTTCAACAATAATCAATATGAAGCTACTTTGAAAGTATTAAGCCAAAATCACAATATCAAGTTTCTGGGAGAGAAAGTTAATTTGATATATCAATGTTCTTTAAAGCCACATTATGTTGCTTGGGGAATAGTGTCAGGTGTTTTTGAAGGAGACATTGTACAATTCAAAGCACTAGATGTTGGTGAGTTTGGTATTTTAGTTGATAAATTTTTATGCAATTGTGAGGATTGTGGTGTATTTGAAGGCTCTCTTTTAAGCTGGCATGCAAACAATTTGCTTGAACTCAATGATATTCTATTGGATGTTATACTAAAAAAGTAAACAAATGAAGGCATGATCAACATTTGGAATATTTTTAAAGAATTTACTTTACAGATGGTCCTT
The DNA here is from genome assembly GCA_027924585.1 of Larix kaempferi. Lineage (NCBI taxonomy): Eukaryota > Viridiplantae > Streptophyta > Pinopsida > Pinales > Pinaceae > Larix > Larix kaempferi. The sequence goes on along the minus strand of BSBM01000960.1, from coordinate 6,561,103 downwards.
CCAGGTACTCCCCATTGTGAATATACAAATGTTAAAGGTAATGGAGCAACGACATTCAATTTTGTAAAGCAGAAAGATGGAACTAAAAATTCTAAAATAAATTCAAGCTCCGTAACTTACAGGCTTGGAATTGATCAGGTTGCATTCCTTTAAAAAATTGTCACTGAACATTGTTGCTCAAATCTTTGTATATGAAAGTTTTCACTTCAATTGATTGTTGAATGTATGAATAAATTTCATAGTATGAATAGAAAATCAAGAAGACAGTATGTTATAAATTCTATGGGATCAAATCCTCCTATGGCCAAAGAAGGAGACGTGAGAAAAAGAAGCATGTTTTCCATGAGATTAGACATAATAGATGTCTTTCAAAATGCATGGTATAAATTCCATGGGACAAAAATGAGCACTTTCTAAAATTATAAAAGCATGTTCTGGAATGGTGATGTGAGAGCTGTGCATGGTAACAGTGGCTTGGAAAAATCTATGGAAAACATCGTTGCACTAGTAGCTACTATCAATAAAACTATAGAAGAGAATTCAGACAAATATCCACATCTTACACGATTAATCAGTGAAGATGGAATAAGGAAAACCTTTAAATTATTGCCATCTAATATGTCCCATGGTTTGCTGTTAAAAATGGAAAATGAAGAAATCGAAAGTATTTGTTTTCCTCCAGTATCACAATCATCCTTTAGCAAGGTGACGAGAGAAGCTTTTTGAGATGTTAAAATTTCTAAATCAAACTACTTTGAAAGGTGTAATGAGTTCATTACAATATAGGATAGGCTACAGGGGACCAATGATCTAGCTAAGGTGGAAAGGTTGCAGGGACATCAGGAAGCTCATAATAAATATATCACAAGTTATTTCGAAGTGTATTATTCTCATAGATTAGCTTCACAAAAAAATACAAACACTTTTCTGAGTATTTTTCATGAAAAAATGGATAAGTCAAAGACTTCCATTCCAAGGATGGATAAGAAGGAAAAATATTTTAGTAATGTTATGAATCTTCCCATATCATTAACTGGAATTTTGACTCATGATCACAAGACTGGGGGTTTTTTCTATTTCAACCTCTCATTTTTAAAGATGGGGTCGAATTTCACCGTGACATCCCTGGCTAAATGCTTGAAGAGTCTTGCAGAAACAGTGGTTGATCAATATGGTGATTTGCTCTACAAAGGAGGAACATCTAAGCACCAATTGAGTGATGCTCTATCACTAGTACAAAATGAGAGATAAGTGACCAAAAAAATGACCAAAATCTACATATAAATGACCCCTTTTGAGCTGGTGACCACTAGTAGAAAATTAGTGACCATATATCACGCGACAAAAAATGTGGTCATATTTAGCTTGGTCATTTATAGCTTATCTTCTGGTCATATATTTGGTTGTATATTTGGTCATTAATTTGGTAATATATTTGGTCATTAATGGTCATGTGATAAATGACCGCTAATTTGCTACCAGCGATCGCCAACTCAAAAGTGGTCATTTATATGCATATTTTGGTCATTTTCTTGGTCTCGTATCTCTCATGTTGTACTGGTGGTTGTTTATATGCAAATTTTGGTCATTTTTTTAGTCATTTATCTCTTTTTAGTGGTTTCAGAATATAAATAGGGCACGGTGGAATCGAACCACCAACCTCCTGCCTATAAGGCAGGTGCTCTACCATTGAGTTATCACCCTTACATATAATTCCTTATGGATTGATATGAGAATAAAATTTCCAATAGTTAACACCTTCTTTCCAAATTCCGGAAAAGGGTCACATACCTAGGTAAGAAGCAAAGATTACCCAATAGTCACCAAAAAGGTTCATGTCAATGATAACCTTCTTTTGCCAAAATCTCTCCATTAATTATGAATTGATTAGGATCAATTAGTTTTGCAAATTATCAAAATCCTCAACACGTTTCTACACAATATAACATTTAATGTTTAGCTTTTAAAGGCATCCTTTGTACCCACATTAAGTTTTCTCTACAAAATATTGACCATTTTTTAAATCAATGTTCTTATTTACAAGCTATCTGGAAAGGTAGCATTAGCATTGTCAAGAAACCAATGTAGGCAACACACAGTGCATCTAGATAGCTATATTTTCGCCAAATTTATATTTCCCAGAGTGAACTAATCTTTCTACTTCCTTCTATTTCAGTCTCCCGTACTAGGGATTTGTAGATTCTTCCATAAGAGCAATTCCTTCTACATCAAACTGATCATGTGTTCTCTTGCTCTTTATTTGTCTGTTAGGATATTTAGACACTTAGGAGTTAGTTAAGATCAACTTGTGTAATATATCCGTTAGGGATAGTGTGTTTCTTTAGTATGCATTAGTATGCATTTGTAAATACTTAATCTGACGGTCACGATATGTTTCCGACATAGAGTGATCCGACGGCTCAACTTCTCTTAGATCAAACCTAACCTTGATCTATGGCTTAACACCCGATTGGTCCATGAACTCTATTTAAAGAGCATGGAGGTTCATTGTACAGTTGATCGATTATGAGAAGCTCATTTGTAACTTTCTTTCTTTGCATAATAAATTGTCCCGTAGAAGCTATTTGGTTGGGGCCGTGGAGTGTTTCCCTCAAGAGGGTTTAAACCACGTCAAAACATCGGTGTGTTGATCTGTGATCTGTTTGTGTGAAGTGGTTGATCTTGGTGTTTGGTCCTTTGGTAGTACCCTGTGTACCCGAACATGGTATCAGAGCTTTTATGAAGTACCGCTTCCGGTTATGATCTAGATGTTGAACTGTTGTTGCCAAAACTCGAAAGGGTTTCTAGTTCTGGTATTTCTGTTCATTTCTGGGCTGTGGGAGGTGTTCCATTGCGTCTGGAGCGTCTTTTCCATTGGGAAATAGTTTTTGTTTGATCGAAAATGGTTCCCAGTTGCTCCAGAAACGCGTTTTTCATCAGATTTGAAGGTATAATGTTACAGTGACGCATTTTTTTTTATTTCGTTTTTTGAAAAGAAAAAATCTCATATTTCATCTTTTTTTACTGTTAGATATTTTTTGGGTTCAGATTGTTGCTTTCCCGTCTGCGTATGCTCTTTGTCGTGCACCTTGAGCGATCTCGGCAAATCAGAAACAAAAAGGGAAAGGGTTTTTCTTGGCTGCGTATGCTCTTTGCCGTGCACCTTGCGCGATCTCGGCAAATCAGAAACAGAGAGAAAACGTAGACTTTCCGGGCAAGCTAACAAGATCTAACCCCACGAGTGTGGAAAGTTTTTTTTATTTCGTTTTGTGGTCTGTTTTGCAGGAAAAAGGGAAAGCACGCAAACCGAGCAAGAAGAGTAAAAAAAAAAAAAAAAAAAACCCTTCCTCATTCTCATATTTTACATACCTTTTAATCTAGCTCACTTGGTTCAAAGTTGCTTTATTCCTTAATAGGTCTTGAGTTCAAGTCTTAGGAAGTTACTTTTACAAAGAAAAGTGCATGCAATTTCTATTTTCAAGTTACTTTATTGTAAAAGTGCATCTCACTTAAATAATAAAAAATAAAAATACAAGTGAGTCACTTAAGCTTTTTATTTATTGTTGCACTATTTAAAAGTAATATCATTGTAAAAGTGAAATCACTTATTTTACAAAAGTGATTCACTTAAAAGCAACTTTTTTGTAAAGTGATTGTCAAAAAGTTTATCTTGGGAAGAGGGGAGTTCTTTTTTTGCTGGACATTCTCTAGCTGCCACGTCACTATTGGGGACATCTTCAACAGTTTCTTTGTTCAAGCATAACTTCATCATACAGAGTCAGTTTTCAGTGACATTTTTTTTGAAACCGCCTATTTTTTCGAGCTCTTCACATCCAGACTATTGGTTTCTACTTTTACAGCCATTAATTTACAAATATGGCTGCCCATTGTGATATTCTACTTAACAGTTTCAACTATTTCTCATGGAAATCTCGTATGGAGGATGTTCTACGAAGTAGGGGACTTTTCAGAATTACCACAGGGAAAGAAAAAGAACCCACTGATGATGATAAGAAAATAAAATGGGCAAATAGATGTGATGAAGCTCGTGGATTGATTGGGATGTCAATCTCTACTGATTTGCGATTCCACATATCTGGAATTGATGAACCTAATACTGCTTGGGACAAGTTGGAAACTGTGTTTGGTAAACACAATGAAATTCGAGGTCACCAACTCAAAAATGAGTTGATTTCTTTAAATCCAAGTGACTTTTCATGCATTCAAGATTATTTATCTAAGTACAAAACTCTTAAACTCTTATGTGCAGAATGTGGCGCACATCTCTGTCCAGTGGCCTCCCTTTCTCTATGTCCACAACTTACATTTTTATATCTGGAAGTTGATGCTTCCAGCTCAATACAAGCAAATTCCTATCTTTTGCGACTGTCTTCCAAATATAGAAGTTCGACCCTATATTTTAATGACTCACAACTCTCAGTCATGAATGCTAGACTCAGCTACATTACTGAGCACCTTAATTCGGTTACATGACTGAGTACCTTAATTGACATTCTAGACTCTTCTACAACTTGTAATTGCAAACTATAGATATTTACAATAATTTAGAATACTGGTTCAAAATCAAAATCAAAATCATGTTGAGGAATCCTACGCCATTTGGAATATTGGTTCCCGCCACTCCATTTTGTGATTTTTTTTAAGAAATTGGTTCAATCTTGCGTGATTTGGACAGACCGGTTCTATGAGCACTTGCTATCCTTCATCGATCGCACTCTGGGGTCGGTTCTCAAACCAGGGGATCCTTCATACCAAGTGCTCGAACTACATTCAGATCTGGGACTGGCATTACCATAGACGCTAGCACTGGGCCCGCTCTCAAACCAGGGGATCCTTCATACCAAGTGCTTGAACTACATTCAGATCTGGGACTGGCATTACCATAGACACTAGCACTAGGGCCAGCTCTCAAACCAGGGGATCCATTCAATTGGCATGGTAGAATTGAAGAACCTTGAAAGGGAAAGGTACGTCCTCATATTTTCGTGCAGTCTTGTTTATTCTAATCTAGTTTTAATGATAACCGCCTTGTTGATATTTTTCTTTGGTGCTGTAAGGTAGAGTGAAAGAAAATTAAATAGACTATAATAAATAGATGGCAACCAACCAAAAAAGATTGATGTATTTTATTACAATGAACAAACTACATGCCTGGAAATGCCTTGTTAATGACTTGATAATATGCCCACTCTCCAAGTAGAAAACACTAGTATAAAATGAGAGATAAGTGACTAGGGGACTAAAAACATTAGTCACCACAGTTTTTTCAAGGGATAAACGACTAGAATTGAGCAATTTTAAGTGAGCCAACTAAAAATGACTAAGATAAATGACTAATTTAGTCATGGGATAAAATAAAAGACTAGATAACAAGTGACTAAAATAAAAATGACTAACGTAAATGACTAATTTAGTCACATAAATACAAATATGACTAGCTTTAGTCATTTTTAGGTGTGGTACATCGACAATGGAAAATTACAATTTTGACAATGAATTTGTACAATTTACTAAATTTTATAATTGTAGATGGATTCAGGGGCTCTATTTTAGGGGGTCTCTGAATCCATCCGTGGTGTTAAAATTTAGTAAATTGTAACACTGTAGATGGATTCATGAGAGGCCCCTTGTGTTACTTGACAACATTTTCTTCTTTCAAGACACCCAAAATTAGAAAAGTTCATGTCTTTCCATGTTGGGGTTTTGGAAACTATAGGGGCCCCGACGTTATTTGACTAAAAATGTTAGGAACTCACGATCAAATCCAACCAATTTGCTCTCGAGAAAAATGTGTGAACTCATCATATCATAATATATTTTCTGCAAATGATGTTATCATGGATGCAGTCGGCTTGAGATAAACTAGAGTGATTATCATGCCATGTGAACATGAGTCACATTCCCCATCTCCAATCATAGTGGATCAACTTCTCTTTTATCCTAATATTTGTAGTATTCCTAAGTTGAAAAGGAACATTAAAATAGCGGTTTCCACATAGGGAACATCCAAATATTTGTGTCTAGTGTATGTTTTGTTGATGGCTCACATAAAACAAATTACTAATTGATATTTAAATGTTTATAATGGCTTTTAAGGTAATCATGTTGATATTTATTAAGTTTTTTTTTAATATGTAATTATGTATGTTTTTTAATCACTAAGTTGTCAACCCCATTGAGCCCAGATTTATCATTCTCGGTGTGATTGAGGTTGGCCATGAGGACCATATATTATTTAAGTATGATATGATAAAATTGTTCATTTTGATGTTCTAAATAAATGGTGTTTATGTTTGTAATTCATTTTAGAAGTTTATGTTTCCAACCATTTGTAACTGCCTCTACAAATGCATATATTGTTCTTGTATAGTTGTAGTGTGTCTGATGACCCCTATTATTTGGACTGTCATGTTTAAGTGTGGTTTCCATATTAAGATCAAATAGAGAATATTACTCTCTATTTTAATGGTTATTCACTATTTTCATAATAAAATAGTAATATTTAATAATAATAACAATAAAATTCCATATTCATAATAAAATAATAATATTTAATAATGATAACAATAAAATAATGATAATAATAATAATAATAAGATGATTATTACCCAAAGAGAAAGTTAAATACATTGAACAATGTCAAGTTGAATTTTTAAAGATATGAAGTTATATTCTTACTTTTCACATTGGATTTTTAAAGAGCTGATGATTTGAAATTATCTCATCTTTAATGGAGTATGGGTTGGACTCACTTTCTTTTAGGAACTGCTAGGAGCAACCACTTTCAATGGATTTCCATCGCCAATGGCGTCCACCACCCATTGTCATATATTTAGCAAGAATATTTGTGGTTGTCATGATATTATTTAGTACGTTCACAACACTTCAGAGGTCACTTCTACCATGCAAAAATTACTTCTTTGTTGGCTTCCATTGTTCCCTGCCACCATCACTACTCAACAAAGAAACCCAAAAGGATTACAGGAAGACACCAAAGTCGATAATGTTGGCACACCCTATAAGTAGGTAGAACTGAAGAAAGAAGCGGAAATTATGTATGATGGATATGGAGGAAGTTTTGTAGTATATGGGTTTCTTCTGCATGTAGTTGCATTCAATATTGTATTATATCATTACATAGTAGTCACATTTAATTTTATACCTGAATTACAATAGATGGGCCATAACTAGAGGGTTCATGGTTCCATTGGAGGAAGATCTAATTATGTCCTTTTGCTAATGAACTTATGAATTTTTTAAGGGTCATTTACGTGTTAATGTTTTGGTTGTATAAGGAAGGTAGATAGTAAGTTGCCCTATGTAGAGTTATTTATTTATTTATTTTCTTTTTATTTATATGATGCTCAACTTAACCAAAAAAATAAATGCAAAAGCTGTATTTTCTCAGAAAGAAGTACGGAGAATGTTTGAAATGGGGTTTTCAATGCTCATGAAGGTTGGGGAGGCCGAGAAGATCAAGTTGTCGAATCACGAATGGAATGTCTGTTATTCTTTGGTTTTGGTACAATATAGGAAAAAATTCAGGACGGGACGATATTACATTTTATTGCCATGGGAAGCATATAACTTTATGGCAGTTCTTCTTTCTCTATGCCATCCCGCATTCCGAGCAATCTGAGCAATCCCAAGACAGTTAGTTTTTAAAATCCGAAGCAAGCGATCCCATCCCATCCATCTACCCCAGCAATCTCGTTCAGCGATGCCATCTCATTCATGCAGCAACCCCTATTCATCAATTTATCTATCTCAGCCATCCATAGCAGCTACTGTACCAGCAACCTTCACGGCACAATGAATAAAAGGTTAATTTTGTAAGTCCTGCAGGCTCAAACAAAATGGGTGAATCGCCTATTGTATTGGCTCGATCATTGCAGAGCGAGGATAGAGCAAAATGGCCATAATGAAGATGCTTACTGTACGCTCTGGATTCAATGCACTTCCATCGTACTGTCTGAATATCATCCGATAATTCTTCAAAACCGCTCTTATAGCCTAACATCTACTTCGGGATTGAAGAATTGGGGAGTAGGTATAATAATCGATGAATTCACACCCTAGTTGTAGAATGACAATTGGAGCGGGATGAGATTACTTTGTTTCATTCCATAATTCTTCAAAACCGCTCTTACAGCCCGACATCTATCTTCAAGATTGACGAATTGGGATGTAGGTATAAGAATCAATGAATTCACACCCTAGTTATAGAACGACAACTGGAGCGCTTTCACATTTTTTGATAAATAACAGGGGTGGCTTTGCACCAAATTCAGGGAGATTGTAAATGGTGCACTCCCACATGATAAAAAACAAATTTAAACATGATAACTTTGTTCGTAACTATCTTATCAATATGTATGCAAAATGTGAATATTTTATGGTTGCATGCCAAATGTTTGACAAAACGATTGAATGAAATCTTGTCTCCTGGACTTCCATGATTTTGGTATATGAGCAGCATGGGCATGGGGAATAATCCTAATGCTGGAATGGAGTCAAATGAGTTCATGTTAGGCAGTTCCATTGCTGCTTGTGCCAGATTGGTGGCTTTGGAACGTGAAAACAGGTACAAATGATGTATGATAAATGTGACAAATTGGTCAATGTATACTAAGTGTCTGACAACATACCTAACACAAACATGGTCTTATGGAGTATAGTGATTGCAAGATTTGTTCAGCATGGACATCGTGAGGAGGCATTATTGTTCTTCTTCCAAATGCAAGAGGAAGGTGGGAAGTCTATTCAATATACCTTTGCAAGTGTTCTCATAACTTGCGGTACCATGGGATCTTTAAAAGAGGGTAAGCAGGTTCATGCCCATGGCATCTAAGTTGGGTTTGAGTTGAACATATTTCTTGGAAATGCCCTTGTTACCATGTATGCAAAATGTGGAAATATAGGGAGTGCAAAGTATTTGTATGATAGGATGCCTAAACTAGATATTGTTGTCTCACTGAATGCAAATTCATCTATGGAATGCAAAGTGACAATCCAAGCTTGCAACTCTATTGAAAGAGGATAGAACCATTTATTTCTATTACGTTTGATCAATTCCTTAAACCTTAAAAGGATTTTCTTAAGAAATTACATGCTTCATTTTTTGTATTATTAATTTGGGTAATTTTTGATAGGTGAAAAGGATGGTGGTGAGCACGTATCAACAGCCAGTGGAGCTAGTGATGCAGCTATGGATGAGCTTGAACAACAAACCCATGAGGTTTTTTCTGAGCATCTTACCATCGATGTTTTATGTAGTATTGAATTTTTAAAGATTCGCTGCAGTGTTTGATGCATATGTGGCTTTGTATTACCATATCTGGAATTTAATATGGTTTTAGAGGGAAAAGAGCGAACCTGTAATAATTTCAGTCAATAGGTCAGTTTTGTTCATAAAGCCCAATATATATGACAACATTATTAATGTGAATTTCTGAGTTCATTTCCAAGATGAAAGTAAGGCCTGATATTTTCATAATAATTATAATTTATATGTCTATTTATGGATCTTCTCATGTAATATTTCCTAATATCATTGTCTCTCGGTATTACCATATCTGGAATTTGATATGGTTTTAGAGGGAAAAGAGCCAACTTGTAATAATTTCAGTCAATAGGTCAGTTTTGTTCATAAAGCCCAATATATATGACAACATTATTAATGTGAATTTCTGAGTTCATTTCCAAGATGAAAGTAAGGCCTGATATTTTCATATTAATTATAATTTATATGTTTATTTATGGATCTTCTCATGTAATATTTGTTGATGTATATGTAACTTCGGAATGTATTGCATCTATGTATTTTATATATATTTATTGTACCCTTATAAAAGATGTGTTATTCCTCTATAAGGAAGTGTTAACATGTGTATTGACAAGTGTCTCAAGTGTGTGTACTTGGCGATGGGTTATTAGACCACCATGTGTGGGGTCGGCCCTGAAATATATATTATATTGTGGATGTACCTAGCTAGACAAGTCGGCCCCATAGTGTAACTGGGAAAATAGACTAGTATAAATAGAGATCGGGAGATCTCTATTTGGATTACTTGGAAACTCATACTTCTTTCACTCAGAAAGTGGCGCACTAGTGAGGAGGAGGATCATCTGCTACTAGGAGACAGGGAAATTTTTAGGGGCGAAATTTTGACAATTGGCTATTTTCGGGGCCTTTTTTCAAAAAATAAATTCGTTATTTGGTCATTTTTAGTCTTTAATATCACCTATATTTACATAATATATGTTTTTTTATCATAATATTCGCCAAAATTTATAAGTTTCAGTAGTAAATTGTATGTTTCATATTTAATATTCGCATACCAATCTATATTTATGTTTTTTTCAATCCAAAATAATCGCCTAAAATACTACACTTAAGCATACTTTTATAATCCTTAAAAAATACCCTGCTAGGAGACTATCTCAGTGTATTTTGGTTGTACTTTGGTTGAGCCATTGCTCTCTCTATCTCTGAGGAAGTTGTGGGGTTTTTCACCTTAGGGTTCTCCCCATGGAAACTCTGTGTCTCTTGTCTCTCATGCTTTTGATTCTTGTGATGCTTGTGATGCTTATTGTGATTGTTATGCATTGATATACTATACATGTTATTCTCTCAGTAAAGATCCTAGAGTATTGTGAATTAGTGCTCAAAATTTAACAATATTTCCTAATATCATCGTCTCTCAGTATGCATTCAACCTCTTTTCACACTACTCACGAGTCTCCCCAAATGGTTACAATGAGAAGGAGCTGAAGTTAGTCAAGAAACAAAGAAAATTTGGTTGAGTAACATCAACACTTGATATTGAAGGTGCTTAGTGTGTACATGAACATATGTTAACATTTATTGACATATTTACTGTTTTTTTATTAAAGTGAAAAGAATTTCATAACACATCAGATTATTTATGATGAAACTATTGAAGAATGACCGAGATGTGAGAGTCACTGCCACTTGTGTACAGGTTCTAGTAATGAGGGCACATGTAGAGAGCATAAATTTTGAATTTGAGAAACCACTCAATGAGGTAATCTACTATCAGTATTTTATACTTAATATTGTTTCTTAGAAAAGGCATCTAATAAATATAGATGGTGATTATTTTGGGGTTTTTCCTTTTGTTGTTAAAAGCCTTTAATATTACAAAATATAAATAATAAAATATACAGAGGTTACAAGAAGGTTGGGTCTGCAGATTCTATTAGTTGTTTTCTTGTCTATGTATAAGAGCATATTTACCAACAAATTGATTACAGGGAGGTTTACTGACTTTAACTACTGAACCTCAGACTCCTTGAGGTTTGAAAACATACAAAAACTCAAAAGAGTTGTAAAATTGCCTTTATTGTGCTGAGAAAGATGGCTGGAAGGTGGCCACAAATGCTATTTTGTTTCATTTGCTTACATACATCATAAACATAGTGTTGGAACTGGAGAAATTGGTAAAATTGGGTTGAGAAATCCTCTGGTTACCTCTTGTTGTTGCTTGGGAATCTTGCATCATTCTCACTAGGTTCTCTGTCCAACAGGAAACAGAGAGTATCACCATTGTTATCAAGTTCTTTTCAATTATTGCCACTGTTTCCTTCAAAACTTACTAGTCTGGTTGGTCAGGAGTTGGGCTTATGACCTTCAGACAAGAAACCCTCCTCTCTAAATCACCATCCTGGTATAATTTGATCTTCTCCCCTTCCTTCCTAGTTCCCCCTTCACTCTTTCGAATCCACTCCCAAGATCCGGAACACTTCCTCTCCACCTCTTTCCATTACTTCACCCAATTGCTAGGGATCTTGCAGTTTCGCTAAAATCTTGCCACTAGTCAAATATCAGCTCTCTTATGTATTTTGGTCCAGATATGGATTGCACTATGTACTATTTTAGTTATATGCACCCTTAATTTCCTAAGTTGTTAGATGGATGCATCATTGAAGCACTAAAATGGACAAGACATAAACATGAAAGAAACACAACACATGAGATCATGTACTGTTAGTAGAGTTAATAGAGATTTCCTTAGGGTTAGTGATTAGTCTTTACAGTGATCTAAATAATATATTACAAATGAAACTAGAATAATTGGATCTCCCCCTTAGGAAAGTCCTTATAGCAACCTGGAAGAAGATAAAGGAAAGGAGATAGAAGAAATGCAGTATGAGAAGAGAGGGATCGAAGCAGTACTAGACTTGTGAAAGAATTCTTGATATTCGATCTGTATGTGTATGTATTTCTACAGTTTGTACCACCCCTTAAGACACATGAAAATAGAGAAGAGTGCTTTGATTGTTGAAGTGAGGTGGTAGTGAACAATTGGATCGACCTTAGATCAGATAGTTCGATCAAGAAGATAATTCCAGTGCCTTGTCTAGTGGGTGATGGATACATTCACTATATATCCTTGGTTTTCACTTGATACCTATAGATCAAAGGGCATAGGCACATCCACAAATCAAGCAAAAGATACCTACAACCACATGGTTAGAGAAAATCCCAGATTTAAATAAACATAGAAAATTGTAAGACAAAAGATACCACACTATTGAACTATCATAGACATGCAATAGCAACCCAACTTGAGTGGGAAGTAGTGTAATGCCCCATATTTTGACTAGGAGTGTTTATGAGTTAGACACCTTTCACTTTATTTGCTAATTATCTGTTCGACACAACTAGATAGAGTGAACTATATTTTCAGCATGTTAGACGTGATGATATGTTGCTACTATGTTTAGGATGTTACTATGCCCATGTTGATACTACGATTATGATTTTATGATGTTACCATCTTCATGATGTTATTAGGTTTATGTGGTTACTATGTTGTAGTTATCATGAGATTCTTTTATTTCATAATGACAGTGTATGTTTACTAATCGTCGTGGATGAAATGTGATATATATGATGTGGTTATTATGTTGTGATCGATTTAATGATTTTATGTGATGAAATAAATGATGACAATATGGATCAGACGATGATAGAATGGAAATATTGTTATAAATGTATGGCCACAAAGTACTAATCCGCTGGACAACGGGGCTATGTAATAGCCGGATACTTGATATGAAGTATGGTATAGTAACTATTTTGCAGAGAGCCTTGTTTACCAAAGTTGATGATACGATGACACAAACCAATAATCTCGAGAGTAGAAAAGTATGATTTGATAAGGGTGTAGACCCAGTATGTTCAGAGGGATGGATGTATTTCCCACCTTATGTTTCTATGATACCTGGGGTCGTGGGAAGGCCGTGCTGAGACATGCTCCCCAAGTTGTTGTGATGACGATGGTCGGATGCTTGCTAGGAGAGGCTAGGTCTGCTAGTTAGCCGATGCTAGCGCTCTCAGGTTCTATTTGGTTGGGTCAGTATAGCTGGCACCCACTTTTGTACTAGCAGAGGAAGGATAGGGAGGATGCGGACGTAGGTTAGGATGGGAGGATATTTAGTTAGTACTGTTGAGGGTTGGGTATTCGTTGATCTTGAGTTAGTGGTAGTAGGTAGCTTTCCTTGTACTTGGTTGATTGAACAAATGTAATCATAAAGAGAATGAAATGAAATATTAAAGGTTAACTGATATAATGACCGATGATGTTTTAGTAATGTTATGATAAATATATATATACTTGTTCTGTTTGCATGAAGTATTATTAGTATTAGTCAGTTGTTAAGAGTAGGAAATATGATGTATGTTTATAGTACTTGTCAGACCTGTGCATATGCTGGCCACACATGCACATTTTGTACATGTGCAATAGTATCTGTTTACGACATACTTATCAGTATTTAACAATCTTATAAGTTGTCATAGATAACTCAGTTAAGGTTTGGGTAAACGACATGAGTAATAGATGATCGATTTGTTTATGTATAAAATAAGTTAATTAATCTTATATGTAAACATTGTAATGAACAATTAAAATAATTGCCGCCAATTGTAATTCTCATCAAGTGAAGGTATCGGAAATATGAAGTATAGCAGATAAACATTAATGCTGGAAGCATGTACTATCTAATTGTTAATATTGATTAATTAAACCCTTAAGAGCACTTCATTTATCAATGAAAGTATGTTAGATTAGTGCTAAGGTACTCATTATTAATTAAGTATGTTAGATTAGTGCTAAGGTACTTAAATCACCATTAATATTTATTATTATTATGTTTATTTAATATTATTATTATTATTATTTAATATTATTATTATTATTATTTAACTAATGTTAATAATGATAATGTGTCCTTATTGGAATGAAAGAAATCATAAGTGGGTAAGTGAACATGTTTGAATTATTAAATTAATTAATTTATTGTTATGAAAAGAGAAAGGAGTATTATTAAATTATTAAATGAGGAAGGTTAAGATAAAACTCAATTAAATTTATATTCATAAATTGTTGTCGTGTCAGAGAACCGATCCGAGATTGGATTTTTATATATATTTATAATTAAAACAAACTACCACTTCAAATTTGAAAAGGTCAACATGATAGTATTTAAGTATTATTTATTCAACATATTAAATGGAGGATAAGACTAATATTGAATCCACCGCCTTCGTAAATGTCTTAAATTGAATATTTCAAGAATCATTAAATAATGTACATTCAACCCATCAAATCCAACCTAACTAGTCTTAATACCATTGAACTACTCGAGAAAAGAAGTACTATAAAATGATATTTATTTATGAATTGGATTGTAAAACAAGCAATCAATTTAATGTTTTGGGGGCTCGAGACTTCTTATGGAGGGTGGTGGAGTAAACAGGAAGGCAAGTGGAGGAGGAAAATGGATCTATAAAGCAATGGTTTCACGGAGATGAGAGGGGTGGGGGGGTTGGTTTTCTTTTGGGAGAGGTACACTTAGTATTTTAGTCTTTTGATGAAAAGGAGGAATGCTGAGGAGGGAGAGAACTCAAAGCTTTAAGGAGGTGGGAAACTCAAAGACTGAGGTGGGGTTAATTCAGAGAAAAATTACTATTGAACTATGGAAAGGTACTAAGGAAAGTTGCTGTCGGGATTATTGGTTTGTGGGCTCGGGGGCTAGGAAACCCGTCGGTTTCCGTGGGACAGCACGATAAGAGCTGGTTGGCAGGGTGGTTCATCCATTTTTTGGTATAAAGGCTTGGAACAGAAAGTTCGCAGGAGCAAAAGCTTAGACGGGAAAGGCTACAGGAGAAAGGGAACAATATACAACCTACATCGGTCAAGGTATTCTACTGGTAGTTAGAAAAATGATTTATATTTCAATATACCGAGTATTATGCAAGAAATTACAATTTATGTATGTTGTTAAAATTACTATATGTAGGTGCACTGTATGCTGCTAGACATTTTCTAATCACTAAAGTTATGCAGAAAATTAGCATAATGAAAGCATAATGATACTTATTTATTATTGAAATAAATAAGAAAGAAAAACAACTCTACTAGGAGCTGGTTACAAAACTTGATTTCAAAATCTAGAACTTCGGTTCCCTTCCGGATAGAGGGGTACTACATTTGGTATCAGAGCCATTGGCTCAAAAACTCAGACCTTAAGAGGCCTGCACACACCTATCTACCGTGAAAATTTACTAAGCCCACACTTTAGTAACATAACTTAGGACGAAACCTTGTTAATACTATTGAAAAAAAAATTACCCGCAAAACACACACAGAGAAAGTTACACAAAATCCTTCTTTCCAATGGTTGTAAGCACCAGGAAACTACTTGCACGCATAGAAAACAAAGATATATTTAGTTTTTTTTTTATAATGCATATAGCAAGAGAGTTCTAACCCAATATATATATATATATATATATAATAATGATAATAATTTAGGATAGGTAGACTTAGCAACACCAAACCTTTTTGCAAAAATTTCTATAGTATCTAGACCATCTGTGTAAATGTGTAAACTACCTACAGGAAACATAATTTGAGTTAGAGAACTTGAAATTAACATACAAGTAGAAACACTCATGGATCAAGAAAATGCTCTATAAATTTGGTTTTGTGCAGAGGAGTTCCATAATTTATTTCATGGTTCTGGAACAATAGTGGATTTTTAATTTGTATTTATATATATATATATATATTCAAAATAATAAATAAAGAAACTAGCTAGATTCATTTATAACCCAGATGAGTAATCTTTGTAACATTAATAAACATAAATGCACGTAGATATCTCATATTTTATAAGGTTAATAACCTACTGTAAAAAAAATAAAAAGACAAAATGTAGACTGAAATTCTTGCCCGCAGTGTGTATCCTTGCACATAAACAAATAGTGATCATTAGAAAAATTGAAACACAAAAAAAAAGGACTTACATTATAAAACTATATATTTACAAGCTGAAACAAAACTCAGTTTTTGAAACATTGTTCTAAGCTAGTGGTGGAATAAAATGTATAGTGAAATATATCAAAGAAGCTTGGCTTTGGGACGGGAGATCATGCAATAATTGTCTAATATAACCCCTCTCCTACTTGGTCTCTTAGGTTGCTGCAATAAGCTCCAAAACAACCTATGCATTAGTAACATCCAGGACTTACAATGCTCAAGCCAAGCTGTATGATTATCTGCAGTCACCAGTCAGTCTATGGAGACATTAAAGAAAATTAATAGTCTGTTCATTAATGGTATGACTGTTAGTAAAAAACTAAAATATACAAATTCAATGCATGCAATTTTCTTGAAGACTACAAAACGACCGTAAAGAAGATAAGGGCGTCTTATGCCTAATCAAAATAAGAATAAAGAGCTACAAATTCATTGAATCAAGCAATCTGAAATTTTGCAGTAAGAGAGGAAATTAAAATTAGGAGCTATTGATCATTCTTTAATTGCTTAATGTCTTTTGCAAGAAGAAGAAATTAAGCACAAAGGAAATCTGTTCCTTTCTAAATTAAATCTAGTTCATCAAATTTTTAAGAGCTCATGCCTGTACAAATTTTAACAAAACTGTTAAAATTTAATATGCTAAGATAGAAAATAGCAGCATTACATTCCATTTCACAATAATAGCATATACAGGATCACTGAAGAAACAACAAGCATAGCATAAACACAAGAGACACAGATTTATCCTGGGAAACCCTCATGGGGTAGAAAACCCAGTAAAGCTTCCTCAATATAGATGACCAGCAATATACAAAGATGCAAACCAAAGACATGATCTCCTTCTCCACCATAGCAGACCTCTCCTCCATAAGTGCGCCTCTCTCAAGTGTGTGTGTGTGTCAAATGAGGAACATACCTCCTCTATTTATACACTACACTGACATGTATTTTACACAAGTACATGTAGGCTCGTATTTAACCATTAAGTTAAATACCCTATTATAACTGACTGGGCCGACCCCCACATGGTGGGTCTAATAACCCTAGTTACCACAACCAATTCAGAGGAATAAACATCTCCGGATTCATAGTATAATCACATCGGAGGTATGGAACATCTCCGGAATAAATAATATACAAATATAATATTCTTAGAAGTTACAATATTCAACACTCCCCCTTAACGAGAAGGATATTATAACAACATCTGCAGGAGCAACGAGTCATACATCATACATGATACATCTATAAATCATTGGAAGCTTTCTTAACATCATCAGTAACTCAACCAATTACTGGAACATCAACATCTTCAGTACTGAGTCTTTATCTTCTGCAGCACTCGAACAAATATAGCAACATCAACGTCTAGATCCTCACGATCATCAACATCGTCATCTAGACCATCACGATCAGCATCATCATCATCATACGATCATCAGCATCGTCATTACATGATCATCATCGTCGTCATCTCACGATCATCAACATCGTCATCACACGATCATCAACATCGTCATCATACGATCATCAACATAGTCATCACACGATCAGCAACATCGTCATCACACGATCATCAGCATCATCATCACACGATCATCAGCATCATCATCACACAATCATCAACATCGTCATATCACGATTAGCAGCATCCTCATCACACAATCGTCAGCATCGTCATCACACGATCATCAGCATCGTCATCACACGATCATCAGCATCGTCATCACACGATCAGCAGCATCGTCATCACACGATCATCAGCATCATCATCTATATACATGATCCTTCCTTTCGAAATTACTGGATCAATCTCATCACAATCATATTTAAGACTATCCTTCCTTTCGAAATTACTAGATTTACTGTCTAAGGATGATTAGTCCAACCACAATCATATTTAAGACTATCCTTCCTTTCGGAATTACTGGATTTACTGTCTAAGGATGATTAGTCCAACCACAATCATATTTAAGACTATCCTTCCTTTTGGAATTAATGGATTTACTGTCTAAGGATGATCAATCCAACCACAATCGCATTTAAGACTATCCTTCCTGGATTTACTGTCTAAGGATGATTAATCCAACCACAATCGCATTTAAGACTATCCTTCCTGGATTTACTGTCTAAGGATGATTAATCCAACCATAATCGCATTTAAGACTATCCTTCCTGGATTTACTGTCTAAGGATGATTAATCCAACCACAATCGCATTTAAGACTATCCTTCCTGGATTTACTGTCTAAGGATGATTAATCCAACCACAATCGCATTTAAGACTATCCTTCCTGGATTTACTGTCTAAGGATGATTAATCCAACCACAATCGTATTTAAGACTATCCTTCCTGGATTTACTGTCTAAGGATGATTAATCCAATCACAATCACATTTAAGACTATCCTTCCTGGATTTACTGTCTAAGGATGATTAATCCAATCACGTGCATTTTGAACCAAGGTCCAGGGACGATGCAGTCCTATCCTCTATTCTCGAAGACACCTGTCTACGGCTCACTTTAGAACTTGAGTTCAAGGATGATCCAATCCTCTCAAGTCCACCAAGGACTTCATTCTCGGAGACCTCACATCTATGGCTCTCTTTAGGACTGAAAGTACAGGGATGATCCAATCCCCTCAAGTCCACCAAGGACTTCATTCTCGGAGACCTCACGTCTATGGCTCTCTTTAGGACTAAAAGTCCAGGGATGATCCAATCCCCTCAAGTCCAACAAGTACTTCATTCTCGGAGACCTCACATCTATGGCTCTCTTTAGGACTGAAAGTCTAGGGATGATCCAATCCCCTCAGCTGTCCACTAAGGACTTCATTTTCGGAGACCTCACGTCTACGGCTCTCTTTAGGACTGAAAGTCCAGGGATGATCCAATCCCCTCAACTGTCCACTAAGGACTTCATTTTCAGAGACCTCACGTCTACGGCTCTCTTTAGGACTGAAAGTCCAGGGATGATCCAATCCCCTCAACTGTCCACTAAGGACTTCATTCTCGGAGACCTCACGTCTACGGCTCTCTTTAGGACTGAAAGTCCAGGGATGATCCAATCCCCTCAAGTCCACCAAGGACTTCATTCTCGGAGACCTCACGTCTACGGCTCTCTTTAGGACTGAAAGTCCAGGGATGATCCAATCCCATCAAGTCCACCAAGGACTTCATTCTCGGAGACCTCACGTCTACGGCTCTCTTTAGGACTGAAAGTCCAGGGATGATCCAATCCCCTCAGCTGTCCACTAAGGACTTCATTTTCGGAGACCTCACGTCTACGGCTCTCTTTAGGACTGAAAGTCCAGGGATGATCCAATCCCCTCAACTGTCCACTAAGGACTTCATTTTCGGAGACCTCACGTCTACGGCTCTCTTTAGGACTGAAAGTCCAGGGATGATCCAATCCCCTCAGCTGTATTCACATCTATACAGGTACAAATGTCCAAGAGCATGTATCACATCAAAACATGTATACATCTAGCATGTATTCTCACTAATACATCTAACATCAAAACATGTATATATCACATCAAAACATGTATACATCTAAAATAAAAGATATATAAGAGTTCTAAATCTAAATAATTGTAAGTAGCTAAGTACAACAAAATAAAATTTAAGGGACAGAATTGTTATCAAATACTATACTACTCCCCCTTTCGAGGAGGGTCCTTCTGGACTATACCAAGCTTGTCTCGGAAGTATTCAAACTTTACTCGAGACAAAGGTTTAGTCAGGATATCGGCAATCTGATCCTCAGTGCTTATATACTTGAGCTTGATAGCTCCTCTCTGCACCATGTCTCGTATATAGAAGTAACAGATCTCAATGTGTTTTGACTTATCATGGAACACAGTATTTTCAGTCATCTTAATGCAGCTTTGATTATCACACATAATCACAGTGGGATCCATTTCTAAGTCAAACACTCCATATAAAAGCTTCTGAAGCCATACTGCTTCACAGCTGGCAGAGCAGACAGCCATATATTCTACTTCAGCAGTACTGAGAGCCACTCTAGAATGTTTCTTGCTGAACCATGAGATCATGGCAGATTCAAGACTATAACATCCACCTGATGTACTCTTTCTGTCTGAGACACTTCCTTCCCAATCAGAATCTGAGTAACCATGTAAACGGAGTTCATGACCTCCAAGATAACATAGACCAAAAATCTAATGTACCTTTTAGGTACCTCACTACATGCTTTGTAGCTATTAAGTGAACCTTTCTAGGTTCTACTAGATACTGACTTAGGGTATTTATAGCAAAGCATATATCTGGCCTAGTATTTGTTAAATACATCAATGACCCAATGATTTGTTTATATAGGGTTAGGTCCACTAAATACGATGAGTCATTAACTAACAACTTCAAGTTGGAGTCCATGGGAGTGGCCATGGCTTTATACTCCAACATATCAAATCTTTTTAGAAACTTCACAGCATACTTACCTTGATTTAAAAGATTCCTTTTGGATCTTGCCATACTTCTAGACCTAAGAAGTAGTGCATTAATCCGAGATCTTTCATTTTCATTTCTGCATCCATTTTCATGACCTGTTTCTCATTCCTTGTCAGAAAGAGATCATCGTCATACAATAATGGTATGATAGGTTCATCATCCACAACCTTAAGGTAAAGGTTAGGAACAGTTTTACTTCTGGTAAAGCCCACGCTTTGTCATGAAGCTGTCAATTGTCCATTATTCACACTCAACATTGAGTGATCTTCTGCATATCTATCTGTGCCATCTCTCGTCAGATGAGTCTACTAATATGAGCCTCAAAATCATTTGAACTCTGTGGTGAGTTCCTTCTTGCATCCATGTCATATGTGTATAGAACCCATATTCAACCTTGTAGAAAAGGTTGAGATCCACATCACCCATGATGATCATTAAGCTCATCAATTGACTACTGATCCTGGGAACCCATACAGAACCTGATTATATTATTAAGAGAATGGTCTTATCTAGTCCCTTGGAGCAAAACATCTCATCATGATTCTCTTCCTCTTTCTAAGAGAATCTCTTAACCACAAGCTTTCTATAGTGTGTTTGATTTGTAAATATTTTGTTGAACATCCATCGCTTGTTCAGAGTTCATCATTCATCATGATCTTTCCTACAAATCAAAATTAATTACATGATTAGTAATACTTCATAATCATCAAATCATATTGACATGATAACCTACTATGCATACAGATATCATTTACATAGTTATGCAACTATTTTGACCAATACTTTGGCACAACACTTTCCCATATCCTGTATGCATATAGTGGCTATCTAGATGCCTTCCATCTCTACCAGAACATACTATCGAGAGTGTGCACAGCTCTCAGTATGTCAGCAAAGAGGTTTCATTCTAGATAAGCAACAATGGAATGTTTGTCCAATTTACCAATCATATGCATATTAGTAGTATACTGTTCAATGCTTTATGAATGTTTACACTCAGCATGATATATCCTAGGAATACAAATATGCATACAAGCAATATCATTTACTATTTCTAATAACAACTCAAATACTTATCTTTTATGTTTGTGTGGTTGTCTCCCACTTGATCTTCTGTATGTCTTCTGAACTTCTATTCATTCTGTACCACTGTGCATGCTCAAGTGTACACTAGTGTCATCCTCATGATCTCATACACAAACATACATTCATTAGTATATTCTCAATATTATCAAAACATTCTAAATCTAAATAATCTTGAATATGTACAGTCATGATTATTAGTATTCAGGGTTTCAAGGAAGTCTTCTTTTACTCATGCATATTCTTGTTTGATCTAGTATGCATAAACCCTTGATTACTAACCAATCATACCAAGTATACTTACACAAGGTAAGATTCTAACATGACATAGGAAAACATACCTGGATTAGTATACCTGCTTAGTTATGTACAACATACCTAAACAATCTCTTCAATGATTTAGAGATCCTGAGCTAGAACCTGCATGTCTCATAGGTCAAACATAATATAACAAAGTCATACATACCTCGTGAGTCTTTGTCTTCATGTTGTCATGGTCATGGAACTTGATTTGTCTTTTGTGATGTACCTGTGTCTTGTTAGCAGACAACATCAACCTTACACAACACCATAATGCATAAGTACAATCATATAGCCCTAATCAATGAATGTCTTCGATCATTCACATGCATTCATATTGTTACTAGGGTGATAAGACAATTAATAACATTAATCAAGATTGTACAAATAAATAACATGAAGACAAACACATTATGAACTTAATCAAGAATCAGATTTCAAGGCATACCTGAACCTCCTTAAGTCATACCTGTCGAGACCTTTTGTAGTCTTCTTATGTAAGGCCTTAGCCTCAACTCCCCCTGAAACTTGATCTGGAGCTTGATTAGGGTTTGCTAGAGAAACCCTAAAAATTCAATCTTTGACTTTCACACTTCTGAATGGATGGAAGAATGTGTCTTGCTGAGCTGATCAACCTAGCATTCTTCAATTTTGAAATCTCCAAAATTTGACCCCTCAAAATTGCCTTCGAAACTTCTGGATCTTCTGGACAGGAACCCGAACTAGGATTTGATGAAGCCCGGTCTTCTACCCAACCAAAAATTCGATCTTGGTATCTAAATTTTAATTTTCCTGAGTAGCATTCAGCTCTGGACTTCGATTCCAAAAATTCTAACTTTCTTCGAAACCCTAAATTACGGAAGCCATGAATAAAGGTGCTCCAAAAATAATTCTGTTTTGACAGAAATATGCACCTGATTGTTTCTGCTATAACTCTGAAATTTCTTCTGCACAGGGTCTCAAATTTTTTTTTGCAGTAGCCTGACCTATCATATTTCCATCCTGATAGGTCTGACCTCAATTGTATTTTCTGAGAGAGAGTTATGCCAAGTGTCGCAACGTGACCTGTTTATGGGATAAAACATGAGAGCAAACTTGTACGGAATGCCACGTGTCACTGTTTGAACTTATGCCTCTGAAAACTTTTCCTGAGATAGCTCGCCCTGTTATCTTTCCATCTTGACAAGTCTGACCTCAATTGGACTCTCTGAGAGAGAGTTATGCCAAGTGTCGCAACGTGACCTGTTTATGGGATAAAACAGGAGAGAGAACTTGTACGGCGTGCCACGTGTCACTGGTTCACCTTCGGCCTCTGAAAACGTTGCTTGAGATAGTACAGTCTGTGTACTACCTGTCACTTTTTACGAAATTTCATTTGGAGCTTCCTAGCCCAAGTTATGACCTTTTTTCCAAGGTGACCGGATTTTGACTGAGATCTGGAAGAGGCCGAAACCCTAACTTGTACTGATCATAACTCATAAAGTACAATGAATCTGAGGGTTCCCTTTGGACACAAGGTAGCTGGGGATGTTATATTCAACCTGTAAACTTTTCAGATCCTGAACCTTTGCATAAATGGATTTATAGTGAAAGTTCCACGATGACTGGTTTTTGCTATGTAAAACCCTAACCTTCAAATTGTCGTAAGTAAAGCAAGTGTCGTAAGTGCCATACCTTGTCTTCCTTCAGGTTAGCTCTGATACCATGTTAAAATTTAATATGCTAAGATAGAAAATAGCAGCATCACATTCCATTTCACAATAATAGCATATACAGGATCATTGAAGAAACAACAAGCATAGCATAAACACAAGAGACATAGATTTATCCTGGGAAACCCTCATGGGGTAGAAAACCCAGTAAAGCTTCCTCAATATAGATGACCAGCAATATACAAAGATGCAAACCAAAGACATGATCTCCTTCTCCACCATAGCAGACCTCTCCTCCATAAGTGCGCCTCTCTCAAGTGTGTGTGTGTGTCAAATGAGGAACATACCTCCTCTATTTATACACTACACTGACATGTATTTTACACAAGTACATGTAGGCTCGTATTTAACCATTAGGTTAAATACCCTATTATAACTAACTGGGCCGACCCCCACATGGTGGGTCTAATAACCCTAGTTACCACAACCAATTCGGAGGAATAAACATCTCCGGATTCATAGTATAATCACATCGGAGGTATGGAACATCTCCGGAATAAATAATATACAAATATAATATTCTTAGAAGTTACAATATTCAACTAAAACACTACATGCAATTTGCTAGAATATTGCATAACCGCCGTAAAGAAGATAAGTAATCTTATGCGAAATCAAATAAGAATAAAAACCTATAAATATATGGAACCAAGCTTTTGTAATCAAAGAGGGTATGAAATTACGAGCTGTGGATTATTATATAATTGATTGCGATCTTTTGAAAGAAGAAGAGATTAATCATAAATCAAACATCTCCTTTTCTTAATTCAATTTAGTTCGGTCGATCAGTCATATCTCACCGCCTCTCCTAGGAATACATAAATAAATGTTATCTAGCAACTAACTTATAATTTAAAAATTAAAACAAAAGATGACAGTCGGTTTTACAAAGGTGAGATCAAACCAGATTTGACTCGTGTAATCTCTGTCTAGTGTAGGAAGCTGCTTGCGCACCATTCAGGAAGGGTAGCAAGACTGGCGAGTGCATCCATTCCCGATTACTGCCTATTGAAGAGCTTAATCATTTTCACAACTTATAATAAGATTTTTGTGATTTCCCTTAAACCGAAAATGAGAATGGTAGTCAGGCCCATCAATCCAGATATATATATATTTTGATTATGATCCCTAAATTTAAAATCATGGCATATGTAATGAGTTTCAATATGGATCTTCCAAACACTAAAATAAATGCAGAACTTGGAAAGCATAAGAAATAAGGAGAACCTACAAAACAATCTTGGATTTGGTCTTGGACCAATAGGTAGAGGCTATGGGCCCCAATCATTCTCCGTATAAGGATCATATACTTGACAACGCAGGTATGTTTCGCGCGTGACAATACCAATTGGCCACTCGGCCAGCAACACACACAAAAAAAAGGAGGATGGGAATTTGGAAGGCAAGGACATCGTTGGATGAGCAGTGAACTACAACAACCAACACCTACAAGCCTTCCAAAGGTGGAAGCTGGAACCACAAAGGGGCTTTAGAGCTTCATTTGTTTTCAGAACGAGGGGGAAGGCGCTGGAACGACATCCCATAAACATAATTATATTTTGAAAGATTCTGTCAAACATATCTTCCCTTCAAAGATTGCAGTTGGTTTAGGGTTTAGTCATTCAAGAATTGAGAGCACAGGGACTCCCAACTACTCGAACCCTTGACCAATTAAAGGCCATGTCACACTCATGGTCCCTTCTCACCTCTGGTATATATATATATATCTAGTGCTAGCGCATTCAAATGAAGAAGGAGCTGGAAACACACACAAAAAAAAAGACAATATCAAGAGAAGCCCACGATTCCACAATTATGTCATGCACAAAGCCCAGCCACAGGTTGAGGGCTAAGGCGCAGCGAATCCGCAAGAACATCAAGGGATACAGGCCCATGACCTATGCACACAACTCATGTGCTACCGATCTAGTGTCTCCACCATCAAGTGCCAAGGAGAGGGATACGCCCTTGGGCAGCCCTGGAGCCATGGTTCTCTACACCAGTCTTGGTCTAGTAGTATCTGTAATTTATAAAAAAAAAAATTTACACTGAAATTGGGAGGTACAAATGTGCACACCTACGCTCCTTGTCATCAAAAAGGGCCGACTGCCTCACCTTTTGATGGAAATGGTAATCGCACTTGTTCGTCTTTGTGCTCCCTCTCTTCCTGCACAACCCCTTTTCCGCCACTAATAATAAATCTAGCTAGTCTGCAGCAGCCAGCGGCCGACTTTATACCGATTACGCAAAACTCTCTAAATGGGCATTCTTTTAAGTATAAATCTTGTTTTCAGGATATATAGAAATACCACTTAGTTTTGAGGGTAAGTCCATAAACATGTTGAATTTATAGCAGACAATTCTAAGTGGCAATGTTGTAAACCTTCTTGCTAATGAACTCCAAAAAAAAAACACATGGAATCTGGACATCACCTCCGGTGTAGGTCTCGAATTTTATGTATACACCAATCATACCGCAGAAACGTTTCCCCGACAAATTTTGGATGGGGTTAAAACCTATCAATACCATAAAGCTCGATATCTGAAACAAAAGAAATTTTGTTTTCTCCTTTCGTGATATATTCTTCCATTCAAGTTGTTCTCCAAGACTGTGCAGGCGGCTCCCATCAAGAAGTCTTTAACTTTTCTTCTGCTCAGGGCATGAACTCTCCAGGATGAAAGGTCAAAGCCGAGGTCATTGTCGAGTGTTGCAGAGCAAATCCTCTCAGAAAAGCAGGTGAAATGACGCGCACCCTCAAGATTGACCCTATTAAGGGTTTGCTCTCCACATGGCAGTGGGATGCACGGAGAGGCCGCGTGGCCTTCATGCGTACTCCCTCCTTGCATGGGCATCGATGGAGAGGTGAGACCGCATGGAGCCTTTGACTCATGAACTCAACCTTCCACTTAAATAACTCTTAAATAATCTGGGTTTAAATTTAAAATTATTTTCATTTTCTTCCTATATAGTTGTAATGACATAGGATTTAATAAACTTAAACTTATATATCTCTATACTATTATTTTGTTTGTTATAATAAATGTTTAAAAAAAAAAGTAATGTAATAATAATAAAAATAATTAAACCATTTTATACTTGGTTTGTAATGTTTTGATGAAATAAATTTATTTATATATGAGTAGCATTAAGCCGAGACTTCAACTCCCAGTCGAATGGAAGAGACAAACGCGAAATCTTAAAAACATGACACCGTTGAGATCAGCATAATGAGATGAATACTAGAATAGTTAATTTACTACATGACAAATCATTTAAAGAAAACGACCAATATAGGGATTTAAAAAAAAAAATCGATAGAGGAATTCATGATTTGATGATTTGATCATGGACACAGAATCAATCATGGTAATAACACATTGAGGTCGAGATCGAGGTTGACCACCTTCACCTCCGCCTCCGCCTCCGCCACCGCCGCTGACATGGCCACGATTGTTCCATTAATGGCATAGTGTTGATCCTTCCATAGTTGGCATTGGGAATAGGTTAGGTTTTTACCTCATTGTGGTTTGTATGAAAACATATATTTTATAGTATTATAATCATTGTTTATGTTCGAGTGTTGCAATGATGCAATACGGTGAGGAAAGGCTATGCTATAAATACATAACTTACGTATAATAAATAAGTTGCATTACCCCTTAAAACACCTTCATTTATGAGAAGACGTTAAAATTCTAGTTGTAGTGGCAAACACCCTAGTTTGAGCTAACATAGTTGAATCCAGGCATCAAATTGATAAATAAATATATGTGCACAAGTGTTGGATATTGATGCTTGATAGTACTAATTAATTAGTATGATGTATTCGGCCACATTGTATGCAATTAATCATGTTTCAATATAGTAAGTGGAAAGAGATTGAAGGACTAGGTATGTGCGAGAAAAGGGTAGGGGTTATATGTTGCTAGTATTGCTTATGTTAAATTGTCATGATTGGGGAAAATATTGAGAAACAACTAGGATTTAATAATTACAAAATGAACAAGCAATAAAATATAAAAGTAGGTAAATTATTGAGGAACTAATGAGGTTACCCCGAATGAATGTGCGAGAAACCTCAACAAGGTTAAGTGAAATAATAATACAAGTAAATGGGATAATAGGCAGAATAGGAATCGATGTGCACCTCAATCAATAAAGTTATGTTGTTTAAACCCCTAACAGATACTATCAGTGAACTTAAGTATTTTGATAAGATATAGTTACTAAAAACATTCTAATAAATGATAGTTCTCCGAATTTAATATTTGTTACAATACTTATGGTTATCAAGGATGCAGATTGCTTATTAACACTAAGGTAATAATAATGTTTGACCTTATGATGAAATAACAGGGATCTTCATCTCCTAGGAGAGGTATGCAAACCTTAAAGATCCTTGTAGTTGCTTGTTGAATAATTAAATATTATGAACTCTCATCTCTCCATATTAAACATCGATTATTCTATGCTAAGTTAGATCAATATACGCTTATGATGAGGACTTGGTTGTGTGACGAATAAACTGATCTAGATGAGGTAACTTAAGGACATGGTTATAGGTTCATAGTATGATGCTAAGGTGGGTAGCACTTGATTATAACCTTTAATAAATCTAAATATAATATTGAGATTCTACAGAAGGATTAATCTAAATGTCTCTTTAATTATTAGAATACATATTAGGGTATTAAATATATAGAACCATAAGATAATATCGACATAGTTGGTCAAGTCAAATCTAAGTAGGACAAGTATGGCCAACACCTACTACTTGCAAGAATGAAAGGGTTAGGCATCAAGATTTTCCCTGCATTATTATGACCATAACTTCGGGACGAAGTTTCCTAAAGGGTGGGTGTATGTAACGTCCCATATTTTGACTAGCAATGTTTATGAGTTAGACACCTTTCACTTTATTTGCTAATTATCTGTTCAACTCAGCTAGACAGAGTGAACTATATTTTTGGCATGTTAGACGTGATGATATGTTGCTACTATGTTTAGGATGCTACTATGCCCATGCTGATACTACGATTATGATGTTATGATGTTACCATCTTCATGATGTTATTAGGTTTATGTGGTTACTATGTTGTAGTTATCATGAGATTCTTTTATTTCATAATGACAGTGTATGTTTAACAATCGTCGTGGATGAAATGTGATATATATGATGTGGTAATTATGCTGTGATCGATTTAATGATTTTATGTGATGAAATAAATGATGTTGACAATATGGATCAGATGATGATAGAATGGAAATATTGTTATAAATGTATGGCTGCAAAGTACTAATCCGCAGGACACCGGGGCTATGTAATAGCCGGATACTTGATATGAAGTATGGTATAGTACCTATTTTGCAGACAGCCTTGTTTACCAAAGTTGACGATACGATGACACAAACCAATAATCTCGAGAGAAGCAAAGTATGATTTGATAAGGGTGTAGACCCAGTATGTTGAGAGGGATGGATGTATTTCCCACCCTATGTTTCTATGATACCTGGGGTCGTGGGAGGGCCGTGCTGAGACATGCTCCCCAAGTTGTTGTGATGACGATGGTCGGATGCCTACTAGGAGAGGCTAGGTCCGCTAGTTAGCCGATGCTAGCGCTCTCAGGTTCTATGTGGTTGGGTCAGTATAGCTGGCACCCATTTTTGTACTAGCAGAGGAAGGATAGGGAGGATGCGGACGTAGGTTAGGATGGGAGGATATTTAGTTAGTACTGTTGAGGGTTGGGTATTCGTTGATCTTGAGTTAGTGGTAGTAGGTAGCTTTCCTTGTACTTCGTTGATTGAACAAATGTAATCATAAAGATAATGAAATGAAATATTAAAGCTTAACTGATATAATGACCGATGATGTTTTAGTAATGTTATGATAAATATATATATATACTTGTTCTGTTTGCATGAAGTATTATTAGTATTAGTTAGTTGTTAAGCATAGGAAATATGATGTATGTTTATAGTACTTGTCAGACCTGTGCATACGCTGGCCACGCATGCACATTTTGTACATGTGCGATAGTATCTTTTACGACATACTTATCAGTATTTAACAATGTTATAAGTTGTCATAGATAACTTCGTTAAGGTTTGGGTAAACGACATGAGTAATAGATGATCGATTTGTTTATGTATAAAATAAGTTAATTAATCTTATATGTAAACATTGTAATGAACAATTAAAATAATTGCCGCCAATTGTAATTCTCATCAAGTGAAGGTATCGAAAATATGAAGTATAGCAGATAAACATTAATGTTGGAATCATGTACTATCTAATTGTTAATATTGATTAATTAAACCCTTAAGAGTACTTCGTTTATCAATGAAAGTATGTTAGATTAGTGCTAAGGTACTCATTATTAATTAAGTATGTTAGATTAGTGCTAAGGTACTCATTATTAATTAAGTATGTTAGATTAGTGCTAAGGTACTTAAATCACCATTAATATTTATTATTATTATGATTATTTAATATTATTATTATTATTATTTAATATTATTATTATTATTATTTAACTAATGTTAATAATGATAATGTGTCCTTATTGGAATGAAAGAAATCATAAGTGGGTAAGTGAACATGTTTGAATTATTAAATTAATTAATTTATTGTTATGAAACGAGAAAGGAGTATTATTAAATTATTAAATGAGAAAGGTTAAGATAAAACTCAATTAAATTTATATTCATAAATTGCTGTCATGTCAGACAACTGATCCGAGATTGGATTTTTATATATATTTATAATTAAAACAAACTACTACTTCAAATTTGAAAGAGTCAACATGATAGTATTTAATTATTATTTATTCAACATATTAAATGGAGGATAAGACTAATATTGAATCCACTGCCTTTGTGAATGTCTTAAATTGAATATTTCAAGAATCATTAAATAATGTACATTCAACCCATCAAATCCAACCAACTAGTCTTAATACCATTGAACTGATCGAGAAAAGAAGTACTATAAAATAATATTTATTTATGAATTGGATTGTAAAACAAGCAATCAATTTAATGTTTTGGGGGCTCGAGGCTTCTTATGGAGGGCGGTGGAGTAAACAGGAAGGCCAGTGGAGGAGGAAAATGGATCTATAAAGCAATGGTTTCACGGAGATGAGAGGGGTGGGGGGGTTGGTTTTCTTTTGGGAGAGGTACACTTAGTATTTTAGTATTTTGATGAAAAGGAGGAATGCCGAGGAGGGGGAGAACTCGAAGCTTTGAGGAGGTGGGAAACTCAAAGACTGAGGTGGGGTTAATTCAGAGAAAAATTACTATTGAACTATGGAAAGGTACTAAGGAAAGTTGCTGTCGGGATTATTGGTTTGTGGGCTCGGGGGCTAGGAAACCCGTCAGTTTCCTAGGGCCAGCACGATAAGAGCTGGTTGGTAGGGTGGCTCATCCATTTTTTTGTATAAAGGCTTGGAACAGAAAGTCCGCGGGAGCAAAAGCTTGTACGGGAAAGGCTACATGAGCAAGGGAACAATATACAACCTACATCGGTGCAGGTATTCTACTGGTAGTTAGAAAAATGATTTATATTTCAATATACCGAGTATTATGCAAGAAATTACAATTTATGTATGTTGTTAAAATTACTATATGTAGGTGCACTGTATGCTGCTAGACATTTTCTAATCACTAAAATTATGCAGAAAATTAGCATAATGAAAGCATAATGATACTTATTTATTACTGAAACAAATAAGAAAGAAAAACAACTCTGCTAGGAGCTGGTTACAAAACTTGATTTCAAAATCTAGAACTTCGGTTCCCTTCCGGATAGAGGGGTACTACAAGTAGTTCCTAATTGCACAAGGAATGAAACACTAGTAATGATAAGTTGTATCACAATATCCTCCAAGACAAGCTCATCTTTGTTATTAAGATTACCAATAAACCATAAGCTCTTTTTTCTTCATTTTTGTAATAGTAAATTAAAATTATAAGTGTTTTGACATTTAGGAGCTATATGTGATTTAGTTGTTGAGCTGTCACTGTAGCATGACATGCCCTGCCTAGTGCCGTGATAGGTGTTGGACATGTGACACATCCCTCAAGGTGATTTCCCTATTTTGTAGTTTGGTGGTAATAACTTTCATTGAATTCTTGGGTAGATGTGAGGTTTATATAGAGAAACAAGCGATTGTTGTATGCAATTTTATTTTTCCTATCTATTGAGTGTTGTTTAGAGGTTAAGAGACCTTCCTGTTGGTTAAAAAAATATAATGTGATGCTCACGGATGCTATAGTTGATTCTATTGCATGTAAAATACAATTTATACCTACTATGCATCATTTTTGGGTTTTTCGTAATGAAAAATTGTGCAAAATTGCTTATGCAATATTTTCTTTTTATATATAATGAACTTTGGTTATATCAAATTTAGTGCTAAGTTGCTAACAAAACTCACTATAGTCAGTTTAGTCCCAAGCAGTTTAAGACTCCTTTTGTACTCTTAATAGCATAATTTTTTTTTTCATGTTATTACAAATAACATAAGTCACTTTATCTATTGAAATCTTGACATATCTTTTATGAAAACCAAGTTGTTGATTTTAGCTTAGGTTTGGTCTGGTGCATTTTTTTTTTGTTTTGTAAAAGATACAAATTATTTTAAGCTAATAGAAATACAGTAGAGGTTACAGTCAGCGGTGGTCTTATCCAGAGGTGCCAGCCATAGCTATCAGCAGTGTTGTGACAACTCAAAATCAGACTGTACAAAAAGACCCTGCCCATTGGAGGGAAACCAGGGCTAAAATGGGAAGTGTTCATGGCCATAGAGGAATACCAAAAAATGGAAGTCATAATCATAACCAAAATAGACAAAAAACAAGACCAAGACAACAGAAGAACCTTCTCAACCAGTTGCAGAGGGGCCTTCTAAATTAGAGGGTGTCTCCTCCAGAATTGGACAGCTCTAGCCTTCCGTGTCCTTCCAATCTCTTGTAGGTGTCGGAGCAACATTCCCAGGTGTTGAAGCAGCGGTCCCAGGTGTCGACGTAGCTTTCACGGGAGGCAGAGTAGTCTTCACAGGCTGACGAGTGGCGTGTGCAGGGAGCTTGACCGGAAAGGGTGTGGTCTTCCGGGGCAGGAAAGGAACGAAACCAACCGACTCATTACGCGTGCGCTTGGCCAGGATCGGGCCCATTGTGTTGGGGATGGAGAAGGAGGTGTGTGGCTTCTCCTTTCCCTTCAGAAGGTCCTTGATGCGTGTCAAAACCGACGAGATTCCCCCTCGGTTGAGCGAAGCCAGAGCACCAAGGGTGGCTTCAACTCTGACAGTAGACGAGGTGGCGCTAGGTGTAGTGCTCCCAGAATGAATATCATGGCAGAAGGGTCGAGTGGGGGCATAGGAGTCCCAACAGAGTGTGTTTTCCAGGGTATCGAGGGTGGTTTCCATGTTTGGCAGAGTTTCTCACAGGGTTTGAGTGGCATGGCGAGCAGAGCCCCAATTGGTCTCCATGTCCTCCATAATCTGGCCCATCATGTTCTTGATGAGCCAATAGGGGTCCCATATATGCTCCTGATTCCTGTTAGCCAAATTGTCTGCAATTATCCTGGCCTCCCAGTTATCTAGTAGCAAACGAACTAGGATGGAGACTTCGACACCGTAGCCCTTCCTGGTGGGACTTGTCTCTGGAGTAGCATCATTCTTCTTGCTCTTGGTCTTGGCTCCCTTCGGCCTTCCCATGGGAGCCGACGAGAGAATGATACAGGTGCAGGTATGCGAGAGCGAGAGGAGAACTGGAGCATGGGGATCCTGGAGTCAGGAGCACGAGGAGCCCGAAGCAGAACTAGGCGAATGCGCATCGGAGAGCATGGTAACGTGATCCTTGTAACTTGAACCTGGAGCATGATCTTCACACACTGAAGATCCATGTGATTGGTTTCCAGGAAGGATGAGGCGACGTCGGGGGCAGGCGAATTAAAGATCCTAGCGACTTGACGTTGCTTGGTTGACCTCAGCAAAGCTGCGTGCCGTGAGCCTATGGCCATGTGTCTCATGTCTAGGCTCAGGTGTCACTGCATCGGAGCTGGAACTTGCATCCGTGAGGTCTTGTGCATATATTAAGCTAACCATTGTACCTAATGTTGAATTTTCAGAATTTACTTCAATCTGATCTAGGATCTTAACTAAGAGAACAACATGTACAACATATCTACAGCATATCAATCATGGAGACAACAATGTAAGCACACAAGGGACACAAAGATTTACTTGGGGAAAACCATAAAGGTGAAAAACCCCAATAACTTCCTCAGAGATAGATAGAGTAATGATACAACCAACCATGAGAGATAGACATAACCTAGCAGCAGATCCTCCTCCTCCATAAGTGCGCCACTCCTCCTTGAGTGCATGAGTGAGAAGTGAGTGAGCAAATAGAGTGCCTCCCGCACTCTATTTATACTTGAATTGACTTGCCTTTTTACCTAACTCATGTAGGCTCGAACTTAACCACATAACATAATGCTGAGTGGGCCGACCCCCAATAGGGTAATCTAATAACCCTTTGACCCACATGACTTATACAGGGCCGACCCCAAACAAGGTGGTTTAATAACCCATCAAGTATAAGTTACGACACTTACAATATAAATGACGACACTTCCTTATAGAGGAATAATACCATCTCTATAGGAATACAATATACATATATGTGAAATACATTCCGAAGTTACATATACATCAACACTCCCTCTTAACCAGGAAAGTATTTCTCAGCACAGTTCTTCTAGCACAAGTCATCTTCTCTGGATCATCGTCACTGGATAATCGTCATCGAGTCATCATCATCGTCACTGCCGTTGCTATCTCAATCAATCTCTGAATCTACTCGTCATAGGAAGCTCTACAGAGCCAGTCCTTTTTCATACTGGATGTAGGCCCACCACCTGCAGGTCTTCATCATCACTGGCCATACTGTGGAATCCTCAGGACTTATTACGTGTGTCACAAAACCTCGAAAGAGCATCCTAGGATGTTACGGGTACACAACTCCGACCTGTAGGATCTCCCAGGGTGCTATTACATGTGACCCCACCACAAAACCTCGAAAGAGCATCCCAGGATGTTACGGGTACACAACTACAACCTGAAGGATCTCCCACGACACAAATTACATGTGGTCACCACAAAACCTAGCAAGAGCATCTTAGGATGTTACGAGTACACAACTCCAACCTGAAATCTCCCAGGGCACAAATTACATGTGGTCATGGCAAAACCTCGAAAGAGCATCTCAGGATGTTACGGGTACACAAATCCAACCTGAAATCTCCTAGGGCCCAAATTACATGCCATAGGACAAAACCTCGCAAGAGCATCCCATGATGTTATGGGTACACAACTCCGACCTGAAAGATCTCCCAGGGCACAAATTACATGTCCTCCCAGAGAAATGTCTCGAAAGAGCATCCCAGGCTGTTACAGGTACACAACTCCGACCTATAGGATCTCCCAGACATGCTCCTCTGCACAACCTGATCCACGGCCACAAAGTATCATCTTGATACTCACCATACATCAACCTGATGTATCCATGATCATACTAATCATCATCACTGCAACGTCCTGCTGCATGTCATCTGGAGCAACATCCTGAAGCTCATCATCCATGATCATCCTGATCATCACTGCAACATCCTGCTTCATGTCATCTGGAGCAACATCCTGAAGCTCGTCATCCATGATCATCCTGATCATCACTGCAACATCCTGCTGCATGTCATCTGGAGCAACATCCTGAAGCTCGTCATCCATGATCATCCTGATCATCACTGCAACATCCTGCTGCATGTAATCATACATGATCCACCTGATCATCAATGCATCTACCTGATGCATACCAAGCATCTATCTGATACATATCATCATACATGATCCTCCTGATCATACAATGTATCCACCTAATACAAATACATATCACCATACATGATCCACCTGATCATACAATGTATCCACCTGATACATATACAGATACATGGTCCAAGCATCCAACATGATGCATATACAAAATACATACACATGATCCAACTGATCATATCCATCATCCAACATGATGCGAACATATAAGTGATCCAATTGATCATATCTAGCATCAACATGATGCGTACATACATACATAAAAATGATCCAATAGATCATATCCAGCAGAAGCCAGAACATCAACCTGATGCTCATCATCCAACGCTTACATCCACAGCCATGTGAAGGATCCTCCTTCCAACATGCTTGGAATGGCTTCAGCAAATGTGTCCATCACTTCTTCCTCGAAGTGTCCTCGATCTGAAGAATGCCAAGCCTCTCTCTGAAGTACTTGAACTTCACCCTGGCTAGCGGCTTTGTTAGCACATCTGCAATCTGCTCGTCCGTTGCAACATACAGGAGCTTCACAGCTCCTCTCTGCACCATATCCCTGATATAGTGATATTTGATCTCTATGTGTTTCGACCTCTCATGCAACAATGGGTTCTCGGATAGCTTCACACAACTCTGGTTATCACAGACGATGCCAGTAGCATCTAACAGGAGATCAAATAACTCAGACAGTAGCTTCCGTAGCCATACTGCCTCACAACTAGCTGAACATGCTGCAACATACTCAGCCTCAACTGTACTTAGTGTTACGCAGGACTGCTTCCTGCTAAACCAAGAGATCACACATGATCCCATACTGAAGCAACACCCAGATGTGCTCTTCCTATCTGCAGCACTGCCAGCCCAATCTGAATCAACATAACCCTGTAGGTTAAAATTTTGATTTGCTTTATACTTGAGCCCATAATCCACTGTACCCTTCAGGTACCTCAGAACATGCTTTACAGCAACCAGGTGAACACTCCTCGGATCCGTCAGGAACTGGGTCAATGTGTTCACAGCAAAGCAAATGTCTGGTCTCGTGTTCGTCAGGTACATCAAGGACCCAATCATCTGACGATACATAGTGATATCAATCGGCTCAGATGAAGCATCACACTGATGCTTCATGTTCGATGCCATAGGTGTGGCCATAGTTTTGCAGTTCATCATCTCGAACCTCTTCAGGATCTCTACTGCATACTTCCCTTGTCCAAGGAAGATTCCATCACTCTACCACACCTCCATGCCAAAAAATAAATAGTGCATCATCCCCAAGTTCTTCATCTCGAACTTGGCAGTAAGCTTCCGCTGCATGTCGGCAATCAATCTATCTTCATCTGTATCAAACAGGTTATCCGCATACAAAAGTAGTATCACTGGATTGCCTTCCTCAACCTTGTAGTAAAGGTTGGAATCCGCTTTACTCTTGGTAAAGCCCAAACTAGATAGAAAGCTGTCTATCCTACCATACCAAGTTCTGCACACATATATGACTACACCATGCTGTCTTGAAAGCCATCTCGTGCATCTTTTATTTCATCACTTTTATATTTCTTAATGCTGCCATCCGCAACGTGCTTGATCTGATAGTTCCATTTGGAAGTCATAACAAACTTCCCTTCACGTCTTGGGAATACATCCTTAACATCATTCTTCATGATCGACGGATCATGGCATTCCATTTCTTCATCCCATATCCTGGGAACTTCAATATCTTCAATAGATAATTTTGTTGCTGAACAAATGTTGTAGTTCTTCTTTTGTAGGAGATGGCATACGATCTTTCCTACACAACAAGTTAAATTGCATGATTAGAAAACATCTCATAGTTTTCAGAACAAATTCTTACACATAAAGAAATATGTCATACAGTCATGCAATTATCTTGGCCAATGCTTCAATACAACATTTATCCATATCCCATAACTTTCTAGATGCCTTCCAATCTCTACCAGAACATTGTTAAGAGTGTGCACAACTCCCAACATGTCATCAAAGAGGTTTCATTCTAGATAAGTAGCAATGGAATGTTGTACAGTGCCATAGGCCACTTACCCATGCATATTAGGAGTATATTGTTCATCAATGCAACTATTCTAATATGCATAATACACAACCTAATTCTAGGAACATCAGTATATACATTATTGAACAGTATTATTTAAACAAACAAATATGCAAGAAATGATGATTAAAATACTTATCTTTCTTTGTTCATTGGGTGGACTCCCTCTGAGTCTTTGCTTCCTTGCAGGAGCTGTTGGAGTCCTAATCTGAAGTAGCTTCTTCTACACCTTTCTGTTGTGGAATGTAGAAAGATGGTCAACTCCCTCTGAATATCTGCATCTTTGCAGAGACTACTGAAGTGTGCTCCTTTTCTTTCTTGCAGGAACAACTGGAGTGTGCTCCTTTGCTTTCTTGCAGGAGCAACTGGAGTGTGCTCCCCCTTGATCTTTGCTTCCTGAATTACCTGTTCTTGAACTCATATTCATCCTTGGTCCCTATGCATGCTTATTAGTATCATGATTGTGTTATCCTTGTGAACTCATATAAAATCATACATTCATTAGTATACTATTAAAACACAATAATCTCAAACATGTATAGTCATGATCATTTCAAACAAAAATAATAAGCATTAGCATTCAAGGTTTATGAAGGATTCTTATGGTTAGTCAAATCATAAGAAGCATAACATGTCTAAACCTGTAATTACTCAAACCTATGACTCTTCGGGTTAGTTGAATCATCAATCAAGATAAGAGATATAATGTGCATAAAACCTGTGATTATTCAAACCTATACTTTCATGATTCTTCTGGTTAGTCATATCATCAATTATGGTAAGAGACATAATATGCATACAACCATGATTATTCAAACCTATGACTTCATGAATAATCATTATCAACAACAGTATAAGATCCTAACACAAGGTAGGATTCTAGCTTGATATAGGAAAAACATACCTGGATTAGCATGCTAGCTAGTTTATGTCTAACATACCCGCATAATGTCTTTTGGTTCTCTTCAGTGACTTG
Organism: Larix kaempferi; assembly: GCA_027924585.1. Taxonomy (NCBI): domain Eukaryota; kingdom Viridiplantae; phylum Streptophyta; class Pinopsida; order Pinales; family Pinaceae; genus Larix; species Larix kaempferi. The sequence continues at coordinate 6,522,234 of BSBM01000960.1, read as the reverse complement.
TGCTAGTAACCTGCATGTCTCATATGTTAACCATTACAAAACCAAGTTATACATACCTCGTAAATGGATCTTCTATGAGATCCATGACAATGGATGCATCTTTGTCCTCATGTTATCATGACCATATGTTCTTGGACCAGAACATGATTTGTCTTTCTTGGTGTACCTTTCATGTTAGTAGACAACATAAACCTCATACAACACCATAATGCATTAGTACAATCATAAGTGTCAACACCCTAATCAATGAATATTTTCTATTGTGCATTCATAGTTTTATTAAGGTGATATGACAAGTCTAAAATCAAGATTGTACTAACCGTAATAACATGAAGACAAACATACCATAAACTTAATCATGAAAAAATCTCAAAACATACCTCGATGAGTCATACCTGTCGAGATCGCTTGTAATCTTCTTATGTAAGGCCTTAGCCTCATCTCCCTCTGAAACATGAACTTCTTCACTTATGCAGGTGACCAATCCATCATCTTCTAGGACTAACCCAATCCACTTGATTTGCAAGAACTAGACCTGGAGCTGGATATGGGTTTGTCAGAGAAACCCCAAAAATTCAAACTTTGAATTTCAAACTTCTGAAAGGATAGAAATATGCGCCTTGATGAGCTGATCAAGCTGGTATATTCAGAATTTGAAAACTGCAAAGTTTCACTCCTCAATTTTGCCTTTGAGACTTCTGGATTCACTAGACGTGACCCTGAACTGGGGTTTGATGAAGCCCACTCTTCTTCCCAATCAAAAGGTTTGATCCAAATCTCTAAGCTTCTATTTTTCTAAGGAGCTTCCAGCCATGGTCACAGATTTCAAAAATTCCCATTTTTACAGAAGCCCTAATTTTCCACTTTTCTGATCAAAGTCCCGAACTAGGGTTTGATCAAGCCCGGCCTTCTGCCTAACCAAAAATTCTGATGTTGGTCTCTAAATTTCTATTTTGATGAGTAGCATTCAGTCGTGGTCTCCGATTACAAAAATTCCAACTTTTTTCCGAAGCCCTAAATTCCGGAAGCCATGAATGAAGGTACTCAAAAATAATTCTGTTTTGACAGAAATATGTACCTGGTTGTTTCTGGTGTAACTCTGAAATTTTCCATCCAAAGGGTTTGAAAAAGTTTCTTGAGATAGCCTGACCTGTTATCTTTCCATCCTGACAGGTCTGACCTCAATTGGATTCTCTGAGAGAGGGTTATGTCAAATGTCGCAACCTGACCTGTTTTGGGATAAAACAGGAGAGCGAACTTGTACAACTTGCCACGTGTCACTGTTTGAACTTCGGCCTCTGAAAATTTTTCCTGAGATAGATCGGCCTGTTATATTGCCATCCTGATAGGTCTGACCTCAATTGGACTCTCTGAGAGAGAGTTATGCCAAGTTTCACAACATGACCTGTTTATGGGATAATACAGGAGAGCGAACTTGTACACCGTGCCACATGTCACTGGTTCAACTTCAGCCTCTGAAAAAGTTTTCTGAGATAGTACAGTCTGTGTACTACCTGAAACTTTTTATGAAATTTCATTTGGAGCTTCCTAGCCAAGGTTATGACCTTTTTCCCAAGGTCACCTGATTTTGACTCAGATCTGGAAGAGGCATAAACCCTATATTGTACAGATCATAAATCACAAAGTACAACGAATTAGAGGTTTTCCTTTGGACAGAAGGTACCTGGGGATTTAATCTTCGTCCTTTAACAATTTCAGATCTGAAAACTTCCCCCAAATGGATTTATAGCAAAAGTAGTACGATGACAGGTTTTTTCTATATCAAGCCCTAGCATCGTAAGTGCAACAAGTGTCATACATGCCATATCATACCTTCTTTCAGGCTAGCTCTGATACCATGTTGAATTTTAATAATTTACTTCAATCTGAACTAGGATCTTAACTGAGAGAACAACATGTACAGCATATCTACAGCATATCAATCATGGAGACAACAATGCAAGCACACAAGAGACACAAAGATTTACTTGGGGAAAACCATAAAGGTGAAAAACCCCAATAACTTCCTCAGAGATAGATAGAGCAATGATACAACCAACCATGAGAGATAGACATAACCTAGCAGTAGATCCTCCTCCTCCATAAGTGCGCCACTCCTCCTTGAGTGCATGAGTGAGAAGTGAGTGAGCAAATAGAGTGCCTCCCGCACTCTATTTATACTTGACTTGACTTGCCTTTTTACCTAACTCATGTAGGCTCGAACTTAACCACATAACATAATGCTGAGTGGGCCAACCCCCAATAGGGTGGTCTAATAACCCTTTGACCCACATGACTTATACAGGTCCGACCCCAAACAAGGTGGTCTAATAACCCATCAAGTATAAGTTACGACACTTACAATATAAATGACGACACTTCCTTATAGAGGAATAATACCATCTCTATAGGAATACAATATACATATATGTGAAATACATTCCGAAGTTACATATACATCAACACCTAATTAATATCATTGTCACCATCTAACCACTAGATTTCCTTTCTAAAAGTTTGTCAACATCTCATTTCATATCTTCATAGGTTTATTGCAATATGTTTGGAAGGTAAGCAGTTGCAATTGTCATTTTCCATCCTTAAATGGAAACACACCTGACCAAGGCTATTAGGAGTAGGGAGCACAATTTTCAAAAATATTTGGGGAGTAGAGTGTTCTAGGAGGGTTTATTTGTATTATATATATTTTAAAATATTTTGATGCATATATATTTAAAAAAAAACATGCAAAGTGCCAAAAACTTGTTATTTATGAGTTTTTTCACCATGCGGAATGTGAGTACTCTAACATTAAAACATAGATCTAACCATTGAAGTGGGTAATTTACAAAAGTAGTTACTCGTGAATTTTTTTTGGAGAAGATAAGAATGCTAATTTAGAAAAATATAAGAACCCTAATTTAGAAAGGTAAAAGTTTAAAACATTTATCCAAAGAAGATAAGAAGGCTAAGTTAGAGGAGATAATAATACTATCCAAGAAAATATAAATAGTATTTTAATATTCACTAGTTAGACATGTGAAGGCTTGTCAAAGCCTTAGAAGATTATGCTTGAGCATGTATTATTGGAATCATATTTTAAACTGGAATTAGTTCCTTTTCCCTTGGGTATTGTAACAATGCCCACTTCTTCAATTGCCTTTCCCCGAAGCAAATATAGAGCTGGATGTTGTAGGATATCTACCCCTTTCCATGTCTTCTTTTCTACTGGTAGATATTTCAAGTGGATAAGGTCTTTTGACAATATCATGTTCCTCAAATTTCTTCTCTCTAGTGGTGAGAATGTGGTTAGGGATTAGAATGACATTCCCCTCATCATTCAATGGAGGAAAAATATTTGAGGTTTGGATCCGTTGACATACTACTTCCTTTAGACATGAAGCATAGAATGTATGGACATGAGTACCAGTTGTAAATTCAAGAGTATATGCAACTTGTCTTACACTTGATTGTACTTTATACTTATAGGGCCCATAGTACCTTGGTGCAATTTTTTATTACCCATTCCCTTTAAAGCACCTCCAAAGATATGGTTACAATCTTAGGAAAATCTAATTATCAACTTCAAATTCTCTTTCACTGTGCCACTGGTCTTCCTGGGCCTTCATTCAATCTTGAGCAGTTCTAATATTCTCCTCGATTCAATGCAATATTTGTTGACTTTTCTCAAGGAAATCTCACAGAACAAGTACATGAGTGTCTTCCATGGTTCAATCAATCAGTTTAGGAGGATGCCAACTGTAGAGGGCCTCAAAGGGAGACATAACCATGGAGGTATGGTAATTGATATCGTATAATTCTCGCACAGATGTAGCCACTTAGGCCAAGAAGATTGCAGGTCTGTCACATAGTTTTTATTGCTCCAAACATTTGTTCACTACCTCTGTCTGATCATCTGTATGTGGATATAGCTATTTCTAAGGGTCAACATGGTACCCTTAATCCTAAAAAGTTATTTCTAAAAGTTGCTTGTAAACTTTTAATCTCTATCACTAACAATGTACCTAGGAAGTCCATGAAGCTAATCGATTCTTGTATTGGATGATGTCACCTGTGAAAGAAACTATGCTATCCTTTATCTTTGCTTTCTCTTTATCTAGCAACATAGTGATAACTTTGGATCCTTGGCATGTTTGATAATATTATCTCTTTCCATCCCAGTTGAGTCATGGAAATAACATGTAGTTCTACCACTTGAGGTATGAAGTATTTGACAATCCCTTAATCAATATCAATGTTAAAACCTTGTAACTTGCTTACCCACTTGGCTTGCTTCTTGGATAAATTTTCTGGGTTAAGAAGTTCTTAAGGCTTCAGTGTCATACTAATGATGAAGTTGACCCAAAAAGTACTACCTGAACTTTTTGATTGCTTGCATGATAGCCAACATTTTATTATCTTAAATACTCAAGGGTTTTAATTTTTTCTCTATTATCTTTGTGCTTTCAAAGGCGACATCCTTTTGATTCTGCATAAGTATGACCCAATACTGGTTCTTGAAGCATCAAATTCCATGAAAAATCTTGTGAAAAATCTGGAATTGCTAACACTAGCTTGGATGTTGTTATCTTTCTCATGGAATGAAATGTAGCTTTTGCAACCTCTGTCCAATGGAACTGATGTTTTTGTTATATCAATAAGTGGGGCCATGAGTCCTCCAAACCATATTTAAAAAACTCACCGTTGAAACTACATAAACCCATGCATCTTCTCAACTGAATTATGTTTTTACTTTTTAGGCATGTTGGACAATAAAGAATGGCTTGAATCTTACCAGCCCCCACCATAGGTGGTGATCAAATGTGTGAAATTTTCATTACGCTAGCCACACACACATAAGTGGTTCAAACCCACCTCTTGTTCTCCTTAATGCCAACCATTTGTAGTTAATATGAGTAAGATGAATTGGTGAAGCCATAGGTTCTCTTTGTGCAAAGTTGCAAACCCATCTTCAAACGAGTGGTCAAATCTGTGAAGCTTGCATTGCACTCCCTTTGCATACATAAGTGAATAAAGTCAACCCCGTGTTCTCCTCAACACCAACCATTTGTGGTTGATATAAATAAGATGAATTGGTGAAAGTCGTGGATTTTCTCTTTATGAAAAAAATTGGTCCTCGTGATCGGCATGTTTAGGAAATAAGGCCAATAAAATGTAATATGTACCATGTTAATGAAACATAACTCCTCAATGAAAAGGCAATTACAAATACCAAACATAGATACCAATCGAAAGGCGAAAATAAATACTAAACGCTAAAACAACAAGATTTAACCCAGGAATACATTGACTGAATCTACATATATGAATGCACTAGAGCCCTAGACCTCTAGTTAAAGATTAGTAACCAAATGGAATTTCAAATAAGCATTTTCAATGGCACTTGGATGAAATGCTAGGCCATCCACTAGGATTCCATTCTCACTATTGTCCGCCCCCACCAAAATAGCATAGGTTTCACAGGTATAAGGATTGGTGCAAGTATAGGGTGCCTAGACTTGACCCCTAAGCCACCATGGAAGTACACTCTTTGCGTTACATCCGCCTGGGGCATGTCACTAGTGAAACAAATACAATGGGTATTTGAAAACTTAAAACCTGCTCCACCATGAATTTAGCAAGTTGTGCTCTGCTGTGATCGAATGAAGAAAGAAAAAACAAGGAAAGGAAATCAAATTATAAGGGTAGCTCACCATGGGAAACACTGGGGCGGGAAGTTGATTTGTAGTAGCCACAAAAATACATAAGCTGATGCATGTCCATTTTCTATGATGGAATGCAACCCCTGAAAATCTTTGCTTGCTAACAAAAATCTTCAACGATGAGTATAGGCACACCCATTTTCTATGATGGATATGTAATTTGAGCTTCACATGTTCAATCCTGATGGCATTCTGCATTTCTATCAACCACCAAGTGACTCCATCCATAAATAATAAAATCAAGAACTAAAGAAGACCATACTCTAGTTGTCTTAGATGAAGCCTGTTGCCTTGTGGCGGAAACATTGGATCCACTAGGACCAGTTTGAGAGATACCATCACTGAGCTTATTTCCTGAAATGCAAATCAAATAACCACTTATAGATTGCTTCAAGCCTTCTAGATTTTTTGGCCCCAAGGTTTGCAATAGACTTCTGAAGGTGTTCCTTCTTCAGTTGATGAAGCACTTTATCATTGTTTTTCGACTTGTATGAACTGCTTGATAGATCCCCTTTAGTGTCCATGTCCAAGGATTTCACTTCCCCCTTAGCTGAGGTTGATTTATCCCTGAGGGATCATGTATCCTTCTAAAATATAACGAATGAACTATGTTTGCCAAGCCTGTCAACACTATTAGAAACACTACTATAATTTGGAATGGGGATTTTTTTTAACATTATTCAACATTTGGAATTGTGCACCTGTCACATCCTTCCCAAAGCATTTGTCCACTGTAGATGTATCAGCTTGATTACAACCTGTTTCCATCTTTGACGCTAATCCCACTAAACATGAAAGTTCCAAACACCGAGTACATTTCAAGGAATAGGGATTCTCTATCTCCTTTGTGACAACATTTTTATCAAGAGGGTATGCAGCATGATTGACATTCTTCTCATCTCTGGAAGCTAAGCCAAAGGTTGATTCTTTAACTGCAGTCTCAATGAGTCAATACTAATATCTTTGTTCAGAGCTTTCTGCATTGTTTCCTTCTAGATAGCCAAAGTAAGATTGCCAACTTTTTCAGCTGATGCTTTTTCTTTTATGTTTCATCACTGTCCTCTTTATTGCTCACATCATCTACACCATGAAATGGTTTAATTTTTCTTGCACTAGTATTAACAGTGACCTCGAAGCAGGTATCATTAGAAGATGAAATCAAACCATTCCTTCAAATTTTCACAGTAAAAACCTTCTGTAGCTATTGATTTAGAAAATCCTACAGTACATGTTCATGATTTTGTGACCAGAGCCCCTAGGGTTTGAGCCTAGGCTCCGATACCAGAATGTAGTGCATGGTAATATTTAACTACTTAAATAACAATTACTTCTCTACTATCACTACTAGAATCAATGATACAATGTTAAACATGACTATTTATAGATAACTTATAACTATTGAAATTATCTTAAAAGGGAAGAGAGTCAAGGAAACGTCCTTGGAAATGGAAACATGGAAAAACTTGACTTACAAGAGTGTGCGGCAGGACACACCACCACCAACAACAACAACAATGGGAAACAATGTGTGGGGGACAACTCTCCACCCAACCTACCACTCAGTCAGAGATTGAGAGCCCCTGATCCCTTAATCAGTACAAATCTGCCAAATAAAATATTCTTACCCCCCTCAGAATTAGCTAGATTTGAACTTGACTCCCCCTCAACTCCTCCTCACCACGAGCAGATAATCCTCACAACAAACTCATGCAGTCAACCACTCTCATGCATGAATCTAGCCAACAAAAACCAAAGCCCAGAGATAGCGAAGAACCCCCATGAATTACTCCCTCTTCCCTTAAAAGCCCATTTTCCATATTATTAAAATAAGGTTTTTTTGCATAGATGACACTTGTCAACCATGCACAAATCCCACTTTTTAGCTTAATAAATCCCATTCAATCTTAAGTATGCACCTAATTATTAGTATTACCCTATTTTATTAATATTTGATTATTATGCACCTTTAGTCATGCACCTATAGTTATAACTTATTTAACTAGATGGGGTATTACACAATTTGCTTATGAAGTTATAGTTCCCCGTTTTATGATGTGCTTGTGTAATTGACAAATTGTTTAAATCATCAATGTCAATATAGTTGCATTTATTTATGTAAATATTGTTTGTGCATTCCCAGTAGGGTTGATCAGGAAATTGTGACTTTTAAGGACCTGAAGAACTTATGTGATCTCCTGGAAGACAAGGATGGTGGTCCAAAGTGGCAAATGATGATGGAGCACTCCACACTAGAGATGACCTATGAAGCTTGGCACCGTGAACCAAAGGTAATGATCAAGGTTTTGACAATTCTTGAGTCATTTATCCTCTTTTTTGTGCATGTCCAAGACCAAGATTCAACACTACATAAATCATTATGTTATTTCTAATATCAAAGCACAAACTACAACAAGATTGTCATGCTTGCAACATTTCAATTGCAAATTGATCTGATATTCAAAGATATTCCTTATGTTGAAGCAATTTTAGATATTGGCACTGAGAGTGAGAAAATGTTCTTTGATTGGCAGTGATTGATTCAGGTGATAGCAAATAATACACAATTTGATAGTTATATTATAATAGAGAAGCTTTCTACTAATTATTGAGGCCTTTGATAAGAGATAGTACTGGTAAAGAGGCTATGGATCAATGTACTGATTTAACTTAATTGACTGCTACCATTTTCTAGTCATCAAGTTTTTCAATATTTTTTGTTGAGATTCAGTTATCATTTCAGTAGGTGGAATCCACTCTTCAAGGAGCATGGTTTTTATTTTGTCATTTTATTTCTAGATTGGCCCCACACAGTATCGCACAAGAACAATCTTTGAGGATGTGGTGCCAGAGCTAGTAAGGGATTTTTTTTGGGATGATGACTTTCGCCGAAGTTGGGATGACATGCTCATTTGTAATAAAATTATGGAGGTGTACCCACTAATAGGAACCATGATTGTCCACTAGATTAGGAAGGTAAGATATGGAATTGACCTTTTCAAGTTTTCCTTGTTTTAGTGTCTGATATGCTGTTCGTTTTGTTATTATTCATTGGCTAAGCTATTTCAAAATTGCTCTATTTTATTTTTCTCAATTCTCTTAGATATAGTTCTAGCTTTTTCTAGGAGTTGCATTTGCACTCCCACATTGTACTTATATTGATTGTATCCTTTTAGTCCCATTGACCTACTTTTGTTGTCATTCATTGGACATTAATAAAATTATCTTATCTTATCTTATCTATGTTATCTATTTTCTTATAATGTTAGTCGTGTTAAATCCACAATTTTCCTTTTTCTACAAGGATTGAGAATATATAATTGGTCGTAGGATTTGGAAGATTGAAAGGACATTTTTCTGTCTAACAAAGGTACGTCTAATTAGAGTATAACTTATAATGCATGTTGTATTATCGTGTTTATTGTTAGTGGTTATCTTTTATTTCATCCTGCATGATGCTGATATGCCTACTGGAATTGGAAGACCTTCATTCATGTTAATGCATGCCTTTTCATCCTGCACACAAGGTACTAATGTCTTATTTTTGCACATAAAAAATTTCAATTTTATTAATAAAATAAAATTACATTTGATAGATGCTTTCCAGCATTCAGAGATTAGACTTCAAAATAGAGAGATTTTACATTTCTCTTCATCCTATCATTGTACAAACATATTGTCCAAGAGATTTCCATTAAAAAAAAACTACATGGGTTTTCGTGTACCATATAAAAAAGTAGGTCCTCCAGATAAGTGCATTAATATGTCTTAGTACTGTCATTATATAGTCTTCCATATCAGAGTCCAGGAACCAAAAAAAGTATCCAAAACTGATTCAATTATTCCCACAATCATAGACAGAAAATCGCAGCACCAACTCAAAAATTCAGTTTAACAAAAAGGTCCAGGATCATGTTTTGTAAGAACGTCTTCCTTTTGTTCACATAAATGCCAGGATCCTAGATCCATCTGGAGACCATCTTTTGAGAGGTAGTTTGCCAACCTATTCCTTTCTCTGTACACATGGAAGAAAGAGACCTCATTAATAGCAGGTTTGAAGTTTTGTAGTTCCTCATATACAGGCCTTGAGATGACGTTTTCATGGTACAAAGTTACAAACACCATTTAACCAGTTTATAAATTCCTTGACTTTTGTTTTCTTAGACATGGTTGATGTGGGTCACGACCAACATCGCATACCTGCTTGCTGCCTATGTTAGGTTCTGTGCCTCCTATAATTTTGGCAGAACAATTCTTTATTGATTCCTTTTAAAACCTTCGGGCAAGGAATTCCATGGATCTTACTTCACTGGCTGATCAAGCTGCTCTTTATAGAGCCTTCAAAGAATGATTTTTGTGGTGGGATTACATCACAAGGGAAGGTCATATATGATAATGGAGTGAATAAAGATGGTGTTCTCTCCAACCTCTTCAAGAAGCTGCAACAAGCATCTCCCAGGTCTTTTAGGACAACCTCTGCTTAAAATTCATGTTAGGAGAGATTGGACACAATCATGGCTACTAATTATATATCTTGACAATGATCTGTGAATATTTAGAGCGAACGGGGGTTGGCTGTTTGTACTAGTCAAGGAATTAATTTATCTTTAGAGTTCATAATCATTGTAGATTGGAAAACTTTACTTTACATATTGTGGTGTTCATTCCATCAGTTTTTACAATTTTTGGAGAGGCCAGGCTGTACTATAACTTGAAAGCATCTCAAATTTACGAGAGTGCATGCATTCAGATATGTGTTATGCATTCTTATTTATTCTTGGACCATTTTTTGTGGTCCTATTATAGCAAACATGAATTCTTATTATTTGGCTCTGTAAAATTTCGGTGTTCTGAGCAATGCTCTATTCAACCATTCTTGGTTTCTGTTATGCAATTGCTCTTTGAAGTTGATAAAAAACTACTATTAGTGTGACAATACTTAATAATACAAGCAAGAACTTGTTAGTCCTTTCCATGCAGAGAAAAAACAGGGTCAGGAAATTCATGGGTATTCTATTAGGAATGGGTTTGAATAAAATGCTAATGTAATTAATTCCCTTGTAGCTATGTGTCCTAATTTTTGTAAGATCGACTTTTCATACCACATGTTTGAAAAAATGTCTGAGAGAGACTTGATTTCTTGGAGTGCCATGATTGCTGGGTTTGTTGGGTTTGCATAGGATTCTTAGAGTGCCATGATTCTGGAATATTTATGTCCATATTATATGATCAAGGTATTCCCTAAATCTAGTTTTTGTCATGAAATTTTTTATGTAAACACTTGTTGAAATGAACTTTAAACTAATGCAAAAAAATGTGTACCTTTATAGAGGATGAAGAATGCTTGAATCTTAAGAAAGAAAGAGTTAGTCATTATTTACATGCAGATAGTTAGCAAAAGTTATTAGCGGTAAGATTCCATTTCTAATAGTTCTTGTGAGTGCATAACTTGTTGTCAACAAGTCTCTCGTTTTTATTTTAAAATTCATGTGCTCATGTAATAAAACACCAAAATTGTTTTGACTTTTTTAGTTCAATCTCTCACTTTATTTTTTTTACTTGTATTTTTGGATATTTATGTGTAGAAAGTAGAGCATGAACTTTTTCCCCAATATCAAAAATAGCTTCTGTATAAGGAACATTCACGGTGTTATTCCTTGCTAAAGGACCAGAAGGTGACCAGAAGGTATGGATATGAAACATGAACAGTGTGAAATGGTGAGGTACTTTTTCTAGTATGCTTTTTTCTAATGAAGATTATGAATTGAAATTGATCTTTCAAGGATGTATAGGTTCTTTTGCAGGATACCCAAAGGTCTGGAACCAATAGCCCAAATTTTCAAATAGGTACTTCTTTTTTCCTTGCTACATGATTGAAAATTTGCCTAAATGAGATGCTTTTTAGAACTGGAAATGAAGTATTCAGAAGATAGGACTTTTTTTTTCTTCAGAAAATAGGACCTTTTTTTTCAGAAAATTTAATTTAATTTTCAGAAAGTTATTAGTTGTACAATATATATTTTGGCACTAGAGAATCTTGAATAAAGTTAGTAGGTATACAATAGAATTATCATGTAAGAATTTGGGTGCAAATTTGAGTTTGATATGATTTGGAAAAAGAAGGATTGGAAAAATTATAATTCGTAAAAGATATTAAATGTACATCTCATTAATATGAAAAACACATGCAGATTATTTTAGAAATATGTGTATCTTCTCTAAATTGATACTTCCATAATATATATAGAGTTAAGAACATGATAGAATTCTCATCTATCTACATTTTTTCTGACAAACAAATGTCATATTTATTTAGGTCAGTAAGTTATAAACATATGCATATGTATTGAAGAATCTATTGGCATCCATTACTCCTAACATTATAAGGATAGCTATGAACACCTTGAGAGCACAATATATGGAGATCAGAAAAAAAAACCCAATAGAAGGAGATCTCCACCAGTGCATATATTGGGTCATCATAGGAAGATCAAGGGATTATTCCTAGCTCTAATTTGCAAGAGTTTTTGTGTTTGAGTTGTGAGGGAATACAATTACAATTGGGGTTTTTGTTAAAGGGTCTTGAGGCTTTCCACCTTTTCCTTCTTAGTGAAGTGATGGAGGTAGCCTCAAAGTTGAGTTGATGATTAATTCGACCCCTCTCTATGAAAATCCTCACAACAGATCTAAGAGATGATGTGTATCTCACAAGAGTAATTATGATTAAGCAGGAAAATAGAAGAAGAGTGAACAATACAGTATAATGAGCAACATAATAATATGGTGCTGTAGAACTCAGATAGAAGCAATAATACTTCACACACACTAATTAATTAATCACAGTATGGACAAATAAATAGTACAATGGTAGAGAGGATTCAAATGCCTAAGGTGGCAATTCGAATTAGCCTCTCAGAGTGATCATAATATCAATAGAGTATCATCGGAGCACAACTAGGTGTCCTCATGATCATCGGAGCACAACAGGAAGTCCTCATCATCATCAGTGCAGTCATCAATACTCAAGTAACTGTCAACCATCAGTCAAACTAACTCTGGTAGGTGTAACTAAGTGTAACTGACTGTAACTGACTGTAACTAAGTGTAACTGAGTGTAACTGAGTGTAATTGAGTGTAACTAAGTGTAACTGAGTGTAAACTGAAGACAACTGGACTGGTAGGTGAAGAAGGGCGAGTTGCTCCCTAAAATCAAGGAAGAAGGGCGCATTAAGCAACTGGAGGGCTAAAACTGAATAGTGAGAAGCTCCTGGGGGCTAGCTAACTGAGGGCTAGGTGTTGGACTGATGATTGGGATGCATGCAAACCCTAAAAGTGCGTGCATGACTAAAAATGTAAATGATCAAAATATTGGTGGGACTAGGATGGAGTATAGGAATATCCTAACACTCTCATCTATCTACATTCTTTCTAAAAAACAAAGGTCATATGAATTATCACATGTAAACCTTGATTTTTTTGTTGGCATGTTATGATTGTCTTATGAGTTGAATCCGAACATTGAAAAAATTCAAGTGAATTTAATCATTGGTCGAATTTCCATAAGGAATTACCCAATTTGGATAAATTCTTCTACCATGGTGTACAAGCTACAGTTTGGCACTAGATACATTAATTAGATCTCTACAACACGTTTTCAAACAATATGAACCACAAATCCAGCGTTGTATGGCTATTCAACATAAAGCTCTATTTGTTTAAAAGAAAAAATGTATTTTTATTCATAAGAGAATGAAAGCCACATTCTTTAGGTGCTTAAAGAACGATGCAAAATATCCTATAAGTATATTGTATTAATTATATCAGGTATACATATATGTCTAATATACATAAAATATTATGAAAAAATACAAGGCACAATTATCCATAATATAGACTAATTATCCTAGCTTATCGATGTCCAAGCATCTATTCATTAATGGTCTTTGTAGATGATACAGACTCGTCTGATTGTTTGTAGTACACTTGTTCATGACAGTGTAGTTTTCCTCCCTGGTGCACATAATGCATTCAAATTCAAATATTTATGAATGGAGGGCATTTATTTCACAAATTTCCTATCAAGAAAATCACATGGACATCAAAGAAAATAGAATGAAAAACATAGGTTTGGTTATGCTATCTTATTTACATCCCCCAATTCAGAGCTCCAATATGCTTCCATCCACACATATAGTTGTCAGGGAGAATTAGTACAAGAGAGACTCCTACAAACTTCTCTATTACAGTACCAGGCATTGGCTAAATGTGGAGAAATAGGAGGAACATTGATTTTCCTTGCACTAGTAGGCATTTCCTCATAATCATCCTTGTAATCTGATTATGAGAAGCAGTTTCTCTATTTACATAGTTCAGCAAAGCCTCTCCATCAAGGGAACCTAGTTTGGATGTATCTGGTTGGTGATGTAGCCCTAGTTCAGGTGTCATGATTGGGCTCAGAGAGAGTGTACGTGAAGCGATCTCTGATGGAAAGTGGAAGCAATCTAGGTTCGAGATTTTGGGTTTCCTCAATGAAGGAAGGAAGACACGGGGCTTTGTAATCTCATTATTTCCAGAGACCAAAGTTGTTGGATTTCTTTGTGAATCCTTAATGAAATCATCCTCATGAATAACATCATTCATTCGTGACAGGATATTGAAGGCTAGGCTCTCCAACACCCTTGAGTAGATTTCCAAAATTGAGTGGCCAACATCCAATGACATCATAATTGACCAAACAAGTAATAAGATTAACAGTTTGCATCCTTCCTGTATAATTCTCTAACTGCCTAGAGTTGATGTTAGTAAATGCCAACACAACACAGAGAAGCATTTCAAAATCATGAATTGAATCAATATATCTAGAGAAAACAAACAAACCCAATTGTCAACCCATGGAAACAACATTTGAGCCTAATTTGAATAATAGAAACAACATTTAGGAATGTTGCATAACCCACTATAGCTGGAAAACCACAAGCTGTGAAGCAAGAGAGATGAAGGATGTGGTGATAGTGTTAGCTTTACTTCTTGCTCAGTTGTTGATTTTCCTCTAGCATCGACATGCTTCAACAGATCTTTCTCTTAGTTTCTGTATGCAACCATGATGGCTGTTAGTTAAGCCCCATTAATGAGAAGGGTGCAGTCACTTAGACATTTTTATAGGGTACATGCATGCTTCTTTCGAATTAGAAGTTTTTTGTTTTAATATTTAGTTAGTTGTTCTAACTTTAGACAAGATGAACAAGAGAGGATTCTTCTAGATTTTGATGGAGCAATTTTCCCAATGCTAAAAGATGCATACATGCAGACAATCTTCTCTAGTTGGTTGCTCTACTCTAGACATTCTCTCATATAGGTTGGTCACATTGCACTATGCAGATTTAGGGTGAGGGTTTCCTAGCCTAGCCTAGGAACACCACAAGGATGGTTGGAATTAATTGTAAACCCTAGGCATCCTATTTTCTAAAGGAGAGATGGGGTTCATCATTCATATGATTATACATATAGGTATTTGAGCTATTGCATTGTATTTTTCTTCTTCTAGTTAATGGAAGACATATGGGATTGACTGTTGTAGATTTGTTATTGTTGTCCTATTTTTCAAATTGTTATGTCCCATATGGTTGATGCTTCTAAAGAATTGCAGAAAATATACAAAAAAATGTTCCTAGTGATCCACTAGATATTTTTGTTGAACTTATAGGGGAGGCAATCTATCTTAGGTAACTCAGTCTCTCATGTCCTTTGTTGTCTTAAACATCTCTAAATATAGGGTTTGTGTATGTGATTGTGAGAGGATATTCTTCTTTGATTGAGATAACACAACAAAGACCACTCACATTTTTGTTGTTTTAAGCATGGTTGTCTTTTCATATTATTGTCTTTTATTAGAATTACAAATGATGCAATCTGAGTGTTCATATGCTCCTCTCCCCAATTCTGAAAGGGTTATAGCTCAATGGAAGAGCACCTGCCTTACAAGCAGGAGGTTGATGGTTCGATTCCTCCATGCCCTATTGATATTGCAATATTGGTTTTTTTAATCAAATGTATTTTATTATGATTTATTATGGCTATAGAGGGGTTTTCAAACTGTCTTTGTATGTTGTTACGAGGTGGGTTCTAAACCGTCGTCATATGTCACTATGAAGGGGTTTTGAAATTGCCCTTGTATGTTACAACGAAGGGGGTTTAGAATCGCCCTCATAGGTACCTATGAGGGGGGTTTAGAACTGCCCTCATAGGTACATATGAGGGCGGTTTGTAACCGCCCACAAAGGTTTGTAATAAGAAATTTTAAGGGGGGTTTCAAACTGCCTCTATAGGCCTCTACAAGGGGGGTTCCAAATAGCCCCTATAGGAATCTATGAGGGGGGTTACAAACCGCCCCTATAGGCCTCTATGAGGGGGATTCAATACCGCCCCTATAAGCCTCTATGAGGGGGGTTCTAAACTGCCCCTATAGGACTCTACAAGGGGGGTTCCAAACCACCCCTATAGGACTATATGAGGGGGGTTCACAACCGCCCCTATAGGCCTCTACGAGGAGGGTTTGAAACCACCCCTATAGTCCTCTATGAGGGGGGTTCCAAACCGCCCCTGTAGGTTTGTATGAGGGGGGTTCACAACTGCCCTCATAGGTCTCTATGAAGGGGGTTCAAAACCGCCCCCGTAGGTCTCTATGAAAGGGTCTACAAGGGAGGTTTAAAACTGCCTCCGTAGACGTCTATGAGGGGGGTCACAAACCGCCCCCAAAATTCACTTTTGGGGGCAGTTCCAATCTCATCGAAAACTGCGCTTGAAGGGAAAAAATTTTAACATCGGTGCCTTTAGGGGCAGTTTTGCCAAAACCTTCACCAAAGCCAAAACCCCCCCCCATAGGTCACTTTTGGGGGCAGAAGACAACCCCCCCTAAAGGCCAAAAATGTAGTAGTGTAATCTCCCTTACTTTTAAGAGGCGGTGAAACAAATAAACAAGAACATGGTTTCTGTCAATAGATTGGGTTCTAAACAACACAATTTGAGATTCCTCTAAACAACACAGTTTGAGATAGATAAACAACATAGTTTGATATTCCTCTTAAACTGGGTTTTCATGTTTGATGTAGAGGCATGACAATGGTAATACCATAACTATTTATGAGCTTTAAATTATATTGGAATCATTCACATCATAATTATTTATGCATTTTACATTAAAGAGAAGTTGTGCATGCCATAAACAACTGTATAGATTCTATACCTAAAATATTGAGTGTCTTATTTGAGCTGAAGCTTTTCTGTGAGCTATTATAAAACAATAGTAAATATAGAAAAATGGGAAGTAGAGGATCAATAGAATTGGTTAATCACGTTCATCAGAATGATAATTTAGAAAATAAAGGGTCAAAGGGTTTTACACAAGAAATTCCTATAGGAATTAAAATATTAGATCTAATCAAGGTGCAAGGGCATCCTTCATCTCCATGTCACAAGTAAATTTCCTTCTCCATGATTAATGAGCGATGAGCAGGGGCGTCCTCTCATTCCTCCTCCAACAAAGAATCAATGAACATATAGAAATACCCACAACTCACATAACACAATAAATATTAATAGAGCAATGAGCAGGGGTCGTACATCCATCAATGATTTCTTAAGTATGGACGTATGATTCCTATATAACTAGTCTATTGCAACACCTCCAATAAATCATCAATATTAATATCAAAATCCAGTCACCTCTAGTAGAAACAAAACTTGGATTGAAGAAAAAAACCATTAGATCACTACACCTCACTTCCTGGATGGATCACTACCAACATCAAAGGCCAATCCAATGAAAATCTAAGGAGGCAGAGCTTTGCTTCCATGTCCATGTCCTTGTGGATTGTAGATATAACATAATATACCACAACCCCATGGAGTGTCTTTGCAATTTTCCATCATTTCCACCGATCTTGTTGTAAACTAGAATTTAATGAAGCCTGTTGTAAACCATAATTTAATGAAGTGTGCTTTAAACTAGAATAACATGACTAATTGATTTGTGCATATTAAAAAATTAGTTACAAGCATAATAACTAAGAGTATCCACTCCTAAAATGTCCACATTTGTCCATCACACATTTTCAAAATATAAAGCAATTTTTTTTCATTGTCAACCCCTAGATGTGAGATGGCTACCTATTTCCACTTTGGAAACCATGGATCAAATTGACTAGTATTCTCTTTCCAAATTCCAAGAGTTAAAGTAACAATAGTTGCATCTTCTATAAAGGTTCTTCCATCCTCCAAAGTAACTCTTACACCACTACATCACCGAGATATTCTTGTAACTATGATCAACAAAGGAAACAAAGTATTGTAAATAAGAACATAATTTTCCAAATAAAGAATTACTATTGTGGGAGTAAAACATGAAAATAATACCATGAATATAAATTCAACCATACCAATGATTTAGAAATATACCAAGGAATTTAGAAAGACCCTCTATAATAGGATAATAGCCTTGCACCATGAGGCCATGCCCACCTTCAAGCAGTAGACAACATACCACAAATATTCACTTACAGTTTTTTGATCCAAAAAGAGAAACCACGAATAGGCCTAAAAGAGTTTTATCTAACATGATGCTAGATTTTTAAAGATATTATATATGTATTTGCATCAAAACAACCTTCCATTTTACACAAGTACCATTGCAAAACATTTTGCAAAATCCCATGGTGTCACATATCGGTATAATAGATGAATAAATGTGATAACTGTTATGTTGCACAAAAATAACAAAGTCTAAATAAGTGCCTTAAATTTGGGCTTCTTTCGAATAGAATGGGAAAATCTTGTTGCATCGACATATATTCTTGGAGTTCATCTCGTACTTCTTGGTATGGAACAATTGAAAACTAGTATATTAGTTAAACACTAAGAAAATAATGAATGCAATTAATGAGATCTCGAGGCAGCACAATAAATACCTCTTCTGCAAGGACTTCAAATGCTTGTCCAACTTTTGTCACCACTTATTGTGGAACTTGATACCGATCCATACCAAAAAGAGCATAGTTGTAACCCCCAAAATCCAAGAGTAATAAGAAGGCATAGAACCATTCCCATAAGTGTTGGCATATTCATGTAAATGATGAAGTGCCATGGTTGATCAATGATGACGTTATAAATATCCCTGGTATATATTGCTTAATAAAGAAAAAATGGTGAACAAAATTGTTTATTTGGCTTCTACGGATGTGAATACGAAGTGTGGAGTTCTTAACATGGACCATTGCAATTAAACAAGTTTAGATCCATCTAGCCCTTGATCTATCTAGTATTGAGAAGGATCAAACCCATGGAATTAAAAATGCTTCCTCAATTTTTTGCACTCTAGAAAACAGTTTAGATTTCCAAAGATTTAATCTCTCTTGGTGCTTGATAACTTAATAGATCTCGAGTTAAAACTTAACAAGGATATAGATTATATTTCATTTTATTTTTTTATTATGCTGAGAGGCACTCTATAGCCCAGTATGAGGGAGATCTTGTAATGTGTATGTGTCCCATTACATGTAACGAGACACCTAATCAAACATAAAAAGTAGAAAATGATAATGTGAGGGAGATCTTGTAACGTGTATGTGTCTCGTTACATGTAGCTTTACACCTAATAAAACGTAAAAAGTAAAAAATGATAATATGAGGGAGATCTTGTAACATGTATGTGTCAAGTTACATGTAACGGGACACCTAATAAAATGTAAAAAGTAAAAAATTATTAATATTATGTCAGGCACACCCTTATCTTGTAACATGTAACGGATGTAACATTTAATGGATGTAACATTTGTTCGAAAAAAATAAAATGTAAAAATTAATAGTTTGTCGGCCATTAATAAAATTTAATATAAAGTAAAAAATTATAATATGAGTGAGATCTTTTAACGTTACGTTTGTTAGCCATAAACAAAAAAGAATAATACAAAGTAAAAAGTAATAAATATTATGTCGGCTATAAACAAAAAAAAAGTTAAAAAAGAAAGAAGTTAAAAAAATATTATAGCCGACATAAAATAAAAAAGTTAAAAAAGAAAGAAGTTAAAAAAATATTATAGTGGATATGAAAAGTAGAAACATAATAGCATACCCAACATAAAATAAAGAAGTAAACAAAAATATTAAAAAATATATTATAGCCGAGATTAAAACTAGAAACATAAGAAGTAAAACAAAATATTATAGCTAACATAAACACTAAAAACCTAAAAAGTAAAGAAAATAAAGAAGATAAAAATAATAATATAGTGAACATAAGAATTATAAACCAAAGAAATAAAAAGAATATTATAGCCAACATAAGAATAGAAAAGAAAAACAACCATAATAATAGTTAGATTTGCTAACTGATAATTAGATTTGATAAAAAATGCCATAATAATAGTTAGATTTGATGACTAACTATAACTCCAAGCAAAAAGGGTTTTGAACCTTGGTCTCTAGGTTAACACAATCTCAATCACCTTAATTCCTACCAATAGACCACACACAAATGTTGTTAAACAACAAAAGATGCATATTTATTTCATTCGTTGCATTGATTTCAACAATGCATTTTTGTTTTTGTTTTTGACATGTATGCATTGAATTTTATCAAATTAATAAATAAAAAAATCTTTCATTAATTTCAACAATGCATTGTTTTTTGTTATTTACATCTATACATTGAATTTATCAATTTAATAGAAAAACTCCTCTGCAATGATTTCAACAAATTAAATTTTGGTGTTCTCTATTTCAGGCTATATCGTGGATCCTCATGATAATATTGCAAATAATGAAGACATTGATTATCAAAGAAGAAAAGTATGACAAATGTATACAATAGAAAGATAAAAATAATCTTTGCAGCAAGATTTATGTGGTTGTTGATTTCAGGATGTTTTGGAGAATTCATAGTATCCATGTTCTTTAGTCAACGTTTTGAATTTATAACAGAAAAAGAAGCATCGGAACATACAAAAGAACAAATAAAACACAACCGTGAACTAAAGAGATCGTGAAGAAGTGTTATTTGTGCAAAGGGATTCTCAAAAGCATGAATGGGGGATAATTTCAGGGTTATATAGGAATCAATATAACTACCAATGACTATGACATACTTGGATACATGGAATGTGATAACAAGAAAAATTTGAAATCTAATTTTGTTGATATGGAAACTTCCAATCGTGCATTGCAGTTCATATCTGGAAACCAACAATATCGGTACCATCTGAAGAAATGTATACTAGACGTCGAAAATTTCGTGAACGAATTGATCAATTAGAAGAAGTTCAAATGTGTCATGTCTTCCAGGATTCATATGCTAGAATACAAGTACGTAATGCAAGTACAGATCCAATGTAGATTCTCATATGATCAATATGAGAAAATGTCAAAACTACTAGGTGTGAAGATAAGAAAAGATGAAGAAGATAGATTGCGAATGATCACGATGTGAACCATATTTTCATTTATTTAATCCTTACAAAATTATTGTCTCTATTTTCTAGTTTAACAATGTACTCATACATATACATATTACTTACATTATTATAATCCTCATAATTCTTTCTGTGTTTTCAAGTTAACCTGGTCCTTCCAATGTTGAAATTTTTAATTGCATATTTTTTAGTGTAGATGTTATTTTGTGGACGCATTGATTTTAGTGTATGGATGCATTGATTTCAGTGAATGGATGTATATATTTCAGTGTAGATGTTATTCTGTGGACGGATTGATTTCAGTGTATGGACGCATTGATTTCAGTGACAACAAAAGAACGAGAAAAGGACTTGAAACGAAAAGCAGAAGAACAAAAGGAATTTCAAAAAAGGAAGTTGGATGAAATGATAGTACAAGAACTAGAAAAACAAAGAAAATGAAACACAGATTGACAAAAAGAATATCGAAAAAGAAAGTTAGACGAATTGATAGAAAAAGAACTAGAGGAACAAAGAAAATGAAATCTTGATCGACAAAGAGTGTATCGAGAGAGAAGTTGAAGCAGTTGGAAGAACAAAGAAATCAAGTTGCAGAACAACAAATAAATCAAAATGTATGAAATGGAGAAATGATGGCAGAAGAAGGAGAAGAACGAACAAAACAAAATGCAGATCATCAAAAAAAAAAAAAAAAAAAGTTAGGCGAATTTATAGCAGAAGAACGAGAAGAACAAAGAAAACGAAACATTGATCGACAAAGAGCATATCGAGAGAGAAAGTTGAAGCAATTGGAAGAACAAAAAAATCAGTTTGTAGAACAACAAATAAATCAAAATGTACGAAATGATGGCAGAAGAAGGAGAAGAATAAACAAAACAAAATGCAGATCAACAAAAAGAGAATCAAAAAAAAAAGTTAGGCGAATTGTCTCTATTTTCCAGTTTAACAATTTACTCAATCCTTAATACTTATTACTTACATTATGATAATCCTCGTAAATGTATCTGTGTTTTCAACTTAACATGATCCTTACAATGCTGATCAAACTCTAGTTTTGTGTCACCCCCCACGACTAAAACCAGCCTAGATCCAAATCCTAGGCTCTATCACGCGTCGAGAGGGATCAAATCTCCCGAGGTGCAAACCTCGGCTTAGGTATTTCACTCAAGGAGAGGTGCAAACCTCAGCTCAGGTATTGCACTCAAGGAGATGTTTGCACCTCAAGAGATTTGATCCCTCTTGGTGCTTGATAGAGCCTAGGATTTGGATCTAGGCTTGTTATTATCATTAGACTTAAAAGTTATAGATTTTATTTTTTATGATTATTGTCTTACTCAATTTATTTTTTTACAAAACTGTAACATCAATGTTAGGTTACATTGTACGTTTTCCTCTTACTGGGCTGTAGAATGTTCCTCTTAACAAAGAGTGCTACTCCCTAGAGAATTGTGTTTACTTGAGTGGTCCTCCACTTAAGTCTACAAATGCTTGCTCCCCCCCCTTTATAGCAACTAGTCTGACAGAGATTAAAAAAAATGATAATTTTTCCTGAACATACCTCTCTAAATCTGATCATACAACACATCATTTTCATCGTTGGTGCGGTACAATGGAGGTCCCAACTTTCCAATTGCAGGTGCCAAAGGATCTCCCATATTTTCAAAGATATTATATATGTATTTGCAACAAACCAGCCTTCCATTTTACACAAGTACCATTACAAAACATTTTGCAAAATCCCATGGTGTCACAAATTGGTATAATAGATGAATAAATTTGATAACTGCTATGTTGCACAAAAAAAAGAAAGTCTAAATAACTGAATTAAATTTGGGCTTCTTTCAAATAGAATGGGAAAATCTTGTTGCATTGACATTTATTCTTGGAGTTCATCTCGTACTTCTTGGTCTAGAACAATTGCAAACTAGTATATTAGTTAAACACTAATCAAATAATGAATGCAATTAATGAGATCTCGAAGCAACACAATAAATACCGCTTCTACAATGACTTCAAATGCTTGTCCAAATTTTGTCACCACTCCTTGTGGAACTTGATACCGATCCATACCAAAAAGAGCATAGTTGTAACCCCCAAAATCCAAGAGGGATAAGAAGGCATAGAACCATTCCCATAAGTGTTGGCATATTCATGTAAATGATGAAGAGTCATGGTTGATCAATGATGACGTTATAAATATCCCTGACATATATTGCTCAATAAAGAAAAAATGGTGAACAAAATTGTTTATTTGGATTCTACCAATGGTAATACAAAGTGTGGAGTTCTTAACATGGACCATTCCAATTAAACAAGTTTAGATCCATCTAGCCCTTGATCTATCTAGTACTGAGAAGGATCAAACCCATGGAATTAAAAATACTTCCTCAATTTTTTGCACTCTAGAAAAAAGTTTACATTTCCCAAGATTTAATCTCTCTTGGTGCTTGATAACTTAATAGATCTCGGGTTAAAACTTAACAAGGATATATATTATATTTCATTTTATTTTTTTATTATTATCATATGACTTAAAAGTTATAGATTTTATTTTTTACGATTATTGTTTTACTCAATTTATTTTTTTGCAAAACTGTAACATCAATGTTATGTTACATTATACGTTTCCCTCTTACTGGGCTGTAGAATGTTACTCTGCACAAAGAGTGCTCCTCCCTAGAGAATTGTGTGTACTTGAATGGTCCTCCACTTATGTCTACAAATGCTTGCTCCCCCCGCTTTATAGCAACTAGTCTAATAGAGATTTAAAAAAATGACAATTTTTCCTAAACATACCTCTCTAAATCTGATCATACAACACATAATTTTCACCGTTGGTGCGTTACAATGGAGGTCCCAATTTTCCAATCATAGGTGCCAAAGGATTTCCCATATTTTCAAAGATATTATATATGTATTTGCATCAAACCAGCCTTCCATTTTACACAAGTACCATTGCAAAACATTTTGCAAAATCCCATGGTGAGCCAAATCGGTAAAATAGATGAATAAATTTGATAATTGCTATGTTGCACAAAAAAAACAAAGTCTAAATAACTGCCTTAAATTTGGGCTTCTTTCGAATAGGATGGGAAAATCTTGCTGCATCGACATTTATTCTTGGAGTTCATCTCGTACTTCTTGGTTTGGAACAATCAAAAACTAGTATATTAGTTAAACACTAAGCAAATAATGAATGCAATTAATGAGATCTTGAAGCAGCACAATAAATACTGCTTCTACAATGACTTCAAATGCTTGTCCAAATTTTGTCACCACTCCTTGTAGAACTTGATACCGATCCATACCAAAAAGAGCATAGTTGTAACCCCCAAAATCCAAGAGTGATAAAAAGGCATAGAACCATTCACGTAAGTGTTGGCATATTCATGTAAATGATGAAGTGTCGTGGTTGATCAATGATGATGTTATAAATATCCTGGACATATATTGCTTAATAAAGAAAAATGGTGAACAAAATTGTTTATTTGGATTCTACCAATGGGAATACAAAGTGTGGAGTTCTTAACATGGACCATTCCAATTAAACAAGTTTAGATCCATCTATCCCTTGATCTATCTAGTATTGAGAAGGATCAAACCCATGGAATTAAAAATACTTCCTCAATTTTTTGCACTCTAGAAAAGAATTTACATTTCTAAAGATTTAATCTCTCTTGGTGCTTGATAAATTAATAGATCTAGGGTTAAAACTTAACAAGGATCTAGATTATATTTCATTTTTTTTTTTTTATTATCATATGACTTAAAAGTTATAGATTTTATTTTTTATGTTTACTGTTTTACTCAATTTATTTTTTTTCAAAACTGTAACATCAATGTTATGTTACATTATACATTTCCCTCTTACTGGGCTGTTGAATTTTCCTCTGCACAAAGAGTGCTCCTCCCTAGAGAATTGTGTTTACTTGAGTGGTACTCCGCTTATGTCTACAAATGCTTGCTCCCTCCCCCCTTTATAACAACTAGTCTAATAGTGATTTGAAAAAAAGAAATTTTTTCTTGAACGTACCTATCTAAATATGATCATACAACACATAATTTTCACCGTTGGTGCGGTACAATGGAGGTCCCAATTTTCCAATAACAGGTGCCAAAGGATTTCCCTTATAAATTCCATGTAGCATGCATAAAATAATTTCCATAAAAGATTAAAAAACGGAAGCAAGTAATGAATCTCTCAAGAGTATATATGAAACTGCTTTCCAGAGAAAAATGAAAATGCAAACAAATGAAACTGGATCTGGCTTACCATGAAGCATCCATTTTAGTGGGAAAACCAAAAAGACTAATCTGTGTATCTCTTGACTCCAAAAAAAGCACCTAAAAATAGTCAAAAAATAATTTACACATGTAGATATGTAATAGAAAGCTCAATTACTATAATATTGTGAATGACAATAGTGAATTTCAAAAACCTATTAAGGTTAGGCTTCCTATCCCTTGGGGTGATTTATGCATCTACCAAATTGTTTTACATAAAACTTTGAGCTCACTTAAAAAACTGTCATTGCATTGGGAGGTATCATATTTGAAAACACAATTAGGTAAATTTTAGACAATTCTATCAAATATCCCATGTAGCTAAGAAAGAATTACAAACTCTTAAAATCATACTATAATATGATCTAACCTTAAAACAAGCATTGTGAATATCATTGGCAGCTGCGATCCCAACAAATCCACCACCTATCACAATTACCGAGGGAGCAAAAGAGCATAGCTTTCTACCAGAAGCATAAACATATGAAAAAAAACTTAACCATGAAGTCAACAGTTCATTTTCTTAGCAATGGTCATTATTGTGTATCCCAATGTCATGTGACTTAGCTGGGCACTATTTCCAAAGAGATACACAAGTTTACATATAAAATGTGTCCCTGTTGGCCGGATTTTCTAACTATGGCCAACTATAGAGAACTAACCCACACAAGGCGCTTAACGCAACCCCTGGTGTGTTTGGTGTAGCTAATTCTCACATGTTATGGTCCTGCTACCATCTAAGTTTCACTCTCTTAAGGAGAGTCCTACTACTTAAACTTAGAAAAAGTATATCTTAAACTAATTAACAAATTAAAAAGCTAAACTAAATTCAAATGAAAACTACCAAATTAAAACTATCTATTTATCTACAGTCTACTCTAATCTATTTAAAATGAAACTTCTATTTAACAATTAATAAATCAAAGCTATTTATCTATATCTAATATATGTTTTTCTCTCTTAAGGAGAGTCTCATTGTTTAATTCTATGAGTTCTGAAATTTGAAATTAGAACTCTAATAATGTAAGATAATTAATATGAAATATATAATTAATATGTAATGCAAATTTCAATAATTGTAAATAGACAACAACTATTAAATTACACAGATTTGACGGTTATTAAATTGTAGCTTGCAATTATTAAAATAACACTAAAATTTTAATTTAAAACTAAAATTCAACTAATCTATTTATATCCTATCCTGCATGAGCAAGTTTAAATCTAATCATAAACTTATTTTGCATTTGTAATTTAAGCATATGATTAATGAAATTGAAGAGAAATCTTACAATCAAATTATCAGATATTAAATAACTTAAAAACTTCTGAAAATGAACATAATTAAATCATGAGAAATTGTAAGAAGCTTTTAGGTATGCAAATCTAAATCTACTTTCTATCAATAGATCAAATGATAAAGTAATCATAATTTCCGGAATAAACTTCATGAGATTATGATCTTTAAGAAGAGTAAGCGTACAAAAAACTAAGTTCTGGCACTTTACTTAATTTCATTGAGAAATAATGATAGCCAAATATAAAAAGTTAATTTCCATGGCTTTGTAAAAGAAAACTTGTACAAATATTACAAAATAGTTCTGCAAATACATTTGGAGCATCATTTCTTCATAAACATGTTGATCTACTAGATGTTGGCTGGGAGTGCTTCCATGCTGACTTCTTTGAAAGAAAATTTACAAAAGAAAATACAAAGAAGATAAAATTCATCATCTGGTCTCTGGAGACCCTCCTCCTATCTCGCAGACCTCTGAGGTCGAATTTATAGAAGAGAAGAGCAGTGGGAAGGATAGCATCAAATCCCTAGGTGTCTAGTTCGTTCAACTGGATGCCAAACCAGTCGTAACGAATTTCTGGAATATTCAACTATGTTCGGAAACATTTTTCTCCCAAACTGTTGAGATATTTACAAAAATTCCAGTGGGTAGAGGGGTAAAGGATCCCATTTGGGAAGTGGGTTTTCAACCTTTTGAGCTAATTCCCCACGGTTTTCTCACAATCATTGACACAAAAACATCTCTCTGACAGGTGTGTGATGCATTTTTTTATTTCATCCTTCACATGATGGAAACAACAAATTAGGGTTTCCATGCAACTATTATGCATTAACATTGTAAATATTGCCTTATGTTTATTATATCATAATCAATTAAATAAATAAATCATTAATATTTCCTTTGAATAAACAATAATAATAATTAACAAATATTGAATTTTCAAAATATATTGCATGAACACTATGTTACTTTTAGATTAGAATTATATGACTGGAAGAAATTAAATACTTCCAAATATATAGACATTAATAAGCCATCTAAATAAGAATCAAAATTAGTTTATCAACAAGGAGAGTTAATTATTTTTTTTGCAAAATAATACTTCACTTCATGAATGAGAATCATTGACTCCTTCCATAGTTTCCAAACATGTTCTCTAGGATATAATAGAATTATAAAATAAGCCTTAAGTAAATTACTTAAACTTTGTCCTAAAATTATAACATCTCACAAAAGGACAAGTTTTCATCAAAAATTTAAAGCTAGTAACATTCAATAATCCTTTCAAAATTGAAACCAAGGTTAAAGTTATATTTCTTTAAAATGCAAATTTGTAAGACCGGGATTGAAAGTATAAAATTTAGTACTTAATTCAATTATTAAAATCAATCAAAGCCTTACAATTATTTGTTGATACATTTAAGAATCAAAAAGTTTCGGAAGACTATAGAAGGATTAAGATAATTCAACCAAGCCAAAATGAAGTAAGTATCATGAATAACCTCAAATAAGGATATGGAAGCATCATTAAATCATCACGAGGCCAAAATACCAATGCGGTAAAATAAAACGTCAAATCTCAATTTCATGAAATGTAAGAATTTTAATCAAATGTTAAAGGCTTGCAAAATACAATGGATTATTCAAATTCAGAAGTAAGAGCATGGTCCCATTATTTGATATAAACTCTTTCGAAACGTAAATCGGAATGATTTATCAAATTGATCATTAATTCACAAATGCACCAACAAACCAAAATTTGTTACAATTGTTGAAGCATCATATAAAACCAATCAAGCCAAACGAAAGGATATGATTAGCTAAAATAAGCTCCAGTAAGACTAAGTAGGTCTTGTTCATCAACTAAAGGGCCAAAAGATGCCAAGGAAAAAAGATATCCACATCACCAAATCCTTATTCAATGAAAGCCAAGACAAATAACAAGCACCACAAAAAGCGAAGGATCGAAGAAAGAAGGCCAAGCAACCACCTACCAAAGCAAGGAATATAAGATAAAAGAAAACCAAAAACAAAATATTTATAAAATTTGCATGGGGGGGATCTTGATTTTGAAAAATAAAGGGGAAGTTGTTGGGGTTCCAACAGTCCCCCATGTCGTGTTTTGAGAGTTGACCTACCCCTTGTCGGATACTCGTATCCACATGTACCATGTCCCGATGTTATGTGACTTAGTTAGACACTATTTCAAAATATATGCACAACTTTACTCTCATTGCTATTTCTTTTTCAACACAATAAAATAGACGAAACCTCCTCAAACACCATCCTACCTCTTTCCAAAACCATTATCTTCCCTTTTGCTTAGTGTTTGAAAAAAAAATTGGCGACCTTCTCTCTCATTCCCACACCATTAATAATTATCCACCTTCTTGTCTCCTTCTTCATCCTTTCACAGTGTAGAGAGGCCATTATCCTTAGAGATCTCATCCATTGGGTTCCTTCATGCACACTCTTCATTGGGCCACCCTAAGTATTTACATGGATACAATAGTTATGGGTTCCATGAGTAGGTTATATTCCTACCCTAAACTCTCTTTTACCTACAGCTCCACTAAGTTACCTATCAAGCTTGAGGTACAGGATTTAGGAGAGTGTTTCATGCAAAATTCCAGGCAAGTGAATTTAGTAAAGTTTTTTATAACAAGAAGTGAACACTGAACATGTTGTAAGTGGCTGTGAACACTTTCTATAAGCAATCTTTTTGAATTGTTCTATATAATAGTTGCCAATTTGTATTTCTTTAATACAATTCATTTTTTGAGTGTGGGATTTTTTTTGTATGCCATTTCCATTGTTGAATATCTTATTATTAGAAAAACTGAAGGATAATTTTTAGTGAGTCCTTTTATCTGCACCATCTTATTGATGGTGATATCGTCACATGACTTGTAAACCCCTAGAATGTTGGAATTATTAATGATGTTGATAATATAATTACATAGATCATGTCTTAGAACTAATCACAATGGAAACCTAAATCCTGTTATGAACATATTCACACTAGGTAGTGACTTATAGAGCACATGTTTTTCTTACAAAAGTGGAAAGCTGGAGTTTTATTTCATTTAGCTTGGTATTTAAATCATAGGACCTCTTACGTGTTCTTCCAACAATCCGATGTTGGAGCTATAGTTATTAAGCTTTTACCAGTGGCACCTAGCTTGCATATTTTGATGCAAATTTTGATCACTTTTACTTGTTAAACAAATAGAATCCAAGAATTGTCTAGTCAATTGCATTCACAACACATTATTGTTATCCATTGCATACTTTTGGGATTAGCCATAGGAACATGACTTGCCTAGAAAGATAAACCCCATAATGACATGGACTATGGGTTGTAGAAATTTGTAATTTTAAGATATCCATGTGGCTCTTTGATGCTAAACTAGATTGTCAATATATTTCTTTGGACTGTGCTAAGTTCAACCTAAGGACCAACCCTCTTATGGTTACGTCATTTAGTGCAATATATACAATTACAAAATTTTACAACCTTAAAAATATTGTTGATATGTATGTTGGAAAGGATAGAAAAGGATGCAAGGATTTTAGATACATATAATTTTCTTGAGTTGGTCATTTCTGCCTCTCTAGGAATTACACATGAAACTTAAATGGATGCATGGTCGAAGATATCCCTCTACTTGGGCTATAGAACAACACACTTTTTTCGATGCAACAAGGTCACTGACATCAATATTGACATGTCTTGTTGGGCTTGTTTTCATTTCATTATTAAAATAGAAAGAACTTGTTGATCTATTTGTCCTTATTGACTTCTAAAATTAAGGTCTGGAGGCTCTCACTCTAGTGTTTTAAGTTTACACCCATGGTTGTATTGATAAAAATAGTGACAGTATTTTGCGTGTAGCTCAACTTGGACTGGTATCTGGGAAGAGGCATAACAATAATAGTAATAATCTAATCGGTTATGCATTTAGGTTCCTTGCTAAAAAAAATTAAAACAGGAATGGGTATTATTTTGTATTAAATGGGCTTCAGCCAAACTAGACAGCATTATAATACAAAATGACTGTTGTATCTAAATTCAAAAACTATCAATTCAGTCAAGAAAAAAGGATCCAAAAGGAGTTAGGTATCCTTTGCAGAGGATTTCGTAGGGCTTCTACAAGTATAAACTTGAATGTAAACATCTAAAACGTGTACTTTCTTGCAAAACATAAACACTGAATTTTAGTAAAAGATGTGTTTACTATGTGCTTTATCGTGACCAGCATTATTATGTTACGATCCTTGGTTTTCCAAGTCCATGTCTTTAAGCATTTGATGAACAGTTCCCTCCTTTTTTTAACTTCACAGATGCAGATCCCAAAGACATTATGAGATTAGAGGTAGTTAATTAAGAGCTTGTTGAGACACAAATTTGTCAATAGACCTATTCATGAAGTTGAGGATGCTTCCTTGGGAATAACTATTGGCTCCTAATAAACTATGAAATACATTCTTAGATTAGAGATAGCTAATTCAGATCTTGTTTAGTGTTGACACACAAATTTGTCAATAGACCTATTCATGAAGTTGAGGCTACTTCCTTGGGAATAACTAATGGCTTTTAATAAATATGGACCAAGCAAGCACTTCTATGACAAAGACTAGGAAAAAATAGAATTTCATCTTAGTTGCTCAAATTTGAATAGAGAAAGCCCATGGTATTCAACTAGAAACTTTTGCTATTGGCATGAAAAATGTAACATGGAAGCATCATACCATCCGGATGTGCATATTATAAGAAGGATTCAACTTGTCGGAAGCTGTCAAAATGGGGAAGAAAAAATTGAACATTTAGCATGATTACTACTAGTTCAAAGCATTCAAGGCATCTTCAAAAGAGGATGAACTTGAAAGAAAGGTTTTTGGAGCTTTAGCGCGTAATAATGGATGTTATTTATTTTTACAGAACAGAGATTGACACTTTTGTTTGGAAAGGATCAAGTCTCTCCTTCATAACTGCAACTTAGGGTTGGACATAAGGTCAAGAGGACCAATAATCAAAGCAATATATGCTGGATGCTAGACCAGAGCATTAAGTGGCCCAAGGAAAAAATAAGGGTCCTGCACAAAATAATATATATCTAGGTATTGGATGATTGCAATAAGGTTGGTTTCAAACAAATGGAATCAACCACGTACCCTACGATGGATTCCATAAATTCAAATCTTCAATTGGAGAAATAATGAAGGATCTAGTAACTCAACTATATAAAATTTAAATGTCAAAAAGAGACACAACGATCTGGGGCAAAGTACAAGGGAAAGAGATGCAATGCTCCAAATGCTTGTTATCAGATGAAGGAGAGAGGGCATCCTCATCTGAATTTGAATGGGAAACTCTCCTACCATTTGAGGCCAAAGGGAAGAATCTCTATATAGAAGGTTGGTTGGTGGAGCTGGATTTGGCTCGAGGTATTTCTTTCTATTTGGAAGAGGTTACTCGTTGCCGAGACCTCGAAAAGGGGTGTTGCTTGTTGGTCACGTGTAAACTATCATGAGACCTTAGATGACAAATCCACATGGGCCTCCCTACCTCCTGAGGTCTGACAGATTTTGGGGATGAAATGGTGCTGCTCTTTCCCTACCACTTGGTACCCCTATCCACTAGGAGCATTTGGAAGAAATTTGTAATCCTCTTACCTATGTCCAGTCAAATCAAGTATGTGTTCGAAGGATGTCATATTCGAGCCTAAGTTCGTCTCCCAAGTATAACACTTGGAATTGATCTAGATATAAGAAAATGGTGGAGAGGGAGTTATAACTTATGAGACTCCATGAATAAGCAATATAAACTAGAAATGACAACGTATCTCATAGTATCAGGGGCATCTGAATATAAGGTGCTCCTTTGTCTTTGTCTCCTACCTATGGTAGATCTGGCATAGTCTATCGTCTTGCAAAATTCAGTGCTCCATTTCAACCTGGAGCTGATGGGAGCTGACTTTGAACTGGCCTATGGGGATTTTGAACCCATGCATGCAATGTCAAAGTGTGAAGGGAGCCACAGTATGAGGCCATCTCTAATTTTCATGAAATGCTCGTAGCTCTGCGTAAAAGGCCATCTTGGGTCTTAGGATCCTAGAGGGTGCAATCCAACTTCCAAGTTCCCTGGATGTACTTGATTCAAAATGGATCCAAATTAATAACCATTCAAAACTTTGTAAAAGTAGGAATTCATGGCAAAGTTTGAAGTCAATATTCCATTGGAAATTAACTTGAAGAACAAAGGTCAAAGATCTCATTTTGGCCACATGAAGATGAAACAAATCACTTGATGGTTGGAATTTCAAGAAAACATTATAATATAGGATGTCTTGAAGGATGAGAAAACAATCTAAAAGAGATAGAAAAAATGAAACTTGGGAAGAAGGTATAGTAGGTTAAGGATGGAGGACTTGGAAAGAAGAAGTTTGTTCAAATATCAGAGCATGAAGAGGAATTTGAGCCTGTCCATGGCAAACAAAGATTGCCTCTAAGCCAAAACAATCTGCAAAATAATGCCAATGAGTAAGAATATATGAATTCTTTGGTTGAGAGTGTATAGCTCAACCTTCTAATATTTCTTGAGCATAAATAGAAGGCATCTTTGATGGTTTTCCCATTTGGTATTCCAAGGTAATATTTGAGTCTATTGTGCTGATTAATTGTGTGACTGAGATCGATGGTTGCATTGCTTAATGCTTCTGCACTTTATTACTTCATGTAATCAATTAACTGGATTCAATCTGTTTGTGTGCTATGTAAATCATAGGAAACAACAGTTATTTGCATTACACCCATTCTATACAGATGGTCGAGATACATACATCCATCCCTACAATTTCCCTTTGATTGGATAGTTGGAATGGGTCCATAGTACTCTTAATTGATTGTTAGTTCCTCTATGTACCACATTTCGTAGCTCAATTTCACCTTCCATTGACTACCCACAGCCAATTTAGTGCTTGCTTGAATATTGTATGGTGTATATCAAAAGAAATAGCCCAGACTTGCATCATTCTGCATTTCCTTGTTTGCTCGAATGAAATGTTTCTTGTGGGCTATGCCATTGTATGCTATAGCTAGAAATTGCACCAATAGCTCTATACAAATTCGAGGTAGTTATCCTACAGCCATATCTCTTAGCAATGCATTCTCCAAGATTTATGCATTGCTAAGTTACATACAGCCACACGCTATTAACATATGATCATATACATTTGTATTATGGATTATAGTGATAGGATGATAGCAATGAAGAATAGTGTTTAGTTTTGGAACATTGCTTGAAGAAAGCTATATATATCTTGTGAATGGGAAGAGGTATGGTTGAATTATGCGTTTTTTTTTGCACCGATGTTGCAAACATCGTCTCGGAAAAACAATTGTCGGGGTCCAGAAAAAATAATTTTGGAATATCTCAAAAACACATCAGCAAACATTGACAATATATTGGCAAACTAAAAAAAATATAAAAATATTCATTTGTTTTTCAAATTTTAAACATCTAAAGCAAGAAAAACATTAAATAAACACATTTCCATATGAATACGGAAATAAAACTGATATATAAGATATATAATATGTCTAGTGATACATCACACATCAAAAAGAAATTGTCTCATGAATTCTGAGTCAAAAAAAAAAATGTATCTCATCATCATCATCATGACTCAACGAAATCAAGTAAATAAACTATCGATTCCCTCGACCCCTTCTATGGTTAAAGGTAATCGCTGTGGAAATGGATATTCCTTTAGAATTAGGAGCAGGTTCCCTTGAGGCCCGTGGGCCTCGTATTGGACTCTAACATCCTCTAGAAGAAGACCCTACAAACTAATGTCCTCTAGAAACTGAAGAAGACCCTCGAAACTGATGTCTTGTAGAAGAAGAAGGTAGAGCAGATAGAATTTGGTCAAGTCCTCTATCACTGTTAGTGCTACCATTGAGTCTATCTCCCTTTGATTGTGATTGCGGCTCCAATAGTGGCACACTCCTACACTCAATGTGAAACTAAAAATCCTTTGGAACATCCTCATCCATAGCCTTTGTATCATGATCAATATCATGATCATCCTCTAGCCAATCAGGGGCTACCTCCATAACATGTTCCTCACACTCCACCCTCTATGCAGCAGTGGTGTCAATCTCATCCCATGAAATGGCCTTTGCGTCAGTTTTTTTCTCAATTTGCTTCACCCATAGCTTGATATAGTAGTAGAAATAGACCAAAGTTTATCCAACCTGCAGGAGGATCATAAATTATAATACATAAATTAGAAGGTAAAGGGGCATAATTACAATTTAATAATTTATAATGAATTTGAAATTCTCTAACCTGTTGTGCTTTTTAATGTGTACTCTTTCAAATACACTCTAGTTGCACTCACAACTAGAAGAGCTACATGTCTGGCTGAACATCCAAATGGAAAGCCTCTGAATAATAGGTACTCTTGAGCCATAGTTTTCCCGC
The DNA here is from genome assembly GCA_027924585.1 of Larix kaempferi. Taxonomy (NCBI): domain Eukaryota; kingdom Viridiplantae; phylum Streptophyta; class Pinopsida; order Pinales; family Pinaceae; genus Larix; species Larix kaempferi. Next base: position 6,486,983 of record BSBM01000960.1, on the reverse strand, counting down.
CAAGTATCTACAATGAATTAGAGAAACATAAGAAAAGACAATGAAATTTAAAACAAAGAAAGAACTTAAAAAGAGAAAATGAAATTTTAAACTTGAAACAAGGTGAAGCTTACTTGGCATTGTGTTGGTCCTGTTGGTCTTGTCCTTAATAGCTATCTCGAACCCAAATAATCCCATGGCCCTCTTATAGAGTTCCAACTCTCAGGAAATCTTTGTACGGTCAGATGCACTTGGCACCATACTCTGGGCACACTCGAAGAATCCATCCATAAGATCTGCATCAAACCTAAAGCCAGAGGAGTAAAAGAATGCAAAGTTGAGGTATAACCCTACAGTATGAATTGGAATGTGTGGTTCCATCGTGCATCAATCACCCCCCATATCATTTGTTGTCTCTCATTCCCCTAATCTCCCTTGTCCTCATAATAGGCATAGATGAATTCTTTGTCCATATCCATGGCCTCATACAGGTAGTCCATTGTGGGCTTGTATCCATCAACCAAGAAAATAACCTTTACCAAAGGTTCAGTGATGCCGGGAATCTAACCGGTCAAAGGTCAACTCGGACTAGAACAAGAATTGGTAATGAACCAAAACGGTTTGATTTCAATGAACCAGACTATTAAAAAATACAAAAAAAATTACAATTTTAATCATAAAAATTATATTTAACATTCCGAGATATTAGACACATAATATGCAAAGTCTACTCATATATATATATATATACACCGTAAACCATGTACGTGTCACAAAATGGTACCAAGTGCACTACATAGTAAAGTCTCATAGCATATATCTCAGAATCTGAAACAAAATGCAATATCAATGAGGCTCTATATACTCTACAGTCCACATGATTGAATCAAGGAAGGAAGACAATACTCAAAAGTAGCAGAGACCTAGCTTTATGATTAGTATCAACTTTTCAGGATTTATATGTGAGTATGACGATGGAAGATTGGATGATTGGGACACTGTAATCGATTCCCTAAATATGAATAAGTACTCTTTGACAATATCAAAAGAATAAGTACCCACTATTGCTCAGCTTCAAACCAAAACTTGTTTCTTGATGAAGGCAGAAAGCAAAGGAATTCTAAAACCAAAGTACAAAGCCAAACCTTTCTCATGTTGCATAGTTGGTATTATTTTAACTTTTTAAAATTTTGTCATCCAACATAAATTATTGAGGTACGCGGTACTAGAAAATCCTTGGAGGGTCTTGTTATCACCTAAGTTGTAGTTACCCCTATGGATATATCCAATCATGGATGGCAATAGGGAAGGGCAACTCAAAGGTGTAACCACGATCACCTCGACCTCCAATATATGGTTGTCACGCCAATCGAGGCAACCTTCACTTTATGTTATCTAGCCCAGAAAACAAAGGGGAAGACCCGATCTACTCCCGACAGGAGAGATCAAAACCAAGACACCAAATTAAGGTATTTCTAAGTGAAGCTAGGTGTATGGTTTATCCTAGACCTTAGGTTGGAGTCACAAGCCAAGTGAGGGGTTCAATGAGTATAGCTTTGGTCCGTAGTTGATGTGATAGTGACTTATAATGTTTGAAATGAGATCTAGGATTAGAGTACTAGTTCAATGTTGGAAAATCCACTGCCTTGGGAACTGTGTCCAATGCAGGGTAGTTTAGGGGTTGTATTGGGGCTAACTAGTACAAGTGACAAGCTTGATCATGATACATGATGGCTTCAAGGGTTTATTTCACCATGCTACGGTTAAACCACAAGTTAATCCAACAATCTAAGAAAATCGAATTGACTTGGAGAACAACCAGTGCCTTGGGAATTGGGATAATGGAGTGAAAGTGGGGTTGAATTGTGGTGAAGGACTCCTATAGCATGAGACAAGTGGGAAATTAAGGTCTTGATGGATGAATAGGTCTAGATCTAGGTTTGACCAAAGTGGACCACAATCCCTTAAAATAAGGAATGCTGTCCCCAAGGCAAGATTTGACAAGATGACACACTAGACCTAGGTTTTGTATTATTCCGGTTCCAAATCTCCAAAAATATCAAGTACCCATGTCCTAGAAGTGAGTCAACTCACTTCTTCAAGGTGGTGCGACTTTACCCAAGGAGGCCAAAAATGTGGGTTAGGTGGGTCAAGACAAGTCCGATGGCACCCAAACTTTAGATCCGGGTAGGTTAGTCAAGTAGGAATGTGGATCTATAATTTTACGACAATCCGACGGTTAGATCTTACTAGATATGAGTTTGAATGTACCAAGTGGTCCAAAAAAGGGGATTAAATCCCTTAAAATGTGGAATAGGGCCCACAAGGTGAAAATCAGAAAAGTGACAATCTGGGGGTAGGTTATTTGATGTGTAGATTATGAATCAAGCGGGATCTCAACTACCCACCACCTAGATCTAGGTTAACTCACACTCACCAAGAAGTGCACCCTTGCTTGGAGGAGCTAAGTTGGCTTGGGAAGGGGGTCAAACAGAAGCCAATCCTCACCAAACTATAGATCCGGGATGTCGTGGATGCTATAGAGGTAGGTTTTCAATATTATGCCCAACAACCCACTAGATCTAAGTAGATCTGAGAAAATGTAAAATGGGGGTTTTGAAGTAATTAGGGTTTTATCAATTTAAGAGCTATGTCAATGGATTGGATCAAGATAAGAGAAACAAACCTGTGGATCTTACCTGAGTAACCTTGTAGATGCCTTGATGATGATTATCTAGGAAAACCCGATCAATTTGAGAAGCTTTGAGGTAGTTTTCTATGCAATCGATTTAGTCCAAGAAGCCAATGCGCCCTCTCTCCTGCACAACAAACGTCAACAATATCAGATTTGATGCAATCAAGAGATAAGACTAATGCCACAACAGAAGTAACAAAAAGAAAGCATAGATCACAATGATGCTAATTATAACCCCCTAATACAAGCGAATGCCAAGAAAGTCGATTTGAAGAAGCCTTGCAAAATTGCCCTTGTTGAAGTTGCCCTCCTGTAGACAAGACAATGATTTCCAAAATAGATAGATCTTACCACAAATTCCAAATGCTAGGTTGCAATAGACTTTCCAATCACCATCTAAGAACACCAGATGCAAAGGAGACCACAAGAATTTCCACAAGAAAGTTTTTCTATACCAATAATCCAAGAGCCAAAGACCCCTTACAATGAGAAGCTCTCTCCTTTAAATAGGAAGGAGAGGCACCAAAACCCTAACCACTTTTTGAATGAGTGGCTAAGATTAAAAGATACAAATGTATAATCAATGGTTGAGATGAGCTCAACAATAAAATACATGGATCACTAATAAAATATTATGTGAGTGGACAAAATCGCCCTAGAAGAGGGGAATCCCACCAAATCATGATGACAAAATATAATAAGGGGATTATGGTGGGTCCAAGGGGTAATTCTATCCCTCCTTGGTCAATCCCCATAGCACAATAATCATAAAATAATCCCAAATGTACCAAATCGTGCCTCCATGGTCAAATCGTAGGCCTCAAAAAGACCTCAGAAATCCTTAGAAAGTGCCATAAGTGATGGATGCGGGCCCCGATGAAGCTGAAACTGCTGGAGGAGGTGTGGAGAACCCCGATCTATCATCATTGATCATCCCATGGCAGAACATTGCCTCATTAGCCCAAATTGATTTCCTCAATAGCCATTTCTACCAATCCTGAAATGCCTCAGGAAGCGTGAAACTACCCCAAACTGCCTCCTGGAGTGCCTGCGCTGTCAAGGTGAGGGCACCAGTGTGTCCAGGAGGGGGGTAATATGGTAAAAACAAGTGGCTGTACCACCCCCTCCAAGCATAGCACCCTAGGTCAAACGGATAAAAATCATATCTGCTCTGACAGGGTCTCCGACAGACCAAAACTGCACTGGGATAGCCTACTGAGGCTCAATCATCACTGTAAGTGCCCGGAACTGAAAACAAACTATCTCATTGGACTCAAAAGGTCCAAATCCATCCAGGATGTGTACTCATACACCATATGAGGCTCTGCATGATCAAAATATATATCCAATATACCGGAACAAGACCAATAATAATAATTTGTAAATGACCAAACACTGTTGTAAACCAAGAATCATCATCATAACCCTGTAGCTGTTGCATAGAATCATCATGTATGTATACATAGACCATATATCATCTATCCATGTCATCATAAGGTCCAACCTTCTCATGTCCTCTGGTTGACCATGGTAAGACTAGGCCTAACCAAGTCAACATGACCCAATATAACTCAGACCATCATCGTAAGCTGCTGCAAAGTGTCAATGGTTAATGCATGCTCTACAACTTATTCAAATAACAATTATAGCACAAAGTAATCATTACTGGCGATCTAAATCCAAATATATAATGTCATTAATTATTATTATTACTCAAACTAGACTTTCAAGATCATACTCACTTCATAGCTGTGATCAATTTGCTAGTGAAGGGTGAAGGCTAAAATAAATGGCTAGGCTAAGGGATGACTTGACTAACTTAACTTTGTGACACTTTGGCAAGGGAAAAGGAATACACACCATAGTATATACTGAATGAGCAATAACATAGGGAATGGCGGTGTCTCACAAATTGATGAGTTGTTCAAAGAGGGTTTATTCACCTTCACAGATGCACACAATCCATAATACAAATAAGGCCAGCAATTGTTTAGATATAGCATTTAAGTTCCATTGCTTTTGGGGCCTGAAGTTTCCATAGCCTTAATCTATGTGTGTTTATAAACACATTGCATAGATTTACATTTATTTTAGGCTTTCTGCTGCAGGTGTGTTTTTAAGGCACTTGTTTACCTGAGCACTTCTAGGTGTGTCATGGACTGCTTGTTTACCTAGGTATTTATTTTTCAAAAGATATAACATTTTATTTTCATAGCCATTTTCATTTGGCATGCCTTTCATTCATGTGTGTTTAGAAACACATTGCATGAATGGGCTTTTCATACAAGATATAGCATTTCATTTTTCCAGATTTTGTATTCATGGCAGCACTAAGAGTTTCAGGTTTAGCCAACACAACTTTAGCGACTAGGGGGAATTCACAAGGAACTCCAACTCACCATATGTAAGTTTTGTCACCAACTAAGAGCCGAGACACAATAAACTGGGAAGCTCATTCAATACAGAGGCTACAGTGGGGAGAAGATCCTCCATGTCACTAGTCAAGTAGTAAGTCAGGGTGATAAACTAAAAGGTAGGCCATGGATGGATGGAGACAATGAATAATGGAGCCGACACTAGCAAGCGAAGGTATGGTGGAATGATCACCTCTATTCTCCCTAAGGAGGGTAAAACCAATGAGTATGAATAGTGAACTTCTAAGTCTGAGTAGGGACAAATATAATATATATATAATAAAATCAACCAGGTCCACATATCTATATGATCGCCAGATCATGACACTAAGTGCTAAGACATGCTATAAGAATAAGTATAAAAGCAATAAAACCATAAAACAATGATATACCTGCTGAGTCATATACTTGAATGCTCATCAACCTGTACCATCATATGTCCTCTGAAACTACTGCTGTAACTCTGGGCAGTACTGACTGCTCTGTACCAATGGTATAATGGCTATATCGATCATCTCTCTGAGTGTCCTGAGACTCAGTCATGGCATGGGAAATATACATTGCTGTCCACAATCTGATAGTGATCCAATATAGATGCTCATCTCAGCATATCAAATGTAAGGGAACTGGCTGAATAGTGTACTGGCATCAGAAAAATAATGTATGGTAGCCCGGCTACTATATATGTGATAACATCTGGCTCCGGCTGGGACAAGTGCTCTGCTGAAATGAGCACTTGAGAACCTCAAAATCTCTGGTCCTCGAACTCTGCTACTCGAATCCATGATCTAGCACTCTACCATTTTGCTTCCATCTTTTATTATTGCAACCTATTTCTGCATTCACAAACATCAAAAATACCTCATGCCGCAGGTGTGGGAAAAATATAAAACCAACTGAAATAAAAATCTATTCTATGTCAGAAATATAAATGCATGAAATATAAATGCAGAAAGTAAATCAAACTACTAACATAATTTGCAAAATTTGAAATTTATTGTGCAGGAAAAGAAAAGTGACAGATACTCAGTTAAACTATGAGCTTACAAAGGAGCTTAGAGATAAACAAGGTGCCAGACTCTATGGCTAGAAAGACTAACTACTGCCCAAGTAGGCTTATTCGGTTTCCTACCTACTCTAATCTACCAGGCAATGCAAGCGGAGAGATCCCAACTAAGTGGGATCAGGGATGTGATCCCTTAAGTCCCTTTGATTGACAGGATATAAAATACGTCGTCCACTACCAGTGGTTAGAAAGCACATGCCATCAATGCATCGCTCTACTGTGAAAGGTCCAACCCATAAGTCATCAGCTTGTCCCGATCTTATATGCAATAGATGGTTGGGAATGATGACTTGACTTCCTATAGGAAACCTGTTTCTATTGACTAACTCGGGAATAACTCCAATGTTACGAATAGGCATAGGATGGACTTCAGCAGGGTTTTGCGGTTGAGGTGTGACAATCCTTGAGCTCCTCCTAGAAGGAACTGCATCAACTCTGGGTGAACCACCATCTAAAGAAATAGCAACTCTGCCAACAAGGACTTCCCTAACTTCTCTTCTTGTTTCTTGGACTACCTCATTTGATTCTTCCTCATGGGGAGATACAACTCTTTTAACAACTTCACCTACAGTCCAGAAATCTCTATGTTCTTCCAATTGAGATGGCTCATGAGATACTACAGTGTTATGACTAGAACCTTCCCCTGAAGGAACAAGAATAACCATGTTTTCCAATCTAGTAGAAACCGACTCAGGATGAAATGTAGAGGAACTAGGAATGTGAGAAAGATCATGAGTATGATGACTAGATGACTCAGATGGTATGAGAAAACTAAGGATATGAGGATATGCAGATAAAGCATGACTTTGAAGTTCTGAAGGGGTTTGAAAAATAGCAAGGTTATTTAGATTATAATCTCCTTCAGGTGCATCATTAATTAAGGCATCCTCTTCCCAACTTAGAGAATTATCATGAACTTGAATTAGGCTACCATCTTCTAGAGATAAATGAGATAGAGAATCTTCTATATTGGAATAAGAAGAGGTTTCATATTCTTCACTTGTTTCAACCCTAGTAGATGTTGGTAGATTGTTTTCCCATGGGTAAATAGGTGCAAGCCCTTGGTTTTCTCTTTCTCTATTATGATCAGTCAAGGTAAACCATTCCCTAACAGTGAAAGGAATTCTCTCTCCCCTCCTAATATCATCAAATTCATCTTCATGCCTTGGATTCTCAATATTTTCCTCATCATTTGTTTGATCATGAAGGTTTTCTATTTGGGGAGTTTGTTCCAAACTTTGATCACTAGGCAAATTTTCATCTCTTATGCCATCATCGACTTCCTCAAGTACTTGATTTTCAATAGAAGGTTCTTGAATAATTTCATTGCTTTGTCCATGACCTTGAGGTTGATTTTCATGTCTTCTCAATTCATCTATTTCCTTAGCAAATTCATTTCTAAGTAATTCCAAGTTGATTGTTCTTGCAATTTCAGCTGTTCGCTCATCTTCCAAAGAGGAATCAGAATCTTCCATGACCATACACATATTTTGATCAACTTCATATAATTCATCCTCATCTTCAACAAGGTTGGTTTTGGCATTATTTAACAATTCATCCCCATATGTGTTTTTTAACCCTTCATCAAATGATTCAACATGCTCATTATAACAACGTTCTCTGTTCACCCGAATCAAAGCTCCATCAGGGTTGGGAACACAAATAAATGATAAATCCATCATAAGGTATCCACCTAGACCGGCTGCCCATTTTCTAGATAAAAGCATTCCATATGTTGGGGGTAAGTCAATGACAACTACATCCATCATGGTAGAAATGTCTGAACATGCGAAAATATCAGCTCTAAGGTTTTTGATCAAACCATAAGATGGCACTCGTCGGGAATCTATACCACAGACATTTCCATAAGGCCTAGTCACTTCAAGTCCCATTTCCTTCATAACATTCATTACTGCTCCAGAATCCAACATGCAGTTATGAAGGAGCATGTTTTGAATGTGCAAGGTAAGGTAAAAGGGAGAGTGACCACCGCTGTTTCTTTCATAAATGGCTGAATGGATGTTTATTGGTGGATCCTTCTCTGTTTCACTAGGTTGTGTTACACTAAGCTTTTGGATATGACATGATTCTAGGACCGGTTCAGGAGTTTTCTCTTGGCCAATACCATTGAAAAATTCCTCTACTTGGCATCTAATAGAAGGCACCTTCATTAACTCAGTGACAGGGATATTACACATTATCTTGCTTAACTCTTTCTTCATATCAATCTTAAGATCATAATCATCCATAACAAGATCTTCTTCTTCCTTTTTATCTTCATCAATCTTTTTATGTGTATCAAGGAAAGAAGGTTGGGAAGTACTTCCTCGTTTATAGATCTGATACTTGGGTTGTTCTTTAGGTTTTGGGAGGTCTATAGCACAACATGAGGAACTAGGTTCTTCTATTATATCTTCTTCTTGCTCCCAAGTTTCTTCTTCTAAAAGAATTCTTCCAAAATATTTACCATAAGATAAGTCATTTATGAAGTTGATGTTTTCTGGTTGGTCATCATGGTCAATGGTGTCCGAGGGTTCTTCTTCTTCTTCATCACACCAATTGACTTCCTTCTTATCAGAGTTTTCTAGGTACTCAGGTCGTCGCCTATCCCTATCCCCATCAGGTCTCCTATTGTTATTCCAGTAAGGTTTAGGGCCATAAGGATTTCTATGTCTCTCAGGGTCATTCAAACTTGCCACATTCTTTGTTAAGACAGCTAATTGTTTCATCATTTCTTGCATGACTTCTAAAGCGTCCTTTGATTCCTTTGGTTTTCAAAGTCTAGGGTCATATCTGGAAGTGGATGGGGTAAATTGATCGAAAAAGTTTTGTTTCCCCATGGATGCTACATTTTTCTCAGCCATCTTAGCATTTGATTGAGCGGTCTTTAAGTCATTTGGGTTTTTATCCTTTAGCTGATAACCAACCCATCCCTCAAAAGCATTCAAGTAGTGAATCACAACTACTTGATCTTTTGGTCTAATTTCTTCAGGGATAATAGCTATAATCTTGTCAAATCTTATGTTAAAATCATGGACTGTTTCATTTTCTCTCTTCTTAATGTCAAAAAGTTGATGTAAGAGAAATTTCCCATCTAACTTTCGGGACCACTCACTATTTAGCTTGTTGACAAAGTTGTCATACCCATCAATGGATGAGGCAGGCAACCTGTCAAACCACTTCCTAACATCTCCCTCCAAATATGCCAGGAGACCCCTCATGAACACATCTTCCTCAGATGCTCCATATGCTTCCATGTGTTCCCATACTTTATCAATGTGGTCTTCAATTGATATAGCATATACTCCATCAAATCTGGGAACCTTTTCAAAATACTTTTCAAGCATGTCATGGGGTGCACCCTGGATTTGGGAAAAGTCTAAAGGAGATGGTTTTTCCTTCCTTCCAAAAATCCTAGGAGCTTGTGGAGGAGGAACATTCTGGTTTCCAGAGTTTGTTCCAGCCATTGGATTTGGTACGTTTGTGTTTAAGTTTGAACTAGGAGATGAGAGAGGAACGGAATTAATCAAAGGGGATCCTGAAGCTCTGTTTGGAGAATCATTAACCAATTTCCAAAAGCAGTTAGATGATTGTGCTTTGGGATCTCTTTTACGATATGTAATTGCGGTTCCTTCAACTTGATCTAAGTTTACTTTACTTCTTGTGTTATAAGGATGTAAATGAGCTCACTCCTCAGCGGAGTCATGATTGGGAGTTGCCAGGTAGATTTTAACTCTTCTACCAAGATATGTGTCGTTGTATATGTAGGAGAGAGTGAGTAAATACTACTAGCCCTATGCTTTCAATACCAAAATGTTGGGCAAAAAGAATGGAAGGGCTTTAAGAAAGGTATGTCGGACCAGGATAAGCCTATGCCCTCCCCGGCAATGGCGCCAAAGTGTTAGGCAAAGAGAAGGGGAGGAGAGCTTTTTAAAAAAAATAATATATCGAACCAGGGTAAGCTACTGCCTTCCCCGGCAACGACGCCAAAAATGTTAGGCAAAGAGAAAGGTGAGGAGAGCTTTAACAAAAATAATATATCGAACTAGGGTAAGCCTATGCCTTCCCCGGCAACGGCTCCAATATGTTATCACCTAAGTTGTAGTTACCCCTATGGATATATCCAATCATGGATGGCAATAGGGAAGGGCAACTCAAAGGTGCAACCACGATCACCTCGACCTCCAATATATGGTTGTCACGCCAGTCGAGGCAACCTTCACTTTATGTTATCTAGCCCAGACAACAAAGGGGGAGACCCGATCTACTCCCGACAGGAGAGATCAAAACCAAGACACCAAATCAGGGTATTTCTAAGTGAAGTTAGGTGTATGGTTTATCCTAGACCTTAGGTTGGAGTCACAAGCCAAGTGAGCGGTTCAATGAGTATAGCTTTGGTCCATAGTTGATGTGATAGTGACTTATAATGTTTGAAATGAGATCTAGGATTAGAGTACTAGTTCAATGTTGGAAAATCCACTACCTTGGGAACTATGTCCAATGCAGGGTAGTTTAGGGGTTGTATTGGGGCTAACTAGTACAAGTGACAAGCTTGATCATCATACATGATGGCTTCAAGGGTTTAGTTCACCATGCTACGGTTAAACCACAAGTTAATCCAACAATCTAAGAAAGTCAAATTGACTTGGAGAACAACCAGTGCCTTGGGAATTGGGATAATGGAGTCAAAGTGGGGTTGACTTGTGGTTAAGGACTCCTATAGCATGAGACAAGTGGGCAATTAAGGTCTTGATGGATGAATAGGTCTAGATCTAGGTTTGACCAAAGTCGACTACAATCCCTTAAAATAAGGAATGTTGTCCCCAAGGCAAGATTTGACAAGATGACACACTAGACCTAGGTTTTGTATTATTCCGGTTCCAAATCTCCAAAAATCTCAAGTACCCATGTCCTAGAAGTGAGTCAACTCACTTCTCCAAGGTGGTGTGACTTTACCCAAGGAGGCCGAAAATGCGGGTTAGGTGGGTCAAGACAAGTCCGATGGCACCCAAACTTTAGATCCGGGTAGGTTAGTCAAGTAGGAATGTGGATCTATAATTTTACGACAATCCGACGGTTAGATCTTACTAGATCTGAGTTTGAATGTACCAAGTGGTCCAAAAAAGGGGATTAAATCCCTTAAAATGTGGAATAGGGCCCACAAGGTGAAAATCAGAAAAGTGACAATCTGGGGGTAGGTTATTTGATGTGTAGATTATGAATCAAGCGGGATCTCAACTACCCACCACCTAGATCTAGGTTAACTCACACTCACCAAGAAGTGCGCCCTTGCTTGGAGGAGCTAAGTTGGCTTGGGAAGGGGGTCAAACGGAAGCCAATCCTCACCAAACTATAGATCCGGGATGCCGTGGATGCTATAGAGGTGGGTTTTCAATATTATGCCCAACAACCCACTAGATCTAAGTAGATCTGAGAAAATGTAAAATGGGGGTTTTGAAGTAATTAGGGTTCTATCAATTTAAGAGCTATGTCAATGAATTGGATCAAGATAAGAGAAACAAACCTATGGATCTTACCTGGGCAACCTTGTAGATGCCTTGATGATGATGATCTATGCAAACCCGATCAATTTGAGAAGCTTTGAGGTAGTTTTCTATGCAATCGATTTAGTCCGAGAAGCCAATGCGCCCTCTCTCTTGCACAACAAACGTCAACAATATCAGATTTGATGCAATCAAGAGATAAGACTAATGCCACAAGAGAAGTAATAGAAAGAAAGCATAGATCACAATGATGCTAATGATAACCCCCTAATACAAGCGAATGCCAAGAAAGTTGATTTGAAGAAGCCTTGCAAAATCGTCGTTGTTGAAGTCGCCCTCCTGTAGACAAGACAATTATTTCCAAAATAGATAGATCTTACCACAAATTCCAAATGCTAGGTTGCAATAGACTTTCCAATCACCATCTAAGAACACCAGATGCAAAGGAGACCACAAGAATTTCCACAAGAAAGTTTTTCTATACCAATAATCCAAGAGCCAAAGACCCCTTACAGTGAGAAGCTCTCTCCTTTAAATAGGAAGGAGAGGCACTGAAACCCTAACCACTTTTTGAATGAGTGGCTAATATTAAAAGATACAAATGTCTAATCAATGGTTGAGATGAGCTCAACAATAAAATACATGGATCACTAATAAAATATTACGTGAGTGGACAAAATCGCCCTAGAAGAGGGGAATCCCACCAAATCATGATGACAAAATATAATAAGGGGCTTATGGTGGGTCCAAGGGGTAATTTTATCCCTCCTTGGTCAATCCCCATAGCAAAATAATCATAAAATAATCCCAAATGTACCAAATCGTGCCTCCATGGTCAAATCGTAGGCCTCAAAAAGACCTAAGAAATCCTTAGAAAGTGCCATAAGTAATGGATGCGGGCCTCGATGAAGCTGAAACTGCTGGAGGAGGTGTGGAGGACCCCGATCTATCATCACTGATCATCCCATGGCATAACATTGCCTCAGTAGCCCAAATCGATTTCCTCAATAGCCATTTCTACCAATCCTGAAATGCCTCAGGAAGCGTGAAACTACCCCAAACTGCCTCCTGGAGTGCTTGTGCTGTCAAGGTGAGGGCACCAGTGTGTTCGGGAGGGGTGTAATATGGTAAAAACAAGTGGCTAGACCACCCCCTCCAAGCACAACGCCCTAGGTCAACCAAATAAAATTCATATCTACTCTGACAGGGCCTTCGACAGACCAAAACTGCACTAGGATAGCCTACTAAGGCTCAATCATCACTGTAACTGCCCGAAACTGAAAACAAACCATCTCGTTGGACTCAGAAGGTCCAAATCCATCCAAGATGTGTACTAATACACCTTATGAGTCTCTGCATGATCAAAATATATATCCAATATACCGGAACAGGGCCAATAATAATAATCTGTAAATGACCAAACACTACTGTAAACCAAGAATCATCATCATAGACCTGTAGCTGCTGCATAGAATCATCATGTATGTATACATAGACCATATATCATCTATCCATGTCATCATAAGGTCCAACCATCTCATGTCCTCTGGTTGACCATGGTAAGACTAGGCCTAACCAAGTCAACATGACCCAATATAACTCAGACCATCATCATAAGCTGCTGCAAAGTGTCCACGGTTAATGCATGCTCTACAACTTATTCAAATAACAATTATAGCACAAAGTAATCATTAATGGCGATCTAAATCCAAATATATAATTTCATTAATTATTATTATTACTCAGACTAGACTTTCAAGATCATACTCACTTCATAGCTGTGATCAATTTGCTAGTGAAGGGTGAAGGCTAAAATAACTGGCTAGGCTAAGGGATGACTTGACTGACTTAACTTTGTGACACTTTGGCAAGGGAAAGGGAATACACACCATAGTATATACTGAATGAGCAATAACACAGGGAATGGTGGTGTCTCACAAATGGATGACTTGTTCAAAGAGGGTTTATTCACCTTCACAGATGCGCACAATCCATAATACAAATAAGGCCAGCAATTGTTTAGATATATCATTTAAGTTCCATTGCTTTTTGGGCCTGAAGTTTCCATAGCCTTAATCTATGTGTGTTTATAAACACATTGCATAGATTTACATTTATTTTAGGCTTTCTACTGCAGGTGTGTTTTTAAGGCACTTGTTTACCTGAGCACTTCTAGGTGTGTCATGGACAGCTTGTTTACCTAGGTATTTATTTTTCAAAAGATATAACATTTTATTTTCATAGCCATTTTCATTTGGCATACCTTTCATTCATGTGTTTTTAGAAACACATTGCATGAATGGGCTTTTCATACAAGATATAGCATTTCATTTTTCCAGATTTTGTATTCATGGCAGCACTAGAAGTTTCAGGTTTAGCCAACACAACTTTAGTGACTAGGGGGAATTCACAAGGAACTCCAACTCACCATAGGTAAGTTTTGTCACCAACTCAAAGCCGAGACACAATAAACAGGGAAGCTCATCCAATATAGAGGCTACAGTGGGGAGAAGATCCTCCATGTCACTAGTCAAGTAGTAAGTCAGGGTGATAAACTAAAAGGTAGGCCATGGATGGATGAAGACAATGAATAATGGAGCCGACACTAGCAAGCCAAGGTATGGTGGAATGATCACCTCTATTCTCCCTAAGGAGGGTAAAACCAATGAGTATGAATAGTGAACTTCTAAGTCTGAGTAGGGACAAATATAATATATATATAATAAAATCAACCAGGTCCACATATCTATATGATCACCAGATCATGACACTAAGTGCTAAGACATGCTATAATAATAAGTATAAAAGCAATATAACCATAACACAATGATATACCTGTTGAGTCATATACCTGAATGCTCATCAACCTGTACCATCATATGTCCTCTGAAACTACTGCTGTAACTCTGGGCACTACTGACTGCTCTGTACCAATGGTATAATGGCTATATCGGTCATCTCTCTGAGTGTCCTGAGACTCAGTCATGTCATGGGGAATATACACTGTTGTCCACAATCTGATAGTGATCCAATATAGATGCTCATCTCAGCATCTCAAATGTAAGGGAACTAGCTGAATAGTGTATTGGCATCAGAAAAATAATGTATGGTAGCCCGGCTACTATATATGTGATAACAGGTCTTATACCATATGAACAAAGATATTATGTAAAAATAAACAGACTTATCAGAAGCATCTATTTTTTGGATTACACACTTTCATCAAAGACTGTCCTTTATCCTGTAGAAATAAATTTATAACCATTTAGATTATTAGCTAGAATAGTTGATCTACTGCCTGTACAAATTGATCAGCTTAACTAAAGCAATTTTTTAATAAGCCAAATTTGCATCCAACAATCTCTTTTAGTTTCAAGAAATATAGATTTTATGGAAGAAACAACACCATGAGCCAAGAATAAAAGTGTGTCAGCTACAGATCCAGAGAAGCAGTTGTTGTTCAATTTAAATAAGTGACATGGAGAATGCATTTAATGAGGCTAACAAGATTCATCAAATGAAGCATAAAATTGCTAATTCAAGAGTGGGTGTATGATTTCTCATGGCTACTGCAAATTATAATAGTTCCTTCACCATTTGTATTTGCATTGGATACCTGTATAGTCAATACCAAATATAACATTCATTGAAGCTATAATTCTATCCCATATCTTCTTTCAACGATGACCCTGGTGTTTGTTGAAACAAATATCTCCAAACTTCTAAAACCAAGAATTCACTACAGTGTTAGGCCAAATCTCCTCTTTCTACACCCTGGTAACCTCTCTCTCTTTTCTTTTTTTCCCTTCATTTGCTTGACCTGATTTCCTAACTGCATTAGGAGATTGCATAAGTTCATCTACATTAGCAACATGAAATTGAAGCCAATGTTGGGATGCTCACTTAGTGCCTATAGTTGTCTTGGATTGCTATAAAAATCCTAGAGATGAACAAAACCTCATAGAAACCAATTTGACATGATCTTTTCATACACTGATCTTGGATTCCTGACAGGCTCCTACTACCTGCCAGTATTTTACTTACCAATGTGCAATTTCTCCAGCGATAACAAAGTGACACTCCCTATCTCTCGCCCATTGTTCAAACTCCGAAAAGGTCCCACATCCTCCTTCTGATCGATGTAGGAGACATATGGTCTTATCCCCCTTCCAGTGGGAAATGTAGGAATGGGAAAAAAGGAATGCAAGAATGTCGAGGGATCCATCACAATGTAATTTACTTGAGAATATGGTGAGAAGGCCATGAGCCTCTCGTGCCCTGCTTTGGGGTTTCCAATAGCCTTACCATGCTCTTGGGGTTGGGCAGGGGGAAGGATGACGAGGACCCATCTTGGACTACCCTACGATTTCCATTCACCTGGGCACCATGTTCTCCTACAGACGAGCATGAAAAAATTCTTCAAACAACAATTTGGGTGTTAATGCAACTGTATCACAGGATATTACTGGAAATTGGGGGTAGACCAAGGATTTGAGGCTAGGAACATTACTAGAAATCAGGGACAAACCAAGGATCCTATACAAACTTTATTAGAAATCGAGCGAAACTGGAATATTTGAGGGGAATTTTACTGGAAATTGGGGGCAAACCAACGATTCGAGACAAATTTTGTTAGAAGTCGGGGGCAAACGAACGATTCGAGACAAATTTTGTTAGAAATCGTGAGCAACTGGAGGATTTTACATGAATTTTAGAGGATGAAATTGTTTATTTTTAGTATTTTTCATAAATATAGGAGGGCTATTTCATTTTTATATATTATTTTACTAATAAATGGTGGACGAATCTATTACTTTATAGAAAATCTGTTACATATACAAAATTTGCCCATTAAATAATTCAATCTCCTTTAATTTCACTTTTGGGCTAAATTTCACCCTTAAAATCATCCCTCATAGAGAGACGGGTTTAGAGATAGGGAGAGATATTGGAGGTTATGGGTTTAGAGGGAAAAAGATATATTGGGGGTAAGGGGTTATGGTTTAGGGGTTTAGAGAGAGAGAGAGAAATATTGGGGGTTAGTGGTTTAGAGAGAGAGAGATTGGGGGTTAGTGGTTTAGAGAGAGAGAGATTGGGGGTGAGGATTTAAGGGTTGGGGATATAAAGAGAGATAAATTGGGTGTTAGTGGTCTAGAGAGGGAGAGACACATAGAGATTATATGTTAGAGAGAGAGATTGTTTGTGTGCTAGAGGATTAGAGAGAGAGAGAGAGATTGGGAGTTAGGGGTTTAGAGAGAGAGACTGTGTGTGAGTATGTGAGAGAAAGAGAAATAATAGGTTAGGGGTTGGAGAGATAAAAAAAGATTGGAGGTTAGTGTTTCAAAGATAGGTATAGATAGGGGGTTACGGGATTAGAGAGAGATAGATTGGGGATTAATAGGGGTTTAAATATACAAAGAGATCATTGGGTGAGTATAGAGAGTGCTCTAGGGGTAGGTAGGTGAGGGGTGGGGGTTTGTGTAGAGATAGAGATAAATAGAGAGAGGGAGAGAGAAGAGGGGGTTTTAGAGAGAGAGAGATTTGGGGTTAGGTTTTTAAAGAGAGATAGAGCGATTGGGGGTTAGAGGTTTAGAGAGAGAGAGAAAGAGATAGAAAGAGGGATATTGGTGGTAATTGGTTTAGAGAGAGAGAGAGATTGGGGGTTATGGGTTTAGAGACATAAGGAGAGATTGTTGGTTAGGCATTTAGAAAGATAGATTGTGTGTTCAGGGATAAGAGAGAAAAAGAGAGGGATTGTGGTCAGGGTTTAGAAAGAGAGAGAGATTAGAGGATAGGTTTTTAGAGAGAGGGAGAGATTGGTGTTGATGTATTTGTAACTTCAGAATATTTTCTTCTATGTATTACACTTGCACTTTATTATATTCCTGATGGAGATGTATTATTCCTCCAATCAGAAGTGTCATCATTTGTATTTGTAAGTGTCGCAAGTGTCGCAAGTATTATTGTAAGTTTTGCAACTTATATTTGATGGGTTATTAGACCACCTTGGTGGGGTCGGCCTTGCATGAGTCATGTGGATGGGTTATTAGGCTTCCTTAGGAAGTCGTCCCAGTTAGGGTTAAAGGGAGGTTAAGTTGTTGTATAAATAGAGAGTGTGTCTCTCTCTATTTTCTCATTCACTCAATCTTCCAACTCGCATAGTTGAGAGAGAGAAGTGCACACAAGTGGAGGAGGAGTAGCTACTGGACACATCTATCTTTTGGGGTTTGATCTTTGTGATCTTTGTATTGGTGCACATTCTATCTCTGAGGAAGCTACAGTGTTTTTCACCTTCTTGGTTTTCCCTGGTAAAATTCTTTGTGTCCATTGTCTCTTGTGATTTTTATGTTGTGCATGTTATTCTATTAGTGATCCTAGTTAATACTGAATGCAATTATCGAAAAAATTATTATGGTATCAGAGCGATACTAAGAAGAAGACACTGTGCAGCTGGGGAAGCTAGGGCTTCTTAATCTTTGTGTTTCCATCCACAGATCATCAAAGGAAGGAGGCTAGGCTCACTCTCCTTGCAAGGAAAATCCTGTCAGTAATGCGGGAAATTAGGGTTTCGAAGAAAATTGGAATTTTTGGAATATGAGACCACGGCTGGATGCTTCTCAGAAAAATAAAATTTTGGAGACCAAGATCAAACTTTTTAGCTGGGAAAAACCCCAGGCACTATCAAACCCTACTTCCAGATTTTGACAAGAAAACTAGAAACTACAGATCTGAAAGTTTCAAAGTCAATTTTGAGGGGTCAAATTTTGCATATTTCAAAATTGAAGTATACCAGCCTGATCAGCTCAGCAAGGCTCATCTTTCCATCCATTCAGAATTTTGGAATTCAGAGTTTTAATTTTTAGGGTTTCTCTGACAAACCCTAATCCAACTCCAGATCTAGTTTCAACAATTCAAGTGGTACGACCTAAATCTTTTATTTCCATTTGAGTTTCTCATTAATATGTTTCACCACACTAAGCTTGAGGATAAGCTTGAAGGGGTGTTGCTGCTACAACATCCTTCCCCAAAATTTTGAAGATATTTGGGGCCCCTCCTTCTACACGTTTTGTAACAAGTGTTTTCCTTGTATTTCAGACTTGTTTTTTCTCTCCAACTTGGAAAAATTTCAACACTTGCTTCCCAAAAGTTTTCTCAATTATTTTCTGTAAGGCAAAGTCACCTTTACTCTTCGGTGCATTTTCTAGCCTTAACTCAGCCGCTTTGGTGCAAATGTTGAGCATAAGTCGGCCGCCCTTTAGTGCAATTGCTAATCATAAATCTTCCGCTTGCCGCAAATGTTGACTATAACTCTGCTACCCTTTGGCGCAATCCCTAACTATAATTTGTCCTTTTGGTGCAATCGCTAATGCTAAATCTTCCACTTGGTGCGATTATTGACTGTAAACTCCCCACCGGCACATCTTTTTAAATAGAAATAGGCCACGTTGGCGCAAAGTTCAAATGTAAACTGACCACCTTTAACTATCATGAGTGCTAATAATATGTAGGTGCTTTGGCGCAGGATCTATGCTTAAAAGCACGCCAACACAAAAATCTCTTACGTATTTTCCATGACTCGTTGGCGCATTTGTTTTGTTAGCGCAGACGCTGAAACTAAGTCCTCCGCGTTTAGCGGAAAACGTATTCCTATAGATCCCGCCATCATAACTGCACATCGCCCTTCAACGCAGCCACCGACGCAACTTTTGGTGCCGTCCATCAGCGCAGAGACTAACATTTAGACCGTCACTACAGGCACGGAGCATAAAGTTACAATCACCATTTTGGTGTCAGACTTAAGCTTACGCTCTCCGCTTCACGCTGAAATCTATTTTTGGTTCATGTGCAACCACAGAGTTTGTACGGCCATCAATAGGACCATGTGCCGTTTTAATTGCAAGAGGTCTCGAGCCCCGCACTCATAAATTAAAAACCCACCACCTTACGTGACATAAATGCCACCCCATTATAAACGCATGCAACAGGGTTTGAAAGTTATTCTGTCATTCGCCAAGTTGAATAGAGCTCACCATTCACTATCGGAGAACAAAGCTCGCCATTTGCTTCCAGACGCCTGTGGGAACTATCGCCCGTCTTGGAACGTTCACCAGCCCTCAAGGGACCCTTCGAGTCTGACAGGTAGGTTCTCTACCCATTCCTTTCTTATTTCCCGAGGCTTTGAGTCAAGTTTTACCTCGTAGTTAGCTCGCTATCACTATACATACACTGTAAGGAATCTTTAAATGCATAGAACAGCCAATTTCTTCCTTATTCCAAAACATGAGGATACGAAGTGGCTCTACACGAACCGGAGCCTGGAGAGCCCTATCCTCGCCTACTCATTTCGGGTTTTTCCTGCTATCACTTGCTCGGCATCCTAAGTAAGTCTTTCCCATGAAACATTCCATCCCTGAGTTTTCCTGGTTACATCTCAATGGCCATAGTTTTCCCACATAGATTTCGTTCCAAGATCAAGTCTATAGATAGTGCTTGTTTCGGTTGAAACGCCATGTACACTTTCACCCCATGGAAGGGAGTGCTATGAACCATGGATGCTACATGCATGCAGTGGGTGAACAACTTTATTGGCGCAGTGAATGGCTTAGATTTTGTGACTAGCGTGTGCATAGGAAAGCATGGTGGTTATGTCGATACCTTTGAGCCAAGAAAGATTTACCAATGCTTGCTAGGTAGATACGTTTCACCTGTTGAGGATTATACATTCACGCCTAGGTCATAAAACTAAAAAAGAATGCTTGGCCAAAATCCCCTTAGAACATGATAAGAGCAAAATGGAGGTTCTACAATAGGAACATTATGAATAGCTCTATCTTTTACTTATAAAGACCAGCAACTGTGAAAGAAGAGCCCAATAAAACCACCCATGTGTTATTTACCTGCATTATTACCGCAAACTCAATGGTCTCTCTAGGCGCGCAAAAACATTTTAGGTACTTGCGCATTTCTGTGAATGACATGACACCATTAAATGCTCCAGTTCCTTATTCCTCCATTAGTCTGTCCTGGCTAGGTATTTTGATTTGAAGACACCTACATATTGAACAAAGTAATAGCGCAAATGAGAAGCTTTCTTGCTGCCTTTCCACCATGTCGATTTCCTTGTTGTTAAACTTTCCAACTCTTGTCTTTTCTCTTGGTATTACATTGACAATGAACTAGCTTTGTCGTGATAAGATAATTGAACATGAAATCAAGACAACCCTGATCTTAACCATCATTTCAAGAAGAATTAAACCATAGTGCCATTTATCTTATGAAACCACAGTGGCTTGTATAGCTTGTTGGCATTTGTGTCTAATTTTCAACTGTGAAATGGCAGCTGCAATTGTGAATTAGTTGATCATTTTGTTAAAACAGCCTCCATATTATGAAAGTGGCATATTCTGAATTTTTCATAAGTCTTTTGCTAATGCTTGATGGTTATCTAGTTAAAGCCAACTCTGTCATATTTTCTTTCACAGATCTATAGGAGGCTTTGCATTTTAATAATGGTTGAATGTCTACATATGCCTTATTTGTACTGCCCTGCTTATCGTAGGATTGTCATGCATAGGAGGTCTGCAAGGAAGAAAGCCACGCAAAATATTGACTCAGATTTAGACGTATAAATCTTGTTGGACACTTCACTCGAGACAATGTTTACTGATACACAAGCTACCACCAATGTGCCCCCTAGGAGCTCTACACCAGAATTTCAGTGGGGTGATCTATATAGGTTTAACATGGACCAAGACAATTCTCAATCCTCCATAGAAGACACGTCAGTGTATGCAAACATCCGAAGGTCTTACCTCAATAAGGCAACAAGTTGTCCTAAATTGTTCCCATGTTCTGAAGTCATTGACTGGTTTATCCATCACGTTAGGACTGACACTAGGTTCATAAATGATAAAAATGGGATAAACCTAGCACCTTTTGCTCCTGAGCATATCAAAACCACCTACAAATTACCTCAACCCAGATATTGGTTAGATAATGAATGGATAGCAGAACATCTTATGGACCCATTGGACACCGCCAGGAAAATGATGATAGCTGACAAACAGATAAGAAGGAGGAATAATAATGAGTATGAGACCAACCTCCTAAAGACTCCTTATAGACTCATTGTTCTGATGTTGAGCTGGATCTTTGGTATGCCAAATGGAAATATCTTTAAGCTCGGATGGGTAACAGTAATATTCCATATAGCTATGCATGGTACCATCTTTAATTGGGCTGATATAATTTCAGATAGCTTGGTCTCACAGCTAACTGTTTCCCAAGGAGGAATGACTCAGAAGAAGGCGAAATTCTTTATGTCCTCATACTTGATAGACTGCCTACTCAGAAAACACTCCTTCCTTGACTTGGGTTGTTCATGGAACATAAAAGAGACACCTCTCTTCATGGCCTATCAACTGACATGGGAAAGCAAGTATGCGAGCTATTACAAGCAGGTTTGCAAGAAATTCATCATCCCTCTATACCAGCTTATTTTTGTAAAGGAACCATATTGCATATCAGAGAATGCTATGCCCATTATCGAAGCATTTGGTGATTATTACCATGGTATTGAAGGTACGTATATCTGAATGAGTGGAGGATCCTTAGCTCCCTTTGTACTCCCTAGATATGCTACAGATTTTGTGATACACCAGGAAGCCATAAGGAAACTCTTTAGTGTTGATGGAATCAATAGAGTTCTCACTAAAAGGAAGAAAGGCATATATCCTCCAATGCCTTTCACTATTGGTGCATACAGCCTCCCAAAGGCCAGGGCAGGAGAAAATTATGTTCAATATTTAGACATCTTCCATTTTGGTACAAATTTTTTCAGAAGGCATGACCCTTGTGGTAAAGTTGCTGAACATATTATTGATGTCAAAACCAACTTCGAGTACGCCCATCTTATGGACCAAGAGGAAGATTGTTTCCGTAGTTCTCGGAACTTAACGGAATGAGGAAAGCACTACAAGAAGAAAGGTGGAAATAGCTCTAACCCCAGGCCTGTCGACCTAATACAAAAGGAGCAGGAAGCATCAGTGTCTCAATCAGGAGATCCGACAAGAATAGAATAAGAGGAGGATGACAGGATATTACGGGAACAAACTATCAAACATCAGCAACATCAAGAAGCAGCTAGGATTCAAATGAATAAGCTACCAAGTTTCAACAAGAAGAGGCAGCAAGAATCCAGAGAGAGCAGGTTGTTCAATTACAGCAGCAAGAAGAAGCTGCTAGAGTATAGAGGGAGCAAGAGAAAAGGGCTTTGGAAGATGAGGCTTCTAGAAGCCAAAAGGAGGAGGAAGTAAGGGCCCAAAGAGAAGAAGAAGATAGAATCATCCAAGAACAGGCTGCTAAACTATAAGAGGAGGAAGAAAAAGAGAGGATTTTGTTAGAAGAGGTAGACATATTACAAATAGAATTAGCAGAGCTATCTGAAAGGTAGGAAAAGGAGTAGACTGAGAAAACTCCCAAGCCAGAACCATCTACTCCACAAGACATGGAGTTGGATCCGCCACTGATAGACCAACCAAGGATATCTCAAGAAGGGGTTGTTTCTATTGAAGGATTAGCGTTGACCCCGTACAACCCCAAAAAGCAGTGCTAGGTGACCAACCTGGATTCCATATATTTTTACGAGCGGAAAAGGGATATCATTGATTGAAGAGTAAGGAAAATGGAAATTGGGGAGGACTTATATGAATTCAGGGTATCATAAACCAAACTAGTCCAAGGAACTGATGTTGACCCTTCATTCCAAGCCTAATGCACTGTGGCATTAGCCGAGGCGAGTAAAGCCAATACTGATCGGTTAATAAATGAGGTAAAACATTACAGAGATCAATGCTTCAAAATGAGAGATGACAGGAAGAGGGAGGTTCTAGAAGCAAATGAATTGAAGAAGAAATACAGGGAGATGACAGAAGATAAGTTAAGGATAACTTTGGGAGCTCTACAACTTGAAAATGAGAAGAATTCACTAGAGATGCAGCTGGCCATCTCCGAAGACAAGCAAAAGAACTTAAAGGCTCAGATATCAAAATTGGAGGAGCTCAAAGTTAGTAGGGCCCAACAAATTTATCTCCCCAGGGATCAGTATGAGGGGTTAATTCAAGAAAAGGAGCAATTGTTAAAACAACTCAAAGAAGCAGCGGAAAACAAGCAAGACTTGTTCACGTTTCACAAGCAAGCATGTGACATGCAAATAAAAGGCCATTAGCTGTTAGTGCTGATCTTAGGAGAAATTTGCAATGTGAAAGAAATGATCATGAAAATGAAAGCCATCGAAGTCGGAGCCTTAAAGAACAAAGACAAATTTGCAAAACATGTGGAAGAGTTAAAACAACAATTTGATTGGAGAAGAGGAAAATCTGGATTCCCCTCAAACTTGCGTGCCACCACCGAAGAAGAATTTGACTTAGATGCAAGAGTCCTTCAATTCAGTAAAGATTGTGGGGCTAGGCTAAGCTTGGAGATCAAAAAGACTGTCCACAAATGTCACTCTTTCTACTCCAAAATTAGAGAATCCCATGGCAAGTTCCACTTGGTTCTGCCTGAAACTATCTATGAATTCCGAGGACGAGAACATCTGTTGGCTAATTTGTAAAGCAAGTTGGACCAAGAATTGGACTATGTTAAAAACGTAGAGTTGATAACCCAAGATGAACTCCAACAGTTCATTGGCCATCCCGCTGTGCATATCTACTTTCTGGAAGCAATTTCTCACGAAGGAGTAGCAGGAGCAGCACAAGTCAAATCAGATCTACGCAAGCATGAGATTGTAGCAAAGACAACAATATCTGTTCGAAGCAAAATTATCTTGAGAGAGCTCAGTCAATGGGCCACCCATATCCAAAGTGTAGATGGAAAAGCATCCACAAGTGAGCCAGTTTGTGGGGATGAGTCAGTGAGTCAACAAAAGGAAGCCAAATAAAATAGATAAACCATCAGAATTCTTATTTGTCCTAATGTGAGAAAAGCTGAAATTCCTTTATTGTATAAATGCTTTAAAAAGACATCTGGCTCTAATATTTTCTTATATGGAAGGCTCTCCACGAATCTGTGGGTTTTGTAGTTGTGCAACAAAGGACAAATTAGAAGGTTCTAGAGATTAGGGTACACCTATCAGCTCAAGGAGCAATTTGTAAATTTATAAATAGAAGAATAGAAGAGGAATACGGGGCTTTTTGCAGGTGAAAGAAATTTTCTAGCTGGTACAAATTACTTTGCTGCTTGCTATAAGAACTTGAATTTTGCCTAATGAAAGCCTGGAGAGGACGTTTTTGTCTGGAAATGTGTATTGAATGCTTGCTAGAATACTCTTGTGTCATTCATATACCACTGTCAGATCTTTCTTTGCTATATGAATTATTTCTGTGTAATGGATGATTTTTCTCTTTTCTGTACAATGATGTCTGTCTTAAATGAGTAATGGAATGTATTCAGTGAATTAAAGCTATCTTCAATATATTTTATCTTCTGCAGAGATTGCATCTTTATGATTTAATGGCTATCTATATGATCTTTAGATGTTTCTTTCAGCGTATTGCTCATATTTACAGTTTGCTCCTTGCAAGGATAGATTAGATTTGCTTATACTGTTTTAGGTTAATTTAGATTATTTACCTACATTTAGCTTAGGGTACTTGCATGTCATCTTTAAATAAAATACATAAACGGTGGATCGGGCCACAACCAGTGTAAAGAACAAGAATCTTTAAATTTTACAGTACTCGGAACCATTAACCGGACGGATTCCCCACACTAAATGGTGAGCGATCGAATTGGGCTTGCTTACTAGGGAGAATCCATTTCTGATTGATGCTGCGATTTCTGAGGCATCAACAGTTTTTGGCGATAGAAGGAGGGCCACTAGTGCATGGTTGATAAAGGAGATTCCTCCATTCGTAGAAACATTACTGGAAACCCGCTTGAAACAGTAATTTCAAACAATCCAAATCTTGAAGTGACAAATCAAGAAAACCCCAATTTTGATTATGAACAATAAGAAGCACTATATGTTGTACCTTTTACAGAGGTAGAAGACTTAAGAAGGCACAAACGAGCTTATGTTAAACAACTCGGTGTTTTAAACGCAATAACTTTTCTCCCTAGAAGAAGAACTCCTAGAAGAGAAAGATAGTATACCCGTGATTCAATTCTGGTGCAGAACTTTGAAGAGTTGGTAGATTTATCTTTGGAAGAGATCATAGAACCTCTGAAAGAAGTCGATTTTGAAGATCCAGAAAATCTTGAAGATCTTTTCACTCCAAAGAATTCTCCACCTCATACTCCACATGGTTCTCCACCCAATTCTCTACATAGAGCCATGGCTATACCTACATGGAGGGCCAGGGGGCATTAAATTTAGCTGGACCATTCCACAATTTGCCTAAAAGTCCAGAGAAGGTTTTTCCTAAGTACGGCCCAGGTAAAGGCATATCTGCTGAAGATCTTCTTAAGAGTTTTTATTTAGCTTTGAATCTTTTAAATGTATAGCACGAAGATGTAGTCTGTAGGCTTTTCCCATACAAATTTGAACCGAAAGTTTCTTCCTGGTATTTTAGCTTACAATCTAGCTCAATTTCCAATTGGGAAGAGCTTGAAAAATGTTTTTTAAAGAAGTATGGGAATCAGAAAACTGTAGCTACAATTATGAAAGAATTATTGTCCATGAGAATGGAAAAGAAAGAAAAGGTTCAAGACTTCAACCAAAGGTTCACTACGCTCTTGAATAATTTCAGGGAAGCAACTAAACCTGCAGAAGAATCTTTAGTTGAATATTATACAACAGCACTTGAAGGCCCCATAGAAATTTTTGTCAAAAGAACTAAGAAGACCACCCTGATAGAAAATTTCGAAGAAGCTAGGAACGTGGAAGAAGAAGTAGACAACATTGCTAAGCATGCCTTAGATGCAAAAACAAAGCCAACAACTAATAGAAAACCCTTGCTACTTACTAGGAATAAAGAAGAGTCATTGGCGGACATGGAAAATGTAGTTAAAATGATGCAGAAATTGTCCAATAAAATTGTAGATCTTGAGACAGATAAGGAAGCTAGTACATCTAGGAAGCCTTTCAAACCATTCTACAAGAAGAGAGAAGACAATGACTAGCCTCATACACCAATGAACAACTCCCCTATTTTAAATCTAAATGAAATAGGAATGGAACACTTCTGTATCTTTCATCAAGAGCGGCACTCTGAAAAGAGATGCCCATAATGGATTAATTCTATGAGTTGAGTAATGAACCAAATGTTGGATTCATGGATTCCAGATCAAGATGGTCCTCCAGAGGAACAAACCCTTGAAGTAGAGGAAACCTCCACAAATACCACCATGGTATTATGGGACTGGGTACCTTTAAATGAATTAATAGAAGACAATCCCGTGGAGAGCCTAGTCTTTGCTGTAAACATTAACACTCGCAGTAAAGGTCCCATTGTAGATCCAGTTCCAAGCTCAACTACGCCCAAACCTAAAGTTTCCAAAGAGATACCTAAGAGACACATTATAGTCATTCCGCCTCAACCTAAAGCTAACCCAATAGCTTCCAAACATCCAAACATTGACACAACAGTCCAGCAACCAAACATCACATTGAGCAAGACAGACAATCAAACGAAAGTTGTAAAAGAATGTGATATGGGATATGACATCATTGAAGGTATAAAGAAGGTAAATGAAAATGTTTCGATATTCGATATGTGTATTTTTTTGCAACAATGAAACAAGTTGTTTTAAGCTCTTCAATCCTAGCCCAACACTCCATTAACAGACACTCAAGAAGACCCTGAAATTAATGAAGCTAGTATCGGCGGGAAATACAAATCCCAGACATTGCCTTTTCTTTTAACTTTTGAAATCTTCAATCACAATGTACACAATTGTCTGGTAGATTCTGGAGCATCTTCGAATGTCATGCCATTGTTGATCTGTAAGAAGATTAACGATCAACCAATTCCATCTCCCGCTCAGATTATTCAGTTAGATGGGACTGTTGTTAAAGTTATTGGGGAAATGAAGGATGTGCTCATTAGGTTCTCGACAGATTATAGAATATGTCAGTTCATTGATATAATGGTAGTTGACATTCCTGAATCCTATGGTTTAATCCTAAGTATGGACTAGTCCACAAAACTAAATGGTTACTTTGCAATTGATTGGTCCCATTTATGGTTACCATATCAGAATAGGCAGAATCAGATTAAAATTTTGAGGGAACCACACATGAAACAAAATGTATCTCATCTAGAAGAAAAGAACGAAGTTGTAGCCTTCTCATCTTCAGTTTTGGGGAATTATTTCTTAGAAATTGAACCGGGTAATTATCAATCTGAAACTATTAGCCATGAATCAAATAAACAGTCCTATCTCCTTCATTTTTCTCGGACTGATGATATCGATTGTAACATAGTTAGCTTAGTCACTGACTTAGATCATAAAGATACTAACTTAGTTAAATCAAATAATGTTTTTTGGACTTTATACTTTGATGGTTCCAAGACTCTGGAAGGATCTTGAGCTAGTTGTATTCTAATGGATCCTGAAAGTAATAAGTACTTATTGTCATGTAGATTAGAATTTGAGTGTACTAATAACACTACTGAATATGAAGCTTTAGTCCATGGATTGAAGAAAGCCATCGGTTTGAATGTTAGGTACCTGAAACTTTTTGGTGACTCAAAAATAGTTGTAAGACAGGTAAGAGATACCATTCACTGTATTTCACCTCATTTGAAAGTTTATCAGGCTAAGATATGGGATTTAATTACACATTTTGATGCTTTCAATATAAAATATGTTCCTAGACTACAAAATGCTGCGGCTGATTTATTAGCAACTTCCGCTTCCAGATTGGTGCCGACTAATAACAAATGTTCAATTGAACTGGTTTTTAGGCCTTCTGTCCTAGACAATATCACAAATTTTAGATTTTTCGATGATGACGGTCAGATCATCAGTTTTCTAGCAAATGAAGACATGTTCCAAGAAGCTGTGATAGACGAAGAAGAGCATGATGTTGTTTTACAAAAGAAAGATGAGGCTAAAGGAAATTTAATCCCCAAACGAGTGAGGTCACTTGAAATTCTTTTTGATCTACAGAGTAAGTTCAAGAGGCCAACAAATACTAAAACCAATAGCTCATCGATGCAACATGAATTAGTAAATCTGGGCACCAAAGCTGAACAAAA
Source organism: Larix kaempferi (assembly GCA_027924585.1). NCBI lineage: Eukaryota > Viridiplantae > Streptophyta > Pinopsida > Pinales > Pinaceae > Larix > Larix kaempferi. The sequence continues at coordinate 6,458,121 of BSBM01000960.1, read as the reverse complement.
ATTTGTTAACCTTGGTAAATGTTGTTCATGGGGAGAAAGAGATAAGTTCATCAAGATTTTTCGACAATATAAGGACGTTTTTGCATGGAATTATGAAGATTTGAAAACATATGACACCGGCATTATTCAGCATATCATACCAATGAAAGTATGTGTCAAGCCATTTCAGCAGCAATTGAGGAGGATGCAGGATGCACCCTACTCTCGAACCTCTGATTCAAAAGCAATTGAAGAAGTTACTTGATTCTAAGATAATCTTTAAGATCTGGCATTCTGAGTGGGTTTCTAACCTAGTTCGTGTAAGAAAGAAGTTAGGAGAGATAAGATTATGTGTTGAATTCAGAATTTTGAACAGAGCTTCAGATAAAGATAACTATCCCATCCCTTCAATGGAACAAATTCTTGAGATGGTATCAGGGTCAGAACTCTTCTCCGTTCTTGATGGTTTCTCTGGTTACAATCAAGTATTAGTAGCTGAAGAGGACTATCTTAAAACTACTTTCTGCACCAAGTGGGGAACTTTTGCATACCGAAGAATGTCATTCGACCTAATAAACGCAGGAGCCACATTCTAGCAAGCAATGGACATCGCCTTCCAAGGATTGGGTGTCCATTGTGTTGTCGTCTATCTAGATGATGTGACTACTTTTTCAAAGAAAAGAGAAGACCATGTTGTTCATTTAAAACATATTTTTGATTGTTGCCGAAAATATAGTATTTCTTTAAACCCCAAGAAGAGTGTGTTTGTTGTTCTTGAAGGTAAACTTCTGGGTCATATCATTTCAAAAAAGGGAATTTCAATAGATCAAGAGAGAGTGCAAGTTATCAATAAAATTCCCATGCTCCATAACAAAAAATCCAAGTAGTCAGTTATGGGCACTATCAATTTTGTCCGAAGATTTGTCCCCGATTTCGCTCAAACTGTTAAACCTTTGCAGCAAATGGTCAAGCAAAGCACACAGTTCAAATGGATAGAATTAGAAAAGGATGCATTCAGAGATATTAAAGCAGCCATAGCTAATGCTCCTTCCTTAAGAAGCCCAGATTTTGACAAAGATTTTGTCTTGTATACTTTTTCTTCAGAGGACTCTCTCGCAGCTGTGCTCATGTAAAAGATAGATTTAGGAGACGAATACCCAATCTCGTTTATGAGCACTGGTCTGCAAGGTGCTGAACTGAAATATCCTGTTGTCGACAAACATGCATATGCCGTGTTCAAAGCAGTAAAACAGTTCAGACTATATATTCTTAAGAACAGAACTAAAGTTATAGTTCCCCACCCAGCTGTCAAATCCCTTTTCATTCAAAAGGAGTTGCAAGAAAGAAGGGGAAATTGGGTCACAACTCTTCAAGAATATGACTTAGAATTTAAACCAACCACCATCATTAAAGGACAAGGCCTATGTAAATTTCTTATTGAACATACAATTGATGAAGAGCAGGATTGGAAGAATGAAGCTGAGCTAAATTCAGTCGAAGTATGTCCCATTTTCACAGCTCCTGAATCATGCATGGTATAGGGATTTAGTGCATTACTTGCAATAAGGGTACCTACCAGAACACTGGAGTTCTAAACAAAGAAGGGCCCTCCGTATAAATTCAACAACTTATCAGATCATTGACAGAATACTTTTGAGAAAAAATTATGATGGAGTTTTTCTTAGATGCCTAGAAAAGGAGGATGCAGGTAAAGTCGTCAAGGAGTTACACGATGGCCCTACTGGGGGATATTATTCAGGGGAGACAACAACTCACAAAATACTGAGAGCTGACTATTACTAGCCCACTTTATTCTGGGATGCCCATACTTATGCACGGAACTGTGATGTATGCCAAAGGAGTGTTGGAAAATTACCTAAGGCAGCAGGACCCTTACAGCTGGTTATCATCTCAGAACCTTTCGAACAATGGGGTATAGATGTCATCGTAGAGATAAAACCAAATTCTTCTCTACAACATTGATACATCTTGACAGCCACCAACTATTTTACCAGATGGATAGAGGTTGCCCCATTTCACAAGATCAATGACGATGTAGTCATCAGTTTCTTGAAAGAGAACATCATAACCAGGTTTGGGGTTCCACTTTCCCTAGTATTTGATAATGCCACTTATTTCTCGTCTTTTAAAATAAATGAATTTGTTTATGAAATGGGAATTAAATTGCATTATTCGGCCAATTACTACCCCCAGGGAAATGGAGTAGTTGAGTATTTGAACAAAAACCTCATCCAATTCTCAAGAAGACTGTGATTTAAAATCCACGAAGCTGGCATGTAGCTCTCCCAAATTCCTTATGGGCAGATAGGGTGACTCTAAAGAATGCATTAGGGGTTTCCCCTTACACCCTTGTCTATGGCAAGGAAGCCATCCACCCTCCCAACATATTGCTTCCATCCTTGCAATTGTCCCAATCCTCCCAAGGGTCTGGTAGTCAGGTTTTACAATCTAGGATTGACACCCTGCTTCAAATTGAAGAATCTTGACAGAAAGCCAAGAACCGATTCCATCAACACCAAGATATAGTCAAAAGATGGTTCGATAAAAGGAAGTCTGATAAACGAAGTTTTGAAGTAGGAGATTTAGTTCTGAAATGGGACCATCATCACGAAGGCAAGGGAATGCACACGAAATTCCAACATTTATGGGTAGGCCCTTACCAAATTTCTGCAAAGCTCAGCTCATCCACTTATAAGCTAACAGACCTCCAGGGAGAGGAAGTAACCCTTCCCCTCAACGGCCTCGCCATGAAACAATACTTTGCATAGTCTCTTTGAGGTTTTCTGTACATAAATAAACAATTTATTTGTTTTGTTTTATTTAGAAATGGTCTCGGTAGTTAGGTTTGTCATTTTCACTCAATTTTCATCTAAGTTTCCTCGTTTTCTAGGCTAATAAAACCCAGCTCAACTCCTAGCTTAGTAGTAGTATAGAACTCTTAGCAAAATCGAAATCTTGAAGACGGAATCTCATTTGTAAAGAGAATGTAGCTTTGTGACTTTGCTTTCACTGATCAGTCTTTGAAAGGGGGGAGATACTCTTCTGTTTGGTCAAAATAGCCCCACTCAAATGATTAATGATCCAATGTTTCTCTCTCACTATCTTAAGGCTCCACTCATTTTAACATTAATTCATGTCTCAAGGTTTCCTTGCTATTATGGAACCACGAAAAGGAAGCATGCTTCACAGAGGTATGGTATTTAAAATAATCCCATGCTAGAAAGAAAATCCTAAAGGCGTACATCAAAGGGTCTGATTTCCAGAAATTCTCGCCTCAATCAAAGCATGGCTGAGATAAAAGAAAAATGTTCAAATCTAGAAAGGTGTTCAAATAAGCTTAGCTCAAACAAGGGTCTTCTCTGTCCGTGAAGCTTGATAAATCAAATAAAAACTTTCGCTCACACAAAAGGACATTATGGATTGAAGAGCCCAAATTAAAGACTGGAATAGTAAGGTATTTCTGGAAGACTCAAACAGCAAAAGCTGTCAAAAAAATAAACATCCAAAAGGGTGCAGATAGCATGGGAATGAGGAAAAAATGAATATCTCTGTGAAGTACTATTATGATCCTGTGGAGTCCTCTTTTAGTTAAGGCACCAAAAAGACAGTCCTAAAAGAATTAAATCCATACTCCGGCCTTGAGAGAGTTTGGAAGAAATATAAGTCTTATCCCCCTTTCTCCCAAAAGACCAATATGATTAAGAGATCACCCCATTCTTAAAAGTTGAACTGTGAGGCATTTTGTTGCGCGTGAAGCTGTCAATTTAGATGTCATTCTAAGTCATGATGGGACTTTGTTTCGGAGATTTGTGTTCGCCAGCGAATCGCCAATTGTTGTTGCTGCAACATCCTTCCCCAAAATTTTGAAGATATTTGGGGCCCCTACTTCTACACATTTTGTAACAAGTGTTTTCCTTGTCTTTCAGACTTGTTTTTTCTCTCTAAATTGGAAAACTTTCAACACTTGCTTCCCAAAAGTTTTCTCAATTATTTTCTCTAAGGCAAAGTCACCTTTACTCTTTGGTGCATTTTTTAGCCTTAACTCAGCCGCTTTGGTGCAAATGTTGAGCATAAGTCGGTCGTCCTTTAGCGCAATTGCTAATCATAAATCTTCCACTTGCCACAAATGTTGACTATAACTTTGTCGCCCTTTGGCGCAATCCCTAACTATAATTCATCAGTTTGGCACAATCGCTAATGCTAAATCTTCCACTTAGCGCGATTATTGACCGTAAACGCCCCACCGGCGCATCTTTTTAAATAGAAATCGACCGCGTTGGTGCAAAATTCAAACGTAAACCGACTGCCTTTAACTATCATGAGTGAAAATAATATGTATGTGCTTTGGCGCAGGATCTATGCTTAAAAGCATGCCGACACGAAAATCTCTTAAGTCTTTTCCATGACTTGTTGGCGCATTTGTTTTGTTAGTGCACACACTGAAACTAAGTCCTCTGCATTTAGCACAAAATGTATTCCTATAGCTCCCACCATCATAACTGAGTGCTGCCCTTGAACGCAGCCACCGGCGCAACTCTTGGTGTCGTCCATCAGTGCAGAGACTAACACTTAGACCACCACTACAGGCATGGAGCATAAAGTTACAATCACCGTTTTGGTGCCAGACTTAATCTTACGCTCGCCGCTTGGCACTAAAATCTATTTTTGGTTCATGTGCAACCACGAAGTTGGTAGGGCCATCAATAGGACCATGTGCTATTTTAATTGTGAGAGGGCTCGAGCCCCGCGCTAATAAATTTGAAACCTGCCACCTTACGTGACATAAATGCCACTTCATTATAAATGCATGCAACGGGGTTTGAAAGTTATTCTGTCATTCGCCAAGTTAAACAGAGCTCACCATTCGCTATCGGAGAACAAAGATCGCCATTCACTGTCGGATGCCTATGGGAACTTTTGCCCATCTTGGAACGTTCGCCAGCCCTCAAGGGACCCTGTGAGTCTTATAAGTAGCTTCTCTGCCCATTCCTTTCTTATTTCCCAAGGCTTTGAGTCAAGTTTTACCCCGTAGTTAGCTCGCTATCACTATACATACACTGTAAGGAACCTTTGAAGGCATATAATAGCCAATTTCTTCCTTATTCAAAAACATGAGGATACGAAGTCGCTCTACACGAACCGGAGCATGGAGAGCCCTATCCTCACCTGCTCATTTCGAGTTTTTCCCGCTATCACTTGCTCGGCATCCTAAGTAAGTCTTTCCCACGCAGCATTCCATCCCTGAGTTTTCCCAGTTACATCTTAATGGCCATAGTTTTCCCACATATACTTCATGCCAATCTCAAATCTATAGCTAGTGCCCATTTCAGTTGAAACGTCGCGTACACTTTCACCTTGTGGAAGGGAGGGCTATGAACCATGGCATCTACGTGCATGCAGTGGGTGAACAGCTTTATTGGTGCAGTGAATGGCTTAGATTTTGTGACTGGCATGTGCATAGGGAAGCATGGTGGTTATGTCGATACCTTTGAGCCAAGAAAGATTTACCAATGCTTGCTAGCTAGATATGATTCACTTGTTGAGGATTATACATTCGCACCTGGGTCATAAAACTAAAAAAGAATGCTCAGCCAAAATGCCCTTAGAACATGATAAGAGAAAAATGGCAGTTCTGCAGTAAGAACATTTTGAATAGCTCTATTTTTTACTTATAAAGACCAGCAACCGTGAAAGAAGAGCCCAATAAAACCACCCATATGTTATTTACTTTCATTATTTGCGCAAACTCAATGGTCTCTCCAGGCGCACAAAAACATTTTAGGTACTTACGCGCATTTCTTTGAATGACATGACACCATTACATGCTCCAGTTACTTATTCCCCCATTAGTCTATCTTGGCTAGGTATTTTGTTTTGAAGACACCTGCATATTGAACAAAGTAATAACACAAATGAGAAGCTTTCTTGCTGCCTTTCCACCATGTCGATTTCCTTGTTAAACGTCCCAACTCTTGTCTTTTCTCTTGGTATTACATTGACAATGAACTAGCTTTGTCGTGATAAGCTAGTTGAACATGAAATCAAGACAACCCTGATCCTAACCATCATTCCAAAAATAATTAAACCATAGTGCCATTTATCTTATGAAACCACAGTGGCTTGTATAGCTTGTTGGCATTTGCGTCTAATTTTCAACTGTGAAATGGTAGCTGCAATTGTGAATTAGTTGATCATTTTGTTAAAACAGCCCCATATTATGAAAGTGGCATATTCTGAATTTTTCATAACTATTTTGCTAATGCTTGAGGGTTATCTAGTTAAAGCCAATTCTGTCATATTTTCTTTCACAGATCTATAGGAGGCTTTGCATTTTAATAATGGTTGAATGTCTACATATGCTTTATTTTTAGTGCCCTACTTATTGCAGGATTGTCATGCATACGATGTCTGCAAGGAAGAAAGCTGCGCAAAAGATCGACTCAGATTCATATGTAGAAATCCTGTTGGACACTTCACTTGAGACAATGTTTACTGATACACAAGCTACCACCAATGTGCCCCCTGTTACAGCATAATATTCCACCTTGTGAGAATCAACATTCTTTGGCCTGTAGGATCCATTTCACTGACTCAGATTCACTTTATATCCTTCATACATATTTTTTCCTCATTTTTCCTTTGACCCTCTTGTTGCATCGCTATAGCAAGCGTACCCACGAGTTGCATCACTATAGCCTGCGGGTATCAAGTAAAATGGTAAAAATCACTAGTTTATTACTTTTTACTCCCAAAAAGTGGTCATTGGGTGACCTTTGGCTCTCCATATGCCCAAGTAATGTCTCTATGTGTCCTTTCACTTGCTTTTGAGAGGACTATATATTGAGCACATATGGCTTATGGATGGGAGGAGAAAGAAGAGCAAGAGAACTCTAGTGGATTTTTGCCCTATCTTGAGGCTACACTCATTGATCCTTGTAGTTGTGAACCCTTTATGTTCACCTTCCAAACTCCTATCTAGTTTGAGTTTTCCATTCATGGAGGATTGAAGTGGTGGAGGCACAAGTGGATTGATCCAGATCTTGGTTCAAATTGGTTGTCGGCAAGAGGTCATATCACTTTGTACTTCTTCTTGTTTATTAATAGAAATACTCATATTCTCGTCCATTAATGTTGTAAATGTTGTTTATCTTACATTGGGTTGCATTTACTTGTTATACCATGCACCATTGCTATTGATGATGTTAATGTCGTTTACATATTATATGTACTTGTTGTATATTGGCTGTCAAGACTAATTTGCAGATTCAAGTGCACGGATTGAAAAGCTCCAACGGGGATCTACATCAAACATTTGGATCGAGGTTGGTTATCTTCTTCCTTATCTTAGCATTTTCATTTATATAGCATAGTTCTATGAATTGAGTTGATTTCTGGTATTCATATGTCTGTTGTGGTATACCCCAAGCCATAGTGAGTTTTCTCCAACACAAAAATGGCGACTCCGCTGGGGAAAACATCCATCTTGGGGATTTTTTAGCACTAGTCCAAAATTATAGTTGTTGTTTGTCGAAGCTCTGTGTCACTTATCTGACATTGAGATACACTATAGAAAACTTGCTTTTTCTAAGCCATTGGACTCTCTGTTTTCCAATTTACCTTTCCTTGCCCGCAGGCTAGCCTAGCTCTACCCACGTATACCCACCTCTATTTTCTCTACTGCTCGTGGGTACCCGCAGGTATTCCTTCGACAGTAGCATACAACTCCAGCTTTTGTTGGTTTATGACCTTTGGTTCTTGCTGGGTTGGTTTTGGTTGATCTTGAGTCTTTGTTAGCATGTTTCTTGACTGTTCCATGCCTTGGTTGTGACCAGAACTCTTCGTTTCTCTTGGTTGAGCCTTGTTGGTTTTTTACCCATCTTTGGATTTAGCCTTGTTGGTTTTTTCCTTTTGAGCTCATTCCTTTGGCTGAGTCTAACTATTTGGTATCTTCCTGGCTATCTTAGTGATCTCCTTGGCATATCAGTGACTAGATTGTAGGATTTTGCTTGCATTTTTCATTTCCATATATTGAAAAATACAAAAAAAAATACATATAGTTTTTGCATTTTCCTTTCGTTTATAAGCGAAAATACAATTTTTTTTTTCTTTTATGTATTGCATCTTGCATTGAGTGCTTTCTGCCTTCATTTATATTCTGATTGTGCATTGAAAAAAGATAAAAGGATTGCATATTTAATTAGGGGCCTTGTTTTCATTGGATAGATGAGTCTAGGATTTGACGATTTTGCATACTATTGAGTCTTACACATCACTAGTTTCACGATCATATCCCTTGAGTAATCACATCCATTAAAATTAATTCTTAATCTTAAAATTGATTAGACCGATTTTATTTATAGGGTACACCAACTAGCATAGGTTTAGAGTCTTGGAATAGATCATTGTGAGTTAACAATCCAATACTACTAGACAAAACATTAGGTGTCTGACCAGGGAGTGGAGGAATCCATGGTATAGATCAGTGTTCTCAGGAAGCACTACTCATGCCAGAGTTAAGCATGAGGTCACCGGAGGTTGGTTGAAGGGATATCCCTCTGATACCGGCTGAATGTGGGAGATATTTCCAGGATTTGTTCATATCTAGGGGTACCGAAGGTTCGTCCTCTTGTGCTTCGGGCTTAGCTACCCTGCCCATATGACCGATCCCACCTGTGACTGTCCCCCTGAGCATTGGTTATATTGCGGTGACCATAGTTTCCTTACCTAGGTATCGCACAGGGTACTTGCAGTGGTTATACTGTTTGTGTCCTGATTCAGATAAGGATTGGACAAAATAGTTGTGTTTTTGTAGTGGAATTGACCCTATACATGCAGTGAAGCCTGAGTGTCTCTATAACTGATTATGTTACCTCCGGCTATAGTTTGGGAGTCTCAAGACTCTCCTAGGTGAGACATATCAGCTCTAGTGTCGGGAGCTCATTTAGCCACTCTGTTTGTCTGCTCTTGGCTGTAGTTTCTCTAGGTGTGTGCTTTTGATTTAATATTTTTGATCAATAGTTGGCCTTTAGGGGACGTTTTGATTATATATTCTCCCCGGAAATATTGTGGTGCGGAGCCCTACTCTCCACCGATCCCGTCAGTTGGCTGGTTTAAAGCCGGCTGAGGTTTCATGCCATATTGCTAGAGGACGCCGGAGGGCTCCCTCTAAGTCTTTAGATTCTTACGAGGCTTACGTCCAAGACATCATGACTGCTACACATTCTGATACTAAGGAAAAACCTTCGACTCCATCGGGTAGAGTTGACCACACTTTCAATCCCCATACTCCTCGTGAGGAGTGGGGCGGTGATCCACCTGAGACTCAACCTGGTTCTATTTGGCCTAATCCACTTGAACAAGATCTGCTCGTTCCTTCGAATCTGGATAATTATCTTCATGGAATGCCAACTTTACCCGAGGATGAAGAACAAGATGATCGATTCGTTCCTTCGTTTCCACGCAGTTATAGATACGGGATGCCAGAGTTACATGACAACACTGGTCCTATGATCAACCCGACAGCACTCTCTTTTGGTATGCCTAGTCATAGTATAGTTGAACCTTCCACTACGTTTGGTAGTCACGCTAGCACTAGTCATGGTGTTAGCCATACTATACCCACTGGGGGCATTACCCTCGCTGGGGGAACTACGTTGTCTACTCACACACATAGTATGGGGAATGGTCATGTTCCTCCTAACAATGCTAATGTTGGAAGAATACCACCTCCTAGGATTACCCAACCTAATAGGAACGTTGTTCGAAACTCAACTCGCGATCCACCACCTAATACAAGTGCCACTACTCGTCAACCTAGGACTACTTTTACGGATGTTAATGCTCCTCCCAACCACGGGGGTGGACATATGCCGCATAGTTTTGTGTCCACTACCACCACTAGTAATGCTAATGTAGGGGGTGGGAATATCTCCTATCCACATGGACATCATGCCACCATCCCTGCTACTAGTCACACTAATGGTGGAGTGGGGAATACTTCTCATGCTTCTGGTAACCACACAACTTCTCAAGCTAATCCTAATGCTGGGGGTGGGAACATACCATACCATTATGGTCATTACAGCACGGTTCCCACTATGAATAGTACATATATGCCCCATACTCATGGTGGCAACCCTTACTACAACACAGTCGATGCTGGCCACCAGTACAACCCACCACCCCAATATGGTGCCCAAAACACGCACATACCTACTTACTCTTAAATGGGTCAGGAAGGAGGAGGTTATCAATCCTATGGCCATGGGAAAGCTTATGGTCCGTCAGGTCCTTATTATCAGCAGTTTAATCCTTATGGTCAAGCTTTTGGTCCATCTTATAAGACGGTTCCGTTTAACCAACCTTTTATGGGGACTTATAATCAAGCTTTTCAGCCTCAGCTCCCGTTCCTTGCACACTTGAATCTTCCAGATCTTTCGAAGCTCATGAATGATCTGGTGTGTCACGACCCTATTTGGCGCCTGGTCCCTACCAAGCTCCCTTCGAACATTCCTAAGTTTGAGGGGAAAGGTGGTGACGACTCAAGAGATCATGTCATGACATTTCACCTTTGGTGCTCCTCCAACTCATTGAATCACAATTCCATTAGATTGCCACTATTTCAACGCACCCTCATGGGGGCAACCGTGAAGTGGTACATTGAGTTTCCTGGAAACACCTATAGGGGTTTTAATGAGATCACTTTGGTTTTCTTAGATCATTTCTAGTTGTCGGTTCTCTATGATACCGGCACTGCAATTTTATCTACCCTTCCGTCAGAATAAGGCCATGCATATTTCTGACCACGTTCAAGAGTGGCGTCGGCGGAAAAGGTTACTGAAAGCCAAAATTCCTCCAGAGTTCCTATTGGAATGGTTCCTCAAGTCTCTACTCCCATACATTGCTAAGGATGTTTCAATGTCCGGCATTGTGACTGAGGAACAAGCTATCTTGAAAATCTAGCAGTTAGACTTATTATACTCTCAATCTGGCATTTTGTATGACATCATCCCTGATGCACCGCATATATTCCATGAGCCCATGTCAGTTCCTGGACCGCATGTCGATGGCATTGTTGGATCTGCAAGAACTCACCCCATAGATTTGGTAGCTAACCAAATGCAGAATTTGTCGCTAAACTACTCTACTCCCAGACAGGTTCACACCTTGTCCACTTCCACCCCATCGTCCGATGTACAAAGTGTGAAAACGACAAACCAGTCAGGTAACCAGCAACCTGGTGGTAAGAAAAAGGGGAGAAATAATCGTAAGGGTGGAAACAATGGGAATAACAATAGCAATCGCAATACCCCCCATAAAGATAATGCCAACCCTCCTCGGGAAGGCGGAAATGCTGGTGAGGATCGTAAACCTAGGCGTAAGGTGAAGTTTCCTTGCAAGCTCTGTGGGGAAGACCATCTTACTCACTTATGTCCTTGTATTGAAGAAGCATCGAAGCATTTGGCACAGAGCCCAGCTGTCTTGAAGGATCCCCTACCTCATCACCAAAACATGGCTTTGCATGCTCCCACCACCGATTATGGATCTACTGGGATGACCATGTCTTCTTCCAATACTAGTGGTTATGGATGTGTGAACATGGTTCAGTCAAAGGTTAGTGTTGCCACTCATCAGCACGATTATGATGCACCACAACCCAATTTGGGGAGTGAGCCTCCCCCTCCTCCTGACAATTCTTTGCATATCGAGAAGCCCTCTATTATGCCGCAGATACCGAAAGGTGTTCTTAAGCGCTCTACGCATAATCCTAATGCTCAAGCCTCCCACAACTACTCCATCATAGAAGATTTGGGCCAAACTCCATGTGCCATGTCAGCTCTTGAAGTTTTGCAAGTCTGCCCTTCTCAGAAGCATGCTCTTTTGAGTGCGTTAGGAGTTCAGGATGGGGGAAGTCCCACTATTATCAAGTTCAATACTACTGATGTCCAACCTCGCTTACCCTACCACGTGGCTTTTCAAATCCAGGTGGTGTGCCTTCAGATTTTTGTCAAACGTACTATGGTTAACGAAGGTGCCTCTACATCAGTAATGTCGTTAGCTTGTTGGAAAGCTCTTGGCTCTCCTCCCCTACTCACGTCTAGAACCACGCTCACTGCATTCGATGGTCATTGATTTAAGCCGCATGGAATTATCCCTTCCCTTGTTGTCTCCTTGGGAGGTAAGTCTATGCCTACTGAAGTCGAGGTGGTTGATGTGCCCATCGACTACAACCTTTTACTAGGTCGGAATTGGATGTATGCCATGAAAGCTTTCGTGCCCACTGTATTTAGAGTTATCTGCTTTCCTCATGAAGGAAAGATTGTGAGCATCGATCAGCTAGATTACATTAACTCCTCTTCCATAGCATCCATGGGATCCATAGTCCTGCAGGTTACTCATTCTCAGCCAGCAAATGGGAACATGGGTGTTGGCATGTACCCTTCATTGATGGGAACTTATGATTTTGCTGCACCTGTGAATTTTATTGGAACCATTACTGACGATGCGTCTCCTCCTTCACATAATATGTCATTCTGGACTTCATATTTCGATGATCCATGGACTTTACCGTCCACGAGTTCCACTTCTGGAAACATTTCGCATGTCGGTATGTCTATGCCACTATCTGTAGCTAAGCTTGATTACCAGAATATTCAACAAGCCACTGCAGAACCGGATCTCTCTTCTTCCCAGACAGTCGAGGAAGATCCCGTTACTCTATTGGTTTGGGCAGCCAACTCGTCTTGTTCCCATGATTTCCTCGATGATACTTTTCCTTCTAACGAAGCTATTATGGAGGCCATGTGTGGTAGTGAGAGACCTTGGGAAGATATGCACCATCGCTCTTATTTCCTTCCCAAACTCGGGCTTGCCGAACGAGAAGAGTTTAGGACGAATCTAGCAGAGATGGTTGGTCACCCTGTGGCTCTTTTGGAGTCACATGATGTTTTTGCTGAAGGGAATATGGCTAACATTTCCCCAACTACGTCGATCAATACCTCTCGTACTCCCGGAATAGTTGAGAATGTCTACATCGGTGATAATTGCACTCTTGAGGAGATTGCTATTTACACCGAATTGTTTACAGAACTCCGGGAAGCTTTTGCCTGGTCATATGAGGAGATACCAGGAATAGACCCCCACATTGTTGAACATGAGATTAGAACGTATCCCAATGCTAAATCGGTTCGACAACGCTTACGTGCTGTGAACCCTAGAAAAGCAGTCGCTATCAAGGAAGAGGTGGAGAAATTGCTCAAGGTTGGTTTCATCTACCCTGTTCCCCTTACCGAATGGGTTTCAAACCCCATTCCTGTGGATAAGAAGTAGGGAACGATCTGTGTATGCACCAATTTTAGAGATTTGAACCGTGCATGTCCGAAAGACAACTTCCCCACACCATTCATAGATCAAATCTTGGATGCTTGCACCGGAAGTGAGATTTTTTCCTTCATGGACGGATTTTTCGAATATAACCAGATTCAAATCAGACCTGAGGATCAACATAAGACAGTTTTTATTTGTTCTTGGGGAATGTTTGCATATCAAAAAATTCCCTTCGGCCTTAAAAACGTTAGAGCCACATTTCAGTGTGCCATGACCTATGCCTTTCACGATCTTAAAAATATTATGGAGCTTTTCTTGGACAATATTGCCGGCCATTCTCGCAAGAGAGTGGACCACCCCAAGCACCTCCGCATGATTCTCGAACGATGTATATGATACAACATTCGATTGAATCCTAACAAATGCATCTTTGTTGTAAGGACGGGTCGCCTTTTGGGCTTCATAGTTTCGAAAGAGGGTATTAGAGTCGATCCTCTCAAAGTTGAGGCAATACTTCAGTTGCCTCCTCCACGTAATTTGTTACAACTTCAGAGCCTCCAAGGGAGAGCTACTTTTCTACACCATTTCATAGTCAATTATGCTAATCTTACCAAAGGTTTCGCGCACTTATTGAAGAAGGACACACCTTTTATGTGGGATGAGTGAGCCCAGCAGTCTTTCGACGCCCTTAAGAAAGCTTTGGTATCGGACCCTATGCTTAGTCCACCCGGCTTCGCATGAGACTTTATTCTTTATGTGGCCATGTCTCAAGAGACGATTGGCATGGTCTTGGTTCAGGTTGATGATGCGCTTGTCAAGCATGTCATCTATTATCTTAGTCAAAATCTAGTAGACATTGAGCTAAGGTAACTCATGTGGAAAAGTTGGTGCTTGTGACTGTTCATTCAGTCCAGCAGTTACAACATTACATTCTGCTTAGAACCACCACAGTTGTCGCACATATCAATCCATTTCAGTTCGTGCTATCACGACGCCTTATCAGGGGGGAGTACAATAAATGGATTGTTATCCTTCAGGAATTTGATCTCGATTTTGCTTTGGCAAAGTCAGTGAAATCATTAGTATTTGCTGAGCTTATGTCAGACCTTCCAAGACTTGATGAGGATGTCATTCATGAAGATTCCTTTGTGGATGAGCACTTATTTCTAATCTCGTCAGAGGACCCTTGGTATGGGGATGTCATTGTATATCTCCAAATTTTGAAGTTTTCTCCGCACTATTCACGAGATGAGCGACGGCGTGTGAAACATCACGCTAAAGATTATACTATCATCGGTGACACTCTGTATTGCCAAGGAAAGGACTCTATTCTTCGTCGTTGCTTAACTCATGAAGAAGCAGAGCGGGTGCTTAATGATTGCCATGCTGGGGCGTGTGGTGGTCACTTATTCGAGCTTGCTACAGCCCAACGTATTATGTGAGCTGGTTATTTTTGGCCTTCTATCTTTAAGGATTGTGTTAATGCTGTGAAGACATGTCACCCTTGCCAGGTGTTCTCTCGGAACATTCACTCGCATGCAACGCCGCTTCGTTCGGTTGTCACTGTTGGTCCCTTCACCAAGTGGGTGGTGGATTTCATGGATTGCAAACCAGCTTCGGCTGGGGGGCATCACCATATCATAGTGGCCATGGACTATTTTTCCAAATGGGCTAAGGCCATGCCTACTGTTAAAGATGATGGTGCTACAATAGCCCACTTCGTATTCAATCAAATTACCACTCGGTTCGGTAGTCCAAAAGAGATTGTCACTGACCATGGTAGTCACTTTCAGAACAAGATGATATAGGATTTTCCTCTCAAGCTTGGGTTTCATCAAGAACACTCATCCTCTTATTATCCCCAAGCGAATGGTCAAGTAGAAGCAGTCAGTAAGTCTTTGAAGACCATTCTCCAACATACAATCCAACAAAGCAAGACCAATTGGCACATCATCTTATATCCTGCTTTGTGGGCATATCGAACCGCAGTTAATACTGCCGATAGTTTTTCACCATTTCAGCTAGTTCATGGTGTGGAGTCACTTTTACGGATTGAATGCGAGATCGCTTCACTTAAACTTGCTATAGAGCTCCTCCCTGATTTGATGGGTCTTGAGCAACGTTTAATCCACCTTGAGCAACTTAACGAGCAACGTCGAGATGCCATTGTGGCTATATATGCCAACAAACATCGTATTGAGGTTCAGTACGATAGGTATGTCCATCCCCGGCAATATGCTGAAGGTGACTTGGTCCTCTTATATGACCAAGCTAAAGAACCCGTGGGGGCAGGCAAGTTCAACCCCATGTGGCACGGTCCTTACATCGTGAGGCATGTCCTGGAAAAAGGAGCCTATGAATTAGAAGACTATGAGGGGACTGTCTTGAAGGAGCCTAGAAATGGGCTCTACCTCAAGCGGTATTACGCTTGAACCTCTAGTTCAGGCTGATACTTTTGTCTACTATTGTATAGTTGCTTCTGTACATAGTTTAGATTTCTTTTTAGTTTTCGGGTCTGTTGATTAGCTTCCATTTGATTGACAGATGTCAGCACCATTTCCTATGTTCTTAGGGTTCATAGATGGTGCTAGCCATCATACACAGTAGCTTGCTTCTGCTGACTGGGTTATTTTCTCACCCGACCACCTAGTTGTGTCCTCAGGAGGTGCTTGTCTTGGTCCTACTGTTAATATTTAATATGCTAAGACAGAAAATAGCAGCATTACATTCCATTTCACAATAATAGCATATACAGGATCACTAAAGAAACAACAAGCACAACAAAATACAAGAGACACAAATTTATCCTTGGAAACCCTCATGGGGTAGAAAACCCAGCAAAGCTTCCTCAATATAGATAACCAACAATATACAAAGATGAAAACCAGTGACATGATCTCCTCTTCCACCATAGCAGACCTCTCCTCCACAAGTGCGCTACATTCTGAGTGAGGGAAGTGTGTGTATACTGAGGAACACACCTCCTCTATTTATACACATCTCCGACTTGTACTTTATATTAACTAGGTCGGCCCCAACTTTACCACTGGGTTAAACACCCCACTACAACTGACTGGGCCGACCCCACTAGGGTGGTCTAATAACCCTTTGACCCACATAACAAATACAGGGCCAACCCCCACTAGGGAAGTCTAATAACCCAAGTTACCACATTCCGACGGAGGAATAAACATCTCTGGATATACAATAAGATCTTCACGGAGGAATGAAACATCTCCGGAATAATAAAGTACAAATATAATATTCTTTGAAGTTACAATATTTCAACACTCCCCCTTAACGAGAAGGATATTATAACAACATCTACACGAGCAAGGATTCATCAACATCATACATGATACATCTATAAATCATTGGAAGCTTTCTCAACATCATCAGTAACTCAAGCAGTTACTGGAACATCTTCAATACTGGAACATCAACATCTTCAGTACTGAGTCTTTATCTTCTGCAACACTCGAATAGCTATAGCAACATCAACATCTGGATCCTCGTGATCGTCAGCATCGTCATCACACGATCATCAACATCATCATCTAGACCATCACAATCAACAACATCGTCATCTAGACCATCACGATCAGCAGCATCATCGTCTAGATCATCACGATCAGCAGCATCGTTGTCTAGACCATCATGATCAATAGCATCATCATCTAGACCATCACGATCAACAACATCATCATCTAGATCATCACGATCAACAGCATCATCATCTAGATCATCACGATCAACATCATCATCATCTAGACCATCACGATCAGTAGCATCGTCATCTAGACCATCACGATTAGTAGCATCGTTATCTAGATCATCACGATCAACAACATCAACAATACAAGTATCCACGCCAATACAAGTATACACATCATCAATACAAGTATCCACACCAATACAAGTATCCATATCATCAATACAAGTATCCTCATCAGTACAAGTATACATATCATAAATACAAATATCCTCATCAATACAAGTATACATATCATCAATACACGTATCCACACCAATACAAGTATACACATCATCAATACAAGTATCCACACCAATACAAGTATTTATATCATCAATACAAGTATACATATCATAAATACAAGTATCCTCATCAATACAAGTATACATATCATCAATACAATTATCCACACCAATACAAGTATACACATCATCAATACAAGTATCCACACCAATACAAGTATACACATCATCAATACAAGTATCCACACCAATACAAGTATACACATGATCAATTTAAGACACCATAACATGTCTAGGGACGATACAGTCCACTCGTCAACTTAGACAAAGTCTAAGGACCACTTTCTTGGAGACATATGTCTACGGATCAATTCAGGGACCGAAGTCTAGGGATGATATGATCCCCTCTCGTCCACTGGGGACCACTTCTCAGAGACATCTGTCTACGGGACAATTCAGGGACTGAAGTCCGGGGATGATACAATCCCCATCACGTACATTTTGAACTCATGGTTCTGGGATGATGCAATCCCCATCACGTACATTTTGAACTAGTGGTTCCGAGATGATGCAATCCCCATCACGTACATTTTGAACTAGTGGTTCCGGGATGATGTAATCCCCATCACGTACATTTTGAACTAGTGGTTTTCGGGATGATGCAATCCCCATCACGTACATTTTGAACTAGTGGTTCCAGGATGATGCAATCCCCATCATGTACATTTTGAACTAGTGGTTATGGGATGATGCAATCCCCATCACGTACATTTTGAAATAGTGGTTCTGAGATGATGCAATCCCCATCACGTACATTTGGAACTAGTGGTTCCAAGATGATGCAATCCCCATTAGTCCACTAAGGACTTCATTCACGGAGACCATATGTCTATGGATCAATTCAAGGGACTGAAGTCCGGGGATGATACAATCCCCACATGTCCACCAAGGACTTCATTCTCGGAGACCATACATCTACGGATCAATTCAAGGGATTGAAGTCCGGGGATGATAGAATCCCCACCTGTCCACTAAGGACTTTATTCTCAGAGAGCATATGTCTATGGATCAATTCAAGGGACTGAAGTTCGGGGATGATACAATCCCCACATGTCCACCAAGGACTTCATTTTTGGAGACATATGTCTACGGCTCACTTTAGGACTAAATTCCAAGGATGATCCAATCCTCACATGTCCACGAAGGACTTCATTCTCGAAGACATATGTCTATGGATCTCTTTAGGACTAAAGTCCAGGGATGATCCAATCCCCACTTGTCCACTAAGGACTTCATTCTCGAAGACATACGTCTATGGCTCTCTTTAGGACTGAAGTCCAGGGATGATCCAATACCCACTTGTCCACTAAGGACTTCATTCTCGAAGACATCTGTCTATGGATCCTTTTAGAACATGTGTTTAAGGATGATGCAATCCCCTTGTCAACTTAGACCCTGTCTAAGGACCATCCACCAACCTCTTTGTTGGCATCACCAATATAGGTATCCACATCATCGACCTCACTGTCGATGCAAGCAATCTCATCATAAGTGACCACATCACTCCCCCTTTCGAAGAAGGTCCTTCCAAGCTTGTCTCGAAAATACTCAAACTTTTCTTGAGGTAGAGGTTTGGTTAGTATGTCGGTAACTTGTTCACTTGAGGTAGAGGTTTGGTTAGTATGTCAGTAACTTGTTCACTTGAGGTAGAGGTTTGGTTAGTATGTCGGTAACTTGTTCACTTGAGGTAGAGGTTTGGTTAGTGCATTGGTAACCTATTACAAATTCGAACATTATAGTTCCTTTCTGCACCATATCTTGTTAGATCCCGATGTGCTTTGACTTATCATGGAACACTGGATTCTCTGTCATCTTGATACAACTCTATTTGTCACATAGGATCACAGTTGGTTCTATCTCTAATTCAAACAATCCCGAAGCCATACTTCTTCACAACTAGCAGAGCAAGCATCCATATATTCTGCTTGTGATGAGAGCCACACTAGACTGCTTCCAGCTAAACCACAAGATCATGGCTGATCCCAGACAATAACATCTTCTCAATGTGTTCTTCCTGTCTGATACACTTTCTGCCCAATCAACATCTGAGTAACCATCTGAAGTCATGATCTCCAAGATAGCATAAATGAAAGTCTATCGTATCCTTTAGGTGCCTCATCACATGCTTTGCAACTTATCAGGTGAACACATCTAGTTTCCACTAGATACTGACTCAAGGTGTTCACAGCAAAGCATATATCTAACCTAGTATTCGTCAGATACATCAATGACCCAATAATTTGTCTGTACAGAGTTACATCCACTAACTTTGATGAGTCATACACTAATAGCTTCAAGTTGGAATCCATGAGAGTGGCCATTCCAACACATCAAGTCCTTTTAATATTTCTCGGCATATTTTCCTTGGTTGAGAAAGATTCCTTCTGAGCCTTGCCATACTTCCATACCTAGGAAGTAATGCATCAATCTGAGATCTTTCATTTTCATTTCTGCAGCCATATATCTATGCCATCTCTCGTCAGATGGGTCTACTGATATGAGCCTCAATATCATTCGAACTCTGTGGTGAGTTCCTTCTTGCATCCATGTCATCTGTGTATAGAAACCATATTCAACGTTGTAGCAAAGGTTGAGATCCACATCACCCATGGTGATCACTATTGATCTTGGGTACCCGAATAGACCTTTCTTCAATTACATTATTAAGATAATGGTCTTATCTAGCCACTTGGAGCAAACATCTCATCATGATTCTCTTCCTCTTTCTAAGAGAATCTTCTAGCCATGAGCCTTCTATAGTGTGTTTGATTTGTAAATCCTTTTAAACATCCATCACTTGTTCAGTGTTCATCATTCTTCATGATCTTTCCTACAAATCAAAATTAAGTACATGATTAGTGATACTTCATAGTCATGAAATCATGCTGACATGATAACCTATTATGCATATAGATGTCGTTTACATAGTTATGTAACTATCTTGACCAATAATTTGGCACAACACTTTTCCATATCCTGTATGCATATAGTAGCTATCTAGATGCCTTCCATCTCTACCAGAACATACTATCGAGAGTGTGCACAGCTCTCAGCATGTTAGCAAAGAGGTTTCATTCTAGATAAGCAACTGTTAACACCTAAAAAGTGCTCACTAGCTCATTCCCTTACTCACATGACCCATTTGTCCACTTTTCCACCATTTGAGCCTCTGAAACCAACAAAATGTCACCAAAAGACCTTAGTACACCCCTTTTTCCATTAAAAAAGATTATTTTTCCAAGAAAATCATAAAAAACCCTCAAAAAGGGTCCAAATTCCCAAAAATATTAAAAAGGGAATTAAAATATTATTTTTATTCAAAAAAGGAAAAAGGAGGGAAAAGTACCTAAACCATGTTGGTCAATACCATTTGGTTTCCACAAAACCACAAATGGTATTTCCCACCACCAAAACCTATAAAAAGGTGGTAGGGGCTCCTCATTTCAGATCCATCCATTATCTCATCCTTATGCTGCTGAAATCTCTCTTGAGCATTTTAGACATTGCAAACCACATTGGAGAAGAGACCATTGGAGATTGGAGTTGCTCATCCTTGGAGCCATTCAACCTCACCATTAGAGGTATTGATTCCGCAAGCACTTGCTTGCCCCATTCTTTCAATACAAATTCATTGTTCTACATTGTCTTGTTCTTGATTTTAAATTATTTTTGTTATTTGCTTAATATCTTTGCTTAGATCCATGAATAGTCTTGTTTAATTAGTTTATTGTTATTTATTTCCATTGAAACTGCTGCTACTAGTTAGCAGGTGCCCATAGCACTAAGCCTGGTTGCAAAACCGGGCCTACTAGTTTATTGTTATTTTTTATTTTTTTTGAAATTTTTTGTGAATGAAAAATGTATGCCTATACTAAAATGGACGATGGTGTCCATCATATTTTCTATGGGTAAAATCGTTTAAGGTACAACCCGTTGCGTGGATTGCGTAGGGTGTTGCCTTCTGAATCGGTCAGAATATATGCCCCCTGCCCGAGGCAGGTGTGTATGATGTAGGGGCCTTGCCACATAGACACGAACTTTCCTTTCCCGGTTTTATCATGAGCTTGATCGTAAGCGAGGACAAGGTCTCCCTCAGAAAAGGTTCTTGGGTGGACGTGTTTGTCGTAACTTAGTTTCGATCGTTGTTTAGCTGCTTCCATGTTTTGAATGGCTGTGCGCCGATCTTCATCTGCCTGCTCTAGGAGTAGTAAACGTTGCTCGATCGGGGAAGTGTCCGGTAGGAGTTCAACGGCGATATGTAAGGCTGGGATCTGGCACTCAATAGGGAGGACGGATTCGACACCGTGAACTAAATGGAAAGGGGTAAAACCGGTGGTGGTTTTGGTTGAGGTGCGGTAGGCCCATAGTGCCGGGAAAAGCATGTGGTTCCAATTGGATTTGTGCTTGTCTACAGTACGTTGGAGAATGGTCTTCAAAATTTTATTGATCGCTTCGACTTGGCCATTTCCTTGGGGATAGTAAGCGGAAGAGAAATGGTGTTCAAATTTCAACATGGTTGATAATTCCTTCCATATGGCATCTTCGAAGTGAGAGCCGTGGTCAGAGACTAGTTGCTGTGGTACTCCGAAACGAGCGATAACATGGTTAAAGAAAAACCGTGCTGTAGTGTCGGCTTTGCAATTATAGGTCGGCATGGCTTCTGCCCACTTGGTGAAATAATCTACAGCCACCACGATGTGTTTGTGACCGTCGGCTGACGGGGGGTTGCAGTCGAGGAAGTCAATGGCCCATTTGCAGAATGGTCCAACAGTGATGACTGGATGAAGGGGGGCAGGGGGGGTTCTTGCTTTGGGGGAAAATAGTTGGCAGTTCTGGCAATGCTTGACTGTGGTGATGCAATCAGTAAACAATGATGGCCAAAAATAACCGGCCCGAATGATTTTCTGGGCCGTAGCCATGCCGGAGAAATGGCCTCCACAGGCACCGCTATGACAATCATTGAGGAATTGTTCTGCCTCACTATGGGATAGGCAGCGGCGTAAGATGGTATCAACGCCACGTCGGTAAAGTACATCCCCAATCAGGAGGTATCGGGGGACGTGGTGTCGTATGCGACGGCGTCCATCACGATCGATGTGTGGTCAAAATTTTTGCGTACGAAGGTAAGTCAATATGTCTCCGTACCAAGGGTCATCAGACGAAATGATGAAGATCTGCTCGTCAATCAGGTCCGTTTGGATAACGGGTGATGTTGAAGAGGATGGGAGGTCCGTGATGAGGTGAGCAAGCGCAAGGGCTTTAGTGCTTTTGGGAGTTCTGAAAGTTAGGTCATATTCCTGGAGGATAATGACCCATTTAGCAACACGACCTTGTAGGAGCCACCGGGTGAGGAGGTAGACCATAGGGTTGGAGTCGGCCACGACCATGGTATGACTAAGTAGAATGTAGTGTCACAATTTTTGTACGAAAAAGACTACAGCTAGGGCTAATCTTTCCTCGTATGGGTAGTGCAGAGGTGGGCCAGACAAGGTCTGGCTGATGTAATAAATCACATGCTCTTTGTGGGAGGCATCTTCTTGGACCAAAACTTCGGATACGGCATGTTCAGATGCCGAGACGTAAAGGGTGAAGTCTTGAGAGAAATCCGGTGGGGATATCAAGGGGGCTTGTGTGAGAGATTTCTTGAGGGCTTCGAATGCCGTGTCTGCTTGCTCATCCCAAACAAAGGGTATGTGGGTATGAAGTAAGCGTAAGAAGCCATGCACTTTGGTTGCATAATCAGGAACGAAGCGCCTAAGGAAATTGGACCGCCCCTGTAGACTTTGGAGCTGTCGAAGCGTGCGGGGAGGCGGAAGTTCTAAGATGGCTTTAACTTTCAGGGGATCGATAGTGATTCCATCTTGGGAAACAATGAAACCCAATAAGCGGCCTGCCGGGACACAAAAGACACACTTGTGTGGGTTCAAGAGGATTTTATATTTGCGACAACGCAGGAAAACTTGCCGGAGGTCATTAAGGTGGTCTGATCGTTTTCAGGACCGAGCTGTGAGGTCGTCAAGATAGACTCATAGGATATGGACCAAGTCGTGAAAGCAATAGGTCATGGCTCGCTGGAAAGTGGCACCAGCATTTTTAAGGCCAAATGGCATGACGCGACAGGAAAAGGTGCCCCATGGGGTGGTGAAGGCAGTCTTGTACTGATCCTCCTTGCGGATGTGAATTTGGTTATATCCGGAAAACCCATCCATGAAGGATAGGACTTCATGGCCCGCACACTCATCAATGAGTTGGTCAATGAATGGCGTGGGGAAATTGTCTTTTGGACAAGCGTGGTTTAAATCTCGGAAGTCAGTGCATACTCTAAGGGTGCCTTGCTTTTTGTTGACCGGAACGGAGTTCGACACCCAGGTGGTGTATGGAATAGGATAAATGAATCCTGCTTTGCGGAGTTTCTCGACCTCCGCTTTAACAGCAGGTAGCTTGGAAGGGTGAATGGGTCGCTGTTTCTGACGAACAGGGGGTACCTCAGGCCATGTATCAATGTGGTGCTCTATAATGGCGGGGTCGAGACCAGGCATCTCGGTATAGGACCAGGAAAAGACATCACGGAACTCTTGAAAGAGCTTTTTGTACGCTTGAGTTTCTGCTTGAGTGCAAGATGCGCCCAGCGAGATGAGCTCAGGTTTCCCTGGTGTCATAGAAATGTCTATCTGTATAGTGGGGGAAATGTTCGACATGTTCCCTTCTTCAAAGGCATCCGGTGCTGGGATGGGGTCCTTTAACCAATCGACCTTAGTGGGTATGAAATATTTCGATTCGACCGATAGTTGGTTGGATGTGGTGGATGTAGATGCTTCCGGGAGGAAGTACGAGCGATGATGCATATCATCCCAAGGGTAGTCGGGTGCAGTGAGTGACTCCAAAATTTGCTCATCAGTATTGAAGTAGTCAGACCATAAATCAAGGGGTTCTGGTTTGAAAGTTGTTGAAATCATATATATTGTATTGACTTCTTTCGACGAGGATGATGGCGGGGGGTGGATCTCCTCGATGAGGGGAGGAGATATCTCTAATTCAACGTTGTTTAACTCGTACAACGCTGCTCTATAGTTAGGTAGATCAGGACAATGGTGAGAGTAGTGGCCGTAAACACTGCATATAGCACAAGGATGGTTGGTGCGCAGTGATTTGTCGCGAGGCTGTAGGGGTGGCTCTAATCTGACTACTGGGATGTTGATGTCATCGTCCAACATATTCATATGCTCTTGGAGTGCCGGTAAGTTTGGACATTGATGAGTTGGATGGCCTATCTCATCGCATAATGAGCATTTGGGGGGAGCTCGAAATGTTGGTGGGGGTTTAACTGCCTTAGGAGGTGGTATAGCAGTGTACGGTTTTGGACCTCTACCCCCAGTGGGCTTAGCAAGAAGAGGGGGATTCGTTGACGTCGAAGCAATCATGAGACCAGGAGAAGGTTTCGTTGACGACGAAGGGATTGCGACACCAGGAGGAGGTTGATTTGTGGTAACAATAGGTTGTACCAGTTGGAGGATGACGTTTGGTGTCGGCGGTGGAACGGGAGGTGAAATATACCACACGGGTAATCCCAATGTTAAACCGGGTAGACTAAGGGTAGCCATAACCGGGGCGCTCACTACACCCGAAGGAGGGAATAGAAAGGGGATGGTGTGGATGGGTGTAACACCGATGTGACTAGGGATCAATGGTGTTTGACTACCGGGTGTCTGTGTATTCTGTGAAAGAGTACAGAGGTTTGCGACATGGGTCTCCGGTGACGGTGGTGGAATGGCCTGGAATGTAGAGGTCATTGGTGTATCTGAGTAAAGTCTGGGTCCCACAGAAGACACAAAGGAGGTTGTTGCACCAGCAGCGGGTTGTTCAATCATGGGGAGAACATTTTCGGGTGCTGCAGGGGCATTGGGATCATAGTAGGTGAGTTGGTCAATTTTGACCACGCGTCCCTCATGGGGGAACATCATGGTGCAGAAAATAGAGGAGGCAACCGCTTTCATGGCGTACATGTAACTGCGGCCAAGTAGAAGGCTATAATCGAGTTGGGCGTTAATGACCTCTATGTCGACGAGCACAGTTTTCCCACCTAATTGGACGGGGACCTTGGGTAGTAAACCTTGAGGTTGAGCTGACCGGCCGTCGTAGGCCCGCAATGCAGTGGTGGATTGCTGGAGAGTAGGGGATCCCAACTTCTGCCAAACAAATGTGGACATGATGCATGTGGAGGCACCCTCGTCGATTATACATCGATGGATGACCAGATTCTGAATAGAAACAGAAACTTGGACTGCTATGGTGGAAGGCAGACGTGGTTCAGACTGGTCTAAATCAAAGGTCATCAATTTGGAGTCATTTGGGTCAATCGCCCCAATGGCGGAAAGTAAAGTCTTGCGCTGTGTAGGACAGTTTTTCAAGACTTCTAACGCAGACATGGTTGCGGGAGATTGAGCTAGGTAATCTACGATGTTGTAATTTGATGCAGATCGTGCATTGGGGTTGTTGTTTATACGGCGGAGTGGGAAACGAGGTGCTTTAGAAGCGCCATCGAGTGGAAGGGGTGGTATCCGTAACGTCTGATCGGTGGGATGAGCGTTAGTATCCTTATCGGCGGGGGGAGCCTCAGAGGTAGGACCATACTGGTTCCGTCGGGTTTGGATATTGACATCGGCAGTGGACATCATCAATAAGTGGTGAGTGCCTAAATCAAACATGGGTTGATCAAGAGCGGCGTAAGTGATTTGTTGTGGTTGCACGTTGCCCTGTGGGGGGGCTAACAGCTGAGTGTTCACCACCCCTTGTGTGGGAAAAGGGTTTTGTAGCGCCAAAGGCTGTTGTTGAGGTGGTGGAGGGTTGGGTGGTGGCTGAGGAGCCGCCTGCCCTTGACGATGGGCGTCATCTGTCCATAGTTGTCGAGCTCGCTCCAGATGTGGGCAAGCGTGGGTATAGTGGCCATAGACACCGCAGATGGAACAAGGATGGTTTGTTCGTAAATTAGCATTTTTGGCTTGCTTAGGTGGCCGATCAGGATTCTGATGAGTAGGTGCCGCGTTATTGTTTTGCGGAGGATGGGTGGGTTGTGGAGCTTGGTTATGGTTTTGGTTGTTTCCACGGTTACGTCCTCTTCCACAGTTTGGTTGCCCACCCTGGTTGCGTTGGTTATTTTGGTATTGGGGCTGATGTTGTTGTGCGTACACATGCCCTTGAGCATTGGGGGGATTCTGGGGAGCCGCAGGTGCGGGAGCAAGTTGCGGTGGGTAGTATGTAGGTGGAGCTGGAGGTGGTCCAGTTGCCTGTTGGGTTTGTTGGTACCCCTGAGTCATTGGATGTGGTCTATTAGCTGGTGCAGTTTGCTGTGGGTACTGCAACGGTTGTGGTGAGAACTGAATGGGGTTCTGTGTAGTGGGTTGAGCATAGTATGTAGGAGGTACATATGCTGATGGCGCTTGCCCATAACAATGTTGTGGACAAGAGGGTCCATGAATGTGATGGGTCTGGTTTGTTGGAGCATAAGAAGTTGTTGCTCCGGAACTGGATGTAGCCCTAGAGAGGTCTGGGGCGGGCATGGTGCTCACCATGCTGAAAGGTTTAGGTTGCGGGGTGATTTGGCCAATGATGCCATCAGCGGCATGTGATGCCCCCGGTGCGTCATTACGTGAGGAGTCACCTCGTGGGGCGTCAGGTATGATTGTGTATAGATAACCCGACTGGGCGTAGATGAGATCAAACTGTTGGGCTTTGAGGATGGCCTCTTCTTCAGACTGGGGTCTTTCAGATGCCACATCCTTCGCAATAAGAGGGAGGAGGGATTTTAGAAACCAATCTAAAAAGATACGGTCGTCTAACTTAATTTTACAGAGGCTTCGGTGTCGACGCCACTCATGAATGTGGTCAGTGATGTGGGTGGCCATGGTTTGTCTGCAAGACAGTAGGATCTCAACGCCCGCATCATAGCGGACAGGTAACTGAAAAAACTGTAGGAAGGTCGAGGCAAGGGAGGTAAAGGTGGCATGCGTCCCATGAGGCTGCTCGATATACCACTTGGCTGCAGAGCCAGTGAAGGTGCGTTGTAAAAGCCGGAGGCGGATTGAGTCGTCCACTATGGAGTTGGAGGAACACCATAAATGGAATGACATGATATGGTTCTGGGGGTCTTCCCCTGCCTTACCCTCAAACTTAGGGATGTCAGAGGGAAGTTTGGTGGGCATATGAGGCCACGCAGGATCATGTCTGATGGGGTCATTTGTTAGCCTAGCTAAGTCTGGCATGTTCAGACTCGCCATGTATGGTAAGCTAGCAGATGTGGTAACTGGAACTGGGACATGCCTAGCCATTGTGGTATGGTGTAGGGGTCCAGTAGCGCCTAAAGGTATGCTAGGTATGGAGGGTATGTGCCCTCCAATAGGTGTAGTCTGGTATGGGCCAGCGCCTCCAAGTGCAACATGGGTTACACTTGGGTTAGGAATAGTAGTGGGGATTCCTGGGATAGGGTTTGTGGAAACTAGAGGGGGTGTGACCCCTATGTTGGGTATACCTATGACAGGTGGTGGCCCTGTGTTGGGCATTCCTAAATGTGGAGTGTTACCCATGTTGGGAATACCCAGGGGGGTGGTTGTTGCCATGGATGGCACCACCGCAGAAGGGTCTGTGGATGTCTCACCTATGGTGCTTGTAAACAATGGATCAAATGGTGTTCCAGCCATAATGGTGGTTGGTGGTAACTCTGTGGGTTTTTCGGATTCTACCTCCAAATCAAAAGTGAAGTGAGGTGTGTCAGAATCGGATGACTGTGTAGTTGATTGACGATGTGTCGAATCAAGGGATAAGGCTCTGCGTTCGTGACGTGGAGATCCAAGTGGACTAAACTCTGGGAGTTCGCCCTGTAGACGACGAGAGCATCTAAAATTCTCAATGGTGAGAATATGTGTTTGTGTAAAAAATTTGTTTAAGTATCAGGTGGTGATATATATATAAAAGACTCAAAACCCTAATGCAACCAAGGGTGCAAGAAGGGGAGTGAAAAAAGAAGGCTCTCAGGCCAAAAAATCAACCTCAAAAAAGGCACTTATCCTAGCAGCTGTGCTACAATAAGTGGAGGAATGCAACAACTGGTCAGAATACCAACATGCAAACGGCTCCTAGAAAAAATAGGTGTAACTAGACCACAGGTAGGTTGAAATCATGCAAACACCTAACTAAAAGTATTGTGACTCAAACAAACGATATCCTCTGCAAGGTGATGAAATCCAAGTCAGACAATATGAGTGCTGAGACAACGGCTAGATATCCCCCTACCGGGAGGGATACCGGGTAATCAATCCTAAAGACAGGCTACTAGGATACTCCGTTCATGACGCGTCGAGAAAAGGTAAATCTGCTGTTTGGTTCTTTGATCGCAATATCCCAATACAGGGATATCCCGAGAACTACGAATGGTAGCCCTTCGGTTACTGAATGGATTTCGGTATTCCACTCAGGCTTCCAGAACCATCCTCGCAACTTCAACCCTCCTAAGGGAGAGGCCTTCCCACAAACCAGTTGTGACCGCGCCAAAAAGTACTAAGAGATTTTAGCTCCCTAATTGGACAACTTCTATGTCTCAGATGTAAGAACTGAGGGGTGTTATTGGAACACCTATCCCCCCAATACTACCTAGCTACAAGAATTCTTTTAGTGTTCCCCAAGTGGGGTTAAAAGTGTGTTGAGATTATGGTACGTTTTAAGGCTTAGTTCAATTAAGTGATCGAGTGAGTGCACGTGAGGTATTGAAACTAAACTTTGAAAAAGGGAAATGCTTTATAGGAAATTTTCAGAAAACAAAGGAGCTTTTTGAAAATAAAAACAAATATTTATGACTTTTTCAAATAAATTGCTTTGCAAATATCAACTCAAAAAACAGTGAATCTTTTGAATTCTGAAAGCAAATAATAGACTTCTTAAAAAGAAATAAATGGATTTCTTTTTTCAAGTAAATTGCTAAGGGCAAGATTTTAAAGAAGTAAACAGGAAAAAATCTTAATCTAGATAAAAAAAATGCAAAATGAGTCTTTCTTTCACTTTCTTGAAATTTTTTAAAAAGACTTCTAGATATGCTTTTTTAAATAGTAGAAATTTTTTCAAAGCTGTAAAATATGCAGAATTTAATACTGTAAAAAATGTGCTATGGGCAGAAAGTACAGTAAATTTTTTTTTTTTTCAAAATCGGGATGGCTGAATGAAAAATTCAGCCGCGCGGGTTTTGACAGAAAAGCCGCGATGGACCGCGCGGGTTTCTGTCGCACAGTCGCGATGGACCGCGCGGGATTTGGCCGCACAGTCGCGATGGACCGCGCGGGTTTAAGCCTCACAGTCGCGATGGGAAGCGCGGAAATTGGCCGCGAAGCCGTGGTGTGCAGCGCGGAAAAAGGTAGAAAAGTCGCGATGGACCGCGCGACTGTCTGGAAAAAATCCGCGATGGACCGCGCAGAAAAACGCAGAAAAGTCGCGATGGACCGCGCGACTATCTGGCAAAAAGCCGCGAGGTGGAAGCCGTGCACGGAAACCGATAAACGAACCCGAAAATCAAGAATTTCGGGCTGTTAATGGGGCCAAAACTCAGAGCAGCAATGGATCTGCTGTCTAAGATGGCAGATCTATGGATTTAAAGGTTAAAAACTAATAAAAAACTAAGATTAAAGGCAAAACTAGAGATCTATTGTTCAAACCGAAGCGGAGTCGCCAAAAACTGTAGGCCCGATTTTGTAACCAGGCTTAGTGCTATGGGAACCTGCTAACTAGTAGCAGCAGTTTCAATGGAAATAAATAACAATAAACTAATTAAACAAGACTATTCATGGATCTAAGCAAAGATATTAAGCAAATAACAAAAATAATTTAAAATCAAGAACAAGACAATGTAGAACAATGAATTTGTATTGAAAGAATGGGGCAAGCAAGTGCTTGCGGAATCAATACCTCTAATGGTGAGGTTGAATGGCTCCAAGGATGAGCAACTCCAATCTCCAATGGTCTCTTCTCCAATGTGGTTTGCAATGGCTAAAATGCTCAAGAGAGATTTCAGCAGCATAAGGATGAGATAATGGATGGATCTGAAATGAGGAGCCCCTACCACCTTTTTATAGGTTTTGGTGGTGGGAAATACCATTTGTGGTTTTGTGGAAACCAAATGGTATTGACCAACATGGTTTAGGTACTTTTCCCTCCTTTTTCCTTTTTTGAATAAAAATAATATTTTAATTCCCTTTTTAATATTTTTGGGAATTTGGACCCTTTTTGAGGGTTTTTTATGATTTTCTTGGAAAAATAATCTTTTTTAATGGAAAAAGGGGTGTACTAAGGTCTTTTGGTGATCTTTTGTTGGTTTCAGAGGCTCAGATGGTGGAAAAGTGGACAAATGGGTCATGTGAGTAAGGGAATGAGCTAGTAAGCACTTTTTAGGTGTTAACAGCAACAATGGAATGTTTGTCCAATTTACCAATCATATGCATATTAGTAGTATACTGTTCAACGCTATATGAATGTTTACACTTAGCATGATATATTCTAGGAATACAAATATGTATACAACTATTACAAGCAATATCATTTACTATTTCAAATAACAACTCAAATACTTATCTTTTATGTTTGTGTGGTTGCCTCCCGCTTGATCTTCTATATGTCTTTTGAACTTCTATTCATTCTGTACCATTGTCCATGCTCAAGTGTGCACTAGTGTCATCCTCATGATCTCATACACAAACATATATTCATTAGTATATTCTCAATATTATCAAAACATTATAATTCTAAATAATCTTGAATATGTATAGTCATAATCATAGATAATAAACATTAGTATTCAAGGTTTCAAGAAAGTCTTCTTTTACTCATGCATATTCTTGTTTGATCATAGGACTCTTCTGGTTAGTTAAATCATCAATCAAGATAAGAGACATAATATGCATAAACCCTTGATTACTAGCTTTATGAATAAGCATAACCAATCATACCAAGTATACTTATATAAGGGATCCTAACAAAAGGTAAGTTTATAGCTTGACATAGGAAAACATACTTGGATTAGTATACCTGCTTAGTTATGTCTAACCTACCTAAACAATATCTTCTTTGTTATCTTCAATGATTTGGAGATCCTGTGTTACAACCTGTCGATCTCATAGGTTAAGCATAATATAACAAAGCCATACATACCTCGTAAGTAGAACAAAGATTATGGATGAGTCTTTGTATTCATGTTGTCATGGTCATGGAACTTGATATGTCTTCCGTGATGTACCTGTATCTTGTTAGCAGACAACATCAACCTCATACAACACCACAGTGCATTAATACAATCATATATCCCTAATCAATGAATGTCTTCTATCATTCACATACATTCATACTGTTACTAGGGTGATAAGACAATTCTAACATTAAACAAGATTGTACTAATAAATAATATGAAGACAAACACATTATGAACTTAATCAAGAATCAGATTTCAAGACATACCTGTACCTCCTTAAGTCATACCTGTTGAGACCTCTTGTAGTCTTCTTATGTAAGGCCTTAGCCTCAACTCCCCCTGAAACTTGATCTGGAGCTTGATTAGGGTTTTTTAGAGAAACCCTAAAAATTCAATCTTTGACTTTCACACTTCTGAATGGATGGAAGGATGTGTCTTGCTGAGCTGATCAAACATGCATACTTCAATTTTGAAATCTCCAAAATCTGACCCCTCAAAATTGCCTTCGAAACTTCTGGATCTTCTCGACAGGATCTCGAACTAGGGTTTCATGAAGCTCACCCTTCTGCCCAATCAAAAGGCTCTATCCAAGGCTCTAAAATATTATTTTTCTAAGGAGCTTCCAGCCGCGGTCACAGACTTAAAAAATTCCAACTTTTGCTGAAGCCCTGACTTTCCATCTTTCCGATCAAAATCCCGAATTGGGGTTTGATCAAGCCCGGTCTTCTATCCAACCAAAAAATTCAATCTTGGTCTCTAAATTTCAATTTTCCCGAGTAGCATTTAGCCATGGACTCCAATTCCAAAAATTCTAACTTTCTCCGAAACCCTAAATTCCAGAAGCCATGAATGAAGGTGCTCCAAAAATAATTATGTTTTGACAGAAAAATGTACCTCATTGTTTCTACTGTAACTATGAACTTTTTTATCCACATGGTCTGAAAAGGTTTCCTGTGGTAGCCTGACCTATCATCTCTCGATCCCGACAGGTCTGACCTTAATTGGATTTTCTGAGAGAGAGTTATGCCAAGTGTCGCAATGTGACCTGTTTATGGGATAAAACAGTAGAGCGAAATTGTATGGAGTGACATGTGTTATTGGTTCAACTTCAGCCTCTGAAAAAGTTTCTTGAGATAGTATAGTCTATGTACTACCTGTCATGTTTTACAAAATTTCATTTGGAGCTTCCTATCCCAAGTTATGACCTTTTTTCCAAGGTCACTTGATTATGAATGAGATCTGGAAGAGGCAGAAACCCTAACTTGTACTGATCATGACTCACAAAGTGCAATGAATATGAGAGTTCCCTTTGGACACACAGTACATGGGATGTGATCTATGACCTGTAAACTTTTTGGATCTTGAAACTTCGCCAAAATGGATTTATAGCGAAAGTTCCATGATGACTTGTTTTTGCTATATAAAACCCTAACCTTCAAATTGTCGTAAGAGAAGCAAGTGTCGTAAGTGCCATACATTGCCTTCCTTCAGGTTAGCTCTGATACCATGTTAATATTTAATATGCTAAGATAGAAAATAGCAGCATTACATTCCATTTCACAATAATAGCATATACAGGATCACTGAAGAAACAACAAGCACAACAAAATACAAGAGACACAGATTTATCCTGGGAAACCTTCATGGAGTAGAAAACCCAGCAAAGCTTCCTCAATATAGATGACCAGCAATATACAAAGATGCAAACCAAAGACATGATCTCCTCCTCCACCATAGTAGACCTCTCCTCCACAAGTGCGCTACATTCTGAGTGAGGGAAGTGTGTGTATAATGAGGAACACACCTCCTATATTTATACACATCTCCGACTTGTACTGTATATTAACTAGGTTGGCCCCAACTTTACCACTGGGTTAAACACCCCACTACAACTGACTGGGCCGACCCCACTAGGGTGGTCTAATAACCCTTTGACCCACATAACACATACAGGGCCGACCCCCATTAGGGAAGTCTAGTAACCCAAGTTACCACATTCCGACGAAGGAATAAACATCTCCGGATATACAATAAGATCTTCACGGAGCAATGAAACATCTTCGGAATAATAAAGTACAAATATAATATTCTTTGAAGTTACAATATTTCGACACCTACATCTAACAATGTGGCCGAGTATAGTGTCATCATTGAGCTACTTCGGGATGCCATTTCCCATGGTGTCCAGTATTTAAAAGTCCGCTTGGATTCACAACTAGTTGTGTCTCAGTTGAATGGACAGTACCGTGTGCGAGTTCCTACACTACTAAAGAAATTCCTAAGGGTAAGGCTCTTGGAACAACATTTTGTTTCAATTACATACATACATGTTCCGAGAAGTGTTAGTCACATATCTGATGCATATGCTAACTATGTATTATATTGGCATTTGTCACATTCATCATGAAGCACACAAATATAAGAAGACATTCATACATTTGTACATACACACATATAGTAGAACTAGAGAACCGAAGTTTTATATGTATAAATATGTCCAGAATGGTAGTGTCATACAAAACTGGAGCCCGTAGCCCTAAAAAATATACATATCGATACAAAATGAGATCCTGAGATATCTACTCCCTACAAGGAAGCCTAGCTTCCGCCCCGATGGGATGTGTCTCTTAGAAATACTGAACTGCATTGGCTACCCACTACAGTAGTCGCACCTAGTCACCCAGAACCCCCCCTACTTGGTCCTGCATGGCCTCAGGTAGTCTCGCCACCTCTATATGTGGAACCCTAGCAACCATCCGTGTGAGGTTGCCCTGCAAGGTCTGTAGTGTGCGTCCTGCTGTAGCATCGCTTGCCTCCTCACCCCTTCCCCGACGACCATGTCTCAGGAAGCCATCAGGTCTCACTGGGCCTTTGTTTTTGAGCAAACAGTCAACCATTAGAATATGATACTACCGCCAAAAATATTTTTGAATATACATCTATAATAAAAAATCCATAAAAATTTAATACACAAAAATCTAAAAAGAGTACTCACCAATGTATTTTAACGCTGCGTCTGGTGGGAGTGGCATGTCCCTATCCTGGCAGAAGTCTATCCTAGCATAGGGGTAGTCCTCTATGGCAATGACTTGCCGGTCCCACCAATGGAAGAACTCCTCAGTATATGTTGATGCCGGATGGCCACCACCCTATCGTGTCAAGATCTCAGACCACTGGGTCAGGGATGGATCCCGGAGACTATGAGGAGGGACATCCACCCTCGGACTAAGCCCCAAAACCCTCTCAAAGAAGAAGCTGCATAGGATACTCCCATACCTGAAGCCATTTAGTGCTTATCCAAACAAAAAATCCCACTGTTGAAAATCAAAATGAAAGCTTTGAAATGAAAGTTATGGATGAGACTACCAACCTGCTCCGGATGGTTCGATGAACGGTCGCTCCTAGCTCCTAGAATCGGCAACTGAACTTTCAGGTGAAAACTAACCACAAAGCTCCAAATGGGTGAATAGTAAAAATGAATTGTAAATTGTAATTTTTTATTACTATTTATAATTTTCAGGACCCACTTGTCTATAGTTTTTACCGTTTTGTGCCATTATGGACTAATATAATGTATTGGGGTAGTATTTTTTAATCAGATTTCTTTGGTGAATGTTGTTGTGGACCATTTTACACATATGGTAGGTACATTTCACACCTGGCATATACGGTAGATGCCATTTCCATGTGCATTATGCATTTGACCTGTTGACCATTTTCATAAACCCTAGGTGCGACCCCGCTTCGTAACTAACACGGAACCTTCACACTACTATAGAAGTGTCGTTATGCAGTGGTAGGGCTTTTCCGAACATGGGTACCCTAGTTAGAACTCCTTTGTGCATTCTAGTTCCCATGCCGTTATTTGTCCTTAGGATTGAGAGTCCTTCATAGTTACGCTATGACATTGCGATAAAGACTCATACTCTACATTGTATTATGTTGGCCATCTCCCTTAAGGACTCCCCTCAGTTATATCATGTTGTGATTGCATTGCATCATCTTGCTTGCCGCTTGAGCCTTGTGCCAGCTCCCGCTTACTCAGTTGTTATCCTGGTGCCTGAGCACTTTTTCCCTGTCGAGCCCTGCAGAGCTTATATTTTCCCTTCACAATTTGATGACCCTTTGACCTTGAGGGAACACCCCCCCGAGTGTCCACATCCTGGATACACTTCCTTGCATTGATCATAGGTATGTTCCACTGCTTGGAAATATTCTGCTTGCTATTTGACACTCATTCCCTCACTTGTTGTACTATAAGCAATTTTATTATTTTTCAAGCTTTTCCCAAATATGAAAAAGACCAAAAAAATCAAATATTCCAAAAAAGCGGACATGATTATGGTTACTATTTCTTGTTGGAAGCTGTTGTGTCGCCTTTGAACAAAGCATTCATTCCACTCTATACATTATGAGTCAGGACTATAGTTGGACCTTAGGAGCTGTATTTGTTTCTCAGTTTTCTCCACCGATTGGTTAAGCTTCCAGTCATTATGGAGTCCTTTGTAATGCCTCCTGCATTGCACAATTTATGTCAAGTCTATGCTGCCTGAGTCTATCCATCTGCTCATGCTCTTGTTCAAAGGAAGTTCTCAACCAGTGTTGGCCACTCCTCAGATCTCTTGACTATTACATGTCGGCCATCCTTATTGAGTCAGTCCGTTTCACTTGAGTTCTTCCAAATCTTTCAGCGTAGCTGGTACCTCGTGCTGGTTGATGGGGGATGCCTTAATGCCCTCCTTCCAGTGAGTCTTGTTCCATCAACTTCAACCAATTTATTCTGAGACTTGAGGCTTAGAGTTCGGTTGAGTACCTTGAGGCTTGCAGTCATTAGTGGCAGGTTCTCTCACCATCGACAGTTTTGGGAATACATCAATGTCCCCTGATCGATGGATTCATCAGAGTGTTCAACTTCAACTCATTTATTCACACTCCGATGATTGTGCTCTATGCCTTGATGCCCATTTTCATTATTGGTGGGTTATCTCACGTCTGTTAATGGTATACATCATTGACTAGTAATCAGACGATGTCACATCAAGTTCAACCCCAAATCCTTTATTCACTTGATGGGACTTTCACTGTTGAAGACATGTGTAGAAGACCCCAGGCGATAGTGGCATTCAGTATGCTACTTATGACTTTGACTTTACATTTGAGATATCACCTCTCATATATCAGCAGTTTGTACCTCCAGTTTGCACCAGTTGTTTCCTTTTTAGCAGGAGACCATATCATACTGTAGAGGGATCATGGCTATGATCACTTATGACATGTCTTCACTATGTACTGCCTATTCATGGCCATTGTATCAGATTGTTGTATTACCGACATGTATTCAGGGATACTAATGTATTATGATGAGTGAGTTGCTCTTTCCACTTGTGTCTCCATCACTCCACTTCTGAGTTTTATAATATATTTCAGCCATTGTAGCATCAGTCTCTGAACTCACACATTAGGGAGCATCTGTTACAATGTAATATTCCACCTTCTGAGTATCAGCATTCTTTGGCCTGTAGGATCCATTTCATTGACTCAGATTCACTTTATATCCTCAGACATATTTTTTCCTCATTTTTTCTCTGGCCTGCTTGTTGCATCACTATAGAAAGCGTACCCACAAGTTGCATCACTATAGCCCATGGGTATCAAGTAAAATGGTAAAAAATCACTAGTTTATTACTTTTTACTCCCAAAGAGCGGTCATTGGGTGACCTTTGGCTCTCCGTATGCCCAAGTAACGTCTCGATGTGTCCTTTCACTTACCTTTGAGAGGACTATATATTGAACACATATGGCTTAAGGATGGGAGGAGAAAGAAGAGCAAGATAACTCTAGTGGATTTTTGCCCTATCTTGAGTCTACACTCATTGATCCTTGTAGTTATGAACCCTTTATGTTCACCTTCCAAACTCCTATCTAGTTTGAGTTTGCCATTCATGGAGGATTGAAGTGGTGGAGGCACAAGTGGATTGATCGAGATCTTGGTTCAGATTGGTTGTCAGCAAGAGGTCGTATCACTTTGTATTTCTTCTTGTTTATTAATACAAATACTCATATTCTCATCCATTAATGTTGTAAATGTTCTTTGTCTTACATTGGGTTGCATTTACTTGTTATATCATGGACCATTGCTATTGATAATGTTAATGCCGTTTACATATTATATGTAGTTGTTCTATATTGGATGTCAAGACTAATTTGCAGATTCAAGTGCACAGATTGAAAAGCTCCAACGGGGATCTACATCAAACGTTTGGATCGAGGTTGGTTATCTTCTTCCTCATCTTAGCATTTTCATTTATATAGCATAGCTCTGTGAATTGAGTTCATTTCTGGTAGTCATCTGTCTGTTGTGGTATACCCCAAGCCATAGTGAGTTTTCTCCAACACACCCCCTGGGAGCTCTACCCCAGAATTTCGGTGGGGTTATCTATATAGTTTTACCATGGACCAAGAAAATTCTCAAGCCTCCATAGAAGATGCGCTGGTGTATGCAAACATCCGAAGGTCTTACCTCCATAAGGAAACAACTTGTCCTGAATTGTTCCCATGTTCTAAAGTCATTGGCTAGTTGATCCCTCACGTTAGGACTGACACTAGGTTCATAAATGATAAAGATGGGATGAACCTAGCATCTTTTGCTCCTGATCATATCATAGCCACCTACAAATTACCTCAACCTAGAGCCTGGTTAGATAATGAATGGATAGAAGAACATCTTATGGACCCGCTGGACGCTGCCAGGAAAATGATGATAGCTGATAGATAGATAAGAAGAAGGAATAATAATGAGTATGAGAGAAACTTCCTAAACACTCCTTATAGACTCATTGTTCTGATGTTGAGTTGTATCTTTGGTATGCCAAATGGCAATAAATTTAAGCTCGGATGGGTACTAGTAATATTCCATATAGCTATGCATGGTACCATCTTTAATTGGGCTGATATAATTTTAGACAGCTTGGTCTCACAGCTAACTGCTACTCAAGGAGGAATGACTCAGAATAAGGCATAATTCTTTATGTCCTCATACTTGATAGGCTGCCTACTGAGCAAACTCTCCTTCCCTGACTTGGGTTGTTCATGGAATAGAAAAGAGACACCTCTCTTCATGGCCTATCAACTGACATGGGAAAGCAAGTACGTGATCTATTACAAGCAGGTTTGCGAGAAATTCATCATGCCTCTATACCAGCTTCTTTTTGTAAAGGAACCAAATTGCATATCAGAGAATGCCATGCCCATTATCGAATCATTTGGTGATTATTACCATGGTATAGAAGGTACCTATATCCGAATGAGTGGAGGATCCATAGCTCCCTTTGTACTCCCCATATATGCTATAGATTTTGTGATACACCAGGAAGCCATAAGGAAACTCTTCAGCGTCGGCGGAATCAACAGAGTTCTCACTGAAAGGAAGAAAGGCATATATCTGCCAATGCCTTTCACTATTGGTGCATACAGCCTCCCAAAGGCCAGGGAAGGAGAAAATTATGTTCAAGATTTAGACATATTCCATTTTGGTACAAAGTTTTTTAGAAGGCATGACCCTTGTGGTAAAGTTGCCGAACATATTATTGATGTCAAAACTAGCTTCGAGTACGCCCATCTTATGGACCAAGAGGAAGAGTTTTTCTGTAGTGCTCGGAACTTAACGGAATTAGGCAAGCGCTACAAGAAGAAAGGTGTAAAGAGCTCTAACCCTAGGCCTGTCGGCCTAATACAAAAGGAGTAGGAAGCATCAATGTCTCAATCAGGACATCCAACAGGAATAGAACAAGAGGAGGATGACAGGATATTACGGGAACAAACTATCAAACATCCGCAAGATCAAGAAGCAGCTAGGATTCAAAATGAACAAGCTACCAAGTTTCAACAAGAAGAGGCAACAACAATCCAGAGAGACCAGGATGTTCAATTACAACAGCAAGAAAAAGCTACTAGAGTACAAAGGGAGCAAGAGAAGAGGGCTTTGGAAGATGAGGCTGCTAGAAGCTAGAAGGAGGAGGAAGTAAGGGCCCAAAGAGAAGAAGAAGACAGAATCATCCAGGAATAGGTTGCTAAACTGCAAGAGGAGGAAGAAGAAGAGAGGATTTTGTTAGAATAGGTAGATAGATTACAAATAGAATTAGCAGAGCTATCTGAAAGGTAGGAGAGGGAGCAGACTGAGAAAAATCCTGAGCCAGAACTGTCTACTCCACAAGACATGGAGTTGGATCTGCCACTAATAGACCAACCAGGGATAGCTCGAGAAGGGGTTGCTTCTATTGAAGGATTAGCGTTGACCCCGTACAACCCCAGAAAGCAGCGACATGTGGCCAACCTAGATTTCATATATTTTCACTTACGAAAAAGGGCTATCATTGACCAAAGAGCAAGGAAAATGGAAATTGGGGAGGACTTATATGAATTCAGGGTATCAGAAACCACACTAGTCCAAGGAACTGATGTTGACCCTTCTGTTGCTTGGTTTTTCAATCAAGCATGTGCAAGGATGCACCTATTAACTTGTAATAGCAGTCTCCGAATAAAAGCAAAAACAATTATAAATCTAAACAAGAGATCTATGGAATAACAAGAATAAAAAATAATAGATTTTTGTATTACCTCAAAGGTGAGGATGTTTGGTGTTGAGCAGCTCCAAGGTTGAGGTGCTCCAAGCTCCAATGGTCTCTTCTCCAAGATGCTGAAATGGGGGTCTTCAAACTCAAAATGGGAGGCAATGGCTCTCAATGGGAATTTGGCAGCATAAGGATAGGATGAAATGTGGATGGAAAGTGAGGAGCCCCTATCACCTTTTTATAGTTTTTGGTGATGGGGAATACCATTATGGTTTTGAGGAAACCAATGGTATTAACCAACATGGTTTAGGTCTCTTTTTCCCTCTGTTTCCTTTTTTGAATATTTTTATTATTTTTATTCCCTTTTAATATTTTTGGGGAATTATGGACCCTTTTTTAGGGTTTTTTGAGGAAAAATATATATTTTGAGGGGAAAAAAAGGTGTATTATGGTCTCTTTGGTGACCTTTTGATGGCTTTAGAGGCTCAAATGGTGGAAAAGTGGACAAATGGGTCATGTGAATAAGGGAATGAGCTAGTGAGCACTTTTTGGGTGTTAACACCTTCATTCCAATCCCAATGCACTGTGGCATCAGCCGAGGCGAGTAAAGCCAATACTAATCGGTTAATAAATGAGGTAAAACATTACAGAGATCATTGCTTCAAAATAAGAGATGACAGGAAGAGGGAGGTTCTAGAAGTAAATGAATTGAAGAATAAATATAGGGAGATGAAAGAAGAGAAGTTAAGGATAACTTCGGGAGCTCTACAACTTGAAAATGAGAAGAATTCACTAGAGATGCAACTAGCCATCTCCGAAGATGAGCAAAAGAACTTAAAGGCTCGGATATCAGAATTGGAGGAGCTCGAAGTTAGCAGGGCCCAACAAATTTATCTCCCTAGGGATCAGTATGAGGGATTAATTCAAGAAAAGGAGCAATTGTTACAACAGCTCAAAGAAGCAGCAAAAAACAAGCAAGACCAGTTCAAGTTTCACAAGCAAGCATGTGACATGCGAATAAAAGGCCATCAGCTATTAGTGCTGATATCAGGAGAAATTTGCAACGTGAAAGAAATGATCATGAAAATGAAAGCCATCGAAGATGGAGCCTTAAAGAACAAAGACAAATTTGCAAAACATGTGGAAGAGTTAAAACAACAATTTGAGTGGAGAAGAGGAAAATATGGATTCCCCTCAAACTTGCGCACCACCACTGAAGAAGAATTTGACTTAGATGCAGGAGTCCTTGAATTCAGTAAAGATTGTGGTGCTAGGATAAGCTTGGTGATCAGAAAGACTGTCCGCAAATGTCACTCTTTCTACTCCAAAATTAGAGAATCCCATGGCAAGTGCCACTTGGTTCTGGCTGAAACTATCTATGAATTCCCAGGACAAGAACATTGGTTGGCTAAGTTGCAAGGTGGGTTGGACCAAGAATTGGACTATGTTAAAAAGGTAAAGGTGATAATCCAAGATGAACTCCAATAGTTCATTGTCCAGCCCACTGTGCATATCTACTTTCTGGAAGCAATTGCTCAAGAAGCAGCAGTAGGAGTAGCACAAGTCAATCAGATCTGCGCAAGCATGAGATTGCAGCAAAGAAAACAAGATATGTTCGGAGCAAAATTATCTTGAGAGAGCTCAGACAATGGGCCACCCATATCCAAAGTGTAGATGGCCAAACATCCACAAGAGAACCAGTTGGTGGGGATGAGTCAGTGAGTCAGCAAAAGGAAGCCAAATAAAATAGATAAACCATTAGAATTCTTAATTGTCTTAATGTGAGAAAAGCTTAAATTCCTTTATTATATAAATGCTTTAAAAAGACAGTTGGCTCTAATTTTGTCTTATATGGAAGGCTCTCCACGAATCCGTGGGTTTTGTAATTGTGCACTAAAGAAAAAATTAGAAGGTTCTAGAGTTTAGGATACACCTGTCAGCTCAAGGAGCAATTTGTAAATTTATAAATAGAAGAATAGAAGAGGAATACATGGATTTTTGCAGGTGAGAAATTTTCTAGCTGGTACGAATTACTTTGCTGCTTGCTCTAAGAATTGGAATTTTTCCTAATGAAAGCCTGGAGAGGACGTTTTTGTCTGGAAATGTGTATTGAATGCTTGCTGGACTACTCTTGTGTCATTGATATACCACTGTGAGATCTTTCTTTGCTATATGAGTTATTTCAGTGTAATGGATGATTTTGCTCTTTTATGTACAATGATGTCTCTCTTAAATGAGTAATGGAATGTGTTTAGTGAATTAAAGCTATCTTTAATATCTTTTATCTTCTACTGAGATTGCATCTTTATGATTTAATGGCTATCTGTATGATCTTTAGATGTTTCTTTCAGCGTATTGCTCATATTTACAGTTTGCTCCTTGCAAGGATAGATTAGATTTGCTTATATTGTTTTAGGTTAATTTATATTAGTTACTTGCATTTAGCTTAGGGCACTTGCATGTCATCTTTAAATAAAATACATAAACGGTGGATCGAGCCACAACTGGTGTAAATAACAAGAATCTTTAAATCTTACGGTAGCTGGAACTGTTAACCGCACAGATTCCCCACATCAAATGGTGAGCGATCTAATTGGGCTTACTTACTAGGGAGAATCCCTTTCTTATTGATGCTGCGATTTCTGAGGCATCAACAAGGGGCTGATAACTTCCGAGCATGGAAGTATAGGATTGGGTTAATCCTAGAAGAGAATGAATTGGACACCTACATAAGAGAAGAGGTTCCAGTTCCAGAGGGAGATGAAGCTACGGCCCTACGCAAGAAGAACTTGGTCAAGGCCAAGAGAATCATTGTTGATTCTATCAAAGACCATCTCATACCCCATGTGTCTTCCCCAAAGACACCTAAGGAGATGTTTGACTCCTTGACAAAGTTGTTTGAAGGAAAGAATATAAATCGGAGGATGACACTATGGAACCAATTGAAAGGGGTAAAGATCCAGAATGTGTTGATGTATATGTAACTTTGGAATGTATTTCATCTATGTATTTTATTGTACTCCTATAGAGATGTATTATTCCTCTATACGGAAGTGTCATCATTTGTATTGACAAGTGTCGCAAGTGTGGTAACTTGCCGATGGGTTATTAGACCACCATGTGTGGGGTCGGACATGTTTAAGTTAACCTGGGGTTATTAGGCTGAGTTAGACAAGTCAGCCCCATAGGTTTATTAGGCTGCTCAGAACAAGTATAAATAGAGAGTGGGATCTCTCTATTTGATCACTTCACTTACTCATTTATCCATCACTTGAAAAGTGGCACACGCGTTAGGAGGATCAGCTGCTAGGAGGATTCTATCTATGTACTTGGATTGTACTTTGGTTGTGCTATTGCTCTATCTATCCTTGAGGAAGTTGTGGGGTTTTTCACCTTAGGGTTTTCCCCACAGAAACTCTGTGTGTCTGTTGTCTCTTATGATTGCATCTTGTGATGATTGATATGCTTGCTATGATTGATATGCATTGATATACTGTACATGTTATTCTCTCAGTAAAGATCCTACAGTATTGTGAATTAATGCTCGAAAAT
Organism: Larix kaempferi; assembly: GCA_027924585.1. Classification (NCBI taxonomy): domain Eukaryota; kingdom Viridiplantae; phylum Streptophyta; class Pinopsida; order Pinales; family Pinaceae; genus Larix; species Larix kaempferi. The sequence continues at coordinate 6,414,396 of BSBM01000960.1, read as the reverse complement.
TAACATGGTATAAGAGCTAACCTTAGAAGAAGACACTGTGCAGTTGCGGAAGCTAGGGCTTCTTGTTTTTGGGTCTCTCTCCATAGATTTTGGAAAAGAAATATGATAGATTGACTCTCCTCAGCAAGGTGAATCTTTTTATCCAATCAGAATTCAGTTCTGAGCACTTTCAGTTTTGGCCCTAAAAATTAGGGTTTCCACAAAAATAGGAATTTATGAAATCTGAAGACATAATTGGAAGTGCCTTGGAAAAATCGAAGTTTAGAGCTTTGGATCAAGATTTTTGGCTGGGTAAATCGCTGGGAAACTCAAACCCTAATTCAGGGTCCTCCGTAGTGAACCCGGGAAGACTAAAATTCTGAATACACTAGGTTGATCATCTCATCAAGGCACATCTTTCTATCCTTTCAGAAAGTTGAGATTCACATTTTGAATTTTTAGGGTTTCTCTAAGAAACCCTAATCCGAGACCAGATCTAGTTTTCAGCAAATCAAGTGGTAAGACCTAAATCTTTTCTATTTCCACTTGAAGTACTCTTTAAGATGTCTCACCACACCAAGCTTGAGGATAAGCTTGAAGGGGCTGATAACTTCCGAGCTTGGAAGTATAGGATTGGGGTAATCCTGGAAGAAAATGAATTGGATACTTACATAAGGGAAGAGTTCCCTGTCCCAGAGGGAGAAGAGGCTAAAGCCCTCCATAGGAAGAACATGGTCAAGGCAAAGAGAATCACTGTAGATTCTATCAAGGACCATCTCATCCCCCATGTGTCATCTCTGAAAACACCCAAAGAGATGTTTGATTCCCTATCCAAGCTATTTGAAGGGAAGAACATAAATTGGAAGATGACTCTACGGAATCAATTGAAAGGGGTAAAGCTTCAGAATGGAGAATCCATTCAATCTTATTTTTCTATGGTCTCTCAGATCAAGGAACAACTAGAAGTAGTGGATGAAATGGTGGAGAATGGTGAAGTTGTCATGACCACTCTGAATGGCCTACCCAGGTCATGGGATTCCTTTATGCAAGGAATCTATGCAAGAAAGAAGTTGGTATCCTTCAGCAGACTGCAGGAAGAATGCTCACAAGAAGAAGCAAGGCTTGTGGCACGAGAAGAAAAGATGGGGAATGAAGATCAAGCTCTCACAGCTCACACCAAGGGAAGCAAGTTTAAGAGGGAGAAATCTCATAACAAGAAACATTCTCACCCTCATCACAAGAACAAAGATCTATCTCATGTTCGATGTTATGAATGTAATGAAATGGGACACTTTGCTTCAAATTGTCCCAAGAAGAAGAAAGACAACAACTTCAACAAGAAGAAGAAGAATAACAAAAGAAGATATCATGCTCATGCTGCTGAGGATGATGAACCTCCCAGGAAGAAATCTAGAGCAAAAGGTGATGATGACGACTCATCAAGTGAAGAAGAGTATGTTCTAATCTCTACTCTCACAGGTACTATTTCTCATGGTTGTAATGATTGGTTAATTGATAGTGGGGATTCTAAACACATGACTAGGTTTAAAGAATCTTTTGCAAATCTGTCTGAACATGAATCACCACATAAAGTGAAACTTGGGGATGATTATGAATATCCTATCAAAGGAAGTGGGGAAGCCTCCTACATCCTAGACTCTGGAAAGTCTTTGAAGATGAAAGATGTGTTATTTGTGCTTGGGCTCAAGAAGAACCTACTCTCCATCTCTGCATTGGATGCAAAAGGCATGAGGGTTGCATTTGTAGATGGCCAAGTCCTAATGTGGCCAAAGGGTAAAACTATTGATGATGCAGTGGTGATTGGAGAGCAAGAGGGAGGATTCTACAAATTGAAGGGTTGTACAAGGGACAACCTAAACATGCCATGGTACATGAATCCATGGATCCAAATGAACTTTGGCATCAAAGGCTTGCACATGTGCACTACAGAGCACTACCAATTGCAAGCAAAGCTGTAGAAGGTCTTCCTGAAATCAAGACCAAGCATGAAGGTGTTTGCAAAGGCTGTGCAAAAGGAAAGAACATAAAGAAGGCATTTCCAAGCAGTGAAAGCAAATCAAAAGGAATCTTTGAAATTATCCACTCTAATGTATGCAGTCCGATGTCATCCAGTTCTCTTAGTGGGTATGTTTACTATGTCTCTTTCATTGATGACTTCTCCAGGAATACTTGGACTTATTTCTTGAAGAACTAAGATGAAGTATCCAACAAATTCAAGGAATTCAAAGCCTTGATAGAAAACCACACTGAAGAGAATATCAAGATCTCCAGATCCGACAATGGAAGAGAATTCACTTCAAGGGACTTCAAGAAGTTATGCAGGGATTAAGAGGGAGTTGACCACTCCTTACAATCCACAACAGAAAGGAATAGAAGAAGCTACTTCAGATTCAAACTCCAGCAGATCCTGTAAGGAAGCAAAGATTCAGAGGGAGTCCACCCAACAAACAAACAATGATAAGTATTTGAATTGTCATTTCTTGTATATTCTGTTTGTTTAAAATAATTTTATTCAATGACATATATGATTATGTTCATAGACTTAGGTTGTGTATTATGCATATTAGAATAATTGCATTAATGAACAAGATACTACTAATATGCAAGTAATGGGTAAGTGGTCTATGGTACTGTACAACATTCCATTGCTACTTATCTAGAATGAAACCTCTTTGCTAACATGTTGGGAGTTGTGCACACTCTTAACAATGTTCTGGTAGAGATTGGAAGGCATCTAGAAAGTTATGGGATATGGATAAATGTTGTATTGAAGCATTGGCTAAAATAATTGCATGACTGTATGACATATATACTTATGTGTAAGAATTTGTTCTGAAAAACTATGATATTTTTTCTAATCATGCAATTTAACTTGTTTTGTAGGAAAGATCGTATACCATCACCTACAAAAAGAAGGACTACAACATTTGTTCAAACAACAAAGTTATCTATTGAAGATATTGAAGTTCCCAGGATCCAGGAAGAACGCCATGGTCAAGGAGTACCAGTCCATCATGAAGAATGATGTTTGGGATACAGTCCCAAGACCTGAAGGGAAGTCTGTTGTGACTTCCAAGTGAATCTATAAGATAAAGCATGCTGTAGATGACAGCATAGAGAAATACAAAGCGAGATTTGTAGCTCCTGGATTCTCTCAAAAAGAGGGAATAGACTTTTGCTCCTGTAGCCAGGTACACTTCCATCAGATCAGTACTTGCCTTGGCTACAGTGATGAAATGGAAGATACACCAAATGGATGTCAAGCCAGTTTTCTTGAATGGTGTAGTCGAGGAGGAAGTGTATGTGGAGCATCCACTTGTTTTTGAGGCACATGATAGGGAGTCATATGTGTGCAGAATGAAGAAATCCTTGTATGGCTTGAAGCAAGCTCCTAGGACTTGGTATGGTAGGATGGACAACCTTCTATCCAGTTTGGGCTTTACCAAGAGTAAAGCAGATTCCAACCTTTATTACAAGGTTGAGGAAGGAAATCCAGTGATACTACTTCTGTATGTAGATGATCTGTTTGTAACAGGTAATAATAGTTTGATTGCCTATACTAAGAGGAAGCTTGCAGCCGAGTTCGAGATGAAGGACTTGGGGATGATGCACTATTTTCTAGGCATGGAGGTGTGGTAGAGTGCAGATGGTATCTTCCTTGGACAAGGGAAGTATGCAGTAAAGATACTGAAGAGGTTCGGGATGATGGACTACAAGGCCATGGCCACACCTATGGCACCGAACCTGAAGCTTCTGTGTGATGCTTCATCTGATCCGCTTGATGTCACTATGTATCATCAGATGATTGGGTCCTTGATGTACCTGACGAACACTAGACCAGATATTTGATTTGCGGTGAACACATTGAGCCAGTTCCTGACGGATCCCAGAGGTATTCACCTGGTTGTTGTAAAGCATATTCTGAGGTATCTGAAGGGTACAGTTGACTATGGGCTCAAGTATGATGCGAATCAAAAGTTTAACCTACAAGGTTATGTTGATTCAGATTGGGCAGGCAGTGTTGTAGATAGGAAGAGCACATCTAGGTGCCACTTCAGTATGGGATCAGGTGTGATCTCTTGGTTTAGAAGGAAGCAATCCTGCGTAGCACTGAGTATAGCTGAAGCAGAGTATGTTGCAGCGTGTTCGGCTAGTTGTGAGGTAGTATGGCTCTGAAAGCTACTGTCTGAGTTATTTGATTTCCCATTGGAGGCTACTGGTATCTTTTGTGACAACCAGAGTTGTGTGAAGATATTTGAGAACCCAGTGTTCCATGATAGGTCGAAACACATAGAGATCAAATATCACTATATCAGGGATATGGTGCAGAGAGGAGCAGTGAAGCTCCTGTATGTTGAGACAGATGAGCAGATTGCAGATGTGCTGACGAAGCCACTAGCCAGAGTGAAGTTTGAGTACTTCAGAGAGAGGCTTTGTGTCCTTCAGATCGATGACACTTCAAGGAAGAAGTGATGGAGACATTTGCTAAATCCATTCCAAGCATGGTGGAAGGAGGATGCTTCACATGGCTATGGATGTAAGCGCTGGATGATGAGTATCAGGACGATGCTCCAGTTACTGCTCTATATATGCATCCTGTTGGATGCTGGATATGATTGGTTGGATCATTTATATGTATATGTATGTACGCATCATGTTGGATGTTGGATATGATCAGTTGGATCATTTATATGTATATGTATGTACGCATCATGTTGGATGTTGGATATGATCAGTTGGATCATTTATATGTATATGTATGTATGCATCATGTTGGATGCTTTGATCAGTGTGATCATGTATTTGTATATGTATGTATGCATCATGTTGGATGCTTTGATCAGTGTGATCATGTATTTGTATATGTATTAGGTGGATACTTATATGATCAGGTAGATCATGTACATATGTATGTATTAGGGGGATGCATTATGTATATCAGGTGGATGCATTATATGATCAGGTAGATCATGTATGATGATATGTATCAGGTAGATACTTTGTATGCATCAGATGGATATATTGTTTGATCAGGATGATCACAGATGACGAGCTTCAAGATGTTGCTCTAGATGATATGCATCAGGATGATGCTATGATGATCATCAGGATGATCACAGATGACGAGCTTCAGGATGTTGCTCTAGATGATATGCATCAGTTCGATGTTATCATGATGATCAGGTTGATCATGTGATGATGTACATCAAGATGATGTATGGTGAGTATCGGTTTGATACTCTGTGGCCATGGACAAGTTGTGTAGGTAGCATAGAAAATATCCTTTAAAAACCGGACAAGTAGAGCGATTTTTTTGTAACAGCCTAGGTTGCTCTATCGAGATCCGGATAGGTAGAGCGGTGTGCTCGTAACATCCTGGGATGCTCTGAGTAGGTTTTGCTACAGTTTCGCATAGAAAAGATCCTTTAAAATCCAAACAGGTAGAGCAGTGTGCTCGTCAAATCCTAGGATGCTCTATCGAGATCCAGACAGGTAGAGTGGTTTGCTCGTAACATCCTGGGATTCTCTGAGTAGGTTTTGCAAAAGCTCACATAGAAAAGATCCTTTAAAATATGGATAGGTAGAGCGATGTGCTTCTAACATCCTGGGATGCTCTATCGAGATCTAGATAGGTAGAGCAGTTTGCTCGTAACATCCTGGCATGCTCTGAGTAGGTTTTGTGAAGGTCAATATGTAAAAGATCCCGAGAGATCCAATAGGTTGAGCAGTGTGCTCGTAATCAGTCCTGGGATGCTCTTTCGAGGTTTTGTTGAGGCACATAATCAGTCCTGATTATTCCATAGTATGCCCAGTGATGATGAAGACATATAGCTGGTGGGCCTACATCCAATATGAAAAAGGACTGGCTCTGTAGAAATTCCTATGACGAGTAGATCAGAGATTGATTGAGATAGCAGCAGCAGTGATGATGACGACGATTCGAGGATGATGATTTGCTGATGATGATCCAGAGAAGAAGACTTGTGTTAGCAGATCTGTGTTGAGAAATACCTTCCTAGTTAAGAGGTAGTGTTGATGTATATATAACTTCAGAATGTATTTCATCTATGTATTTTATTGTACTCCTATAGAGATGTATTATTTCTCTATACGGAAGTGTCGTCATTTGTATTAACAAGTGTCGTAACTTGCCGATGGGTTATTAGACCAACATCTGTGGGGTCGGCCCTGTTTAAGTGAACCTAGCGTTATTAGGATGAGTTAGACAAGTTGGCCCCATAGGTTTATTAGGATGCTCGGAACAAGTATAAATAGAGAGCGGGGTATCTCTATTTGATCACTTCACTTACTCACTTATCCATCACTTGGAAAGTGGCGCACATGTGAGGAGGAGGATCAACTACTAGGAGGATCCTATCTCTATACTTGGATTGTACTTTGGTTGTGCTTTTGCTCTATCTATCTCTGAGGAAGTTGTGGGGTTTTTCACCTTAGGGTTTTCCCCACAAAAACTCCGTTTGTCTATTGTCTCTTATGATTGCATGTTGTGATGATTGATATGCTTGCTATGATTGATATGCATTGATATACTGTACATGTTATTTTCTCAGTAAAGATCCTAGAGTATTGTGAATTAATGCTCGAAAATTAACAGAATGAAGAGACCATCGAATCTTATTTTACTAAGGTCTCTCAAATCAAAGAACAACTTGAATTTGTTGATGAAGTAGTGGAGAATGGAGAAATTGTGATGACCACATTAAATGGCCTACCTAGGTCATGGGACTCCTTCATCCAAGGTATTTTTGCAAGTACGAAACTGATCTCTTTCAGTAGACTATGGGAGGAATGTTCACAAGAAGAAGCTAGACTTGTGGCCTGAGAAGAAAAGATGGGAAGATAAGACCAAGCCCTCACTGCTCACACCAAGAGAAGTAAGTTCAAGAGGGAGAAATCTCATAACCAGAAATCTTCTCACCAACATCAAAGGGAGAACATTAAGAAAGATATTTCTCATGGTAGATGCTTCACATGTAATGAGAAGGGACACCTTGCTCGAGATTGTCCCAAGAATAGAAAAGACTTCAATAATAATAAGAAGAAGAAAAACAAGAAAAGACATCATGCTCACACTATAGAGGATGATGAACCTCCTAAGAAGAAGGCTAGAGAAGAAAGTGAAGACTCTACAAGTGATGAAGAATATGTTCTAATTTCTGCTCTCACATGTACTATTACACATGGGTGTAAAGATTGGCTTATTGATAGTGGGACTTCCAAACATATGATGGGATTTAAAGAATCTCTTATGGACTTATCATAACATGAGTCACCTCACAAGGTGAAACCTGGGGATGACTATCAATACCCTATAAAAGAAAGTGGTGAAGCCTCCTATAAGCTAGACTCTGGGAAGTCTTTAAAGATGCAAGATGTTCTATATGTACCTAGTCTCAAGAAGAATCTTCTCTCGATATCATCTTTGGATGCAAAAGGGATGAGAGTTGCATTTGTGGATGGACAAGTACTTATGTGGCCAAAAGGTAAAACCATAGATGATGCAGTAGTGATTGGAGAGCAAGAGGGAGGGTTGTACAAATTGAAGGGAAAACCTGAACATGCCATGGTACATGAATCCATGGAGCCAAGTGAGCTTTGGCATAGAAGGCTTGCACATGTGCACTATAGCGCACTACCAATTGCAAGCAAAGTAGTAGAAGGTTTTCCTGCAATCTAGTCAAACCATGAAGGTGTTTGCAAAGGAAAGAACACAAAGAAGGCATTTCCAAGCAGTGAATGCAAGGGAAAAGGAATCTTGGAAATTATCCACTATGATGTATGCGGTCCGATGTCATCCATTTCTTTGATTGGGTATGTATATTATGTTTCTTTCATTGATGATTTCTCTAAGAAGACTTGGGTTTATTTCCTGAAGAATAAAGATGAAGTGTTTGATAAGTTCATGGAATTCAAAGCCTTGATAGAAAACCAAACTGAAAAGAAGATCAAGATCTCTAGATCCGACAATGGCGGAGAGTTCACTTCAGGAGAATTCAAGAAGTTATGCAGTGATTCAAGGATCAAGAGGGAGTTGACCACTACTTACAATCCACAACAGAATGGGGTTGCAGAAAGGAAGAATATAACAATCATGGAAGCAGCATGAGTAATTCTTCATGACCAAGATCTACCTATGCACCTATGGGAAGAAGCAGCAAGGACAACTGTATATGTTCAAAACAGAACACCACACAAGATACTTGACAACAAGACACCAGAAGAAGTTTTCTTTGGTAAGAAACCAGAAGTCAGCCATCTCAGGATATTTGGTTGTCCAGTATACACACACATTCCAAAAGAAAAGAGGACAAAGCTAGATCCTTCAAGAAAGAAGGGTATATTTGAGGGTTACAGTGAAAGCTCGAAGGCATACAAAATCTACTTTCCAGGGTTCAAGAAGATTGACATCAGCAGGGATGTGACTTTTGATGAAAACTCAACATACATCAAATCAAGGAAGACAGCTGTTGAAGACAATGAAGAACCAAGGGTACCCATAATACAAGACACCACCATGAACGAAGTAATTCTAGAAGAGGATCATGAAATAGAAGATCCACAAGAACCTATAGATCCACCCCGTGAGAAGAACTCTCGTTAGAGGAAACCAGCATGGGCTAGAGAGCTCATTGAAGATGCATAAAGGTATGGTATTCCATAGGTGGAACATAGAGAAAGGAAGAGGACAAGGTCACACACCAGCTATGTTTCCCTACTCTGTGACATAATGAACAAAGAACCTTCCAGTTATGAAGAAGCCACAGAAAAGAAAGAACAGAAGGATGCCATGGTCAAGGAATACCAATCAATCATGAAGAATGATGTTTGGGATGTGGTCCCAAGACCAGAAGGGAAGTCCGTTGTGAATTCCAAGTGGATCTACAAGATCAAGCATGCTGCAGATGGAATCTTCCTCGGACAAGGGAAGTATGCAGTAGAGATCCTGAAGCGGTTCGGGATGATGGACTGCAAAGCCATGGCCACACCTATGGCATCGAACCTGAAGCTATTGAGTGATGCTTCATCAGAGTCGGTTGATTCCACGATGTATCGTCAGATGATTGGGTCCTTGATGTACTTGGCGAACACGAGACCAAATATTTGCTTTGCGGTGAACACCTTGAGCCAGTTCCTAATGAATCTCAGACATGTTCACCTGATTGCGATAAAGCATATTCTAAGGTACCTGAAGGGTACGATTGATTATGGGCTCAGGTATGATGCGAATCAAAAGTTTAACCTGGAGGGTTATGTTGATTCAGATTGGGCAGGAAGTGCTGCATCTAGGAAGAGCACTTCGGTGTTCTGCTTCAGTATGGGATCAGGTGTGATCTGTTTGTTTAGTAGGAAGCAATCCTTCGTAGCATTGAGTACAGCCAAAGCAGAGTATGTCGCAACTTGTTCGGCTAGTTGTGAGGCAGTATGGCTAAGGAAGCTATTATTTGATTTGTTTGATCTCCATTTGGATGCTACCTATATCTTCTGTGACAACCAGAGTTGTGTGAAGTTGTCTGAGAACCCGGTGTTCCATGATAGGTCGAAGCACATCGAGATCAAATATCACTATATCAAGGATATGGTGCAGAGAGGAGTAGTGAAGCTCCAGTATGTTGCAACAGATGAGAAGATTTCAGATGTGTTGTCCAAACCACTAGCCAGAGTGAAGTTCGAGTACTTTAGAGAGAGGCTTGGTGTTCTTTAGATAGAAGATACTTCGAGGAGGAAGTGATGGGACACATTTGTAGGAGCCATTCCAAGCATGGTGGTAGGAGGATCCTTCCCATGGATTTGGATGTAAGTGTTGTGTGATGAGCATCAGGACGATGCTCCAGATGATATTCATTAGGATGATGCTATATATGATGATGATCAGGATGATCATGCGATGATGATATGCATTCAGATGATTCTATATATGATGATGATATGCATCAGGATGATGCTATATATTATGATGATTAGGATGATCATGCGATGATGATATGCATCAGGACGATGCTCTAGATGATGATGATCAGGATGATCATGGTATGATGATGTGCATCAGGATGGTGCACTATATGATGATGATTAGTATGATAATGAGCATCAAGATGATGCTCTGTGCAAGGATGATCAGTAGGATCATGACTTTCAGGATGATACTTTGTGGCTATGGACAGGTTGTGCGATAAGCATATAATAGTGCTCTAGGAGATTTGTAGATACTCTTGCTAGGTTTTGCCTATGGCATGTAATTTCTCCCTAGGAGATCTGGCAAATGCTCTTTCTAGGTTTTTCTTAGAGGGACATATAATAGCACCCTGGGAGATTTGTAGATACTCTTTCTAGGTTTTTCCTATGGCATATAATAGCTCCCTGGGAGATCTGGCAAATGCTCTTTCGAGGTTTTGTCCGTGGCATGTAATTTCACCTTGGGAGATCTTGCAGGTTGCGTTGGGCACGTAATCAGTCTTGGGATGCTCTTGCTAGGTTTTGCTTGGAAACATATAATAGCTCCCTGGGAGATCTTGCAAGTTGTGTTGTGCGCGTAATCAATCCTGGGATGCTCTTGCTAGGTTTTATTTTCCTAGTGGCATATAATAGCTCCCTGGGAGATCTTGCAGGTTGTGTTGGGCACCTAATCAGTCCTAGGATGCTCTTGCTAGGTTTTGCGAGGTCACATGTAATAGCTCCCTAGGAGATCCTATAGGTTGAGCAGTAAGCTTGTAATTAGTCCTGGGATGCTCTTGCTATGTTTTGTTGATGCATGTAATCAATCATGACATTGATGGATGGCCGCTCACAGAGATGATGAAGACCTACAGGAGGCTAGGCCTACATCCAGCACGAAAAAGGGTCGGCTCTGTAGAACTTCCTATGATAAGAATAATTGAGAGATAGAACCAGTGATCGAGATGACCAGTATAGTAGCAACGACGATGATGCTCCGTGATCTAGTGATGATGATCTGGCTCCATAATTGAAGACTTGTGTAATGATGTCTGTGTCGTGAGAATACCTTCCTAGCTAAGAGGGAGTGTTGATGTATTTGTAATGTTGGAAGATATTCTTCTATGTATTACACTTGTACTTTATTATATTCCTGATGGAGATGTATTATTCCTCCAATCAGAAGTGTCGCAAGTGTTGCAACTTATATTTGATGGGTTATTAGACCACCTTGGTGGGGTCGACCCTGCATGAGTCATGTGGATGGGTTATTAGGATTCTTTAGGAAGTCGGTCGAGTTAGGGTTAAAGGCATGTTAAGTTGTTATATAAATAGAGAGTGTCTCTCTCTCTATTTTCTCATTCACTCACTCATCCAACTTGCATAGTTGAGAGAGAGAAGTGCGCATAAGTGGAGGAGTAGTAGCTGCTGGAGACATCTATCTTTTGGGGTTTGATCTTTGTGATCTTTGTATTGGTGTTCATTCTATCTCTGAGGAATTTGCGGGGTTTTTCACCTTCTTGGTTTTCCCCGATGAAATGATTTATGTCCATTGTCTCTTGTGATTGTTATGATGTGCTTGTTATTCTCTTAGCGATCCTAGATAATATTTAATGAAATTATTGAAAAAATTAACAACTAGAAGTTAGGGTTTATAGAAAGAGAAATTGGTAGTTAGGGTTTTTTAGAGAGATAGATATTTTATGTTAGTGATTTGATGGGAGAGAGAGAAAGATTGGGAGTTACAGGTTTAGAGAGAGAGAGATTTGGGGATAAGGTTTTAGGTAGAGAGATAGATTGAGGCTTAGATGTTGAGAGAGAGAGAGAGAGAGATCGGGTGTTAGGGGTTTAGGGAGAGATTGATAGATTGGGGGTTAGTGGTCTAGACAAACACAAAGAAATAGAAATAGGGGGGGTTAGAGGCAGAGGGATATATTGAATATTATGGGTTCTAGAAGATGGAGAGAGAGAGAGAGAGAGAGAGAGAGAGAGATCAGAGGAAGAGAGAGATTGAGGGCTAGTTTTTTATAGACATAGATAGATATTTGTGGTTAGGGGTTTTTAGAGACAGAGAGAGAGAGAGAGCAAGAGAGAGAGAGGGATAGAGAGAGAGAGAGAGAAATATTGGGGGTTAGTGTTTTAAATAAATAGAGAGATTGAGGGTGAGGGTTTTAAATAAATATTAGAGAGGTTGGGCATTAGTGGTTTAGATAGGGGGGAGAGAGAGAGAGAGAGAGAGAGAGAGAGAGATTGGAGGCTAGTGGTGTAGAGAGAGAGATAGGAAGAGATAGGCTGGGGTTTAAGAATTTAGAGAGATATATATTGGGGGTTAGGGGTTTAGAGAGAGAGAGAGATTGGGGTTAGAGGTTGAGAGAGAGAGAGAGAGAGATATTGAGGATGAGGGGTTTAGGGAGAGAGAGAGGGACAAAGATTGGAGGTTAGGGATTTAGAGAGAGAGAAAGAGAGAGAGAGAGAGAATTAGGATTTTAGAGAGAGAGATTGGTGGATTTGGGTTTAGAGAGAACAAGAGATATTGGGGGTTATGGGCTACGTATTTAGATAGATAGAGTGAGAGAAAGAGAGAGATTAAGGGTTAGGGGATTAGAGAGAGAGAGACAGATAAAGAGAGAGAATGGTGTTTAGAGAGAGATATTGGGGGTTGAAGGTTTAAAGAGACATACAGAGGTTGGGGGTTAGGAGTTTAGAAATAGATAGAGATAGACAGAGAGATATTGGTGTTTAAGAGTTTAGAGAGAGAGAGAGTGGAGGTTAGGGGTTTAGAGAGAAAGAGATTGGGAGATAGGGGTTTAGAGAGCGAGAGAGATAAATTGAAGGTTAGGGGCTTAGAGAGATAGATATTAGAATTTAGGGGTTTAGAGAGAGAGAGAGAGAGAGAGAGATTGGGGGTTATGGGTTTAGAGAGAGAGAGAGAAAGAGAGACAATGGTTAGGGTTTTAGAGAGTGAGAGAGATAGGTTGTGTGTTAGGGGTTTAGAGAGAGATATTGGAGGTTAGGGATATAGATAGAGAGAGAAAGAGAGAGAAAGATTGGGGTTTAAGGGCTTAGAGAGAAAGATATTGCGAGGTAGGGATTTACATAGAGAGAGAGAGAGAGAGAGAGAGAGAGAGAGATTTGAGTTTAGGGGTTTAGAGGGAGAGGTGTTGGGGTTAGTGATTTAGTGAAAGAGAGATTGAGGATTAGGGTTTTAGATATATATATAGATAGAGAGAGAGAGGGAGTTATAGGTTTATATATATATATATATATGGAGGATTTTACAGAGATGGAGACATTGCGGGTTAGTGGTTTAGAGAGATAGAGAGAGAAAGAGGGAGACTGGGGTTAAGGGGCTTAGAAAGAGAGATTGTGGGTTAGGGGATAAGAGAGAGAGAGAGAGAGAGAGGCTTAGGGATTTAGAGAGAGAGAGAGGAAGATTGGAGGTTAGCAATTTAGATATATAGAGAGAGAGATTAGAAGTTAGGGTTCCAGAAAGATAGAGATTGGAGGTTAGGGGTTTGAGAGAGATAGAGAGAGAGGGAGATTGGGAGTTAGGGGTTTAGAGAGAGAGAGAGAGAGCGAGAGAGAGAGAGAGATTTGGGGTTAGGTGTTTAGAGAGAGACATAGAGATATTGGGTTAGGGGTTTAGAGGGGGAGAGAGAGAGAGAAATATATTGAAAAAGAGAGATTGGTGGTTAGTGGTTTGGAAATAGAGAGAGAGAGAGAGAGAGAGAGAGAGAGATTTGGGGTTTAGGGGTTTAGAGAGATGGGGAGTGATTTGTGGTTATGGATTTAGAAAGAGAGATTATGGGTTAGGGGATGAGAGAGGGAGAGATATTGGGGGTTAGGGATTTAGAGAGAGAGTGAGAGAGATTGGGGGTTAGGGGATTAGAGAGAGAGAGAGAGGGAGAGAGAGATTGTGGGTTAAGGATTTATAGAGAGAGAGATTGGGAACTAGGGTTTTTAGAGAGAGAAATTGGGGATTGGGGTTTAGAGAGAGAGAGAGAGAGAGAGAGAGAGATTGGGGGTTAGAGGTTTGGAAAGATAGAGGGATTTATAGAGAGGGAGAGATATTGGAAGTTAGTGATTTAGAGAGAGAGATAGATTAGGTGTAATTTGTTATGTTTTATGTGTTTAGAGAGAGGGAGATATTGGTGGTTAGTGGTTAGTGGTTTAGAGAGAGAGAGAGAGAGATATTGGGGGTAAGGGGTTTAGAGAGAGAGAGAGACTGGGGGTGATGATTTAAGGGTTAGGGGATTATAGAGAGATATATTGGGGGTTAGTAGTTTAGAGAGTGAGAGAGAAATAGAGAGATTGGGGTAAAGTTTTAGAGAGGGAGAGACATTGGAGTTTAGAGAGAGAGAGTTTGATTGCGTGTTAGGGGCTTAAAAGGAGAGATAGAGAGAGATTGAAAGATAGATATCGGGAGTTAGGATTTCAAAGAGAGAGGGAGAGGTTGTGTGAGAGAGAAAGAGAGACGGAGAGATTGGGGGTTAGAAGTTTAGAGAGAGAGAGATTGGTGGTTATTAGTTTAGAGAGAGAGAGATATTGGGGGTTAAGTGTTTAGAGAAAGAGGGAGAGATTGGTTGTTAGGCATTTAGAAAGAGCGATTGTGGGTTAGGGGATAAGAGGGAGAAAGAGAGAGATTGGGGCTCAGGGGCTTAGAGAGATAGATAGATAGATTAGAGGATAGGGTTTTAGATAGAGAGAGAGATTGGAAGTTAAGGGTTGAAAGAGAGAGAGATTGTTGGTTAGGGTTTTTGAGAGAGAGAGAGAGAAGTAGTGATATATATATATATATATATATATATAGAGAGAGAGAGAGAGAGAGAGAGAGAGAGAGATTGGGTGTTAGGGGTTTAGAGAGAGATATAGGTGTTTAGAGAGAGTGAGAGATATTGGGGGTTTGGATTTCAAATAGACATATAGATATGTAGAGAGAGAGTGACTGGGGGTTGGGGATTATGGGTTTAGAGAGAGAGAGGTTGGGAGTTAGTGGTAGAGAGAGAGAGAGAGAAACTACTGATTAAGGGTTTAGCTAAATATATATTTAGAGAGAGAGATAGAAATATTGAAGTTGGGGGTTAAGAGGTTAGAGAGAAATAGAGATTGGAGGTTAAGTTTTTATCTCTCTCTCTCTATATATATATATATTATAGACAGAGAGAGAGAGAGAGAGAGATTGTGGGTTAAGGGTTTAGAGAGAAAGACATTAGGCGTTACAGGTTTGGAGAGATAAAAAGATTGTGGGTTAGGGTTTTACAAAGAGAGAGTTATTGGGGGTTAGGGATCTAGGGAGAGATATTGGTGGTAAGGGGTTGTGAGAGAGAGAGAGAGAGAGAGAGAGAGAGATTGGGTGTTAGGGGTTTGGAGAGAGAGAGATTGGGTGTTAGTGGTTTGGAGAGAGAGAGAGAGAGATTGGTGGTTAGTGTTTTAGAGAGTAAGATATTGGTGTAGCTAGAGTTTTCACCCTAGCTTGTGCAAATTAGAACCTACTAAGGAGAATGGACTCCTTAGTAGCAATTCAATAAAATAATAAAATATGACAGTAAAGTAAAGTAAACTTAAACTAGCATGTGCATCAACAAGAAATAAAAAGACAGTAATATGATACGAATTTTCTTTTGTATTAAAATTTACCTCAAGTGTTGAGGTTGGTGAAGCTCTTGCAGTAGTCCAGGAGGGCTGCTTCCAAGCTCCAATGGGTTCCTTCTCCTTCTCCAAATTGCTTTGGATATGGGCCAAAAGGGGCACTCAAAGTGGGAAAAGCTATCTCAAATGATAAGCTAGGGTTTCGAGAGTGATTTTGGCAGAGTGAGGATAGGGAAGATTGTGGATGTGAAATGGGGAGCCTCCATCACCTATTTATAGGTTTTTAGTGGTGGAGTGTTGACCCATGGTTTTTGGCACCATATGGCTTAGGTCAATTGTATAGGGTTTTTGCTTCCTCTTTTTCCTCTTTTTTATATTTTTTATTCCCTTTTTAGAGGGTTTTTGCTATTTTTGGAGGAAATTTAAACTATTTTGGGAAAAAAGGGGGTTTTTTGGCCTTTTGGTGGCTTTTTAATGGTTTTTTAAGGTTTTGGAGGCAAATATGGCAAGAAATATAGACAAATGAGTCATGTAATGAGAGAGATGAGGTAGTGAGCACTTTTTAGGTGTTAACAGATTGCCCCCTGATGTGTGAGGGAAGGAGCTCATTGTATGGCCGATAGACATCATAAGTCTATGCATGGTTTTCATGGGATGTGGAGAGGATAAGAAACAAACTAGAACCCAGAGCAACGGTCCTGAACAAATTGCAAAAACTTAAAATACATTACCTCAATAATGAATGAGGGATAATCTCAATATATGGACGAGGCAGGCATACCCATGCTCGTATCAAGATCTATAACAATGAGGTCCAAAAATGGGGGCCTGAAACATACATGAACTCAAATAATGAATGAGGAAGAATCTCAATATATGGACGAGGCGGGCATACCCATGCTCATATCAAGATATATAAAAAATAACAATGATGCCCAAAAATGGGGACCTAAAATTTACATGGAGAACCACTGTGTTCATCATAAGGGTCTAGAGGGAACACAAATCTGGGATATACTGCCGGGCTGACAATGTCTGAGCTGAAGAACTGATACACTGGAATAACAATAGTGTTGCTGAGTGTGGTACCAGAGGAACTGATGAGCTGCTAGATCATAATAACGGGGAGTCATACCCTCGATGGTACACTAGACTAGAGCTGAACTAGGTACTCAAGGAAGCATATAAGTGGATGGCTTCTGAATACAATCGCCAATACAACCTGGACATCCACGGGAACATATACCTGGGTGTTCCGAAGTGACTCACCAATGTGCTAGAGTCGGGGGAAATATGGGGTCTTCGACCAATAACTGAAGGGATATATACCCTGCGCGATTCTCAATGATGCAATCGAGGTGTTGAAGTCGAGCATGTGAGAAACAACCACTCGGAGAGGCACTGATGACTCCTCTCAAAATGGTCCGTAGGAACTCAGAACCTATAGGGTTTGACCCTGGGAGTCTGAGCTATGAGGATGGATGATGTTCCTCTGCATCTTTAGCGACATACTGTGGGTGTGCCTAGATGTATTGGCCTACTCCTCCGTAGGGTGGCTAGAGCTATAGTTTGTTACCATCAGCAGCGTGAGGAATCTGAGGAGGCTCATGATAGATCTCGTAGATCTCCTTAGATAGTAGTATTTTACCTTTTTGTGGCATGTACACGATATGTAGGCTTGAGAGCCAAATTTTTGCATGGGATTACATCCCAAATTTTGTCTTTTGGACACAAACTTTATGTATTTAGGAAAAACACTTTTATATGTGATGATATATACATATGGACCTACTCTTATGATTTACCTATATACAATGACTTGCATGTTTATTTTATGATGTATTCTTCATGTATGGGCTAGATTCAAATAAAAAATGTAGCTAGCTAATGAATCAACCACACAATTGAATTCTCTTGGTATGTGTTGATATGAAATATAATCAAAAGATCGTTCCAAGAGGCGTACCCTTCGAAATAAGCGAAGTAAAATAGGATCGCAGATAGTGTAGATATGGTTCAGATGGGACACCATGAGTTGGGAGTCTAGAAAGACTAACAAGGAGTCAATTCCAAGGGAAGCAACCTCAATTAAGAGTCCAATAACTTCATGGTACTCTACAATATTGTTGGTTGAGGGGCCCAAGCAAGTCCCTCCTGAAGATATCAACTCGCCAGTGGGAGAATAAATTACCCATGCTGTGGAAGTGAGGTTCCGGGTGTGTTGACTCGGACCATCGGCAAATCCATAGTAGGAAGTCATATTGTACTATCCCCATTCAAATAATTGCATAGTAAGACAATCCCATCAATCCTACTAGTTTCCTAGGTTGGATGGGCACATGTAGAATTGTAATAAGGAAGCTAATAAATGATGTTTAGACATTAGAAGGGTTCAAGTATTTAATAAATATGGTGAATAAATAAATTCAAGAGAAATTCTAGGTGGCAAGTGGTTTTGGAGACATATGGAGGGTGTGGGACCCACACTAGCTTGATTTTTCAATGACACATGGCATCTCTCTCTTTCCAATTTGAATTCATGGGAAGGTGAACACTCTTGGGTGAGTTGGTAAGTCATAACACATGGAATTGAGCATCTTAGATTGAATTGGGATGGATTTGTAACCTCCATGGAAGATAAAGAGTCAAATTGGAAGTTTGTGGACACTTTGTTAACACCTAAAAAGTGCTCACTAGCTCATTCCCTTACTCACATGACCCATTTGTCCACTTTTCCACCATCTGAGCCTCTGAAACCAACAAAAGGTCACCAAAAGACCTTAGTACACCCCTTTTTCCATTAAAAAAGATTATTTTTCCAAGAAAATCATAAAAAACCCTCAAAAAGGGTCCAAATTCCCAAAAATATTAAAAAGGGAATTAAAATATTATTTTTATTCAAAAAAGGAAAAAGGAGGGAAAAGTACCTAAACCATGTTGGTCAATACCATTTGGTTTCCACAAAACCACAAATGGTATCTCCCACCACCAAAACCTATAAAAAGGTGGTAGGGGCTCCTCATTTCACATCCTTCCATTATCTCATCCTTATGCTGCTGAAATCTCCCCTGAGCACTTTTAGCCATTGAAGCAACCTTGGAGAAAGAGACCTATTGGAGTTTGGAGCTACTCATCTTGGGAGTTGCTCAACATCAACCTTCACCATTGAAGGTAATATCGCAAGCACTTGCTTGCCCCCCACTTTTCAATACAAAAATTATTTCTTATGTTTCTTGTTCTTGATTTTTGAAATATTTAAATTATTTGCTTAGATTCTTGCTTAGATCCATGAAAAGTATTGTTTATTTAGTTTATTGTTTTTATTTCTATTGAAACTGCTACTACTAGTTAGTAGGTGCCCATAGCACTAAGCTTGGTTGCAAAACCGAGCCAACAAACTGTTGGCTCGGTTTTGCAACCAAGCTTAGTGCTATGGGCACCTACTAACTAGTAGTAGCAGTTTCAATAGAAATAAAAACAATAAACTAAATAAACAATACTTTTCATGGATCTAAGCAAGAATCTAAGCAAATAATTTAAATATTTCAAAAATCAAGAACAAGAAACATAAGAAATAATTTTTGTATTGAAAAGTGGGGGGCAAGCAAGTGCTTGCGATATTACCTTCAATGGTGAAGGTTGATGTTGAGCAACTCCCAAGATGAGTAGCTCCAAACTCCAATAGGTCTCTTTCTCCAAGGTTGCTTCAATGGCTAAAAGTGCTCAGGGGAGATTTCAGCAGCATAAGGATGAGATAATGGAAGGATGTGAAATGAGGAGCCCCTACCACCTTTTTATAGGTTTTGGTGGTGGGAGATACCATTTGTGGTTTTGTGGAAACCAAATGGTATTGACCAACATGGTTTAGGTACTTTTCCCTCCTTTTTCCTTTTTTGAATAAAAATAATATTTTAATTCCCTTTTTAATATTTTTGGGAATTTGGACCCTTTTTGAGGGTTTTTTATGATTTTCTTGGAAAAATAATCTTTTTTAATGGAAAAAGGGGTGTACTAAGGTCTTTTGGTGACCTTTTGTTGGTTTCAGAGGCTCAGATGGTGGAAAAGTGGACAAATGGGTCATGTGAGTAAGGGAATGAGCTAGTGAGCACTTTTTAGGTGTTAACAGATTGCCCCCTGATGTGTGAGGGAAGGAGCTCATCGTATGGCCGATAGACATCATAGTTCTTTTGTCCTTTTTTCTGGGGTTTAGGGGAGAGAAGAGACCGGTTGGAGACTGGAGCCACGGCCCTTGGAAGCTGCAAAAACAAAAATATTACATGGCCTCAATATGAATGAGGTATAATCTCTGATAAAGGACGAGGCGGGCATTCCCATGCTCGTATCAAGACATATACAAAACAATTAGTCCCAAGAAGGGGGATCTAATACGTAAAGAAATATACTGGTACATCATAATGGTCCAGAGGGGACATGATTGTGGGATATACTCATGATCATGAGTGATCTCAATAACTGATACACTGGATTAACTGTGGAACTGCTGAAACTGAAGGTGTCCAACATCTGTAGGGACTCAAAGACTATGAGTCATCTCTGAGAATTAATGTAACTGTATACTCAAGGGAGTATGAAACAGGTGTAAATCTGAATACTGTCGCCATGCGCAACCCGGATATCCATAGAAAAAAGTGTAGCTGGTGTGATCCATAGGAAGACTCTCAAATGTGGAGGAGTCAGGAGGTATCCGGGGTCTTCGACTAATAACTGAACGGACCAATACCCTGTGCGAGTCTCAACGATGCGATCAAGGTGTTGAAGTCGAGCATGTGAGAAACAACCATTTGGAGAGGCACTGAGGATTCCTCTCGAAATGATCCGTAGGCACCCATTATAAATGGTAATGAGTCCAAGACACAGGGACCTCTAGGTCTATCCTCTGGAATCAATGTGGTTGTCGTCGACAGAGGGAGACCAGCAACTAACAAGGCAATGATGTTTCCTTGACAGGAGCACGAGGTGTAGAACTGAAGTGGTGTAGTACTGCTGGTAGGACTGACATACTTGTGGGGATGGGAAATAACTGGGTCAAAAATGGGTAGACTCAAACTTCCTTTGTTCAGAGCATGATGACGTGGTTGACCTGGCAGCGTAGGGAACTGACTTATAGGTGTGGGGATCATCTTTTAGGGACTGAAGGGTATGTACTGACTCTGGGGGGGTGAAGCTGATGGTAGCTGTCGAGGGAGTTTCCGGGTGACATACTGCAGAATACTCTGAACAAAGGCGACCAGAATGGGGAAGCTGCTATGTGAGTAGACATGATCTGTCGTGGCGCCAAGAGGCACCATTCTTCCTTCTTCGTAGTTTTAATGAGCTCCAAGAAGGGATAAAAGTGTGCTCTGAAATGGTACGGTCCTGTGGATTTTGTGAGCCCAGGACGGCGCATGCTCATGGTTGCTTTCATGTTTAGAGAGTCTGAAAACGGTAAGTGGACTCTGTTGGTGTTTCTTTTTCGTAAGTTTAGTCTCCAAGGCCCGAAAAAGGATAAAATGATGCGGATGGAGAACTCTTCTAGCCGATGTGACTAGAGTATACATTTTTCGTAATTAGTCTACGAGGTCCGGAAAAGGGGTAAACTTATACCAGGTAGACGCCCTTTCAGATACGTTTATCGAGCATGAAAGGAAGCAAGATTGCTCGGCGATCTTTTCATTGTTTTAGGAGTCAGAAAAGAGCTTAACAGAAACTCCCTAAGTGCCTTTTTCGTAAAAAGGGGTTGCTCGGCCCGAAAAAGGGATAAAATTATACCGAACAAAAAATGGATTGATGAGGGCGAGAAAAGGTCTCAAGCATCGTCATCAGTGTGGAAAACTGGATCCGGTGACATAAGGATTGTCGGAAACGGAGAACGGCCGATGTGGCACGCAAGCCGAGGTGACGAGGGGGCATGGAAAAAATGCCCGGGAAATCGAAAGGTGAGAGCGAGAAATGATCTCAAGCATCATCACGAGTGTGGAAAACTGAATCCGGCGATATAAGGCACGTCAAAAACGGGCTATGACCGATGTGGCACGCAAACCGAGGTGACAAGGTGTCGGGACACAATGTTGATATTGGTCCTGGTGAGAGCGAGAAATGATCTCAAGCATCATCACAGGCACGGAAATATGAATCCGGCGGTGCACATGGTGCGAAAAACGGAGGTCATAAGGACTCCAGAATGGTGAAAGGAAATAACTAAGTTAAAAAATGGTTGTAAATAAAGGTGAGCCCACCAAGCCAAGGATGTAATGGTGGGGAGAAATGATTACCCGTGGGGGAAAAAGACTAGGTGTATCAAATCAACTGAAATATACAAGTGACACGTGACCTCAAAAATGGTTGAGATCACGAATATGAAAAAGTGAGCAGGGTTAATGGTCTGCCCCCATGCTATGTGCATGGGGTTTGTGATTGTGGATCACATATGTGTTGGTTTGAACGATGGGCTCATTGAGGTGTTGAGATAGAGATGATGGGGAAGGTTCAAAATGATTGATCATGCCCCCTATCCCGGGGTCGAGGTAATCTATTATGCCCCCTAACTCAGAGGTGTCAATGTGGTGCAGATGTTGTCTCATAGAGAGATCAATAGGGCATTGAGCAACTGCTGGCGGGGTGTTATACCATGAGGCTGTGGGTCGTGGTGGCATACTGAAGTGATGATATGATAATGGGGGATTCCCTTTGTGGGGTGGATGCCCCCAGTATCTCCGACGAGGATCACGGTGATGATGAGTAGGCAAGGTTTTGGGCATGCCCCCATGTTGTGGACATGTGGTTTCCTGGTTGATTTGAAAGGGTTCAACCTGTGTGTCAAAGGGATCAATGGAAGGGGCCGACCGGACAGAGGGGTATCCAGTGGAGATCATATAAATGGCGGGGTCAAGGCCAGGCATTTCGGTATCTGACCAAGTAAAGACATCATTGAATTCTTGGAACAGTCGTTGGTATTCTCCGATCTCATGCTCACTGTGGGAGGCTCCTAATGTAATGGTATGAAGGGAACCAAGTGGGTCAGAGATGTCAATGTGGATGATGGGAGAAATATCGGCCATGGGATCCGTTAACCAGTCGATTTTAGTAGGAAGGAAATCCTTGGACTCAGTCGCGGATTGGGTAGCGGTGGTGGATGAAGTCTCTTCCGGGAGGAAGTATGGACGATGGTGCATGTCTTCCCCGGGATAATCAAAGGGAGTAGGAGTCTCGAGAACCTCTTCATCATTGCGGGAGCTTTGAGTGGTCAAATCGAGTGATGAGGTAGTGGTAGTCGAAGAGATCATGTAGATGGTGTTAATCTCTCCGGATGAGGATGATGCGGGAGGGTAGATCTCCTCGATAGTAGGGGGTGCCGTCTCTAGGTCCAAATTGTTCATCTCGTAGAGAGCTGCTCTGTAGTCTGGGATGTCAGGACAGTTGTGGGAGTAGTGGCCGTAAATACCGCATATCGCACATGGGTGGTTGGTACGCAGTGATTTATCGCGAGGCATGGGGTTTGGATCTAGTTTAACCACCGGGATGTTTGGGTCGTCGTCCAACATTTGCATGTGTTCCTGCAATGTAGGTAACTGTGGACACTGATGGGTTGGATGGCCTAACTCATCACACAGCGAGCATTTTGGAGGAGCACGAAATACGGGGGGAGGTTTAACTGCCTTGGGTGGGGGAACCGCAGTGTATGGTTGTGGGCCTCTGCCCCCAGTGGGCCTGACGAATGGAGGGGGATTCGTCGACGACGAAGGAGTCGTGATACCGGGAGGTGGTTGGGTAGAAGTAACAATGGGTTGCACCGGTTGCAGGATGACATTTGGTGTCGGTGGAGGAACGGGAGGCGTAATATACCACACGGGTAATCCCAATGTTAACCCGGGGAGACTAAGGGTAGCCATAACCGGGGCGCTCACTACACCCGAAGGAGGAAATAGAAAGGGGATTGTGTGGATGGGTGTAACCCCAATGTGACTAGGGACTAATGGTGGTTTGGGTAACAAGGAGGGTTGATTACCGGGTGTTTGTGAAAGAGTGCAGAGGTTAGCGACCTGGGTCTCCGGTGACGGTGGTGGAAAGGCCTGGAATGTAGAGGTCATCGGTGCCTCGGAGTAAAGTCCGGGTCCTACTGAGGAAATGAATGAGGTAGTTGCACCACAAACATGTTGTTCAACCATGGGGAGAACATTTTCAGGTGTGGCGGGGGCTTTGGGATCGTAATAGGTGAGTTGGTCGACCTTGACCACGCGTCCCTCATGGCGGAACTGCATGGTGCGAAATACGGATGAGGCAACAGCCCGCATGGCATACATGTAGTTGCGACCAAGTAAAAGGTTATAGTCTAGTTGGGCATTGATGACCTCAATGTCAATGAGGACGGTTTTACCCGCCAGCTGGACGGGGACATTAGCTAATAGACCTTGGGGTTGTGCTGAACGGCCGTCATAGGCTCGCAATGCAGTGGTGGACTGTTGGAGAGTAGGGGATCCCAAGTTTTGCCAAACGAAAGTGGACATGACGCATGTAGAGGCCCCTTCATCGATAATGCACCGATGGATAACAAGATTCCGAACAGAAACGGAAACTTGGAATGCTAAAGAGGAAGGCAGGCGTGGTTCAGACTGGTCTGAATCGAACGCGATCAGCTGTGAATCATTGGGGTCAATGGCGCCAATGGCAGAGAGCAAAGTTTTGCGCTGCGAAGGACAGTTTTTCAAAACTTCTAAAGCAGACATGGCTGCAGGAGACTGGGCTAAGTCGTCTATGATGTTGTAATTCGACGCAGCGCGAGCATTGGGATTACTGTTGATGCGACGAAGTGGGAAGTGAGGTGCTTTAGAAGCACCATCAAGTGGAGCCGGAGGTATACGTAACGTTTGATCTGTGGGATTAACGTTAGTGTTTTTGTCGGTGGGAGGGGCTTCAGAGGTGGAGCCATATTGGTTCCGACGGGTTTGGAGGTTGGCAGCAGGAGTCGACATCATCAACAAATGGTGAGTACCTGAATCGAACATGGGTTGATCGGGGGCTGCATAAGTGATCTGCTGTGGTGGCACGTTTCCCTGAGGGGGGGCTAACGGCTGAGTGTTCACTACACCCTGGTTTGGAAAGGGGTTTTGTAGCACCAAGGGTTGATGTTGAGGTGGTGGAGGGTTGGGTGGCGGCTGAGGAGCCGCTTGCCCTTGACGATGTGCATCGTCGGTCCAAAGTTGTCGAGCTCGCTCCAAATGTGGGCAAGAATGCGTGTAATGACCATAGACTCCGCAGATAGAACAAGGGTGGTTTGTTCTGAGGTTATTATTTCTAGGCTGCTTCGGATTCCGATCCGGATTGCGGTTGGGAGGAGCAGCATTGTTATTCTGCGGAGGATTGGGAGGTGGAGGACCTTGCTGATGTTGTTGGTGATTTTGGTATTGGGGCTGGTGTTGTTGTGCGTACACATGCCCTTGAGCATTGGGGGGATTCTGGGGAGCCGTAGGTGCGGGAGCAGGTTGCGGTGGATAATATGCAGGTGGAGCTGGAGGTGGTCCAGTTGCCTGCTGGGGTTGTTGGTACCCCTGAGATGGTGGAGGTGTGAGGTTAGCTAGTGCAACCGGTTGTGGGTAATGCATGGGCTGTTGTGGGAACTGCATGGGGTTTTGTACCGTAGGTTGAGCATAGTATGTAGGAGGTACATATGTTGATGGCGCTTGGCCATAACAATGTTGTGGACAAGAGGGTCCATGAACGTGATGGGTCTGGTTTGTTGGAGCATAAGAAGTTGTCGCTCCGGAACTAGATGTAGCCCTAGAAAGGTTTGGGGCGGGCATGGTGCTCACCATACTGAAAGGTTTTGCTTGTGGTGTAATTTGGCCAATAATGCCATCAGCGGCATGTGATGCCCCCGGTGTGTCACCGCGTGCAGAGTCACCTCGTGGGGCGTCAGGTATGATCGTGTATAGGTAACCTGACTGGGCATAGATAAGATCAAACTGTTGGGCCTTAAGGATGGCCTCCTCTTCAGACTGGGGTCTTTCAGATGCTACATCCTTCGCAATGAGGGGAAGGAGGGATTTAAGGAACCAGTCTAAAAAGATTCGATCGTCTAATTTGATCTTGCATAGGCTTCGGCGCCGACGCCAATCATGGATATGGTCAGTGATGTGCGTGGCCGTGTTCTGTCTGCAAGACAGTAGGATTTCGACGCCCGCATCATAGCGGACTGGTAGCTGAAAGAACTGCAGGAAGGTCGAGGCAAGGGAGGTAAATGAGGAATGCGTCCCATGGGGTTGCTCGATATACCATTTGGCTGCAGAGCCAGTGAAGGTGCGCTGTAATAAACGAAGGCGGACAGAGTCGTCCACTATGGAGTTGGAGGAACACCATAAATGGAAGGACATGATGTGGTTCTGGGGGTCTTCTCCGGCCTTTCCCTCAAACTTAGGGATGTCAGAGGGAAGCTTAGTGGGCATATGGGGCCAAGCAGGATCATGCCTAATGGGGTCATTCGTAAGCCTAGCTAAATCTGGCAAGTTGAGACTTGCCATGTATGGTAGACTAGCGGATGTGGCGATTGGAACGTGGATTGGCCTAGCCATTGTGGTATGGTGTAGGGGTCCAGTAGCTCCTATAGGTATGCTAGGTATGGCGGGTATGTGCCCTCCAACAGGTGTGGCCTGATATGGGTTAGTACTCCCAAGTGCAACTTGGGTTACACTTGGGTTAGGAATCGCACTAGGGATTCCTGGTATATTACTACCGAGTGCAACGTGGGTTACACTTGGGTTAGGAATCGCACTAGGGATTCCTGGGATAGCATTCCCAAGTGCAACATGAGTGACACTTGGGTTAGGAATCGTACTAGGGATTCCTGGGATAGGGTTTGTGGAAACCGAAGGGGGTATGACCCCCATGTTGGGCATGCCCATGACAGGTTGTGGTCCTGTGGTAGGCATTCCTAAATGTGGAGTGTTACCCATATTGGGCATACCCAAGGGGGTGGGTGTTGTCATGGATGGTATCCCCGCAGAAAGGTCTGCGGATGTCTGACCTATGGTTAATGTAAATTGTGGATCTTCTGGTGTTCCAGACATAATTGTGGTAGGTAGTAACTCTGTGGGGTTTTCGGATTCTACCTCCAAATCAAAGGTGAAGTGGGGTATGTCAGAATCGGATGACCGTCTAGATGATCGACGATGTGTCGAATCAAGGGATAATGCTCTGCGTCTGTGACGTGGAGAGCCAAGTGGACTAAACTCTGGGAGTTCGCCCTGTAGACGACGAGAACGTCTAGAATTCTCAATGGTGAGAATATGGTTTTTATGTAAAAAATTGTTTTAAGTATCAGGTTGTGATATATATGTAAAAGACTCAAAACCCTAATGCAACCAAGGGTGCAAAAAGGGGAGTGAAAAAAGAAGGCTCACAGGCCAAAAAATCAATCCTCAAAAAATGCACTTATTCTAGCAGCTGTGCTACAATAAGTGGAGGAATGCAACAACCGGTCAGAATACCAACATGCAAGCGGCTCCTAGAAAAAATAGGTGTAACTAGACTCAAAAGGTGGTAAAGATCATGCAAACACCTAATCTAAAAGTATTGTGACTCAAACAGACGATATCCCCTGCAAGGTGATGAAATCCAAGTCAGACAATATGAATGTAGAGACAACGGCTAGATATCCCCCTACCGGGAGGGACACCGGGTAATCAATCCTAAAAAGACAGGCTACTAGGATACTCCGTTCATGACGCGTCGAGAAAAGGTAAATCTGCCGTTTGGTCCTTTGATCGCAATATCCCAATACAGGGATATCCCGAGAACTGCGAATGGTAGCCCTTCGGTTACTGAATGGGTTTCGGTATCCCACTCAGGCTTCCGGAACCATCCTCGCGACTTCAACCCTCCTAGGGGAGAGGCCTTCCCACAAACCGGTTGTGACCGCGCCAAAAAGTACTAAGAGATTTTAGCTCCCTAATTGGACAACTTCTATGTCTCAGATGTATGAACTGAGGGGTGTTATTGGAACACCTATCCCCCCAATACTACCTAGCTACAAGAATTCTTTTTGTGTTCCCCAAGTGGGGTTAAGAGTGTGTTCAAATTAGGGTAAGTTTTAAGTCTTAGTTCAATTAAGTGATCGTGTGAGTGCACGTGAGGTGTTGTAAACTGAACTTGAAAAAATTAAATGCTTTAAGGGAAATTTTTCAAAAAATAAAGGACTTTTCGAAAAATAATAAGCAAATATTTAAGACTTTTTTCACTAAAAGAAATTAAATTGCTTTTTCAAAAAATAACTCGAAAAAAATAATGGATTTTTTGGATTTTTGAAAGCAAATAATAAACTTCTAAAAGAAATAAATGGATTTCTTCGTTTCAATAAAATTTGCTAAGGGCAAGATTCTAAAGAAGTAAACAGGAAAAAATTTGAATCTAGATAAAGAATGCAAAATGAATCTTTCTTTCACTTTCTTGAAAATTTTTAAAAAGATTTCTATGTATGCACTTTTAAATAGTAAAAAATTTTTCTAAATCTGGAAAATATGCAGAATTTGATACTGTAAAAAATGTGCTATGGGCAGAAAGTACAGTAAAAAATATTTTTCAAAATCGGGATGGCCGAATGAAAAAATTCAGCCGCGCGGGTTTTGGACGAACAGCCGCGATGGGCCGCGCGGGTTTTGGCCGAACAGTCGCGATGGACCGCGCGGGTTTTGGGCGCACAGTCGCGATGGACCGCGCAGGTTTTGGGCGCACAGTCGCGATGGACCGCGCAGGTTTTGGGCGCACAGTCGCGATGGACCGCGCAGGTTTTGGGCGCACAGTCGCGATGGACAGCGCGGAAAAACTCAGAACATTCGCGATGGACCGCGCGACTGTCTGGAAAAAGGCCGCGATGGACCGCGCGGAAAAATGCAGAAAAGTCGCGATGGACCGCGCGACTGTCTGGCAAAAAGCCGCGAGGCGGAAACCGTGCACGGAAAACGAGAAACGAACTCGAAAATTTAAAATTTAGGGCTGTTTTTTGGGGCCAAACCTCAGAACAGCAATGGATCTGCTGTCTAAGATGGCAGATCTATGGATCTAATGGTTAAAAACTCATAAAAACTAAGATTTAATGGCAAAGCTAGAGATCTAAAGTTCAAACCAAAGCGGAGTCGCCAAAACTGTTGGCTCGGTTTTGCAACCAAGCTTAGTGCTATGGGCACCTACTAACTAGTAGTAGCAGTTTCAATAGAAATAAAAACAATAAACTAAATAAACAATACTTTTCATGGATCTAAGCAAGAATCTAAGCAAATAATTTAAATATTTCAAAAATCAAGAACAAGAAACATAAGAAATAATTTTTGTATTGAAAAGTGGGGGGCAAGCAAGTGCTTGCGATATTACCTTCAATGGTGAAGGTTGATGTTGAGCAACTCCCAAGATGAGTAGCTCCAAACTCCAATAGGTCTCTTTCTCCAAGGTTGCTTCAATGGCTAAAAGTGCTCAGGGGAGATTTCAGCAGCATAAGGATGAGATAATGGAAGGATGTGAAATGAGGAGCCCCTACCACCTTTTTATAGGTTTTGGTGGTGGGAGATACCATTTGTGGTTTTGTGGAAACCAAATGGTATTGACCAACATGGTTTAGGTACTTTTCCCTCCTTTTTCCTTTTTTGAATAAAAATAATATTTTAATTCCCTTTTTAATATTTTTGGGAATTTGGACCCTTTTTGAGGGTTTTTTATGATTTTCTTGGAAAAATAATCTTTTTTAATGGAAAAAGGGGTGTACTAAGGTCTTTTGGTGACCTTTTGTTGGTTTCAGAGGCTCAGATGGTGGAAAAGTGGACAAATGGGTCATGTGAGTAAGGGAATGAGCTAGTGAGCACTTTTTAGGTGTTAACACACTTGGGCTAGATTCCCTAGCCCCTATGACACAAATGATGAAGAATATATGACAACTATGACAAATTGTAGACCTAACCTTTGAAATCTGACCATTATGACATGTTAGCCCCAAAAATAGGCTCAAGGAAGGCGCTCATGGGAGTGGAAGAAGCCAAAGAGACTCAAATTTCAAATTTGGATGCTACAAAATCTTCATTTGTTAAGTCCTTCCTGTTGATGTATATGTAACTTCGAAATGTATTTCATCCATGTATTTAATTTATATATTATTGTACTCCTATAGAGATGTGTCATCCCTCTATATGGAAGTGTCGTCATGTGTATTGACAAGTGTCGCAAGTGTGTGAACTTGTCGATGGGTTATTAGACCACCATGTGTGGGGTCGACCCTTATTTTATGTAATATATGGATGATGTACCTAGCTAGACAAGTCAGCCCCATAAGGTCACTGGGCAAACAGACAACTATAAATAGAGATCGGGAGATCTCTATTTTGATCATTCAGAAACTCATTCTTCCTTCACTCAGAAAGTGGTGCACTAGTGAGGAGGAGGATCATCTGCTACTAGGAGACTATCTCTGTGTATTTCGGTTGTACTTTGGTTGAGCCATTGCTCTCTCTATCTCTGAGGAAGTTGTGGGGTTTTTCACCTTAGGTTTTTCCCCACAGAAACTCTGTGTCTCTTGTCTCTCATGCTTTTGCTTCTTGTGATGATTGACATGCTTGATATTAGTGATATGCATTGATATACTGTACATGTTATTCTCTTAGTAAAGATCCTAGAGTATTGTGAATTAATGCTCAAAATTTAACATGGTATGTGATGAACCTGCAATAATTAATTAATGAAAATACACGAGATATCAGAAATAATAGAACATAATCACTTTTATATTGATCACGGGCCACTTCGAGAGGGAAACCTCCTCTGAGCAAGCTCAATACAATTAACTTCACGGTGCCTTCATAGGCCTCAACGCACACTTATATACTAAGTCTAGGCGCCAATACCATGGGTCAATACTATGTGTCAATACAAACCATGGGCTAAGTCTAGGCGCCAATACTATGAGTCAAAACCATGGGACATATAATACTATGGGGCGACTTACAAAGCATATGCATCCAATACTATGGGTCAATAGTATGGGCTAATATAAACTATGGATCAACAAATACTATGGGACGACTTACAAAGCATATGCGTCCAACAACAATTTAGTAAGAAAGTAAACACATGGGTTCCTAACATCCCCTCTCCCTTGGAAAAAGCTTTGTCCTCAAATCTTTAGATGTGAAATTGATATAGAATCTGAAGGAGTGGGTCCCTTGTAGCATCCTCGAGTTGCATTCCAAGCCACTGGTGCCTTTGGAGTTTCAGGGAGGATTGCATGGAAGGTTGTAGATGAAGAAGAACCATATCAGCGATGTGAAAAGTGCACTCAGAACGGTGCTGATCAGCTTGTTGTTTCAGTCGAATTCTTGCCATGTGAAAATTGTCCTGCAGAATGAGAAGAAGCTGATCATGGTTTAAAAGAATTGAGTCAATTTCCTGAACTGGGGAGATGCTGAAGGTGTATGGAAGAAGAACTAGTGGTGCATGTACAAAGACTACTTCATATGGTGTCCTTTGAGATGTGGTACTATACCATTGGAGCACTTCTAGGAAATCCATAGAAATAGTTTTCCAAATCTGTGGAGGGATGGGTAAAGGTTTGAGCAGTTCTGAAAGGAGGGTCGTTTCACCCTTGTTGACCTAGAAAGTATCACAATCAACCACCATCCGTTGAATTGTCCTTTTGAGTCCCTTCCAAAAGAAGTTACATTGTTTCTGGTCATACGTTTTGAGGAACCTAGAGTGCCCTACTAATGAAGAAGCATGGAGTTCATAGAAGAGATAGCCCCTTTGAACAGATTGCAACGAATTTGGAACAAGCAGAGAAATACCTTAAAGCAAGAAACAAGTCAAAACAAATGCTACCTTGAATCCCTAGATCTAACGAACATCTCAGGGTTAAAATGCTAAAGAGAGTAGAAGGAGTTTAACTGACCTTCTATCCAGACGCTTGTTTTTGGTATTTGCTCCAAGCTCCAAGCCCTCACAAGTGAACCTGTCAAAATGGAACCAAGACACAAGAATGCACTATTCTCTAGCAACCTGAAACATGAGTTAGGATCTAAATCTATGAAAGATACAAATCATATCATTAAAACAAGATTAACACAAATGATTTGGGAAAACAAGACAAGTTATTCCATTACAACTTGAAGAATACTTACAAAAGGTGCTTGATGCCCAAGCCAACCCTCCAGCTCCAAGTGTCTTCTCCTCTAGCTATCTCCACAATGCTGCAAGACCATAAGTTTGGTACTCTCAAGAGTCCTCTCTTTTTCCAATGGCATGCCTCTCTTTTATAGTGAATGGTGAGGTTAACCAACAAGAGAGATGGGGTGGATCTAAGGAGAGATAAGTGGATCAGGGTTTCTAATCGAAGGAGATGAGTTGAGATCGAATCAAGGACCCCAATCTTCCATTATCTTCGAAAATCCAAAATCCCACAAGCCAAGGGAAAAAAGCTATTAAAAGAGTACCGCGTTTTGCAAAGACTGCAGAATGCGGCACTGCCGCGCTTTGGAGAAATAGCAGAATGCGGTAGTGTCTAGTACCGCGTTTTGGCAAACTAGCAAGGCGCGGTAGTGTGTGTAAATAAAGTCTAAGGTGGGTCAAAACTTGCCAGGGTGGATTCACCTTCAAGGTTGACTCATCATCTGTCTCTTCTGGATGGTTTAAAACAGTAGGGAAAATGTCGTCAACTCGTTTTGTGATGGAGATGCGACACCGTGAAACATAGAGGTATAACAGATGCCCCCTAAAGTGTGAGGTCAGAAGGGACTGATGGCCGAAAGACTTTACGAATATAATGTGCAGAGATAGCATCGAGGAGAGCGACACTGAGCTGAAATAGAAACAAAGTGTTAGATATACCACCGAGGCGGGCATTCCCATGCTCGGAAACAGATGACTCAAAGCATGGCTGCCGACCAATACATTGCAGATCCATGAGTACTGAGATAATGTAAACTGTGGATAGATCATGGCTACTATGAACAATCGTAGATCCATGAGACAATAATGACACAGCCACGACCAATACAATAAGTGGATCTGTGTGACAATACAAGAGACGTCTCCATCGCAGCCTGGACGCAGTCGAGATATAGTGATGCGCCCAGGGTCTTCTACCCGATCGCAAAAAGATACGAATCTAACCATGTGATTACAAGGTGTTGAAGTCGAACATGGTAGAAACCATTTGATTACCGGTCAATGATGTGGACCATTAACAAATGCGAGGGAGATCACCAATGATGACAATGATTCCCAAGGTATCAATAGTACATCTCAACGAAATGCGAATGAATGAGTTGATGTCGAGCATCCGAGAGATTGCTTGATCAGAGGTCAATGATGTGAACTTGCTGTCAAGCACGAGGAAACCTGCCATTGAGGCATGCAGGTACCAAGGTACTAATGGTTGATCTCTAAGTCTAATTCCCGGATAGTGATTTGGTGTCGACAGGAATAGACTCGTCGAAGGTGGGCCATGATGATTCCCACATCATCGACACGAAATCGGCACAGATGATAGGATGATGAAGCAATGGAGTATGTACTGACACAGCGGAGGCCTGACACAATGAATGACTTGAAACAATGCAACCCTTTGAACATGTAACGGCATGTAACAGGACTTGGCAGCAGGGATTATTAATAAATAGAGGATAGACACCGGATGAGTGGACTCGTGGCCAGGGAGACGACCCATGACGATGACTATAACTCAATGAAAGATGGATACCCAAATATAGACAAGAGATGGACACATGCCATGTTCAAAGGTAATGACTGACAAGCTGCCATAGATAAACTTGACTTATTCCCCCATATTTCCCCAACATGATGGATGAGTACCTCTTTCTTGTTTTGCGAGCTTGAAGAGGATAACAGATGCTCGGTGTAGCTCATCTCATGGATGAGTCCAATCTCACATGTTTTACGAACCTGAGAAAGGAGGGGTTCGTCCCAAAGTGGGTCCTTCGATGTTAATATTTTAACGAGTCCAAGGAAGGAAAACTCGGTAGTTTTTCATATTTAGAGAGCCTAAAAAACTTAAAGGAAGCTCCATAATGTACTTTTTCGTAAAATTTAGTCCCTCGACCCCGAAAAAGTGTAAAACAATTCCCGAGAGAACTCTCCCAGCTGAGATTGACTGAGGTATACCTTTCTCGTAAATAGTCTAGATGGGCCGAAAAAGGGGTAACCTATCACCGAATAGACGACCTTTCAAATACTTTTACAAGTGTGAAAGAGTCAAGATCACTTGGCAATATTTTCAATTTTAAGGAGTCTGAAAAGAGCTTAACTATGGACTCCTATGGTCTTTTTCATAAATTTTAAATTATTCTGGTCCAAAAAAAGAATAAAATACAACCAGGATAATACTTTCCTCATCGTTTAACGAGCATGAGTAAAGCTGACCGTACTCGACACCGTTTACTTGAGTTTGACAAGCACAACACGGGTGTAAAAGCGCTTGGAATCTTTTTCAAGTTTTAAATCCAGAGCACGAAAAAGATAAAGTGGGCTCAAAATGAAGGTCAAATTATGAATAAATACCTGTGTGAATGCATCTCATTTCTACCGTGGATCTTGTCGATAAATGCTCAAAAACTGGACATTAGCAATGTGAACAAGGGTTGATTTCAATTATTTGAAATAGTAATTAATTAATTAATTAAAAAATGTGAAAAAATGCTATATAAGTAATGGTAAAAATAGAAATTACTATTCATTTGTGTTTTTTACCCAAAGGAGACATTTTTACCCATTTTGGAGCAAGATTTCAAGGATCCATACTGGGAGTTCTGGGACACCATTTCCACCGCCGTCTGCGCCAGGTAAGAGTGCTTGAGCCCCTCTTTCATTTCATGTAAGAAATTTTTGCTTTCACCAGGAAAAAAATTAATTTTTTAGCGAGCCCTTTTGGGCAAGAATCTCCCTCCACACTACCGCATGGGGGCCCTATCGAAAGACGCGGTACTGTTGAACAGTACCGTGCTGTATCCTCAAACTGAGGCGCGATAGTGTGGACTGCCGCGCGGTAGGGTGTCCTCCAGGCGCGGCACAGGCGAATTTCAAGTTTAAAAAATCAAATTTTCTCCAATTTTTTGCTGGAAGCAAGTTGTTAAATAGTTACTAATTGTTTTGTTTGCCCTTTTGCAGGGATTTGCAACTTATTCAGAGCAAAATGGTAAGCTGGAAAGAGAGAGAGCACGAAGCGGATGATTTTGTAGCCGAAAATGACTTACCAACCGTGACCGCATTGCGAGAATGTGGTTTGCTAAAGTTCTTCAAAACCAAAGGGATCCGCCAACAACCTAAGCTCCTTACTCATCTTATCCAATTGTGGGACCCTGACATTCAAGCTTTCCGAGTGGGAGAACATGTGCTTGAAATCCAACTTGAGGATATTTATTTCCTCATGGGCCTCTCGAAGAGAGGGGCCCGGGTGAACTTTACCGGGTACACAGCTTCAGAATCAAGCACAGATGACTTGATTGCTCGATATTGCCAGGTGGGTTCGAGTAAGAAAAGTGGGAAGGTGGCCATCAAGGAGGTCATAAATCTTGCTGTAAAAACCGTGTTATTCACTATCACATGTGCAGCGGGAAGCGTGAGTCCACATCAGGCATCCCGCACACAAGTGAATCTCGCAGTAGAGTGCATGGGAGGAACAGTTTTCAACTGGTGTGATGCAGTGTTGTCCAATCTGAAGGAACAAGTGCACAAGTGTAGGACTGGGAAAAATACCCAGTTTGGCTATGGGAGCATCCTGGTCACTTTCTTTTTGGAAAGGGTGCCACTACTGCGTCCGCAGATATCTATGCCCCCTCGTCCACCTACTGAGCCATGGATGGCTCGATGGAGTGACTATGCTGGACGCCTCGGGGGACCTCAGTGGCTAGCCTTTGGAGAGGACTTCTTCTCTTGGCTAGAGGAGCAGATAGTCATGATTGACGACTATCCCTATTCAGGGGTAGATTTTCGTGAGGATATCGACTTGGCATTGCCAGAGGATGATGACTGGG
The DNA here is from genome assembly GCA_027924585.1 of Larix kaempferi. Classification (NCBI taxonomy): domain Eukaryota; kingdom Viridiplantae; phylum Streptophyta; class Pinopsida; order Pinales; family Pinaceae; genus Larix; species Larix kaempferi. The sequence continues at coordinate 6,378,838 of BSBM01000960.1, read as the reverse complement.
ACAACTCTGGTATGACCTTCATGGATATGTATTTTTTTTTCTTTTTGAATATTTAATTTTTATTGCTTTTTTAGAATGTGTAAAAGACGCCTGATATATATTCGCATGCATGTTGTAGACCGTGGACCACAGAGGCCAGCCGGATACTCTCCACTACGTCGTGGCGGTGTGGATCGTCAAGCTGCTCCTGACGAAGAGGAAGATGAAGACGAGGCAGGAGGTGTCCGGGACATTGAGAGGAACCTGCAAGGATTGACCCATGGTATCCCTGCTATGCGGATGGATGACGTCCCTTACCACCTCCAGCGGCATACTGTGGGTGTTCCTGGTCGTATCAGTCGACTTCTTCGCAGGGTGGTTCGAGCTGTGGTGTGTTACCACCAGCGGCGGGAAGAGTCTGATGAGGGACATGATAGGTCTCCTAGGTCTCCATAGATGGTCCTTTGATCTTTTTGCGGCATGTATGCGACATGTAGGCTTTTAGGGCCAATTTTTTGTATATGGGATTTGATCCCCAATTTTGTCTTTGACACAAACTTTATGTATTTTTGAAAAAACACACTCTTATATACAGTGATATGGACTTATTTATGATCTAAATATTTACAATGACTTGTGCATTTTCTTTTTATATGATGTTTTTATGTATGGGCAAGATGCCAATCCAAAATGTAATTAGCCAATGAATCGGCAATACAATTGAATTCTCTCGGTATGTGTTGATATATGATAAAATCGAATGACCGTTCCAAGAGGCGTACTCTTCGAAATAAATGAAGTAATGTAGGATCGCGGACTGTGTAAACACGGTTTAGATGAGAAACCACGAGTTGGGAGTCTAAAAAGACTGATAAGGAGTCAATCCCGAGTGAAGCAACCTCTGTCAAGAGACCAATGACTGCATGGTACTCCGTGATATTATTGGTTGCAGGACCTAAACAATTGGCTCCTGAAGAAATCAACTCGCCAGTGGGGGAATAGATCACCCATGCTGCGGAAGCGAGATTCCGGGTATGTCGGCTTGCACCGTCGGCGAACCTAAAGTAGGAAGACATCTGCGCATAAAGTCACGAGTCAAAGTAAGAGTAGATACATGAGGTCCATGCGCACACTAAAAAGAAAGCAAAAAGAAAACTAAGTACATTATGTACAACAAATAACCCGCGTAGGGTAACCTCACGCGTAGAAACGTTTGAGGTATAGCCCGTTACGGGGCCGTGCCAATGGCGTACCATCACAATCGATTAGTTCATAGGCTCCTTTTTCTAAGACACGTTTTACAATGAAGGGGCCGTACCACATAGATTCAAGTTTACCTTTTCCAAGCTTATCATGCATCTGATCATATGTAAGTACGAGGTCACCCTCATTGAAGATCCAAGGTTGAACGGATTTGTCGTATTGAGCTTTGACGCATTTTTTGTGAGCTTCATTAGCCAAAGCGGCGTCGCGGCGGGTTTCATCTAGCTTGGCTAGGTATAGAAACCGTTCTTCTTCGGAAGTAGTGTGTGGAAGTAGCTCTATGGCTATCTTGAGTGATGGAATTTCACATTCAATCGAGAGAATGGCTTCTAGGCCGTACACCAGTTGAAATGGTGTAAACCCAGTAGCACTTTTCACTGAGGTCCGGTAGGCCCATAGTGCTGAGAATAGAGCTGAGTGCCAATTAGATTTCTGGGTAGCCACAATGCACTGAATCATTCGTTTCAGAACTTTATTAATGGCTTCAACTTGGCCATTAGCTTGTGGGTAATACATGGTTGAGTTTTTGTGGCGAAAACCCAGTTTGGCACTTAGTTTTTCGATCATATGGTTCCTAAAATGGGAACCATGATCGGTCACAATAGACTGTGGGACACCGAATCTAGCTATAATATGATTGAATATGAACTGCGCTGCTGTTTTGTCGTCTTCAGCATATGTAGGCATCGCTTCAGCCCATTTTGTAAAGTAGTCGACAGCTACTATGACATAGCTATGCCCCCCGGCTGAAGTGGGCTTAGAGTGCATAAAATCGATGCCCCATTTGGAGAAGGGGCCGACGGCAATGACAGGATGGAGTGGAGTAGGATGCGAGCATGCTTTGCTATGAAAGAATTGACATGGCGGACACTTCTTGACTGTTTCAATGCAGTCTTTGAAAATTGAGGGCCAGAAGTATCCCACTCACAGTATTTTCTGGGCCGTAGCCATCCCAAAGAGATGACCACCACATGCTCCAGCATGGCAGTCGTTGAGAACGCATTCCGCCTCATCTAAGGTCAGACAGCGTCGAAGGACAGTGTCGACACCACGTCGATACAGAGTATCGTTCACTATAAGGTAGTATTTTGCGTGATGTCTGATACGTCGTCGTTCATCGCGGGTGAGATCGGGATGGAAGCGTTGGGTTTGGAGATATAAGAGAATATCCCCATACCACGGACCAGACGTGCTAATGAGGAACAATGATTCATCGGGAAGAGAATCAATGGGCTCGGATTGCTCAGTAGCACAGGGCAGGTTACAAATTAACTCAGCGAAGACCAGAGATTTCTTAGACTTGGCTTTGACAAATTCCAAGTCAAACTCATGAAGGATGACAATCCAACGGGAGTACTTGCCCCCAAGCACTTGTCGTGTGAGGATATAGTACATTGGATTGAAATCGGCGATGACGGTGGTCCGGCGGAGTAAGATGTAGTGACGGAATCTCTGGACAGCAAATACTGTTACCAGAGCCAGCTTTTCAACATGTGAGTAGCGAGTTTCAGAGTCAAGAAGACTCTTGCTGAGATAGTACACCACATGTTCTATGCCGTTGTGGTCTTCCTGGACTAACACCATACCAATGGTGGAAATCGAGGCTGCGAGATAAAGGATGTAGTCCTGTGTGTAGTTGGGGGGTTGAATCACAAGATATTTGGTTAAGGCTGCCTTTAAATTGTCAAAGGCGCATTGGGATTCGTGATCCCATATGAAGGGAATATTCTTCTTGAGAAGCCGCATGTAGCCTTTTGTTATCTCTGACAGATTGCAGATAAAACGACGTAGAAAGTTTGCATGCCCTTGCAAACATTGAAGTTCTGGAATATTGGTAGGTGAAGGCAGGGCTATGATAGCTGCTACCTTTGCGGGATCTAGACATATCCCGTCTTTGGAGACTATGAAGCCCAACAGTTTTCTGGATTCTACACAGAAGACGCACTTATGCAGGTTCAAACGTATGTTGTAGCACCGGCACCTTTCGAAAATGGCACTCAAGTGGTCTCGATGTTCTTCCCGAGTTCGAGAATGAGCGGGAAGGTCATCAAGATATGGCTCTACGATATGTTTGATGTCATGGAATGTGTAGGACATCACCCGTTGGAAAGTTGCCCTGGCATTTTTGAGGCCAAAAGGTAACTTTTGATATGCAAAGATCCCCCAAGGGCAGATAAAGGCCGTTTTGTGCTGGTCGGCTGGGAGGATATCTATCTGATTATAGCCAGAGAAGCCATCCATAAATGAAAAGATAACGCTTCCGGCACAGTTATCGATGATCTGGTCGATAAACGGAGTTGGGTAGTTGTCCTTGGGACAAGCTTTGTTCAAATCACGGTAATCAACACAGACTCTAATCGTTCCCTGTTTCTTGGCTACGGGAACGATGTTGGACACCCATTCTGTCAATGGGACAGGATAGATAAAACAAGCACGCAAAAGTTTTTCAACTTCTGCTTTAATGGCGGCTGCCTTATGAGGATGAACGGGTCGAAGCTTTTTCCAAACAGGTCGGGCGCCAGGGAAAGTTGGAATTTCGTGGACCACAATCGACGGGTCAATCCCTGGCATCTCTTCATAACTCCAAGCAAAAACATCGCGGAAAGTTTTAAAGTAGGCATTATAGAACTCCGTTTCGAGAGGAGTACATGTTTTTCCAATGTGTACGTTTTCCACAATACCAGGCTTTACCGAAATATCGATGGGAGTGGTTGCCATAAGGTTGGCCAAGTTGCCTTCGGAGAATACTTCATCGAGGGAAGTGGGGAACTTGGTTTGAACCATCCCAAGTGAAGCACTGGATTTGGTATCAGGCTCAAGTGACTGAATGGTGGGGAATGAAGATCGATGATGAAAATCTCCCCAAGGTGGCTCATCACCGCACATAACCTCTATGATTGATTCATCAGTGGGAAAAATCAAGTTGAGAGGATCAAAAAATGGTGGGTGTGGATGAGTTTCAGTCGAGAGCTGTGCCACTGTGTGATCAGTAGAACAATCGACCCAATATGTGGCTGATTGGATCGCGTCATATGCTGCAAGGTTTCTGTTCAAAGGCATGGAATTGCCATAGCCTTGGATCTGAGTAGGACTCGGGATCACCCATGAATCATCGGAAGGGGTGACATGCGATGAAATCATGTTGACTGGTTGAAGATGGGTTCCCAGCTCTGGAAAAACTCCAATGAGGGATGAATCCTTCATGAGACCAACACCTATGTCTTGGAACCGGTACCGAGGTTGATCCAATAACGGGATGGTATTGGTGGAGTTCGGATGGGAGTCTGGGATACAGTAATCCAGTTGATCAATAGTGACAATTTTCCCTTCATGAAAAAATTGTACAATCCGAAAGACTGTAGATGCTATGGCGGTCATGGCATAGAACCAGTTCCGACCAAGTAGGAGATTGTAATCCAAAGGTGCATCTACGACTTCGATGTGTACGGATACTGTCTTGCCCCCCAATTCAACACCGATTGAGGGAATGAGTCCATATGGTTGAAAACCATGTCCATCAAACGCCCTAAGAGTAGTGAGAGAAGTTGTGACCTCGGGTGAGCCTAAGGCTCTCCAGCAGTTCAAAGACATAATCGACGTGGAAGCACCCTCATCTAACACAGTGCGGTGGATGACATTTCCACGGATTTTTGTATGCACCTGGAAGGCTAACTGATGAGAAAGCCTAGGTTTAGCGTGCTCCAAGTTAAACATGATGGAATTTGGAGTATCTGGGTCCAGTGCCCCCAGTGCTGAAAGTAGGGTTCTACGCTACGCGGGGCAGTGTTGGAGAACCTCGAGAGTTGACATAGCGCAAGGTGCTTGAGCCAAATCCTCAACAATGTTGTAGTTTTGGGCAGCTCACGCATTCGGATTGAATGTCGCCTTTCGTATGGTGCCCTTGGGTGGGCGTAGCACTGTGTCCATGAGTGGTCTCTCGATATGGAGATGACCGTTAGGGGGGGGAATAGGAATTGGATCTTCAACAGGAGATTTGCCTTTGGATATCTCTGATTGTTTGTTTGAACTTGGAGGATTGTCATACGTCTTTGAACGAGTGGTGATATTAATCTCCTCATTACTTGTCATTAGGATTTCACGGTTTGTGGACGTCTCTCCACAGGAAGGATTGGTCGGGTTGCCCCCTTGTGGGGATTCTTGGGCAACCATTTGCTGTTGCTGTTGGGGGAAAGGGTCAGTTAGCACTGCCGGGTGAGAGGATCCTTTAACGAACTTATGGACCTCGTCCTTGTAGGGACAGTCACGCGTATAATGATCATCTTGACAAATCAGGTAGGGAAACTTAGCTTTCCGACGTGGTTTCTGGTCATTCTAGGTAGGTTGTGGCTTGGGGTTCTCCTGCTGGTTCTTCTTGGTTTTTCCACGATTGTTTTTCTTCTTTCCTCTGGATGGTTGTGACGTAGATTGGACTGCATTCACGTCGGAGGAGATAGCAGGAGAAGTGGAAGCTTTTGAAGCGGCCTGGGTAAAAGCGGGGGAAGCAGAAGCTTGTTGTCCCGTCGACTTGGTAGCAGGCTGAGCCTTGACTGAACCAACGATACCATCAATGGGTGGTTCAGTGGTAGGCTTTGTTGGATTAGTGTGAATGCGGGAGGCATGTGGAAGAAGTTCATGTAAAGTACCGGATTGAGTATATACCAAATCCATGTATTGTGCTGCCGAGATGGCTTGTTCTTCTGTAACCGGTCCGCGCATAGCAATATCTCTGGCTATGGGAGGCAAAAAGGATTTTGTAAACCAATCAGCAAGTAGCTGATCCAGAATAGGTGCCTTTATCAACCTACGACGTCTTCGCCACTTGTGGATGTGATCCGAAATGTGTGTAGAAGTGGTTTGACGCAGTGAAGTTAGCAGTTCTGTTCCAGTCTCATACCGGATGGGAAGCTGGAAATGTGTCAGAAACTGCATAGCCAAAGTGTTGAAATCACGAAAAGAGTGTTGTGGCAGCTCGATATACCATTTTGCTGCCGTTCCGATGAGCGTGCGTTGGAAGAGCCGAAGTCGGATGGAATCATCCATCAAGGAGTTGGATGAACACCAAAGATGGAAGGTCATCACGTGGTTTTTGGGGTCTTCCCCAGGCTTGGCATCGAACTTAGGAATGTCCGATGGTAGTTTGGCTGGGATAGGTGGCCAGTGAGGTTCATGCCATATAGGATCGTTGATAAGCCTCGACAAATCAGGTAGATCGAGTGTGGCCAAAAAGGGAAGTTGACGGTTGGTCTGTGGGAATGAGTAATAACCATGTGATGCTGGGAACCCTGGAGGGCCCTGCATAGCATACTGCTGTGTGTTATACCCATATGAGTTTCCCGTGGGATACTGCTGGAAATTCTATGAATGGTAAGCCATCTGGTTAATCGGTTGATTGTAAGCAACCGGTTGGTGAGTGTTCTGCTGAGTGGGTATAGTACCCTGAGGCTGTTGATACCCAGGAATGGTTGCTGTTCCTTGTTGGGGAAAAGTTCCTTGGAATTGTTGTGTTCCAGGGATGTTACCACTATACTGTGCAAGTGGAGGATTTCCCGTAACAGGGTTGGGGGGTGACTGCGACGGTGGTGTCCATGGAAGGCTCGTTCCTGCTTGAGGAGTGAGTGGAAATTGAAGTGATGGGTTCCATGGAGCTGTAGCAGCTGAAGGGTAAGGGAAGCCAGAATTCAAGTTGGGGGAAATCTGAGATTGCCCCCCGGCTTGGTTCCAATTTCCAAAAAGTGAATACCCCCCACTCTGTGGGATTTGATGATCCCAAGAAGGAAGTATGCCTGACAGGGGTTGTTGAGAGTAAGGCCCGGTTGGAACACCGGAATAAAGTTGTCCACTGCCAGGTGGATTGTACATACCGAACTGAGTAGACGCTGCTGGTTGGGAAGCTTGTTGGATCGACCCAATAGGTTGTCCACCAGCAGTTAGGTTGGATGGCCCTATATGAGGAGGCTGTTGACTGGGAAGTGGATTCCCAGCAAAAGGTTGTCCTCCAACTGGTTGGGTTGATGGCCCACCAGTTGGAGGTTGTTGACTCGGAACAGGGTTTCCAACAAAAGGTTGTCCACCTACTGGTTGGGTTGATGGCCCACCAGGGGGGATTTGGTAACTAGAGTTGGGGACCACTATAGTCGGTTGTCCACCTCCTGAGATAGTGTAAATGGTGGCTGAGGGTGATCCTCCGGTCCAACCGGAAGATCCAGCAGTGAGACTAAGCGTTCTTCCGCCGCTGGTCAAATATGATAACGTGGATTGGCCAACGGCACCAAAAGTACCTATTTGCGGAGGGGGTCGTCCATATCGAACAGGTGAGGATGGGGAAAAAACTGGGTTATCCCTCTTAGAATGTGCATCAAATATGGGTGATGACAGTAAATGCGGGGAATTTATCCCAGGGGTATTAGCGTCATCCATGACATGTTCAATGGTAGGAGGACCCTCCAAAACTGGGTCCGAGTTCATGTCCTGGAAAATGTTTTGGGGATCCGGCAGGAAACTAGGTATGGTAACATCTGAAGGTCCTGCGCCGCCTGCAAAGGAGTGTCGAAACTCTGTGCTAGACGGGATGTTGGGATCCCTATAGTCGGAAGGACAAGTGTCAGGGGGATATCTAGAGACTGACGAGAGCATGTGCTCTGTGCTGCGTCTAAACCGTGCCGATGCTAACGGAGAGTTCGCTAGGCTAACCATACTAGACTGGATGGAAGCCATGATTTCATGTCCCAGTGGGAGGTTGGGTAGAGTAATAGTACGAGGTACATTGCTAGAAGAACTGGTCTCCTAAGGATGAACACTGGGTGACGTAGTGATAACAGGCGGAAGATCCACCTCGGAAGTGATGAAACCATAATTAGGTTCAAAAGGTGTGTCAGGGAGACAAGTATCTTCAATGATTTCAACGTACCCACATGGGACTGAAATCAAGACAGGTATGTCCTGGTCGGACCCTTCTATGGTGCCAACAGATTCATTTGTATCATTGTGAAAGGTGTCTGATGGACGGGAAGTGTTGGCATCCGGTAGAAGGATGACCTCTGGTCTAGTACTCTGGGTTGTACTAGGTTCAGTTGCGGTAACTGTGTCCACTGTAACTGATAAATCTGGAATGACAGTGGGTGAGGTGACAGTGGAAGTCTCAAACGTGCTAGTGGTTGCAGAAGCTGCAATAAATCCTGAGACTGTGCTGTGTGTGGCAGTTGCGGGCGTAACTGAAGATGTTGTACGTATCGGTGGTGGAATGTTGCCTCGACCAGCACCACGGCCAGGAGGAGCAGGAATGCATGATGCAGGCAGACCAGTAGTCCGTGGCGGTGTTGGTGGTGGAGGGCTTTTGCCCTGTTGTCTTCGTGATCTTCGTGGTAGATCTGACATGATGTCAGGAAAATGAAAATCGGGGGCAGTATCGTAAACAAAGAACTCAAAAACTCTAATGCAACCGAGTGTGCAGAAGAGGAGCTAGAAAAAGCAAGGCTCACAGGCCAAAAAAGCAAGCTCTAAAATCTATACTGAGACTGGTGTCTCAATAAGCGAGCTGATCAACAAATGGCCAGAATGCCAACAAGTAGTCCCTATAAAGAAAAAATGATCCTCTACAAAGGTGAGATAGCAAGCAAACTCCTAACTAAGAGCTGGAGACCTCAACAGGCTGTATCCTTCGCAAGGTGATGAAATCCAAGTCGAACAATACAACATGAGAGACCGATATAAGAAGGATATCCCTCTACCAAAAGGGATCCTGGGTAAAAGAGCCCTAGTAGAATAGATACTAAGCCACCTCATTCATGACACGTCGAAAAAGGTTTTGGGCACTTCAGCCTTCCGAAGAAGACAGCGATCAATGTTGCCTTAGGGCTAAGTGGAGTGCGGTATTCCACAGAGTCCTTCCGGTTCTCAATCTCGCGGCCGTTTAACACCTGAAAGTTGGAAACAGTCAGGAGGCCCCTCCACAAACTAGCTGTGACCGTGTCAATAAGTACTAGAGGATTTTAGTTCCCTAAAGACAACGACTATGTCTCAGATGAAAATGACAAGGGGGAATTATTTTGATGCCTATCCCCGGTGTCCTACCTAACTACCAAATTCTTTTGATTTCCTCAAGTGAGGTTAAAGTTGGTTTAATTAGGGTGATTAATTTTAGTGGCTGTCTTACTCAATCGGGTAGTGGACGTGAAACTTGATGGTGTTGTGACGACTCAAACCATGCAAATGAGAATGAATCACAAATAAGCCTTTGTCTTCGATGAAATCTAGCTGAGGTAAAGATAGAGGTTCTTCGATCAAATATGCATAAAAATTTTCACAAGCAATCAATAGTAAAAGATTTTTCTTTCTTTTCAATTTATAAACAAAGCCAAACTGAAGTAAACACTCTTTTCAATTCACTGATTTTACAATTTACAATGCTTCTAGAATGAGAATTTCTATGGAAAAATCAATGGTTCATTTCCCTATGCAAAATACCACTAGACTTTTTCAATTTAAACAACAAAATTGCTCTCAACTAATGATCTTTTTAATTTACTGAAAATGATAATGATAATATGACTGTAAAAATTACAGTATTCAGTAACAGAGAACAGTAATGTTGAATTGGTTGTGGTGAAAAAATCAAGTCAATGCAATCAGACTAGAAAAATGACCCATATGTCAAAAGTGCCACTAATTCAATCAACAATCAAGCTCACAAACTAGGTAATAAGCACACCATACAGACTGGAAATTAACCAGGATGCTAACAGGCAACAGTAAAGACTACCTAGGGCAGAGAGAAACTCAGGAAACCAAGCAAAGATGAAAAAATTTAAACACTTGCAGACACTACCGCGGGTGATGGTCTGGCTGAAACGCGGCACTGTGACAGTACCGCTCTGGTACTAAGGCCGAGGACGCGGTACTACCGCGCTGGAAGTAGTTATGAGGGCGTGGTACTGTGGCAAGGGAAAGAAAGAGCGCAACTTGAGAAGAAAAAATAAAATTTTCAGGGTTGTTGCTAACCCAGGGGACTCAGTGATTAAATAGGGAAATAAATACTGCGAGGAGGGGTGAATAAGGGTCAAAAAGGACCAAGATTCAAACTGGTTGAAGTGCAACAAAAACTCACAATTCAAAGATAAATGACTGTGAATTGAATCAATCAAGCAGTAATCAAAACCAGTGGAGTCGCCATTCTTGTTATGTAGAATTTTGTCCTACGGATAAGCCAAAACTCTCTTAACTTTAAAGCAGACTTTAAACTAACCTTAAAGCAAGAAACAAGTCAAAACAAATGCTACCTTGAATCCCTAGATCTAACGAACATCTCAGGGTTAAAATGCTAAAGAGAGTAGAAGGAGTTTAACTGACCTTCTATCCAGACGCTTGTTTTTGGTATTTGCTCCAAGCTCCAAGCCCTCACAAGTGAACCTGTCAAAATGGAACCAAGACACAAGAATGCACTATTCTCTAGCAACCTGAAACATGAGTTAGGATCTAAATCTATGAAAGATACAAATCATATCATTAAAACAAGATTAACACAAATGATTTGGGAAAACAAGACAAGTTATTCCATTACAACTTGAAGAATACTTACAAAAGGTGCTTGATGCCCAAGCCAACCCTCCAGCTCCAAGTGTCTTCTCCTCTAGCTATCTCCACAATGCTGCAAGACCATAAGTTTGGTACTCTCAAGAGTCCTCTCTTTTTCCAATGGCATGCCTCTCTTTTATAGTGAATGGTGAGGTTAACCAACAAGAGAGATGGGGTGGATCTAAGGAGAGATAAGTGGATCAGGGTTTCTAATCGAAGGAGATGAGTTGAGATCGAATCAAGGACCCCAATCTTCCATTATCTTCGAAAATCCAAAATCCCACAAGCCAAGGGAAAAAAGCTATTAAAAGAGTACCGCGTTTTGCAAAGACTGCAGAACGCGGCATTGCCGCGCTTTGGGGAAATAGCAGAACGCGGTAGTGTCTAGTACCGCGTTTTGGCAAACTAGCAAGGCGCGGTAGTGTGTGTAAATAAAGTCTAAGGTGGGTCAAAACTTGCCAGGGTGGATTCACCTTCAAGGTTGACTCATCATCTGTCTCTTCTGGATGGTTTAAAACAATAGGGAAAATGTCGTCAACTCGTTTTGTGATGGAGATGCGACACCGTGAAACATAGAGGTATAACATCCTCCTAAGGACAAGGCAAACATGTGAGAGCATGAGTTATAATCTTCCATAGAGATACGCACATTGTGACACTTCACCTTGCAAGGTAAGGTGCCCCCATTGGCAACCATGACTTCAAAGTTGGAGCAAGGATGGACAAAAAAATCAGCCTGTTTGGAAATCCGAGGATCAATAAAGTTATGAGTGCTACCAGAATCAATGAGTATGGTAAGAGGGAGCTTCTTGAAGTATCCCCTGACTCGCATCATTTGTGGGGTGGTGACGCCGGTTACAGCATGGAGAGAGATCTCGAGTGGGTCATCCTGAGATGGGGTGTCAACAGGCGGGTGTTGAATGTCGACCTAATCATCTACTGTATCTGGAGCTTCTTCATCAAGTTCTAAGGCAAGCGCAGAATCCACATCCAAGAGATAGAGATTTTGTGGAACACGTCTATGTTCCCGAGTGAATTTCTCATCACAATTATAACAAAGCCCTTTTTCTCGACGTGCCTGCATCTCTGTTTTAGACAATTGCTTGATAGGAGTTGGTTGAGGAGCAGGTGTTATGTGGAATTCTTCCCTACGGATAGGTAGAAACTCTCTTAGGATAAAGCAGGATATACTGACTCTATACTAAGACAAAAAGGAAACAAATGCTACCTTGAATCCCTAGATCTAACAAACATCTCAAGATTAAAATGCTAGGAAGGGTAGAAGAAGTTTAACTGACCTTCTATCCAAACGCTTGTCTTTGTAGTTGCTCCAATCTCCAAGCCCTCACGAATGAACCTGTCAAAATGGAACCAAGACACAAGAATGCACTATTCTCTAGCAACCTGAAACATAAGTTAGAATCTAAATCTATGAAAGATACAAATCATATCATTAAAACAAAATTAACACAAATGATTTGGGAAAACAAGACAAGTTATTCCATTACCAACTTGAAGTCATGTACAATAGTTGCTTGATGTCCAAGCCAACTTCCAGCTCCAAGTGCTTCCTCTAGCTATCTCCACAAGGCTGCAAGATCATAGGTTTGATGCCCCAAAAGTCCTCCCTTTGGCCCATGGAAAGCTTCTCTCTTATAGCACATGGGAAGGCTAACCAACAAGAGAGAAGTGTGGATCTATGGAGGGTTTAGTGGATCAGGCCAGCTAAACAAAGAAGGAGTTAGGATCGAACCAAAGGTAGTAATCCCAACAAAATCTCCTCGAAGGTCGAAATCCCAAAATCCAAGGCAAAAAGGCTAATTTCAGACTACCGCGCCCCTATAACTGAGCATAACGCGGTAGTACCACGCCCCAGAGAAGGAGCAACGCGCGGTAGTGCTAACTACCGCGCCCTTGTAGATGTGCAAGGAGCGGCAGTGCTCACAAACAGGGCTAAGTTGGGCTGGTAGATGGCAGAAAAAGGTTTTGCTTTCAGTATTCAGTCAATGGTTTTCACTCTGGATGTTCAGATGATCTTTAAGGGAAACTGTCGTTTAGGTCGGTAATGCAAGGATGCGACACTAATATGTAATGTGTAATATTGAGGTATAACAGCAGGCGTGATTGGAGGTCGTTGGGAACCCATATTTCTGAAGGGAACAAAGGTGGGTTTGGAGAGTTGTTGAGCTGCGATCTTGTCCTCGACCAGCTTAGCCAACCCTAGGACTTCCATCATTGTGTTGGGAGAAAACATTTTGACCTTTGAGCAGATTTCATCCTTGAGACCACTGATAAAACAACTCCTGTAAAATTCATCAGACAATCCTTCTATGTGATTGGCTAGTTTCTCAAATTCCATCTAATACTCTCTCACTGTACCCATTTGGTGAAGTTTAGTGAGTGCTCCTGTGAAGTCATCAAAAGCACTAGGACCAAATCGTGGCAAAATGAGTTGGAAAAAATCTGTCTAGTTTGGCTTGGGATGAGCTTTGATGTACCAATGGTACCATTGAAGGGCTTCCTGTTCCAAATGAAAGGATGCAAGTGGAACTTTCTGGGCATCAGAAGTGTTATGTAGACTGAAATATTGTTCTGCTCGATATATCCATCCAGTCGAATCAGTACCATTGAAGCGAGGAAAATCAAAGTTTGGGCCACGAAAATTGCTGGAGGAAGAGAACTCGGTGGCTACAAAAGATTTTGGCTATCGGTTATTGTTCATGGCTGAATGTTGAAGATGGAGGCTGAGAAATTTTTCATCCAGATCTTGGAGTTTGGTTTGGATGGCTGCAAGTGCTTCCTCCATGGTGTTGGCTCCTGTTCGAATGACAACCATAACCAGTAATTTTTTATTTATTTATTTATTTTTTTTGTGGGGGGGAGGGAAATGGATAGAAAAACACAAACACAAGCTTATTTAGTAAGGAGAAATTTGGATTTGGGAAAAACTCGGAGGGGTAATTGGGGTTTGACTAGGTTTTCGACACTTTCTGAGGGACAGGGAAGCAAAAAATGGGGATTTCAGAAGCAGGAACTCTATGGTAAAATTTGAAGGCAATCGGGTGAAAATTGAAGAAATTATGGCAAACCCTAAAAATAGACAAATGTGGGATTTCAGGTCTTGGGAAGTGGAATTTGGGATAGGGTCTTCAGGAATGAAATATGCAGAATGGGATTGCAGTGAAGTTTTAGGGAAAACAGAGTTGAAACAAGGGAGATATGGCCGAAAACAGTTTTATTTTTTAATTTTTTTTATTTTTCAGAAATGGATCGGCAATAGCGGCGCGGAAGGGATCCGTAATAGATGGATCTGCAACAGCGTGGAAGGGATCGAAAATGGATGGATCAAAAATGATGAATGGATCTGGAATGACTTTCAAAATAGATCTAAAATGGCCTGATCTGGAGCGGAAGTGATCGGCAATAGTTCAACTGAAAATAGATATGGACCCCAGGTATGTACGGCTTCCTAATAGTTCAGGTGTTTCGCTCGGCCACCAATGCTGTCTGATGGCTTGCATATTGGGGCAGTACCCGTCACTCCACGGCTCAGGTAAAACTGATAACCGCTTTGCCACAAACGATAGCTCTTGGTTTACCTCACGGGTGGGAACTAGCCAATCAGGTAGAGGTCGTTGCCCTTTTAGCTGGCAGGTCCTCTCAATGGGACAGCTACTTTGGGGTTCTTGTGGTACTCCTCACAATGAGTTTTAGGGATTATGCCCAAGTACTTCCCATAGTTAAGCGGATAGGGATTATTCCCAAATCCGAAGCTCCAATAGATGCGAAAAAAAAATTTGGCAGAAATTCCACCCAACGAGCCCAAGAAAGTGCTCTGATACTAGATGTGATGAACCTGCAATAATTCATTAATGCAAATACACGAGATATCAGAAATAATAGAACAAAATCACTTTTATATTGATCATGGGCCACTTCGAGGGGGCAACCTCCTTTGAGCAATCTCAATACAATTAACTTCACGGTGCCTTCATAGGCCTCAACACACACTTATATACTAAGTCTAGGCACCAATACCATGGGTCAATACTATGTGTCAATACAAACCATGGGTTAAGTCTAGGAGCCAATACTATGAGTCAAAACCATGGGACATATAATACTATGGGGCGACCTACAAAGCATATGCGTCCAATAATATGGGTCAATACTATGGGCTAATATAAACTATGGATCAACAAATATTATGGGACGACTTACAAAGCATATCCGTCCAACAACAATATACTAACAAAGTAAAGACATGGGTTCCTAACATGGTATCAGAGCTAATCTGAGAAGAAGACATTGTGCAGTGATGAAAACCAGGGTTTCTTGTTTATTGGGTTTCTCTCCACAGATTTTCGAAAAGCAGTATAGTAGATTGACTCTACTCATCAAGGAGAATCTATCTGTCCAGTCAGAATTCAATTCTGAGCATTTTCAGATTTGGCCCTACAAATTAGGGTTTTCACAAAAATAGGAACTTCTGGAATCTGAAGACATAGCTGGAAGCTCCTTCCAACAATCTAAGTTTGGAGCTTTGGATCGAGATTTTTGGCTGGGTAGATCTCCGAGAAACTCAAACCCTAATTCAGGGTCCTCCTTAGTGATCCTAGGAAGACAAAAAGGCATTTCTGAAGGGTGTAGCTTTGCATATCTCAAATTCTGAATACACTAGGTTGATCAACTCTTCAAGGCGCATATTTATATCCTTTTAGAAAGTTGAAATTCACATTTTGAATTTTTAGGGTTTCTCTGACAAACCCTAATCCGGGACCAAATCCAGTTTTCAGCAAGTCAAGTGGTAAGACCTAAATCTTTTCCATTTCCATTTGAAGTACTCTTTAATATGTCTCACCACACCAAGCTTGAGGACAAG
This sequence comes from Larix kaempferi, assembly GCA_027924585.1. NCBI lineage: Eukaryota > Viridiplantae > Streptophyta > Pinopsida > Pinales > Pinaceae > Larix > Larix kaempferi. Next base: position 6,363,144 of record BSBM01000960.1, on the reverse strand, counting down.
CTTGAAGGGGCTGACAACTTCCGAGCTTGGAAGTATAGGATTGGGTTAATCCTGGAAGAGAATGAGTTGGACTCATACATAAAAGAAAACATCCCTATCCCAAAGGATGAAGAGGCTAAGATACTGCATAAGAAGAACTTGGTCAAGGCAAAGAGAATCATTGTTGATTCTATCAAGGACCATCTCATCCCACATGTTTCATCTCTAAAGACACCAAAGAAATGTGTGATTCTCTGACCAAGCTATTTGAAGGGAAGAACATAAATCGGAAGATGACCCTGTGGAACCAATTGAAAGGAGTAAAGTTTTAGAATGGAGAAACCATTCAATCTTATTTTTCTAGGGTCTCTCAGATTAAGGAACAACTGGAAGCGGTGGATGAAATGGTGGAGAATGGTAAAGTTGTCATGACCACTCTAAATGGCCTACCCAGGTCATGGGATTCCTTTATTCAAGGAATTTGTGCAAGAAAGAAGTTGATCTCCTTCAACAAGCTAATGGAAGAATGTTCACAAGAAGAAGCAAGGCTTGTGGCCCGAGAAGAAAAGATGCGAAGTGAAGATCAATCTCTCACAGTACACACCAAGAAAGGAAGGTCAAAGAGAGAGCACTCTCATGCCAAGAAATCTTCACACTATCATCAACATAAAGATAAGAAAGATCTCAGATGCTTCACATGTAATGAGAAGGATCATTTGCTTCAGAATGTCCCAAGAACAAAAGGAACAACAACATCAAGAAGAAGAAGGGCAGCAGGAAAAGATATCATGCTCATGCTGCTGAAGATGATGAACCACCCAAGATGAAGGCTAGAGCAGAAAGTGACGATGATGACTCATCAAGAGAAGAAGAGTATGTTTTGATCTCTGCTCTCATAGGTACTATCTCCCATGGTTGTAATGATTGGCTTATTGAGAGTGGGGCTTCAAAACACATGAATAGGTTTTAAAGAATCTTTTGCTAATCTATCTGAACATGAGTCACCCCATAAGGTGAAACTTGGGGATGACCACCAATACCCTATCAAAGGAAGTGGTGAGGCCTCCTACAATCTAGACTCTGGGAAGTCTTTGAAGATGAAAGATGTTTTGTATGTACCTGGGCTCAAGAAGAATCTACTCTCCATATCCGCATTAGACGCAAAAGGTATGAGGGTTGCATTTGTGGATGGCCAAGTTCTAATGTGGCCAAAAGGTAAAACTATTGATGATGCAATAGTGTTTGGAGAGCAAGAGGGAGGATTGTATAAACTAAAGGGACAACCTGAACATGCCATGGTGCATGAATCCATGGAGCCAAGTGAACTTTGGCATAGAAGACTTGCTCATATGCACTATAGGGCACTTCCAATTGCAAGCAAGGCTATAGAGGGTCTTCCTAAAATCAAGACCAAACATGAAGGTGTTTGCAAAGGATGTGCAAAAGGTAAGAACATTAAAAAGGCTTTCCCAAGCAGTGAAAGCAAGGCAAAAGGTATCTTGGAAATTATCGACTCCGATGTATGCGGTCGGATGTCATCCAGTTCTCTGAGTGGGTATGTTTACTATGTCTCTTTCATTGATGAATTCTCCAAAAATACTTGGGTTTACTTCTTGAAGAACAAAGATGAAGTATTTGATCAGTTCAAGGAATTCAAAACCTTGCTAGAGAACCAAACTAATAAGAAGATCAAAACATTCAGATCTGACAATGGTGGAGAATTCACCCCAGGTGACTTCAAGAAACTATGCAGTGATTCAGGGATTAAGAGGGAGTTGAATGCTCCTTACAATCCACAACAAAATGGAGTTGCAGAAAGAAAGAACAGAACAATCATGGAAGCAGCAAGGGCAATGCGCCATGACCAGGATCTACTTATGCATCTATGGGCAGAAGCAGCTAGGATAGTTGTATATGTGCAGAACAAAACAACCCACAAGATATTGGACAACAAGACACCAGAAGAGGTATTTTCTGGTAAGAAACCTGAAGTCAGCCATCTTAGAATATTTGGTTGTCCAGCATACACACATGTCCCAAAGGAAAAGATAACCACGCTAGATCCTTTAGGAAAGAAGGGTATCTTTGTGGGTTATAGTGAAAGCTTGAAGGCTTACATAATATACTTTCTAGGGTTCAAGAAGATTGATGTCAGCAGGGATGTGACATTTGATGAAAACTTAGCATTAGTCAAATCAAGAAAGACACCTGTTGAAAATTATGGAGAACCTAAGGAAACTAGATTTCAAGACACTACCATGTCTGAAGCAATTCTAGATATTGATCGTGAAATTGAAGATCCACAACAACCTTTAGATCCACCACGTGAGGACAACTCTCACAAGAGGAAACTTGCATGGGCTAGAGAGATCATTCAAGATGCAGAGAGATTTGGCATTCCAAAAGAAGAACATAGAGCAAAGAAGAGAGCTAGATCACATACCAGCTATGTTGCTTTACTTTGTGATATCTTGAACAAAGAACCTTCCAGTTATGAAGAAGCAGTGGAAAAGAAAGAATGAAAGGATGCCATGGTCGAGGAATACCAATCAATAAGGAAAAATGATGTTTGGGATGTTGTCCAAAGACCTGAAGGGAAGTTTGTTGTGACTTCCAAATGGATCTACAAAATCAAGCATGCTGCAGATGGTAGCATAGAAAACTACAAGGCAAGATTCGTAGCTCGTGGCTTCTCTCAGAAAGAGGGAATAGATTATGAAGAAAATTTTGCTCCTGTAGCCAGGTACACTTCCATTAGAATAGTACTTTCCCTGGCTGCAGTAATGAAATGGAAGACACACAAAATGGATGTCAAGACTGCCTTCTTGAATGGTGCAGTTGAAGAGGACGTGTATGTGGAGCAGCCACTCGGTTTTGAAACACATGACAGGGATTCATATGTGTGCAAATTAAGGAAAGCCTTATAAAGCGGATTCCAACCTCTACTACAATGTTGAGGAAAAAAATCTTGTGATTCTACTCCTGTATGTGGATGGCCTATTTATAATAGGATATGACAGATTGATTGCCGATACAAAGAGGAAGCTTGCTGCCGAGTTCGATATGAAGGACTTATGGATGATGCACTATTTCCTAGGTATGGAGGTGTGGCAGAGTACAGATGGGATCTTCCTTGGACAAGGGAAGTATACTGTAGATATCCTGAAGAGGTTTGGGATGATGGATTGCAAGGCCATGGCCACACCTATGGCATTGAATCTGAAGCTTCTATGTGATGCTTCATCTGTGCTGGTTGATGTCTCTATATATCATCAAATGATTGGGTGCTTGATGTACCTGACGAACACGAGACCATATATTTGCTTTGTGGTGAACACATTGAACCAGTTTCTGACAGATCCGAGGAGTGTTCCCCTAGTTGCTATAAATCATATTGTGAGGTACCTGAAGGGTATAGTTGATTATGGGCTCAAGTATGAAGCGAATAAAAAGTTTAACCTGCAGGGTTATGTTGATTCAGATTGGGCAGGCAGTGCTACAGATAGGAAGAGCACATCTGGGTGTTGCTTCAGTATGGGATCAGGTGTGATCTCTTGGTTTAGTAGGAAGCAGTCCTGCATAGCACTGAGTACAGCCGAGGCAGAGTATGTTGCAGCCTATTCGGCTAGTTGTGAGGAAGTATGGCTGTGGAAGCTACTGTCTGAGTTATTTGATCTCCTGCTGGATGCTATTGGTATCTTCTGTGATAACCAGAGTTGTGTGAAGCTGTCTGAGAACCCAGTGTTTCATGACAGGTCGAAACACATAGAGATCAAATATCACTATATCAGGGATATGGTGCAGAGAGGGGCAGTGAAGCTCTTGTATGTTGCGATGAACCAGTAGATTGCAGATGTGCTGATGAAACCACTAGCCAGATTGAAGTTCGAGTACTTCAGAGAGAGGCTTGGTGTTCTTCAAATTGATGACACTTTGAGGAAGAAGTGATGGACACATTTGTAGAAGCCATTCCAAGGATGTTGGAAGGAGGATCCTTCACATGGCTATGGATGTAAGCACTGGATGATGAGCATCAGGATGATGCTCCAGTTACTACCCTGTATATGCATCAGGATGATGCTGGATACGATCATTTGGATCATTTATATGTATATGTATGTACGCATCATGTTGGATGTTGGATATGATCAGTTGGATCATTTATATGTATTTGTATATGCATCATGTTGGATGCTTGGACCATGTATCTGTATATGTATTAGGTAGATACTGTGTATGATCAAGTAGATCATGTGTGTTGATATATATATCAGGTGGATACATTGTGTGGATCATGTATTTGTGTATGTATTAGGAGGATACATTAGATGATCAGGTGGATCATGTATGACGATATGTATAAGGTAGATACTTGGTATGCATCAGGTAGGTGCATTGTATGATCAAGGATGATCATGGATGACAAGCTTCACGATGTTGCTCTAGATATGCATCAAGATGATGCAATGATGAGTATCAGGACTATACTCTAGATGGCATGCATCAGGATGATGCTATGATGATGATCAGGATGATCATATGTATCAGGTGGATACATTACATAATCAGTTGGATTATGTGTGATGAATTTCGAAGACATAGATGCACAGAGCCTTTCCGACATGGTGGTAGATGTGTTCTCCCATGTGCGTTGATGTAAGTGTAGAGCCTTTCTGACATGGTGGTAGATGTGTTCTCTCATGTGCATTGATGTTAGTGCAGAGCCTTTCCGACATGGTGGTAGATGTGTTCTCCCATGTGCATTGATGTAAGTGCAGAGAATTTTTGACATGGTGGTAGATGTGTTCTCCCATGTGTGTTGATGTAAGTGTAGAGCCTTTCCGACATGGTGGCAGATGTGTTCTCCCATGGTCATTGATGTAAGTGCTGTGAGCCTTTCACAAATGGTGGTAGGTTGGTCCTCCCATGCCGGTGAGTGTAAGTGTTGTGTGTGTGCATCTGGGTTGTGCTTCGTGATACTCTGTGGCCGTGGACAGGCTGTGCAGTAGCATGTAAAAGGTCCTGGGAGATCCGATAGGTTGAGCTGTGTGCTTGTAATCAGTCCTGGGATGCTCTTTCAAGGTTTTGTTGACTCATGTAATAAGTCCTGAGGATTCCACAGTATGGCCAGTGATGATGAAGACCTACAGGTGGTGGGCCTACATCCAGTATGAAAAAGGACTGGCTCTGTAGAACTTCCTACAACGAGTAGATTCAGAGATTATTTGAGATAGCAGCAGTAGTGACGATGACGATGATTCGAGGACAATGCATCGATGAAAATGATCCAGAGAAGAAGACGTGTGCTAGTAGATCTGTGTCGAGAAATACCTTCATAGTTAAGAGGGAGTGTTGATGTATAGGTAACTTTGGAATGTATTTCATCCATGTATTTAATTTATATATTATTGTACTCCTATAGAGATGTGTCATTCCTCTATACGGAAGTGTCGTCATGTGTATTGACAAGTGTTGCAAGTGTGTGAACTTTCTGATGGGTTATTAGACCACCATGTGTGGGGTCGGCCCTTATTTTATGTAATATATGGATGATGTACCTAGCTAGACAAGTCATCCCCATAAGATCACTGGGAAAACAGACAAGTATAAATAGAGATTGGGAGATCTCTATTTTGATCATTCAAAAACTCATTCTTCCTTCACTCAAAAAGTGGCGCACTAGTGAGGAGGAGGATCATCTGCTACTAGGAGACTATCTCTATGTATTTTGGTTGTACTTTGGTTGAGCCATTGCTCTCTCTATCTTTGAGGAAGTTGTAGGGTTTTTCACCTTATCGTTTTCCCCACGGAAACTCTGTGTCTCTTGTATCTCATGCTTTTGATTCTTGTGATGATTGACATGCTTGATATGCTTGATATGCATTGATATACTGTACATGTTATTTTCTTAGTAAAGATCCTAGAGTATTGTGAATTAATGCTCAAAATTTAACACTTCCATTGCACTAAATATTGTTTGATAATTCTACTCCTCAACCTTCTTTCCCATGTGTTCAAAATATTTTCCGGAACAAGTGTGAGCTGATCTTCATCATCCAAAGGAGGAAGTATTTCTGAAGTGATGATTTGCTGACCAAGGGCTTTCTTGAGATAGGAAAAATGACCTTGTGGATTTTACTCCCTTCCGGAAGTTCTATTTCATATGCTACTTCTCCAACCTTCCGCACTACCTCTTTCATTTTTTGGAAGGCCTTTTCAGCCTTTTCATCCCACTTGAAAGCATCCTTCTTAGTCAAATAAGTGACCGGAGAAGTCAACTTGGAGAACACTTTCACAATTTTTCTGTAGTAGGTGCATATGCCAATAAAGCCTCTCAATTCGGTAATATTTGTTGGTGATGGCCATTCCAAGATAGCCCTGATTTTTTCCATGTGTATCTTCACTCCTTCCTTCCCAATAATGTGCCCAAGATACAGTAGTTCTTTCATCCCAAATTCACATTTTGATAACTTAGCAAATAAGGACTCTTCTTGCAAAATTTTCAACACAATTTCTAACTGCTGCAAATGATCTTCCCATGTTTTACTGTAAATGAGAATGTCATCAAAGAAAACAAAAAAAAACCTTCTTAGTTGCTTGCAAAAGATCCTATTCATACATGCTTGAAGTGTGGTTGGAGCATTAGTTAACCCAAAAGGCATGACAAGAAATTCAAGTGGCCAAAATGACATTGAAAAGTGGTCTTTTGCACATCTTCATCTTTCATTCGAATTTGGTGATACCCTGATCTAAGGTAAATTTTGGGGAACTATTTGGCCCCATGTAGCTCATCCATAATCTCATCAATCCTAGGAATATGATACCTATTCTTGATAGTCTTTTTGTTCAAGGCTCTAAAATCTATGCACATTCTCAATGTTCCATCTTTTTTCTTCACTAGCACTACTGAAGAAGCATAAGGGCTAGAGCTTGGTCTAATGAGTCCCAACTCTAGGAGTTCTTGGATGGATTTTTCAATCTCATCTCTGAAATTTTTAGGATGTCTATAAGGTGGTATCTGAATGGGTGAAGTACCCTCCTACAAAATAATATTGTGCTCAACCCCCCTATCTGGTGGTCTACCATGTGGAAGGTATCTAAAAACCTTTCCATATTTTTGCAAAAGTCTCTCTATCTCCTTTGGGTGTTCAACAATATTTATAGTTGGCTTGGGAGATGTAATATGACATTCGGCATCCCATTCTATATATCCATGCCTCAATATAGATCTCATGCTATTGCAAGTCACTACTTGATTTGGATAAGCGTGTTTCCCTCTCACAACTCTTTGTACTCCTTTTGAATATTGGAATTTCATTTCGGGAATTTGATAATTTACTGTATGCTCTCCTATTGAATACAGCCATTGCACTCCCAAAACCACATTAGTATCAACAACATCAACCACATAAAAACTATCAACAAAAGTATAGTTACCTACGGTGACTTGCAACTTTGGAACCCATGTTTTGCATTGCATTGTGTTGTGACCATGAATGACAACTGTGAAGCCATCAAATGGTTCAATAGGTATCTTTATTTTCTCAAATCATCACTTCAGAAATACTTCCTCCTTTGGATGATGAAGGTCAGATCACACTTGTTCCAGAAAATATTTTGGAGGCACGAGAAACAAGGTTGAGGAGTAGAATTATCAAAGAATATTTAGTGCAATGGAAGGACTTACCAAATGAAGATGCCACATGGGAAGAGGAGAAGATTTTGTAGCATCCAAATTTGAAATTGCTTTTGGACAAGCAATCTTGGGTGGGGAGGACTGTAATGTCCCCATTCAAATAATTGCATAGTAAGGCAATCCCATCAATCCTACTAGTTTCCTAGGTTGGATGGGCACATGTGGAATTGTAATAAGGAAGCTAATAAATGATGTTTAGACATTAGAAGGGTTCAAGTATTTAATAAATATGGTGAATAAATAAATTCAAGAGAAATTCTAGGTGGCAAGTGGTTTTGGAGACATATGGAGGGTGTGGGACCCACACTAACTTGATTTTTCAATGACACATGGCATCTCTCTCTTGCCAATTCGAATTCATGGGAAGGTGAAAACTCTTGGGTGAGTTGGTAAGTCATAACACATGGAATTTAGCATCTTAGATCAAACTGGGATGGATTGGTAACCTCCATGGAAGATAAAGAGTCAAATTGGAGGTTTGTGGACACTTGGGCTAAATTCCCTAGCCCCTATGACACCAATGAGGGAGAATCTATGACAACTATGACAAATTGCAGATATGACCTTTGACATATGACCATTATGACATGTCATCCCCAAAAATATGCTCAAGGAAGGTGCTCATGGGAGTGGAAGAAGCAAAAGAGACTCAAATTCGAATTTTGGAGAAGATGGAAGGTTGGAACTAGGAGACAAGTGGCAAATGTGGAATATTTCCTAAGTGGAAATATCTTGAAGCTATTGAGAGGATTTCGACCCTTAGAAGGATAATTTTGGTTATAAAATGTAGAAATCAAGTATGAGAGTGGCTTTTGATGATTTGAGAAAAGTTGCATTTGTGAAGAGAGAGCTAGTGGATGACTAGTTTCTTTCCTTAGCCAATTTCGAGGGTGAAAGATTCCCATCCAAGTTGGTGTTTGGAGAGGCCACTCAGGTCTTTCATGGAGCTTTAATGGGGTTTGTATTTGAAGGTATAAGCTACAGGAAGTTTCATGGTTTGGTTTAGTGCAGCACTTCTTCTCCACCATTTCCAACTTTGAACGCATATTCATGCTCCTTGAGGGATTGCGCTTTGGGTGAGCTCTTGTACTCATTGGGAGAGCTTCATATGATATTTTTCTGATTGTAATAGCTTCATATCCTCTGTTATTCATATTCAAAAAGTATCAGGTCCAAATACCCAATGATTGTATGCAAAAATATTGTTTAATGAGCAAACAATGTCCATTTCCCCAATGCATTGATGTATGACACTGTAATGTTGATTATTTTGAATGGATGGATGATTCTCTAATATATTTGTGATCAATATACTTCCATGGATGTATTATAAAAATTTTATGTACTGTGCTTGAGCATTTGAAGAATTTTTACTCAGTTTAGTTGTATTGGGAGGTGAAATAGTGCCATTTCCCCAAGGGTCGAATTGGGAATTTTTGCAGTTGAATGGGAGAGGGTGAGCACGGTTGTAATAATCCATTAATGGTGCATATGAGACATTAATAACATAGTTAACACATTACATACCTCTTTTCATAAATTTGAGGGAGTTTACAGGCATTTGGGAGGCCATTTTCAGTGTTACCCCAGGGGGATTTGATACACAAATTACTAGTCAAAATTGCATATATTGATCAGAATATAAACCAAGTTTTATGAAGTATTTGGAGGACCATAAAACATCATTGAACATAATATTCAAGTCTAAATATCATTCATACACTCATTCAGAATATTTGGGAGCATTTGGGTTGATTTGGAGGTCAAAACAGTAAAACTAGTCAAAGGTCGAAATTGGAAAAAAAGGTGGAAAATTGGGCATTTTCTTAAAATTTTAAAAAAGGGACATTACACATATGCACATAGAAGTACAAGTCGAGGTAAATAGGGATACATAAGATCCATGCATACTTACATAAAAGAGAAATAGAAACAAACTAAGTACATTATGTACAAAAGTGTCTCGCGCAGGATGAACCTACGCGTAGAAGCGTTTTAGGTACAGCCCATTGCGGGGCCATGCCAACGGTGTGCCATCACAGTCGACGAGTTCGTAGGCTCCTTTCTCCAAAAAACATTTTACAACAAAGGGGTTGTAACACATAGACTGTAGCTTTCCTTTTCCAAGTTTATCATGCATCTGGTCATATGTGAGTACGAGGTCACCTTCGTTGAAAACCCGAGGTTGAACGGATTTGTCATACTGTGCTTTGACACACTTTTTATGGGATTCATTAGCTAAAGCAGTGTCTCGACGGGTTTCATCTAGCTTGGCTAGGTATAGAAATCGTTCTTCTTCGGAGGTAGTATTGGGAAGTAGCTCTATGGCTATTTTGAGTGACGGGATTTCACATTCAATCGGTAAGATGGCTTCTAGGCCATACACCAGTTGGAATGGTGTGAATCTGGTAGCACTTTTCACTGAGGTTCGGTATGCTCACAAAGCAGAAAAAAGAGCTGAGTGCCAATTGGACTTATGGGTACCCACAATGCGCTTAATCATGCATTTCAAAACCTTGTTAATGGCTTCGACTTGGCCATTGGCCTGTGGGTAGTATGGGGTTGATTTTTCATGACAAAAACCCAACTTGGCACTCAATTCTTCGATCATATGGTTCCTAAATTGGGAGCCGTGATTGGTCACGATGGATTGTCAGAATCCAAAACTAGCTATGATGTGGTTGAATATGAATTGTGCCACTATTTTATCGTCTTCAGCATAAGTAGGTATCGCTTCGGCCCATTTTGTGAAATAATCCACAGCTACTATGACATAGTTATGCCCCCCCCGCTGAAGCGGGCTTACAGTGTGTGAAATCTATACGCCATTTGGAAAAGGGGTTGACGGCAATAACAAGATGAAGTGGAGTAGGATGCGATCATGTTTTACTGTGAAAGAATTGACAGGGTGAATATTTCTTGACTGTTTCAATGCAGTCCTTCAAAATCGAGGGCCAGAAATATCCCGCTCGTAGTATCTTATGGGCCGTAGCCATCCCAGAGAGATGACCACCACATGCTCCAGCGTGGCAGTCATTAAGAACGTGTTCAGCCTCATCTATAATTAAACAATGTCGAAGAATGGTATCAACACCACGACGGTAAAGGGTATCGTTGATTATAAGGGAGTACTTGGCGTGATGTCGGATACGTCGACGTTCATTGCGGTTGAGGTCAGGGTGAAAAAGTTGGTTTTGGATATATAGTACGATATCCCCATACCATGGGTCGGACGTGCTGATGAGGAACAACGATTCATCCGGAAGAGAATCGATGGGCTCAGGTTGCTTAGTAGCACAGGGCAAATTACAAATCAACTCGGCAAAGACCAAAGATTTCTTGGATTTGGCTTTGGCAAATTCCAAGTCAAACTCTTGTAGGATAACATTCCAATGGGAATATTTGCCCCTAAGCACTTGACGTGTGAGGATATAGTACATTGGATTGAAATCTGCTATGACAGTGGTCCGATGGAGTAGAATGTAGTGACAGAACCTCTAGACAGCAAATACTGTTGCCAGAGCCAGTGTTTCAACATGTGACTATCGAGTTTCGGAGTCAAGAAGACTCTTGCTAAGATAATATACCACATGTTCTATGCCGTTGGTATCTTCTTGAACTAACACCATGCCAATGGTGGAAATCGAAGCTGCGAGATATAGGATGTAATCCCGTGTGTAGTTGGGGGGTTGGATCATAGGATCTTTGGTTAAGGCCACCTTTAGATGATTAAAGGAGTGTTGGGCTTTGTCGTCCCAAGAGAAGGGGGTGTCCTTCTTTAGAAGCCTCATGTAGCCTTTTGTTATCTCAGCAAAATAGCAAATGAAATGACGTAGAAGGTTTGCGTTCCCTTGAAAGCTTTGAAGTTTTGGTATGTTTGTGGGGTAAGGCAGGGTTAGGATAGCTTCTACCTTTGTGAGGTCCAATCGTATACCGTGTTTGGAGATTATGAATCCAAAAAGTTTTTCGACTTCAACAAAAAAAATGCATTTATGTGGGTTCAGATGAATGTTGTAGCGACGACACCTTGCAAAGACGGCACCTAAGTAATCAGGATGATCTTCCTGAGTCTGAGAATGAGCGGGAAGGTCATCAAGATACGATTTTGCAATGTGTTTGATATCGTGAAATGCGTACGACATCGCCCATTGGAAAGTTGCCCTAGCATTTTTCATGCTGAAAGGTAGCTTTCGATATGCAAAGATTCCCCATGGGAAAATAAAGGCTATTTTATGCTGGTCGGTTGGGAGTATCTCGATCTGATTATAGCCCAAAAAACCATCCATAAATGAAAAGATGATGCTCCCGGCGCAGTTATCGATGATCTGGTCGATGAACAGAGTTGGGTAGTTGTCCTTTGGACAAGCTTTGTTCAAGTCATGGTAATCAACGCAAACTCTAATCATACCTTGTGTCTTGGCTACGGGAATGATATTAGATACCCATTCTGTTAGGGGGACAAGATAGATAAAACCAGCATGCAAAAGTTTTTCGACTTCTGCTTTGATAGTGGCTTCCTTATGGGGATGGACGGGTCAGAGTTTCTGCTAAATAGGTCGGGCGCCAGGAAAGGTTAGAATCTCATGGACCATGATAGAAGGGTCTATTCTTGGCATCTCTTCATAACTCCAAGCAAAAACATCGTGGAATGTTTTGAAGTAGGCACCGTAGAACTCCATTTTGATGGGAGTGCATGTCTTACCAATATGAATGTTTTCCACGACACCAGGCTTCACTGAAATGTCGATAGGAATGGTTGCCATGAGGTTGGCCAAGTTTCCTTCATAAAATATTTCATCGAATGAAGTGGGAAACTTGATTTGAGCCATTCCAGGTAAAGTGTTGGGTTTGGTATCAGGCTCAATCACCTGGATAGTGGGAAAGGAAGATTGATGATGGAAATCTCCACAGGGTGATTCATCACTGCACATAACCTCCATGATTGATTCATCAGTAGGAAAAATCAATGTGAGAGGATCAATAAACAGTGGGGATGAACTAGCCACAGACGAGAGTTGTTCCACTGTGTGATGGATAGTAGGATCGACCCAATCGGTGGCTGATTGGATCGCCTCATATGTTGCGAGGTTCCTATTTAACGACATGGAGTTGCCATAGTTTTCAGTCTCAGTAGGACTCGGTATGACCCAAGAATCATTGGATGGGGTGATACTTGATGATATCATGTTGATGGGCTGTATGGGGGACCCGGGCTCTAGGAAAACTTTTATAAGGGAGGAATCCTTCATAAGACCAATGCCAACGTCTTGGAAACGGTACCGAGGCTGATCCAATAATGGGAGTGTGTTGGCGGAGTTCAAATGAGAGTTTGGGATACAGTAATCTAGCTGATCTATGGTGACAATCTTCCCTTCATGAGAAAATTGTACGAGTCGAAAGACAGTAGATGCTATGGCGGTCATGGTGTAAAACTAGTTCCGACCAATTAGAAGATTGTAATTTAATCTGCATCTACGACTTCGATGTGTATAGATACTGTTTTTCCCCCTAGTTCAACACCGATCGCAGGAATGAGTCCGTAGGGCTGAAAACCATGTTCATCAAATGCCCTGAGGGTAGTAGTAGAAGTTGTGACTTTGGGTGAGCCTAAGGCTCTCCAACAATTCCAAGACATAATCGACGTGGAAGCACCCTCCTCTGAGACAGTGTGGTGGATGCTATTTCCACAGATTTTGGTATGAACCTGGAAGGCTAACTGATGGGAAAGCCAAGGTTGACATACTCCAAGTTAAACATGATGGTGTTTGAAGTATCCAGGTCTACTGCCCCCAGTGCTGAAAGTAAGGTTTTGCACTGCGTAGGGCAGTGTTGGAGAACCTCAAGAGTCGACCTCGCGCAAAATGCTTGAGCTAGATCCTCCACAATGTTGTAATTTTGGGCAGCTTGCCCGTTAGGATTGAATGTCGCCTTTCAGATAGTGCCTTTGGGTGGGTGGAGCACTGTGTCTGTAAGCGGTCTCTCGATGTGGAGATGGCCATTAGGGAGAGGCGTGAGAGGAGGATCTTCAACTGGAGACTTGCCTTTGTCTGTCTCTGGCTATTTGTTTGAACTTGGGGGATTTTCATACGCCTTTGAACAAGTGGTTATATGAATCTCTTCATTACTCGTCATCAGGATTTCGTGATTTGCAGACGTCTCTCCGCAAGGTAGGTTATTCGGGTTGCCCCCTTATGGGGAATCGTGGGAAACCATCTATTGTTACTATTGAGGGAAAGGATTAGTTAATACTGCCAGGCAGGAGGATCCTTTAACGAAGTTATTGACTTCATCCTTGTAGGGACAGTCATGTGTATAATGATCTTTCTGGAAAATAAGGTAGGTAAACTTTGCCTTCTGATGTGGTTTCAGGTCGTTGTGGGTAGGTTGTGGTTTGGGGTTCTCCTACTGGTTAGAATTTTTCTTGGATTTTCCATGGTTGTTCTTCTTCTTTCCTCCAGATGGTTGTGACATGGATTGAACTACGTTCACCTTGGAGGAGACAGTGGAAGAAGTGGAAGCTTTTGGGACAACCTAGGGTGGAGCGGGGGAAGCAGGAGCTTGCTGCCGCGTCGGTTCAGTGGTAGGATGGGCCTTGACTGAACCGACAATACCATCGATAGGGGGTTAGTGGCAGGCCTAGTTGGATCAGTAGTAATGCGGGTGGCCTAGGGAAGAAGTTCATCGAGAGTGCCGGATTGGGTATATACCAAATCCATGTACTGAGTAGAAGAGATGGCTTGTTCCTCCATGATGGGCCCGTGCATAGCAATATCCCTGGATATGGGAGGCAGGAATGACTTTGTGAACCAATAAGTGAGTAATTGGTCTGGAATGGGTGCCTTGATTAACCTACAGCGTCGACGCCACTCAGGGATATGGTCTGAGATATGCGTAGAAGTGGTTTGACGTAGCGAGGTAAACAGTTTTGTTCCAGTCTCGTACCGGATGGGGAGCTGGAAATGAGTCAGAAACTGCATAGACAAGGTATTAAAATCATGAAAGGAGTGTTGTGGTAGCTCGATATACCATTTTGCTGCTGTGCCGGCAAGCGTGCGCTGGAAGAGCCGTAGCCAAATGGAGTCGTCCATCAATGAGTTGGATGAACACCAAAGATGGAAAGTCATCATGTGGTTTTTAGGGTCTTCCCTGGGCTTGGCATCGAACTTGGGAATGTATGATGGAAGTTTGGCTAGGATAGGTGGCCAATGAGGTTCATGCCATATAGGATCGTTGATGAGCCTCAACAAATCAGGTAAATCTAGCATGGCCAAGAAAGGAAGCTGATGGTTGGGCTGCGGGTATGAGTAGTAGTTGTATGGCGCAGGGATGCCCGAGGGGCCCTGCACAACATATTGTTGTGTGTTATACCCATTCATGTTTCCCGCAGGGTACTGCTGGAAGTTATGGGGGTAGTAGACGATCTAGTTAACCGATTGTGTGTTCGAAGTCATTGCCTAAATGGGAGTCACAGTGGTAACTGGTTGTTGGACGTTCTCCTGAGTGGGGATAGTGGGCACTGTAACCTAAGGTTGTTGTGTCCCAGGAATGTTTGCTGCTCCTTGTTGGGGAATGGTTCCCTGGGTTTGTTGGGTCCTAGGAATGTTACCACTACTTTGAGTAGGTGGCGTATTTCCTGTAGCAGGGTTAGGAGGTGGCTACAAGAATGGTGTCCATGGAATATGGGTTCCACCCTGATGAAAAGGTGGAGGTTGAAGGGATGGGTTCCATGGAGTCGTTGTAGCGGAAGGGTAGGCGAAGCCAGAATTCATGTTGGGGGAGATGTGAGGTCTCCCCCCAGCTTGGTTCCAGTTTCCGAACAACAAGTACCCCCCGCTCTATGGGATTTGAGATCCCCAAGAAGGGATCATGCCTGACGAGGGATGTTGAGGATGATGCCCGGTTGGAATACTGGCATAAGTTTGTCCGCTTCCAGGTGTATTATACATACCGAACTAAGCAGATGCTGCTAGTTGGGAGGGTTGTTGAATGGTTCTAGCGGGGGCATTAATGAGTGGGAATCCTCCAAGTGAAGGGCCTTGTTGAGCCAGTGGGAAGGATGGAGGTGTTGGTTGAATCGCCCCGCTTGGAATGGTACCGAGGGGTTTCCCTCTAGCAGGTGGATTGGATGGTCCTATGGGGGGGGTTGGTGACTAGGAGCGATGTTCCCTACAAAGGGTTGTCCTCCTGTATGCTGGGTTGATGTCCCGCCAGGAGGGGGTTGGTTGTTGGGATTAGTGGTTCCAATAGTCAGTTGACCACCTCCTGAAATGGTGTAGATGGTGGCTGAAGATGAACCTATGGTCAGCATGGATGATCCAACAGTATGACTTGATGTTCTTCCGACACTAGAAAGATGTGATAGTGTCAATTGGCCAATGGCGCCAAAGGTGCTTATTTGTGGAGGGGGTCTTCCATACGTTACAAGTGGGGATGGAGAGAATACTGGGTTATCCCTCATAGAATGTACACCAAACATACTTGACAGTAGTAAATGTGGGGAATTTAACTGAGGGGTATTAGGAGTTTCATCCATAGAGTCTTGAATAGTAGGAGGACCATTGAGGACTTGGCTCGGATTTGTATCCTGGAAGGGGTTGAACGTGTGAGCTGGGTGTTCAGGGTCCGGAGGGAAATGAGGTATAGTAACATCTGAAGGTCCGAAGCCGTCTACATAAGAGTGATGAAACTCTCTGCTATATGGAACGTTAGGAGCTCAGTAGTCGAGAGGACGGGTAGAAGGGGGATATCTAGAAGCCGTTGAGACCATTTGCTCTGTATCACGTTTAAACTGTTCTGATGCTAAAGGGGAGTTAGCTAGACTAACCATACTAGATTGGATCGATGCCATGATTTCGTGTCCCGAAGGGAGATTGGGGAGGTATACCATACAAGGTATGTTGCTAGAAGAACCAGTTTCCTTTGGATGAACATTTGACGGTATAGTTGTAGCAGGTGAAGGTTCCACCTGGGAAGCGAGAAGGTCAAAGTCAGGTTCGAAAGGTGTATTAGGGAGTTTGATTTCTTCGATAAGTTCGACGTATCTGTCCAGAACTGCAATCAATTCGGATATATCTTGGTTAAATCCTTTGGTGGTCCCAACAGATCCTTCTAGAACATTGTAGAAAGTATCTGGTGGGAGGGTAGTGTTAGCATCGGGGAGGATGATGGCCTCCGGTCTAGTATCTTGGGCAGTATTAGTTTCAGCTGATGTAGTGTTGTCCACTGTGGCAGATAGATCTGGAATAATGGTGGGTGAAGTGACAGGCGAAATCTCAGATGTGTTACTCATTGTAGAAACTGCAAGGGGTTCTGAGACCGTACTGTGAGTAACAGTTACAGGAAGAACTAAAGATGTAGTGCGAATCGACGGTGGAACATTCCCTCGACCGGCACCAGGGCCAGGAGGGATAGGAATACGTGATGTAGGTGGACCAGAGGTCCATGGTGGTGGTGGTGGGATTCATCCCTGTACTCTTCATGATCTCCGTGGTTCGGACATGATGGTAGGAATACAACTTTCGGGGGCGGTCTCGTAAAAAAAGAACTCAAAAACCCTAATGCAGCTGAGTGTGCAAAGGGGAGCTAGAATAAACAAGGCTCACAGGCCAAAAAGCAAGCTCTAAAAACTATACTGAGACCGACGTCACAGTAAGTAAGCTGAAAATAAAAATGGCCAGAATGCCAACAAGCAATCACTAAAAGAAAAATGACCCTCTATGAAGATGAGATAACAAGCAAAACCTCCTAACTAAGAGCTGGAGACCTCAACATGTTGTATCCTTCGCAAGGTGATGAAATCCAAGTCAAACAATACAATGTGAGAGACCAATAAGAGAAGGATGTTCCTCTACCGAAAGGGATCATGGGTAAAAGAGCCCTAGTAGAAAAGTCACTAAGCTACCTCGTTCATTACACGTTGGAAAAGGCTTTCGGCACTTTTTCCTTATCACCCTTGTATCACTAGTATGGTGTTCGGAGAATACAAGGAAGACAGTGATCAATGTTTCCTTAGGGATAAGTGGAGTGCGGCATTCCACAGAGTCCGTCTGGTTCTCGATCTCGCGGTGGTTTAACCCCTGAAACAACAGGAGGACCCTGCACAAACTAGTGTATGATCGTGTCAACAAATACTAGAGGATTTTGGTACCCTAGAAGACAACAACTATGTCTCAGATGATAATGACAAGGGGGAATTATTTGGATGCCTATCCCCACTGTCCTACCTAACTAACAAGTTATTTTTCTCCTCAAGTGAGGTTATGGTGTGTTTAGTTAGGGGGTGTAAATTTTAGTGGTTTTATTACTCAATCGGGTAAATGGAAGTGAAACTTGGTGATGTTGTGATGACCCAAACCATGCAAATGATAATGAATCGAAATGAGCCTTTTATTCATTGAAATCTAGCTACAGAAAAGAGAGAGTTTTTCGATCATCATGCACGAATTTTTTAAGAACAATGAAAAACCACAGCAAAAACAAACTTATTGTTTTCTTTTTCCAAGCAAGCCAAACTGAAATGAACACTACCTCCAAATGTAACTGATCTTACAACTCTAATGCTTCAAAGTGAGAATTTATGTGGAAAATACAAATGGATGATTCACTCCTAAGCATGAAAAAGAAGGACTAGATCTTTTCAAATGAAAGAAAGACAATGTTCTTGAAAGATAATTTACAATATTAATGTTATAGCAGAAATGGAAAAGATAGCATTTGTAAGAACAGTGTGATCTTCAACATTATATAATCAAGGGAAAGAAGACGGTGACAAACACTTGGTTATAATGAAAGGATCAAGCTAATGCAAAAAAGATGAAAGAGTGATCAATGTGCAAATTATGCCACTAACTCAAAAAATTCAAACTCAAACCAACATTGCAAACAAACCAAAAGACTTGCAACTGGCTAATGGTGACAATAAAAAGTAGACAAGTAGCAATTGGGAATGAGGTAGTAAATATGGTGATAATGATTGACCATGGACCCAAATTTTGAGAATTTTCTATAAGGCTTTACACAATAAAGTGGAACACTGATGCTAAGCAAGTTGCAAGATGTTTATGAGCAATAGGAAAATTAATCCAATGGCAGAGAAGGTCAAAAATGACCTGTAGGAACCAACAGGGTAGGATAAAAAAAGAAATGTAGGACTACCACATGAAGTTCATATATCCAGGCATGGTACTGTGCACTACCACTCTCTAGGAATTGATCAGGGTGCCATACTACTACTCTGGAAGAGGTTATAGGGGTGTGGTACTGCTGCAAAAGATGAAAAAAGGCGCTACTTTGAGAAAAGTTCAAAACTTTTCAAGGGCGTGCAAACCCAGAGGACTTACTGATCAAAGGTAGAGAGCTAATACAGGGGGAAGGGGGTTGGGTGGAGGTCAAAAAGACCGAATTCCACTACTGGTTTGAAGGAATAGAAAGATCACAATCAAAATGACTCAATCAAACAGGGTTCAAACAAGCGGAGTCACCAGTTTTTGTTGTAGACATTTCTCCCTACGAATAAAGAGAAATTCTCTTAGGATAAAGCAGATTAGGCTAGCTCTAAGCTAATACAAAAATGAAACAAATGTAATCTTGAATCCTGTATTAAACTAGTATTTCAGAGATTTTGCACAAGAAGAAGGAGAGAAAGTAACTCACCTCCATTCCAATGTTTGTCCTGCTTGTAGTTTTGATCTCGGAATCTTCACGATGGATCTGCGGAGACAAAACAATACACAAGCACATGCAATCTTCCAATTCCTTTGAATTACAAGATAGATTACAAATCTATATAGATATAATTCATGAAATTGAAACATAATCAATACACAAGAACTAGGAAACAAGGCAAGTTATATTATTAAGAAGCTTGAAGAGAGCTTACAAATCTTGCTTGATGTCCAAGCCAATCTTCCAGCTCCAATTGCTTCCACCTCTATCTATCTCCACAAAAGGTTTATGATCATAGGTTTGATGCCCCAAAATTCCTCCCTTGGCTCATGGAAGACCTCTCTCTTATAGCATGTGGGAAGGTTAACCAAGAAGAGAGAAGTGTGGATCTATGGAGTGTTTAGTGGATCAAGCCAGTCAAACAGGGAGAGGGTTAGGATCAAATCAAAGGTGGTGATCATAACATAATCCCTTGAAGGTTGAGATCCCAAGATCCATGGCAAAAGGCTATAACTGGACTACTGTGCCCCTAAGCCTGAGCATAGCGTGGTAGTACAGTGTCCTAGGAGAGGAGCATGATGCAGTAGTAAGGACTACCGCTCCCCAATAGATGTGCAAGACGCGGTAGTGTTTGCAAATAAGACTGA
Organism: Larix kaempferi; assembly: GCA_027924585.1. Lineage (NCBI taxonomy): Eukaryota > Viridiplantae > Streptophyta > Pinopsida > Pinales > Pinaceae > Larix > Larix kaempferi. Next base: position 6,343,158 of record BSBM01000960.1, on the reverse strand, counting down.
GTTGGGTTGGCAGATGATAGGAAAAGAGTTTGTCTTTAGTGGTCAATCATTGGTCTTCTTTTCTAGATGTTTAGTCAGTAGGGGGGAAGTGTCGTCAATGTTATTTGGTGCACAGATGTGACACTAGGTTGTTAGGTGTAATATTGAGGTATAACAGTAATTGGTTTAGAGAGAGAGAGAGATTGGGGGTTATGGGTTTAAAGATATAAGGAGATATTGTTGGTTAGGCATTTAGAAAGAGAGATTGTGGATTCAGCGATAAGAGAGAATAATAGAGGGATTATCGTCAGGGGTTTAGAAATATAGAGAGATTAGAGGATAGTGTTTTAGAGAGAGGGAAAGATTCGAAGTTATGGTTTAGAGAGAGCGAGATTGGAAATTAGGGTTTTTGAGAGAGAAAGATATTGGAGGTTAGTAATTTGATGGGAGAGAGAGAGAGAGAGATTGGGAGTTACAGGTTTAGAGACAGAGAGATTTTAGGATAAGGTTTTAGTTAGAGAAAGAGAGATTGGGGCTTAGAGGATGAGAGAGAGAGGTAGAGAGAGAGGGAGTGGGAGAGAGAGAGAGAGATCGGGTGTTAGGGGTTTAGATAGAGAGAGAGAGATGGATAGATTCGGGGTTAGTGGTCTAAACAGACACAGAGAAATAGAAAGAGGGGGGTTAGAGACAGAGGGATATATTGAATATTATGGGTCTAGAAGATGGAGAGAGAGAGATAGAGAGACGAAGACAGAGATTGTGGGTTAGTGTTTTATAGACAGATAGATATTTGTGGTTAGGGGTTTTTAGAGAGAGAGAGAGATAGTGCAAGAGAGAGAGAGAGAGAGAGATATTCAAGGTTAGGGTTTTAAAAAAATAGAGAGATTGGGGATTAGGGGTTTAGGTAAAGAGACAGAGAGAGAGGTACAGAAAGAGAGAGAGAGATTGGAGGTTAGTTTCTTAGACAAAGAGATAAGAAGAGACAGATTGGGGTTTAAGCATTTAGAGAGAGATATATTGGGGTTTAGGGGTTTAAAGAGAGAAAGAGAGAGGGTCAAGGGTTTACAGAGAGATTGGGGTAAGAGGTTAAGAGAGAGAGAGAGAGAGAGAGAGAGAGGTTGAGGGATTTAGATGATGAGAGGGAGAGAGAGAGATTGGACGTTATGGGTTTAAAGGAGAGAGAGAGAGAGAGATTGGTGGATTTGGGTTTAGAGAGAAAGAGAGATATTGGGGGCTATGGGCTATGTATTTAGTAGATAGAGTGAGAGAAAGAGAGAGATTAAGGGTTAGGGGATTAGATAGAGAGAGAGAGAGAGAGAAAGAGAGAGATTAGCGTTTAGGGATCTTGAGAGAGAGAGAGAGAGGGACTAGGGGTTAAGGAAAGAGAGAGATTGAGTGGGAGAGAGAGATAGATTGGACATTAGGGATTTGGAGATAAAAGAGAGAGAATGGGAGATATTGGGGGTTAGTTGTTTAGAAAGAGATTGGGGGTTGAAGGTTTAAAGAGTTACAGGGAGGTTGGGGTTAGTAGTTTAGAAATAGATAGAGATAGAAAGAGAGACATTGGTGTTTAAGGGTTTAGAGAGAGAGAGAGGAGGTTAGGGGTTTGGAGAGAAAGAGATTGGGAGTTAGGAGTTTAGAGAGGGAGAGAAAGAAATTGGAGGTTAGGGGCTTAAAGAGATAGATATTAGAATTTAGGGGCTGAGAGAGAGAGAGATAGAGAGATTGGGGGTTATGTGTTTAGAGATAGATAACGGGGGTTATGGGTTTAGAGAGAGAGAGAAAAAGAGAGACACGGGATAGTGTTTTATAGAGAGAGAGAGGGGTTGTGCGTTAGTTGTTTAGAGAGAGATATTGGAGGTTAGGGATTTAGATAGATAGAGAGAGAGAGAGAGAGAAAGATTGGGGTTTAAGGGTTTAGAGACAAAGAGATTGCGAGGTAGGGATTTACAAAGAGAGAGAGAGAGAGGATTGAGTTTAGGGGTTTAGAGAGAGAGATATTGCAGGATAGCATTTGAGAGAGAGAGAGAGAGAGAGATTGCAAGTTAGGGGATTAGAGAGAGAGACAGAGATAGAAGGTGAGAGATTGGGGGATATGGGTTTAGAGAGAAAGAGAGAGAATTTAGGGGTTGGGGACTTAGAGAGATTGATAGGTTAGGGATTAGGCATTTAGAGCATGAGAGAGAGATTGGTGGCTAGGGTTTTAGAGAAAGATAGGGACTAGGGGTAAGGGGTTTAGAGGGAGAGGTTTTGGGTTAGTGATTTAGTGAAAGAGAGATTGAGGATTAGGGGCTTAGATATATATATATATATAGAGAGAGAGAGAGTTAGAGGTTTAGATATATATATATATATAGATAGATAGATAGATGGAGGATTTTAGAGAGAGGGAGAGATTGCGGGTTAGTGGTTTAGAGAGAGAGAGAGAAAGAGGGATACTGGAGTTAAGCGGTTTAGAAAGAGAGATTGGGGGTTAGGGGATAAGAAAGAGAGAGAGAGGCTTAGGGATTTAGCGAGAGAGGGAGAGAGAGAGGAAGATTGGAGGTTAGCGATTTAGATCTAGAGACAGAGATTAGGAGTTAGGGTTCTAGAAAGATAGAGATTGGCCGTTAGTGGTTTTGAGAGAGAGATAGAGAGGGAGACATTGGGAGTTAGGGGTTTAGAGAGAGAGAGAGAGAGAGAGAGAGAGATTTGGGGTTAGATGTTTAGAGAGAGATAGAGAGATTGGTGGTTAGTGGTTGGGAAATAGAGAGAGAAATTGGGGTTTTGGGGTTTAGATATATTGGGGGAGATTTAAGGTTATGGGTTTAGAAAGAGAGATTGTGGGTTAGGGGATTAGAGAGATAGATAGAGAGAGAGAGAGAGAGATTGCGGGTTCAGGATTTATAGAGAGAGAAATTGGGGATTGGGGTTTATATATATATAGAGAGAGAGATTGGGGGTTAGAGGTTTGGATAGATAAAGAGATAGAGAGAGGGGTTTATAGAGACGGAGAGATATTGGAGGTTAGGGATTTAGAGACAAAGAGAGATTAGGGGTAAGTGGTTATGTTTTATGGGTTTAGAGAGAGGGAAATATTGGTGGTTAGTGGTTTAGAGAGAGAGAGACAAAGAGAGACCGGGCGTGATGATTTAAGGGTTATGGGATTATAGAGAGAGATATTGGGGGTTAGTAGTTTAGAGAGTGAGAGAGAAAGAGAGAGATTGGGGTAAATTTTTAGAGAGGGAGAGAGACGGAGAGATTGGAGCTTAGGGAGAGAGAGTTTGATTGTGTGTTAGGGGATTAAAAGGAGAGATAGAGAGAGATTGAAAGATATACATCGAGAGTTAGGATTTTGGAGAGAGAGACAGTGTGTGAGAGAGAAAGAGAAATTAGAGGTTAAAGGTTCAGAGAGAGAAAGAGAGATTGTAGGTTAGTGGTTTAGAAAGAGGGATAGATCAGGGGCGAGGGGATTAGAGAGAGAGAGAGAGTGGATTAATAGGTGTTTAAAGGTATAGAGAGATCATTGGGGGAGTATAGAGAGTGGTTTAGGGGTAGGTAGGTGAGGAGTGGGGGTTTTGGAAGAGAGAGAGAGAGAGAGAGATTTGGGTTAGGTGTTTAAAGAGAGAGAGAGAGAGAGAGAGATTTCGGGTTATGTGTTTAGAGAGAGATAGAGAGATTGGAGGTTATAAGTTTACAGAGAGAGAGAGAGATTTCAGGTTATGTGTTTAGAGAGAGATAGAGAGATTGGAGGTTATAAGTTTACAGAGAGAGAGAGAGAAAGAGATAGAAAGAGAGAGATTGGTGGTTATTGGTTTAGAGAGAGAGAGAGAGAGATTGGGGGTTAGGTGTTTAGAGAAAGAGGGAGAGATTGGTGGTTAGGAATTTAGAAAGAGTGATTGTGGGTTAGGGTATAATAGGGAGAAAGAGAGAGATTGGGGCTCAGGGACTTAGAGAGAGAGATAGATAGATTAGAGGATAGGGTTTTAGATAGAGAGAGAGATTGGAAGTTAGGGGTTGAAAGAGAGAGAGATTGGTTGTTATGGTGTTTGAGAGAGAGAGAGAGATTGGAGGTTCATGGTTTGCTGAGAGAGAGAAATTGGGGGTTAGAGGTCTAGAGAGAGAGAGAGATCGGGTCTTAGAGGTTGAGAGAAAGAGAGAGAAGTAGTGAGAGATATATATAGAGAGAGGGAGAGATTGGGGTTCAAGGGTTTAGATAGATAGAGAGATGGAGAGAGAGAGAGAGAGAGAAGTTTAGATTGTGAGTGTAGAGAGAGAGAGATAGAGATAGGTGTTTAGAGAGAGTGAGAGAGATTGGGGGTTTGGAGTTCAAGTAGATGGATATATAGGTAGAGAGAGAGTGATTGGGAGTTGGGGATTATGGGTTTAGAGGGAGAGAGAGATTGGGGGTTAGTGGTAGAGAGAGAGAGAGAAAAAAACTAGTTGTTAGGGGTTTAGATAAATATATATTTAGAGAGAGAGAGAGAGATCGACTAGGTGTTAGGGATTTAGAAAGAGAGAGATAAAAATATTGAAATTTGGGGTTAGGAGCTTAGAGAGAAATAGAGATTAAGGGTTAAGTGTTGAGATATATATATATATATATATTATAGATAGAGAGAGAGAGGGGGAGATTGTGGGTTAAGGTTTTAGAGAGAGAGAGATTAGGGGTTATGGGTTTGGAGAGATAAAGAGACTATGGGTTAGGGTTTTCCAAAGAGAGAGTTATTGGGGGTTGGGGGTTCATAGAGAGAGAGAGATTGGAGGTTAGGGATTTAGAGAGAGATATTGGTGGTAAGGGGTTAAGAGAGAGAGAGAGATTGGGGTTTAAGGGTTGAGAGAGAGAGAGAGATATTGGGTGTTAGGGGTTTGGAGAGAGAGAGAGAGAGAGAGAGAGAGAGAGAGTGGAGGTTAGTGGTTTATAGAGCGAGAGAGAGAGAGAGAGAGAGAGATTGGTGGTTAGTGGTTTAGAGAGTAAGATATTGGGGGTTAGGAATTTAGATAGTGAGAGAGAGAGAGAAAGAGATTGTAGGTTATGGTCTTGACCAAGATAGATAGAGTTAGTTATTGGGGCTTAGGGGTTTAGAGTCAGAGAGATTAGGGTTTAGGGGTTTGGAGACAAGTAGATAGATTGGAGATTAGGGGCTGAGATAGAGAGAGAGAGAAGTTTCGGGTTAGGTGTTTAGAGAGAGACAGAAAGAGAGAGGTTTCAGATTAGGTGTTTAGAGAGAGACGGAGAGATTGGGGGTTAGAAGTTTAGAGAGAGAGAGATTGGTGGTTATTAGTTTAGAGAGAGAGAGAGAGATTGGGGGTTAGGTGTTTAGAGAAAGAGGGAGACATTGGTTGTTAGGCGTTTAGAAAGAGCGATTGTGGGTTAGGGGATAAGAGGGAGAAAGAGAAAGATTGGGGCTCAGGGGCTTAGAGAGATAGATAGATAGATTAGAGGATAGGGTTTTAGATAGAGAGAGAGATTGGAAGTTAAGGGTTGAAAGAGAGAGAGATTGTTGGTTAGGGTTTTTGAGAGAGAGAGAGAGAGAAGTAGTGATATATATATAGGACGAGAGAGAGAGAGAGAGTTTGGGTGTTAGGGGTTTAGAAAGAGATTGGCGGTTAAGGGTTTAGAGAGACAGAGACTAGGGTTAGGGGTCTAAAGAAATAGAGAGATTGGGGTTCAAGGGTTTAGATAGATAGGTAGATGGAGAGAGAGAGAGAATTGAGATTACGATTTTAGAGAGAGAGAGAAGTTGGGATTGTGGGTGTAGAGAGAGAGAGAGATATAGGTGTTTAGAGAGAGTAAGAGAGATTGGGGGTTTGGATTTCAAATAGACAGATAGATATGTAGAGAGAGAGTGATTGGGGGTTGATGATTATGGGTTTAGAGAGAGAGAGGTTGGGGGTTAGTGGCAAGAGAGAGAGAGAGAGAGAAACTACTGGTTAGAGGTTTAGCTAAATATATATTTAGAGAGAGAAATAGATTGAGGGTTATAGATAGAGATCACCTAGGTGTTAGGGATTTAGAAAGAGAGAGATAGAAATATTAAAGTTGGGGGTTAAGAGGTTAGAGAGACATAGAGATTGGAGGTTAATTTTTTATCTCTCTCTCTCTCTCTCTATATATATATTATAGATAGAGAGAGAAAGAGAGATTGTGGGTTAAGGGTTTAGAGATAAAGACATTAGGCGTGACATGTTTGGAGAGATAAAAAGATTGTGGGTTAGGGTTTTATAGAGAGAGAGTTATTGGGGGTTAGCGATCTAGAGAGAGATATTGGTGGTAAGGGGTTGTGAGAGAGAGAGAGAGAGAGAGAGAGAGAGAGAGAGAGATTGGGTGTTAGTGGTTTGGGGAGAGAGAGAGAGAGAGATTGGTGGTTAGTGTTTTAGAGAGTAAGATATTGGGGGTCATGAATTTAGAGAGTGAGAGAGAGAGAGAAAGAGATTGTAGGTTAGGGGCTTAGACTAAGATAGATAGAGGGAGTTTTTGGGGTATAGGGGTTTAGATTCAGAGAGAATAGGGGTTAGGGGTTTAGAGACAGGTAGATATATTGGAGCTTAAGGGCTTAGAGAGAGAGAGTGAGTGAGAGATTGGAGTAAGGGGTTTAGAGACAGAGAGAGAGATAAAAAAGAGAAATATTGGGGGTTAGGGGTTTAGAGAGAGAGAGATTTTGGGGCTTAGAGGTTTAGAGAGAGATAGAGAGATTGGGTGTTAGCGATTTAGAGAGAGAGATATAAAAAGAGAGATATTGGGTGTTAGGGGTTTAGAGAGAGATATGTTGGGGTTTAAGGTTTTAGAGAGAGGTAGAGAGATTGGGGGTTACTGGTTTAGAGATAAGGATATTAGTGGATAGGAGTTTAGGGAGAAAGACAGATTTGGGTTTTGGGGTTTAGAGAGAGACAGAGAGAGAGATTTTAGTGTAAGGATTTAGAGAGACATCCATTGGATGTTAGGGTTTTAGAGAGAGAGACATTTGAGGTTAGGCATTTCAAGAGAGAGATTGGGTGCTATGGGTTTAGAGAGAGAGAGATAGATTTGTGGTTAGGAGTTTAGAGAGAGATTGGGGGATATGGTCTAACATAGAGAGGGAGAGAGAGAAAGATAGAGAAAGATATTGGGTGTATGGGATTTAGAGAGAGATTGAGGGTTAGGGGTTTAGAGAGAGAGACTATGGTTAGGGATATAAAGAAATAGAGAGATTGGGCATCAAGGGTTTAAAGAGAAAGAGAGATTTGGGATTACGAGCTTAGAGAGAGAGAACTTAGGCATTATTGGTTTAGAGATAGATAGATAGGGGTTTAGAGAGAGAGATTAGGTTCTTGGGGATCAAATAGACAGATAGATAGGTAGAGAGAGAGGGATTGGGGGTCGGGGGTTAGGGGCTTAGAGACAAAGAGATTGGTGGTTAGTGGTAGAGAGTGAGAGAGAAACTAGTGGTTAGGGGTTTAGATAGATATATATTTAGAGAGAGAGATATTGAGTGTTTGTTGTAGGTAAAACAAATCCCATGCTTCGTTTGAACATGGGAGCCCAAAAAATTTTAAATACAAAGATATTTGGGTAAGTTCCATATTATGACGAGGTCCTTAAACTTTATTTGCTATAATTGTTATCTTCCCTCACTTTCTTCAATACAGGAACTTTGAAATGATTGTTTAATATAGGATTCAAGATCACATTTGTTTCACTTTTGTCTTAGTATAGAGTCAGTTCATCCTTCTTTATCCTAAGAGATCTTATTCCTATCCATAGGAAGAAATCGCTACAATGCTTACCTATCCATATGGGGATAAAGGTAAAGCCCCCATGGAGAATCCTCCTGAGGTAAAAACAGCTGAATTGTCAAAGTCTTGTTGCAAAACTCTCATCATTTGAAGCAGGAGTTAGCACAGATATCTTCAGTATTGGATACCAAAACAATTGAACCTCCTAAGCTTATTGTGGATATTCAAGTGACTGTTGCAGCTATACAGGTATCAAATGATCTAATAATAGCTAATGTAAACCAAGCTGAGAAGCAGAAAATCCTAATTCCGACTTCACAAGTTCCTACTTTTGATATCATTGATAGTGATATCGATGATGAAACGCATCATCCAGTATATGTGACTGAAGATTCACAAGCAGTTACAGATTTGTTAGACACTATTGAGATGGATCACTCTTTTTCTGATGAATAGGTATTGGAAGTTACTAATGCCCCTAACATCACAACTTCAACACTTTTATTGTCATCTATTTAAGATCTTTATGTTTTGTCTCTGGGAGTGATGCCTCCATTTTCCATATCACAACTTTTTCATACTTTGACTTCCAGAGCCACTCCATTTTGAAACAGTTAAGTTCCATTCTCCATTCCCTCATCTATTATTGTAGAGGTACAATATTTGACTGTCCTTCAACAATTACCCATATCTACTTTATCATCACCCGCCATTGATGAGCCACCCTTAGTTCTTTCTTCATCATCACCTGCTAATGATGATCATGTTCCACTCTCTGAAGCCTTTACTTCGGTTCCTTCTCCAACCCATGTATCATCAGTTTCTCAAATTATCACTACCCCTCTGACTACTCCTCAAATTACCATGTCTATACCTAGTCCCACTGACACTCAAACAACTTCATTGATTTCAACAGTGGGTGTCACTTCAACTTCTGCAGAATTGATAAATGAATATGAAGATGATGTTGTAGTGCCTCTTGGAAATTATTTCTACAGTAAAGAAAATAAAACAGTGATAAAGAGGGGTAAGAAGAGAAGCAGGGATCAATGTGAATTAGAAGTATCTATTCCAAATCAAATAATATGGGCTCAGCAGATCAATGATCCCTAGATAGGAGCAATTGAGATAGCTGCAGCCTTAGGGGCATTTGCTGGTGCAAACCTTGATTTAGTTCAGGCACTAAATAGGGAGATTGTTCAGAAGAAGGAAGAATTGAAAAGGCTAGAAGAAGAATTAGTAAGTACCAAGGAAGAACATGAGGTTTATGTTGTTGATCTCAGGAAGATATGGGGATATAGGTTAGAGGATTTGGAGCGAAGCAACACCTCTCTTCAGACTAAAATTCGTAATGCACAGGTTGAGGATTCTACAAATACACAGAGGATAGATATGATGGAAAAGCAATGTGAGGATGCAACTGCAAGTGCAACCTCTTCTAATTTCTCTAAGTTCTCACCCCATGAATTTAAGGATTTGTCCTTTCAGGTCAATGAAGAACATCATAAATTGTTGGAGAAACTGTTTAACACCCTGGATGAGATTAGGTAAACTCATATGAATATTGGTAAGATGTCTGTTGTCCTTGAAAAGAAGAAATCCAAAAGGCTGCAAACTTCTAAGGCAAGTCAAGAAATTAGTGAGTGGCAGGGGTATATCAAGAACATACCATAAGACATCCCCATCCTTAAAAGTTTTTAGTTCAAGAAAATTAGAGCCGCATTGAACCCTTAGCTTGATCTTAATGACTCAGTTGAAGACATTATTAAAAAAGCACAGGCTATGTGTAGCAGGCGATGGTATGCAGCGGATAACATCATGTAAATTCTACAGTTCTCCACCTTGGAGTTCATTGAAGATGCTTGCCTGCCTAAGTTGATGGTTGAGCAAGTCGAACACAGGTGTGAGGAAGCCAAGCAGAAAATTCAGTGCCTTGTGGAGGTCACGATTGATGATGTGGAGAAATTAATTAGGAAACCGGTCACCATGGAAGGCAAAGTCCACATCTTCATCTGTATTTGGCATAAGTTAGCTAAAAACAAGTTGGAAACATTCACATGTAATGCCCAGCTCGAGCTTGAATTGGCTAACTATCCAAATGTAGATGATTTGTTAGGAATATGGGACAAGTGGAAATATTTTCTTGACCATTAGTCCAATTCGAATTGTGTAATCGCTATTCTGTGGGAATTTTCTGTTGTATTATTTTGTAACTCTTATTTAAAGTTTGGTTTTTTCATTGAGAGGGGGATGGAATTTGGAGGAGAAAATCAGCAGGAGAGACTGGAGATGCCCTATTTTTATACAAGCTTGTAATTTCTTACAGACTGTCATTAAATACTGTAAAGTTATTCCCATATTTTCTTTTGTCTATTGATCAAGTTTATTTGATGAATGATGATTTTACTCCACATTGCTTATCTAATGTTGTTTAAATCTTTTGCAATTTATTAAGCACTACAATCTATAGTTCTGGTTTATCTTTGTTAATTATCTATGTGTTCATGAGGTTTTAAAAGACTTTATTCAATTAAAACTTTTATCGATTTCTGCAAATGGTTTTCTCATAAAATTATAATTGATGTTAATTTTCCAATTAACAAACCAGTTACAGGTTAATCTTGAATGCATTAAACCCTTAATTTGTTGTTGGTTAATTTTTATTGATTAATGGTAATTTGAGCAGATAAGTGACAAATCTATTAAAATTTCTATTAAGTGGATGAACAACACTTGTTTCTTTTTACATCAAGTTGACATGCACATAAACAAGCCACCTTTTAGAATAGGTCTAACTTAGATTAGGTTCCCTTTCTTAGGTAGATTTGTTTTACATAATTTCATACCTTTGTTTTTCTTCATTGGAAGACTGATCTATTGATCAAATTTCACCAACTCATAGAGTGCCAGCGAAGGCCGAATATCCATGGGAGACTACTATAACAAACAGGCTGGGGATACAACTGTCCTTGCGTAGGATCTTTTGAAGTCTTTTAGTATGGGTTTTCCCCCTCTGTTGGGAGCGTTGTAACCAATTCCAGTAACTTGCACTTACCCTGAACATTTGAGGCCTCGACAGGTTTATATATATAGAGAGAGAGAAAGCAATATATTGGAGGTTAGAGAGAGAGAGATCAATTGAGTGTTAAAGATTTAGAAAGAGAGAGATTGAGAGATTGAGATTGGGGATTAGGAGCTTAGAGAGAATTAGAAATTGGGGGTTAAGTGTTTTTATATATATATATAGAGAGAGAGAGAGAGATTGTGGGTTAAGGTTTTAGAGAGAAAGAGATTAGGGGTTAGTGGTTTTGAGAGATAGAGAGACTGTGGGTTAGGGTTTTACAGAGAGAGAGTAATTGGGGGTAAGGGGTTCATAGAAAGAGAGATGGGAGGTTAGCGATTTAGAGAGACAGAATGTCGGTAAGGGGTTTAGAGAGAGAGAGAGAGAGAGAGAGAGTGGGGGTTATGGAATTAGAGAGAGATAAAGAGATTAGGGGTTAGGTGGTTAGAGCATGAGAGAGATATTGGTGGTTACAAGTTTAGAGAAAGAGAGAGACTGGGGGTGAGTTGTTTAGAGAGAGATGTTGAGGTTAGGGGTTTAGTAAAAGAGAGATTGGGTATGAGGTGTTTAGAGAGAGAGAGAGAGAAAATGGATGATATAGGTTTAGATCAATAGATAGACAGACGAGTTTGGAGAGAGTGAGAGATGTTGGAGGTTATGGGTTTAGAGATAGAGAGAGAGAAAGAGAGACACTAGGGGTTAGGTGTTTAGAGAGAGATGGGGATATTTAGGGTTAAGCATTTATAGAGAGAAATAGAAATAGAAACAAAGAGTGAAATTTGTGGTTAGTGTTTTAGAAATAGAGAGAGATATTGAGGGTTAGGCGTTTTGAGTGATAGGGAGAGATTGTTGGTTAGGGTTTTAGAAAGAGATATTGTGGGTTAGGGGATGTGAGAGAGAGAGAGAGACATTGGGGGTCAACGGTTGAGAGAGAGAGACAGAGATAGAGACAGATTGGAGGTTATGGTTTAGAGAGAGAGAGAGAGATTGGAGGTTAGGGATTTAGAGAGAGAGAGATTAGGGGTTAGGGGTTTAGATAGATAGATAGATAGATAGATAGATAGAGAGAGAGAGAGAGAGAGATTGGGGGTTAGAGGTTTAGATAGATAGAGAGATAGAGATAGGGAGAGATATTGGAGGTTAGGGGTTTAGAGAGAAATAGATAGATTGTGGGTAAGGGGTTATGGTTTAGGGGTTTAGAGAGAGAGATAAATATTGGGGGTTAGTGGTTTAGAGAGAGAGAAATTGGGGGTGAGGATTGAAGGGTTAGGGATTTAGATAGAGATAAATTCGGTGTTAGTGGTTTAGAGAGGGAGAGAGACATAGAGATTATATTTTAGAGAGAGAGATTGAGAGTTAAGGGTTTAGAGAGAGAGAGTGTGTGTGAGTGTGTGAGAGAAAGAGAAATTAGAGGTTAGAGGTTGGAGAGATAAACATAGATTGGAGGTTAATGTTTCAGAGATAGGGATAGATAGGGGGTTAGTGGATTAGAGAGAGATAGAATGGGGATTAACAAGGGTTTAGATATAGAGAGAGATCACTGGGTGAGTATAGAGAGTTCTCTAGGTGTAGGTAGGTGAGGGGTGGGGGTTTGTGGAGAGATAGAGATAAAGAGAGAGAGAGAGAGAGAGGAGGGGGGTTTAGATAGAGAGAGAGAAAGAGATATAAAGAGGGAGATTGGTGGTAATTGGTTTTGAGAGAGAGAGAGAGAGATTGGGGGTTATGGGTTTGGAGATATAAGGAGATATTGTTGGTTAGGCATTTAGAAAGAGAGAGATAGAAATATTGAAGTTGGGGGTTAAGAGGTTAGAGAGAAATAGAGATTGGAGGTTAATTTTTTATCTCTCTCTCTCTCTATATATATATATTATATATAGAGAGAGAGAGATTGTGGGTTAAGGGTTTAGAGAGAAAGACATTAGGCGTGACATGTTTGGAGAGCTAAAAAGATTGTGGGTTAGGGTTTTATAGAGAGAGAGTTATTGGGGGTTAGCGATCTAGAGAGTGATATTGGTGGTAAGGGGTTGAGAGAGAGAGAGAGAGAGAGATTGGGTGGGTTTGGAGAGAGAGAGAGAGATTGGGTATTAGTGGTTTGGGGAGAGAGAGAGAGAGAGATTGGTGGTTAGTGTTTTAGAGAGTAAGATATTGGGAGTCATGAATTTAGAGAGTGAGAGAGAGAGAGAAAGAGATTGTAGGTTAGGGGCTTAGACTAAGATAGATAGAGGGATTTATTGGGGTATAGGGGTTTAGATTCAGAGAGAATAGGGGTTAGGGGTTTAAAGACAGGTAGATATATTGGAGCTTAAGGGCTTAGAGAGAGAGAGAGAGTGAGAGATTGGAGTAAGGGGTTTAGAGATAGAGAGAGAGATAAAAAAGAGAAATATTGGGGGTTAGGGGTTTAGAGAGAGAGATTTTGGGGCTTAGAGGTTTAGAGAGAGATAGAGAGATTGGGTGTTAGCGATTTAGAGAGAGAGAGATATAAAAAGAGAGATATTGGGCATTAGGGGTTTAGAGAGAGATATGTTGGGGTTTAAGGGTTTAGAGAGAGGTAGAGAGATTGGGGGTTAGTGGTTTAGAGATAAGGATATTAGTGGATAGGAGTTTAGAGAGAAAGAGAGATTTGGGTTTTCGGGTTTAGAGAGAGACAAAGAGAGAGATTTTAGTGTAGGGATTTAGAGAGACAACCATTGGAAGTTAGGCTTTTAGAGAGAGAGACATTTGAGGTTATGCGTTTCAAGAGAGAGATTGGGTGCTATGGGTTTAGAGAGAGAGAGATAGATTTGTGGTTAGGAGTTTAGAGAGAGATTGGGGATATGGTCTAACATAGGGAGGGAGAGAGAGAAAGATAGAGAAAGAGATTGGGTGTATGGGGCTTAGAGAGAGATTGAGGGTTAGGGGTTTAGAGAGAGAGACTACGGTTAGGGATCTAAAGAAATAGAGAGATTGGGCATCAAGGGTTTAGAGAGAATGAGAGATTTGGGATTACGAGCTTAGAGAGAGAGAACTTAGGCATTATTGGTTTAGAGATAGATAGATAGGGGTTTAGAGAGAGAGATTAGGTTCTTGGGGATCAAATAGATAGATAGATAGGTAGAGAGAGAGGGATTGGGGATCGGGGGTTAGAGGTTTAGAGAGAGAGATATTGGTGGTTAGTGGTAGAGAATGAGAGAGAAACTAGTGGTTAGGGGTTTAGAGAGATATATATTTAGAGAGAGAGATATTGAGTGTTTGTTGTAGGTACAACAAATCTCATGCTTCGTTTGAACATGGGAGCCCCAAAATTTTTAAATACAAAGATATTTGGGTAAGTTCCATATTATAACGAGGTCCTTAAACTTTATTGGCTATAATTGTTATGTTCCCTCACTTTCTTCAATACAGGAACTTTGAAATGATTGTTTAATATAGGATTCAAGATCACATTTGTTTCACTTTTGTCTTAGTATAGAGTCAGTTCATCCTTCTTTCTCCTAAGAGAGATTATTCCTATCCATAGGAAGAACTCGCTACAATGCTTACCTATCCATATGGGGATAAAGGTAAATCCCCCATGGAGAATCCTCCTCAGGTAAAAACAGCTGAACTGTCAAAGTCTTGTTGCAAAACTCTCATCATTTGAAGCAGGAGTTAGCACAGATATCTTCAGTATTGGATACCGAAACAATTGAACCTCCTATGCTTATTGTGGATATTCAAGTGACTGTTGTAGCTATACATGTATCAAATGATCTAATAATAGCTGATGTAAACCAAGCTGAGAAGCAAAAAATCCTAATTCCGACTTCACAGGTTCCTACTTTTGATATCATTGACAGTGATATTGATGATGAAGCGCATCATCCAGTATATGTGATTGAAGATTCACAAGCAGTTACAGATTTGTTAGACACTATTGAGATGGATCACTCTTTTTCTGATGAATAGGTATTGGAAGTTACTACTACCCCTAACATCACAACTTCAACACTTTTATTGTCATCTATTTAAGATCTTTATGTTTTGTCTCTGGGAGTGATGCCTCCATTTTCCATATCACAACTTTTTCATACTTTGACTTCCAGAGCCACTCCATTTTCAAACAGTTAAGTTCCATTCTCCATTCCCTCATCTATTATTGTAGAGGTACAATCTTTGACTGTCCTTCAACAATTACCCATATCTACTTTATCATCACCCGCCATTGATGAGCCACCCTTAGTTCTTTCTTCATCATCACCTGCTAATGATGATCATGTTCCACTCTCTGAAGCCTTTACTTTGGTTCCTTCTCCAACCCATGTATCATCAGTTGCTCAAATTATCACTACCCCTCTGACTACTCCTCAAATTACCATGTCTATACCTAGTCCCACTGACACTCAAACAGCTTCATTGATTTCAACAGTGGGTGTCACTTCAACTTCTGCAGAATTGATAAATGAATATGAAGATGATGTTGTAGTGCCTCTTGGAAATTATTTCTACAGTAAAGAAAATAAAACAGTGATAAAGAGGGGTAAGAAGAGAAAAAGGGATCAATGTGAATTAGAAGTATCTATTCCAAATCAAATAATATGGGCTCAGCAGATCAATGATCCCTAGACAGGAGCAATTGAGATAGCTGCAGCCTTAGGGGCATTTGCTGGTGCAAACCTTGATTTAGTTCAGGTACTGAATAGGGAGATTGTTTAGAAGAAGGAAGAATTGAAAAGGCTAGAAGAAGAATTAGTAAATACCAAGGAAGAACATGAGGTTTATGTTGTTGATCTCAGGAAGATATGGGGAGATAGGTTAGAGGATTTGGAGCGAAGCAACACCTCTCTTCAGACTAAAATTCGTAATGCACAGGTTGAGGATTCTACAAATACACAGAGGATAGATATGATGGAAAAGCAATGTGAGGATGCAACTGCAAGTGCAACCTCTTCTAATTATTCTAAGTTCCCACCCCATGAATTTAAGGATTTGGCCTTTCAGGTCAATGAAGAACATCATAAATTGTTGGAGAAACTGTTTAACACCCTGGACGAGATTAGGTAAACTCATATGAATCTTGGTAAGATGTCTGTTGTCCTTGAAGAGAAGAAATCCAAAAGGCTGCAAAATTCTAAGGCAAGTCAAGAAATTGGTGAGTGGCAGGGGTATATCAAGAACATACCATAAGACATCCCCATCCTTAACAGTTTTTAGTTCAAGAAAATTAGAGCCGCATTGAACACTTAGCTTGATCTTAATGACTCAGTTGAAGACATTATTAAAAAAGCACAGGCTATGTGTAGCATGCGATGGTATGTAGCAGATAACATCATGTAAATTCTACAGTTCTCTGCCTTGGAGTTCATTGAAGATGCTTGCCCGCCTAAGTTGATGGTTGAGCAAGTCAAACACAGGTGTGAGGAATCCAAGCAGAAAATTCAGTGCCTTGTGGAGGTCACGATTGATGATGTGGAGAAATTAATTAGGAAACCGGTCACCATGGAAGGCAAAGTCCACATCTTCATCTATATTTGGCATAAGTTAGCTAAAAACGAGTTGGAAACATTCACATGTAATGCCCAGCTCGGGCTTGAATCATCTAACTATCCAAATGTAGATGATTTGTTAGGAATATGGGACAAGTGGAAAGATTTTCTTGACCATTAGTCCAATTCGAATTGTGTAATCGCTATTCTGTGGGAATTTTCTGTTGTATTAGTTTGTAACTCTTATTTAAAGTTTGGTTTTTTCATTGAGAGGGGGATGGAATTTGGAAGAGAAAATCAACAGGAGAGACTGGAGATGCCCTATTTTTATACAAGCTTGTAATTTCTAACAGTCTGTCATTAAATACTGTAAAGTTATTCCCATATTTTCTTTTGTCTATTGATCAAGTTTATTTGATGAATGATGATTTTACTCTAGATTGCTTATCTAATGTTGTTTAAATCTTTTGCAATTTATTAACCACTACAATCTATAGTTCTAGTTTATCTTTGTTAATTATCTATGTGTTCATGAGGTTTTAAAAGACTTTATTCAATTAAAACTTTTATCGATTTCTGCAAATGGTTTTCTCATAAAATTATAATTGATGTTAATTTTCCAATTAACAAACCAATTACAGGTTAATCTTGAATGCATTAAACCCTTAATTTGTTGTTGGTTATTTTTTATTGATTAATGGTAATTTGAGCAGATAAGTGACAAATCTATTAACATTTATATTAAGTGGATGAACAACACTTGTTTCTTTTTACATCAAGTTGACATGCACATAAACAAGCCACCTTTTAGAATTTTTCTAACTTAGATTAGGTTCCCTTTCTTAGGTAGATTTGTTTTACATAATATCATACCTTTGTTTTTCTTCATTGGAAGACTGATCTATTGATAAAATTTCACCAACTCATAGAGTGCCAGTCAAGGCCGAATATCCATGGGAGATTACTATACCAAACAGGCTAGGGATAGAACTATCCTTGCGTAGGATCTTTTGAAGCCTTTTAGTATGGGTTTTCCCCCTCTGTTGGGAGAGTTGTAACCAATTCCAGCAACTTGCACTTACCTTGCACATTTGAGGCCTCGACAGGTTTATATATAGAGAGAGAGAGAGAAAGAAAAATATTGGAGGTTAGAGAGAGAGAGATCAATTGAGTGTTAAAGATTTAGAAAGAGAGAGATTGACAGATTGAGATTGGGGTTTAGGAGCTTAGAGAGAATTAGAAATTGGGGGTTAAGTGTTTTTATATATACATATAGAGAGAGAGAGTTTGTGGGTTAAGATTTTAGAGAGAAAGAGATTAGGGGTTAGTGGTTGGAGAGATAGAGAGATTGCGGGTTAGGGTTTTACAGAGAGAGAGTAATTGGGGGTAAGGGGTTCATAGAAAGAGAGATTGGAGGTTAGCGATTTAGAGAGACAGAATGTCGGTAAGGGGTTCAGAGAGAGAGAGAGAGACTTGAGTTTAGGGATTTAGAGAGAGATATTGCAGGATAGGGTTGAGAGCGAGAGAGATTGCGGGTCAGAGAATTAGAGAGAAAGATATAGAGAAAAATTGAGAGATTGAGGGATATGGGTTTGAGAGAGAGGGAGAGAGAGAGAGAGTGGGGGTTATGGAATTAGAGAGAGATAAAGAGATTAGGGGTTAGGTGGTTAGAGCATGAGAGAGATATTGGTGGTTACAAGTTTAGAGAAAGAGAGAGACTGGGGGTGAGTTGTTTAGAGAGAGATGTTGGGGTTAGGGGTTTAGTAAAAGAGAGATTGGGTATGAGGTGTTTAGAGAGAGAGAGAGAAAATGGATGATATAGGTTTAGATCAATAGATAGACAGACGAGTTTGGAGAGAGTGAGAGATGTTGGAGTTTATGGGTTTAGAGATAGAGAGAGAGAAAGAGAGACACTAGGGGTTAGGTGTTTAGAGAGAGATGGGGATATTTAGGGTTAAGCATTTATCGAGAGAAATAGAAATAGAAACAAAGAGTGAAATTTGTGGTTAGTGTTTTAGAAATAGAGAGAGATATTGAGGGTTAGGCATTTTGATTGATAGGGAGAGATTGTTGGTTAGGGTTTTAGAAAGAGATATTGTGGGTTAGGGGATGTGAGAGAGAGAGAGAGATAGAGATAGATTGGAGGTTATGGTTTAGAGATAGAGAGAGAGATTGGAGGTTAGGGATTTAGAGAGAGAGAGAGATTAGGGATTAGGGGATTAGATAGATAGATAGATAGAGAGAGAGAGAGAGAGAGAGAGAGAGAGAGAGAGAGAGAGATTGGGGGTTAGAGGTTTAGATAGATAGAGAGATAGAGATAGGGAGAGATATTGGAGGTTAGGGGTTTAGAGAGAAATAGATAGATTGTGGGTAAGGGGTTATGGTTTAGGGGTTTAGAGAGAGAGATAAATATTGGGGGTTAGTGGTTTAGAGAGAGATAAATTGGGGGTGAGGATTGAAGGGTTAGGGATTTAGATAGAGATAAATTCGGTGTTAGTGGTTTAGAGAGGGAGAGAGACATATAGATTATATTTTAGAGAGAGAGATTGTTTGTGTGCTGTAGGCTTAGAGAGAGAGATTGAGAGTTAAGGGTTTAGAGAGAGAGTGTGTGTGTGAGTGTGTGAGAGAAAGAGAAATTAGAGGTTAGAGGTTGGAGAGATAAACATAGATTGGAGGTTAGTGTTTCAGAGATAGGGATAGATAGGGGTTAGTGGATTAGAGAGAGATAGATTGGGGATTAACAAGGGTTTAGATATAGAGATAGATCACTGGGTGAGTATAGAGAGTTCTCTAGGTGTAGGTAGGTGAGGGGTGGGGGTTTGTGGAGAGATAGAGATAAAGAGAGAGAGAGAGAGGAGGGGGGTTTAGATAGAGAGAGAGAAAGAGATATAAAGAGGGAGATTGGTGGTAATTGGTTTTGAGAGAGAGAGAGAGATTGGGGGTTATGGGTTTGGAGATATAAGGAGATATTGGTTGTTAGGCATTTAGAAAGAGAGATTTTGGGTTCAGGGATAAGAGAGAATAAGAGAGGGATTGTCTTCAGTGGTTTAGAAAGAGAGAGAGATTAGAGGATAGGGTTTTAGAGAGATGGAGAGATTCAAAGTTATGGTTTAGAGAGAGAGAGAGAGATTGGCAATTAGGGTTTTTGAGAGAGAAAGATATTGGAGGTTAGTAATTTGATGGGAGAAAGAGAGAGAGAGATTGGGAGTTACAGGTTTAGAGACAGAGAGATTTTAGGATAAGGTTTTAGGTAGAGAGAGAGAGATTGGGGCTTAGAGATTGAGAGAGAGAGGTAGAGAGAGAGGGAGTGGGACAGAGAGAGAGATCGGGTGTTAGGGGTTTAGATAGAGAGAGAGAGAGGTAGAGAGAGAGGGAGTGGGACAGAGAGAGAGATCGGGTGTTAGGGGTTTAGATAGAGAGAGAGAGATGGATATATTGGGGGTTAGTGGTCTAGACAGACACAAAGAAATAGAAAGAGGGGGGTTAGAGACAGAGGGATATATTGAATATTATGGGTCTAGAAGATGGAGAGAGAGACAGAGAGAAGAAGATAGAGATTGGGGGTTAGTGTTTAATAGACATAGATAGATATTTATGGTTAGGGGTTTTTAGAGAGAGAGAGAGAGAGATATTCGGGGTAAGGGTTTTAAATAAATAGAGAGATTGGGGATTAGGGGTTTAAAGAGAGAAAGAGAGAGGGTCAAGGGCTTACAGAGAGAGATTGGGGTAAGAGGTTAAGAGAGAGAGAGAGAGAGATTGAGGTTGAGGGATTTAGATGGAGAGAGGGAGAGAGAGAGATTGGACGTTATGGGTTTAGAGGGGAGAGAGAGAGAGAGAGAGAGATTGGTGGATTTGGGTTTAGAGAGAAAAAGAGAGATTGGGGGTTATGGGCTATGTATTTAGTAGATAGAGTGAGAGAAAGAGAGAGATTAATGGTTAGGGGATTAGATAGAGAGAGAGATAGAGAAAGAGAGAGAAAGAGAGAGATTAGCGTTTAGGGGTTCTGAGAGAGAGAGAGAGGGTCTAGGGGTTAAGGAAAGAGAGAGATTGAGTGGGAGAGAGAGAGAGATTGGACGTTAGGGCTTTTGAGATAAAAGAGAGAATGGGAGATATTGGGGGTTGAAGATTTAAAGAGATACAGGGAGGTTGGGGGTTAGTAGTTTAGAAATAGATAGAGATAGAAAGAGATACATTGGTGTTTAAGGATATATATAGAGAGAGAGGAGGTTATGCGTTTGGAGAGAAAGAGATTGGGAGTTAGGGGTTTAGAGAGGGAGAGAGAGAAATTGGAGGTTAGGGGCCTAAAGAGATAGATATTAGAATTTAGGGGTTTAGAGAGAGAGAGAGAGATAGAGAGATTGGGGATTATGGGTTTAGAGATAGATAATGGGGGTTATGGGTTTAGAGAGAGAGAGAGAGAAAAAGAGAGACATGGCTTAGGGTTTTATAGAGAGAGAGAGGGGGTTGTGCGTTAGTGGTTTAGAGAGAGATATTGGAGGTTAGGCATTTAGATAGATAGAGAGAGAGAGAGAGAGAGAGAGAGAAAGATTGGGGTTTAAGGGTTTAGAGACAAAGAGATTGCGAGGTAGGGATTTACAAAGAGAGAGAGAGAGAGAGAGAGAGAGAGAGAGAGATTGGGAGTTATGCATTTAGAGAGAGAGAGAGAGAGAGAGAGAGGATTGAGTTTATGGGTTTAGAGAAAGAGATATTGCAGGATAGGATTTGAGAGAGAGAGAGATTGCAAGTAAGGGGATTAGAGAGAGAGACAGAGATAGAAACTGAGAGATTGGTGGATAGGGTTTTAGAGAAAGATAGGGACTAGGGGTAAGGGGCTTAGACGGAGAGGTTTTGGGGTTAGTGATTTAGTGAAAGAGAGATTGAGGATTAGGGGCTTAGATATATAGATAGATAGATAGAGAGAGAGAGAGAGAGAGATTTAGAGGTTTATATATATATATATATATATGGAGGATTTTAGAGAGAGGGAGAGATTGTGGGTTAGTGGTTTAGAGAGAGAGACAGAAAGAGGTATACTAGAGTTGAGGGGTTTAGAAAGAGAGATTAGGGGTTAGGGGATAAGAGAGAGAGAGAGAGAGGCTTAGGGATTTAGCGAGAGAGAGAGAGAGAGGAAGATTCGAGGTTAGTGATTTAGATCTAGAGACGGAGATTAAGACTTAGGGTTCTAGAA
Organism: Larix kaempferi; assembly: GCA_027924585.1. Taxonomy (NCBI): domain Eukaryota; kingdom Viridiplantae; phylum Streptophyta; class Pinopsida; order Pinales; family Pinaceae; genus Larix; species Larix kaempferi. The sequence continues at coordinate 6,321,794 of BSBM01000960.1, read as the reverse complement.
AGATAGAGTTTGGCAGTTAGTGGTTTCGAGAGAGAGAGAGAGAGAGGGAGACATTGGGAGTTAGGGGTTTACAGAGAGAGAGAGAGAGAGAGTGATTTGGGGTTAGGTGTTTAGAGAGAGATAGAGAGATATGGGGTTAGGGATTTAGAGAGAGATAGAGAGAGAGAAATATATAGAAAAAGAGAGATTGGGGGTTAGTGGTTGGGAAATAGAGAGAGAAATTGGGGGTTTCGGGGTTTAGATATATTCAGAGAGATTTGCGGTTATGGGTTTAGAAAGAGAGATTGTGGGTTGGGGGATTAGAGAGAGAGTGAGAGAGATTGCAGCTTAGGGGATTAGAGAGAGACATAGAGAGATTGCGGGTTAAGGATTTATAGAGAGAGAAATTGGGATTAGGGTTTATATATATATACAAAGAGAGATTGGGGGTTAGAGGTTTGGATAGATAAAGAGATAGAGAGAGGGGTTTATAGAGAGGGAGAGATATTGGAGGTTAGGGATTTAGAGACAAAGAGAGATTAGGGGTAAGTGGTTATGTTTTATGGGTTTAGAGAGAGAGAGAGAGAGAGAGAGAGAGAGAGAGAGAGAGAGAGAGACTGGGTGTGATGATTTAAGGGTTAGGGGATTATAGAGAGAGATATTGGGGGTTAGTAGTTTAGAGAGTGAGAGAGAAAGAGAGAGATTGGGGTAAAGTTTTAGAGAGGGAGAGAGACAGAGAGATTGGATTTTAGAGAGAGAGAGTTTGATTGTGTGTTAGGGGATTAAAAGGAGAGATAGAGAGAGACTGAAAGATATATATAGGGAGATAGGATTTTGGAGAGAGAGAGAGTGTGTGTGTGAGAGAGAAAGAGAAATCAGAGGTTAAAGGTTCAGAGAGAGAAAGAGAGATTGTAGGTTAGTGGTTTAGAAAGAGGGATAGATCAAGGGCTAGGGGATTAGAGAGAGAGAGAGAGTGGGATTAATAGGTGTTTAAAGGTATACAAAGATCATTGCGGGAGTATAGAGAGTGGTTTAGGGGTAGGTAGGTGAGGAGTGGGGGTTTTGGAAGAGAGAGAGAGAGAGGGATTTTGGGTTAAGTGTTTAGAGAGAGAGAGAGAGATTCTGGGTTAGGTGTTTAGAGAGAGACAGAGAGATTGGAGGTTATAAGTTTAGAGAGAGAGAGAGAGAAAGAGAGAGATCGGTGGTTATTGGTTTAGAGAGAGAGAGAGAGAGATTGGGGTTAAGTGTTTAGAGAAAAAGGGAGAGATTGGTGGTTATGGTTTTTGAGAGAGAGAGAGAGAGATTGGAGGTTCATGGTTTGATGAGAGAGAGAAATTGGGGGTTACAGGTCTAGAGAGAGAGATCGAGGCTTAGAGGTTGGGAGAGAGAGAGAGAAGTAGTGAGAGATATATATAGAGAGAGGGAGAGATTGGGTGTTAGGGGTTTAAAGAGAGATTGTGGGTTAAGGGTTTAGAGAAAGAGAGAGAGACTAGGGTTAGGGGTCTAAGGAAATAGAGAGATTGGGGTTCAAGGGTTAGATAGAGAGAGAGAGAGAGAGAGAGAGAGAGAGAGAGAGAGAGAGAGAGAGAGAAATTTAGATTGTGGGTGTAGAGAGAGAGATAGAGATAGGTGTTTAGAGAGAGTGAGAGAGATTGGAGGTTTGGAGTTCAAGTATACATATATATAGGTGTAGAGAGAGTGATTGGGGGTTGGAGATTATGGGTTTAGAGAGAGAGAGATTGGGGGTTAGTGGTAGAGAGAGAGAGAAACTAGTTGTTAGGGGTTTAAATAAAATATATATTTAGAGAGAGAGAGAGAGATTGAGGGTTAGAGAGAGCGAGAGAGATTGACTAGGTGTTAGGGATTTAGAAAGAGAGAGATAAAAATATTGAAATTTGGGGTTAGGAGCTTAGAGAGAAATAGAGATTGGGGGTTAAGTGTTGATATATATATATATATATATATATTATAGACAAAGAGAGAGGGAGGGGAGATTGTGCGTTAAGGTTTTAGAGAGAGAGAGATTAGGGGTTACGGGTTTGGAGAGATAAAGAGACTGTGGGTTAGGGTTTTCCAAAGAGAAAGTTATTGGGGGTTAGGGGTTCACAGAGAGAGAGAGAGATTAAGGGTTATAGATAAAGAGAGAGAAAGATATTGGAGGTTAGAAAGAGAGATTTTGATTGGGTGTTAGGGATTTAGAAAGAGAGAGATTGAGAGATTGAGATTTGGGTATAGGATCTTAGAGAGAGTTACAGATTGGGGGATAAGTGTTTTTTTATATATATATATAGTGCTTTTTCAATAACCTAAAAAGAACTATGCAAAAAATGGGAAGCCAAATAAAAACTTTTTATGCAAAAAGTGGAAGTATGGCAAACGTTCTTAGGCCTATAGCTATCGAAACCTAGCTCGAGAAAGACTTGATCTACAGGTTTTTTACTAAGAAAAAACCTATAAACTTGGACACTAAGTGGGAGAAAACAAAGGAGAGAACACCCAAGGACTGACCCAAAGTGTCTAACCCTAGCAAGACCACAAAGCCAAGTACAAGTAGACAAGCAGGCTGCCCTACCAACACGAAGAAACTGAGAGGTGAAACTAGCCTACAGCTGTTTAAAAAGCACTTGTGACCAGCAGAAGACAAGAAGTCCCGGAAGAAATGAAACTTGACCAAAAAGAAGACACCCTAGAAGCTCTACCAAAGACCAAACCCTAAACAAAGGACGTGGGTAGTAGAGAGCAGACAACTTCACCACAAACAACAGACACAGGAGTGTACAGGTTTGTAAATGGGCAAAAAGCAGTCAGGGTCTGAAAAAGTGAAAGTGTTCGTCACCAAACACCACTAAGTCTTCCAGAAAGTCAATAAAAGGTCTCAACAATTCCAAAGGTCAACAAATGGTTTAAAAGATGGAAAAAACTTTAAGGAGAGGTTCTATGACTTGAACAACAATTAAAAACCTTATGCAATCATCAAAGGGATCCTACAGCATAGTCAGCAAATCATCACAGGGCTAAAAAAACAAGCAAATAAAAAAAAATGACTGCTTCAGGAAATGTACGCTACTGTGTAGTAGAGAAACTCGCGCCCATGCCAAAATGGGCGCAACTGTATATACAAAACAGTAGCGTATGGGCGCTACTGTACATATATCAGAGTAGCGCTCATATTTCAAAAGCTTGGAAACTGACTTTGGAAGGTATAAAAGCTGATGAAAGCAGGCAAGATAAAGACAAGGGATGCCTAAAAAGGTTCTTAACACATCGAAGAAATCAAAATAAACTGAGAAGACACCCAAAAACAAGGTTTCCTAAAGCCAAAAACTCTATGTCCCCAGCGGAGTCGCCAGTCTGTTGGCGGATATTTCTACCCTATAGTCAGGAAACTACACTATCAACTTGGTTGGGGTGACAGGTAAGTGCATTAATGTTATTACATAGGCATTTGCAAAAGAAATAGGTAGTAGATTTAGAGAACATACCTTTTTACCGGAGTCTGATCCTAGCCTTGACTCGGTCCCATGTCCAGTTTCCAAATCTACTTTTCCTTTAGCAAACCTGCAACAACAATACCTTCCTCAAACATTTTGGGCAACATATAAAGCATGAGATAAACAAAAACTATGTTTAATATTCAGCATTGACCAAAATAAATCCAACTTGAAATGCCATTTCATTAACACCTTCAGATTGGAACAAGGAAACACTTCAACCTTTATTTGTAAACACTTCAACCTTTATTTGTCAAAAATAGAATGCAGTACAAATATACCTGACAATGAAGCAGGCTCCTGCAACTAGATTCTGGGCTCTGGCTCTGCTCTGGTTTGAATGTTTTCTGTAACAACTTCTCCAATGTCTTAAAGTTTCTCCATTAACTCATCCTCTAACTTTTCTGGCAATCATTTGTATTCATAATTTCTAACCTTGCTCCTTTAGCCTTCTTGGTATTTATAGGTTTAAAGAAGCAGTTCAGGTCGATGGAGGAGGTTGGGGAAGTTAAGAAACTACCATTAACTAATCCTCCTCGATGGATTAATATATTTTTTAATCATCTTTTAAGATATACGTGACTATTACTCAGTGGAGTAGCGTATAGGGCGCTACCCTATTGTTTAACAACTAGCGCTCATTCAGTTTTAAATGTCGAGCGCTACTTTGATAAGAAGGAGTAGCGTATATATTGATATGGGCGCTACTATTATACACTGGAGTCGTGTATGGGCGCTAGTCTCTTTAAGTGGAGTAGCGCTCATACCTCAAAATGATATTTTTGTATGTTTTCCAGTATTTTCAGGAAATGGGATGAGTTGTCATATGGTCCCAAGGTCAACATGCTCCTCCATCCAAATTGTCCTTTTGTGTGATCAACAGGTCAGGGTGATCACGGACGGAGAGGTGCAAATTTGACCTATAACAAGAGAGATTGTGGGTTAAGGTTTTTGAGAGAACAATATTAGGGGTTACTGGTTTAGAGAGATAGAGAGATTGTGGATTAGGGTTTTACATAGAGAAATTTATTGGGGGTAAGGGGTTCAATGAGAGAGAGATAGGAGGTTAGGGATTTAGAGAGAGAGAATGATGGTAAGGGGTTTAGAGAGAGAGAGAGAGATTTGAGTTTAGGGATTTAGAGAGAGATATTGCAGGATAGGGTTGAGAGAGAGAGAGAGATTGCGGGTTAGGGAATTAGAGAGAAATATATAGATAAAAAGTGAGAGATTGGGGGATATGAGTTTGAGAGAGAGAGAGAGATTGGGGGTTATAGAATTGAAGAGAGATAAAGAGATTAGGGGTTTATGTGTTTAGAGCATGAGAGAGAGATTGGTGGTTACAGGTTTAGAGAAAGAGAGAGACTAGGGGTAATGGGTTTACAGAGAGAGATGTTGGGGGTTAGGGGTTTAGTAAAAGAGATATTGCATATTAGGTGTTTAGATATATATACATACATATATATATATATATATATATATATATATATATATATATATATATATATATATATATATATATAGAGAGAGAGAGAGAGAGGAGGAGATGAGAGAGAGAGAGAGAGAGAGAGGAGAGAGAGAGAGAGAGAGAGAGAGAGAAAATGGATGATAGAGGTTTAGATCGATAGATAGATATATGAGTTTAGAGAGAGGGAGTGATTGTTGGTTAGGGTTTTAGAAAGAGAGATTGTGGGTTAGGGGATGTGAGAGAGAGAGAATGGGGTCAACAGTTTAGAGAGAAACAAAGATAGAGAGAGATTGTAGGTTATGGTTTAGAGAGAGAGAGATATTGGGGTTTGGGATTTAGAGAGAGAGAGATTAGGGATTAGGGTGTTATATAGAGAGAGAGATATTGGGGGGTTAGAGGTTTTGATTGATTGATAGGTAGAGAGAGGGGTTTAGAGATAGGGAGAGATATTGGAGGTTAGGGGTTGAAAGAAAAATAGATAGATTGGGGGTAAGGGGTTATGGTTTAGGGGTTTAGAGAGAGAGAGAGAGAAATATTGGGGGTTAGTGGTTTAGAGAGAGAGATATTGGGGTGAGTATTTAAGCGTTAGAGATTTAGAAAGGGATGAATTGGGTGTTAGTGGTTTAGAGAGGGAGAGAGACATAGAGATTCGATGTTAGAGAGAGAGAGAGAGATCGCTTGTGTGCTAGAGGCTTAGAGAGAGAGATCTAGAGGGACAGAGATTGGAGTTAGGGGTTTAGAGAGAGTGTGTGTGTGGGAGTGTGCGAGAGAAAGAGAAATCAGAGGTTAGGGGTTGGAGAGATAAACAAAGATTGGAGGTTAAACAGAGATTAGAGGTAGTGGTTAAGAGATAGGGATAGATCAGGGGTTAGGGGATTAGAGAGAGATAGATTGGAAATTAATAAGGATTTAAATATAGACAGAGATCATTGGGTGAGTATAGAGAGTGCTCTAGGGAGGGGTAGGTGAGGGGTGGGGGTTTGTGGAGAGATAGAGATAAAGAGAGAGGGAGAGAGAGGAGGGGGGTTTAGAGAAAGAGAGAGATTTGGGGTTAGGTGTTTATTAAAGAGAGATAGAGAGATTGGGGGTTAGAGGTTTAGAGAGAGAGAGAGAGAGAAAGAGATAGAAAGAGGGAGATTGGTGGTAATTGGTTTAGAGAGAGAGAGAGAGATTGGGTCTATGGGTTTAGAGATATAAGGAGAGATTGTTGTTTAAGAATTTAGAAAGAGAGATTGTGGGTTCAGAGATAAGAGAAAAAAATAGAGGATTGTGGTCATGGGTTTAGAAAGAGAGAGATATTAGAGGATAGGGTTTTAGAGAGAGGGACAGATTGGAAGTTAGGTTTTATAGAGAGAGAGATTGGAAGTTAGGGTTTTTGAGAGAGAGAGATATTGGAGTTTAGTGATTTGATGGGAGAGAGAGAGATTGGGTTTAGGTTTAGAGAGAGAGATATTTGGGGATAAGGTTTTAGGTAGAGAGAGAGAGATTGGGCGTTAGGTGTTTTGAGAAATAGGGAGATATTGGTGGTTAGGAGTTTAGAAAGAGTGATTGTGGGTTAGGGGATAAGAGGGGAGAAAGAGAGAGCTTTAGGCTCAGGGGCTTAGAGAGAGAGATATATAGATTAGCAGATAGTGTTTTAGATAGAGAGAGAGATTGGAAGTTAGGGGTTGAAAGAGAGAGAGATTGGTGGTTAGGGTTTTTTTGAGAGAGACAGAGAGATTGGAGGTTCATGGTTTGATGAGAGAGATAAATTGGTTGTTACAGGTATAGAGAGATAGATATTGGGGCTTAGTGGTTGTGAGAGAGAGAGTAGTGAGATATATATATATATATCTATATATATCTATAAAGAGAGAGAGAGAGAGAGAGAGAGAGAGAGAGAAAGAGAGATTGGGTGTTAGGTGTTTAGAGAGAAATTGGGGGTTAAGGATTTAGATTGATAGATAGATGGAGAGAGAGATATTTGAGATTATGAGTTTAGAGAGAGAGAAGTTGGGATTGTGGGTGTAGAGAGAGAGAGATAGGTGTTTAGAGAGAGTGAGAGAGATTGGGGGTTGGAGATTATGGGTTTAGAGAGAGAGAGAGATTGGGGGTTAGTCGTAGAGAGAGAGAGAGATTGAGGGTTATAGAGACAGAGAGATAGATATCGACTAGGTGTTAGGGGTTTAGAAAGAGAGAGCTAGAAATATTGAAATTGGGTGTTAGGAGCTTAGAGAGAAATAGAGATTGGGGGTTAAGTGTTTAGATTTATATATATATATATATATATTATATACACACACACACAGAGAGAGAGAGAGAGAGAGATTGTGGGTTAAAATTTTAGAGAGAAAGAGATTAGGGGTTATGCATTTGGATAGATAAAGATATTGGGGGTTAGGGGTTCAGAGAGAGAGAGATTGGAGGTTAGGGATTTATAGAGATGTTTTTGTGGGTTATGGGTCAGCCTCCAATCTCTCTCTCTCTCTGTCTATGGTCTCTCTCTCTTTGTGGTTAGGGTTTTCGAGAGAGATTCATGGATATGGTTTGACATAGAAAGAGAGCGAGAGAGAGAGAGAGAGAAAGATAGAGGAAGAGATTGGGTATTAGGGGTTTAGAGAGAGATTGGAGGTTAGGGGTTTAAAGAGAGAGAGAGAGACTAGGGTTAGGGGTCTAAATAAATAGAGATATTGGGGGTCAAGGGATTAGAGAGAGAGAGAGATTTGGGATTACGAGCTTAGAGAGAGAGAAATTGGGAATTATTTGTTTACAGAGAGAGAGAGAGATTACGGGCTCGGGGTTCAAATAGACAGATAGATAGGTAGAGAGAGAGATGGATTTGCGGTTGGGGGTTAGGGGTTTAGAGAGAGAGAGAGATTGGGGGGGTCCAGATAGATATATATTCAGAGAGAGAGAGAGATTGAGGGTTATAGATAGAGAGAGAAAGATATTGGAGGTTAGAGAGAGAGAGAGATCGATTGGGTGTTATGGATTTAGAAAGAGAGAGATTGAGAGATTGAGATTGGGGTTTAGGAGCTTAGAGAGAATTAAAGATTGTGGGTTAAGTGTTTATATCAAGAGAGAGAGAGAGATATTTTGGGTTAAGGTTTTAGAGAGAAAGAGAATAGGGGTTAGTGGTTTGGAGAGATAGAGAGATTTGGGTTAGGGTTTTATAGAGAGAGAGTTATTGGGGGTAAGGGGTTCAGAGAGAGAGATTGGAGGTTAGGGATTTAGAGAGAGATAATTGTGGTAAGAGGTTTAGAGAGAGAGAGAGAGAGAGAGAGAGATATTTGAGTTTAGGGATTTAGAGAGAAATATTGCATGGTAGGGTTGAGAGAGAGAGAGAGAGAGTTTGGGGGTCAGGGAATTAAAGAGAAATATATAGCTAAAAAGTTAGAGATTGGGGGATATGGGTTTGAGAAAGACAGATAGATTGGGGGTTATGGACTTAGAGAAAGATAAAGAGATTAGGAGTTAGTTGTTTAGATCATGAGAAAGAGAATGGTGGTTATAGGTTTAGAGAAAGAGAGAGACTGGGGGTAATGGGTTTAGAGAAAGAGATGTTGGGGTTAGGGGTTTAGTAAAAGAGAAATTGGTTATTAGGTGTTTAGACAGAGATATATATATATATAGAGAGAGAGAGAGAGAGATCAAATGGATGATAGAGGTTTAGATCGATAGATAGATAGACGACTTTTGAGAGAGTGAGAGATGTTGGAGGTTCTGGGTTTAGAGAGAGAGAGAAAGAGAGACACTGGGGGTTAGGTGTTTAGAGAGAGATGGGGATATTTAGGGTTAAGCATTTAGAGAGAGAAATAGAAATAGATAGAAAGAGTGATATTCGTGGTTAGTGATTTAGAAATAGAGATAGAGATTGAGGGCTAGGGGTTTTGAGTGATAGGGAGAGATTGTTGGTTAGGTTTTTAGAAAGAGATATTGTGGTTTTGGGGATGATAAAGAGAGAGACTGGGGGTCAACCATTTAGATAGATATAGAGATCGAGAGAGATTGGAGGTTATGGTTTAGAGAGAGAGATAAAGAGACATTGTCGGTTATGTATTTAGAGAGAGAGAGATTAGGGATTAGGGGTTTAGATAGAGAGAGAGATTGGGGGTTAGAGGTTTAGATAGATAGAGAGCTAGAGAGATGGGTTTAGAGATAGGGAGAGATATTGGAGGTTAGGGGTTTAGAGAGAAAGAGATAGATTGGGGGTAAGGAGTTATGGTGTAGGGGTTTAGAGGGAGAGATAAATATTGGGGGTTAGTGGTTTAGAGAGAGAGAGAGATTGGGGTTGAGGATTTAAGGGTTAGGGATTTAGAGAGAGATAAATTGGGTGTTAGTGGTTTAGAGAGGGAGAGAGACATAGAGATTAGTTGTTAGAGAGAGAGATAGTTTGTGCTAGTGGCTTAGAGGGAGAGAGAGAGAGAGAGAGATTGGGAGTTAGGGGTTTAGAGAGAGTGTGTGTGTGAGTGTGTGAGAGATAGAGAAATCGGAGGTTAGGGGTTTGAGAGATAAACAAAGATTGGAGGTTAGTGGTTCAGATATAGGGATAAATCGAGGTCTAGGGGATTAAATAGAGATAGATTGTGGACTAATAGGGGTTCAAATAGAGAGAGATATCATTGGGTGAGTATAAAGAGTGTTCTATGGGTAGGTAGGTAAGGGGTGGGGGTTTGTGGAGAGATAGAGATAAAGAGAGAGAGGGAGAAAGAGGAGGGGGTTTCAGAGATAGAGAGAGATTTGGGGTTAGGTGTTTAAATAGAGATAGAGAGATCAGAGGTTAGAGGTTTAGAGAGAGAGAGAGAGAGAGAAAGAGATAGAAAGAGGGAGATTGGCGATAATTGGTTTAGAGGGAGGGAGTGAGAGAGATTGGAGCCCCTATTAATCTGCAATCTATCTCTCTCTAATTCCCTAACCCTCGATTTATCCCTATCTCTGAACCACTAATCTCCAATATCTGTTTAAATATAGAGAGATGTCATTGGGTGAGTATAGAGAGTGCTCTATGTGTAGGTAGGTGATGGGTGGGGGTTTGTGGAGAGATAGAGAGAAAGAGAGAGAGGGAGAGAGGGGAGGGTTTTTAGAGATATAGAGATATTAGGGATTAGGTGTTTAAAGACAGATAAAGAGATTGGGAGTTAGAGGTTTAGAGAGAGAGAGAGAGAGAGAGAGAGAGAGAGATAAAGAGGGAGATTGGTGATAAATGGTTTAGAGAGAGTGAGAAATTGGGGGTTATGGGTTTAGAGATATAAGGAGAGATTGTTGGTTAGGCATTTAGAAAGAGATATTGTGGGTTTATGGATAAGAGAGAAAAAATAGGAATCTTGGTTAGGGGTTTAGAAAGAGAGAGAGACTAGAGGATAGGGTTTTAGAAACAGGGAGAGATTGGAAGTTAGGGTTTATAGAGAGAGAGATTGGTAGTTAGGGTTTTTGAGAGAGAGAGTTATTGGAGGTTAGTTGTTCGATGGGAGAGAGATAGATATTGGGAGTTACAGGTTTAGAGAGAGAGAGATTTGGGTATAAGGTTTTAGGTAGAGAGAGAGATTTGGGCTTAGAGGTTGGGAGAGAGAGGTAGAGAGAGAGAGAGAGTGGGAGAGCGAGAGAGATCGGGTGTTATGGGTTGTTGGAAAGATTAAGGGTTAAGGTTTTAGAGAGGAGGAGACTAGGGGCTCGGGGTTTAGATAGAGAGAGAGATGGATAGATTGGGGGTACGTGGTCCAGACATACACAAAGAAATAGAAAGATGGGGGGTTAGAGATAGAGGGATATATTGAATATTATGGGTTCTAGAAGATGGAGAGAGAGAGAGAGAGAGAGAGAGAGAGAGAGATTGGGGGTTAGTTTTTTATAGACATAGATAGATATTTCTGGTTAGGGGTTTTCAGAGAGATAGAGAGAGAGTGCGAGAGAGAGAAAGATTGGGGGTTAGGGTTTTAAATAAATAGAGAGATTGGGAGTTAGGGTTTTAAATAAATAGAGAGATTGAGGATTAGCGGTTTAGAGAGAGAGAGAGAGAGATTGGAGGCTAGTGGCTTAGAGAGAGAGAGAGAGAAAGATACAAGTTGGGGTTTAAGCATTTAGAGAGAGATATTGGGGGTTAGGGTTTTAGAGAGAGAGAGAGGGTTAAGGGTTTAGAGAGAGAGAGATTGAGGTTAGAGGTTAAGAGAGAGAGACAGAGAGAGAGAGATTGGAGGTTAGGGGTTTAGAGGAGAGAGAGAGAGAAGAGGTTAGGGGTTTAAAGAGAGAGAGAGAGAGGATTTTAGAGAGAAAGATTGGTGGATTTGGGTTTAGAGATAAACAAAGATATTGGGGGTTATGCGTTACATATTTAGATAGATGGAATGAGAGAAAGAGAGAGATTAATGGTTATGGGATTAGAGAGAGAGAGAGAGAGAGAGAGAGAGAGAGAGAGAGATTGGTTTTTTGGGGTTTAGAGAGAGAGGGACTAGGGGTTAAGGAAAGAGAGATATTTAGTGAGAGAGAGAGATAGTTTGGACGTTAGGGGTTTGGAGAAAAGAGAGAGAATGAGAGATATTGGGGGTTAGTTGTTTACAGAGAGAGACTGAGGGTTAGGACTTTAGAAAGAGATAGAGATAGAAATAGAGACATTGGTATTTAAGGGTTTAGAGAGAGTGAGTGAGTGGAGGTTGTGGGTTAGAGAGAAAGAGACAGAGAGTTAGGGGTTCAGAGGAGAGACAGAAATTGAAGGTTAGGGGCTTAGAGAGATAGATATTAAAATTTAGGCATTTAGAGAGAGAGATATAGATAGATTGGGGGTTATGGGTTTAGAGATAGATAATGGGTGTTATGGGTTTAGAAAGAGAGAGAAAAAGAGAGACAAGGGTTAGGGTTTTAGAGAGAGAGAGAGAGGTTGTGTGTTAGGGGTTTAGAGAGAGATATTGGAGGTTGGGAATTTAGATAGATAGATAGAGAGAGAGAGAGAGAGACAAAGATTGGGGTTGAAGGGTTTAGAGAGAAAGAGATTTCAAGGTAGGGATTTACATAGAGAGAGAGAGAGAGAGAGAGAGATTTGAGTTTAGGGGTTTAGAGAGAGAGATATTGCAGGATAGGGTTTGAGAGAGACAGAGAGATTGCAGGTTAGGAGATTAGAGAGAGAGATATAGATAGAAAGTGAGAGATTGGGGGATAGGGATTTATATAGAAAGAGAGAGAGAGAGATATTAAGGGTTAGGAACTTAGAGAGAGATGGAGAGGTTAGGGATTAGGCTTTTAGAGCATGAGAGAGAGATTGGTGGCAAGGATTTTAGAAAAAGATAGGGACTAGGGGTAAGGGGTTTAGATGGATAGGTGTTGTGGTTAGTGATTTAGTGAAAGAGAGGTCGAGGATTAGGGGTTTATATATATAGATAGATAGATAGAGAGAGAGATAGAGAGAGAGAGAGGGTTATAGGTTTATATATATATATATGGAGGATTTTAGAGAGAGGGAGAGACTACAGGTTAGTGGTTTAGAGAGAGAGAGAGAGAGAAAGAAGGAGATTGGGGTTAAGGGGTTTAGAAAGAGAGATTGTGGGTTAGGGGATAAGAGAGAGAGAGAGAGAGAGAGAGAGAGAGAGAGAGAGAGAGAGAAAGGAATACTGGAGGTTAGCGATTTAGATCTAGAGAGAGATTAGAATTTAGGGTTCTAGAAATATAGAGATTGGCAGTGAGGGGTTTTGAGAGAGATGGAGAGAGAGAGAGATATTGGGGGTTAGGGGTTTAGAGAGAGAGAGAGATTTGGGGTCAAGTGTTTAGATAGAGATAGAGAGATATGGGGTTAGGGGTAGAGAGAGAGAGAGAGATAGAAAAACAGAGATTGGGGTTTAAGGGTTTAGAGAGATGGAGAAAGATTTATAGTTATGGATTTAGAAAGAAAGATTATGGATTAGGGGATGAGAGAGAGAGAGATGTTGGGGGTTAGGGGTTTAGAGAGAGAGTTAGAGAGATTGGTTGTTAGGGGATTAGAGAGAGACAGATAAAGAGATAGGGGGTTGGTAGTTTAGAGAAAGAGAGAGAGAGATATTGGGGGTAAGGTGTTTAGAGAGAGAGAGAGAAACGGGGGGTGATTATTTAAGGGTTAGGGAATTGTCAAGAGAGATATTGCAGGTTAGTAGTTTAGAGAGTGAGAGAGAGAGAGAGATTGGGGTAAAGTTTTAGAGAGGGAGAGAGACAGCGAGATTGGATTTTAGAGAGAGGGAGAGTTTGATTGTGTGTTGGGGGCTTAAAAGGAGAGATAGAGAAAGTTTGAAATATAGATATCAAGAGTTAGGATTTTAGAGATAGAGAGAGAGAGTGAGAGAGAAAGAGAAATTAGAGGTTAAAGGTTCGGAGAGAGAAAGAGAGATGTGTAGGTTAGTTGTTTAGAGAGAGCAATAGATCGGGGGCTAGGGGATTAGAGAGAGATTGGGGATTAATAGGTGTTTAAAGGTATAAAGAGATCATCGGGGGAGTATAGAGAGTGGTTTAGGGGTAGGTAGGTGAGGAGTGGGGGTTTTGGAAGAGAGAGAGAGAGAGAGAGATTTTGGGACAGGTGTTTAGAGATATATATATATATTTCGGGTTAGGTGTTTAGAGAGAGACAGAGAGATTGGGGGTTAGAAGTTTAGAGAGGGAGAGAGAAAGAGATAGGAAGAGAGATATTTGTGGTTATTGGTTGAGAGAGAGAGAGATATTGGGGGTTAGGTGTTTAGAGAAAGAGCAAGATTGGGGCTCAGGGGCTTAATAGGGAGAAAGAGAGAGATTGGGGCTCAAGGGCTTAGAGAGAGAGAGAGAGAGATTATAGGATAGGGTATTAGATAGAGAGAGATTGAAAGTTAGGGTTGAAAGAGAGAGAGATTGGTGGTTAGGTTTTTTTAGAGAGAGAGAGATTGGAGGTTCGTGGTTTGATGAGAGAAAATAAATTGGGGGTTATAGGTCTAGAGAGAGAGAGATATTGGGGCTTAGAGGTTGAGAGAGAGAGAAGTAGTGATATGTATATATATATATATATAGAGAGAGAGAGAGAGAGATTGAGTGTTAGGGGTTTAGAGAGAGATTAGGGGTTAAGGGTTTAGAGAGAGAGAGAGTAGGGTTAGGGGTCTAAAGAAATAAAGAAATTGGGGTCAGGGGTTTAGAGAGAGATTGGAGGTTAAGGGTCTAAATAGAGAGAGAGAGAAAGATACTAGGGTTAGGGGTCTAAAGAAATAGAGAGATTGAGGGTCAAGGGTTTAGATAGACATATAGATGGAGAGAGAGAGAGAGAGATTTAAGATTACGAGTTTAGAGAGAGAGAAGTTTGGATTGTGGGTGTAGAGTGAGAGAGATTAGGGATTTGAAGTTCAAATAGACAGATAGATAGGTAGAGAGAGAGTGATTGGGGGTTGGGGATTATGGGTTTAGAGAGAGAGAGTTCAGGGGTTAGTGGTAGAGAGAGAGAGAAACTAGTGGTTAGGGGTTTAGATAAATATATATTTAGAGAGAGAGAGAGAGAGAGATCAACCAGGTGTTAGGGATTTAGAAAGAGAGAGATAGAAATATTGAAATTGGGGGTTAGGATCTTAGAGAGAAATAGAGATTGGGGGTAAAGTGTTTCGATATATATATATAGAGAGAGAGAGACATAGAGAGAGAGATATTGTGCGTTAAGGTTTTAGAGAGAAAGAGATTAGGGGTTATAGGTTTGGAGAGATAAAGAGATTGTGGGTTAGGGTTTTACAGAGAGAGAGTTATTGCGGGTTAGGGGTTCAGAGAGAGAGATTGGAGGTTAGGGATATAGAGGGAGATATTGGTGGTAAGGGGTTGAGAGAGAGAGACATATTGGGGCATAAGGGTTGAGAGCGAGAGAGAGAGATTGGGTGTTAGGGGTTTTGAGAGGGGGAGAGAGAGAGAGAGAGAGAGAGAGATTGAGTGTTAGGGATTTGGAGAGAGAGAGAGAGTTGGGGGTTAGTGGTTTATAGAGAGAGAGAGAGAGAGAGAGATTGGTGGTTAGTGTTTTAGAGAGTAAGATATTGGGGGTTAGGAATTTAGAGAGTGAGAGAGAGAGAGAAACATATTGTAGGTTAGGGGCTTAGAAGGAGATAGATAGAGGGAATTATTGGTGTTTAGGGATTTAGAGACAAGTAGATAGATTGGAGCTTAGGGGCTTAAAGAGTGAGTGAGAGAGTGAGAGATTGGAGTAAGGGGTTTAGAGAGAGAGACATAGATAAAAATATAAATATTTGGTGTTTTTGGTTTAAAGAGAGAGATTTTGGGGTTTAGGGATTTAGAGAGAGATAGAGAGATTGGGGGTTAGTGGTTTAGAGAGAGATATTGGGGGTTAGGGGTTTAGAGAGAGATATTTTGGGGTTTAGGGGTTTAGATAGAGGTGTAGAGATTGGGGGTTAGTGGTTTAGAGATAAGGATATTAGTGGTTAGGGGTTTAGGAAGAAAGAGAGATTTGGATTTTGGGGTTTAGAGAGAGAGAGAGAGAGATTTTATGTTAAGGATTTAGAGAGAGACATTGAAAGTTAAGGGTTTGGAGAGAGTGAGAGATTTGAGGTTAGGAGTTTCAAGAGAGAGACTAAGTGTTATGGGTTTAGAGAGAGATTGGGGGTTAGGGGTTTAGAGAGAGAGAGAGACTAGGGTTAGGGGTCTAAAGAAATAAAGAGATTGAGGGTCAAGGGTTTAGAGAGAAAGAGATTTGGGATTATGATCTTAGAGAGAGAGAGAACTTGGGCATTATTGGTTGAGAGAGAGAGAGATTAGTGGCATGGGGTTCAAATAGATAGATAAATAGGTAGAGAGAGAGATTGGGGATCGAGGATTAGGGGTTTAGAGAGAGAGAGTTTGGGGGTTAGTGGTAAAGAGTGAGAGAGAAACTAGTGGTTAGTGGTTTAGGTAGATATATATTTAGAGAGAGAGAGAAAGAGATTGGAGGTTAGAGAGAGAGAGAGATCGATTGGGTGTTAGGGATTTAGAAAGAGAGAGATTGAGATATTGAGATTGGGGTTTAGGAGCTTAGAGAGAATTAGAGATTGGGGTTTAGGAGCTTAGAGAGAATTAGAGATTGGGGGTTAAGTGTTTATATATATATAGAAATAGATTGTGGGTTAAGGTTTTAGAGAGAAAGAGATTAGGGGTTAGTGGTTTGGAGAGATAGAGAGATTGTGGGTTAGGGTTTTATGGATAGAGAGTTATTGGGGGTAAGGGGTTGAGAGAGAGAGAGATTGGACGTTAGGGATTTAGAGAGAGAGAATGGTGGTAAGGTGTTCAGAGAGAGAGAGAGAGAGAGAGAGAGAGAGATTCTTGGTTTGTGGTTTAGAGAGTGAGAGATTGTAGGTTAGGTGCTTATACCAAGATAGATAGAGGGAGTTACTAGGGGTTAGGGGCTTAGAGAGTGAGAAATTGGAGTTAGTGGTTCAGAGTGAGAGAGATAAAAAGAGAAATAAGGGGGGTTAGGGGTTTAGAGAGAGAGATTTTGGGGTTTAGGGGTTTAGAGGAAGATAGAGATATTTGGGGTTAGTAGTTTAGAGAGAGAGATATAAAAAGAGACATATTGGGGTTTAGGGGTTTAGAGATAGATATTTTGGGGATTATAGTTTTAGAGAGAGGTAGAGAGATTGGGAGTTAGCAATTTAGAGAGAGAGAGGTTAGGGGTTAGGGTTTTAGGGAGAAATAGAAATTTGGGTTTTCGGGTTTAGAGAGAGAGAGAGAGAAATTTGAGATTAGGGGTTTAGAAAGAGAAAGATTGAAAGTTAGGGGTTTAGAGAGAGAGTTATTTGAGGTTAGGGGTTTAAAGAGAGAGATTAGTGTTATGCGTTTAGAGAAAGAGATTTGTGGTAAGGGGTTTAGAAAGATATTGGGGGATAGGGGTTGACACACACATAGATAGATAGAGAGAGAGAGAGAGAGAGAGAGAGAGATTTGATGTTAGGGGATTAGAGAGAGAGATAAACATAGAAATAGAGAGGGTGGAGGTTAGATATTCATAGAGAGGGGGGGTAGGGGTAGGTGGGTTAGGAGTGGGGGTTTGCGGAGGCAAAGAGAGAGAGAGAGAGAGAGAGAGGGCTACAGGTTTAGAGAGAGACATAATGGGAGTTAGGGATTTAGAGAGAGATAGAGATAGATATAGGGTTAGGAGTTTAGAGAGTGAATGGGGGCTAGGGTTTGAGAGAGATAGAGATATTCAATGTTAGTACATGGGGGAGAGAGAGAGATCTTCGATGTTAGGGCATGGGAGAGAGAGAGAGATACATAAATAGAGAGATTGACGGTTAGGTTTTTAGAGAGAGGGAGATTGGGTGATAGTGGTTTAGAGAGAGAGATTGGGGGTTAGGGGTTTAGAAAGACATTAGTGTTAAGGAGTTTAGAGAGAGAGAGAGAGATTGGAGATTAGTGAAAGAGATTGATTGGGTGTTAGGGGTTTAGAGAGAAAGAGATAAAAATAGGGATACTGGGGGTTACGGTTTTAGAGGGAGAGAAAAAAGAGAGATATTGGAGGTAAGGTTTTCAGAGAGAGAGAGAGAGAGAGAGAGATTGGAGGTTAGGGGTTTTGAGAGAGAGAGATTGTAGGTTAGGGGTTTAGAGAGAGAGAGAGAGAGAGAGAGAGAGAGAGAGAAATATTGGGGTTCAGGGATTTAGAGAGATAGAGATTGGGAGTTAATAGGGGTTTAGAGAGAGAGAGGGGGTAGTATAGATGATAGGTGGGGGCGGGGAACGAGATAGAGAGGTGGTCAGGGGTAGGTGGGTGTAGAGTGGGGGTTTTGGGGAGAGAGAGAGAGAGAGAGAGAGAGAGAGAGAGAGAGAGAGAATGGTGGTTAGGGGTTTAGATAGATAAAGCAATATTAGGGTTTAGGGATTTAGAGAGAGAGAAAGAAAAAGAGAGATTAGGGGTTAGTGGGTTAGAGAGAGAGACTGGGTGTTAATGGTTTAGAGAGGGAGAGATAGGGGGTAGGGGTTTAAAAAAATAGAGAGGATGGGGGTTATAGGTTTAACAAAATATGGATATTAGGGGTTAGGGGTTTAGATAGATAGAGAGAGAGAGAGAGGGAGAGAGATATATATATTAGGGATTAGGGGTTGAGAGAGAGAGAGGGAAAGATTCAGAGAGAGAGATTAGATGTTAGTGGCTTGGATATATAAATAGAGAGAGATAGAGAGAGAGAAAGAGAGAGGTTGGGGGTTAAGTGTTTAGGGACAGAGATATTGGGTTTTAGGGGTTTAGAGAGAGATAAACGGATTGGATATTAGGGTTTTAGAGAGAGAAAAATTAGGGGTTACGGTTTTAGATATACCAAGAGTTATTGGGCGTTAGGGGTTTAGAGAGAGAGAGATTGGTGATTTGACATTTAAAGAGATAAAGAGAGTGAGTGTGAGAGAGAGAGACTAGGGTTTAGTGGTTTAGATAGAGAGAGAAAGATAGAGAGAAAGGGGGTTACGGGTTATAGAGAGAGAGATAGAACGGGGTTAGGATTTGAGAGACAGAGAGACATTGGGGGTCACATGTTTATATAGATAGAGAGATAAAGTGTAGCTAGGGTTTTCACCCTAGCTTGTGCAAATGAGCACCTAGTAAGGAGAAGGGACTCCTTAGTAGCAGTTCAATAAACAGTAAATAAAAACAGTAAAATAGTATGAAATTTAACCTAGCATGAGCATTAACATAAACAACAAAACATGAAAATATGGCAAAAGATTTATCTTTTTGTATTAAATATTACCTCAAGTGTAGAGGATGGTGAAGCTCTTGCAACAGTCCAGGAGGGTTGCTTCCAAGATTCCAACTTTGCTCCTTTCTCTGTCTCCAAAGGGTGGAAATGGGCCAAAGGGGCACTCAAATGTGAAAGTAGCTCAAGGGTGAGCTAGGGTTTCAAGAGTGATTTTGGCAGAGTAAAGGTGTGTTTGACTGTGGATATGAAATGAGGGGCCTCCATCACCTATTTATAGGTTTTTAGTGGTGGAGTGCTGGCCCATGGTTTTGGGAACCATATGGTTTAGGTCAGCTGTATAGGGTTTTTTCCTTCCTTTTTCCCTCTTTTTCATCTTTTTTGTATTTTTTTATTCCCTTTTTAGAGGGTT
Source organism: Larix kaempferi (assembly GCA_027924585.1). NCBI lineage: Eukaryota > Viridiplantae > Streptophyta > Pinopsida > Pinales > Pinaceae > Larix > Larix kaempferi. Next base: position 6,302,846 of record BSBM01000960.1, on the reverse strand, counting down.
TTTGCTATTTTGGAGGAATTTTGGATTATTTTGGGGGAAAAAAGGGGTTTTTTTTGCCTTTTGGAGGCTTTTTTAATGGTTTGGTGGCCTTTTGGAGGCTTTTTAATGGGATTTTAAGGTTTTGGAGGCTTTTATGGTAGGAAATATGGACAAATGAGTCATGTAATGGGGTAGATGAGGTAGTGAGCACTTTTTGGGTGTTAACAGATTGCCCACTGATGTGTGAGGGCAGGAGCTCATCGTATGGACGATAGACATCATAAGTCTTGTATGTTTTTCCTGGGGTGTGGAGAGGAGAAGAGACAAATTGGAGCCTGGAACAACGGTCCCGAACAAACTGCAAAAACTGAAAGTACATGACCTCAATAATGAATGAGGAATAATCTGAACATATGGAGGAGGCGGGCATTCCCATGCTCGTATCAATAATAACAATGGGGTCCAAAATATGGGGACCTGAAATATACATGGCCTCAAATAATGAATGAGGAAGAATCTCAATATATGGATGAGGTTGGCATTCCCATGCTCGTATCAAGATACATAAAAAATAATTGTGAGGCCTGAAAAGGGGGACCTGTAGGATACATAGAGAACCACTATGTACATCATAAGGGTCCAAAGGGGACACAAATATGGGACATACTACTAGGCTGACCATGTCTGAGCTGAAGAACTGGTACACTGGAATAACTACAGTGCTGTTGAGTGGGGTACCAGAGGAACTGATGAGCTGCTGGAGCATAGTGACGGGGAGTCATATCCTCAATGGTACACTGAACTGGAACTGAACTGGGTACTCAAGGAAGCATGTAACTGCATGGCTTCCAAATACAATCACCAACGTAACCTGAACATCCATGGGAACATATAACTGGGCGTTCCAAAGTGACTCACCAATGTGCTAGAGTCGGGGGAAATCCGGGGTCTTCGACCAATAACTGAAGGGATATAAACCCTACACGATTCTTAACAATGCGATCAAGGTGTTGATGTCGAGCATGTGAGAAACAATCAGTCGGAGAGGTAATGATGACTCCTCTCAAAATGGTCCGTAGGCACTCACCACAGATGGTGATGGCTGCAAGGCACAGGGACCTCTGGGTCTATCCTCTGGAATAGAGGGGCTGTCGTCGATAGAGGGAGACCGACAACTAGCAAGGCAATGATGTTTCCTTGATAGGAGCATGAGGTGGAGAACTGAAGTGTGAGAGTACTGATGGGAGGACTGACACACTGGGGGGGATAACTGGGCAAGTAGAGAGGGTGGACTCAAACTTCCTTTGTTCAAAGTATGATGGTGGGGACGATCGAGCAACAGATGAAACTGACTAGTGGGAAAGGGATCATAGCTGTAATGGATCAACGATAGTGACTTGGGTGAGTGATACTCAAGTTGGTGTAAAATGGCAGGAGACTGCAGAATACTCTGAACAAAGGTGACCTAATTGGGGGTGCTGCCGAGATGATCGATCATAGTGCCAAGAGGCACGGGGGGACTTCTTCATGGGTTAAGGAACTAGAATAAGTGTGTGTAAAATGGTACTGTCGTGTGGATTTATACGAGCCCAGGACAGTTCATGCTCGTGATTGCTTTCAATTTTAAGGAGTCTGAAAGTGATAAGAAGACTCTGAAATAATGGAATGGTACCGTCGTGTGGATTTGTACGATCCCAAGATGGTGCATGCTCATGGTTGCTTTCAATTTTAGAGAGTCTAAAAGCGATAAGAAGACTCCAGGGGGTTTCTTTTTTGTGTGTTAGTCTCCAAGGCCCGAAGAAGCATAAAAGGATGCAATGAAGAACTCTTCTAGCCGATGTGACTAGAGTATCCCTTTTTTGTAATTAGTCTACCAAGTCCGGAAAAGAGTTAAACTTATACCATATAAATGCCCTTTCAGGTACTTTAACAAGCATGAAATGAAGCAAGATTGCTCGGCGATCTTTTCATTGTTTTAGGAGTCAGAAAAGAGCTTAACAGAAACTCCCTAAGTGCCTTTTTTGTAAAGGACTTGTCCAGCCTGAAAAAGGGATAAAATTATACCGAACAAAAGGAATGGCCAGGCAAGGAAGAAGTGCTCAATCAAGGAACATTGATGATGACCAAGAACGAGGGTAGGGGGGAGCACTGGTGGGCCTCCTTGTGGAATAATGAATGGTGGCAAAAGAATGAAATAATTGTAGTATGACAGGAGTGAATGGCTTATGTAAAAATGTGGAACAATCCGATGGTAGCTGATGTGGCATGCAAACCGAGGCAGCAAGGTGTCGAGACACAATGGTGAAATTGTACTTGGTGAGAGCGAGAAATGATCTCAAGCATCATCATGAGCTCGGAAAAATGAATCCGATGATATAAAAAGTTTCAAAAATGGATAATGGCCAATGTGGCATGCAAACTGAGGCGACTAGTGGTGTCTGAAAAAAAAATGCTCAAAAAATGATGTCGAAAAAATAATTGAACAAGTTGACCATCATGATGGTCTCGTCGTGCTGATTCCAGTGGTGGAAACGGTTCAAAAAATGGACTCCGTATGGGTTCAGAATGGCCAAAACAAGAAAAAGTCAACGGAATATAAATAGTGAGTGGGTCCAACATGACAAGTGTCATTTGGACTTGTTGACTTTGACTAGTGATCAGAGTGGACCAGAGCTGAGTTGGTGTTTCTGGATGATCTGACTGACCGTTTTCAGATCCGGGAGTTACAGGTATTCCAACAAGCTCATACCTGCATTTTCATTGGGTTCGAGGGGGGGGTAGTGGGTCCTAGGGATTTTTTTGTACGGTCCACGTGGGGTGGACCGTGGGTTTTGTGGGATGGAACTGCGGTCGGGGACTGTGTGTTCCAGGGTGGATCACACGGCTGTGGACCGCGAGGTTCGGGTTGAGATATGCGGTTCAGGACGACGAATTTAGCTCCTACAGGTGCGGTTTTGGACCACGACTGTAGCCTTGATAGCCACGGTCGGAAACTGCGGCAAGTGGCCCTTAAGGCATGATTGGGATCAAGTTATTAAGGTTTCGCTGGGGGGGTGGCAGGGCTTACTTCTTTGACATGAGTCTGATGAGTTTTCCTTGTGTGATTGACAGGATGCCATTGGTGCTTTGGCGAGAGTGGGATGTTCCGGATGAGATAGTCGATGTTATCCGAAGGGATCGGCATGTGCGGTCGATGTTGGGATTGTGCGGACTGTTGAAGTTCACACAGGTGCCTATGCTGCGTTCAGTAGCGCTGCTGCTGAACCGATTAGTGAGCTTTTGGGAGCCGGACATTCAGGCATTCAGGGTGCAGGGAGAGAGGGTGGATCTCACCCTCGCAAATGTATACTTCCTGACGGGGTTTCCTTGTCTGGGTAGGGTGGTAGATACGCAGCCACGAGTATCCATAGATGAGGATATGGAGGATATGTTGGAGCAGTACTGTGTTCCAGAGGCTAGGGTACAGAGGAATTCACTCCGGGTGGTGTACCTGTAGGAGCCAGCAGTATAGGCAATTACGGCGTGCGTGGTTCAAGTTTTGGGGTCGCAATCACCTAAGAAGGTGTCCGGGGGCCAGATGCAGCTAGTGGAGTTGGTGTTGGATGGTGTTTATTATGCTTGGGCCAAGATGTTCCTCACTTGTGTTCAGCGGTAGTTGACATCGGTGAAGGAATCTGGCAAGGGATTCTGTTATGGATCCTTTCTGTGTTCCTTCTTCATGGAGCGGGTACCTACACTGTGGCCACGGGTGCTGGTCAAGGCAAGAGGACTGAGGGAGCCACGCATGGTGCAGTGGCGAGATATGATGCATCACTGGGGTGGCGGTGAGGTTGGTAGATACTTTACTCAGGAGCTCTACCTCCATTGGTTGCAGATGCCACTGACACTGGATGATTATCCATACAGAGATATGGACTACATCGGGGATCCGGAGGCACCACGACCGCTAGGGTAGGTGTGGGGACCAGATGGTATGTATGGTTTTGCTTGCGTGTTATGGATGTCAAGTCTTGTGTATGATAGTTGTTTGATATATTGTTATTGAATGATGTGTGATCTATAGATGTTGGCCAGAGACCACCACCAGGACATGTAGCTCGCAGGGGGCATGTGGTGGTACCAGCCCTACCAGGCCAAGGGGAAGTGCATCGACAGGACACTGAGGGGAATTTGGAGTCCATACGGATGCTTCTGGATCGATTCCTGGTTGGAGTGACTGATGACGGGTGGTAGGACGTGGAACTGGAGGTGATTCAAGACTGTCTGAGGGCGCCACAGGAGTTCCGATCGATTGCGATCCCGGTGGCTATCTTCGCGGATAGGGGTTGGGCATAGGAGCCCGCAGGGGATGAGGAGTTGCCAGAGGAGGAGCGGGGTGAGGACTCGGAGGCAGCTGATGCAGGAAGTGACGAAGGGTATGACTCTCATTAGGGAGTGCAGAGGACTCCCCCCGATTTTGTAGCTACGTCATGTATTCTATGAGGCATATGGATGTATAGATATTTTTTGTATAGCTGAGTACGGGGGTACTCAGGACATGTGTAGCATATTGACATGTATTTTTTTGATATATATATATATGCACATGGATGCACCTTTTTTGCGATGATGATTTAGTGTTCGCACTTAGTTGCACTTATGGTTTGTTATATGTTTGTACTGCACGTGGATGCAAGTAGTATAGAATGATGGGCACATGGATGCCCTGTGTGTATTGTATGTGATGTAACATGATGTATGTAGGATTAGGCACGTGGATGCCCCTGTATAGTAATGTGTTTTATGTTTTTGCACATGGATTCAAATGTTTATGTGATGATAGGCACATGGATGTCCCTTGCAATCTTTTTGGATTTTTTATATATTTTTGAGGAGATGTTATGGGATGATGGTGCATGATGGAGGTTTTACATGGTGTGATTGATGTTCCAATCTAGGATGTTGTTAGCCATTTGATCTGCGACACTATTTTGAGCTCTTGGGACATGGGTGAATGTTATGGATTCAAATTGTCGGCTGAGTTGTTTTGTGCGTACGAATTTTCTAAAGAGGTAGGGATCACGCACCTGATAGCAGTTGTTGAGCTAGGAGACAAGTAGCTGGGAGTCAAGGAACACATGAAGGTGACATATTCCCATCTAGAGGGCAGCAGTCAGGAGACCGGTCACAGCATCATACTCCTCCTGGTTATTGGTAGCAGCGCCTATACATATTCCATCAAGGTGAATCAATTCATGTGAAGGGGAATATAAAACCCATGTTGGAGAAGCCAGGTTTGGAGAACAGCGGCTTTCTCCATCAGCGAAGCCAATGTAATGAGGTGGAAGAGGGTCCATCTGTGATGATGCAAAAATGATGAATGTAAGATCGTGGTAAAAAAGGTGAAAAACAAAAAGAGAGCAAATTGTACAATACGAACCAATGGGGCCGCGGGTTATTTAGGGATAAAAGCGTTTAAGATACAACCCATTACGGGGGTTGCGCAAAGGGTGACCTTCTGAGTCAGTTAAAATGTATGCCCCATTGTCGAGACAGGTCTGCATGATGTAAGGGCCTTGCCACATGGATTCAAACTTTCCTTTACCAGTTTTGTCATGGGCTTTGTCGTAGGCGAGGATGAGGTCCCCTTCGCGGAAAGTTCGGGGGTGTACATGTTTGTCGTAACTAGCTTTGGAGCGGTTCTTGGTGGCTTCAATGGTCTGGAGAGTAGCACGACGGTCTTCATCAGCTTGTTCTAGTGATAGCAAATGTTGCTCGAGTGGGGAGGTGTCTGGGAGAAGCTCGACGGTGATTTGTAAGGCAGGTATCTAACACTCGATGGGGAGGATGGACTCTACACCGTGAACTAAATGAAATGGGGTAAAACCGATGGCATTTTTGGTGGATGTACGGTAAGCCCATACGGCAGGGAATAACATGTGGTGCCAATTGGACTTATGCCGGTCAACAGTGTGTTGGAGGATGGTTTTTAAAATTTTGTTAATGGCCTCTACTTGGCCATTCCCTTGGGGGTAGTAAGCAGAGGAACACTAATGTTCGAACTTTAGTAGGGTGGATAACTCGAGCCAAAGGGAATCTTCGAAGTGTGAACCATGGTCTGAGACCAACTGTTTGGGGACCCCGAATCGAGTGATAATGTGGTTAAAAAAGAAATGGGCAGCGGTGTCAGATTTACAATTGAAGGTGGGCATGGCTTCAACCCATTTGGTGAAGTAATCGACGACGACAATGATGTACTTATGGCCGTTGGCAGATGGGGGTTTACATTCCATGAAGTCGATGGCCCACTTACAAAAGGGACCAATGGTGACGACTGGGTGTAATGGAGCGGGTGGTGTTCGGGGCTTGGGGGAAAAAAGTTGGCAATTATGGCAATGTTTGACTGCTGTGATGTAGTTGGTAAAGAGTGTGGGATAGAAGTATCCGGCGCGGATGACCTTTTGGGCGGTGGCCATTCCAGAGAAATGTCCACCATAGGCACCTCTATGACAGTCATTGACGACATGTTCGGCTTCCACGTGTGTAAGGAAATCATGGAGAATCATGTCAACCTGTCGCCGGTAAAGGACATTGCCTGAGAGGAGATATCGAGAGGCCTAGTGACGGATACGACGGCATCCATCATGACTGATGTTGGGTATGAACTTCTACGTGCGAAGGTATAACAAAATATCACCGTACCATGGGTCATCAGATGAGATGACGAACAAGTGATTATCGGGTAACTCAACGAAGATTTGTGGGGACGGCAGAAGGGAGGGGAGATCGGTGATGAGCTAGGAAAGCGTGAGGACTTTAGTGCTCTTAGGGGTTCTGAAAGTGAGGTCATATTCCTGGAGGATAATTACCCATTTAGCAACACGACCTTGCAGGACCCGCCGGTTTAAGAGATAGACCATGGGGTTGGAGTCAGCGAAAACTGTGGTATGACTGAGCAAAATGTAGTGTCACAATTTTTGGACGGAAAAGACCACAGCAAGGGATAGTCTTTCCTCATATGGGTAATGTAGGGGTGGTCAAGACAAGGTCTGGCTGACATAATAAATGACATGCTCCTGGCGAGCAACGTCTTCTTGAACAAGGACTCTGGACATGACATAATCGGATGCCGAGACATAAAGGATGAAGTCCTGAGAGAAATCTGGAGGGGAGATCAAAGGGGCTTGTGTGAGAGCTTTCTTGAGGGCTTCGAATGCATCTTCTGCTTGCTCATCCCAAACAAAGGGTATGCGGGTATGAAGCAGGCATAAGAAACCATGAACGGTGGTGGCATAATGAGGATCGAGGCGATGGAGGAAATTAGATCGCACCGGTAGACTCTGGAGTTGCCGAAGCGTGCGAGGAGAGGGAAGGTCTATGATGGCTTGGACTTTCAGGGGATCAATAGCAATTCCTTTCTGGGAAATAATGAAACCCAACAACTGGCCTGCCGAAATGCAAAAGACACACTTGTGTGGGTTCAAGCGGATTTGATATTTGCGACAATGCAGAAAGACTTGCCGGAGGTCGTTAAGGTGGTATGATCATTTCCGGGAACGAGCTGTAAGGTCATCAAGATAGACTAGCAGGATATGGACCAAGTCATGAAAACAATAGGTCATGGCCCGCTGGAAGGTGGCACCAGCATTTTTTAGGCCGAAAGTGTAATGTCCCTTGTTAGGAATTTTATTAAAATTGCAATTTTTCACTTTTTTCCCTAGTTTGACCTTTGACTAGTTTGGATCTCTAGGTCCCAAATTTGACCCAAATGATCCCAAATCTTCTGAGAAGGTATATGAATGATATTAGAACATAAATATGTGTTTCAGTGATTCCTTTGGACCTTTAAAATACTTCTTCAAATCCTCTTTCAATTTTGATCAATGTAGGTAACTTTACTAGTGATTTCCCTTTGACTAGTATTGGTCTCTAGGTCTCAAATTGACTCCAAATGCCTTCAAATCTTCAAGGAAGGTGTATGAATGATATTAAAACTTGAATATGATGTTTATGTATGACATATGTCCACCAAAAGACCTCTGCAAACTCTCTTAAGATTCTGAACCAATTATGCAATTTTACTAGTAATTTGGGGTTCAAATCCCCTTGGGGTAAGTACTGAAAATGGCTTCCCAAATGCCTCCAAACCCACTCAAATTTATGAACAGAGATATGTAATGTGTTAAGTATTTTATTAAATTCTCATATGAACCATTAATGGATTATTACAACTGTTCTCACCCTCTCCCATTCAACTGCAAAAATCCCCAATTCGACCCTTGGGGAAATGGCACTATTTCACCTCCCAATACAACTAAACTGAGTAAAAATGCTTCAAATGCTCAAGTACAGTACATGAAAATTGTATAATACATCCATGGAAGTATATTGATCAAAAATATATCATATAATCATCCATTCATTCGAAATCATCATCAATACATTGGCTCACAACAAGGTAGTGGGGAAATGGCATTGTTCTTCCATTAAAAATGAGATTTATACATTTCTACTTGGAATTTCGACCTGAAACTTTTTGGATATGAAGAACAGAGTATTTAATTCATCTTACAAAATAAATGGGGCATTAAAAGCTTCCCCAAAGAGTACAATAGCTCACCAAAAACGCCCTCCCTCAAGGATCAAGAATATGCCATCAAAACTGGAAATGGTTGAAGGAGTGAGCTGCAATAGAAGAAACCATGACCTGCCCTGTATCTTACACCTACAAATAAAGACTCCATTAAAGATCCAAATGAAAGGTCTGAATGGCCTTTCCAATTGCCAACTTGGATGGGAATCTTTCACCCTCGAAATTGGCTAAGGCAAGAAACTAGTCATCCACTAGCTCTCCCTCTTCACAAATGCAATTGCAAATTCTACAAATGATCAAAAAGTTGCTTCCATTCTTTTTTATTGACATTTATAAAATTCTAATGCCTCCATGGGTCGAATTCCTTCCAAGAGACTCATGCCAACTCAATTTGGTAAGAGATACCAAAGAACGCCACTTGTACAACAATTCCTAGTCTCCCACTTCCACCAAATCACATGTGGAAGCATCTTAGCTGCCCTAACACCCTTGAGCGCCCTCTTGGAGTCTATTTTTAGCCCTGACATGTCATATATGTCATATTTCAGCCTTCAGGTCTGATTTGTGTCATAGGTGTCATAGCATCTTCATCATTGTTGTCATAGAGCTAGGGAATCTAGCCCAAGTGTCTCACTAGCTCCAAATTGCCTCTTCCTCTTCCATGGGAGTTACTCTTCCTCTATATTTCGACCTTGGATGAGTCATGCCATGAATAATACCTTTTGGACTCCCCCAATTATGTTACCATTCACCTTGAATTCGAATTGGTGAGAGAATGTGACAAGTGTAATGGGGAAATCTAGCCATATGTGGGTCCCACTTTCTCCATGTGTCTTCATGATCAAATGCCACTTTGATTTTCACTTGTATATATTTATTTAGATCCTTTATTAAATATTTATGCCACTCTAATGTTCAAACATCATTTATTATCCCCATTATTCCAAATCCCAAAGCTTCCACCCCAAACCTAGGAAACTAGTAATTTTCCTCCTTGGCAATTATTTGACCTTTAACATCAATTTTACAAACTCTAATGAATATGGCCAATGTGATTAGGCCATTGTGACCCAATTCCAAATTTGGGACATGACAAATCCTCCCTTCCCAATATTGCTTGTCCTCAAGCAATTTCAAACATGGGTGTTGAAGAACCTGCTTCCTGTATAATTCTTTGAAGTTGCCATTGAATTACCCAACCTTGAGTCTTTGAGTTTCCATGAAGATTTTAGAGAGGAACCACCATGCTTGCTGCTGCACTAATCCGATAAAAATCACTTTATTAAGTGGGAAATCCATCTCCCATACTACTTTTTCCCCCAAAAAATTTGAAACCCATGAGATAAAAATTATTCCAGGGTCCCATTGCTTGTATTGCACCCCAACAATTAAAAGTGCTCTCCAACCCATACCATCAGATAAGAGGATTCCTGGATCCCATTTTCTTGTATGCATTCTTCCAAACATCATGAGTACAAAATATATATCATCAAAGTACATAAAAACATAATGAAAATGTACATCAAGAAGATTCTTCATCAAAGAATCATGAAAGTGTTTATACCTCCAAGTAAGTAGACCACCATTTGCTAGGTGCATACAATCTTCAATTGACCAATCAAATCTGCTCCAATGACATAGGTGAGGATCCCATGTCCGATAGTGCTGCTTCAAAAGAACATGATATGCATCAAAATAATCAGCCATGCATTCTTTCATCCAAGAAATGAATGAAGAATCTCCACTAAAATCTGGACCAAATAATGAGCATGAAAAACAAGGAGACTTCAAAGGACTCAAAGAAGTCTCATCCATACATTCATGAGGATATGTATCATCATAAGGTAAAGCAATATGCTGCTGCAATTCTAAATAATGAGGTGCTCTATTCATGTCATCATCAAAAGGAGAGGTAGGAGTTTCATACCCCTCATGTGGCACCACTAGAAAAAAACCTTTCACCCAATTTTCATCCCAAAGTGATGTGGTTGGAAAAGAAGTGTGGGGTGAGGAATTATGAACCAACTTTAATTCTTTACAACTCTTACCCATTGAAATATTTAATTCATCTTCTCCATAATTTCTTGGTCCAACTGTTGTGAGATCATGTACCTCTTCCAAGGCTTTGCAACTCTCTCCATGAGGCAACTCATAATCCCTTTGAACAAGGACAAGTTCTTGTCCTTCTTCTTGTTTTAGTGTAGCATCTTCACGAACCTGCATATCAGCATGTACCTCATGTTCCACAATTACATTAGGTTCCTCTTTTGTGGCATAAATTGTTTCATCCTTTTCCTTGAAAAGAGAACCATTGCTCATTATTTTTTCCGAGTTGCTTCCAATTTCACTAAGCAACAATTTGAACTCTTGAAAGTATTGCCTCCACTTGTCTTCAAAGGAAGGTTCCAATAATTTTCTAAACTCCTCATTCTCCTCTGAGGTTCCTTTCTCATCCTTACTCATGGTGACCAATGAATGCACTTCTTCTCCTATTTCTTCCCTTTCACCAAAGTACATCCAGTTTCAGTTTCTAAGGGTGGTGGATTATTTATTTGACTCCTGGTATTCATTAATGTTCTACCATATTAGGTGCCAAGACCATGCTCTGATACCACTGTAATGTCCCTTGATAGGAATTTTATTAAAATTGCAATTTTTCACTTTTTTCCCTAGTTTGACCTTTGACTAGTTTGGATCTCTAGGTCCCAAATTTGACCCAAATGATCCCAAATCTTCTGAGAAGGTATATGAATGATATTATAACATAAATATATGTTTCAGGGATGCCTTTGGACCTTTAAAATACTTTTGCAAATCCTCTTTCAATTCTGATCAATGTAGGTAACTTTACTAGTGATTTCCCTTTGACTAGTATTGGTCTCTAGGTCTCAAATTGACTCCAAATGCCTTCAAATCTTCAAGTAAGGTGTATGAATGATATTAGAACTTGAATATGATGTTTATGGGTGAAATGTGTCCACCAAAAGACCTCTGCAAACTCTCTTAATATTCTGAACCAATTATGCAATTTTACTAGTAATTTGGGGTTCAAATCCCCCTGGGGTAAGTACTGAAAATGGCTTCCCAAATGCCTCCAAACCCACTCAAATTTATGAACAGAGGTATGTAATGTGTTAAGTATTTTATTAAAGTATCATATGCACCATTAATGGATTATTACAACTGTTCTCACCCTCTCCCATTCAACTGCAAAAATCCCCAATTCGACCCTTGGGGAAATGGCACTATTTCACCTCCCAATACAACTAAACTGAGTAAAAATGCTTCAAATGCTCAAGTACAGTACATGAAACTTGTAGAAGACATCCATGGCAGTATATGTATCACAAATATATCATAGAATCATCCATTCATTCGAAATCATCATCAATACATTGGCTCACAACAAGGTAGTGGGGAAATGGCATTGTTCTTCCATTAAAAATAAGATTTATACATTTCTACTTGGAATTTCGACCTGAAACTTTTTGGATATGAAGAACAGAGTATTTAATTCATCTTACAAAAGAAATGGGGCATTAAAAGCTTCCCCAAAGAGTACAATAGCTCACCAAAAATGCCCTCCCTCAAGGATCAAGAATATGCCATCAAAACTGGAAATGGTTGAAGGAGTGAGCTGTAATAGAAGAAACCATGAGCTTCCCTGTAGCTTACACCTGCAAATAAAGACTCCATTAAAGCTCCAAATGAAAGGTCTGAATGGCCTTTCCAATTGCCAACTTGGATGGGAATCTTTCACCCTCGAAATTGGCTAAGGCAAGAAACTAGTCATCCACTAGCTCTCCCTCTTCACAAATGCAATTGCAAATTCTACAAATGATCAAAAAGCTACTTCCATTCTTTTTTATTGACATTTATAAAGTTCTAATGTCCTCCATGGGTTGAATTCCTTCCAAGAGACTCATTCCAACTCAATTTGGGAAGAGATTCCAAAGAACGCCACTTGTACAACAATTCCTAGTCTCCCACTTCCACCAAATCACATGTGGAAGCATCTTAGCTGCCCTAACACCCTTGAGCGCCCTCTTGGAGTCTATTTTTAGCCCTGACATGTCATATATGTCATATGTCATCCTTCAGGTCTGATTTGTGTCATAGGTGTCATAGCATCTTCATCATTGTTGTCATAGAGGTAGGGAATCTAGCCCAAGTGTCTCACTAGCTCCAAATTGCCTCTTCCTCTTCCATGGGAGTTACTCTTCCTCTATATTTCGACCTTGGATGAGTCATGCCATGAATAATACCTTTTGGACTCCCCCAAGTATGTTACCATTCACCTTGAATTCGAATTGGTGAGAGAATGTGCCAAGTGTAGTGGGGAAATCTAGCCATATGTGGGTCCCACTTTCTCCATGTGTCTTCATGATCAAATGCCACTTTGATTTTCACTTGTATATATTTATTTAGATCCTTTATTAAATATTTATGCCACTCTAATGTTCAAACATCATTTATTATCCCCATTATTCCAAATCCCAAAGCTTCCACCCCAAACCTAGGAAACTAGTAATTTTCCTCCTTGGCAATTATTTGACCTTTAACATCAATTTTACAAACTCTAATGAATATGGCCAATGTGATTAGGCCATTGTGACCCAATACCAAATTTGGGACATGAAAAAAAGGCATGACACGATAGGCAAAGGTGCCCCATGGGGTGGTAAAGGAAGTCTTGTACTGATCCTCCTTACGGATCTGAATCTGGTTGTATCCAAAAAAACCGTCAGTGAAAGATAGGACTTCATGCCCCGCACACGCATCGATGAGTTGGTCAATAAATGGCGTGGGGAAATTATCTTTGGGACAGGCGCGGTTTAAATCGCGGAAGTCAGTACATACTTGGATGGTGCCTTATTTTTTGTTAACAGGAACAGGGTTTGAAACCCAGGTGGTATATTGTTAAGATTTAATATGCTAAGACAGAAAATAGCAGCATTACATTCCATTTCACAATAATAGCATATACAGGATCACTGAAGAAACAACAAGCATAGCATAAACACAAGAGACACAGATTTATCCTGGGAAACCCTCATGGGGTAGAAAACCCAGTAAAGCTTCCTCAATATAGATGACCAACAATATACAAAGATGTAAACCAAAGACATGATCTCCTCCTCCACAAGTGCGTCTCTCTCAAGTGAGTGTGTGTGTCAAATGAGGAATACACCTCCTCTATTTATACACTACTCCGACTTTTCTTTTACACAAGACATGTAGGCTCGTATTTAACCAATGGGTTAAATACCCCACTACAAATGACTGGGCCGACCCCTCTAGGGTGGTCTAATAACCCTTTGACCCACACAACACATACAGGGCCGACCCCTACTAGGGAAGTCTAATAACCCAAATTACCACATTCCGACGGAGGAATAAACATCTCCGGATATACAATCAGATCTTCATGGAGGAATGAAACATCTTCAGAATAATAAAGTACAAATATAATATTCTTTGAAGTTACAATATCTCAACATATATGTAGTAGGATAAATGAATCCCGCTTTGTGAAGTTTTTCATTCTCTGCTTTAATAGCGGGGAGCTTTGAAGGATGAATGGGGCGCTGTTTCTGGCGAACGGAGGGTACATCTGGCCATGTGTCAATGTGGTGCTCTATGATAGCGGTGTCGAGACCAGGCATTTCGGTATAGGACCAGGCAAAGACATCACGGAACTCTTGGAAAAAACTTTTGTACTCTCCAATCTCATACTCACTACAGGAGGCTCCTAATGTAATGATTTCAAGAGCACCAGGTGGGTCAGAGATATATATGTGGATGATGGGTGAGATGTTGGCCATGTTCCCTTCCTCAAAGGCATCAGGAGCAGGAATAGGATCCTTAAACCAGTCGACTTTGGTGGGAAGGAAATCTTTGGACTCAATCGCAAATTGGGTAGCTGTGGTAGAGGAGGAGTCTTCTGGGAGGAAATAGGAACGATGGTGCATGTCATCTCAGGGATAATCTGGGGCAGTGAGGGCCTCTAGAATCTCCTCATCATTGCGGAAACTTTGAGTTGTCGAGTCGATTGACGAGGGAGTGGTAGTCGAAGAGATCATATAAATGGTGTGAATCTCTCCGGATGAGGGTGATACTGGGGGGTGGATCTCGTCAATTGTGGGGGGTGCCATCTCAAGGTCCAAATTATTCATCTCATAGAGAGCTGCTCTGTAATCTGGGAGATCAGGACAGTGATGTGAGTAATGGTCGTAAATACTGCATATTGCACAAGGGTTGCTTGTATGCAGTGATTTATCATGAGGCTTAGGGGTTGGATCGAGTTCGACAACCAGGATGTTGGGGTCATCGTCAAGCATTTGCATGTGTTCCTATAATGCAGGTAATTGTGGACATTGATCAGTCAGATGGCCAAACTCATCACACAACGAGCATTTGGGGGGAGCATGAAACACTGGGGGGGGGGGTTTAACTATTTTGGGCGGGGGTACAACAGTGTATGGTTGTGGGCCTCTGCCCCTAGTGTGCTTGATAAGAGGGGGGGATTCGTAGATAATGAGGGGGGTAGTGACACCGGGAGGTGGTTGACTAGTAGTGGCAATGGGTTGCACCGGTTGTAGGACGACATTAGGTGTCGACGGGGGAACGGGAGGCGAAATATACCACATGGGTAATCCCAAGGTTAACCTGAGGAGGCTTAGAGTAGCCATAACCGGGGTGCTTACTACACCCGATGGAGGGAATAGGAAGGGGATTCTGTGGATGGGTGTAACACCAATGTGACTAGGTACCAATGGTGGTTTGGGTAACAAGGGAGGTTGATTGTTGGGTGTTTATGTATTGTGGGAAATGGTACATAGATCAGATACTTTAGTCGCAGGTGATGGGGGTGGAATGGATTGGAATGTTGAGGTCATTGGCCTATCTGAGTAAAGTCTGGGTCCCACGGAGGAAACAAACAATGTAGTTGCACCACAAACAGGTTGTTCAACCATGGGGAGAACATTTTTGGGTGCAGTGGGGGCATTGGGATCATAATAGGTGAGTTGGTCAACCTTGACCACGCATCCGTCATGGGGGAACATCATGCTACGAAAAATGGATGAGGCAATCGCCTGCATGGCATACATGTAGCTACGGCCAAGTAAGAGGTTATAATAAATTTGGGCATTGATGACCTCTATGTCAATGAGCACGGTTTTACCAGCCAACTGGATGGGGACATTGGCTAAGAGACCTTGGGGTTGAGCCGAATGACTGTCGTAGGCTCGCAACGCAGTGGTGGACTGCTAGAGAGTAGGGGATCCCAACTTCTGCCAAATGAATGTGGACATAACGCATGTAGAGGCACCTTCATTGATAATGCACTGATGGATGACAAGATTCCGAATGGAAACAAAAACTTGGAATGCTAAAGTGGAAAGCAGGCATGGTTCAGACTAGTCCAAATCGAAGGCCATCAGTCGTGAATCATTTGGGTCAATAGCACCAATGGCGGTGAGCAAAGTCTTGCGCTGCGAAGGACAATTTTTTAAGACTTCTAATGCAGACATGGCTGCGGGAGACTGGGCTAAGTCATCTACAATGTTGTAATTTGACACAACGTGAGCATTGGGATTATTGTTGATGCGACGAAGTGGGAAGCGAGGTGCTTTGGAGGCGCCATCTAGTGGAGTCAGAGGTATACGTAACGTCTGATCAGTGGGATGAGCATTAGTGTTTTTGTCGACGAGAGAGGCTTCAGGGGTGGAGCCATATTGGTTCCGATGGGTTTGGAGGTTGACATCGGCTGATGACATCATTAACAAGTGGTGGGTACCTGAGTCGAACATCGGTTGATCAAGAGCAGCATAAGTGATCTATTGTTGTGGTGGCGCGTTGCCTTGAGGGGGAGCCAATGGCTGAGTGTTCACTACGCCTTGGGTTGGTAAGGGGTTTTGCGACACCAAAGGTTGACGCTGAGGTGGTGGGGGGTTGGGTGGCGCCTGAGGAGCCGTGTGCCCTTGGCGATGGGTAAAATCAGTCCAGAGTTGCCGAGCTTGCTCCAAATGTGGGAAAGCATGTGTATAGTGGCCATAAACCCCGCAAATAGAACAAGGATGGTTTGTTTACGGATTAGGATTTTTGGGCTGCTTGGGAGGCCGATCAGGGTTCTGGTTGGCAGGTGCTGCATTATTGTTGTTTGGGGGATTAGGAGGTTGACCGCCTTGGTCTGGGGGGGGTTGTTCCCACGGTTACGTCCTTTGCCATGGTTTTGCTGGCTCTGATTATTTTGGTTCTGCTGCGGATTCTATTGGGCGTACACTTGCCCTTGGGAAGCAGGTGGGTTCTGGGGTTGTGTAGGTGCGGTAGCAAGCTATGGTGGATAATAAGTAGGTGGAGGCTACACAGGTGCAGAACCTTGTGGGGGTTGCTGATATGTCTGCAGAATGGGTTGTGGGTTTGCCGCATGGGCTGCCTGCGATGGGTAATAAGCATGTTGGGCTTGAGAGGACACAGGAGCTGGTGCAACCTGTGGGTGGTAATATGGCTGAGGTGCGACCGAGGGGGAGTAAGCGGGGGATGCATGACCAAAGCACTGAGGTGGATAGGAAGGTCCGTGGGAATGGTGGTGATGTGCCATGGGAGCATACGAATTGATTGCTCCAGATTGAGATGTAGCCCATGAAAGGTTAGGACCATGGCTAGGACGTGCTGTGGAAAAGGGTTGGGGATGCGAGGAAACATAGCCAATGATGTCGTCTATGGCATGGGATGCCCTCGGCGCATTATGTCGGGAGGAATCGCCGTGAGGGGCATCAGGGATGATGGTATACATATAACCCGACTGGGCATAAATAAGGTCGAATTGCTGGGCTTTGAGGATGGCCTCTTCTTCAGACTGGGGTCGTTCGGATGCCACATCCTTGGCAATAATAGGAAGGAGGGATTTTAGAAACCAATCTAAGAAGATACGGTCATCTAACTTGATTTTGCAGAGGCTGCGGCGTCGACACCACTCATGAATGTGGTCAGTGATGTGCGTAGCCGTGTTTTGTCTGCAGGATAGTAGGATCTCAACTCCTACGTCATAGTGGATAGGTAACTGAAATAATTGTATGAAAGTCGAGGCAAGGGAAGTAAAGGTGGCATGGGTGCCATGGGGTTGCTCGATGTACCACTTAGGTGTAGAGCCAGTGAGGGTGCACTGTAACAGACGGAGGCGGACAGAGTCGTCCACTATGGAGTTAGAGGAACACATTAGATGGAAGGACATAATATGGTTTTGGGGGTCCTCACCTGCCTTGCCCTCAAACTTAGGGATGTCGGAGGGGAGCTTGGTGGGCATGTGAGGCCATGCAGGGTCATGTCTGATGGGATCGTTAGGCAGTCTAGCTAGGTCAGGAAGGTTGAGACTAGCCATGAATGACAAACTAGTAGAAGGATGTGACATACTAGTGGGTGTGACCATGTTGGGGCCAATGCCCCCAAGTGGAGGGGGATGGTTTGGGATGTTGCCCCCAAGTGGAGGGGGATGGTTTGGGATGTTGCCCCCAAGTGGAGGAATGAAGGTGGTATGGGACGGTCCTGCACCACCTAGGGTAGTGTGAGTCACTGATGGAGTGGTGATAGGTATGCCAGCTATTGGAATGGGTGCAGTGATTGGAATGGTAGATGTGAGCCCCATCGAGGGCATACCCAAAGCAGTTGTGGTAGCTGGTGTGGTGGTGGATGCTCCACCAATGGTCCCTACAAAGAAAGGGGTGGAAGTCACGCCAGCCATGGGGCTAGTTGGTGCAGTGTAAATGGGGTTCTCAGACTCTGCCTCAGAATCAGAGGTAAAGGGGTGTCTAGATCGGGTGACGGAGTTCTATGCCATTGACGAGTGGAGTCAAGTGACAAGGCTCGAGATCTATGATGAGTGGTACCAAGTGATGAAGATCTATGTCTATGACGGGTGATGTCAAGTGAACCGTGCTGTGGGGGCTCACCCCGTAGGCGTCGAGAATGTCTTGGGGACTCAATGGTGATGGATGGTGTCAAGTATCTGGGGGTTGTGTTGAGTGAAAAACAGCTCAAAAACCCTAATGAAACCAAGTGTGCAGAAGGAGAGCTCAAACAATATGGAACTCAGGCCAATAACCAACTCAAAACACTTATTGTAACAGCTGTGCTACAATAAGTGGAGAATCAACAGAAATGGTCAGAATACCAACAAGCAGCAGGTTTCCTAAAAAATAAAAATAGTGGACTCGCTAGACCAAAAGGAGGTAAGGGAGAATGCAAGCACCTAGCTAAATAGTATTCTGACTCAAGTAGACATATCCTCTACAAGGTGATGAAATCCAAGTCAGACAATATGGATAGTAGATCCAAGTGGCTAAAGATATCCCCCTACTGGGAGGGACACAGAGTAGTCAATCCTAGAAGAAAAGCAACTAAGATACCCCGTTCATGACACGTTCGGTTGGGTGAATCTGATGTTTGGTTCTATCGCCGCTGTATCCCCATACGGGTGATACACCAAGAACTGCGAAAGGTATCCTTTGGTTACTAAATGGATTACGGTATTCCACTCAGACTTCTGGAACCAGTCTGGCGACTTCAACCCTCCTAGGGGAGAGGCCTTCCAGATAAATTGATTTTAAACCGTGTCAAAAAATACTAGGGGATTTTGGTTCCCTAATGGACAACAACTATGTCTCAAGTGTAAGAAACCGAGGGGTGTTATTTGGATGCATATCCCCCCGATCCTACTTAACTACAAAAGTTCTTATGTGTTCCCCAAGTGGGGTTAGAATGTTGATTGTGTTAAGTAGTATTTTATGGCTCACTTGAATTAGGTGACAAAGTGTGTGCGTGTGAGATGATGAACCCAAGTAAAATTGCCACGAGGTGGGCAACTTTCTAACTAAAAATAACAATACAGAATTTAAACTTTGAAATGCAAAATTTTCTCTTTTCAATTAAAATGCTGAAATTTAAAAAGTATTCTGTAAATGGAACAGAAATAATACTGTAGAAAAAAGGATGTAGGGAAGTATGGCTGTAGATAGGAAAGATGGCTATGTAGGTGCAGAAAATATTGCAGCAAAGTGTTGGGTTCAAAAAAGGTAAAAAAGTGCAGAAAACAGTCCGCGGGTCTGTGATAAATTTGGGCAGTCGGACCGCGGAAAATAGCTCAACAGTCGTGGACAGGTTGCGGGATTTTGTCCGAAAGGCACAGTCGGGCTGCACGAAATAAGTCGAAAGTCGCAGGCGGGTTGCAGGAGACTGGCTGAATGCCGCAAGCGGGACGTAGGAAAATGGCCGAAAGACGCCGGCGGGTTGCAGAAAAATGGCTGAAAGCCGCAAGCGGGACGCGGGAAAAAGGCCGAAAGACGCAGGTAGGTTGGAGAAAAATGGCTGAAAGCCACAAGCGGGATGAGGGAAAAAAGATGAAAGATGTAGGTGAGTTGCAGAAAAATGGCTGAAAGCCGCAAGCGGGATGCGGGAAAAAGGCCGAAAGACGCACGCGGGTTGCAGAAAAATGGCTGAAAGCCACAAGCGGGACAAGGGGAAAAAGGCCGAAAGACACAGGCGAAACACGGGAAAAAGGCTGAAAGACACAGGTGGGTTGCAGAAAAATGGCTAAAAGCCACAATCAGGCCGCGAAAAAATGGGTTAACAGCCGTTGTCGGACCGCACGAAAACAAGGTAATAGCCATGATCAGATCGCAGGTAACAGACTGGAAACCGCCGGTAGGTTGCCGGAAACAGTTTGAGAGCCACGGTCGGATCACAGGTAAATGCCTGAAAGACGCGGTCGGAACACAACTGTGGGGGGTAAAAGACGCAGTTTACAGCAGCCAAAAGGGACAGCTGAAAGGAAAAAACAATAAAATATTGCAGAAAAATAAAAACATTTAAAACTTTAAAACTATAACCAGAAATTCAAAGGAACACAAGGGGAGTCGCCAAAACTGTATCTAGGGTTTTCACCCTAGCTTGTGCAAATGAGCACCTACTAAGGAGAAGGGACTCCTTAGTAGCAGTTCAATAAACAGTAAATAAAAACTGTAAAACAGTATGAAATTTAACCTAACATGAGCATTAACATAAACAACAAAACATGAAAATATGGCAAAAGATTTCTCTTTTTGTATTAAATATTACCTCAAGTGTAGAGGATGGTGAAGCTCTTGCAGCAGTCTAGGAGGGTTGCTTCCAAGCTTCTAGCTTTGCTCCTTTCTCTTTCTCCAAAGGGTGGAAATGGGCCAAAGGGGGCACTCAAATGTGAAAGTAGCTCAAGGGTGAGCTAGGGTTTCAAGAGTGATTTTGGCAGAGTAAGGGTGTGTTTGAGTGTGGATATGAAATGAGGGGCCTCCATCACCTGTTTATAGGTTTTTAGTGGTGGAGTGTTAGCCCATGGTTTTGGGAACCATATGGTTTAGGTCAGCTGCATAGGGTTTTTTCCTTCCTTTTTACGTCTTTTTACTTTTTTCTACTTTTTTATTCCCTTTTTAGAGGATTTTTGCTATTTTGGAGGAATTTTGGATTATATTGGGGCAAAAAAATGGGGTTTTTTGGCCTTTTGGAGGCTTTTTTAATCGGATTTTAGGGTTTTGGAGGCTTTTATGTTAGGAAATATGGACAAATGAGTCATGTAAAGGGGTAGATGACGTAGTGAGCACTTTTTTGGTGTTAACATAAAGAGAGACAAAGAACATAAAGAGATTGGAGGTTAGGAGTTTATAGAGTGAGAGAGATTTTGGGGTCAGTGGTTTAGAGGATAGAGAAATTGGGGGGTTAGGGGTTTAGAAAGACATCGAGAGGATGGGCGTTAGGTATTTAGGGAGAGAGATATAGAGAGATGGGGGGGTTAGCGGTTTAGAGATAGAGAGAGAGAGATATTGGGGGTTAAGGGTATGGAGAGAGAGACTGGTATTTAGGGGTTTGAATGGATAGATAAAGAGATATAGAATGGAGGCTAGAGGTTTATAGAGAGTGGGAAAGATTGATGGTTATGAGTTTGGAAAGAGAGATTGTGGGTTAGGGGCTAAGAAAGAGAAAAGGAGGGATATTAGGGGTTAGGATTTAGAGAGAGACAGAGAGAGACATTATGGTTTATGGCTTTAGAGAGAGAGATATTGGGGGTTAAGGATTTAGATAGAGAAATATTGGGGATTAGGGGTTTAGAGGTTTCGATAGATAGAGAGAGGGAGAGAGGGAGAGAGAATGGTGGCTAGGGGTTTAGAGAGAGAGAGAGAGAGGAAATTGGGTATTAGTGGTTCAGAGAGAGAGAGAGAGATTGGGTATTAGCGGTTTAGAGGGATAGAGAGAGAGAATATGGTTTAGAGAGAGAGAGAGATTGGAGGTTAGAGATTAGAGAGAGAGAGGGAGAGATAGATAGATTGGGGGGTATGGTATTAAGTGTTGAGAGAGAGAGAGAGATTGGGGGTTAATAGGGGTTTAAAGAGAGAGAAGTTGGGGTTTACGGGTTTAGAGAGAGAGAGAGAGAAAGAGAGAGATTGAGGAATAGTGGTTGCAAGAGTGAGATAGAGAGGCTAGGGGTTTAGAGAGAGAGATATTAGGGGTTAGGGGTTGAGCGAGAGAGAGATATTTGAGGTTATATTTTTAGAGAGAGATTGAAGGTTAGGGGTTTAGAGAGAGAGAGAGAATGAGATATATTTGCGATTATGGTTTAAAATAGAGAGATATTGGGGGTTTACAGAGAGATAGAGGGATTTGGGGTTAGGTGTTTATAGAGAGAGAGTTTTTTTGGTTAGGGGTTTAGATGGAGAGAGAGAGATTGGAGGTTATGGGTTTAGCGAGAGAGATAAAGATATTGGGGATGAGAGGTTTAGAGAGAGAGAGCAATTTGAGGTTAGGGTTTAAGAGGGATAGACTGATTGGGGGTTAGGTGTTTATAGAGAAAGAGAGATAGTAAAATGGAGAGAGATTGAGGGTTATGGGTTTAGATGGAGAGAGGGTAAGAGAGTGAGAGAGAGATTGGGGGTTAGTAGTTTAGAGAGAGAGAGAGAGAGAGAGAGAGATTGTAGGTTAAGGGTTTACAGAGGGAAAGAGAGATTGTCATTGGAAGTTATGGGTTGAGAGAGAGAGAGAGAGAGAGAGGAGAGGGGGGGGTGAGGGGTAGGAAGGTGCAGAGTGGGGGTTTGGGGGAGAGAGAGAGAGAGAGATTTAGGGGTTTAGAGAGGGGAGAGTGAGATTAGGATTTAGGGGTTTAGAGAGAGAGAGGGAAACAAAGAGATAGATATTAGGGGTTAGTGATTCACCAAGAGAGATTTGATGTTAGGGTTTTAGAGAGAGAGTGAGGTGGCCATGGATTTAAAGAAATATATAGATTATGGATTAGGTGTTTAAAGAAATCGAGAGATTAGGGTTAGGGGTTTAGATAGATAGATAGATAGAGTGATTGTGGACTAGGGGTTTAGAGATAGAAGTTGGATGTTAGTGGCTTAGAGAGAGAGAGAGGATGAGAGAGGTTGGAGGATAAGTGTTTAGAGAGATTTTGGGGTGTTAGGTGTTTAGAGAGAGATACAAGGACTCGGTATTAGGGGTTTAGAGAGAAAGAGAGAATTAGGGTTTGGGGTTTGGGGTTTTGGGGTTATATTAATATAGAGAGAGAGAGGGAGAGAGAGATTACAAATTAGGGGTTTAGAGAGAGAGAGAAAGAAAGAGAGACCATAAGGGGTTAAGGGTTTAGAGAGAGAGACAGAGAGAGAGTTTGGAGGTCAGGGGTTTAGAGAGAGAGAGAGAGAGATTGGGGGTTAGTGGTTTAAATAAATAGATATTGAGGGTTAGGGGTTTGCATGGAGATAGTGAGGATGGGGGTTATGGTGTTTAGAGAGAAAGAGAGAGAGAGAGATTAGTGGTCAAGGGTTTAGAGAGAGAGATATTGGAGGTTAGAGGTTTAGAGATAGAGA
The DNA here is from genome assembly GCA_027924585.1 of Larix kaempferi. NCBI lineage: Eukaryota > Viridiplantae > Streptophyta > Pinopsida > Pinales > Pinaceae > Larix > Larix kaempferi. The sequence goes on along the minus strand of BSBM01000960.1, from coordinate 6,279,407 downwards.
GAGATTGGGGGTTAGGGCTAGAGAGAGAGAGAGGTTGGTGGTTAGGAGTTTAGATTGATAGAGAGAGAGAGAGCTAGAGATTGGGGGTTAGAGTTTTGTAGAGAGAGGGAGAGATTGACAATTAGATGTCTAGAAAGAGATATTGTGGGTTAGGGGATAAGAGAGAGAGAGAGAGAGAGAGAGAGATTGGGGGTTAGAGGTTCAGAAATATACAGAGAGAGAAAGAGAGATTGAGGGTTAGGGTTTAAGAGATAGAGATAATGGGGAGTTAGGGATTTCGATAGAAAGAGATTGAGGATTAGTGGTTTAAATAAAAAGAGAGACATATTGGTGGTTAGAGGTTTAGATAGACAAAGAGAAAGAGATAGGTGTTTAGAGAGAGGGAGAGATATTGGCGGTTAGGGGTTTAGAGAGAGAGAGAGAGAGGAGAGAGAGAGAGAGAGGAGGTTTAGGGTTTAGAGAGAGAGATTGGGTGTTAACAATTTAGAGAGAGAGAGAGAGAGATTAGAGTTATGGGTTTTTGAGAGAGAGAGAGAGAGAGAGAGAGAGAGATTGGGGGTTATTGGATTTAGACAGACATAGAGAGAGGGAGAGAGATTCAAGGTTAGGGGTTTAGAGGGAGAGATATATTGGGGGTTAACGGTTTAGAGAGATAGATATTTTGGGTTAGGGGTTTAGAGAGGGGGAGAGAGATTGGGGGATAGATAGAGAGATTGATTGGGGGTTATAGGGTTAGAGAGAGAGAGAGACATAGATTTATGGTTAGGGGTTTAGAGAGAGATTTTGGGATAGGGGTTGACACACACATAGATAGAGAGAGAGAGAGAGAGAGAGAAAGAGAGAGAGAGAGAGAGAGAGAGAGAGAGAGAGAGATTTGATGTTAGGGGATTAGAGAGAGAGATAAACATAGAAATACAGAGGGTGGAGGTTAGGTATTCATAGAGAGGGGGGGTAGGGGTAGGTGGGTGAGGAGTGGGGGTTTGCGGAGGAAAAGAGAGAGAGAGAGAGAGAGAGAGGGCTAAAGGTTTACAGAGAGGACATAATGGGGGTCAGGGATTTAGAGAGAGACATACATAGATGTAGGGTTAGGGGGTTTAGAGAGTGAATGGGGGCTAGGGTTTGAGGAGAGATAGAGATATTCGATGTTAGGACACGGGGGAGAGAGAGAGATCTTCGATGTTAGGGCATGGGAGAGAGAGAGAGATACATAAATAGAGAGATTAAGGGTTAGGTTTTTAGAGAGAGGGAGATTGGGGGATAGTGGTGGAGAGAGAGAGATTGGGGGTTAGGGGGTTTAGAGAGACATTAGTGTTTAGGAGTTTAGAGAGAGAGAGAGAGATTGGAGATTAGTGAAAGAGATTGATTGGGTGTTAGGGGTTTATAGAGAGAGAGATAAAAATAGGGATACTGGGGGTTACAAGTTTAGAGGGAGAGAAAGAAAGAGAGATATTGGAGGTAACGTTTTTAGAGAGAGAGAGAGAGAGAGATTGGAGGTTAGGGGTTTTGATAGAGAGAGATTGTAGGCTAGGGGTTGAGAGAGAGAGAGAGAGGGAGAGAGAGAGAGAAATATTGGGGTTCAGGGATTTAGAGAGATAGAGATTGGGAGTTAATAGGGGTTTTAGAGAGAGACAGGGCGTAGTATAATTGATATGTGGGGGGTGGGAACGAGATAGAGAGGTGGTCAGGGGTAGGTGGGTGTAGAGTGGGGGTTTTGGGGAGAGAGAGAGAGAGAGAGAATGGGGGTTAGGCGTTTAGATAGATAACGCAATATTAGGGTTTAGGGGTTTAGAGAGAGAGAAAGAAAAAGACAGATTAGGGTGTTAGAGGGTTAGAGAGAGAGACTGGGTGTTAATGGTTTAGAGAGGGAGAGATAGGGAGTAGGGGTTTAACAAAATAGAGAGGTTGGGGGGTTATAGGTTTAATCAGATAGGGATATTAGGGGTTAGGGGTTTAGATAGATAGATAGAGATAGAGGGAGAGAGATATATATATTAGGGATTAGGGGTTGAGAGAGAGAGAGAGATTGGATGTTAGTGGCTTGGATAGATAAATAGAGAGAGAGAGAGAGAGAGAAAGATAGAAAGAAAGGGGGGTTACAGGTTATAGAGAGAGAGAAAGATTGGGGTTAGGATTTGAGAGACAGAGAGACATTGGGGGTCACATGTTTATATAGATAGAGAGATAAAGAGAGACAAAGACATAAAAAGATTGGAGGTTAGGGTTTATAGAGTGAGAGAGATTTTGGGTTAGTGGTTTAGAGATAGATAAATTGGGGGTTAGGGGTTTAGAAAGACATCGAGAGGATGGGGGTTAGGTATTTAGGGAGAGAGATATAAAGAGATGGGGGGTTAGGGGTTTAGAGAGAGAGAGAGAGATATTGGGGGTTAAGGGTATGGAGAGAGAGACTTGGTATTTAGGGGTTTGAATGGATAGATAAAGAGATATAGAATGGAGGCTAGAGGTTTATAGAGAGTGGGAAAGATTGATGGTTATGAGTTTGGAAAGAGAGATTGTGGGTTAGGGGATAAGAAAGAGAAAATGAGGGATATTAGGGGTGAGGATTTAGAGAGAGACAGAGAGAGACATTATGGTTTATGGCTTTAGAGAGAGAGATATTCGGGGATAAGGATTTAGATAGAGAAATATTGGGGATTGGGGGTTTAGATAAAGAGACAAAGATTGGGGTTTAGAGGTTTCGATAGATAGATAGAGGAAGAGAGGGAGAGAGAATGGTGGTTAGGGGTTTAGAGAGATAGATAGAGAGAGAGAGAAATTGGGGTATTAGCGGTTCAGAGAGAGAGAGATTGGGTATTAGTAGTTTAGAGGGATAGAGAAAGAGAGATTGCAGGTTAGAGATTAGAGAGAGAGAGGGAGAGATAGATAGATTGGGGGTATGGTATTAAGTGTTTAGAGAGAGAGAGATATTGGTGGTTAATAGGGGTTTAAAGAGAGAGAAGTTGGGGTTTATGGGGTTTAGAGAGAGAGAGAGAAAGAGAGAGATTGAGGAATAGTGGTTGCAAGAGTGAGATAGAGAGGCTAGGGGTTTAGAGAGAGAGATATTGGGGGTTAGGGGTTGAGAGAGAGAGAGATATTGGAGGTTATGGTTTTTAGAGAGAGAGATTGGAAGGTTAGGGGTTTAGAGAGAGAGAGATAGAAGGAGATATATTTGCAATTATGGGTTTAAAGAGAGAGATATTGGGGGTTTACAGAGAGATAGAGGGATTTGGGGTTATGTGTTTATAGAGAGAGAGAGTTTTCTTGTTAGGGGTTTTAGAGGGAGGGGAGAGAGATTGGGGGTTATGGGTTTAGCGAGAAAGATAAAGATATGGGGATGAGATGTTTAGAGAGAGAGAGTGATTTGAGGTTAGGGGTTTAGAGGGAGAGACTGATTAGGGGGTTAGGTGTTTATAGAGAAAGAGAGATAGTAAAATGGAGAGACATTGAGGGTTATGGGTTTAGATGGAGAGAGGGTAAGAGAGTGAGAGAGAGATTGGGGGTTAGCAGTTTAGAGAGAGAGAGAGAGAGAGATTGTAGGTTAAGGGTTTAGAGAGGGAGAGAGATATTGTCATTGGAAGTTATGGGTTGAGAGGGAGAGAGAGAGAAAGAGATTGGAGGTTATGGGTTAAGAGAGAGAGAGAGAGAGAGGTTGGGGGGAGAATGAGATAGAGAGGGGGTGAGGGGTAGGAAGGTGCGGAGTGGGGGTTTGGGGGAGAGAGAGAGAGAGACAGAGAGAGAGATTTAGGGGTTTAGATAGGGAGAGTGAGATTAGGATTTAGGGGTTTAGAGAGAGAGAGAGGGAAACAAAGAGATAGATATTAGGGGTTAGCGATTCATCGAGAGAGATTTGATGTTAGGGGTTTAGAGAGAGAGAGAGGTGGCCAGGGATTTAAATAAATATACAGATTATGGATTAGGGGTTTAAAGAAATCGAGAGATTAGGGTTAGGGGTTTAGATAGATAGATAGATAGAGTGATTGGGGATTAGGGGTTTAGAGAGAGAAGTTGGATGTTAGTCGCTTAAAGAGAGAGAGAGGATGGGAGAGGTTGGGGGATAAGTGTTTAGAGAGGTTTTGGGTGTTAGGGGTTTAGAGGGAGATACAAGGACTCGATATTAGGGGTTTAGAGAACAAGAGAGAATTAGGGTTTGGGGTTTAGAGAGATAGATTATGAGTTAGGGGTTTAGAGAGAGAGAGAGAGAAAGAGAGACATAACGGGTTAATGGTTTATATATATATAGAGAGAGAGTTTGGAGGTCAGGGGTTTAGAGAGAGAGAGAGATTGGGGGTTAGTGGTTTAAATAAAGAGATATTGAGGGTTAGGGGTTTGCATGGAGATAGTGAGGATGGGGGTTAGGTGTTTAGAGAGAAACAGAGAGAGAGATTAGTGGTCAAGGGTTTAGAGAGAGAGATATTGAGGGTTAGAGGTTTAGAGAGAGAGAGAGAGAGATTGGGGGTTAGGGATAGAGAGAGAGAGGTTGGTTGTTAGGAGTTTAGATTGATAGAGAGAGAGAGATAGAGATTGGGGGTTAGAGTTTTGTAGAGAGAGGGAGAGATTGGTGACTAGATTGCTAGAAAGAGATATTGTGGGTTAGGTGATAAGAGAGAGAGAGAGAGAGAGAGAGATTGGGGGTTAGAGGTTCAGAAATATACAGAGAGAGAGAGAGAGAGAGAGATTGAGGGTTAGGGTTTAAGAGATAGAGATATTGGGAGTTAGGGATTTCGATCGAAAGAGATTGGGGATTAGTGGTTTAAATAAAAAGAGAGACATATTGGTGGTTAGAGGTTTAGATACACAAAGAGAAAGAGATAGGTGTTTAGAGAGAGGGAGAGATAATGGCGGTTAGGGGTTTAGAGAGAGAGAGAGGTGTAGGGTTTAGAGAGATAGATTGGGTGTTAACAATTTAGAGAGAGAGAGAGAGAGAGCAGACTTATGGATTTTGAGAGAGAGAGAGAGAGAGAGAGAGAGATTGGGGGTTATGGATTTAGACAGACATAGAGAGAGGGAGAAAGATTGAAGATTAGGGGTTTAGAGGGAGAGAGATATTGGGGGTTAAGGGTTTAGAGAGATAGATATTTTGGGTTAGGGGTTTAGAGTTTGAGAAATATTTTGGGTTAGGGGTTTAGATAGTTATATATAGAGATTCGTGGTTAGAGGTTTAGAGAGAGGGAGAGAGATTGGAGGTTAGAGAGAGAGATTGATTGGGGGTTATAGGGTTAGAGAGAGAGAGAGAGATTTGTGGTCAGGGGTTTAGAGGGAGATTGGGGGATAGGGGTTGACACACCACACACATATAGAGAGAGAGAGAGAGAGAGCGAGAGAGATTTGATCTTAGGGGATTAGAGAGAGAGATGAACATAGAAAATAGAGAGGGGTGGAGGTTAGGTATTCAGAGAGAGGGGGGGTAGCGGTAGGTGGGTGAGGAGTGGGGTTTTGCGGAGGAAAAGAGAGAAAGAGAGAGAGAGAGAGATAGAGGGCTATAGGTTTAGAGAGAGACATAATGGGGGTTAGGGATTTAGAGAGAGACAGAGATAGATATAGGGTTAGGGGTTTAGAGAGTGAATGGGGCTAGGGTTTAAGAGAGATAGAGATATTCAATGTTAGGAAATGGGGGAGAGAGAAAGATCTTCGATGTTAGGGCATGGGAGAGAGAGAGAGATACATAACTAGAGAGATTGAGGGTTAGGTTTTTAGAGAGAGGGAGATTGGGGGATAGTGGTTTAGAGAGAGAGATTGGGGGTTTGGGGTTTAGAGAGACATTAGTGTTTAGGAGTTTAGAGAGAGAGAGAGAGATTGGAGATTAGTGAAAGAGATTGATTGGGTGTTAGGGGTTTAGAGAGAGATAAAAGGATTAGATATTAGGGGTTTAGAGAGAGAAAAATTAGGGGTTAGGTTTTTAGATATACTAAGAGTTATTGGGGGTCAGGGCTTTAGAGAGAGAGAGATTGGTGATTTGACATTTAAAGAGATAAAGAGAGTGAGTGAGAGAGAGAGGAGACTAGGGTTTAGTGGTTTAGATAGAGAGAGGAAGATAGAGAGAAAGGGCGTTACAGGTTATAGAGAGAGAGATAGATTGGGGGTTAGGATATGAGAGACAGAGAGACACCGGGGGGTCACATGTTTATATAGATAGAGAGATAAAGAGAGACAAAGACATAAAAAGATTGGAGTTTAGGGGTTTATAGAGTGAGAGAGATTTTGGGTTAGTGGTTTAGAGATAGAGAAATTGGGGTTTAGGGGTTTAGAAAGACATAGAGAGGATGGGGGTTAGGTATTTAGGGAGAGGAGATATAGAGAGATGGGGGGTTAGGGGTTTAGAGATAGAGAAAGAGATATTGGGGGTTAAAGGTATGGAGAGAGAGACTGGTATTTAGGGTTTTGAATGGATAGATAAAGAGATAGAGAATGGAGGCTAGAGGTTTATAGAGAGTGGGGAAAGATTGATGGTTATGAGTTTGGAAAGAGAGATTGTGGGTTAGGGGATAAGAAAGAGAAAAGGAGGGATATTAGGTTTTAGGATTTAGAGAGAGACAAAAAGAGAGATTATGGTTTATGGTTTTAGAGAGAGAGATATTGGGGGGTTAAGGATTTAGATAGAGAAATATTGGGGATTAGGGGTTTAGATAAAGAGACAAAGATTGGGGTTTAGAGGTTTGGATAGATAGAGAGAGGGAGAGAGGGAGAGAGAATGGTGGTTAGGGGTTTAGAGAGAGAGAGAGAGAGAGAGAGAGAGAGAGAAATTGGGGTATTAGTAGTTCAGAGAGAGAGAGAGATATTGGGTATTAGCGGTTTAGAGCGATAGAGAGAGAGAATATGGTTTAGAGAGAGAGAGATTGGAGGTTAGATATTAGAGAGAGAGAGGGAGAGATAGATAGATTGAGGGTATGGTATTAAGTGTTTAGAGAGAGAGAGATATTGGGGGTTCATAGGGGTTTTAAAGAAAGAGAAGTTGGGGTTTATGGGTTTAGAGAGAGAGAGAGAAAGAGAGAGCTTGAGGAATAGTGGTTTGCAAGAGTGAGATAGAGATGCTAGGGGTTTAGAGCGAGATATTGGGGGTTAGGGGTTGAGAGAGAGAGAGATATTGGAGGTTATATTTTTAGAGAGAGAGATTGAAGGTTAGGGTTTAGAGAGAGAGAGATAGAAGGAGATATATTTGCGATTACGGGTTTAAAGATAGAGATATTGGGGTTTAAAGAGAGATAGAGGGATTTGGGGTTAGGTGTTTATAGAGAGAGAGTTTTTTGGGTTAAGGGTTTAGAGGAGGGAGAGAGATTGGGGGTTATGGGTTTAGTAAGAGAGATAAATATATTGGGGATGACAGGTTTAGAGAGAGAGAGCGATTTTAGGTTAGGGGTTTAGAGGGAGAGACTGATTGGGGGTTAGGTGTTGATAGAGAAAGAGAGATAGTAAAATGGAGAGAGAATGAGGGTTATGGGTTTAGATGGAGAGAGGGTAAGAGAGTGGAGAGAGAGATTGCGGGTTGGCAGTTTAGAGAGAGAGAGAGAGAGAGAGAGAGAGAGAGAGAGAGATTGTAGGTTAAGGGTTTAGAGAGGGAGAGAGAGATTGTCATTGGAAGTTATGGGTTGAGAGAGAGAGAGAGAGAGGGAGAGATTGGAGGTTATGGGTTAAGAGAGAGAGAGAGAGAGAGGTTGGGGGGAGAATGAGATAGAAAGGGGGGCGAGGGGTAGGAAGGTTGCAGAGTGGTAGTTTGGGGTAGAGTGGGCGTTTGGGGGGAGAGAGAGAGAGAGAGACAGATTTAGGGGTTTAGAGAGGGAGAGAGAGATTAGGATTTAGGCATTTAGAGAGAGAGAGAGGTGGCAAGGGATTTAAAGAAATATAGAGGTTATGGATTAGGGGTTTAGAGAAATCGAGAGATTAGGGTTAGGGGTTTAGATAGATAGATAGATAGAGTGATTGGGGATTAGGGGTTTAGAGAGAGAAGTTGGATGTTAGTGGCTTAGAGAGAGAGAGAGGATGAGAGAGGTTGGGGGACAAGTGTTTAGAGAGATTTTGGGTGTTAGGGGTTTAGAGAGAGATACAAGGGACTCGGTATTAGGGGTTTAGAGAGAAAGAGAGAATTAGGGTTTGGGGTTTGGGGTTTTGGGTTTACATTAAGATAGAGAGAGAGAGGGAGAGAGAGAGAGAAAGAGAGACATAAGGGGTTAAGGGTTTAGAGAGAGAGAGTGCGAGAGAGAGAGTTTGGAGGTCAGGGGTTTAGAGAGAGAGAGAGAGAGATTGGGGGTTAGTGGTTTAAATAAAGAGATATTGAGGGTTAGGGGTTTACATGGAGATAGTGAGGATGGGGGTTAGGTGTTTAGAGAGAAAGAGAGAGAGAGAGATTAGTGGTCAAGGGTTTAGAGAGAGAGATATTGGGGGTTAGAGGTTTAGAGAGAGAGAGAGATTGGGGGTTAGGGCTAGAGAGAGAGAGGTTGGTGGTTAGGAGTTTAGATTGATAGAGAGAGAGAGAGCTAGAGATTGGGGGTTAGAGTTTTGTAGAGAGAGGGAGAGATTGGTGATTAGATGTCTAGAAAGAGATATTGTGGGTTAGGCGATAAGAGAGAGAGAGAGAGAGATTAGGGGTTAGAGGTTCATAAATATATATATATATAGAGAGAGAGAGAGATATTGAGGGTTAGGGTTTAAGAGATAGAGATATTGGGAGTTAGGTATTTCGATAGAAAGAGATTGGGGATTAGTGGTTTCAATAAAAAGAGAGACATATTGGTGGTTAGAGATAAGTGTTTAGAGAGAGGGAGATATATTGGCGGTTAGTGGTTTAGAGAGAGAGAGAGAGGGACAGAGTTATGGGTTTTTGAGAGAGAGAGAGAGAGAGAGAGAGAGAGAGAGAGAGAGAGATTGGGGGTTATGGATTTAGACAGACATAGAGAGAGGGAGAGAGATTGAAGGTTAGGGGTTTAGAGGGAGAGAGATATTGGGGGTTAAGGGTTTAGAGAGATAGATATTTTGGGTTAGGGGTTTAGAGAGAGAGAAATATTTTGGGTTAGGGGTTTAGAGAGTTATATATAGAGATTGATGGTTAGGGGTTTAGAGAGAGGGAGAGAGATTGGAGGTTAGAGAGAGAGATTTATTGGGCGTTATAGGTTTAGAGGGAGAGATAGAGAGAGAGAGATAAAGAGAGAGAGAAAGAGAGAGAGAGAGAGAGAGAGAGATATTTGATGTTAGGGGATTAGAGAGTTATATATAGAGATTGGTGGTTAGGGGTTTAGAGAGAGGGAGAGAGATTGGAGGTTAGAGAGAGAGATTGATTGGGCGTTATAGGTTTAGGGAGAGAGAGAGAGAGAGGGAGAGAAAGAGAGAGAGAGAGAGAGAGAGAGAGAGAGAGATTTGATGTTAGGGGATTAGAGAGAGAGATGGACATAGAAATAGAGAGGGTGGAGGTTTGGTATTCAGAGAGAGGGGGGGTAGGGGTAGGTGGGTGAGGAGTGGGGTTTTGGGGAGGCAAAGAGATAGATAGAGAGAGAGGGCTACAGGTTTAGAGAGAGACATAATGGGGGTTAGGGATTTAGAGAGAGACAGAGATAGATATAGGGTTAGGGTTTGAGAGAGATAGAGATATTCAATGTTGGGACATGGGGGAGAGAGAGAGATCTTCGATGTTAGGGCATGGGAGAAAGAGAGAGATACATAAATAGAGAGATTGAGGGTTAGGTTTTTAGAGAGAGGGAGATTGGGGAATAGTGGTTTAGAGAGAGAGATTGTGGGCTTGGGGTTTAGAGAGACTTTAGTGTTTAGGAGTTTAGAGAGAGTGAGGGAGATTGGAGATTAGTGAAAGAGATTGATTGGGTGTTAGGGGTTGAGAGAGAGAGAGATAAAAATAGGGATATTGGGGGTTACAGTTTTAGAGGGAGAGAAAGAAAGAAAGATATTGGAGGTAAGGTTTTTAGAGAGAGAGAGAAAGATTGGAGGTTAGGGGTTTATAGAGAGAGAGAGAGAGAGAAATATTCATGTTCGGGGATTTGGAGAGATAGAGATTGGGAGTTAATAGGGGTTTAGAGAGAGAGTGGGGGTAGTATAAATGATTGGTGGGGGCAGAAACGAGATAGAGAGGTGGACAAGGGTAAGTGGGTGTAGAGTGGGGGTTTCACGGAGAGAGAGAGAGAGAGAGAATGGGGGTTAGGGGTTTAGATAGATAAAGCAATATTAGGGTTTAGGGGTTTAGAGAGAGAGAAAGAAAAAGAGAGATTAGGGGTTAGTGGGTTAGAGAGAGAGACTGGGTGTTAATGGTTTTAGAGAGGGAGAGATAGAGATAGGGGGTAGGGGTTTAAAAAAAGAGAGAGGTTGGGGGTTATACGTTTAATGAAATAGGGATATTACGGGTTAGGGGTTTAGATAGATAGATAGCGAGAGAGGGAGAGAGATATATATATTAGGGATTAGGGGTTGAGAGAGAGAGAGGGAGAGATACAGAGAGAGAGAGATTAGATGTTAGCGGCTTTGATAGATAAATAGAGAGAGAGAGAGAGAAAGAGAGAGGTTGGGGGTTATACGTTTAATGAAATAGGGATATTACGGGTTAGGGGTTTAGATAGATAGATAGCGAGAGAGGGAGAGAGATATATATATTAGGGATTAGGGGTTGAGAGAGAGAGAGGGAGAGATACAGAGAGAGAGAGATTAGATGTTAGCGGCTTTGATAGATAAATAGAGAGAGAGAGAGAGAAAGAGAGAGGTTGGGGGTTAAGTGTTTGGGGAGAGAGATATTGGGTTTTAGGGGTTTAGAGAGAGATAAAAGGATTGGATATTAGGGGTTTAGAGAGACAAAAATTAGGGGTTAGGTTTTTAGATATACCAAGAGTTATTGGGGGTTAGGGGTTTAGAGAGAGAGAGATTGGTGATTTGACATTTAAGGAGATAAAGAGAGTGAGTGAGAGAGAGAGAGACTAGGGTTTAGTGGTTTAGATAGAGAGAGAAAGGGGGTTACAGGTTATAGAGAGAGAGAGAGATTGGGGTTAGGATTTGAGAGATAGAAAGACACTGGAGGTCATATGTTTATATAGATTGAGAGATAAAGAGAGAGAAAGACATAAAGAGATTGAAGGTTAGGGGTTTATAGAGTGAGAGAGATTTTGGGTTAGTGGTTTAGAGATAGAGAAATTGGGGGTTAGCGCTTTAGAAAGACATAGAGAGGATGGGGGTTAGGTATTTAGGGATAGAGATATAGAGAGATGGGGGGGTTAGGGGTTTAGAGAGAGAGAGAGAGAGATATTGGGGGTTAAATGTATGGAGAGAGAGACTTTTATTTAGGGGTTTAAATGGATAGATAAAGAGATATAGAACGGAGGCTAGATGTTTATAGAGAGTGGGAAAGATTGATGGTTATGAGTTTGGAAAGAGAGATTGCGGGTTAGGGGATAAGAAAGAGAAAAGGAGGGATATTAGGGGTTAGGATTTAGAGAGAGACAGAGAGAGAGATTATGGTTTATGGCTTTAGAGAGAGATATATTGGGGGTTAAGGATTTAGATAGAGAAATATTGGGGATTAGGGGTTTAGATAAAGAGACAAAGATTGGGGTTTAGAGGTTTCAATAGATAGAGAGAGGGAGAGAGGGAGAGAGAATGGTCATTAGGGGCTTAGAGAGAGAGGGCGAGAAATTGGGTATTAGCGGTTCAAAGAGAGAGAGAGAGAGAGATTGGGTATTAGCAGTTTAGAGGGATAGAGAAAATATGGTTTAGAGAGAGAGAGAGGGAGAGATAGATAGATTGGGGGTATGCTATTAAGTGTTTAGAGAGAGAGAGAGATCGGGTATTAGCGGTTTAGAGGGATAGAGAAAATATGGTTTAGAGAGAGAGAGATTGGAGGTTAGAGATTAGAGAGAGAGAGGGAAAGATAGATAGATTGGGAGTATGATATTAAGTGTTTAGAGAGAGAGAGAGAGACTGGGGCTTGATAGGGGTTTAAAGAGAGAGAAGCTGGTGTTTACGGGTTTAAAGAGAGAGAGAGAGAAAGAGAGAGATTGAGGAATAGTGGTTGCAAGAGTGAGATAGAGAGGCTAGGGTTTAGAGAGAGAGATATTGGAGGTTAGGGGTTGAGAGAGAGAGAGATATTGGAGGTTATATTTTTATAGAGAGAGATTGAAGGTTAGGGGTTTAGAGAGAGAGAGATAGAAGGAGATATATTTGCGATTATGGGTTTAAAGGAAGAGATATTGGGGTTTACAGAGAGATAGAGGGATTTGGGGTTAGGTGTTTATAGAAAGAGATTTTTCTGGTTACGGGTTTCAAGGGAGGGAGAGAGATTGGGGGTTATGGGTTTAGCAAGAGAGATAAAGATATTGGGGATGAGAGGTTTAGAGAGAGAGAGCGATTTGAGGTTAGGGGTTTAGAGGGAGAGACTGATTGGGGGTTAGGTGTTTATAGAGAAAGAGAGATAGTAAAATGGAGAGAGAATGAGGGTTATGGGTTTAGATGGAGAGAGGGTAAGAGAGTGAGAGATAGATTGCGGGTTAGCAGTTTAGAGAGAGAGAGAGAGAGAGAGAGATTGTAGGTTAAGGGTTTAGAGAGGGAGAGAGAGATTGTCATTGGAAGTTATGGGTTGAGAGAGAGAGAGAGAGAGACGGAGAGATTGGAGGTTATGGGTTAAGAGAGAGAGAGAGAGAGAGGTTGGGGCGAGAATGAGATAATGAGGGGGTGAGGGGTAGGAAGGTGCAGAGTGGCGGTTTGGGGTAGAGTGGGAATTTGGGGGAGAGAGAGAGAGAGACAGATTTAGGGGTTTAGAGAGGGAGAGTGACATTAGGATTTAAGCATTTAGAGAGAGAGAGAGGTGGCCAGGGATTTAAATAAATATAAAGGTTTTGGATGAGGGGTTTAAAGAAATCGAGAGATTAGGGATAGGGGTTTTTTATAGATAGATAGATAGAGTGATTGGGGATTAGGGGTTTAGAGAGAGAAGTTGGATGTTAGTGGCTTAGAGAGAGAGAGAGGATGAGAGAGGTTGGGGGACAAGTGTTTAGAGAGATTTTGGGTGTTAGGGGTTTAGAGAGAGATACAAGGACTCGGTATTAGGGGTTTAGAGAGAAAGAGAGAATTAGGGTTTCTGGTTTGGGGTTTTGGGTTTACATTAAGATAGAGAGAGAGAGGGAGAGAGAGAGAGAAAGAGAGACATAACGGGTTAAGGGTTTAGAGAGAGAGCGAGAGAGAAACAGAGTTTGGAGGTCGGGGGTTTAGAGAGAGAGAGAGAGAGAGATTGGGGGTTAGTGGTTTAAATAAAGAGATATTGAGGGTTAGGGGTTTACATGGAGATAGTGAGGATGGGGGTTAGGTGTTTAGAGAGAAAGAGAGAGAGAGAGATTAGTGGTCAAGGGTTTAGAGAGAGAGATATTGGGGGTTAGAGGTTGAGAGAGAGAGAGAGAGATTGGGGGTTAGGGCTAGAGAGAGAGAGGTTGATGGTTAGGAGTATAGATTGATAGAGAGAGAGAGAGCTAGAGATTGGGGGTTAGAGTTTTGTAGAGAGATGGAGAGATTGGTGATTAGATGTCTAGAAAGAGATATTGTGGGTTAGGCGATAAGAGAGAGAGAGAGAGAGATTGGGGGTTAGAGGTTCAGAAATATACAGAGAGAGAGAGAGAGGGGGAGTTTGAGGGTTAGGGTTTAAGAGATAAAGATATTGGGAGTTAGGTATTTCGATAGAAAGAGATTGGGGATTAGTGGTTTAAATAAAAAGAGAGACATATTGGTGGTTAGAGATAAATTTTTAGAGAGAGGGAGATATATTGGCTATTAGTGGTTTAGAGAGAGAGAGAGAGGGACAGAGTTATGGGTTTTTAAGAGAGAGAGAGAGAGAGAGATTGGGGGTTATGGATTTAGACAGACATAGAGAGAGGGAGAGAGATTGAAGGTTAGGGGTTTAGAGGGAGAGAGATATTGGGGGTTAAGGGTTTAGAGAGATAGATATTTTGGGTTAGGGGTTTAGAGAGAGAGAAATATTTTGGGTTAGGGGTTTAGAGAGTTATATATAGAGATTGGTGGTTAGGGGTTTAGAGAGAGGGAGAGAGATTTGAGGTTAGAGAGAGAGATTGATTGGGCGTTATAGGTTTAGAGAGAGATAGAGAGAGAGAGAGATTTGTGGTCAAGTGTTTAGGGAGAGATTGGGGGATAGGGGTTGACACACACATAGATAGAGAGAGAGAGAGAAAGAGAGAGAGAGAGAGAGAGAGAGAGAGAGATTTGATGTTAGGGGATTAGAGAGAGAGATGAACATAGAAATAGAGAGGGTGGAGGTTAGGTATTCAGAGAGAGGGGGGGTAGGGGTAGGTGGATGAGGAGTGGGGTTTTGTGGAGGCAAAGAGATCAAGAGAGAGAGAGAGGGCTACAGGTTTAGAGAGAGACATAATGGGGTTTAGGGATTTAGAGAGAGACAGAGATAGATATAGGGTTAGGGTTTGAGAGAGATAGAGATATTCAATGTTGGGACATGGGGGGAGAGAGAGAGATCTTCGATGTTAGGGCATGGGAGAGAGAGAGAGATACATAAATAGAGAGATTGAGGGTTAGGTTTTTAGAGAGAGGGAGATTGGGGGATAGTGGTTTAGAGAGAGAGATTGTGGGTTTGGGGTTTAGAGAGACATTAGTGTTTAGGAGTTTAGAGAGAGAGAGAGAGATTGGAGATTAGTGAAAGAGATTGAAAGGGGTGTTAGGGGGTTGAGAGAGAGAGAGATAAAAATAGGGATACTGGGGGTTACGGTTTGAGAGTGAGAGAAAGAAAGAGAGATATTGGAGGTAAGGTTTTTAGAGAGAGAGAGAAAGATTGGAGGTTAGGGGTTTTGAGAGAGAGAGACTGTAGGTTAGGGGTTTAGAGAGAGAGAGAGAGAGAGAGAGAAATATTCGGGTTCGGGGATTTAGAGAGATAGAGATTGGGAGTTAATAGGGGTTTAGAGAGAGAGTGGGGGTAGTATAAATGATTGGTAGGGGCAGAAATGAGATAGAGAGCTGGACAAGGGTAGGTGGGTGTAGAGTGGGGGTTTCAGGGGGAGAGAGCGAGAGAGAATGGGGGTTAGGGGTTTAGATAGATAAAGCAATATTAGGGTTTAGGGGTTTAGAGAGAGAGAAAGAAAAAGAGAGATTAGGGGTTAATGGGTTAGAGAGAGAGACTGGGTGTTAATGGTTTAGAGAGGGAGAGATAGGGGGTAGGGGTTCAAAAAAATAGAGAGGTTGGGGGTTATAGGTTTAACGAAATAGGGATATTATGGGTTAGGGGTTTAGATAGATAGATAGCGAGAGAGGGAGAGAGATATATATATTAGGGATTAGGGGTTGAGAGAGAGAGAGGGAGAGATACAGAGAGAGAGATTAGATGTTAGTGGCTTTGATAGATAAATAGAGAGAGAGAGAGAGAAAGAGAGAGGTTGGGGGTTAAGTGTTTGGGGAGAGAGATATTGGGTTTTAGGGGTTTAGAGAGAGATAAAATGATTGGATATTAGGGGTTTAGAGAGACAAAAATTAGGGGTTAGGTTTTTAGATATACCAAGAGTTATTGGGGGTTAGGGGTTTAGAGAGAGAGAGATTGGTGATTTGACATTTAAAGAGATAAAGAGAGTGAGTGAGAGAGATAGAGACTAGGGTTTAGTGGTTTAGATAGAGAGAGAAAGGGGGTTATAGGTTATAGAGAGAGAGAGAGATTGGGGTTAGGATTTGAGAGACAGAGAGACACTGGGGGTCATATGTTTATATAGATTGAGAGATAAAGAGAGAGAAAGACATAAAGAGATTGGAGGTTAGGGGTTTATAGAGTGAGAGAGATTTTTGGTTAGTGGTTTAGAGATAGAGAAATTGGGGGTTAGAGGTTTAGAAAGACATAGAGAGGATGGGGGTTAGGTATTTAGGGATAGAGATATAGAGAGATGGGGGGTTAGGGGTTTAGAGAGAGAGAGAGAGAGATATTGGGGGTTAAGTTTATGGAGAGAGAGACTTTTATTTAGGGGTTTGAATGGATAGATAAAGAGATATAGAACGGAGGCTAGATGTTTATAGAGAGTGGGAAAGATTGATGGTTATGAGTTTGGAAAGAGAGATTGTGGGTTAGGGGATAAGAAAGAGAAAAGGAGGGATATTAGGGGTTAGGATTAAGAGAGAGACAGAGAGAGAGATTATGGTTTATGGCTTTAGAGAGAGAGATATTGGGGGTTAAGGATTTAGATAGAGAAATATTGGGGATTAGGGGTTTAGATAAAGAGACAAAGATTGGGGTTTAGAGGTTTCAATAGATAGAGAGAGAGAGAGGGAGAGAGAATGGTGGTTAGGGGCTTAGAGAGAGAGAGAGAGAGAGAGAGAGAGAAATTGGGTATTAGCGGTTCAGAGAGAGAGAGAGAGATTGGGTATTAGCGGTTTAGAGGGATAGAGAGAATATGGTTTAGAAAGAGAGAGATTGGAGGTTAGAGATTAGAGAGAGAGAGAGGGAGAGATAGATAGATTGCGGGTATGCTATTAAGTGTTTAGAGAGAGAGAGAGATTGGGTATTAGCGGTTTAGAGGGATAGAGAAAATATGGTTTAGAGAGAGAGAGATTGGAGGTTAGAGATTAGAGAGAGAGAGGGAGAGATAGATAGATTGGGGGTATGCTATTAAGTGTTTAGAGAGAGAGACAGACTGGGGGTTAATAGGGGTTTAAAGAGAGAGAAGTTGGGGTTTACGGGTTTAAAGAGAGAGAGAGAAAGAGAGAGATTGAGGAATAGTGGTTGCAAGAGTGAGATAGAGAGGCTAGGGTTTAGAGAGAGAGATATTGGAGGTTAGGGGTTGAGAGAGAGAGAGATATTGGAGGTTATATTTTTAGAGAGAGAGATTGAAGGTTAGGGGTTTAGAGAGAGAGAGATAGAAGGAGATATATTTGCGATTATGGGTTTAAAGGGAGAGATATTGGGGTTTACAGAGAGATAGAGGGATTTGGGGTTAGGTGTTTAGAGAGAGAGAGTTTTCTAGTTAGGGGTTTAGAGGGAGGGAGAGAGATTGGGGGTTATGGGTTTAGTGAGAGAGATAAAGATATTGGGGATGAGAGGTTTAGAGAGAGAGAGCGATTTGAGGTTAGGGGTTTAGAGGGAGAGACTGATTGGGGGTTAGGTGTTTATAGAGAAAGAGAAATAGTAAAATGGAGAGAGATTGAGGGTTATGGGTTTAGATGGAGAGAGGGTAAGAGAGTGAGAGAGAGATTGGGAATTAGCAGTTTCGAGAGAGAGAGAGAGATTGTAGGTTAAGGGTTTAGAGAGGGAGAGAGAGATTGTCATTGGAAGTTATGAGTTGAGAGAGAGAGAGAGAGAGAGAGAGAGAGAGAGAGAGAGGTTGGGGGGAGAATGAGATAGAGAGGGGGGTGAGGGGTAGGAAGGTGCAGAGTGGGGGTTCGAGGGAGAGAGAGAGAGAGAGAGATTTAGGGGTTTAGAGAGAGAGAGAGGTGGCCAGGGGTTTAAAGAAATATAGAGATTATGGATTAGGGGTTTAAAGAAATCGAGAGATTAGGGTTAGGCTTTTAGATAGATAGATAGATAGAGTGATTGGAGATTAGGGGTTTAGAGAGAGAAGTTGGATGTTAGTGGCTTAGAGAGAGAGAGAGAGGATGAGAGAGGTTGGGGGATAAGTGTTTAGAGAGATTTTGGGTGTTAGGGGTTTAGAGAGAGATACAAGGACTCGATATTAGGGTTTAGAGAGAAAGAGAGAATTAGGGTTTGGGGTTTGGGGTTTTGGGGTTACATTAAGATAGAGAGAGAGAAGGAGAGAGAGATTACGAGTTAGGGGTTTAGAGAGAGAGAGAGAGATTGGGGGTTAGTGGTTTAAATAAAAAGATATTGAGGGTCAGGGGTTTGCATGGAGATAGTGAGGATGGGGGTTAGGTGTTTAGAGAGAAAGAGAGAGAGAGAGATTAGTGGTCAAGGGTTTAGAGAGAGAGATATTGCGGGTTAGAGGTTTAGAGAGAGAGAGAGAGATTGGGGGTTAGGGCTAGAGAGAGAGAGGTTGGTGGTTAGGAGTTTAGATTGATAGAGAGAGAGAGAGCTAGAGATTGGGGGTTAGAGTTTTGTAGAGAGAGGGAGAGATTGACGATTAGATGTCTAGAAAGAGATATTGTGGGTTAGGGTATAAGAGAGAGAGAGAGAGAGAGAGAGAGAGAGAGAGAGATTGGGGGTGAGAGGTTAAGAAATATATAGAGAGAGAAAGAGAGAGAGAGAGAGAGAGAGAGAGATTGAGGGTTAGGGTTTAAGAGATAGAGATATTGGGAGTTAGGGATTTCGATAGAAAGAGATTGGGGATTAGTGGTTTAAATAAAAAGAGAGACATATTGGTGGTTAGAGGTTTAGATAGACAAAGAGAAAGAAATAGGTGTTTAGAGAGAGGGAGAGATATTGGCGGTTAGGGGTTTAGAGAGAGAGAGAGAGAGAGAGGTTTAGGGTTTAGAGAGAGAGATTGAGTGTTAACAATTTAGAGAGAGAGAGAGAGAGATCAGAGTTATGGGTTTTGAGAGAGAGAGAGAAAGAGAGAGAGAGAGAGAGAGATTGGGGGTTATGGATTTACACAGACATAGAGAGAGGGAGAGAGATTGAAGGTTAGGGGTTTAGAGCTAGAGCTATATTGAGGGTTAATGGTTTAGAGAGATAGATATTTTGGGTTAGGGGTTTAGAGAGAGTGAAATGTTTTTGGTTAAGGGCTTAGAGAGTTATATATAGAGATTGGTGGTTAGGGGTTTAGAGAGAGGGACAGAGATTGGAGGTTAGAGAGAGAGATTGATTGGGCATTATAGGTTTAGATAGAGAGATAGAGAGAGAGAGATTTGTGGTCAAGTGTTTAGTGAGAGATTGGGGGATAGGGGTTGACACACACATAGATAGTGAGAGAGAGAGAAATAGAGAGAGAGAGAGAGAGAGAGAGAGAGAGAGAGAGAGATTTGATGTTAGGGGATTAGAGAGAGAGATGAACATAAAAATAGAGAGGGTGGAGGTTAGGTATTCAGAGAGAGGGGGGGTAGGGGTAGGTGGGTGAGGAGTGGGGTTTTGCGGAGGCAAAGAGATAAAGAGAGAGAGAGAGAGAGAGGGATACAGGTTTAGAGAGAGACATAATGGGGGTTAGGGATTTAGAGAGAGACTGAGATAGATATAGGGTTAGGGTTTGAGAGAGATAGAGATATTCAATGTTGGGACATGGGGGAGAGAGAGAGATCTTCGATGTTAGGGCATGGGAGAGAGAGAGAGATACATAAATAGAGAGATTGAGGGTGAGGTTTTTAGAGAGAGGGAGATTGGGGGATAGTGGTTTAGAGAGAGAGATTGTGGGTTTGGGGTTTTGAGAGACATTAGTGTTTAGGAGTTTAGAGAGAGAGAGAGAGATTGGAGATTAGTGAAAGAGATTGACTGGGTGTTAGGGGTTGAGAGAGAGAGAGATAAAAATAGGGATACTGGGCGTTACCATTTTAGAGGGAGAGAAAGAAAGAGAGATATTGGAGGTAAGGTTTTTAGAGAGAGAGAGAAATATTGGAGGTTAGGGGTTTTGAGAGAGAGAGACTGTAGGTTAGGGGTTTAGAGAGAGAGAGAAATATTCAGGTTCAGGGATTTGGAGAGATAGAGATTGGGAGTTAATAGGGGTTTAGAGAGAGAGTGGGGGTAGTATAAATGATTGGTGGGGGCAGAAATGAGATAGAGAGGTGGACAAGGGTAGGCGGGTGTAGAGTGGGGGTTTCAGGGAGAGAGAGAGAGAGAGAGAGAGAGAGAGAGAGAGAGAGAGAGAATGGGGGTTAGGGTTTTACATAGATAAAGCAATATTAGGGTTTAGGGGTTTAGAGAGAGAGAAAGGAAAAGAGAGATTAGGGGTTAGTGGGTTAGAGAGAGAGACTGGGTGTTAATGGTTTAGAGAGGGAGAGATAGGGGGTAGGGGTATAAAAAAAGACAGAGGTTGGGGGTTATAGGTTTAAGGAAATAGGGATATTACGGGTTAGGGGTTTAGATAGATAGATAGCAAGAGAGGGAGAGAGATATATATATTAGGGATTAGGGGTTGAGAGAGAGAGGGAGAGATACAGAGAGAGAGATTAGATGTTAGTGGCGTTGATAGATAAATAGAGAGAGAGAGCGAGAAAGAGAGAGGTTGGGGGTTAAGTGTTTGGGGAGAGAGATATTGGGTTTTAGGGGTTTAGAGAGAGATAAAAGGATTGGATATTAGGGGTTTAGAGAGACAAAAATTAGGGGTTAGGTTTTTAGATATACCAAGAGTTATTGGGGGTTAGGGGTTTAGAGGGAGAGAGATTGGTGATTTGACATTTAAAGAGATAAAGAGAGTGAGTGAGAGAGATAGAGACTAGGGTTTAGTGGTTTAGATAGAGAGAGAAAGGGGGTTACAGGTTATAGAGAGAGAGAGAGATTGGGGTTAGGATTTGAGAGACAGAGAGACACTAGGGGTCATATGTTTATATAGATTGAGAGATAAAGAGAGAGAAAGACATAAAGAGATTGGAGGCTAGGGGTTTATAGAGTGAGAGAGATTTTGGGTTAGTAGTTTAGAGATAGAGAAATTGGGGGTTAGGGGTTTAGAAAGACATAGAGAGGATGGGGGTTAAGTATTTAGGGATAGAGATATAGAGAGATGGGGGGTTAGGGGTTTAGAGAGATAGAGAGAGAGATATTGTTGGTTAAGTGTATGGAGAGAGAGACTTTTATTTAGGGGTTTGAATGGATAGATAAAGAGATATAGAATGGAGGCTAGATGTTTATAGAGAGTGGTAAAGATTGATGGTTATGAGTTTGGAAAGAGAGATTGTGGGTTAGGGGATAAGAATGAGAAAATGAGGGATATTAGGGGTTAGGATTTAGAGAGAGACAGAGAGAGAGATTATGGTGTATGGCTTTAGAGAGAGAGATATTGGGGGTTAAGGATTTAGATAGAGAAATATTGGGGATTAGGGGTTTAGATAAAGAGACAAAGATTGGGGTTTAGAGGTTTCAATAGATAGAGAGAGGGAGAGAGGGAGAGAGAATGGTGGTTAGGGGCTTAGAGAGAGAGAGAGAGAGAGAGAGAGAAATTGGGTATTAGCGGTTCAGAGAGAGAGAGAGAGATTGGGTATTAGCGGTTTAGAGAAAATATGGTTTAGAGAGAGAGAGATTGGAGGTTAGAGATTAGAGAGAGTGAGAGGGAGAGATAAATAGATTGGGGGTATGCTATTAAGTGTTTAGAGAGAGAGAGAGATTGGGTATTAGTGGTTTAGAGGGATAGAGAAAATATGGTTTAGAGAGAGAGAGATTGGAGGTTAGAGATTAGAGAGAGAGAGGGAGAGATAGATAGATTGGGGGTATGATATTAAGTGTTTAGAGAGAGAGACAGACTGGGGGTTAATAGGGGTTTAAAGAGAGATAAGTTGGTGTTTACGGGTTTAAAGAGAGAGAGAGAGAAGGAGAGAGATTGAGGAATAGTGGTTGCAAGAGTGAGATAGAGAGGCTAGGGTTTAGAGAGAGAGATATTGGAGGTTAGGGGTTGAGAGAGAGAGAGATATTGGAGGTTATATTTTTAGAGAGAGAGATTGAAGGTTAGGGGTTTAGAGAGAGATAGATAGAAGGAGATATATTTGTGATTATTGGTTTAAAGGGAGAGATATTGGGGTTTACAGAGAAATAGAGGGATTTGGGGTTAGGTGTTTATAGAGAGAGAGTTTTCTGGTTAGGGTTTTAGAGGGAGGGAGAGAGATTGGGGGTTATGGGTTTAGCGAGAGAGATAAATATATTGGGGATGAGAGGTTTAGAGAGAGAGAGCGATTTGAGGTTAGGGGTTTAGAGGGAGAGACTGATTGGGGGTTAGGTGTTTATAGAGAAAGAGAAATACTAAAATGGAGAGATATTGAGTGTTATGGGTTTAGATGGAGAGAGGGTAAGAGAGTGAGAGAGAGAGAGAGAGAGAGAGAGAGGTTGGGGGGAGAATGAGATAGAGAGGGGGTGAGGGATAGGAACATGCAGAGTGGGGGTTTGAGGGAGAGAGAAAGAGAGAGAGAGAGATTTAGGGGTTTAGAGACGGAGAGTGAGATTAGGATTTAGGGGTTTAGAGAGAGAGAGAGGTGGCCATGGGTTTAAAGAAATATAGAGATTATGGATTAGGGGTTTAAAGAAATCGAGAGATTAGGGTTAGCGGTTTAGATAGATAGATAGATAGAGTGATTGGGGATTAGGGGTTTAGAGAGAGAAGTTGGATGTTAGTGTCTTAGAGAGAGAGAGAGGATGAGAGAGGTTCGGGGATAACTGTTTAGAGAGATTTTGGGTGTTAAGGGTTTAGAGAGAGATACAAGGACTTGGTATTAGGGGTTTAGAGAGAAAGAGAGAATTAGGGTTTGGGGTTTGGTGTTTTGGCGTTACATTAAGATAGAGAGAGAGAAGGAGAGAGAGATTACGAGTTAGGGGTTTGGAGAGAGAGAGAGAGAGAGAGAGAGAGAAAGAGAGACATAAGGGGTTAAGGGTTTAGAGAAAGAGAGAGAGAGAGTTTGGAGGTCAAGGGTTTAGAGAGAGAGAGAGAGATTGGGGGGTTAGTGGTTTAAATAAAGAGATATTGAGGGTTAGGGGTTTGCATGGAGATAGTGAGGATGGGGGTTAGGTGTTTAGAGAGAAAGAGAGAGAGAGAGATTAGTGGTCAAGGGTTTTGAGAGAGAGATATTGGGGGTTAGAGGTTTAGAGAGAGAGAGAGGTTGGTGGTTAGGAGTTTAGATTGATAGAGAGAGAGAGAGCTAGAGATTGGGGGTTAGAGTTTTGTAGAGAGAGGGAGAGATTGACGATTAGATGTATAGAAAGAGATATTGTGGGTTAGGGGATAAGAGAGAGAGAGAGAGAGAGAGAGATTGGGGGTTATAGGTTCAGAAATTACAGAGAGAGAAAGAGAGATTGAGAGTTAGGGTTTAAGAGATAGAGATATTGGGAGTTAGGGATTTCGATAGAAAGAGATTGGGGATTAGTGGTTTAAATAAAAAGAGAGACATATTGGTGGTTAGAGGTTTAGATAGACAAAGAGAAAGAGATAGGTGTTTAGAGAGAGGGAGAGATATTGGCGGTTAGGGGTTTAGAGAGAGAGAGAGAGAGAGAGAGAGAGAGAGAGAGAAAGAGGTTTAGGGTTTAGAGAGAGAGATTGGGTGTTAACAATTTAGAGAGAGAGAGAGAGAGATCAGAGTTATGGGTTTTGAGAGAGAGAGAGATTGGGGGTTATGGATTTACACATACATAGAGAGAGGGAGAGAGATTGAAGGTTAGGGGTTTAGAGCGAGAGATATATTGAGGGTTAATGGTTTAGAGAGATAGATATTTTGGGTTAGGGGTTTAGAGAGAGTGAAATATTTTTTGGTTAGGGGTTTAGAGAGTTATATATAGAGATTGGTGGTTAGGGGTTCAGAGAGAGGGAGAGAGATTGGGGGATAGAGAGAGAGATTGATTGGCGGTTATAGGCTTAGAGAGAGAGAGAGAGAGATTTATGGTCAGGGGTTTAGAGAGAGATTTGGGGATAGGGGTTGACACACACACATAGAGAGAGAGAGAGAGAGAGAGATTTTATGTTAGGGGACTAGAGAGAGAGAGATAAACATAGAAATAGAGAGGGTGGAGGTTAGGTATTCATAGAGAGGGGGGGGTAGGGGTAGGTGGGTGAGGAGTGGGGGTTTGTGGAGGCAAAGGGAGAGAGAGAGAGAGAGAGAGAGAGAGAGAGAGAGGGATATAGGTTCAGAGAGAGACATAATGGGGGTTAGATATTTAGAGAGAAACATAGAGAGATATAGGGTTAGGGGTTTAGAGAGTGAATGGGGGCTAGGGTTTGAGAGAGATAGAGATATTCAATGTTAGGACATGGGGGGGAGAGAGAGAGATCTTTGATGTTAGGGCATGGGAGAGAGAGAGAGATACATAAATAGAGAGATTGTGGGTTAGGTTTTTAGAGAGAGGGAGATTGGGGGATAGTGGTTTAGAGAGAGAGATTGGGGGTTAGGGGTTTAGAGATACATTAATGTTTAGGAGTTTAGAGAGAGAGAGAGAGATTGGAGATTAGTGAAAGAGATTTATTCGGTGTTAGGGGTTTATAGAGAGAGAGAGATAAAAATAGAGATATTGGGGGTTACAAGTTTAGAGGGAGTGAAAGAAAGAGAGATATTGGAGGTAACGTTTTTAGAGAGAGAGAGAGAGAGATTGGAGGTTAGGGGTTTTGAGAGAGAGAGATCGTAGGCTAGGCATTTAGAGAGAGAGAGAGAGAGAGAGAGAGAAATATTGGGGTTCAGGGATTTAGAAAGATAGAAATTGGGAGCTAATAGGGGTTTAGAGAGAGAGAGGGGGGTAGTATAAAGGATATGTGGGGGCAGGAACGAGATAGAGAGGTGGTCAGGGGTAGGTGGGTGTAGAGTGGGTGTTTTGGGGAGAGAGAGAGAGAGAGAGAGAGAGAGAGAGAGAGAGAGAGAATGTGGGTTAGGGGTTTAGATAGATAAAGCAATATTAGGTTTTAAACGTTTAGAGAGAGAGAAAGAAAAAGAGAGATTAGGTGTTAGAGGGTTAGAGAGAGAGACTAGGTGTTAATGGTTTAGAGAGGGAGAGATAGGGGGTAGCGGTTTAAAAAAATAGAGAGGTTGGGGGTTATAGGTTTAACAAGATAGGGATATTAGGGGTTAGGGGTTTAGATAGATAGATAGAGAGAGAGGGAGAGAGATATATATATTAGGGATTAGGGGTTGAGAGAGAGAGGGAGACATACAGAGAGAGAGATTAGATGTTAGTGGTTTGGATAAATAAATAGAGAGAGAGAGAGAGAAAGAGAGAGGTTGGGGGTTAAGTGTTTAGGGAGAGAGCTATTGGGTTTTAGGGGTTTAGAGAGAGATAAAAGGATTGGATATTAGGGGTTTAGAGAGAGAAAAATTAGGGGTTAGGTTTTTAGATATACCAAGAGTTATTGGGGGTTAGGGGTTTAGAGAGAGAGAGATTGGTGATTTGACATTTAAAGAGATAAAGAGAGTGAGTGAGAGAGAGAGAGAGACTAGGGTTTAGTGGTTTAGATAGAGAGAGAAAGATAGAGAGAAAGGGGGTTACAAGTTATAGAGAGAGAGATAGATTGGGGTTAGGATTTGAGAGACAAAGAGATATTGGGGGTCACATGTTTATATATAGAGACAGATAAAGAGAGACAAAGACATAAAGAGTTTGGAGGTTAGGGGTTTATAGAGTGAGAGAGATTTTGGGTTAGTGGTTTAGAGATAGAGAAATTGGGGGTTAGGTGTTTAGAAAGACATCGAGAGGATGGGGGTTAGGTATTTAGGGAGAGACATATAAAGAGATGGGGGGTTAGGGGTTTAGAGAGAGAGAGAGAGAGATATTGGGGGTTAAGGGTATGGAGAGAGAGACTGGTATTTATGGGTTTGAATGGATAGATAAAGAGATATAGAATGGAGGCTAGAGGTTTATAGAGAGTGGGAAAGATTGATGGTTATGAGTTTGGAAAGAGAGATTGTGGGTTAGGGGATAAGAAAGAGAAAATGAGGGATATTAGGGGTTAGGATTTAGAGAGAGACAGAGAGAGAGATTATGGTTTATGGCTTTAGAGAGAGAGATATTGGGGGTTAAGGATTTAGATAGAGAAATATTGGGGATTAGGGGTTTAGATAAAGAGACAAAGATTGGGGTTTAGAGGTTTTGATAGATAGAGAGAGGGAGAGAGGGAGAGAGAATGGTGGTTAGGGGTTTAGAGAGAGAGAGTGAGAGAGAGAAATTGGGTATTAGCGGTTCAGAGAGAGAGAGAGAGATTGGGTATTAGCAGTTTAGAGGGATAGAGAGAGAGAGATTGGAGGTTAGAGATTAGAGAGAGAGAGGGAGAGATAGATAGATTGGGGGTATGGTATTAATTGTTTAAAGAGAGAGAGAGATTGGCTATTAATAGGGGTTTAAAGAGAGAGAAGTTGGGGTTTACGGGTTTAGAGAGAGAGAGAGAAAGAGAGAGATTGAGGAATAGTGGTTGCAAGAGTGAGATAGAGAGGCTAGGGGTTTAGAGAGAGAGATATTGTGGGTTAGGGGTTGAGAGAGAGAGAGATATTAGAGGTTATGGTTTTAGAGAGAGATATTGAAGGTTAGGGGTTTAGAGAGAGAGAGATAGAAGGAGATATATTTGCAATTATGGGTTTAAAGAGAGAGATATTGGGGTTTACAGAGCGATAGAGGGATTTGGGGTTATGTGTTTATAGAGAGAGAGTTTTCTTGTTAGGGGTTTAGAGGGAGGGAGAGAGATTGGGGGTTATGGGTTTAGCAAGAAAGATAAAGATATTGGGGATGAGAGGTTTAGAGAGAGAGGGTGATTTGAGGTTAGGGATTTAGAGGAAGAGACTGATTAGGGGTTAGGTGTTTATAGAGAAAGAGAGATAGTAAAATGGAGAGAGATTGAGGGTTATGGGTTTAGATGGAGAGAGGGTTAGAGAGTGAGAGGGAGATTGGGGGTTAGTAGTTTAGAGAGAGAGAGAGAGAGAGATTGTAGGTTAAGGGTTTAGAGAGGGAGAGAGAGATTGTCATTGGAAGTTATGGGTTGAGAGAGAGAGAGAGAGAGAGAGAGAAAGAGATTGGAGGTTATGGGTTAAGAGAGAGAGAGAGAGAGGTTGGGGGGAGAATGAGATAGAGAGGGGGTGAGGGGTAGGAAGGTGCAAAGTGGGGGTTTGGGGGAGAGAGAGAGAGAGAGAGAGAGAGAGAGAGAGAGAGAGAGAGAGATTTAGGCATTTAGATAGGGAGAGCGAGATTAGGATTTAGGGGTTTAGAGAGAGAGAGAGGGAAACAAAGAGATAGATATTAGGGGTTAGCGATTCACCGAGAGAGATTTGATGTTAGGGGTTTAGAGAGACAGAGAGGTGGCCAGGGATTTAAAGAAACATAGAGATTATGCATTAGGGGTTTAAAGAAATCGAGAGATTAGGGTTAGGGGTTTAGATAGATAGATAGATAGAGTGATTGGCGATTGGGGGTTTAGAGAGAGAAGTTGGATGTTAGTGGCTTAGAGAGAGAGAGAGAGGATGAGAGAGGTTGGGGGATAAATGTTTAGAGAGGTTTTGGGTGTTAGGTGTTTAGAGGGAGATACAAGGACTCGGTATTAGGGGTTTAGAGAGAAAGAGAGAATTAGGGTTTGGGGTTTTGGGTTTACATTAAGATAGAGAGAGAGAGAGGGAGAGAGAGATTATGAGTTAGGGTTTTAGAGAGAGAGAGAGAGAAAGAGAGACATAAGGGGTTAAGGGTTTACAAAGAGAGAGAGAGAGAGTTTGGAGGTCAGGTGTTTAGAGAGAGAGAGAGAGATTGGGGGTTAGTGGTTTAAATAAAGAGATATTGAGGGTTAGGGGTTTGCATGGAGATAGTGAGGATGGGGGTTAGGTGTTTAGAGGGAAAGAGAGAGAGAGATTAGTGGTCAAGGGTTTAGAGAGAGAGATATTGGGGGTTAGAGGTTTAGAGAGAGAGAGAGATTGGGGGTTAGGGATAGAGAGAGAGAGGTTGGTTGTTAGGAGTTTAGATTGATAGAGAGAGAGAGAGTTAGAGATTGGGGGTTAGAGTTTTGTAGAGAGAGGGAGAGATTGGTGACTAGATGTCTAGAAAGAGATATTGTGGGTTAGGCGATACGAGAGAGAGAGAGAGAGATTGGGGGTTAGAGGTTCAGAAATATACACAGAGAGAGAGAGAGAGAGAGAGAGATTGAGGGTTAGGGTTTAAGAGATAGAGATATTGGGAGTTAGAGATTTTGATAGAAAGAGATTGGGGATTAGTGGTTTAAATAAAAAGAGAGACATATTGGTGGTTAGAGGTTTAGATAGACAAAGAGAAAGAGATAGGTGTTTAGAGAGAGGGAGAGATAATGGCGGTTAGGGGTTTAGAGAGAGAGAGAGAGAGGTTTAGGGTTTAGAGAGAGAGATTGGGTGTTAACAATTTAGAGAGAGAGAGAGAGAGAGCAGAGTTATGGATTTTGAGAGAGAGAGAGAGAGAGAGAGAGGGAGAGATTGGGGGTTATGGATTTAGACAAACATATAGAGAGGGAGAGAGATTGAAGATTAGGGGTTTAGAGGGAGAGAGATATTGAGGGTTAAGGGTTTAGAGAGATAGATATTTTGGGTTAGGAGTTTAGAGAGAGAGAAATATTTTGGGTTAGGGGTTTAGATAGTTATATATAGAGATTGGTGGTTAGGGGTTTAGAGAGAGGGAGAGAGATTGGAGGTTAGAAAGAGAGATTGATTGGGGGTTATAGGGTTAGAGAGAGAGAGAGAGATTTGTGGTCAGGGGTTTAGAGAGAGATTGGGGGATAGGGGTTGACACGCACATAGAGAGAGAGAGAGAGAGAGAGAGAGAGAGAGAGAGAGAGAGAGAAAGAGAGAGAGAGAGAGAGAGAGAGTGAGAGAGAGAGATTTGATGTTAGGGGATTAGAGAGAGAGATGAACATAGAAATAGAGAGGGTGGAGGTTAGGTATTCAAAGAGAGGGGGGGTAAGTGTAGGTGGGTGAGGAGTGGGATTTTGCGGGAGCAAAGAGAGAAAGAGAGAAAGAGAGCGAGGGGGATACAGGTTTAGAGAGAGACATAATGGGGGTTAGGGATTTAGAGAGAGACAGAGATAGATATAGGGTTAGGGGTTTAGAGAGTGAATGGGGGCTAGGGTTATAGAGAGATATAGATATTCAATGTTAGGAAATGGGGGAGAGAGACAGATCTTCGATGTTAGGGCATGGGAGAGAGAGAGAGAGATACATAAATAGAGAGATTGGAGGATAGTGGTTTAGAGAGAGAGATTGGGGGTTAGGGGTTTAGAGAGAGAGATTGGGGGTTAGGAGTTTAGAGAGACATTAGTGTTTAGGAGTTTAGAGAGAGAGAGAGAGATTGGAGATTAGTGAAAGAGATTGATTGGGTGTTAGGGGTTTAGAGAGAGATAAAAGGATTAGATATTAGGGGTTTAGAGAGAGAAAAATTAGGGGTTAGGTTTTTAGATATACCAAGAGTTATTGGGGGTTAGGGATTCAGCGAGAGAGAGATTGGTGATTTGACATTTAAAGAGATAAAGAGAGTGAGTGAGAGAGAGAGAGACTAGGGTTTAGTGGTTTAGATAGATAGAAAGGGAGTTACAGGTTATAGAGAGAGAGATAGATTGGGGTTAGGATTTGAGATACAGAGAGACACTGGGGGTCACATGTTTATATAGATAGAGAGATAAAGAGAGACAAAGACATAAAGAGATTGGAGGTTAGGGGTTTATAGAGTGAGAGAGATTTTGGGTTAGTGGTTTAGAGATAGAGAAATTGGGGGTTAGGGGTTTAGAAAGACATAGAGAGGATGGGGGTTAGGTATTTAGGGAGAGAGATATAGAGAGATGGGGGGTTAGGGGTTTAGAGAGAGAGAAAGAGATATTGGGGGTTAAAGGTATGGAGAGAGAGACTGGTATTTAGGGGTTTGAATGGATAGATAAAGAGATAGAGAATGGAGGCTAGAGGTTTATAGAGAGTGGGAAAGATTGATGGTTATGAGTTTGGAAAGAGAGATTGTGGGTTAGGGGATAAGAAAGAGAAAAGGAGGGATATTAGGGGTTAGGATTTAGAGAGAGATAGAGAGAGAGATTATGGTTTATGGCTTTAGAGAGAGAGATATTGGGGGTTAAGGATTTAGATAGAGAAATATTGGGGATTAGGGGTTTACATAAAGAGACAAAGATTGGGGTTTAGAGGTTTGGATAGATAGAGAGAGGGAGAGAGAATGGTGGTTAGGGGTTTAGAAAGAGAGAGAGAGAAAGAAATTGGGTATTAGCGGTTCAAAGAGAGAGAGAGATATTGGGTATTAGCTGTTTAGAGAGATAGAGAGAGAGAATATGGTTTAGAGAGAGAGAGATTGCAGGTTAGAGATTAGAGAGAGAGAGGGAGAGATAGATAGATTGGGGGTACGGTATTAAGTGTTTAGAGAGAGAGAGAGATTGGGGGTTAATAGGGGTTTAAAGAGAGAGAAGTTGGGGTTTACAGGTTTAGAGAGAGAGAGAGAAAGAGAGAGTTTGAGGAATAGTGGTTGCAAGAGTGAGATAGAGAGGCTAGGGGTTTAGAGAGGGAGATATTGGGGGTTAGGGGTTGAGAGAGAGAGAGATATTGGAGGTTATATTTTTAGAGAGAGAGATTCAAGGTTAGGGGTTTAGAGAGAGAGAGAGAGAAGGAGATATATTTGCGATTACGGGTTTAAAGGGAGAGATATTGGGGTTTACAGAGA
Source organism: Larix kaempferi (assembly GCA_027924585.1). Lineage (NCBI taxonomy): Eukaryota > Viridiplantae > Streptophyta > Pinopsida > Pinales > Pinaceae > Larix > Larix kaempferi. The sequence continues at coordinate 6,249,238 of BSBM01000960.1, read as the reverse complement.
GATATTTGGGGTTAGGTGTTTATAGAGAGAGTTTTTTGGTTAGTGGTCTAGAGGGCGGGAGAGAGATAAAGATATTGGGGATGAGAGGTTTAGAGAGAGAGAGCGATTTGAGGTTAGGGGTTTAGAGGGAGAGACTGACTGGGGGTTAGGGGTTTATAGAGAAAGAGAGATAGTAAAATGGAGAGAGATTGAGGGTTATGGGTTTAGATGGAGAGAGGGTAAGAGAGTGAGAGAGAGATTGTGGGTTAGCAGTTTAGAGAGGGAGAGAGAGAGAATGTAGGTTAAGGGTTTAGAGAGGGAGAGAGAGATTGTCATTGGAAGTTATGGGTTGAGAGAGAGAGAGAGGGAGAGAGAGATTGTCATTGGAAGTTATGGGTTGAGAGAGAGAGAGAGAGAGAGAGAGATTGGAGGTTATGGGTTAAGAGAGAGAGAAAGAGAGATAGGTTGGGGGGAGAATGAGATATAGAGGGGGTGAGGGGTAGGAAGGTGCAGAGTGGGGGTTTGGGGTAGAGTGGGGGTTTGGGGTAGAGAGAAAGAGAGAGAGACATTTAGGGGTCTAGAGAGGGAGAGTGAGATTAGGATTTAGGCATTTAGAGAGAGAGAGAGAGTTGGCCAAGGATTTAAGGAAATATAGAGATTATGGATTAGGGGTTTAAAGAAATTGAGAGATTAGGGTTAGGGGTTTAGATGGATAGATAGATAAAGTGATTGGGGATTAGGGGTTTAGACAGAGAAGTTGGATGCTAGAGGCTTAGAGAGAGAGAGAGGATTAGAGAGGTTGGGGGAAAAGTGTTTAGAGAGATTTTGGGTGTTAGGGGTTTAGAGAGAGATACAACGACTCGTTATTAGCAGTTTAGAGAGAAAGAGAGAATTATGGTTTGGGGTTTTGGGTTTACATTAATATAGAGAGAGAGAGGGAGAGAGAGATTATGAGTTAGGCATTTGGAGAGAGAGAGAGAGAGAAAGAGAAACATAAGGGGTTAAGGGTTTAGAGAGAGAGAGAGAGAGTTTGGAGGTCGCAGGTTTAGAGAGAGAGAGAGAGAGATTGGGGGTTAGTGGTTTAAATAAAGAGATATTGAGGGTTAGGGGTTTACATGGAGATAGTGAGGATGGGGGTTAGGTGTTTAGAGAGAAAGAGAGAGAGAGAGAGATTAGTGGTCAAGGGTTTAGAGAGAGAGATATTGGGGGTTAGAGGTTTAGAGAGAGAGAGAGATTAGGGGTTAGAGGTTTAGAGAGAGAGGGAGATTGGGGGTTAGGATTTGAGAGACAGAGAAACACTAGGGGTCACATGTTTATATAGATAGAGAGATAAAGAGAGACAAAGACATAAAGAGATTGGAGGTTAGGGGTTTCTGGAGTGAGAGAGATTTTGGGTTAGTGGTTTAGAGATAGAGAAATTGGGGGTGAGGGGTTTAGAAAGACATAGAGAGGATTGGGGTTAGGTATTTAGAGAGAGAGATATAGAGAGATGGGGGGTTAGGAGTTTAGAGAGAGAGAGAGAGGGATATTGGGGGTTAAGGGTATGAAGAGAGAGACTTTTATTTAGGGGTTTGAATGGATAGATAAAGAGATATAGAATGGAGGCTAGATGTTTATAGAGAGTGGGAAAGATTAATGGTTATGAGTTTGGAAAGAGAGATTGCGGGTTAGGGGATAAGAAAGAGAAAAGGAGGGATATTAGGGGTTAGGATTTAGAGAGAGACGGAGAGAGAGATTATGGTTTATGGCTTTAGAGAGAGAGATATTGGGGGTTAAGGATTTAGATAGAGAAATATTGGGGATTAGGGGTTTAGATAAAGAGACAAAGATTGGGGTTTAGAGGTTTCGATAGATAGAGAGAGGGAGAGAGGGAGAGAGATTGGTGGTTAGGGGCTGAGAGAGAGAGAGAGAGAGAGAGAGAGAAATTGGGTATTAGTGGTTGAGAGACAGAGAGAGAGATTGGGTATTAGCAGTTTAGAGGGATAGAGAAAATATGGTTTAGAGAAAGAGAGATTGGAGGTTAGAGATTAGAGAGAGAGAGAGGGAGAGATAGATAGATTGGGGGTATGGTATTAAGTGTTTAGAGAGAGAGAGAGACTGGGGGTTAATATGGGTTTAAAGAGAGAGAAGTTGGGGTTTACGGGTTTAGAGAGAGAGAGAAAGAGAAAGAGAGAGATTGAGGAATAGTGGTTGCAAGAGTGAGATAGAGAGGCTAGGGGTTTAGAGAGAGAGATATTGGGGGTTAGGGGTTGAGAGAGAGAGATATTGGAGGTTATATTTTTACAGAGAGAGATTGAAGGCTAGGGATTTAGAGAGAGAGAGATAGAAGGAGATATATTTGCGATTATGGGTTTCAAGGGAGAGATATTGGGGTTTACAGAGAGATAGAAGGATTTGGGGTTAGGTGTTTATAGAGAGCGAGTTTTCTGGTTAGGGGTTTAGAGGGAGGGAGAGAGATTGGGGGTTATGGGTTTAGCGAGAGAGATAAAGATATTAGGGATGAGAGGTTTAGAGAGAGAGCGATTTCAGGTTAGGGGTTTAGAGGGAGAGACTGATTGGGGGTTAGGTGTTTATAGAGAAAGAGAGATAGTAAAATGGAGAGAGATTGAGGGTTATGGGTTTAGATGGAGAGAGGGTAAGAGAGTGAGAGAGAGATTGGGCGTTAGCAGCTTAGAGAGAGAGACAGAGAGAGAGAGAGAGAGAGAGAGAGAGAGATTGTAGGTTAAGTGTTTAGAGAGGGAGAGAGAGATTGTCATTGGAAGTTATGGGTTGAGAGAGAGAGAGAGAGGGAGAGAGAGAGAGAGAGGTTGGGAGGAGAATGAGATAGACAGGGGGCGAGGGGTAGGAAGGTGCAAAGTGGGGGTTTGGGGTAGAGTGGGGGTTTGAGGGAGAGAGAGGGAGAGAGAGAGAGATTTAGGGGTTTAGAGATGGAGAGTGAGATTAGGATTTAGGGGTTTAGAGAGAGAGAGAGGTGGCCATGGGTTTAAAGAAATATAGAGATTATGGATTAGGGGTTTAAAGAAATCGAGAGATTAGTGTTAGGGGTTTAGATAGATAGATAGATAGAGTGATTGGGGATTAGGGCTTTAGAGAGAGAAGTTGGATGTTAGTGGCTTAGAGAGAGAGAGAGGATGAGAGAGGTTGGGGGATAAGTGTTTAGAGAGATTTTGGGTGTTAGGGGTTTAGAGAGAAAGAGAGAATTAGGGTTTGGGGTTACATTAAGGTAGAGAGAGAGAAGGAGAGAGAGATTAGGAGTTAGGGGTTTAGAGAGAGAGAGAGAGAAGGAGAGAGAGATTAGGAGTTAGGGGTTTAGAGAGAGAGAGAGAGAAAGAGAGACATAAGGGGTTAAGGATTTAGAAAGAGAGAGAGAGAGAGAGTTTGGAGGTCAGGGGTTTAGAGAGAGAGAGATAGATTGGGGGTTAGTGGTTTAAATAAAGAGATATTGAGGGTTAGGGGTTTGCATGGAGATAGTGAGGATGGGGGTTAGGTGTTTAGAGAGAAAGAGAGAGAGATATTAGTGGTCAAGGGTTTAGAGAGAGAGATATCAGGGGTTAGAGGTTTAGAGAGAGAGAGAAATTGGGGGTTAGGGCTAGAGAGAGAGAGGTTGGTGGTTAGGAGTTTAGATTGATAGAGAGAGAGAGCTATAGATTGGGGGTTAGAGCTTTGTAGAGAGAGGGAGAAATTGGTGATTAGATGTCTGGAAAGAGATATTGTGGGTTAGGGGATAAGAGAGAGAGAGAGAGAGAGATTGGGGGTTAGAGGTTCAAAAATATACACACACAAAGAGAGAGAGAGAGAGAGAGAGAGATTGAGGGTTAGGGTTTAAGAGATAGAGATATTGGGAGTTAGGGATTTCGATAGAAAGAGATTGGGGATTAGTGGTTTAAACAAAAAAGAGAGACATATTGGTGGTTAGAGGTTTAGATAGACAAAGAGAAAGAGATAGGTGTTTAGAGAGAGGGAGAGATATTGGCGGTTAGGGGTTTAGAGAGAGAGAGAGAGCGCAGAGTTATGGATTTTGAGTGAGAGAGAGAGATTGGGGGTTATGGATTTATACAGACATAGAGAGAGGGAGAGAGATTGAAGATTACGGGTTTAGAGGGAGAGAGATATTGGGGGTTAAGGGTTTAGAGAGATAGATATTTTGGGTTAGGGGTTTAGAGAGAGAGAAATATTTTGGGCTAGGGTTTAGATAGTTATATATAGATATTGGTGGTTAGGGGTTTAGAGAGAGGGAGAGAGATTGGAGGTTAGAGAGAGAGATTGATTGGGGGTTATAGGGTTATAGAGAGAGAGAGAGAGAGAGATTTGTGGTCAGGGGTTTAGAGAGAGATTGGGGGATAGGGGTTGACACACACATAGATAGATAGATAGAGAGAGAGAGAGAGAGAGAGAGAGAGATTTGATGTTAGGGGATTAGAGAGAGAGATGAACATAGAAATAGAGAGGGTGGAGGTTAGGTATTAAGAGAGAGGGGGGGTAGTGGTAGGTGGGTGAGGAGTGTGGTTTTTCGGAGGCAAAGAGAGAAAGAGAGAGAGAGAGAGAGGGCTACAGGTTTAGAGAGAGACATAATGGGGGTTAGGGATTTAGAGAGAGACATAGATAGATATAGGGTTAGGGGTTTAGAGAGTGAATGGGGGATAGGGTTTGAGAGAGATGGAGATATTCAATGTTAGGAAATGGGGGAGAGAGAGAGAGATACATAAATAGAGAGATTGAGGGTTAGGTTTTTAGAGAGAGGGAGATTGAGGGATAGTGGTTTAGAGAGAGATATTGGGGGTTAGGGGTTTAGAGAGAGATTAGTGTTTAGGAGTTTAGAGAGAGAGAGAGAGAGATTGGAGATTAGTGAAAGAGATTGATTGGGTGTTAGGGGTTTAGAGAGAGATAAAAGGATTGGATATTAGGGGTTTAGAGAGAGAAAAATTAGGGGTTAGGTTTTTAGATATACCAAGAGTTATTGGGGGTTAGGGGTTTAGAGAGAGAGATATTGGTGATTTGACATTTAAAGAGATAAAGAGAGTGAGTGAGAGAGAGAGAGACTAGGGTTTAGTGGTTTATATAGAGAGAGAAAGATAGAGAGAAAGGGGGTTACATGTTATAGAGAGACAGATAGATTGTGGTTAGGATTTGAGAGACAGAGAGACACTGGGGCTCACATGTTTATATAGATAGAGAGATAAAGAGAGACAACGACATATAGAGAATGGAGGTTAGGGGTTTATAGAGTGAGAGAGATTTCGGGTTAGTGGTTTAGAGATAGAGAAATTGGGGGTTAGGGGTTTAGAAAGACATAGAGAGGATGGGGGTTAGGTATTTAGGGAGAGAGATATAGAGAGATGGGGGGTTAGGGGTTTAGAGAGAGAGAGAGAGATATTGGGGGTTAAAGGTATGGAGAGAGACTGGTATTTAGGGGTTTGAATGGATAGATAAAGAGATAGATAATGGAGGCTAGAGGTTTATAGAGAGTAGGAAAGATTGATGGTTATGAGTTTGGAAAGAGAGATTGTGGGTTAGGGGATAAGAAAGAGAAAAGGAGGGATATTAGGGGTTAGGATTTAGAGAGAGAGAGAGAGAGAGATTATGGTTTATGGCTTGAGAGAGAGAGATATTGGGGGTTAAGGATTTAGATAGAGAAATATTGGGGATTAGGGGTTTAGATAAAGAGACAAAGATTGGGATTTAGAGGTTTGGATATAGAGAGAGAGGGAGAGAGGGAGAGAGAATGGTGGTTAGGGGTTGAGAGAGAGAGAGAGAGAAATTGGGTATTAGCGGTTCAGAGAGAGAGAGAGAGATTGGGTATTAGCGGTTTAGAGTGATAGAGAGAGAGAATATGGTTTACAGAGAGAGAGATTTGAGGTTAGAGATTAGAGAGAGAGAGGGAGAGATAGATAGATGGGGGTATGGTATTAAGTATTTAGAGAGAGAGAGAGATTGGGGGTTAATAGGGGTTTAAAGAGAGAGAAGTTGGGGTTTACGGGTTTAGAGAGAGAGAGAGAAAGAGAGAGCTTGAGGAATTATGGTTGCAAGAGTGAGATAGAGAGGCTAGTTGTTTAGAGAGGGAGATATTGGAGGTTAGGGGTTGAGAGAGAGATATTGGAGGTTATATTTTTAGAGAGAGAGATTGAAGGTTAGGGGTTTAGAGAGAAAGAGAGATAGAAGGAGATATATTTGCGATTAAGGGTTTAAAGGGAGAGATATTGGGGTTTACAGAGAGATAGAGGGATTTGGTGTTAGGTGTTTATAGAGAGAGAGTTTTTTGGTTAGGGGTTTAGAGGGAGGGAGAGAGATTGGGGGTTATGGGTTTAGCGAGAGAGATAAAGATATTGGTGATGAGAGGTTTAGAGAGAGAGAGCGATTTGAGGTTAGGGGTTTAGAGGGAGAGACTGATTGGGGTTTAGATGTTTATAGAGAAAGAGAGATAGTATAATGGAGAGAGATTGAGGGTTATGGGTTTAGATGGAGAGAGGGAAAGAGAGTGAGAGAGAGATTGTGGGTTAGCAGTTTAGAGAGAGAGAGAGAGAGAGAGAGATTGTAGGTTAAGGGTTTAGAGAGGGAGAGAGAGATTGTCATTGGAAGTTATGGGTTGAGAGAGAGAGAGAGAGGAGAGAGAGAGAGAGAGAGGTTGGGGGGAGAATGAGATAGAGAGGGGGTGAGGGGTAGGAAGGTGTAGAGTGGGGGTTTGGGGGAGAGAGATAGAGAGAGAGATTTAGGGGTTTAGAGACGGAGAGTGAGATTAGGATTTAGGAGTTTAGAGAGGGAGAGAGGTGGCCAGGGATTTAAAGAAATATAGAGATTATGGATTAAGGGTTTAAAGAAATCGAGAGATTAGGGTTAGGGGTTTAGATAGATAGATAGATCGAGTCATTGGGGATTAGGGGTTTAGAGAGAGAAGTTGGATGTTAGTGGCATAGAGAGAGAGAGAGGATGAGAGAGGTTCGAGGATAAGTGTTTAGAGAGATTTTGGGGGTGTTAGGGGTTTTGAGAGAGATACAAGGACTTGGTATTAGGGGTTTAGAGAGAAAGAGAGAATTAGGGTTTTGGGTTTACATTAAGATAGAGAGAGAGAGGGAGAGAGAGATTATTAGTTAGGGGTTGAGAGAGAGAGAGAGAGAAAGAGAGACATAAGGGGTTAAGGGTTTAGAGAGAGAGAGAGAGAGAGAGAGAGAGTTTGGAGGTCAGGGGTTTTAGAGAGAGAGAGAGAGAGATTGGGGGTTAGTGGTTTAAATTAAGAGATATTGAGGGTTAGGGTTTTCATGGAGATAGTGAGGATGGGGGTTAGGTGTTTAGAGAGAAAGAGAGAGAGAGAGATTAGTGGTCAAGGGTTTAGAGAGAGAGATATTGGGGGTTAGAGGTTTAGAGAGAGAGAGAGAGATTGGGGGTTAAGGATAGAGAGAGAGAGGTTGGTTGCTAGGAGTTTAGATTAATAGAGAGAGAGAGAGCTAGAGATTGGGGGTTAGAGTTTTTTAGAGAGAGGGAGAGAGATTGAAGGTTAGGGGTTTAGAGGGAGAACGATATTGGGGGTTAATGGTTTAGAGAGATAGATATTTTGGGTTAGGGGTTTAGAGAGTTATATATAAAGATTGGTGGTTAGGGGTTTAGAGGGAGGGAGAGAGATTGGAGGTTAGAGAGAGAGATTGATTGGGAATTATAGGTTTAGAGAGAGAGAAAGAGAGAGAGAGAGAGATTGAGGGTTAGGGTTTAAGAGATAGAGATATTGGGAGTTAGGGATTTCGATAGAAAGAGATTGGGATTAGTGGTTTAAACAAAAATGAGAGACATATTGGTGGTTAGAGGTTTAGATTAACAAAGAGAAAGAGATAGGTGTTTAGAGAGAGGGAGAGATATTGGCGGTTAGGGGTTTAGAGAGAGAGAGAGAGGTTTAGAGTTTAGAGAGAGAGATTCGGTGTTAACAATTTAGAGAGAGAGAGGGAGCACAGAGTTATGGATTTTGAGAGAGAGAGAGAGAGAGAGATTGGGGGTTATGGATTTAGACAGACATAGAGAGAGGGAGAGAGTTTGAAGATTACGGGTTTAGAGGGAGAGAGATATTGGGGGTTAAGGGTTTAGAGAGATAGATATTTTGGGTTAGGCGTTTAGAGAGAGGGAGAGATATTGGCGGTTAGGGGTTTAGAGAGAGAGAGATGTTTAGGGTTTAGAGAGAGAGAGAGAGGTTTAGGGTTTAGAGAGAGAGAGAGAGGTTTAGGGTTTAGAGAGAGAGAGAGAGAGAGAGTTTTAGGGTTTAGAGAGAGAGATTGATATTGGGGGTTATGGATTTAGACAAACATAGAGAGAGGGAGAGAGATCAAAAGGTTAGGGGTTTAGAGGGAGAGAGATATTGGGGGTTAAGGGTTTAGAGAGATAGATATTTTGGGTTAGGGGTTTAGAGAGAGAGAAATATTTTGGGTTAGGCGTTTAGAGAGTTATATATAGAGATTGGTGGTTAGGGGTTTAGAGGGAGGGAGAGAGATTGGAGGTTAGAGAGAGAGATTGATTAGGCATTATAGGTTTAGAGAGAGAGAGAGAGAGAGAGAGATTGAGGGTTAGGGTTTAAGAGATAGAGATATTGGGAGTTAGGGATTTCGATAGAAAGAGATTGGGGATTAGTGGTTTAAACAAAAAAGAGAGACATATTGGTGGTTAGAGGTTTAGATAGACAAAGAGAAAGAGATAGGTGTTTAGAGAGAGGGAGAGATATTGGCGGTTAGGGGTTTAGGAGAGAGAGAGAGGTTTAGAGTTTAGAGAGAGAGATTCGGTGTTAACAATTTAGAGAGAGAGAGAGAGAGAGAGCGCAGAGTTATGGATTTTGAGAGATAGAGAGACGAGAGATTGGGGGTTATGGATTTAGACAGACATAGAGAGAGGGAGAGAGATTGAAGATTACGAGTTTAGAGGGAGAGAGATATTGGGGGTTAAGGGTTTAGAGAGATAGATATTTTGGGTTAGGGGTTTAGAGAGAGAGAAATATTTTGGGCTAGGGGTTTAGATAGTTATATATAGAGATTGGTGGTTAGGGGTTTAGAGGGAGGGAGAGAGATTGGAGGTTAGAGAGAGAGATTGATTGGGCGTTATAGGGTCAAAGAGAGAGAGAGAGAGATATTTGTGGTCAGGGGTTTAGAGAGAGATTGGGGATAGGGGTTGACACACACATAGAGAGAGAGAGAGAGAGAGAGAGATTTGATGTTAGGGGATTATAGAGAGAGATGAACATAGAAATAGAGAGGGTGGAGGTTAGGTATTCAGAGAGAGCGGGGGTAGGGGTAGGTGGGTGAGGAGTGTGGTTTTTCGGAGGCAAAGAGAGAAAGAGAGAGAGAGAGAGAGAGGGCTACAGGTTTAGAGATAGACATAATGGGGGTTAGGGATTTAGAGAGATACAGAGATAGATATAGGGTTAGGTGTTTAGAGAGTGAATGGGGGCTAGGTTTTGAGAGAGATGGAGATATTCAATGTTAGGAAATGGGGGAGAGAGGGAGATCTTCGATGATATGGCATGGGAGAGAGAGATAGATACATATATAGAGAGATTGAGGGTTAGATTTTTAGAGAGAGGGAGATTGGGGGATAGTGGTTTAGAGAGAGAGATTGGGGGTTAGGGGTTTAGAGAGACATTAGTGTTTAGGAGTTTAAAGAGAGAGAGAGAGAGACTGGAGATTAGTGAAAGAGATTGATTGGGTGTTAGGGGTTTAGAGAGAGATAAAAGGATTGGATATTAGGGGTTTAGAGAGAGAAAAATTAGGGGTTAGGTTTTTAGATATACCAAGATTTATTGGGGGTTAGGGGTTTAGAGAGAGAGAGAGATTGGTGATTTGACATTTAAAGAGATAAAGAGAGTGAGTGAGAGAGAGAGAGACTAGGGTTTAGTGGTTTATATAGAGAGAGAAAGATAGAGAGAAAGGGGGGTTACAGGTTATAGAGAGACAGATAGATTGTGGTTAGGATTTGAGAGACAGAGAGACACTGGGGGTCACATGTTTATATAGATAGAGAGATAAAGAGAGACAAAGACATAAAGAGATTGGAGGTTAGGGGTTTATAGAGTGAGAGAGATTTTGGGTTAGTGGTTTAGAGATAGAGAAATTGGGGGTTAGGAGTTTAGAAAGACATAGAGAGGATGGGGGTTAGGTATTTAGGGAGAGAGATATAGAGAGATGGGGGGTTAGGGGTTTAGAGAGAGAAAGAGAGAGATTGGGGGTTAAAGGTATGGAGAGAGAGACTGGTATTTAGGGGTTTGAATGGATAGATAAAGAGATAGAGAATGGAGGCTAGAGGTTTATAGAGAGTGGGAAAGATTGATGGTTATGAGTTTGGAAAGAGAGATTGTGGGTTAGGAAATAAGAAAGAGAAAAGGAGGGATATTAGGGGTTAGGATTTAGAGAGAGACAGAGAGAGAGATTATGGTTTATGGCTTGATAGAGAGAGATATTGGGGGTTAAGGATTTAGATAGAGAAATATTGGGGATTAGGGGTTTAGATAAAGAGACAAAGGGGCTTAGAGGTTTGGATAGATAGAGAGAGGGAGAGAGGGAGAGAGAATGGTGGTTAGGGGTTTAGAGAGAGAGAGAGAGAGAGAGAGGGAGAGAAATTGGGTATTAGCGATTCAGAGAGAGAGAGAGAGATTGGGTATTATTGGTTTAGAGTGATAGAGAGAGAGAATATGGTTTAGAGAGAGAGAGGGAGAGATAGATAGATTGGGGGTATGATATTAAGTGTTTAGAGAGAGAGAGAGATTGGGGGTTAATAGGGGTTTAAAGAGAGAGAAGTTGGGGATTATGGGTTTAGAGAGAGAGAGAGAAAGAGAGAGCTTGAGGAATAGTGGTTGCAAGAGTGAGATAGAGAGGCTAGGGGTTTAGAGAGGGAGATATTGGGGGTTAGCGGTTGAGAGAGAGAGAGATATTGGAGGTTATATTTTTAGAGAGAGAGATTGAAGGTTAGGGGTTTAGAGAGAAAGAGAGATAGAAGGAGATATATTTGCGATTATGGGTTTAAAGGAAGAGATATTGGGGTTTACAGAGAGATAGAGGGATTTGGGGTTAGGTGTTTATAGAGAGAGTTTTTTGGTTAGGGGTTTAGAGGGAGGGAGAGAGATTGGGGGTTATGGGTTTAGCGAGAGAGATAAAGATATTGGGGATGAGAGGTTTAGAGAGAGAGAGCGATTTGAGGTTAGGGGTTTAGAGGGAGAGATTGATTGGGGGATTAGGTGTTTATAGAGAAAGAGAGATAGTAAAATGGAGAGAGATTGAGGGTTATGGGTTTAGATGGAGAGAGGGTAAGAGAGTGAGAGAGAGATTGCGGGTTAGCAGTTTAGAGAGAGAGAGAGAGAGAGAGAGAGAGAGAGAGAGAGAGTAGGTTAAGGGTTTAGAGAGGGAGAGAAAGATTGTCATTGGAAGTTATGGGTAGAGAGAGAGAGAGAGAGAGAGAGAGAGAGATTGGAGGTTATGGGTTAAGAGAGAGAGAGAGAGAGAGGTTGGGGGGAGAATGAGATAGAGAGGGGGTAAGGGGTAGGAAGGTGCAGAGTGGGGGTTTGGGGGAGAGAGATAGAGAGAGAGATTTAGGGGTTTAGAGAGGGAGAGTGAGTTTAGTATTTAGGAGTTTAGAGAGAGAGAGAGGTGGCCAGGGATTTAAAGAAATATAGAGATTATGGATTAGGGGTTTAAAGAAATCGAGAGATTAGGGTTAGGGGTTTAGATAGATAGATAGATAGAGTGATTGGGGATTAGGGGTTTAGAGAGAGAAGTTGGATGTTAGTGGCTTAGAGAGAGAGAGAGGATGAGAGAGGTTGGGGGATAAGTGTTTAGAGAGATTTTGGGTGTTAGGAGTTTAGAGAGAGATACAAGGACTTGATATTAGGGGTTTAGAGAGAAAGAGAGAATTAGGGTTTGGGGTTTGGTGTTTTGGATTTACATTACAATAGAGAGGGAGAAGGAGAGAGAGATTATGAGTTAGGGGTTTAGAGAGAGAGAGAGAGAAAGAGAGACATAAGGGGTTAAGGGTTTAGAGAGAGAGAGAGAGAGATTGGGGGTTAGTGGTTTAAATAAAGAGATATTGAGGGTTAGGGGTTTCATGGAGATAGTGAGGATGGGGGTTAGGGTTTTAGAGAGAATGAGAGAGAGATATTGGGGGTTAGAGGTTTAGAGAGAGAGAGAGAGAGATTGGGGGTTAGGGCTAGAGAGAGAGAGGTTGGTGGTTAGGAGTTTAGATTGATAGAGAGAGAGAGAGCTAGAGATTGGGGGTTAGAGTTTTGTAGAGAGAGGGAGAGAGATTGAAGGTTAGGGGTTTAGAGGGAGAGAGATATTGGGGGTTAAGGGTTTAGAGAGATAGATATTTTGGGTTAGGGGTTTAGAGAGAGAGAAATATTTTGGGTTAGGGGTTTAGAGAGTTATATATAGAGATTGGTGGTTAGGGGTTTAGAGGGAGGGAGAGAGATTGGAGGTTAGAGAGAGAGATTGATTGGGCATTATAGGTTTAGAGTGAGAGAGAGAGAGAGAGAGAGATTTGTGGTCAAGGGTTTAGGGAGATATTGGGGGATAGGTGTTGACACACACATAGATAGGGAGAGAGAGAGAGAGAAAGAGAGAGAGAGAGAGATTTGATGTTAGGGGATTAGAGAGAGAGATGAACATAGAAATAGAGAGGGTGGAGTTTAGGTATTCAGAGAGAGGGGGGGTAGGGGTAGGTGGGTGAGGAGTGGGGTTTTTCGGAGGCAAAGAGATAAAGAGAGAAAGAGAGAGAGAGAGAGAGAGAGAGGGCTACATGCTTATGGAGAGACATAATGGGGGTTAGGGATTTAGAGAGAGACAGAGATAGATATAGGGTTAGGTGTTTAGAGAGTGAATGGGGGTTAGGGTTTGAGAGAGATAGAGATATTCAATGTTGGGACATGGGGGAGAGAGAGAGATCTTCGATGTTAGGGCATGTGAGAGAGAGAGAGATACATAAATAGAGAGATTGAGGGTTAGGTTTTTAGAGAGAGGGAGATTGGGGGATAGTGGTTTAGAGAGAGATATTGTGGGTTTGGGGTTTAGAGAGACATTAGTGTTTAGGAGTTTAGGGAGAGAGAGAGAGATTGGAGATTAGTGAAAGAGATTGATTGGGTGTTAGGGGTTTAGAGAGAGAGATAAAAATAGGGATACTGGGGGTTACGATTTTAGAGGGACAGAAAGAAAGAGAGATATTGGAGGTAAGGTTCTTAGAGAGAGAGAGAAAGATTGGAGGTTAGGGGTTTTGAGAGAGAGAGATTGTAGGTTAGGGGTTTAGAGAGAGAGAGAGAGAGAGAGAAATATTTGGGTTAGGGGATTTGGAGAGATAGAGATTGGGAGTTAATAGGGGTTTAGAGAGAGAGTGGGGGTAGTATAAATGATTGGTGGGGGCAAAAACGAGATAGAGAGGTGGTCAGGGGTAGGTGGGTGTAGAGTGGGGGTTTCAGGGAGGGAGGGAGAGAGAGAGAGAGAGAGAGAGAATGGGGGTTAGGGGTTTAGATACATAAAGCAATATTAGGGTTTAGGGGTTTAGAGAGAGAGAAAGAAAAATAGAGATTAGGGGTTAGTGGGTTAGAGAGAGAGACTGGGTGTTAATGGTTTAGAGAGGGAGAGATAGGGGATAGGGGTTTAAAAAAATAGAGAGGCTGGGGGTTATAGGTTTAACGAAATAGGGATATTATGGGTTAGGGATTTAGATAGATAGAGAGAGGGCGGGAGAGAGATATATATATTAGGGATTAGGGGTTGAGAGAGAGAGAGGGAGAGAGATATATATATTAGGGATTGGGGGTTGAGAGAGAGAGAGGGAGAGATACAGAGAGAGAGATTAGATGTTAGTGGCTTTGATAGATAAATAGAGAGAGAGAGAGAGAGAGAAAGAGAGAGGTTGGGGGTTAAGTGTTTAGGGAGAGAGATATTGGGTTTTAGGGGTTTAGAGAGGGATAAAAGGATTGGATATTAGGGGTTTAGAGAGAGAAAAATTAGGGGTTAGGTTTTTAAATATACCAAGAGTTATTGGGGGTTAGCGGTTTAGAGAGAGAGAGATTGGTGACTTGACATTTAAAGAGATAAAGAGAGTGAGTGAGAGAGAGAGACTAGGGTTTAATGGTTTAGATAGAGAGAGAAAGGGGGTTACAGGTTATAGAGAGAGAGAGATAGATTGGGGTTAGGATTTGAGAGACAGAGAGACACTGGGGGTCACATGTTTATATAGATAGAGAGATAAAGAGAGACAAAGACATAAAGAGATTGGAAGTTAGGGGTTTATAGAGTGAGAGAGATTTTGGGTTAGTGGTTTAGAGATAGAGAAATTGGGGGTTAGGGGTTTAGAAAGACATAGAGAGGATGGGGGTTAGGTATTTAAGGAGAGAGATATAGAGAGATGGGGGGTTAGGGGTTTAGAGAGAGAGAGAGAGAGAGATATTGGGGGCTAAGGGTATGGAGAGAGAGACTTTTATTTAGGGGTTTGAATGGATAGATAAAGAGATATAGAACGGAGGCTAGATGTTTATAGAGAGTGGGAAAGATTGATGGTTATGAGTTTGGAAAGAGAGATTGTGGGTTAGGGGATAAGAAAGAGAAAAGGAGGGATATGAGGGGTTAGGATTTAGAGAGAGATAGAGAGAGAGATTATGGTTTATGGATTTAGAGAGAGAGATATTGGGGGTTAAGGATTTAGATAGAGAAATATTGGGGATTAGAGGTTTAGAAAAAGAGACAAAGATTGGGGTTTAGAGGTTTTGATAGATAGAGAGAGGGAGAGAGGGAGAGAGAATGGTGGTTAGGGGCTTAGAGAGAGAGAGAGAGAGAGAGAGAGAGAGAGAGATTGGGTATTAGTGGTTTAGAATGATAGAGAAAATATGGTTTAGAGAGAGAGAGATTGGAGGTTAGAGATTAGAAAGAGAGAGGGAGAGATATATAGATTGGGGGTATGGTATTAAGTGTTTAGAGAGAGAGAGAGAGAGACTGGGGGTTAATAGGGGTTTAGAGAGAGAGAAGTTGGGGTGTACGGGTTTAGAGAAAGAGAAGTTGGGGTGTATGGGTTTAAAGAGAGAGAGAGAGAGAAAGAGAGAGATTGAGGAATAGTGGTTGCAAGAGTGAGATAGAGACGCTAGGTGTTTAGAGAGAGAGATATTCGGGGTTAGGGGTTGAGAGAGAGAGAGATATTGAAGGTTATATTTTTAGAGAGAGAGATTGAAGGTTAGGGGTTTAGAGAGAGAGAGATAGAAGGAGATATATTTGCGATTATGGGTTAAAGGGAGAGATATTGGGGTTTACAGAGAGATAGATGGATTTGGAGTTAGGTGTTTATAGAGAGAGTTTTCTGGTTAGGGTTTTAGAGGGAGGGAGAGAGATTGGGGGTTATGGGTTTAGCGAGAGAGATAAAGATATTGGGGATGAGAGGTTTAGAGAGAGAGAGCGATTTGAGGTTAGGGGTTTAGAGGGAGAGACTGATTGGGGTTTAGATGTTTATAGAGAAAGAGAGATAGTAAAATGGAGAGAGATTGAGGGTTATGGGTTTAGATGGAGAGAGGGAAAGAGAGTGAGAGAGAGATTGCGGGTTAGCAGTTTAGAGAGAGAGAGAGAGAGAGAGATTGTAGGTTAAGGGTTTAGAGAGGGAGAGAGAGATTGTCATTGGAAGTTATGGGTTGAGAGAGAGAGAGAGAGAGAGAGAGAGAGAGAGAGAGAGAGGTTGGGGGGAGAATGAGATAGAGAGGGGGTGAGGGGTAGGAAGGTGTAGAGTGGGGGTTTGGGGGAGAGAGATAGAGAGAGAGATTTAGGGGTTTAGAGACGGAGAGTGAGATTAGGATTTAGGAGTTTAGAGAGAGAGAGAGGTGGCCAGGGATTTAAAGAAATATAGAGATTATGGATTAAGGGTTTAAAGAAATCGAGAGATTAGGGTTAGGGGTTTAGATAGATAGATAGATCGAGTCATTGGGGATTAGGGGTTTAGAGAGAGAAGTTGGATGTTAGTGGCATAGAGAGAGAGAGAGGATGAGAGAGGTTCGAGGATAAGTGTTTAGAGAGATTTTGGGTGTTAGGGGTTTAGAGAGAGATACAAGGACTTGGTATTAGGGGTTTAGAGAGAAAGAGAGAATTAGGGTTTTGGGTTTACATTAAGATAGAGAGAGAGAGGGAGAGAGAGATTATTAGTTAGGGGTTGAGAGAGAGAGAGAGAGAAAGAGAGACATAAGGGGTTAAGGGTTTAGAGAGAGAGAGAGAGAGAGAGAGAGAGAGTTTGGAGGTCAGGGGTTTAGAGAGAGAGAGAGAGAGATTGGGGGTTAGTGGTTTAAATAAAGAGATATTGAGGGTTAGGGTTTTCATGGAGATAGTGAGGATGGGGGTTAGGTGTTTAGAGAGAAAGAGAGAGGGAGAGATTAGTGGTCAAGGGTTTAGAGAGAGAGATATTGGGGGTTAGAGGTTTAGAGAGAGAGAGAGAGATTGGGGGTTAAGGATAGAGAGAGAGAGGTTGGTTGTTAGGAGTTTAGATTAATAGAGAGAGAGAGAGCTAGAGATTGGGGGTTAGAGTTTTTTAGAGAGAGGGAGAGAGATTGAAGGTTAGGGGTTTAGAGGGAGAACGATATTGGGGGTTAATGGTTTAGAGAGATAGATATTTTGGGTTAGGGGTTTAGAGAGTTATATATAAAGATTGGTGGTTAGGGGTTTAGAGGGAGGGAGAGAGATTGGAGGTTAGAGAGAGAGATTGATTGGGAATTATAGGTTTAGAGAGAGAGAAAGAGAGAGAGAGAGAGATTGAGGGTTAGGGTTTAAGAGATAGAGATATTGGGAGTTAGGGATTTCGATAGAAAGAGATTGGGGATTAGTGGTTTAAACAAAAATGAGAGACATATTGGTGGTTAGAGGTTTAGATTAACAAAGAGAAAGAGATAGGTGTTTAGAGAGAGGGAGAGATATTGGCGGTTAGGGGTTTAGAGAGAGAGAGAGAGGTTTAGAGTTTAGAGAGAGAGATTCGGTGTTAACAATTTAGAGAGAGAGAGGGAGCACAGAGTTATGGATTTTGAGAGAGAGAGAGAGAGAGAGATTGGGGGTTATGGATTTAGACAGACATAGAGAGAGGGAGAGAGTTTGAAGATTACGGGTTTAGAGGGAGAGAGATATTGGGGGTTAAGGGTTTAGAGAGATAGATATTTTGGGTTAGGCGTTTAGAGAGAGGGAGAGATATTGGCGGTTAGGGGTTTAGAGAGAGAGAGATGTTTAGGGTTTAGAGAGAGAGAGAGAGGTTTAGGGTTTAGAGAGAGAGAGAGAGGTTTAGGGTTTAGAGAGAGAGAGAGAGAGAGAGTTTTAGGGTTTAGAGAGAGAGATTGATATTGGGGGTTATGGATTTAGACAAACATAGAGAGAGGGAGAGAGATCAAAAGGTTAGGGGTTTAGAGGGAGAGAGATATTGGGGGTTAAGGGTTTAGAGAGATAGATATTTTGGGTTAGGGGTTTAGAGAGAGAGAAATATTTTGGGTTAGGCGTTTAGAGAGTTATATATAGAGATTGGTGGTTAGGGGTTTAAAGGGAGGGAGAGAGATTGGAGGTTAGAGAGAGAGATTGATTAGGCATTATAGGTTTAGAGAGAGAGAGAGAGAGAGAGAGATTGAGGGTTAGGGTTTAAGAGATAGAGATATTGGGAGTTAGGGATTTCGATAGAAAGAGATTGGGGATTAGTGGTTTAAACAAAAAAGAGAGACATATTGGTGGTTAGAGGTTTAGATAGACAAAGAGAAAGAGATAGGTGTTTAGAGAGAGGGAGAGATATTGGCGGTTAGGGGTTTAGAGAGAGAGAGAGAGGTTTAGAGTTTAGAGAGAGAGATTCGGTGTTAACAATTTAGAGAGAGAGAGAGAGAGAGAGCGCAGAGTTATGGATTTTGAGAGATAGAGAGAGAGAGATTGGGGGTTATGGATTTAGACAGACATAGAGAGAGGGAGAGAGATTGAAGATTACGAGTTTAGAGGGAGAGAGATATTGGGGGTTAAGGGTTTAGAGAGATAGATATTTTGGGTAAGGGGTTTAGAGAGAGAGAAATATTTTGGGCTAGGGGTTTAGATAGTTATATATAGAGATTGGTGGTTAGGGGTTTAGAGGGAGGGAGAGAGATTGGAGGTTAGAGAGAGAGATTGATTGGGGGTTATAGGGTCAAAGAGAGAGAGAGAGAGATATTTGTGGTCAGGGGTTTAGAGAGAGATTGGGGGATAGGGGTTGACACACACATAGAGAGAGAGAGAGAGAGAGAGAGATTTGATGTTAGGGGATTATAGAGAGAGATGAACATAGAAATAGAGAGGGTGGAGGTTAGGTATTCAGAGAGAGCGGGGGTAGGGGTAGGTGGGTGAGGAGTGTGGTTTTTCGGAGGCAAAGAGAGAAAGAGAGAGAGAGAGAGAGGGCTACAGGTTTAGAGAGAGACATAATGGGCGTTAGGGATTTAGAGAGATACAGAGATAGATATAGGGTTAGGTGTTTAGAGAGTGAATGGGGGCTAGGTTTTGAGAGAGATGGAGATATTCAATGTTAGGAAATGGGGGAGAGAGGGAGATCTTCGATGATATGGCATGGGAGAGAGAGATAGATACATATATAGAGAGATTGAGGGTTAGATTTTTAGAGAGAGGGAGATTGGGGGATAGTGGTTTAGAGAGAGAGATTGGGGGTTAGGGGTTTAGAGAGACATTAGTGTTTAGGAGTTTAAAGAGAGAGAGAGAGAGACTGGAGATTAGTGAAAGAGATTGATTGGGTGTTAGGGGTTTAGAGAGAGATAAAAGGATTGGATATTAGGGGTTTAGAGAGAGAAAAATTAGGGGTTAGGTTTTTAGATATACCAAGAGTTATTGGGGGTTAGGGGTTTAGAGAGAGAGAGAGATTGGTGATTTGACATTTAAAGAGATAAAGAGAGTGAGTGAGAGAGAGAGAGACTAGGGTTTAGTGGTTTATATATAGAGAGAAAGATAGAGAGAAAGGGGGTTACAGGTTATAGAGAGACAGATAGATTGTGGTTAGGATTTGAGAGACAGAGAGACACTGGGGGTCATATGTTTATATAGATAGAGAGATAAAGAGAGACAAAGACATAAAGAGATTGGAGGTTAGGGGTTTATAGAGTGAGAGAGATTTTGGGTTAGTGGTTTAGAGATAGAGAAATTGGGGGTTAGGAGTTTAGAAAGACATAGAGAGGATGGGGGTTAGGTATTTAGGGAGAGAGATATAGAGAGATGGGGGGTTAGGGGTTTAGAGAGAGAAAGAGAGAGATTGGGGGTTAAAGGTATGGAGAGAGAGACTGGTATTTAGGGGTTTGAATGGATAGATAAAGAGATAGAGAATGGAGGCTAGAGGTTTATAGAGAGTGGGAAAGATTGATGGTTATGAGTTTGGAAAGAGAGATTGTGGGTTAGGAAATAAGAAAGAGAAAAGGAGGGATATTAGGGGTTAGGATTTAGAGAGAGACAGAGAGAGAGATTATGGTTTATGGCTTGATAGAGAGAGATATTGGGGGTTAAGGATTTAGATAGAGAAATATTGGGGATTAGGGGTTTAGATAAAGAGACAAAGGGGCTTAGAGGTTTGGATAGATAGAGAGAGGGAGAGAGGGAGAGAGAATGGTGGTTAGGGGTTTAGAGAGAGAGAGAGAGAGAGAGAGGGAGAGAAATTGGGTATTAGCGATTCAGAGAGAGAGAGAGAGATTGGGTATTATTGGTTTAGAGTGATAGAGAGAGAGAATATGGTTTAGAGAGAGAGAGGGAGAGATAGATAGATTGGGGGTATGATATTAAGTGTTTAGAGAGAGAGAGAGATTGGGGGTTAATAGGGGTTTAAAGAGAGAGAAGTTGGGGTTTATGGGTTTAGAGAGAGAGAGAGAAAGAGAGAGCTTGAGGAATAGTGGTTGCAAGAGTGAGATAGAGAGGCTAGGGGTTTAGAGAGGGAGATATTGGGGGTTAGCGGTTGAGAGAGAGAGAGATATTGGAGGTTATATTTTTAGAGAGAGAGATTGAAGGTTAGGGGTTTAGAGAGAAAGAGAGATAGAAGGAGATATATTTGCGATTATGGGTTTAAAGGAAGAGATATTGGGGTTTACAGAGAGATAGAGGGATTTGGGGTTAGGTGTTTATAGAGAGAGTTTTTTGGTTAGGGGTTTAGAGGGAGGGAGAGAGATTGGGGGTTATGGGTTTAGCGAGAGAGATAAAGATATTGGGGATGAGAGGTTTAGAGAGAGAGAGCGATTTGAGGTTAGGGGTTTAGAGGGAGAGATTGATTGGGGATTAGGTGTTTATAGAGAAAGAGAGATAGTAAAATGGAGAGAGATTGAGGGTTATGGGTTTAGATGGAGAGAGGGTAAGAGAGTGAGAGAGAGATTGCGGGTTAGCAGTTTAGAGAGAGAGAGAGAGAGAGAGAGAGAGAGAGAGAGTAGGTTAAGGGTTTAGAGAGGGAGAGAGAGATTGTCATTGGAAGTTATGGGTAGAGAGAGAGAGAGAGAGAGAGAGAGAGAGAGATTGGAGGTTATGGGTTAAGAGAGAGAGAGAGAGAGAGGTTGGGGGGAGAATGAGATAGAGAGGGGGTAAGGGGTAGGAAGGTGCAGAGTGGGGGTTTGGGGGAGAGAGATAGAGAGAGAGATTTAGGGGTTTAGAGAGGGAGAGTGAGTTTAGTATTTAGGAGTTTAGAGAGAGAGAGAGGTGGCCAGGGATTTAAAGAAATATAGAGATTATGGATTAGGGGTTTAAAGAAATCGAGAGATTAGGGTTAGGGGTTTAGATAGATAGATAGATAGAGTGATTGGGGATTAGGGGTTTAGAGAGAGAAGTTGGATGTTAGTGGCTTAGAGAGAGAGAGAGGATGAGAGAGGTTGGGGGATAAGTGTTTAGAGAGATTTTGGGTGTTAGGAGTTTAGAGAGAGATACAAGGACTTGATATTAGGGGTTTAGAGAGAAAGAGAGAATTAGGGTTTGGGGTTTGGTGTTTTGGATTTACATTACAATAGAGAGGGAGAAGGAGAGAGAGATTATGAGTTAGGGGTTTAGAGAGAGAGAGAGAGAAAGAGAGACATAAGGGGTTAAGGGTTTAGAGAGAGAGAGAGAGAGATTGGGGGTTAGTGGTTTAAATAAAGAGATATTGAGGGTTAGGGGTTTCATGGAGATAGTGAGGATGGGGGTTAGGGTTTTAGAGAGAATGAGAGAGAGATATTGGGGGTTAGAGGTTTAGAGAGAGAGAGAGAGAGATTGGGGGTTAGGGCTAGAGAGAGAGAGGTTGGTGGTTAGGAGTTTAGATTGATAGAGAGAGAGAGAGCTAGAGATTGGGGGTTAGAGTTTTGTAGAGAGAGGGAGAGAGATTGAAGGTTAGGGGTTTAGAGGGAGAGAGATATTGGGGGTTAAGGGTTTAGAGAGATAGATATTTTGGGTTAGGGGTTTAGAGAGAGAGAAATATTTTGGGTTAGGGGTTTAGAGAGTTATATATAGAGATTGGTGGTTAGGGGTTTAGAGGGAGGGAGAGAGATTGGAGGTTAGAGAGAGAGATTGATTGGGCATTATAGGTTTAGAGTGAGAGAGAGAGAGAGAGAGAGATTTGTGGTCAAGGGTTTAGGGAGATATTGGGGGATAGGTGTTGACACACACATAGATAGGGAGAGAGAGAGAGAGAGAAAGAGAGAGAGAGAGAGATTTGATGTTAGGGGATTAGAGAGAGAGATGAACATAGAAATAGAGAGGGTGGAGTTTAGGTATTCAGAGAGAGGGGGGGTAGGGGTAGGTGGGTGAGGAGTGGGGTTTTTCGGAGGCAAAGAGATAAAGAGAGAAAGAGAGAGAGAGAGAGAGAGAGGGCTACATGCTTATGGAGAGACATAATGGGGGTTAGGGATTTAGAGAGAGACAGAGATAGATATAGGGTTAGGTGTTTAGAGAGTGAATGGGGGTTAGGGTTTGAGAGAGATAGAGATATTCAATGTTGGGACATGGGGGAGAGAGAGAGATCTTCGATGTTAGGGCATGTGAGAGAGAGAGAGATACATAAATAGAGAGATTGAGGGTTAGGTTTTTAGAGAGAGGGAGATTGGGGGATAGTGGTTTAGAGAGAGATATTGTGGGTTTGGGGTTTAGAGAGACATTAGTGTTTAGGAGTTTAGGGAGAGAGAGAGAGATTGGAGATTAGTGAAAGAGATTGATTGGGTGTTAGGGGTTTAGAGAGAGAGATAAAAATAGGGATACTGGGGGTTACGATTTTAGAGGGACAGAAAGAAAGAGAGATATTGGAGGTAAGGTTCTTAGAGAGAGAGAGAAAGATTGGAGGTTAGGGGTTTTGAGAGAGAGAGATTGTAGGTTAGGGGTTTAGAGAGAGAGAGAGAGAGAGAGAAATATTTGGGTTAGGGGATTTGGAGAGATAGAGATTGGGAGTTAATAGGGGTTTAGAGAGAGAGTGGGGGTAGTATAAATGATTGGTGGGGGCAAAAACGAGATAGAGAGGTGGTCAGGGGTAGGTGGGTGTAGAGTGGGGGTTTCAGGGAGGGAGGGAGAGAGAGAGAGAGAGAGAGAGAATGGGGGTTAGGGGTTTAGATACATAAAGCAATATTAGGGTTTAGGGGTTTAGAGAGAGAGAAAGAAAAATAGAGATTAGGGGTTAGTGGGTTAGAGAGAGAGACTGGGTGTTAATGGTTTAGATAGGGAGAGATAGGGGATAGGGGTTTAAAAAAATAGAGAGGCTGGGGGTTATAGGTTTAACGAAATAGGGATATTATGGGTTAGGGATTTAGATAGATAGAGAGAGGGCGGGAGAGAGATATATATATTAGGGATTAGGGGTTGAGAGAGAGAGAGGGAGAGAGATATATATATTAGGGATTGGGGGTTGAGAGAGAGAGAGGGAGAGATACAGAGAGAGAGATTAGATGTTAGTGGCTTTGATAGATAAATAGAGAGAGAGAGAGAGGGAGAGAGAAAGAGAGAGGTTGGGGGTTAAGTGTTTAGGGAGAGAGATATTGGGTTTTAGGGGTTTAGAGAGGGATAAAAGGATTGGATATTAGGGGTTTAGAGAGAGAAAAATTAGGGGTTAGGTTTTTAAATATACCAAGAGTTATTGGGGGTTAGCGGTTTAGAGAGAGAGAGATTGGTGACTTGACATTTAAAGAGATAAAGAGAGTGAGTGAGAGAGAGAGACTAGGGTTTAATGGTTTAGATAGAGAGAGAAAGGGGGTTACAGGTTATAGAGAGAGAGAGATAGATTGGGGTTAGGATTTGAGAGACAGAGAGACACTGGGGGTCACATGTTTATATAGATAGAGAGATAAAGAGAGACAAAGACATAAAGAGATTGGAGGTTAGGGGTTTATAGAGTGAGAGAGATTTTGGGTTAGTGGTTTAGAGATAGAGAAATTGGGGGTTAGGGGTTTAGAAAGACATAGAGAGGATGGGGGTTAGGTATTTAAGGAGAGAGATATAGAGAGATGGGGGGTTAGGGGTTTAGAGAGAGAGAGAGAGAGAGAGATATTGGGGGCTAAGGGTATGGAGAGAGAGACTTTTATTTAGGGGTTTGAATGGATAGATAAAGAGATATAGAACGGAGGCTAGATGTTTATAGAGAGTGGGAAAGATTGATGGTTATGAGTTTGGAAAGAGAGATTGTGGGTTAGGGGATAAGAAAGAGAAAAGGAGGGATATGAGGGGTTAGGATTTAGAGAGAGATAGAGAGAGAGATTATGGTTTATGGATTTAGAGAGAGAGATATTGGGGGTTAAGGATTTAGATAGAGAAATATTGGGGATTAGAGGTTTAGAAAAAGAGACAAAGATTGGGGTTTAGAGGTTTTGATAGATAGAGAGAGGGAGAGAGGGAAAGAGAATGGTGGTTAGGGGCTTAGAGAGAGAGAGAGAGAGAGAGAGAGAGAGAGAGAGATTGGGTATTAGTGGTTTAGAATGATAGAGAAAATATGGTTTAGAGAGAGAGAGATTGGAGGTTAGAGATTAGAAAGAGAGAGGGAGAGATATATAGATTGGGGGTATGGTATTAAGTGTTTAGAGAGAGAGAGAGAGAGACTGGGGGTTAATAGGGGTTTAGAGAGAGAGAATTTGGGGTGTACGGGTTTAGAGAAAGAGAAGTTGGGGTGTACGGGTTTAAAGAGAGAGAGAGAGAGAAAGAGAGAGATTGAGGAATAGTGGTTGCAAGAGTGAGATAGAGACGCTAGGTGTTTAGAGAGAGAGATATTCGGGGTTAGGGGTTGAGAGAGAGAGAGATATTGAAGGTTATATTTTTAGAGAGAGAGATTGAAGGTTAGGGGTTTAGAGAGAGAGAGATAGAAGGAGATATATTTGCGATTATGGGTTAAAGGGAGAGATATTGGGGTTTACAGAGAGATAGATGGATTTGGAGTTAGGTGTTTATAGAGAGAGTTTTCTGGTTAGGGTTTTAGAGGGAGGGAGAGAGATTGGGGGTTATGGGTTTAGCGAGAGAGATAAAGATATTGGGGATGAGAGGTTTAGAGAGAGAGAGCGATTTGAGGTTAGGGGTTTAGAGGGAGAGACTGATTGGGGGTTAGGTGTTTATAGAGAAAGAGAGATAGTAAAATGGAGAGAGATTGAGGGTTATGGGTTTAGATGGAGAGAGGGTAAGAGTGTGAGAGAGAGATTGGGCGTTAGCAGTTTAGAGAGAGAGGGAGAGAGAGAGAGAGATTGTAAGTTAAGGGTTTAAAGAGGGAGAGAGAGATTGTCATTGGAAGTTATGGGTTGAGAGAGAGAGAGAGAGAGAGAGAGAGGTTGGGGGGAGAATGAGATAGAGAGGGGGTGAGTGGTAGGAAGGTGCAGAGTGGGGGTTTTGGGTAGAGTGGGGGTTTGAGGGAGAGAGAGAGAGAGAGAGATTTAGGGGTTTAGAGATGGAGAGTGAGATTAGGATTTAGGGGTTTAGAGAGAGAGAGAGGTGGCCATGGGTTTAAAGAAATATAGAGATTTTGGATTAGGGGTTTAAAGAAATCGAGAGATTAGGGTTAGGGGTTTAGATAGATAGATAGATAGAGTGATTGGGGATTAGGGGTTTAGAGAGAGAAGTTGGATGTTAGTGGCTTAGAGAGAGAGAGAGGATGAGAGAGGTTGGGGGATAAGTGTTTAGAGAGATTTTGGGTGTTAGGGGTTTAGAGAGAGATACAAGGACTTGATATTAGGGGTTTAGAGAGAAAGAGAGAATTAGGGTTTGGGGTTTGGGGTTTTGGATTTACATTACGATAGAGAGAGAGAAGGAGAGAGAGATTACGAGTTAGGGGTTTAGAGAGAGAGAGAGAGAGAAAGAGAGACATAAGGGGTTAAGGGTTTAGAGAGAGAGAGAGAGAGAGTTTGGAGGTCAGGGGTTTAGAGAGAGAGAGAGAGATTGGGGGTTAATGATTTAAATAAAGAGATATTGAGGGTTAGGGGTTTGCATGGAGATAGTGAGGATGGGGGTTAGGTGTTTAGAGAGAAAGAGAGAGAGAGAGATTAGTGGTCAAGGGTTTAGAGAGAGAGATATTGGGGGTTAGAGGTTTAGAGAGAGAGAGAGATTGGGGGTTAGGGATAGAGAGAGAGAGGTTGGTGGTTAGGAGTTTAGATTGATAGAGAGAGAGAGAGCTATAGATTGGGGGTTAGAGTTTTGTAGAGAGAGGGAGAGATTGGTGATTAGATGTCTCGAAAGAGATATTGTGGGTTAGGGGATAAAAGAGAGAGAGAGAGAGAGAGAGAGATTGGGGGTTAAAGGTTCAAAAATATACAGAGAGAGAGAGAGAGAGAGAGAGAGAGAGATTGAGGGTTAGGGTTTAAGAGATAGAGATATTGGGAGTTAGGGATTTCGATAGAAGGAGATTGGGTATTAGTGGTTTAAATAAAAAGGGAGACATATTGGTGGTTAGAGGTTTAGATAGACAAAGAGAAAGAGATAGGTGTTTAGAGAGAGGGAGAGATATTGGCGGTTAGGGGTTTAGAGAGAGAGAGAGAGAGGTTTAGAGTTTAGAGAGAGAGAGAGAGGTTTGGTGTTGAGAGAGAGAGATTGGGTGTTAACAATTTAGAGAGAGAGAGAGAGAGACCAGAGTTATGGGTATTGAGAGAGAGAGAGAGAGAGAGATTGGGGGTTATGGATTTAGACAAACATAGAGAGAGGGAGAGAGATTGAAGGTTAGGGGTTTAGAGGGAGAGAGATATTGGGGGTTAAGGGTTTAGAGAGATAGATATTTTGGGATAGGGGTTTAGAGAGAGAGAAATATTTTGGGTTAGGGGTTTAGACAGTTAGATATAGAGATTGGTGGTTAGGGGTTTAGAGAGAGGGAGAGAGATTGGAGGTTAGAGAGAGAGATTGATTGGGGGTTATAGGGCTAGAGAGACAAAGAGAGAGAGATTTGTGGTCAGGGGTTTAGAGAGAGATTGGGGGATAGCGGTTGACACACAGAGAGAGAGAGAGAGAGAGAGAGAGAGAGAGAGAGATAGATTTGATGTTAGGGGATTAGAGAGAGAGATGAACATAGAAATAGAGAGTATGGAGGTTAGGTATTCAGAGAGAGGGGGGGTACGGGTAGGTGGGTGAGGAGTGGGGGTTTGTGGAGGCAAAGAGAGAAAGAGAGAGAGAGAGGGCTACAGGTTTAGAGAGAGACATAATGGGGGTTTGGGATTTAGAGAGAGACAGATATAGATATAGGGTTAGGGATTTAGAGAGAGACAGATATAGATATAGGGTTAGGGTTTTAGAGAGTGAATGGGGACTAGGGTTTGAGAGAGATAGAGATATTCAATGTTAGGACATGTGGGAGAGAGAGATATCTTCGATGTTAGGGCATGGGAGAGAGAGAGAGGGAGAGATTGTAGGTTAAGGGTTTAGAGAGGGAGAGAGAGATTGTCATTGGAAGTTATGGGTTGAGAGAGCGAGAGAGAGAGATTGGAGGTTATGGGTTAAGAGAGAGAGAGAGAGAGAGAGAGAGAGGTTGGGAGGAGAATGAGATAGAGAGGGGGTGAGGGGTAGGAAGGTGCAGAGTGGGGGTTTCGGGTAGAGTGGGGGTTTGGGGGTGAGAGAGAGAGAGAGAGAGAGAGAGAGAGAGAGAGAGAGAGATTTAGGAGTTTAGAGAGGGAGAGTAAGATTAGGATTTAGGGGTTTATAGAGAGAGAGGGAAAAAAAGAGATAGATATTAGGGGGTGAGCGATTCACCGAGAGAGATTTGATGTTAGGGGCTTAGAGAGAGAGAGAGGTGGCTAGGGATTTAAAGAAATATAGAGATTATGGATTGGGGGTTTAAAGAAATAAAGAGATTAGGGTTAGGGGTTTAGATAGATAGATAGATAGAGTGATTGGGGATTAGGGGTTTAGAGAGAAAAGTTGGATGTTAGTGGCTTGGAGAGAGAGAGAGAGGATGAGAGAGGTTGGGGGATAAGTGTTTAGAGAGATTTTGGGTGTTAGGGGTTTAAAGAGAGATACAGGGACTCAAGATTAGGGGTTTAGAGAGAAAGAGAGAATTAGGGTTTGGGGTTTGGGGTTCTGGGTTTACATTAAGATAGAGAGAGAGAGGGAGAGAGAGATTACGAGTTAGGGGTTTAGAGAGAGAGAGAGAGAGAGAGAGAGAGAGAGAGAGAGAGACATAAGGGGTTAAGGGTTTAGAGAGAGAGAGAGAGAGAGAGAGAGAGAGTTTGGAGGTCAGGGGTTTAGAGAGAGAGAGAGAGAGAGAGAGAGAGAGTTTGGAGAGAGAGAGATTGGGGGTTAGTGGTTTAAATAAAGAGATATTGAGGGATAGGGGTTTGCATGGAGATAGTGAGGAGGAGGGTTAGGTGTTTATAGAGAAAGAGAGAGAGAGAGAGATTAGTGGTCAAGGGTTTAGAGAGAGAGAGATTAGTGGTCAAGGGTTTAGAGAGAGAGATATTGGGGGTTAGAGGTTTAGAGAGAGAGAGAGAGAGAGAGATTGGGGGTTAGGGCTAGAGAGAGAGAGGTTGGTGGTTAGGAGTTTAGATTGATAGAGAGAGAGAGAGCTAGAGATTGGGTGTTAGAGTTTTGTAGAGAGAGGGAGAGATTGGTGATTAGATGTCTTGAAAGAGATATTGTGGGTTAGGGGATAAGAGAGAGAGGGAGAGAGAGAGAGAGAGATTGGGGGTTAGAGGTTCAGAAATATACAGAGATAGAGAGAGAGAGAGGGTTAGGGTTTAAGAGATAGAGATATTGGTAGTTAGGGATTTCGATAGAAAGAGATTGGGGATTAGTGGTTTAAATAAAAAGAGAGACATATTGGTGGTTAGAGGTTTAGATAGATAAAGAGAAAGAGATAGGTGTTTAGAGAGAGGGAGAGATATTGGTGTTAGGGGTTTAGAGA
Organism: Larix kaempferi; assembly: GCA_027924585.1. Taxonomy (NCBI): domain Eukaryota; kingdom Viridiplantae; phylum Streptophyta; class Pinopsida; order Pinales; family Pinaceae; genus Larix; species Larix kaempferi. The sequence continues at coordinate 6,221,008 of BSBM01000960.1, read as the reverse complement.
GAGAGAGAGGTTTAGGGTTTAGAGAGAGAGATTAGGTGTTAACAATTTAGAGAGAGAGAGAGAGAGAGAGAGAGAGAGAGCAGAGTTATGGGTTTTGAGAGAGAGAGAGAGAGATATTGGGGGTTATGGATTTAGACAGACATAGAGAGAGGGAGAGAGATTGAAGGTTAGGGGTTTAGAGGGAGAGAGATATTGGGGGTTAAGGGTTTAGAGAGATAGATATTTTGGGTTAGCGGTTTAGAGAGAGAGAAATATTTTGGGTTAGGGGTTTAGAGAGTTATATATAGGGATTGGTGGTTAGGGGTTTAGAGAGTTATATATAGGGATTGGTGGTTAGGGGTTTAGAGAGAGGGAGAGAGATTGAAGGTTAGAGAGAGAGATTGATTGGGGGTTATAGGGTTAGAGAGAGAGAGAGATTGGACATCAACTGTTTAAATAGAGAGATTAGTATTTATGGGTTTAGATAGATCAGAGAGATTAGTAGCTAGGGGTTTAGAGAGAGAGACAGATATTAGCGATTAATATTGGTTTAGAGAGAGGGAGATCACAAGGGCGAGGGGGGGGGGTTATGGATAGTTAGTGGTGGGGGGTATAAAGATATTGGATGTTAGGTGTTTAAAAAGAGATAAGTTGGAATTTAGGGGTTTAGAGAGACAAAGAAAAATAGAGATATTGATTAATATGTGTTTAGAGACAGAGAGAGATTGGGGGTTAGTGGTTTAGAGAGAGAGAGATTGTGGGTTAGTGGTTTAGAGAGAGAGATATTGGAGGTTAGATTTTTAGAGAGATATTGGAGGTTAGAGGTTTAGAGAGAGAGATAGAGATATCAAGGCAGATATTTTCGGTTAGGGGCTTAAAGAGAGAGATATTGGTTTTATGGGTTTAGAGAGAGATGAATAAATTTGGGGTTAGGAGTTTAGAGAGAGAAAGAGAGAGAGAGAGAGAGTTTTGTGCTTAGGGGTTTAGAGGGAGGGAGAGAGATTGGGGGTTATGGGTTTAGGGAGAGCGAGAGAGAGAGAGAGATAGATATTAGGGTTTTAGAGAGAGAGAGAGGGGTTAGGGTTTTAGAGAGAGAGAGAGAATAGGGATTAGGGGTTTAGAGAGAAAAAGAGATAGATTTGGTGTTATGGGCTTAGAGAGAGAGAGGGAGATAAATTAGGGGTTAGGTATTTAGAGAGAGAGAGAGAGAGAGAGAGAGAGAGAGAGAGAGTAGTTAAGGAATTAAAGAGAACAAATATTAGGTGTTATTGGGGTTAGGGTTTGAGAGAGAGAGAGAGAGAGAGAGAGAGAGAGAGAGAGAGAGTAGTTAAGGAGTTAAAGAGATCAAATATTAGGTGTTATTGTTACATGGGTTAAAGTAGTTAAGGTATTTTGGTGTTATATAAATTTACAAGGTTTTAGGACTTACAAATGTTAGAATTTGTATGATTTATAAATGTGATGTTCTAGAAGTTAGTGGTTACAGGTTATATGGGTTGGATGAGAGTGACTAAAGTAGCTAAGGTTTAGAGGAAGTTACAGTTATAATTACAAAGGAAATAAATCTTAACTCCTAGGTTGCATGAATAGAGTGTTGACAAAGGGGGGTCCCTCGTTAGACCACTTTAAAAACCTTGTGTATACATGGTCGACCACCCAACTTGGGGCGTACTGGGAGGGCTTCTCTGGGAGTTACCTCCCTCCACCTATTACTAGCGCAACGGCGTCCCAGTTTCCAGCTACAACAAAGGCACATGTGTCAAGATGCCGAGTTAGAAAATTGTTTCCAGGCAATTCCCAAAAATGGTCCTTTGAAAACACTCTATACAAGACTTTCAGTAAAAGCCCTATGGTCAACATACTAATGCAAACAATATAAATAATTGTATACAATTTAATATTCATAAAAAAACAATTATTTTATGCAATCCTACTCATTTAAATATTCCAATAAAATTTATATATATAACCATGAAAAAAGCATTGAAAAACGATTTACCAAAATTAAACAACATAGCAATTTGTAATCTAACAAAACTTTAAACTAAGAAAAAACTCTAAATTGTTAACTAGAACTCTAACCTTTTTCAATAAACTCATAATTATTAACTTGAACTCTAAAGTCTCTCTACAAACTCTTAATTATGACATCATATACTAATTACAATGAAATTTACATTTCCCATATCATAAAATTCTAAACACAAAAACAATAAGAAAATTTAAGTGTTCATTTTTAAATTAATAGGAGAAAATTATGAAATTTTCACAATGTTTAGTAAAAATATGAAAAAAGAGCAAAGTTAAAATAAACACAAATTTTATTTATTGAGTTAAGAAATATAATTAAAATAAATCTATAATTATTAAAAAGAAACATAAAAAAATAAAATCAATACCTTTATAAAATGTTAGAATTTGTATGATTTATAAATCTGATGTTCTAGAAGTTAGTGGTTACACGTTATATGGGTTGGATGAGAGTGACTAAAGTACAGCTAAGTTTTAGAGGAGGTTACACTTATAATTACCAAGGAAATAAATCATAATTCCTAGGTTGCATGAATAGAGTGTCAACAAAGGGGGGTCCCTCATTAGACCACTTTAAGAACCTTGTATATACATGGTCGACCACCCAACTTTGGGCGTACTGGGAGGGATTCTATGGGAGTTACCTCCCTCCACCTATTAACAACGCAACGATGTCCCAGTTTCCAGCTACAACAAAAGCACATGTGTCAAGATGCCCACTTAGGAAATTGTTTCTAGACAATTTCCAAAAATGGTCATTTGAAAACACTCTATACAAGACTTTTAGTAGAAGCCCTATGGTCAACATTCTAATGCAAACAATATAAATAATTGTATACAATTTAATATTCATAAAAAATCAATTATTTTATACAATCCTACTCATTTAAATATTTCAATTAAATTTATATATATATAACCATGAAAAAAACATTGAAAGACAATTTACCAAAATTAAACATCATAGCAATTTGTAATCTAACAAAACTTTAAACTAAGAAAAAACTCTAAATTGTTAACTAGAACTCTAACATTTTTCAATAAACTCATAATTATTAACTTGAACTCTAAACTATATGTAGAAACTCTTAATTATGACATCATATACTAATTACAAAGAAATTTACATTTCTCATCTCATAGAATTCTAAACACGAAAACAATAAGAAAACTCAAGTGTTCATTTTTAAATTAATAGGAGAAAATTATGAAATTTTCACAATGTTTAATAAAAATGAAAAATAAACAAAATTAAAATAAACACAAATTTTATTTATTAAATTAAGAAATATAATTAAAATAAATCTATAATTATTAAAAAGAAACATAAAATATATCTTTATAAAATATAGAAAGATAATATATATATATATAAATATTATCAATGTAAATAACATTATTGCACTTGACGAAATTTATGCCCTAATATCATAAAATAATTTCAAATTCAAAAAATCCATGTTTTAATATCACAAAATAATCTTAAATACATACATACGAGGTAAAGAGGTAAAGTCCACACATGCGGATTCTCAAGAAAGTACTATGGACTTCCCTTAAAACTTGGAAGTCTTGGTCAATTTCTTTCTACAGACATCCCTGATCCCTGAGCACTTTAACAACTGACCATACCCCAAGCTAGTTGCCTATACCCGAGTTGCCTATACCCTTCCCTCATAAGCCACACACAATAGCCATTTCGGATTTAAAACAAATTCCGTAAGTTCCGCGGCGCATCAGCGTAATAAGTATCAATAGGTGGCAATTTGAATACTCACAAGTTGCAGCTACTTTAATAAAGAGTTGAAAATATATATAAACTGCCAGGCACAACACACTAGGAAGAGGAATCATCATGGAGATATATAATATTTTCCACTACCAAATTGTGAACAGATCATTCACCGGCGGCGGCTACTACTACCCTAGTATATGAACAGATCATTCACGCTGAAGCGGCTACTACTAACTTCGCAGCAGGTTGTGAACAAAGAATTTTTGAAAGTCAGTTTTAAATGAACAATATTACTGCTGTTGTAATATTAATGCCTCCTGTGAATGCATTAAGTGTCTTAAAGAGGAGAGAAACTTTATGTACATTAAAAATACCCATCACTGATTTGCAAGCTAAACTAAGAGGATTTGCAAACAACTGGTCAATGGAAGCTAAACTAAGACGATTTGCATTTTTCTGGGTGAAAGATTTTTAATTTTTAAATTACGAGTTTGGTTAAAAATGAATTAGCATCTTGTGTTACTCTTAAAGTACTTTAAGGATAGAATTCTAACTACCTAAGACTACAACTTAAATCAAATTTTAGTTGAAAAATTACAAAAACAACATAAGCTTACACCTTTAAAGAGACCCATAAAAATGGTAAAAGGGCCTATACAAACCTGGCTGCATTTGTTGCACATGTTCAAGTCTTTAGAAGGTGAACGTGTGGAGTGGGGACTCTAAATATGGGTACGAATTCATATTACACCCAAAATTGATTGACGTTAAGTTATTTTGGTTAATTATTATGATGTTTTTCTTTTACAAATTTCTTTAAATAAAATATATTTTGAGAAAAACGATTTTAAACATAATATTTGTTTTTAATTTTTAAATTTGAAATTTGAATAAAAGAGATTTTAAACCTAATATTATTTTTAAATTTAATTTTAATTTTTAGTATTAATTGATTCTATATATCTATATCACAGTGTACGTTATGAGTTTTCTTGGATGTAAAGCAGAGTGTATTAAAAAAGATACGAGATTGTTTTCAAAGAGATATTATTATTGATATCCCTGGCAGGAGTCACTCGTCCACCTATGCGATGAATATCAAGAGAAGTATTGTGAGCCAGTCCTCATGAGAGGACGCTCCCCTCTGTGTAATAGATATTTAAATAATAGTGCGTTCTCTGTTGAGCCCGCCATCTGAAAATAATAAGAGTGCGTTCTCTTTTGAGCCCGCCATCTGAAAATAATAAAAGTTATTACAGGTTTGTGGCATTGGCTTTCTAACAATTGATTACTGAGGCTGGAATCGCGGCTTCTATGAAAGGCCGTTCTAACAGTGGGGAATAAATAGAGTCAGCTCCCTTCTGGAGACCGCTCCTTCCCAACAATAATATCCTTTTTATATTAACCCAACACAAAAAGAGATGTATCATTTTTATATTAACCCAACACAAAGAGAGTTATAGCCTTTCACTCCGAAATATTTCTCTCTTATTTAATGAAGATAGATTGATTCTCACATAAAATGGAAAATAGAAATTGACAGCAGAACATTAATTGTTACCACAGATAGAACAATAAGGATTAGGGCACGAATCGACGGCGGTTACTGCAGCTAGTTGAATGTTGTTTAAGTCAAAGATGAAAAGTGAACTACATAGACAGCAGTTTCCACAAATAATTCTGATGCACGATGCTCAGTTGAGGCACTTTATTCTTATTATCCACTGCATATCAAGCTGTGCATGAAGATTCCTGTGCCTGTGCCTGTACTTGTGCAGTGCTTCTTACATCAATACTTAGATGTGGGGACAACCAGAATGGTATTTGTTATGAGATACCATTCTCAACTATTTTGGAGAAACCCTAATTTCGTATTTTATGTAATGGCCATGTTTGCCAAGTGCCTCGCTTCATCATTGGGATTTCAAATCACACAACCGAAGCGACAGCATGTCAAGCTTCCTGTGCCTGTACTTGTGCAGTGCTTCTTACATCAATACTTAGATGTCGGGACAAGCAGAATGGTATTTGTTATGAAATGCCATTCTCAACTAATTTGGAGAAACCCTAATTTCGTATCTTCATAATTGGGATTTCAAATCATACCGTGGCGACGGAAGCGACAGCAACCAGCAACATCTCCATTGCTTCCTGAATTATTTTGTTAAAAGCCCACAGGCTGCATCCAAGCACAGAACAAATGCCCCCTTTAAGGATTCTTACGAACGACGTCTGCATCCAAGCAGAGAACAAATGCCCCCTTTAAGGATTCTTACTCATCTATTCTTAAGAGAAGGCCATCCTTTGATTTGGCGAGATATTTGGGATTGACAGTACTATTACTACAACGATCCACCCTCAGAAACCTCCAGTCAATAATGTTAGAAGAAGGTTAACTAGCATGTGTCACCGAGTGTTGATGTTGTCAAGTGTCACTGATTTTGACAAGCTTGCAAACATCAGAGCATCCGGAGTGAGAACATCCATGTAGGAAGCCGCGATTAGAAGAATATTCATAACGGATAGCAAAGCTAAGAGCCCCATGATCAATCGATCTCTCTTGCTCTCTCTTTTGATATTAACCCAGGCCCACACCCACGAAATATTATGCAAGCTAATTGGGAAAAACAACCCATTAAACCCTAAAACGAAGAGGGATGGGGATTCAAATGTGTCAAATAAAAAATAACATAACACTCTGAACAAAACAGTATTTCAGGATGCAGCAACAAAACTCTTTGAACAAAGTACAACAGGTTTTAGGTTTTCATTGCATGACAGTCTAATAAAAAATAACGCAACCCTATGAGCATAAATACCATTTATTACATGGGAGTTTACAAAAAAAACAAACAAACATGGGAGTTCAAAAAAATAACCAACCTCTGAACAAAATACCATTTATTGCATGAGACAGAGTATACAGAGGTTCTAATAGAATAAAAACTAATATAAATCTTATACTCACTTTCTTATTTCACAAAATTTCTAACAGTCAATCTAAGCTACTGAAAGATAAAACATACCAGATGAACATAAACCCTATTTATATCGCACCTGTTCCTCCATTGCCTACAATGACGAGCTTAAAACTCCGGCAATTAGCGTGCTGACGAGGTAGAGTCTGAACATAAAAGATTCTCAAAAAGATAATTAGAAAATAAAGACAACAATGTTTTCAGAATTCAAACCAACCTAATTCGATAATGTTTTCAAAATTCAAACCCAACAGATTTCAAACCAACCTAGTTCGATAATCAGAATTCAAACACACCAATGTTTTCAGAATTCAAACCAAAAGCTTGCAGTGCCCATAATAAATCATCGCCGCCAATAGACTTTCGGTTGTCTGAGACGCTCTTAGTCCACGCCACATGGCTGATAAAACGGATGAATTTTTTAAGGCACTGCTGCATCGGCTCCCTCAAATCTTGGGCCACCGCTGCACCAACGCACGTCACGCCCTGCTGTACCAACGTCACGCCCTGCTGCACTAACGCTTTATTCAATATTATGGCGACGTTGGCCCACGGCAGACACAGCTCCTCATTGGGGTTGTTCTTCTGTTCAGTTGATCCGGAGCAGTTCCCATCGGCCATTGCAATTGAGAAATCGAACAAACATACAGGATAGCAACGCTCAGCTACAGAAAACTATTGAAATTGACAAATCTAGTTAACAAAGACAATTTGAAATTGAGAATTTGTAATCCACAAACAGAATTTCAAAAAATCTAACAAACTAACAAAATTTGAAATCGAGAAATCGAACAAACTAACAAAACAGAATTTGAAAAAATCTAACAAACTAACGGAATTTGAAATTGGGAAATCTAACAAACTAACAAAATAGACAAAACTATTGAAATTGAGAAATTTAACTAAGAAAATAGAATTTGAAATTGAAAAATATAAATAACAAATAGAAGTTGGAATGGAGAAATGAAACAGAGTTACAGAACTCGGAATCGAGAAACGAAACAGACTAACAGAACTTGGAATCGAGAAATCTAACAAAATAGACATAAAATTACTGAAATTCAGAAATCTAATTATTAAAAGAGAATTTTAAATTGAAAAATTTGGAATTGAGAAATCAAACAGACTAACTGAACTTGAAATCGAGAAATCTAGCAAACTAATAGACATAAACTTAGAACTTGAGAAATCTAATCTAGAAAATAGAATTTAAAATTGATAAATATATATAACAAATAGAATTTGAAATCGAGAAATCAAACAGACTAACAGAACTTGAAATCGAAGAATCTAATAAATTAACATAATATAATAATATCAATGCCTTATACCGACTGCACATTATGAACTTATTAATTAATAGCAAGGTCTATATCTAAAATAGTATAATTATATGATATGATTGTTTTAGATAAATGTGTTATATTTATTTTTAATTATTTGATATTCTTTACAGGGTTTTGTAATTTTTTAATAAACCCTCAAAAACTGTACAAATATTCCATTAAATTTTATTTTATATTTAAATTTTTATTAAATTTTATTTTATATTATTGAAGACAATTTAACATTTAAATTGTATTATAAGAAACAATAAGAATATAATGTTACAAGTGGAATATAAAAAACTATAAAATATAAGGTTTTGATTGTTGATACAAGTCCATCTTAATAAATAAAATTATCAAAAAAAAACAATGAAGTCGACATAGCAGCTGGCAGAGTTGAGCTAACACTTGGGGCTAAAAAACAATGAATTTGTTAAAACCATCTTGCACATCTTATTATATTAAGATAAATCAATTTTATAGCAAATTATTTTTATTTTTTATTTTTTATTTTTTTAAATTTAAGAATGTAAGAAAGTTTTTTCTTATCCATTTTTTATTTAATTTGGTTACTAACGAAGAAACTCGCCTTAATTTGGTTAGTGTCATTAAGGAGAACTGATACGATGGGTGGGATTGTCTTCTTGTGGATTCGAAGGGTGGGATTATCTTCTTGTGGATTCGAAGGGTGGGATTGTCTCAAGGCTTGTGACCCCGTACCGAGAGAGTGTTAACACGTCTTACCAATTGAAAAGTCTAACATTGATTATGATTTAATTACATGTCATATTCAAATTTATTGTTTTATTCATTTTTAACCTAAGATTTTAGAAATAGAACATTAACTAAAGCCCACAAATCTAGCTGGATGGATTTACTATTTACCCATACAAATTATCTAGTACTATCTATTTACATGGACTCTCATTATGAGAATGTTGGACCTTGTAATTTATTCCTTTTGTCAGTATGAACGTGTAAGCTATGCCCATTAATAGAGTCCCCACATACCAAACTATTCATAGAATTTTAATATAAACCCCCCGCCTAAATGGCATCAATTCACATCTCTAGCACGTGGTCTCTAGCAAAAAGCAGAAAAAAAGAGAGAGATTCTTAAATACAAGAGAATTAATCTAGTTTTATGAAGAAACATCTCAGTCCAATAAAATAGTGAGCTATTTAAGTTGTTTCATGCACACAAAGTCACCTTCCTGAGTTTTGCATTCTAGTTCTAATTGAATATAAGAATTCTCTGAGAGGCAACAATAGTTAACGTAGAATGGCTGCATTAAAACCAACATATCGTTTTGCTGAAGGAATCAATTGCATTAATGGTTAATCTCTAAAATGCTGGTTATGTATAGGCAACAACATCATTACAATGGTGGCTATTGTATCGGGAAAGACTTAGCAGGTGGTTAATTGTTACGTGGATAATGCACGATCCCCACCATCAAAAGAATTAGATATTGCTATTAACTCAAGACAATGATATTAAATTAAGTAATGAACACTATGGAACAGGGAACACAATGGATACTGAGGCTGTCTCGAGTTCCTTCCAGTGGAGGCCGTCATTTCCGGGAGGATATGGATATTGAGGCTTCTGGGAAAGCATGCATTTGAATTTTACGACACATGGTGAAATCTGTTTTGTAGGCTTGTTAAACATGTCCAAGGCATATGTTTGTTTCTACAACTCAGATAAGGATGTACCCAAAAAGAAGACTACTGATCGAATGATCGAAAAATTCGAATGCTGTTGTGTTTTCTCAGTTATAAGACGGTGGTTTGTATTTTGCATGAGATATATTTAGTGAGTAAAGTTCCGATAAGCCCAAGTATTTGAGCCTAGCTTTATACCAGATAAGGCCAAGTATTTGAGCCTAGCTTCATACCAGATGTAGATAGTTTGGAGTCCATATCTCATTCAAGTAACGGTTATGGCATTCAATTCCCAATCTTTAACTTAACTCTTAATTATTAAAATTAACTTTTAAAGGGAGTTCAATTTCCAATCCTTAACTTAACTCTTAAATACTAAAATAGGCTTCTGATAAAAGATCAAGAGCTCAATTCACTTCTAATAAAAAAGGAGAGTGCTCTTAAACAAAAACGTAAAAGCAAAAAGGGCTCAGCTTCGTTATAAAGAAGCCGCCCCCTTTTACGCTTGCAGAAATCACCCCTCTACCTACAGCGATTAGTATCCAATAAAAGAAGATTATGATGATAGCAAAGAAGTAAGATTATGATGATAGCAGTTCAACCATTGGGTCAAATCCTTCAGATACTTTTCTGAGGTCAATTTCTCAATATGGATGAATAATATGCATTATTCCTGTTACAAATACACCGCAAACAATACGATTGTTTTCAAAAAGAGATTATTGTTAAATACTTAAGGGTTGATATCCCTCGCAGGAGTCACTCGTCTACCTACAGCGATGAATATCAAAAGAAATATTGTGAGCCAGTCCTCATGAGAGGACGCTCCCCTCTGTGTAATAAATAAATATTTAAATAAGAGTGCGTTCTCTTTTGAGCCCGCCATCTCAAAATAATAAAAGATATTACAGGTTTGGGGCATTGGCTTTCTAAACTGATTGTATATAAAGGTCGCTCAATACAGTAAACAATTGATTGTATATAAACCTTGACACAACAGTATCGATCCTCTTCCAGTGAAGACATCTCTTCACACCACATGCGCAGAGAAAAGAAGCTAAAAGATGGGCTTCTATGGTTTCACCAGACAAAGAGATTACTGACGATGGAATCGCGGCTCCTATGAAAGGCCGTTTTAACCAAGAGCATTATACAGTGGGGAATAAATAGAGTCAGCTCCCTTCTGGAGACCGCTCCTTCCCAACAATAATATTAACCCAACACAAAAGGAGTTATAGCCTTTCACTCCGAAATAGTTATCTCTTATTTAATGAAGATAGATCGATTCTCACATAAAATGGAAAATACAGATTCACAGCAAAACATTAATTGATAGAACACTAAGGATTAGGACACGAATCGACCACGGTTACTGCTAGTTGAATGTTGTTTAAGTCAAAGATGAAAAGTGAACTACATAGGCAGCAGTTTCCACACATAATTCAGATGCACGATGTAATCATGATTATCTTCTCTGCAATTTGTGAACAAAGGGTGGTACAGCAGTTTCCGCAGAACATGCTGAGTGAATATGACAAATACTTTCCGGCATCCGGAGTGAGAACATCCAGGCAGGAAGCCGCGATTAGAAGAATATTCATAACCGACAGCAAAGCCAAGAACCCCATGATCAATGGATCTCTCTTGCTCTCTCTTTTGATATTGAGCCACGCCAACATTCATTAAAGTAATATACTTCTACGAAATATTATGCAAGCCAATTGGTAAAAACAACCCATTAAACCCTAAAACGAAGACGGATGGGGATTCAAATAAAAAATAACAAAACCCTATGAACAAAACAGTATTTCAGATGCACCAACAAAACCCTTTGAACAAAGTGTGTCAAATAAAAAATAACAAAACCCTCTGAACAAAACAGTATTTCAGGATGCAGCAACAAAACCCTTTGAACAAAGTACAACAGGATGCAGCAACAAAACCCTTTGAACAAAGTACAACAGGTTTTAGGTCTAATAAAAAATAACGCAGCCCTCTGAACATAAATACCATTTTCTACACGGGAGTTCAAAAAAATAACCAAACCTCTGAACTTCTAATGGTCCTGCAGCAGCTCTGAATTTCTGATGGTCTTGCAGGCGGCCTGTTGCCCACTTTGCTTGTTGAAACATCTCCTGATCACTCCGAATCTGCCTCTGCCGATCGCTTCCTCTTGCAGCTGGTAGCTTCGAAGGAGGGCATTAGTCATTGTTGGCCACCTCTAATCTGGCCAGTTAGTCGGCGTAGCAATCTTGTGGGTTCCTCGATCGCCCGCCTCGTCCCGCACAAGCCATTGAACTGTTCTGCAAGCCAATTGAGGATAGATCTCATGACCGCCAATTGGGATTCAAGAGCATGGCCGCGGTCACATCGAAATGTTTTGCCGTTAAAGCATTTTTCCCTTGAGAATGGCTTTTTGAATCAAAATGCCGTTAAGGGCTGCTCAATGGCTTTTTGAATCAAGATGCCGTTAACGGCTACTCAACATTTGAAATGCCTTTTTCTTATCTCTGGGTTTTACTATGATACGCTGACGTGGACAATGCTCCATTAGCAGCTTTTGCAAAGCAACATCAGGGCTGATGGTATTCGCCACGTTGGACAAGGGTCGGATGCACACCCTGCAATTTCAATGTTGAATGGATCCTTGCCCAAGCACACGCCATTTCCATACAACAGATCTTTGCCCTATGCACAGGAAATATAATGTAGGGATCATTGAACACAAATTCCCTTTTAAATATTTTTTAATAAAATAGTAATATTTGAAAAATGTTTTTTTATATACTTGATATATTAACATCTATATGTAAGATTACTATGCATATGAATGAATACTATATGTATGATTATCATGCATATGAACATCAATGAACATCATATCTAAAAAGATTATTGGGTTAGGTTATAGGTATGAGAAGATATGTACATTAATGAACATTATATTTTAAAATATTAGTGTATGACGGTTAGATATGATAAGGTTGGATTGAAATCATAATTTAGGGAATCAAAATTTTATTTATTGTAAATTTTATTTATTTACAAATGTAAATAATTTTAACATATTTGTTAAAAAAATATTTGAATTATATATGCAATGTATTTTGTTTTATTTTTTATTTTTTTATATCATTATAGTGAAAGTAATAATAAGTTTAATGTGAAATAAAAAGCAATATTTAAATACGAACATCATATTTATTATTATTATTTTGCAAAGTAGTATATCAAATTTTAGTCCTTTATAATTTTATACAATTTTAAGTAAATATATAATTTCCAACATTTACTTATATGATTTTTCAAATGTTTTTTATCAAACTTTTCTTTAAATTGAAGTTCTATGTAGCTAAATTTCGGTTATCACATGTTGGTGATTAAAATTATAGTATGTTTAGAGCTTTTATATAAAAAAGAAAATGATTTACCTCCTAAAAGAAATATCTCTTTAACATTCAAATCCTTTTATAATTAACATTTGTATATACTAAATTACATTAATCTAAATAACTCTTAAATTTGAATACAATACTTTATTCTATTGAATATTTTACTAAACTAATTAAATATTTAATAAATAAAAAAGTGAAATAAATATATATGATGATAGTTACATTGAAACCAAAAAAAAATATCCTTATAGTTTATTTCTATGCTCAAAATTTATTAAATTTATAAATTTTAATAGAGTATCAATATTAATTAAATTCATAATTATGAATAAATTTTTATTCTTTTTTTATTTTAATAAAAATATTGAATATATTTTATTTCTTTCTTAAAAATATTATTTCCATAAAATAAAAATTATTAAAATTATGAAATTAAAATTATAAAATTAATTAAAATTGATATTTATATAAAAATTTAAAATAATCATCATCAAAATTATAAATTTAATAAATATTTATAATTTTATAAAAACTTAAAATATATTGAAATTGTTAACGGCTTAAATAAAAATATTTTATTAACATAATTAAATAAAATGTTATTTATTTTTATTAGAATGTTTTATTAAAATTAAATATAAATAGAAATAAATATATTTCTAAGAGAATTAAGATTATATTAAAATTATGAAAGTATATTTTGAAAATTACATTTAAAAATTTCTTCAATCTATTTTCAAGATATTTTATTATGAAATTGAAAAAATAAGAATACATATATATATAACATTTTATTTTAAATGAAAGTGTAAAAAAATATCTTTTTAAAAATAATTTATTAAAAATTATGAAATTAAATATAATTTTTTTTTTGAAAAAAACATTAGATTATTTATTTCATATAATTGATTTTTCAAGAAGTTTAGATATTTAATTTTATATAATATCTATTTTATTAAATTTATAAAATTAAATAAGAAAATTATAATATATGTTTGTACAATAGTAGTTATCCTCCTTCTGTATGTCAATGATATTGTTCTTATGGCTATGTGCTTTTGTGACCTAGATAAATACTTTAGGGTTCTTAAGAATTTGTGATCTAATATGAGCATATGTGTTAACACCAATAAAACAAAAGTTATGATTTTCAAATTCAAAAAAGATACATATGCTAATTGTGTTTATGCCAATAACAACTTGGAGGAAGCCTCCTCTTACAAATATCTCAGAATTGATATCCATCACAAACTCAATTGGAAGTATAGCATTGAAAAACATATTAAAACGGAGGGTGGAAATTATGATTTTCAAATTCAAGAAAGATACATGTGCTAATTGTGTTTATGACAATAACAACTTGGAATTGAGATCCATCACAAGCTCAATTGGAAGTATAGCATTGAAAAAATGATTAAAACTGAGGGTGGAAAGCTTATTTTGGCCTAGAAAATAATTGAAAATAAATAACACTGGTGACTTGAGATAAAAAAAAGTTCATTTTGTAAACTCTCATCACTTGTGTTATCTTGTACGGTCGTGAAGTTTGAGGTTGAAACATCTCTAAAAAATCCTCCAGAAGATTGAGAAAATTCAAAAATGTTTTATCATGTATAACCTCAAAATTAAGAGCAATGCACCCTATCCTATTCTCCTTATAGAAGTGGGTCTTCGCCCCATCGAAGGCATCACTATGAATAGGTACTTGATGTACAAGAATACGATATAGAATATCGAAGACCAGAGTCTCCCTAAAATTGCTTTAAAGTCTACTCAAGAGCATCTTTAGCTCAAGAGAGGATGGTATAACGACAACATGGCTTGGTTAAATCTTTTGGCCTGGTGACGAAAATACTACTTTGCAAAATATCAACAACCTCAAAAATACTATCACATCTAAGTTCAAAGTGAGAATGTGGGACGAGAAAGATTTGGAGGTTAAAAGAAAATTATGATATTACAAGGAGGTCACTAATTCTACTCTCGAAGATCAAAAGTATCCCTCCATATTAACCAAATCAAAGAACAAGATTAATATATCCAAGATAAGAATGAACTCCCATGATCTCCCATGATCTTAATAGTTAAAGTAGGCATTGAACAATTCCTAAAACACCATGCGAGGAAAGGATTTTCGAGCTATGTGAGTCTATGAGCATTGAGGACGAATCTCACTCTCATTTAGAGTGTCCTACATACACCATATTCGATCATAGTTTCCTAATCTTTGCTACAATTATAATCTCCATGATCTTCTAATTTGCCAAAACTATGATGACCTAGAAACACTTCTGTGTGAACTTTTTATTCAAAGGAATCAAATTTTATATAAATTGAAATAATTCCTTTCTCTTTTCTTAAGTTCTAATAGACCAAATGAGTCTTTGTGGATGTCAATCTCCATCATCATCATCATCATCAATATATTGAATATTTTATTAAACCTTTAAAATTTTAAATAAAATATGTTGAATATTTTATTAAATCTTTGAAATTTTAAATAAAATATGTTAAATATTTTATTAAATCATTGAAAATTTGATGTTTGTATAATATCTTTTAATAAATAATTTATTAAAATTATAAAATCAAATAATTTGAAATTTATTAAAATGATTAGAAAATAAGTATATGTTGTCCAAATAATGGCATTTTGGATCAAGATGTCATTATCATATGCCGTTCTCATACAACGACTAGTCATGATTTGAAATGATTTTTTATTATCTCTGGGTTTTACATATGCTAACGTGGACTGTACGCTCCATCTGCATATTTTGCAAGGCGGAGGAGTAACATCACGACTGATGTTGTAAGCATCAATGAAGGTTTTGATTCATGGCCGCCATGTTGGACAAGGGTCAGATGCACATCCTACAATTCAAGTGTTGAATGGATCCTTTGCCATGCACACACACCATTTCCATACAATAGATCCTTTCCCTATGCACACTACATATATTGTAGGAATCTTTGAACACCCATTCATTTATTAAAAAATCATTTTTAAATAATTTTTTAATAAAATACTAATATTTATAAAAAAAATTATGCACTTGATATATTAAGTAACATCCATATGTAACACTACTATGCACATAAATGAAGATTATATCTAAAAATGTTAGTTCATTAAAGTATAGGTATGATAAGGTTGGGTTGAAAATAAAATTTAGGGAATCGAAATTTCATTTAATGTGAATTTTTTTAATGTATAAATGTAAATAATTTTAACATATTTATGAAAAAATACTTGAATTACATATGCAATGTATTTTTCTTTAAGTTATTTATCTTTTTGTATTATTAGAGTGCAAGTAACATTACGATTAATGTCAAATGAAAGAGAATGTTTAAATATGAACATTATAATTGTTATTTTTTATTGTTTTACAAAGTAGTACAACAAATTTTAATCATTTACAAATCTAAGTAAATATATATTTTTTCTTCAAATGGATGTACTAAGTAGAATAAATGGTGGAGATCCCACTTGTTTGTACATTTTTTCTTCAAATGGAAGTACTCATAGTTTTTTTATTTTCTAAATTTTTAGAATATCACTTTTCTTAAATTAGGTTATGTGGTTTGGATGATATATTTTTATGCAATCAAGTCAAGATTAAAATTATACTATGTGTAGAGCTTTTATATAAACTAGAAAGTGTTTTACCTCCTTAAAAAACCCCTCTTTAGCATTGAAATCCCTTTATAATCAAAATTTATGTATACTAAACTACTTTGATCTAATTAACTCTTAAATTTGAATAAAATACTTTCTTTTATTGAATATTTTATTAAAATAACTAAATATTTAATAAAATAAGTTTTTTTAAGAAATAAATATATCAGATGATGATGATGCTTGGAACCATGGGGCACAGGGGATTTGAACTTGTGACTTTCCATTTACAACTTATAATATCTTTTCATCATTTACCACTTGCTTTGGCCCCAAACAAAGATTAATGTTCAAAAAAAATTATTTCTATACTCAAAATTTATTAAATTTATAAATTTTAATAAAATATCAATATTAATTAAATTCATAACTATTAATAAAATATTTTATTTTATTATTATAATAAAAACATTCAATATAATTTATTTATTTCTTAAAAATAGTCTTTCAATATAAAACAAAAATCATTTGATTTCATAATTAATTTTTAAAAAAGCATGTCATGGTTAAAGTCTTAAAAGTAGAAGGATGAGAAATTTTATATGTACCTTTATTAATCTTAATATCTATATTGATATATATATTATTAGAGATGTTGAATATAATGGTATAGATATATATTAGTATATACATTATTCTAGATATTTAATATATAGAGAGAGAGAGAGAGATAAATAAATAATACATGTGTTAGTATATAAATAAACATAGATTAACTAAGCTCTATATACATACAAAAACATATATACACACATATATGTTGGCATAAAATCCAAGTATAAATACATTGACTCATGGATATTCCTAGCATGCTAAATATACATGCAAGTATAGATGTTTATGTATACAAGCATGGTGGTAGATTAATCTTCTATGGATACTAGTATATATATTAGTATACATGAGGTTGACATATATATTATTAGTTAGACTATGTCAACTTGCAGGCATATCGATATTGATGTGTATACTAGGTATCTATATTGAATGATATGCATATATATTAGAACAAAAGAGAATGGTAAGACAAGTGTTGGGATGAGGCATTCCAATGATGCATGGATTTTTTCATACCCTAACTTATACTTAAATTATCAACCTGGGGGTGTAATGATTCAGAGGTACTATGCACTATACATGCAACGACAAGGTCTTAACTTGCTCAGATGTATCCCATGAATGATATACAAATAACTAAATCTAATTTACACTATTGAGTAAAATTCCCAACTTTGACAGTTCATCACCCTTGATTCTTCATCCGAATGATTTTATGATCTTTTCTCTCAACTTCATTGATAATGTGCAAGGGCAAAGAGAGGTCTAGCATCATTGTTCTTGGTTGAAGAGTTAGGTGGATGTATAAGTGAAACTAGGATCCTTATGTTACTACTAGATCATTCAATCCTTAGTTGTAATAGAGAATACATTAAGCATACTTCAAAGTACTCGACATTATAAGGAAAAACCAATAAAATGAATACATGAAAGCAAAGGAATATTGGAAATGAAAGTACATGAACTGAAGGAAACATGAAACCAGCTTTGAAATGGAAACGTGTAAAAAAAAATACAACAATAAAAATAAATGATACATCATCCATATAATCTATTTGTAGAGGGAATTCAACCTCCATTGTAGATTCAGAGCGATCCCAAACCCAAAAGTAAACAATGGGTGAATCCCTCAAGATAAAAACACTATTTACAACAAGAGACTTGAACCAAAAATACATCTTCCTTCCAAATTCGAATTTACAAATTGATTATAGCAAATTGATGAATGAAAAAATAAAATGTACACTCCGCAATATATCAACCTATGCTCCTATTTATGCTTGAAGAAATATCCTAATGGATCTCCCAATCAATCCCTTGATTGATGGAAGATATCCCCTACAAATATGCATTACCTCTCATGGGAATTTCATCCTCCTCATCCAAATTGAATTTCCTTAGACAATTAATTAGAATTATTTTTTCTTTGATTGTTGGAAGCTCCTTAAGTGGATGAAGGGATGAGATCCCCTAAAATGATCATACTGTCTTTCATAATATGGAGTGAGGTGTGGATGATTTGATCTTGGCCTTAATGTTTTAATTTCATGTATTCTTATCCTTGAACCACATTATACTTCATAAGAGATTCATGTGCAAATATGAAAAAACCAATTCACTAAAAAGTTACATCACATTCATATTGAATAGTTTAAACAAATCATGCAAATATAGACAAGAACATGTCACAATGATCTTGCAATCATTAAAAGGAATATTTTGTCTTATATGAGGGTCAACTTCTATGAAAAATATATAAAAAAATCATATAAGACATGGAATAAATAAAAGTCAAGATGAAGACCCATCAGTGATCTAGTGATTAGTTTCTTCATCCTTAATAGTTTCAACTGTATGTTTCCCTTGGGCCCACTAGTTGTGTGCTTACAATAATTTATCCTCATGTTTCCTTGAATGTGATATGACACAACTCATCCACATTATCATCATTGCCATCACTTCACCAATTTTTATGACATGATTTTAGTTCATGTAGGTTCTCTTCACATTCTTTTTCCTTGATAGATTATCTATGCCTCAAGCACACTTGAAGTGATGATTTTCTCTTCTTTCATTTGAGTGATAATGAATTGATATTCTTTAGAGAATTAATAAGTCTAGGATTCTTACCAATAATTGAGAAATATGTACTGAAGAAGATGTCTAGTAATACAAGTATTTGTCTACCAACTAGGCTCTTCATGTATGTACCAAGCTTTAGGTAAGATGTTGAGAATGTACATGAACTTATGTACTCCAAATGTTTGAGGATCATATTCTTCTATCCATTGTGTGTTGCAATTATGCACATGAATCTTGACTTTGATCCTCCCATGGTAGATTTTAAAAAACAATATATTCAAATTCCTCATTTGGATTAGAAACTTATACCCTGAACCTAGGTGGGAGTACAAAATGGTATTGCATGACAGGTTGGAACTCATCCCAACTCTAAAAGGTTTCCCTCTATGTTTCCCACTATTGGAATATAGTGGCTTTGAGCACCACATACAATGTATGACCCATTTCCTCTAACCAGTTTCTTGTTCCACCGAATCTAATTTTTTTTATAATACTAGTGACATCATATAATGGTGGATAATTCACTTCTATCCTAATCCAACTGAAATTCCTAAAAGAGGTGCACTGTCTATATGACCATTCTTGTTTGTGCTCCAACCAATTATGTAGGGTGTCCTCTAAATTTACATTGAAAGAATAAATTTCGTTCCCATTGATAACACCATTTTTTGTTGGGTTGACCTATTCATATCTCTTCCATCCATTGAATTATATGTAACTGTAGTGTATTGAGGTCCTTGATACGGATCAATGATTTGCTCTACTCACACACTACAACAAAAAAGGTCATTGGTGAGGGTCGAAAAAGGTCACCATAAGCTCAATGGTGAAAGTCAAAAGAGTGTTCCTCACCAAAAAATGAATGTCACTAAAGGCCGCGTCACCAATAGTATATCTAATGTGGTGACATTCAAGGTCCATCACGAATAATTATTATAATGACTGATAGGGACCGTCATCGTTTCATATGAACAACAATGATTTATGGTGACGGACCTTTCAGGGCCCTCACTATTGTTATGGTAATGTTCATTGACCGTCACCATTGCATATTTTGGTGAGGGTTAAAAAAGTCACCATAAGATCATTGGTGTTTGTCAAAAGAGCTTCCGTCAACAAAAACTGAATGTCACCAAAGGCCGCATCAACAAAAGTGTAGGTGATGTGGTGACATTCAAGGTCCATCACGAATAATTATTATAATGACGAATAGTGACTACCACTATTTATGAACAACAATAATTTATGGTGATGGACCTTTCATGTCCCTTACTATGGATGCATATATATGGCGACGTTCATTGACCATCACCATTTCATATATAAAAAAATGTCTTTTGATGATGTATTTTTAACAACCCTTACTATTGATACATATTTAGGAATAGATAGTGATCATCACCATTCCCTATGAATATTAGGTCATGATGGAATCGAACCACCAGCATGCTGCTTGTAAAGAAGGTTCTCTTCCATTGAGCTAGCACCCTTCAAATAATTAAAGCTTGAAACTTTGTAAATTCTAAATTTTAAAGCTTTCATTAAATTACAAAAATTTGTAAAGTCTTGGCGAATATTTTACTAAACAAGTGGGATAAGTAGCATAGCTTCTTGGTATCTACCTCTTATGTCTATAAACATCGTAAAAAACTTGAACTATTTCTTTACAAAAAAATCAACTATTTTTACAATCATAGTAGAAAGGGGCTAAGGAACATGGACATCTTCATATAGAATTCTTCCAAGTTAAAATCCCTTTCCGATAAAGTGATAACCTTTTCGGTCTAGTTGATAACTGCTCCCTAAGAGAATACGTAAAATCCTATATAAGGTTATATAAGAGAATCCCATGAAGTGATATTTATTAATCCTATCAAATCCAGATATTTCCTTGCAAAGTTAGAAAAAGTTCCAAACAAAAATTGTACTTTCTCCAGATAAGGGACATACCAATTCCAGTAATATGATTCAACACCTAGTTCATTGCCTTAGAAAAACACAATGCAAAATAATCATGTTCTGAATAGATAACCCTAATATGACTAAGAATGGAGTAATTGAAAATATTCTTTAATTCTTTGTTAGACTAGTTAGTCTTGTATAAAAGTCAATATAATGTTACAAGCTAGTGGTAAATCCAAGAGTAGAGCCTTGAGGCACAACTGTATTCTATACATGAATTTTATGTCTAGATTATTGTTTTTTTTGTTCTTTTTATATCTAGAGAAAGGTTACACTATCGAGGGTGATGGAACTTGCTCCTAGATCTTTGGGTATCATGTTTGACTTGATAAAAAAACTTGTTTGTAATTCATAACAGTTCCAACAGAGGATTCCAGGTTAGCAACAACTGCTCGATTCCCAAGATGATGGTGTGGCAATTTCCTCGCAATTGTGCAACAGCCTGTACTTATGTATTAGAACAAACCTCTGTGCCAATAGTTTCATCAAACCTTGCAATATCAACAATTCTGCACACATATTTTTTATTATCATTTCTAATATTCCCCAACTAGCAGGACAATTGTTGGGGATCAACAACTCCTAAACGAAGAATCATAGATCAGCCAAGTTTGTGACCAATGGAGTGACATTGAAGACAAGTTTAGAACAAATTTTTTCAAGGATGTGCACACAAATTCAATCATTGTATTAAAGGTGCAAACTAACGCATAATCATCAATAACGAATGACATTGGGAAAGAAGGCATTTGTAGAAATAACTCTTCAAAAATCTTTGGCTCTCCCAATAATCAATAATAGTGGTTTTTCCATGGTCTTAATCAATGTTGGACAACTCGAACTTGGAAAAGACTTAGTTGGCATGTGACAAGCAATTTGGTAGTAGCAGTGTGAATGGAGATTCAAAGTAGCATTAGAAGAATAGTTCAAGGAGAAAGGAAAGCATGAATATGGTAGCAAAAGGACTGATTTAGCTACTCAAAAACCTAAGAAACACTACAACAATTTATCCCTTTAGGGGCGGTTGTCTTCCGCCCCAAAAAGTGACTTTTGGGGGCATGTTGTTAGGGATTTTACCTTATATCAAGGGATAGATTCTACCAATGTACATGGGGTTGATAGATAGATACACAGGGTTTCACATTCATTACTGTAAATAAATGAGATAAGGGTTTAGGAAAGAGTACCTTATTTATGGCGGTTGGTCCTAGCTTTTCTCCCAATCTCCACATCAATATACCTGCAAAACACACATACCTTCCTCAAAACGATTTGAATATAAACATATAATGACATTGACAAAAAATATAACATTAATTATAATCAAAATCCAATAGAATTAACATTTTATTGGGACGGGAAGAGTATCTCAATCTTTATTGTCAAAGAAATGTGGCAAAATACAACTGATATACCTGATCTTGCTTCGAGCACTTCTGCAACGAAGTTCTAGGCTCTTGCTCCTCTCTTGACTTGGAATTCCTTCATCATAACAATAGCTTTCTCTCTATTGTCCCCTTTCTCATGGCTTCCCCTTGTATTTATGACCAAGGCAGGAACTTAGATTCGTGAGGCAGTTGAATTGGGAAGTTGGGGGAGTTACAATACCAAACTCAACTAATCCCAATTTGTATTATTAATATATTTTTCAATTTCATCTTAAGATAACCGCGAGTATGACACTAGGAAATAGGTGAATGGTTCATGGATAGTTCACTTAGCAACTCGCACATGCAACATTTTAAGTGATGTTCGCGGGTTGTCAATATTAGGACCCGCAAATGACCCGCTAGATGTCAATTATTAGAGTTGCGTATTTTCAATGAAATATGTAGAAAAAATAAGGTTTTCAACTGAAGATGTGGGATGTTAGCAGTAAGTCATCTAAGGTTAAATCTAGCTCTTCCATCCATAGTGTCCTTTTGTGTGACCAATAGGGCAATGTGATCACGGATGGAGAAGTGCTAATTTGAACTATAACAGATGCCCCCTAATGTGTGAGGTTAGAGGGAAATGATGGCTGAAATACATTGCAATCCAAGTCAGAGGAGAAGCAAGGAAACCATAGGATGAAGTCACAAAAGTACCTCAAAAGAACAACCAAGGTGAGCGAGCAATTACAATCTTGACATCAAATAGATGTTCAGTATGATAGAACATAATATCCAATACATAACTAGGAGATGTATATAGCATGGCCACTGAAATACAAGCGTGGATCCGTGTCAAAAATAGGATATCATAGCCATAACAACAAGCTAGATCTATGTCTCATTAAGAGCCAAAAATGATTGCAGCTCAGTCTTGCGCAACTTGGGTAATAACATAAATATGATGATTCTATTATAGTCCCAAGGTCTTCATCCAAAGCATCCCAAGCAGGGAAAATTTTAGGGGCGAATTATAGCCCATGGGCGAAATTATAGGGGTCAGCAAAAAACCCTGGGCGAATTTTTAATATAAAATGGGTTTTTTGAAATTTAACAAATTAGTCCATGTTTTATAAATCCCCAACATAATGAAAAATCTGATAGCCCACCTCGCGAGAGAGGGATAATGTGATTTAGCCCAGTCAAAGAAGGAGGAAATTGTGGGTTCGCCCCATCATTCCCGCAATGGAGTCCAAAGGTAGTTGGTTCGCCAGTAAATTTTCATTCATGGAGGCGTGAGCAGTTTGCTCGCCCATGGTTTTCATTCATAGAGGGTATTGCTAGTTTGTTCGCCCCCAATTTATGGTCCATAGGGCATTTTCGCTGGTTATTTCGCCTTGGATTTGAGGTTTTCGGTTGAATGGAGGTATCAATGCTATTTTCGAGTCTTTGACCTTCCCATTTAACGGTTAATGAGAAAATCAGGGGTTTTAGCTCCCAAATTGTACTCCCATATTGGGGAAAACGTGCAACGGTTCAGTGATTCAGTGAAATGGGGACATTTTTTCCCTAGATAATGCTGCAAAAGTCAACAATTTATCCCATACAAACCCACATGAAGAATCGTATCTTTGCATGAAGCTTGATTTGGAATTGGCTTACAATTTTACAGTGGTTGAGTGGAAAGCAATTTGACGGTGGCTCAGTGGCTGAGTGGAGAATATATGTGTTTGTTCAAGGTTCCCTGGGGTTTGTAGTCTTCGACTCTATACAGAGGTTAGTAACTTAGTTTCCATAGAAAAATTGTTTTTCCCCATGCTTAACATCTAAATCTTAGCAAATTGTTCATCAACGATAGATTTGAAAGCAAGATTCAATCTATTACCTAAAAATGTACTTATGAAATAATGTTCTTATGTGAGACTCTAATTGATGTGAGTCCGAAACTTGTAGTGAATAATTGTTTCTTGCAATATATTGTAATGAGGTAAATTTTCTTCTCCAATAAAATTCAATTGATCCCCACAAACTTCTATTTTGTAGAGTATTCTTCTACTGGACTGAATTTCTTCTTTGTGTTGCTATGATCTCCCACACAGTCTGTTGTCCTTTCTTATTGGCTAGCAGAATCTCGAAAACACATAGAGTCTCAGAAATACTGCCACGAAATGCTGTAAATGACTGTCCCTTAAAGTTGCTTCCATGTTGGTACCAACTATGCTCAGATGTTGGTATTGTTCTTCCACTAAATGCTTCACAATATGTCACTGGACTGATCCCTTTCTACTTGGGAGTTCAGAACAACCAAATGCTGGATTTCAAGGTTTGATTTCTTGATCTTATTTCAAAAGGTAGTTAAGATTTCACTTTTATATAGTAGACAAAAATGCCATTAGTAGCAATCCAAAGTATGGACGTTTAAATATCTTCTTAGAAAAGATTATCAAAAATTAATAAATTCTTGATTTTGGACTCTAAAGCTATTCAATGTCCAACTCATATGACTTCCTTAACAAAAGAGTGTGGAAAATCGATATGTAGTGTCTAAATCTTATTTTGAAAATATTGTCCTTTTTCAGCATGTTGTTAGGGAAATTTATTCATTATTACGCAAACAAGCATGAAACGTGTGCTTGCATTTTTGTCTATGGATCTAATTGGATATGTCCTTATTGGGATACTACACTTGAAGCATCTAGTGCAGCTGGTGCATCCTTATTTTCCTTCCTTATCCTTTTCTCCTCCTTCAAAATATCTAATGGATCACATTATTTTAGGTGATTAAAATATCCATGCACGAAGGTTATTGGCCAACATCATGAGAAATTTTGGCATTGGGTGTGCTAAGAACCCCTCCTAATATGGCCAAGGATAACATATGGTAAAAATTAGAAGGGGGGAATTGGGGAAGATGAGGGAGTCATCTCTACTTGGTGAAAAATGTTGGGATCTAATTGGGTACCCTCAGTATCCCCTCCTACCTCTTATCTTCATTTTTCTAACCTTCCCCTTTTCTGTTCTATCTCCCCCTAGCCTTTTTAATATTATCTCTTCCTCTTGTTTCCCTATCCATCTTCTCCCTACAGTGTTTTGTTATTCTAATCCACATCTGTTGCAACTTTGCTTTCTTATTCTTCTACCCTTTCTACTATTGTTGCTTCGGTCCCTATTTCTATTTGCTAATGATCCTCTCCTTTTCTATTCTGTCATATCATCCCATTTCCATTTCCTACCAATGTTAATCCTAGTTGGATCTCTAGGATTATACCCTACTATTGATAAGGGGAAGTAGGAAGAATAATATATTTAGGAGGGATCCCTTAAGCTAAAGCCTAAGACCTCCATCATTTTTTTTAATTCTCCTGTTGTATTAGCTAAAGGGGTGAAGGTGGATTGTAGATATGGATTCCCAATAATGTGGGCTTCGGGATCAACTCCCAGTCCCAATACCTTAGGTATCTCTTTCACCTCAATGGGATGAGTTATGCCCTGCTCATTCTTTCCTAATCCTCTAATACCCCGAAACCCATGGATTGCAAAATGGGAGTAGATTTTGGTTATTTGGGGACCTCCTCTAGGGTAGGTGTGGTGCTTTTTTCAATTAACACCCCTGTTCCTTTTTATGCTCTCTCTATTAACCATTGCATGGGAATTGTCTCCCCAGTAGCTTGTCCTAGTTACTCATCATCATCTTCTTTGTCCTTCTTAAATAGAACATTGATGGTTGGTCGATGTTGTCTTTGTTGTCCTTTTGCTTTAGGGATTCATCTTTTATTAGTGCTTCCCCATTATTCTAAAAACCCACAAAATTATGGGGGGGACATGTGAGCCTCAATGAAAACAATTAGCTTCTATCTTCATCTCCTTGCCCCTTTTGATCCTTCTCCCTTCTTGGAAGGTTTCTTTGTTTTCTAGGAAGGGAGAGGTGGGAGCTTTGTATTGGTAGTGTACTCATACACTTGTAATATGTACCCAACTCCTTTGGCTTACTGTTCTTTCCCCTCAAAAAAACCTGGATGCCTTATCTAAATCTGTCTTCTCTTAAAAATAAATAGTTTGTGAAGTTCATAACAAAAGGGATGCTATGAACCATGCTGATAAGGGCGTTAACAACTGGTTTATAATGTCAGAGCCTTATGGATTTCTACTTGGATCAGAGACCTATGATAATTTATATCTAACTCTCAATATGTGAACACACAATATGGGTTAATATACCTGGATTTGATCATACCAAGGTAATGGCACACCCCAACAGTGCAAGGAAATCGTGTCATTCATAAAACTAAAGACATGCCTACCTATTGCCATACATTTATTTCTTGTTTCCTCCCAATTTTTCAATTTGGTTCCACAACTCTCTATATCCATAGTAAGTGTTCTTATGTCCATGATGCCCAATTGACACATTACTTGGTTTGTAAGGGAGTTTAATACCCTTAGCACTGCTCTAGCTACTTGTTCCATGTGGGCCACTTCTTCCTTTGTTTGGTCTAACTACTTATGTACCTCCTTCTGCAGATCATAAAAATCTAGATGATATTCCACTTGATCGAACAAAGATGGGAGAATCTCAAAGTTTTAGTCCATAGATACCCTTTAATAGCCTTCAATTTTTCTATAAGCTTTAACTCCTCCATCACTTTCTAACATTTGGCTTGCAAGATTTCCTTTTCATCCATGATGGTCTCTGCAGTATCTCTTTCATCCCAGAATTTATTGTGGGCTTCTTCCAATTTTACAACTTGCTTCCTCAAATATTTCATCCATTTTATAGAAAGGGTCTTTTGGAAAGTGGCCAACTCTTCCTCAGTTTGGTATTTTATTTTCCAAATCTCAATCCCCAAACTAATTTCTTCTACACTCTCTTTTAGCTGCTACAAAGTTGATCCATACCCTCCCACATTGACTGGTAGGGGGGTTATTCTCCCTTTCTTTATCTAGTTGTGCCTTGATATATTTTATTCCCTCTAGTGCCTCATCAAACTACATTAAATTTGAAACCCTTTCTCCTGTCTCATCCTCCAAGGTTGTCACTCTGTCTTGTGGTGCCCTTTTCTTAACATCATAAGTGGCATTGCTTCCATTCAAAATGGTTATTCATTTTGTAGTTTAGTTTTATAATTTAAGAATTGAGTCACTGTATGGACAACATAGGCTAATCTCACTCTCTCATAAGCTTCAATCTCCTTCCTCCACTTTTTCAATATATACACCACCTCAACAGCTCTTTGAGGGTATTTTCCCACTATCACCAGCTTTTCTTCAACTACCTTCTTCTCTATATCTAGGGACTTAAACCTAGCCATCAAATATTGATTTTAATTAAAAACATGTCGATACTTTTTATTGATGGTTTTATTTTCCACAACAGCTCTTGTGTACTTATAAAAAAGCACATTATTATACTTCTTGGCAATTCTTACAATGATCCATCAGTGATGCACTAGCAATTTCTAGCTTTATTTTAGCTCACTTCCAAACCCCTGGCTCCATTTCAAATGTCAATTTGGAGACTTGAGGCTATAAAATGCTGAAGTTTATTTCTCCTATAGCTCCATCATAAGTTGACAGAATTAGGGGTTGAGCCATGGAGTCTGTTGGTTCCCAATCTGTAAGGGAATCTTTAGTAACCCTCCTATTCTTTGGCTTCCCTCTAGTCCCCTGGCTCCATTTCAAATGTCAATTTGGAGACTTGAGGCTAAAAAATGGTGAAGGTTATTTCTCTTGCAGCTCCATCATAAGTTGACAAAATTAGGGGTTGATCCATGGAGTCCGTTGCTTCCAAACCCATAAGGGAATATTCGGTAGCCCTCCTATTTACTACCTCTTCTCTGTATATATCATTCAATTCTACCATGTCAAAAGGCTAGACCATATCTAACCATGAAGGGGTTGGTCCAGTTCTTTGTGATGTCCTAATGCCTAGGGTATTAATTTTAGAGCAACCAATGATGACATTTTTACAAACCTGGAGGAAGAGGGAGTAGAGGGGATAACTTAGACTCTCTGGATAGGGATTCCTAAATGGCTTGAACTTGCTGGGTCATTCTCTACTCTACCTTCCCTTTGTGATTCTTCATCTTCTACTCTGATCTTCTTGGGGCTGAAATCTTCTACTCTGAGTTGTAGTAAACCGTTTCAAACAGAGTACATGAACGATGTGTTGGAGTTTAATTAATGAATGAGAACTTTCTAACATCGGAGGCACCTCAAAATTGTGATTCAACATCTCTATGTAAGTTCTATTAACTAGTATTTTTTTTTCTTCATCCTAGCATTTGGGCCATCATCATTGCATTGTTAATGGATGCCAATGAGACCGTATGAGAGAGGAATCAGTTATGAGAGTTAATGTTTTCTACATAATGGAGTTTTTTTTGTGTCTATAAGGTACCAACAGTCATTAAAATCCCTCCATTGAATTCCCATCCAATCTCAAATATCAATGGCTCATGTTACAGAGCTGTTGCAATATATGAGGAGGTTTCTAAATTGGTATTTGGTCCTGGGCGTTTTTGCATTCTTGTGGACATTTTTTGGCTGCAATATATAATATTTCTAAATTGGTATGTAGTCTTAGCATTTTTGCATTCTTGTGGCCATTTTTCTTCATTGCTGGGCGAGTTCTCTTATTTCCGAATGGAATTCATCTTTGCAGAGTGAAATTAAATGGGAGTGAGATGAATTTAGACTCATCATGGGAATTTAAACTTTGCTAGGACGAATTTAAATGCCATGGACGTTTTTAAAGATGTCAGGGTCAAGTAAGCATGGCTGGGTGGATTTGGATTGTGCCAAGCAAATTAATATGTTGTTGGGTCAGTTTATTTGTTGTTGAGGATTTGTTTTAAATAGATGGGCGAATTTCTCACTTGGAGAATTTGAAAAACACAAAAACCATTTTTTATAAATACTAGGGCGAAAATTTAGCATGGCTAGGCATAGTTGAAATGCATTGGGCCAATTTTATTCTTCAGAGCGTGAATATGAAGGTTGCATGCGAAATTTAGCATGGCTAGGCATAGTTGAAATGCATTGGGTCAATTTTATTCTTCATAGCGTCAGAGTATTTTTGTTAATGGCCAGGCTAATTAACAATTGTTGTGTTGTTGTTTATGCTGGCCATTTTTTATTTAAATGTGAATGGAAAATAAAATAAATCCCAAACCACAAAACGTTTCAAGAGTTCAGTGGAAAAAGATTCGAGAGATTCGAGGTCTCTGTATAAGAGTCAAAACATAGAACAAGAATAATTATAAGATGCAAAGATGTGAAGAGTAAACAATAATTCATATAGTTATTTGAATAGTTAGTTTTTTTTTTTCATTTTGATAATACAGGTTAAATAATTATTTTTCAATTTAAGTAAAGATATGGGAAGGGAAATTGATTTTATTTTTGCTTAAAATTCCATAAAAAATATTTTAGATTGATGAAAACTAAATATCAAATACTAACATTATGTAATTCAACTTAATTTTGTTATATGTTCCATTTTTTCTTTAAAAACCTTTTTTTTCATATATATATATATGGATTTTTTAGAAAATTTTGACCATTACAATATCTCATAAAAATCATTGTAACATGTTAAAATCTTAAAAAACAAATAATCTATCCTCTAAAGAAAAAAAAGGCTTATGAAAAGACGAATAATAAATATATATTTTTATAACAAAATTGAATGGTTCTTATTGATATTGTTGATTTTTTTATTAAAAAAAACATCTCATAAAAGGTGTTATGAGAAACAAACAATTAATACCCTTTCATAACAAATAGAATGGATCTTATTTGTACAATCTACTTTTTATTATCAAAATGAATATTATTTTGGAAATTAATAGAGTTAGTTATTTTATCTTATTTTTAATCATTCTAATGGGTGCATATTTGTTGAAAGAATATATTATATTTTTACAAACAAGTTTATCATGTCTTTCTCTCAAGAATAACAAGATTTGATTAACATAATGATAGCATAAGTTATATTTTAAAAATCTAGGTAGTATAATGTTTATCTAGTATCTTTTCAGGGGCAATAAATTGCGTCATGTACTTATAAATAACTAGAAGTTTAATTCAACCAAAGAATGCCTTTGAGATACTTTGATATGTGTTGTAAATAACACATAAATTCTATATATAACCATTTTAAGAAAAAAAATGGTCATTGGAATCCTCTTTTAAAGGAGAGAATTCTTTTTTCCAAGTTCTCTTCCAAGTTGAGTTATTTAATGGTCATTGGAATAGTCTTTTAAAGGAGAGAAAATATCAATTTTTTTCCAAATTTCCTTGGATATTGAGCTTGATACATTCTTTGATATGCTGTAAAATTTTCATGATATGATGCTCTAAAGAAAATGAGCACATACATAATCATGTGCTACTTATTGAGCTATGTAAAAGTAACTATAGTTTGTCACCATCAAGCATATTCTACAACATTGGTCACTATCCGTTCTTTGTATAGTTTCAAATCCAAATGCATAGAAATGATACAATTTTCCATACTTCATGCACAAAATAAAGAGGTGAAGTGTTGTATCTTGCAGATGATTGGACTTTTGTCTCCCACATCAGGGACGACATACATAAGGGGTTTGGATATATAGATAGATATGGATAAAATATACGCAAGCATGGGAGTTTTTTCCATAGCATAAGTAATTACTAATGCCCTTAGGAACTCCCTTGGTGATGTGCATTTTATGGAATTATTTTGAATGTGAAAATATGAAGCTAGATTTGGATGAAAAATATTGTTCTTTACTCGCTATAATTAATTATGCTCCCGAACCACTCTCACTTTGTTAATTCTATTCAATGTTGATGCATATTTATTAATTCCCACAAATGATTTCAAGGATTGCATGCATATAACAAAGTTGTTATGTGCATCAATGCACTGAATTAGTGGTGAATGTGCAAGGGTTTGGCATATATTGGTAATACAGTTGTACACATACTTCCCATCATGCCTAAGGGATAATACATTGGGTTGTTCACATCCCAATATAGGCCATAGTGCATGCTTGAATATTTGAGAAATGTAGATTTGGTTTATGGTGATTGGTACCGAATATATTCATGCAACAAATTTACGTATATATGTGCATAGTCACATAAATAATGTTGAAATAGTCTCACCCACTGCTTTTTTAACTAGGCATACAAATAGAGTAAGCTACAAGGTTGAATGAAAATGGTTGAGTGAGTGTATGCTTAGAAATCCATTTGGCATGATGCTACATTTTCTTAATATAATAGTGGGCAAAATTTGAGATTTGGTTGGGTTGCTTGGATATATTTGTTGAAGGTGGAAAACCTTCATGTAGCTTATTTGGTTGGTCCAATAAAACGTGTTTTGATATCTTACCTATAAACTTATATGTTGATGAATGAGGTCATTGTTGCATGGATGATGTGTATTTGGAGGCCTAACCTTCTTGTTATTGGGTGAGTTTTCTCATAGTTAAACATGCACCATGAATGAATAGGCTATCAACACAACACGATTCTATCCAAATTTATGGTGCACTCAGTGGAAATGGCTATGTAACCATCTAATTGCTTAACACTTGGACTTGAAAAGAGCACCACCTAAGTGTGGTATTGAGGGATTTGTGTTTGGAATGGTTTGGGTGCTTGGCACATGTGGATTTGTGCCTTCCTAACCTTGGGTGCACAAATTGAGGAAGGGTGTTATACTCAAGGGTGGAAATGGAGTTTGTTTGAAATAATATTATCTTGGAAAATGTGGGATGCCCTATTAAGATTGTTGCTTGGAGAAGCATTCTTGGAATAAATGGTTATGCAACCATATACTTGCGTAAAACTTGGAGAGAGAAACACCTAAGTGCAATACTTAGGGATTTGTGTTTGGAGTGGTTAGGGTGTTTGGAACACATGGATTTGTGACTCCCTATCCTTAGATGCATAGTTTCAAAAATGGTGTTATATTCGGGGTTCATAGGTTATATTGGAGCTTAAGATGAATGGTTGAAGGTGGCACACGTCTCAAAGGGTGACCCACTTGTGAATTTGAACACATGCTTATTTGTAACCTACTCTTGGGGCTGAATATTGTCATAGTCATATCTCCTAGCAGATGCATAAACCATCATTTTGGTGTTTTCCATTCAAGCACCAATTCCAAGGGATCTATCAGTGGGACTACAAAATGACAGAGTAGGTCACCTAAAAAGCTTGGATTTTTTTTATAAGGTGTCCTAATGCAAGAGTACATGAGAAATCTAAAGTGAATACAAAATCATCTAGGGAATTTTATTAAGTCAAATTTCAACCAATTTTTCAAGACTTTGCAAGCATTTATAGTTTAGTGTAAGATTCACCAATATTTCACAAGATTTTCTAATTCCATGAAATATTCGCCAAATTTTTTATAATTTTTCATAATTTTGTGAAAGATTCGCCCAAAATTTACAATATTTTATAATTATGTGAAAGATTCACCCAAAAATTACATATTCATATTATATTATTGATAAAATAGCCTTCACACTTTCCCATGTATCATGGGGATTTGCCCATTTTTTATACATATAAATTTAGAAGGGGTTCTTAAAATCATCCCTGATCCCAAGGTATGAACCCTATCCATGCAAATAAATGAGCTGGAGTCGAACATGGGGGTTACCATTTGATTACCGATCATTGATGTATATTGTTAACAAACGCGAGGGCATCAACCAATAATGAAAATGGGGCCCAAGGTACCTAGTACATTCTAACAAGTGTGAATAAGTGGAGTTGAAGTCGAACACTTGAAGAATCCATCGAATAGGAGACATTGATGTATTCTCACTATCCCAGAGCAAGGGAAATTGCCACTAATGACTACAATCCCCAAGGTACTATCTGAAACTCTAAAATTCATTCCCAGAGCATGATGAGATGAAGTTGATGGGAAGAAATCCACTAGAAGGTAGGCCTCAATGCATCCTCCATCATCCAACACGTGGAACACTCAAAATATTGAGTTGATTTGGAGTAGGACTGATACAAGATGAAACAAACTGACACCAAGGATGGCCGACATATGAAGTCAAGGTAACTACAGAATGGACAACATAGGCTGTATCCTTGAACAATGAGAAATACACATGAGTGACTTAGGTAGCTTTCAACTTAATGAGAACGTGATATAAACATTTAATGCAGGAGACATTGGCAGATTCTCCATATGATTGGAAGAGTAGCCAATCAGAGGAGTAGAAACTCTGAGATTAGGTTCATCCTAAGGTCAAAAAATGAACCCAACTGAATGATAGAATCAAAAGATGCTTTGTTCAAGGACATGACTGACTTGCTACCTTTAAACTGAAAATATGCTTGATACCCTTCCCTTTTCTCTTTTTATCAAAGAATATCCTTCTTATTGGTTTTAATGAGTCCAACAAAGCAAAATCAATAGTCTCTCTTCATTTTTGAAGCAGCCTCAAAGAAAGAGGGAGAAGACTGCTTGATACAAGTCCAACCATGTGTAAATTTAACGATTCCATGGGAGGAAAGCTCATGACCTTCTTCATTTTTTACAGATTTTGAAGAAGAGATAGATGAATACTCTATACCACTAATCCATGGATTTTAATATTGATCCTGGATCAGTTTATGCTCGTCGGTGTTTTATTTTTTGAGGAGTCTGAAAAACTTAAACAATAAATCCATACACGTACTCGTGGATTTTAATATCGAGACCGAGTTGGTATGCGCTCACCGGTGTTTTCTTGTTTGAAGAGTCTGAAAAAATTAAACAATAACTCTATATACCCTCTCATGGATTTCACATCAAGCCCGAGTAGGTGAATGCTCGTTGTTGTTTTCATGTTTCGAGAGTCTGAAAACCCTAAATAAGACTCCTAAAGGTCCTTCTTCATAAAGTTAGTCTCCTCACCCGAAAAAAGTATAAAACAATGAGAGAAGAACTCTTCTAGCCACGTATGACTAGAGTATACCTTTTTCGTAAATGATCCACAGAGGTCCGGAAAAGGGGTAAAATTATACCTGAGTGGATGTTCCTTCAAATCCTTTAACGAGTATGAAATGACAACTATACTCGGTGAAATTGTTTATTTTGAAAAAGTCTAACAAGGTCTAAAAAAGACTTTATAAGCTTCAGGGACACTAAGTTCCATGACCTGTCAAGCGATGAAATACTATCAACAACCAGATTAGTGACATATAACATGATCAAGAAAAATTCCTTAATGACATAGAGTAACAGGAAAATACTGTACCTAATTGAGATGTCATGAAGGAAAACAAACCTTAATAGATCATCATTGTGAAATATAGTGAGATTCGTCATTTGCACTTTTGTCTAATTAACAAAAACTCAAAAAGCATATTAGTGAATTAAATAAAGTTTTTAAAATAATTTTGAAACTACACCAAAATATAAAAAAGTGGGTAAAAATTTGTTTTGATTTTTTATAAATAGTTCCAAAAACACAACAAACTCACCATTTCAACATTTGGAGCAAAACGTTGGAAAACCACTCTCTACTCCCATTGCACATTGTAATCACTCCAGGTTACCGAATCAACTTTCGACACCTACAAGTAAGTACTCTCCTCCCTCTCCTTCATTTCATTCCAAATTTTCAGTTTTTAAATGGTCATTTTTGTTTTTTATTAAGCTTTTTATTTTACGTATGCATACCCATGGGTTTCCTTGTGGAAGACTCACGCATATGTGGAAAGCGTATGGCTTTACTATAAAGGAACTCATGGGTAGCCGCTACTGTCTAGTAGAGACAGTTGCGAACACCGTAGTAAAAATGAAAAAAAACAAAAGTCTAATGCATGAAATGGTTGGATAAATGCAAGATGGTTTTAACTTGGAGAGAGAGAGAACATGAAGACATGGATAGACATGCCATGGGGGATCCATTGACCCTCGGTAAGTTAAGAAGGTGTGGGTTGCTCAAATTCTACTGAACCACTAACATGCGAGCCCAAACACACTTGCTTGAGATGATTGTGCATTACTAGGATGCCGATCAAGGGGTCTTAAATCTCTAAGGGGAGATCCTTGAGCTTACCATTGATGACATATATTTTATAACTAGTCTCTCTCAAAGAGGGGAGTTGGTCAACCTTAAAGGAACATTCTGAGGTATGGGTGCTCTTTCCATACAAGACTGCATCAATGCATACTGTCTGTCGGGCACCGAAAAGAGTGGCAGTCAAGTTTCGATAGGGTCTATTGCAATCTTCCCTTTGAAATTTATTGTAAGCATTTTAAACAAAATAGGGGGAATTGCACCGCAACATCTTGCATCTCAGAACTACATGCAAGTTGGCATAGACTACTTGCATGGAGTTGTTTTTTATTGGTGTTCCGGTCTACTAGTGAGTATGAATCACCAACTTATCGAGTGTAGAACAAGTAAGAAAAAGAATTTTGGCTATGGTAGTATCCTTTGCACCTTGTTCTTCGAGAGGGTTCCTGCTTTGAGTCCGGGAATGGCCTTGCCCCCACTCAATCCTCGCAAGCCACTCATGACTCATTGGGGAGACATATTCAAACTCCAAGGTGGCGGTGAGACTAGCCTCTCCTATGTTGATGAGGACTATTTGGTGTGGTGGGGTCGGTAGGTGCCGGCATTAGAGAAGTTTCCCTATGCCAGGATGGACTTTTGTGGTGATCCTGATCTAGCCCTACCTCCAGGATCTTCCTAGGGAGAGATGGGCAAAAAAAAATATTCTTTTTGAAAATTTATTTCATTTTTTCATTATATATATATATATAATTTTTTATGAGTTTGGAGTATTAATTAATTTGTCTTATGCAGATGTTGGACCTGTGCGCCCCGAGGGACACCCTCACACTTTTGTACGGCCAGTCGAGCTAGGGGCAATCGATTCCATGCTGACAAGTATAGAGGGAAAGATGAGTCAACTGACTCATGACATCCCTACTTACAAGATCGAGTGGATGTCGTTCATGATGCAAGAGGACATTGTGGGTGTTCCCCCAACGTGGATTCGGCTACTTAGGAAAGTAGCTAGACTTGTTAGCTGTTACAGAGAGGCTGTAGCGAAGATGGTAGAGGCCCCTCCTTCTCCATATAGGAGGACATATATGTATATTTTTGAGGCTATTGGGTCCATTTTGTATATTGATATGACATTGCGATAGACTTGTTGACCCAAACTCATAAATTTTTTGATACAACTTATATATAGTATCAGATTTATTTACATATGTGTCTCATCTTTGTGTGTGAATTGATTGTTATGATTGTGTGTGATGTAGATGCTAGTCTAAAACATAATTTTCATATGACTCAGCTAAAGAATTTAAATTCCTTGAAATGTGTTGATATGTAATATAATCAAATTGTATTTCAAGCAACCTAACTCGCAAGAACTGACACAACAAAACAGGATCTCTAACTCGATATTCACCCATTAACTGAAACAAAACCAACTACGAGTTGAGTCTTACCTCCATATGTGAAATTCCATGATGAAGAGCATCTCCGAGTAACTCAATGACCGCGCTGTACTTAGCCACATTATTCATTGTGGGGCCTAAGCAAGCCCCTCCCAAAGACACAAGTTGGACAAATGGTGAGTAAATAACCCAAGCTACTGCAGCCAACTAATGAGTGTGGTGACTAGTGGCATCAGCAAATGCTATAAAGTATTCAGTTGATATCTGAAGAAAAAAAAACAATAGACACATAAGACGCAACAATAACCACAAGCAAAACTAACTCTACAAAAATGTACAGCTATAATACATGGAAAATCATAGAGGCTTAAGCGTAATACTTGTTATAGCTTGAAATGACACCTCTCCATCCGTGACGACACTTGCTTCCCTTGGTCGCATGACGACACTTCTTGAGATCAAGTTCAGTCACACAACAAGACATTTGTGGATGGAGGAGTCATTTGAGACACTAAAAATGGTTGAAATTACCTCATTCTTGACCCATTTGATGTATATGACCCTTAGGAACATTTTTCCAGACCAAACCATCTCCTGAAAATGAGCAGAAAAGCCCGTTTTCGGCCATTTTTCAATATGAGCGCTGGTACACAGGCATGATAGTAGTGTGTATACCCTACTGAGAGTGACTCCACTGTTGAAATAGTAGTGTGTGTACGCGACTTTGTCTACTGTAAAGTAGCATACACCCCTGTTTTGGTCAAAATCTCAAAATTCGAGTAAGTTAAGTTGGTTAGGAAACCTCTTAAGCGGTTATAACTTCTTTTCCTCTTCCTCACTGACTATATAAGGAGGGTAGAAGGGCCATGTGAGAGGACTAAGTCCAATTACAAAGTTATGCTGGAGGAATGGAGACCCTCATCCCCCTCTCTTGTGCTTTAGTTTTGGTAAACCATAGTACAATTGCTTAGAGGCTGGGATCCTTGGAGAACAGAAGCAGGAGACCTTGAATCTAGGTTTCGTGAAGTGCCAAGCTTGAAGGAAGGTATAAATTTATGTACTTGCTTTCATTCATTAATAAAGATCAAACGTTCTTCTCTTTCCAAATATGACCTTTTAGTGTGTCTTAGATTTGATTATTGTTTGATTGTAGTTTGATGTCTTCTTCTATTATGAATATCAATCTTATATATGTAGTCAAATGTGTTTGAGAAAGGTATCAAGTTGTTTTGCAGGTTTGGGCATTGCAACACTGGATAAGCATTGAAGAGCGAGGGAGGCAAAGTTAGGATCAACCTTCTGAATGAGGTTCCTACATCTCTAAACCCTAATCTCTTCATTTATTTGTTGTACTTGCAGAAAGCTTGTAAATCTATCTTTATCACCATAAGTTGGTAGTTTCTCCCTTGAACTATAGGTGCATTTTCCATACAACAGAATGGCGACTCCGTTGGGGAAAGCCTAACTGCTTAGGGGTATCCAAGGTCATTTCTTCAATCTTGTTTGATGGTCTTTGTTCATTTTATTGATTAGGATCAGTTAGTAGGCTCTATTTGACCCTCCTTGGCTCTTACAGACCCTTCCCCGCTCTTGCAAACCCTTGTGGACTCGAGTGTTGTGGTTTTAACCCCATTTTTCCAACTTTTTCCACATGTACGCTACTGTTTGTACCACACAATAGCGCCCATGCGCTAATCATAACCATCCATAAACATCCACATGATAGGATTCCATTCGCTCTATAAGCGAAGAATCTAGCCGATGTGGAGGTGTTGGTGCCCAATCTACGGAATCTCTGTTACTCCTGTGGTGATGACTACTTTTTTTTGACACATGGTTTCATTCTCCGTGGATCATCCCTTCATCAGGATCAACTAACTGAGTTTTTATGATATCATTTTATAGAGGACATGTGGCGTGGTAAAATATTTCAGTTCATAGACATTCGAACGTGTTTATCTTTGCTGGCAATCTTGATCTGGCAGCGTGTCCGTCTTTTCTCTATGTCCAAGATCTCTGCAAAAGAATTGCAATTAATAAATCAATATTGAGAAAAACTATTATAATGAAACAAACTTATATTCCTTTGTCTGTCAAAGTAATAAAATATTTCCAAAATGATAACACAGTTCCCATTTGGGCGTTCTCCTGCCAGGTCATAGCCACTTTGATTGTCCCTTTAATGGCGGATATCTTATTTGCGTAGCTGGCGTATAGGCTCCACTATTCATGTAACAAATTAGTTACTTTTCATCAATCCCACACTATGATTTCGGTGGCATTCAATTTAGTGATCGGGCATATTTCATTTATAGTAACGGGTCTCTCACTAACACAAAAATGTATAAATAAAAGAGTAGTTGCATGTAATATTATTAATATACGTAAATCATCCAACTCCTCTATCAACTCGTCTTAAAGAAACATGATAGATTACGATGATGAAATAGCTCCAAATAATAAATATCCTTATGGAAAAAAACATTTGAAAGTCCAAATATTACCATACATATGTGCTAAGCGTATCAAAAATGTAAATCCTTTGATTATTGTTAAATGGCCAGTATTGAATTTGAGAAAGCCTTTAATAAAATATTCATAAAACACATATAAGGCTAGAATTATAAAGTAGCTTTAACAATGTTATCAAACGAATTTTACAAAAAGATGTCTCATTCTTGAGAATGAAAATGATTAAATAAAGTGACAATTATATTAATAGGTTTAAGATAAAGTGTGGTCATTTTTTGTTTTGTTTGACACTTTAATTAATTTACATGAGTCACATAGTCTATGATAAATTTCGTTTTCATATTGTTTTATTTAAAAGTTTATTATTTACAACTATTTCATATTTTGTTTGTTTTGTATGTATAATTATTAAGTGGCGAATTTGGAAATCAAAGCTTAATATAAGCATATTAATGATGTGAAAGAATCAAGGATTCAATCAAAAAAAATATCCAAAATCATTACATGCTCCACACACAAAAGTGATAATGAGATCTAAACAACCAAGAGAGAAGACCATCATCAAACAAATATTAAGCTAAAGAAAAGTCATGCCAAAGAACAAATATCGCAAAAGCGAAGAAAATAAAGAAAGTCATGAAAGCACCTATCAAATCAAAAAAGATAAAATGAAAAAAAAACAAATGAAAAATATTTACAAAATTTACATTATGATTCTAGGCATGCAAAAGTCAAAATAAAATTCTATCAAGCTTAAATATCAAACTAATGCAATGTCTAAAATCACGAGAGGAGAAACCATAAGATCAATCGAAATCCCAAAGTGAAGGTAATAACTAGCCATCATCTTGAATAATCAGTTTGTGCAGTGAAGGCCAAATCTAGGTGGGGAGTGTGAGGAACAACATAGTAAATTAACCACCAAGATCATGAAACCAACTCAAATGAACCAAAATCAAATAAGTAAAAATGGAAACAATCCAAATAATTATTCAAATCATGCAGCATAACCTCATCCGTAGGATCAAGACAAATAAATGGTTGGGATTGAATATCACAGCTACAGGGTCAAGTTGTTGCTCACAACATTTATTCACAAAGTTTTATTATGACTCTCGAAAGCCGCAACCCGAAACTTGAGGGTTGCGGGTTTCGGGATCGCATACTGCTAAAACGATAGTGAAAATAAGTTCCCGAAAGCTGCAACCTAAAACTTGTGGATTGCGGGTTTCGAAAATGGAAACAATCACAAAAAAGGAAAAAGGCTTTCCCGAATCCCGAAACGCGGTATTTTCAGGTGTCAGGTTTCGGGAAGACACAACGCGACCAAAATAAAAAATAAAATCCCAGAGGCCGAAAGCCGTACTTGCGGGTTTTAGGTTGGAAATCACCGAACATTATTATGAAAGGAAATACCTGGAACCCGCACCTGTTGGGTTTCTTGTTGACCCCAGGCTAAAGACTAAAAAACAAATTCCTGCAACCTGCATCTGTCAGCTTGCAGGTTTCCAAAGTGTCGGGTTTCGGGTTGACAAAAGCAAATGACAAAATACTCAAAATCTAAGGCTTTCTGCAAACCAAAAACACTTAGAAATTTTCAAATCAAAAGGAAAACAGACAGAACAAAAGTATAGGTAAGGGATCTTAGGGATAAAAACTAAAATCTTATACTTACAAGAAAACTCACCCAACTACCATTTCGTTTATTAGAGAATGGGGCTCCCATGCTTCAACTAAACATGGGATCTGTTGTGGCGACAACATTGTCCCATAACCAATAGCTAGTGGTGGAGTGTAAATGCTACCATCTGTCACATGCCTTCTAACAACTTCCATTCCTCCTAGTGGGTCAGTGAACACTCATTTAAGAGTTCCCTTGGGTGTTTGTCTCCTGTTTTAATTTATTTAATAATAATAATCAGTAATTACAATCATCCTTGACCAACAAAACTTTGTAATTATAATTTAACATAAAGTATTTTGCAAATAAAATGAATATTCTCAAAATTTGGGTAGGTGACAAGAAAAAGCTCGAATTGTAGCTCGAGAAGAAAAGATGGGTAATGAAGAACAAGCTCTCACAGCTCACACCAGTAAGTACAACAACAAGAGGGAGAATCACCATCACAAGAAAGGTAAACACCACCACCAGAATCAGAGGGATAACCTTGGAGGTCTCAAGAGAGATATTTATCACATTCGATGTTATACTTGTGATGAGAAGAGACACTTTTCCAGAGATTGTCCCAGGAACAAAATCATCTCCCCCAAGAAGAAGATCTACAAGAGAAGACATCATGCTCACACTGCAGAGGATGATGAACCTCCCAGGAAGAGGGTCAGAGAAGAATGTGAAGATTATTCAAGCAATGAAGAGTATGTTTTGATTTCTGCCCTCACAGGAACTATTACACATGGAAGTAATGATTGGATTATAGATAGTGGGGCTTCCAAGCATATGAATGGGTCCAAGGAATCCT
The DNA here is from genome assembly GCA_027924585.1 of Larix kaempferi. NCBI lineage: Eukaryota > Viridiplantae > Streptophyta > Pinopsida > Pinales > Pinaceae > Larix > Larix kaempferi. Next base: position 6,178,860 of record BSBM01000960.1, on the reverse strand, counting down.
TTATGAATCTATCTGAACATGAGTCACCTCACAAAGTTAAACTTGGGGATGAGTGCTAGTATCCTATAAAAGGAAGTGGTGAAGCCTTTTAAAAGCTAGACTCTGAAAAGTCTATGAAGATGAAAGATGTTCTATTTGTACAAGGACTACAGAAGAACCTTCTATCCATATCTGCATTGGATGCAAAAGGTATGAGGGTTACATTTATAGATAGCCAAGTTCTTACGTGGCCTAAAGGAAAGACTATAGATGATGCAACAGTGATTGGAGAAAAATAAGGAGGATTATACAAACTGAAGAGCCAACCAAAACGAGTCGTGTTTCATGAATCTATGGAGCCAAGTGAACTATGGCATAGAAGGCTTGCACATGTGCACTATAGGGCACTATCTCTTGCAAGCAAAGCTGTTGAAGGTCTTCCAGATATCCAGGAAAAGCATGAAGGCATTTGCAAAGGATGTGCAAAAGGAAAGAACACAAAGAAGACATTTCCAAGTAGCAAGAGGAAGGAAAAAGGAATCTTGGAAGTCATCCACTCCGATGTATGCGGTCTGATGTCATCCAATTATTTGAGTGGGTATGTATATTATGTTTCATTCATTGATGATTTTTCTAGGAAGACATGGATACATTTCTTGAAGAGAAAAGATGAAGTATTCAGTAAGTTCAAGGAATTCAAGGCCTTGATCAAGAACCACATAGAGAAGAGAACAATGACTTTTCAATCAAATAATGGCGGAGAGTTCACATCAGAGGACTTCAAGAAATTATGCAGATATTCAGGGATTAAGAGGGAGTTGAACACTCCATACAATCCACAACATAATGGAGTTGCAGAAAGGAAGAATAGAACAATTATGGAAGCAGCAAGGGTGATGCTTGATGACCAGGATCTTCCTATGCATCTATGGGAAGAAGCTGCAAGGACAGTTGTGTATGTACAAAATCGTACTCCACATAGAGTACTTGATTTGATAACAAGACACCAGAAGAAGATTTCTCAGGCGAGGAACTAGAAGTCAGGCATCTTAGAATATTTGGTTTCTGAGTATACATACACAGTCCGAAAGAGAAGAGGACGAAGTTAGATCCTTTAGGAAAGAAGGGTATATTTATGTGATATAATGAAAACTTGAAGGCTTACAGAATATATTTCCCAGGATTCAAGAAGATTGAAATTAGTAGGGATGTAACTTTCGATGAAGACTCAGCATACAACAAATCCAGAAAGTTACCTGTTGAAGACATTTAAGAACCAGAAGCACCCAGGATTCGAGATACAACAATGAATGAAGAAGAAGACCATGAGATAGAAGATCCACAGGAACCTGTAGATCCACTTCGTGAGAAGAATTCTTGTAAAAGGAAACCAGCATGTCTATGAGATGTAATTCAAGATGCAGAAAGATATGGCGCTACAGAAGGGATGCATAGAGAAAGCAAGATACAGAGGCCATACACTAGTTATGTAGCCTTGCAATGTGACATCATTGACAAGGAACCTACCAACTATGAAGAAGCAGCATAAAGGAAGGAATGGAAGGATGCCATGATCGAGGAGTACCAGTTGATCATGAAGAATGATGTATGGGATGTGGTCCTGAGACCAGAAGGGAAGTATTTGGTGACTTCCAAGTGGATCTACAAGATCAAGCATGTTGTAGAGGGAAGGATAGAGAAATACAAGGAAAAATTTGTGGCACATGGCTTCTCCAAGAAAGAAGGGATAGAATATGAGGAGACATTTGCACCTGTATCCAGGTACACTTCCATCAGAATATTAATTGCTCTAGATGCAGTGGTGAAATGGAAGATACACTAGATGGATGTCAAGACAGCGTTCTTGAATGGTGTAGTGAAAGAGGAAGTGGATGTGGAGTAGCAACTCGGGTTTGAGATACATGACATAGAGACTCATGTGTGCAAATTGAAGAAAGCCTTGTATGGTTTGAAACAGACACCCAAGACATGGTACAACATGATAGACAACTTCTTGACTAGTTTAGGCTTTACCAAGAGTAAAGCAGATTCCAACGTTTACTACAAGGCTGAGGATGGAAATCCAATGATACTCCTACTGTATGTAGATGACCTATTTGTGACAGGTGAGGATGGGTTGATTGCTGACACGAAGAGGAAGCTTGCTGCCGAGTTCGAGATGAAGGACTTGGGTATGATGCACTATTTTCTAGGCATGGAGGTGTGGAAGAGCGTAGATGGAATCTTCCTTCAACAAGGGAAGTATGCAGTAGAGATCCTGAAGAGGTTCGGGATGATGAACTTGAAGGCCATGGCCACACCTATGGCATCGAACCTGAATCTATTGAGTGATGCTTGATCAAAATCGGTTGATGCCATGATGTATCGTCAGATGATTGGGTCCTTAATGTACTTGAAAAATATGAGACCAGATATTTTCTTTGCTATGAACACATTGAGCTAGTTCCTAACAAATCTGAGACATGTTCACCTGATTGTTGCAAAGCATATTCTGAGGTACCTGAAGGGTACAGTTGATTATGGGATCAAGTATGATGTGAATAAGAAGATTAACCTGGAGGGTTATGTTGATTCAGATTGGGAAAGCAATGACATTGATAGGAAGGGCACTTTGGGGTGCTACTTCAGTATGGGATCAGGTGTGATATCTTGGTTTAGCGGGAAGAATTCCTACGTGGAACTGAGTACAGCTGAAGCAGAGTATGTCGCAGCTTGTTTGGATAGTTGTGAGGCAGTGTGGCTAAGGAAGATATTGTTTGATTTGTTTGATCTCCAGTTGGATGCAACTTGTATACACTGTAGCAACCAGAGTTGTTAGATGTTGTCTGAGAACCCAGTGTTCCATGACAAGTCGAAGCACATTGAGATCAAGTATCACTATATCAAGGATATGGTGTAGAGAGGAGTAGTGAAGCTCCAGTATCTTGCGACGGATGAGCATATAGATGATGTATTAACCAAGCTGCTGGCCAGAGTGAAGTTTGAATACTTCAGAGAGAAGCTTGGCGTACTTCAGATCGAGGTTCCTTCCAAGGGGAAGTGATGAGTCCAAAAGACGCAGATGCACATGGAATTTTTCGACATGGTGGTAGATGTGTTCTCCCATGGTTGTTGATGTAATTTTTGTGCCTTTCCGACATGGTGGTAGGTTGGTCCTCCCATGTGCATTTATGTAAGTGGAGAGCCTTTCCGACATGGTGGTAGGTTGTTCCTCCCATGTGCATTGATGTAAGTGAAAAGCCTTTCTGACATTATGGTAGGATGGTCCTCCCATGTGTGTTGATGTAAGTTATGAGCCTTTCCGGAATGGTGGTAGATTTGTTCTCCCATGTCGGTTGATGTAAGTTTTGTGTGTTATGTGCATCTGGGTTGTGCTCCATTGACGATGAGATGATCTGAAGATCATGAGGTGATAGTAGGGTACACAAGTTTTCCATAGGCATATAATCAATCCTGGGATGCTCCTTCAGGTTTTGCAGTAGCATATAATCAATCATGGGATATCTTGCAGGTTTTGCAGAGGCATATAATAAGTCCTTAGATGTATCTACTTGATGGATTTCTCGCAGAGATGATGAAGACCTACATGGAGGCTAGGCCTACATCCAGCATGAAAAAGGGATGGCTCTGTAGAAATTCCTGTGATGAGCAGAGTGGAGATTGATGGTCGAGATAGCAGTAGCAGTGACAATGATGTTCCAACTTTGATGATGATCTAGTGACGAAAACTTGTGCTGATGAACTGTGTCAAGAGAATACCTTCCTAGTTAAGAGGGAGTGTCGATGTATTTGTAAATTCAGAATGTATTTCACTTGTATATTTTATATTGTATTCATATATCATTGTACTTCCGACGGAGAGGTTTCATTCCTCCGATCGGGAGGGTTATTATTGTATTTGATTGGATTATTAGAATCCCCTAGTGGGGTCGGCCCAGAATTAAGTTGTAATGGGTTATTAGACTCTCCTAGGAGAAGTCGGCCCAGTTAGGATAAAAGGGAAGTGAAAGTAAAGTATAAATAGAGAGGAGCATCCTCTCTATTTGATCATTCACTCACTCACTCATTCGTACAAGTGAGAGAGAGACAAGTTCACACAAGTGGAGGAGGAGGAAGCTGCTGGAGACCATCTACTTGTTTTGGGGTTTTGTATTATTGTTCATTCTATCTCTGAGGAAGTTGCGGGGTTTTCTCCTTTGTGGTTTCCCTGGTGAAATTCTTTATGTCTCTTGTCTCTTATGTTTGATATGATGTGCATGTTGTTCTCTCATATAAGATCCTAGATCACATTGAACTAAATTGTGAAAAACTAACAGATAGAATGAGGATGAATGTTCCTGTCAAAAACCTAGCATCATGTAGAGCTTAGTCATCATACTATTCTAAAAGTGTCGACCGTGGTCAGTCACAATCTCTTTAGGGATACCAAATATAGCAATGATATGGTTAAAAATGAAGTAAGCAATTGTCTCTCCGTCTATTCTGACAGTAGGCATTTCCTCAGCCCACTTTGTGAAGTAATCGATGGCAACAATGATGTGATGCTGTCCTCCTACTGAGGCTAGATTACACGTCATAAAATAAATCCCCCACTTGGTGAGGTGTCCTCCTGTGACCACAGAGTGGAGAGGAGAAGGGTGTGCTTGCATCTTCTTAGTGAAAAATGAAAGGGTTGACAGTGTTTCACAACTTCCACACAATCTTTGAAGATTGTGGGCCAAAAGTAACCAACACGCAGTATCTTCTGAGTTGTTTCCAACCCAGAAGATGACCTCCACAGGCTCCACTATGAGCATCATTCAATACTACTTCTGCTTTCTCTAAGTTTAAACAACAGAGCAAGATGGAATCAACCCCATGTCTATATAAAGTATAAGAAATGATCAGGTAATTCTGTGCGTGGTGTTTTAACTTCCATCATTCATCTCGGGAGAAAGTGGAAGGACACCTCAAAGTTTGTAGATAAACTAAAATATCTCCATACCATGGGTCAGAGGAGGAAATGAGGAAGATGTGCTCATCCAGGAATGATGATTCTTCGTCATTGTTCACTATGTCACTTGGAAACTCTGAAATAACTTCTGCGAACACCAGTGATTTCTTTGACTTAGATGACTAAAAAACGAGGTCAAATTCCTGCAAGATGATAATCCACTTGTTAAAATTCTCACCGATGATGCATCAGGTTAAGACATACTAAAAGGGATTAACCTCTACAATAACACTGGTGGTACGTAGCAAAATGAAGTGACGTAGCCTCTAAATTGCATGGACAGTAGCAAGTGCCAACTTCTCAATGTATGAATACTTCATCTCAGGAGTAACTAGAGCACGCGACAGATAATAAATGACATGCTCCTGGAGCTTGTCATCGTCCTGAACGAGTACTACGTCAATCGTGGAGACTGAGGCTTCTAGATATAGAAGGAAATCCTTGGTATAATCTGGTGGACTTAGCAAGGGGGCTGATAATAATGCCTTTTTCAAGGCCTCAAATGAAGCCTGAGCAGCCTGATCCCAAAAGAAATGTATATCTTGCTTAAGTAACCTCATGAATCCTTTCGTAACCTGTTGGCGTAGTGTCTATAAATAGGGGTTCACTTCGCACTGTCGCCAATAACTACCAACCCAGACTCCCTTATACACTGGCCCGAAAAGGTGTAACCCTTTCCAGCAACACTTGCGGAGCAAGTGCAGTCTCACCCGAGATGGATAAGGGGGCTGTTGGAACTAAGTTTCCGCAGTGAAGTTGAGGATATGCTTTCAAAACACATCACCAGATATTATAACATTCACAGCATACTACTAATTCATCATTTGCATATTAAGTCATTCGTAGAGTTCAACAGGTAATAACATATTCAACCTACTTATTCAGATTAATAGTATATCTTAAACCCATAACACATTCGCATCAAAGATACTCTAAATCATTCACATTCATCATCACATAAAACTAGAGATAGATATTACACCATAACCAAACATCTTCATTCATTCACTAACCCTGTAGAATGAACCTCGTAGAAATTGTCAATACACCATGTTTCAGATACAAAATAGATCCAAAAGATATATTCGATCCTCAGAAACTGGATGCCCTTAGGCTTACAATCCTAATCTATTTATATGCTTCTATTTGTTTACAAAATGGTCCACATGACCAAATTAACTAATCTAACAATTCTTTCCCTTCCGTGAACTTCGCGAATGGTCCTTCTTTCGCAGAGTGACCTTTTCGCACCTGTTGGCTTCCGCACTTCCTTTGGGCTTATTCCGTGCGAACATAACCTTAGCGTAGTTAATGATAAAATGTCTTAATAATTTGGACATACCTTGTAGACTTTGAAGTTGTCGTAGGGTTTAAGGAGGAGGAAGATTTATAATGGCCTCCTCTTTAAGTGGATAGACCATGGTACCACGACTGGATACAATAAAACCCTGTAAATGTCTGGACTTGACACAAAAAATGCACTTATTAGGTTTCAGTAGAATCCTATAGTACCTTCCTCATTCAAACACTAGTTGTAAGTGATCAAGATGATCTCGTGTCTTACGAGATTGCGCTGGGAGATCATCCAGGTATGGTTCAACAACGTGTTTGATATCATGGAAAGCAAAGTTCAGTGCGCACTGGAAAGTAGCTCCAACATTCTTTAAGCCAAACGACATCTTCCAGTAAGAAAAAGTGCCCCAAGGACAAATAAAAGTTGTTTTATGCTAGTCTTCAGGTCTTATTTTGATTTGATTATATCCTGAAAAGCCATCCATGAAAGAGAATATTTCATGGCCCACACAAGTATCAATGATTTGATCTATGAAGGGTGTGGGGTAATTGTCCTTAGGAGAATCTTTATTTAGGCCCCTGAAGTCAGTATAGACTCGTATGATACCTTGCTTCTTATCGACTGGGACTAGGTTGGAGACCCATTCCGTCATGTCGATTAGATAAATGAATCTCGCTCTAAGAAATTTCTCTACTTTAAGCTTGATGTATGCCACTTTCCGAGGATTAATCGAACGAAGCTTCTCTCTCACAGGTTTAACATTTGGATAAGTAGTGATGACATGCTCCATGATGGTGGGGTTGTTTCCTGGAATCTCCTCGTAAGACTAGGAAAATACATCACGAAATTCCTTAAACAGATTGGTAGACAGAGTGATCTCATTAGGAGAACAATTAGGTGCAATAAAAAGGTTTTCCACAACACCAGGTTTGATAGAGAAATCGATCGGTATGGTTCTCGATATATTTTCCATGTTACCTTCAGCATATATCGTTTGCATAGAAGGATTGATGGAAAAATGGATATCCCCACCAAGTCTCACTGAGAACTCACCATTCTTTATCTCGTCTAGATCAGGAAGAAAGTAGGACCTATGACGCATGTGTTCCCATGGATGATCTAGTCCTCAAAAAAGTGGATGGAGTTGTCTGACCATGCGGGTGTATAGTCCATATTTGACTCTGCAGAGACAGATGGAGTCGAGATATGTTCTGTTGTAGTATTCTCTGATGCTTGATAAGACACTTCTGCAATAGATAGGGGCACGGTTGGTTATGAATGAGTAGGGAGAATCCATGGATCAGTTGTTGGACTGACCATGAAAGTCTCCAAAGATGAACAATCAGTGGTACTCGTAGAACCAATAAAGTTAATGGGAGTAGGTAGCGAATGTTCCCATCAGTGATGAATACATGCCTACTCCCAAACTCTCACTGGGTGGGTGAGATTGATCAATCAACAGGATTTTGAATCTGATGAAGCATTGTTGTTCTTTTGAGTAAATCAAAGTTGATCAATAGTGATGATCCTTCCTTCATGAGGGAACATGAGTACATAGAAAATGGACAATGGGATAGCTTGCATCGCATACGTCCAGCTCCTTCCTAACAACAAATTCTAATCAAGAGGAGCATCCAACACTTCAACCTCCATAGACACTGACTTATCGACAAGTTCAACTTCAAATGCGGGAAAGACTTCGTGTGGATGGAAAGATATCCCATCAAAATCCGTAAGTATAGTGTTGGAATGGGATAACTCAGGCGAGCCTAGGGCCTTCTAGCAGGATATCGACATTACACACATAGACGCGCCCTCATATACAACTGTTCATCCAATGGTTTTGGGACCATGGATTACTTCACTCTGGAGGGCTACATGATATGGTAACCGGGGTTTGATATTAGACATATCAAACTGAGCAAGCATACTCGATGTGTCCATGCTCCTTATCGCTGCTAGAAGTCTATTCTGCTATAATGGAGAGCTTTGCAAGACTGCTAGTGTGGACATAGCATAGGGTGTTTGGGCCATATCCTCTATGACATTGTAGTTAGGAGCAACCCGTGCGTTAGGGTTGTGCATAGCCCGTTTGAAGACACCTTTTGGGATCTTCAACAAAGGATCTACACGTCTCTGAATGTGGAGATATGTAGATATTTCAGGAATGTCCTTATCTTTCTATTGCAAGCCCGGGGAATAATTCCTAGCTCGAGTTTGCAAAATCATATCTGAGTTAACCATGTTTATGAACGATTGATGAGCTGACGAGACAAGAGTTGTGCCCCCAAAACTAGAGTTTCCAGAAGCTGAACCTTGTCCGTGAGGGAATGGGCCCTTCATAACAGCTAGTTTCTTCTCATGGAGGAGCTTCTGGGCTTCTTCCATTAGAGGGAACTGGTGGGTAAGGTGGTCATCCTTACATAAGTTGCAAAGAAACTTGAATGTATTTTTATCCTTCTTTCCCTCCTCGGCATTTCCAGTGTTTTTGGGATTTGGATGGTTCCCCTCCCCTTTTTTGCCCTTCTTTTTGTTGTTGGGTTGCCGAGGACCCTTTTGATTAGTCTGTAGATGTTGTACAAATTCAGTTGTAGAAGGAGAGGCCACAACAATAGTTGCATCTTCAGCAGACTTCTTTACAGATAAAGCATGAACTTGCTTGGTCAAAGCTTTGAATGCTACTAAGTCTATTGAACCGATGATGCCATCGGCATGCGGTTCAAGCTTAGGTTTACCTAGAACAATATTAGATCATGGTGTGTCGGGTATAGTCTCATACAGGATCCTAGATTGAGCATATAAAAGATCAAGTTGTTGGGTCCTGAGTATTGCTTCTTCCTCCAAAGACACTCCACAAGTTGCTACATCCTTAGAAATATAAGGTAGGAGTGATTTCAAATACCACTCCAACATAAACTCTGGAGGGATTTCAGCCTTGATGAGCCTCTTTTGCCTTCACCACTCTTGAATGTGGTCAGATAAGTGAGTGGCCTTATTCTTCCTAAAAGTTGACAGAAGGTCTGTGCCAACATCATACCAGATAGGGAGTTGAAAGTGGTTCAAGAAGATTGTTGCTAAATACCAAAAGTTATCATAGGTTGCGGCAGGTAGTTCTATGTACCGCTTAGCCGTGACACTAGTGAAGGTCCTTTGAAAGAGCCTCAACTTTATGAATCATAATTCAGAGAGTTAGAAGAGCACCAAAGATGAAAAGTAGTGACATGATCACCAGGACCTTCCCCAATCTTTCCTTCAAGCTTTGGGATGTCAGAAAGAAACTTGGTTGGGACTGGTGGCCATGTTGGGTTATGGCGCACTGGATCATTCGTTAGGTTCTAAATATCTGGCAAGTTTAACATTGCCAGTAAAGGAAAACAAGGTTGAAACGATGGAGTTTGGTTAACAAGATCTTGGTAGGGGGAAACTCCCTAGACCTGGTTCTTGTACTATTGGTTGGGGATTCCCCCAGCCATCGGTTGTGAAGTGTAATAATTATTAAAGTTGCTCTAGCCAAATTCTAACAGGATGCTTCCTTGGGTGTTCGTCCACTGCGGTTGGGTGTTAGCCCCTCCGTAATGTGGATTAAAAAAGTTACCACCCCCTCCACCAAACAATGAAAAGTGGGTACTCCCTATAGTTATATTGGATGTTTGCACATTCGATGAATGCATATTAAAACTTGTGAAGGGGTTAAAGCCAGGTATAGATGTAGTAGACAAAATGGGAATCGAGCTCACAAAACGTGTGGAAGGAGCTATGTGTCTACAAACCAAGGAAAACCATGACTGAAAGGAGCAGACTTTGGATTACCCTGAGACTATTGTATAAAGGGAGACAATGTGTATGGTACTGAAGGTATCCCTAAAAAAGGGATATTAGATTATCCAATAGTGGAACCAAAAGGAATAGCTAATGTTGAAGCAGAAGAGCTTGGCATACCTAAGGAACCAGTATTGAAACCAAACGAAGGGCTCGAAGCAAAAACATCCTACAAAGATCTAAGTACTGTTGTGTGTGGAAGTGAAGGAGATAAACCTCTTGATACAATAGATGAAGTAGGAGTATGGGGAACTCCTGACTCATTTCCTAAACTAGACATGAAAAAAACAGGTGTAAATTGATATGAACTAAACTCTGGTTGACCTAGAGAAACTACAATTTCGAGTAAAGGATCGTTAAGTTTTGTCAAAGGAGGGTTGAAGGATGTGTTAAACTCTTGGGTGGTTATGTCTTAAACCTCAATAGTATCCTGAACCTATTGATAATCATTTTTGAGGTGTGGTTCTCGGGGTGGTTCAGTAGTACCCATAAGTTCGTATGAACCATGAGAATCAGTCCTACGACGTTAAGGTGGTGGTGGAGGTTCCACTGTGTGTGGGGGAAGGTTTTTCAACCATTGTGACCTACGAAGAGGCTGGTCCTCCACAATTATAAAAATAAACTAAGTGTAGAAACCTAGTGGCCACTAACGACTAAGGAGCAAATAACATACCACTAAAAATGTCCTACATGAATCAAGACCAGGAAAACAAAGATAATATTCTCAAAAGTCAGTCTGGGATGATGAGGGCCCAGAACAAACTAGTAGAATATCGAAGGTCAGTTACACGACGTCCAATGCAGGTCCACTGGGTGCAAACATTTGAATCACCAAACCTCCCTCTTGGGATTATTGTAGAGGGTTACCTTTTGTGTCTATCCTAGGTGCAATGGAAATAGCCTTCCATTATACTTGTGTAGAGCCCTAAAGTCAAGATTCTAAGGATAGCACAACTATGAAAATATCTGGGGGAAAGTTGCAGGTCCAGCCAAAACGCATGGGTAGGGTAGCTAAGACTGAAATCCAAAAATGCACAAGGCACTAATGGACCCTTGTACGTGAATTAGCCCTGGTGTATGCTCGAAAGGAAAGTGGGGGGTATACTCAACAATTCTAGTCTCACACGACCACATGCTTAACTCTGGTTTAAGTGGAGCTTCCCAGAATATTTTGATAAGAGTGGGTTTACCTAAAATATTGTCTCACTATGATTTTTGAGCAATGAAACGATTTCAGAAAGTTTAAAGTGATCTATTATGAAATCCTAGCCTAAGCTAGTTGGTGTAGTGTCAACCCTAAAAAGAAAGATTACTAATTGATTTTATTAGATGTTCTTTTTAGAGGATGTTTCTTACTCAAGAGGTAGTGATGTGTGTGGTATGGTTATGACGAAAGTAAAGTGTGTACAATGATGCATAAAAATTCACAAAATTATTTTCGTTTTATAGCTTTTAAAACAAAAAACTAGGCATTCCTAAGCATAAAAATTTTATTTTTCAATTTTGTCAATTTTCAAAGTTAATAGTAATGCAAACTACTCTACCTCGAAAAATTGACAAATATTGTAAACAAGTTCTTGATTTTTCAATTTTGACCTTTTTCTCTAACCATGAAAGAAAATAAACATGAAAATGAACAATCAATATTTATCAAAAGTGTGAGTAAAGACAAAGGGCCCAAAGCTTATAACAAACAAATCAGAAGACTGACAAAGACTTTAACCTACAAATTTGTTTCACTAAAATAAATTGGAATTTGGAACAAGATGCAAAAGAAAAAGGAAAACTCTAATGTGTAAAGCAGAAAAGCAAAACACCACACTACTCCTGAACATCAGAAAACCAAAGAAAATCACCCACCAAACATAAAGTAGGCAAGCAAACCAAGGCAAATTTACAATCACGATGACTTAAAGAAAAAACTACCAAAGTGACTCTAAACAGAATCATATTAACCTGAACAAAGTCCAGGAGGTATACAAACAATGAAGGACCTTCAAAACCACAAAAAACCCTATTGAGATCAAACCCTAATTAAAAAAATAAAAATCTCAGGATATGTGTGCGACTCCTAAAGGAGACAACTCACGACTGACCCGTGGGTCTGTAAGAAGGAAACGTGCGGTTAGGGCACAAAGTGAATGAGTCAAACTACTGGAAAGTTGCGAACATGATTCAAAAACCCTAAAGAGAAATAAATGACCTTTGAGAGGCTACGAAAAGACCCAAAAAAGACACAAGGATGTCTCAACAACAACATAAAAACAAGGAAAAACTCAAAAACAAACCCAACACCCAAAGATGAAACCCTACAACAAAAGGTCAAACTTGAAGGGATGTTTTCAGTTGTATATACTAACAACCTACGCATGCAATAGTAGAGCCAAGGGTTGTATTGGTAGCAACTCACGCACAAGACAGAAAGTGAGCGCCTGGATGAACACAAAACACGCGAATGGGCACTGATGCAAGAAAGAAAATCTTTGCAAAATCAAAACTGAACTAGATCAAAACAAAGGAAATAAACAAATAAAACTTTGAAAACCTCACAGAAAACCAGAAAGTTGTAAAAACTGAAGAAAACCAAAAAACATCCCCAGAGCATAAATGAATAGGTGCTCCCCAGCGAAGTAGCCAGTTTTGTTGCTAGGTATTTTACCTTATAGCAGGGGATAGATTCTACCAACGTACATGGGGATGACAGATAGATACATAGGGTTTCACATTCATTACTATAAATAAATGAGATTAGGGTTTAGGAAAGAGTACCTTATTTATGGCGATTGGTCCTAGCTTTTCTCCCAATCTCCACAGCAATATACCTGCAAAACACATAGACCTTCCTCAAAACAATTTGACTATAAACATATAATGATATTGACAAATGATATAACATTAATTATAATCAAAATCGAATATAATTAACACTTTATTGGGATGGGAAGAGTATCTCAATCTTTATTGTTAAAGAAATGTAGCAAAATACAACTGATGTACCTTATCTTGCTTCGAGCACTTCTGCAACCAAGTTCTAGGCTCCTGCTCCTCTCTTGACTTAGAATTCCTTCAGCATAACAATATCTTTCTGTAACCTACCTAGTACTCAAGACATTTTATGTTTTTGGAAAAACATTACTTTAACTTTTATTGTAAAGTTTTATATTTGACCAAGTGTCAAGGATGACTGTAAATGAATAATATTATTATTTAATAAAATAAAATGGGAGACACTCACCCAAATAGACTGTTGAAAGAGTGTTCACTGACCCACTAGGAGGAATGCAATCTAGCGTAGAAGGTAATGGACAAGTGGCAGCATCTGAACTCAGTAACTAGCTGTTGTTATGGGACAACCTCCCTTAAACTATGGTCACGTTCCCAAGGATGTGGAACTGGAGGTGATGGCTCATTGAATGCAAAACTAACCACCAAAAGACCTAAGAAATATTTTTTATAGCCATCGAATTTGAGTAGAGACTCAGTCATTCTCAGAGGAGATGAAAAGTATTCCTTGTGGTTTTGCTGGAAATTGCACATAAGAGATTTGATGAGGAGAAGCTATTTTTTGAGTTGCAGAGTAAGACTGTCTTATTCCTGCTGAGTGTAGAGGTTTCCTGCTTAGTGCAGAGGTATTGATATGTATGCAAGTCCCCATCGATTGTTGAAGAACATATGAGAGGTGTGTACGCAAGTCTCCATTGATTGCTGAAGTACAACTCGAGTGCCTTACTTATACACAGAGACTTCTTCCTAGTGGTTCAATGAACAGGCTCGAGGGTCCAAAGAGAAAGCAAGCTTGGTTGCTTTTCTAGAGAAGGTTGGGAGGAACAAGCCTCTTTGGGTGTTTGTCCACCCTATCAATTTATCAGGTTCTACTTATTTTTATTTCTGCATAATCTATTCTAGACAGTAAATTTTACTTTGAAAAACTGTATAAAAATGTTTCATAGTTTTCCAATGATTTCTAGATATTTGTTAGTTGTTATGAAAGATTGAATTTATGACCGAAAATTTATTTTTGTAAATCGAATGAATAAATAGAGGATAGAGATGAATGAATAAAATGTCTTCCTATATTGTTCCTTTTTCTAGAAGCAATATACTATAGTATAGGAAGAAGATTAAATTAAATTTGATTAGAGAATAATAGATAGATTCTGATCAAAGAAATATTGCTGTATAAATTATCAGTTTCCTAGAATTCATTTTTTTCCAATATTCTTATCTGTACATGTTTATCCAATCAACCTATATAAACACTTAGATCTTATAAAGCAAAACAGAGGTCAAGGGTTCGAGTATCGACTTGCCCAGATTCACCTCTTAGAATTATAAAATAAATCTTAAATGTGCAAATAAGATTAAGGTTCAAAACCCATGGCATTTCAACCACCGAACTCTCAACATTTTCATAACGTTCAAGGTTAGGGTTTTAACCCTGTAAACATGTTCATAACTAGAATAGTATTTACCAACAAAGTTGAAAGTCAGGCTTAGCCCCCAAAACACAAAAAACATCAACATCTATCCATACTAAAATTTCGAGAAGGCCGAGAGCACTTCTCTTAACATTGGAACAAATTTATACATTGAAAACTAGAAACCATCTTTATTAATCCATAAATTCTTTACAACATAGTAATACTGTTTGGGTCACCAAATGGTACCCAATAAGCTTAAATAACAATATCTTTGTAATTCAAAACCCCACACTGGCTAAATCAAAAGCACCCAACTACATCACCGTATCACTCTTCCAGAAGTCAAAGCAAAGTAAATTTTTAACTATAATAATATTCAGGGATATCCATCTCTTGGGAAGGCCCGAAGCTTAACAAGATGGTCGTTGCTGAGAAAATCTTTATAGCCAAACCCCAAAGCAACTGAGAGTCGCAAGGTGTACCTTGCAAAACACATAATCAACTAGATTATTAACAATTGACAGTAACTCGTAAATCAAAGTGCAAAATGATTGAGAATTATAGCAAGGTTCGAATCCCCTTACCTTCAGGTTTTGGAACACAGAGATGAATGCCAGTTATTGACATGACCTAGAAACATAAAGGCCCATGACCTCAATTTCTAAGACCAACAACCTCAGCAAGGTGGAGTATTAACCCTTACTCCCTTGTTAAATGGTTATGCGAGTGGAGTAGTGACAGGATCACCATGGTGGCCGAGAAGAGAAGGGCTCTCCAGTCTTTGAAACAGTAACCAAAATGCGAAGACCAAACCCTCATCCATAGCATTAGGGTTTTTCCACATGCGTGGAGTCCATCGCTAGAGAAAATCACGTGTCCTCATAAATGTGCCAGCTATCCCACACTGTTGAATATTGTAACTTCAAAGAATATTATAATTATACTTTATTATTCCAGAGATGTTTCATCCCTCCGAGGTAACCCTATTATGTATCCGGAGATGTTTATTCCTCCGAGGGTTTGTATTAACTAGGGTTATTAGACCCACCATGTGGGGGTCAGCCCTGTGGTTATATTTTTGGGGTTATTAGTCTTCTCCAGAAGAGGTCGGCCCCATAAGGTCATTTAGTCAGTTGGGAGTCAGTATAAATAAGTGAGGTGAACTCCTCATTAGATCATTCACTCACTTGTGGAAGAGTGCGCACTTGTCTGGGAGATCTGCTAAGGAGACAAAGAAGGAGGGAGCACATCTTGTATTTTGGTTGATCATCTTATTGAGGAAAGCTTTGCTGGGTTTTCTACCCCATGAGGGTTTCCCAGGGTATATTCTGTGTCTATTTTGTGATTGTGTTTCTTTCAGTGATCTTGCTAGTCTATTTGGTTAAAAATTAACATGGTATCAGAGCTAGACTGAATAGGACATCTTTCACAAGGTAAGAATACCTCTCTCTCTCTCTCCGGTGAAGTTAGGGTTTCAGCCCAAATTTGGTATTATTGAATTTTGGTTGCATGGCTGGATAGCCCTTTTCAATACCTTTCTTTTCAGCCCTAGATCGAACTTTTTGGTTGGATAGAACTCCGGGAAATCCAAACCCTAATTCTACCAAAAGTGCAATAAGTCAGATTTTGGTTTCATAACAAAAGTTTGCATTTTTTATTTCTGATTACATGGCTGGATAGCCCTTCTCAAGACCATTCTTTTGAGCCTTAGATCGAACTTTTTGGTTGAGTAGAACTCTGGGAAAGTCAAACCCTAATTCTACCAAAAGTGCGATAAAATTCTGTTCCAGATTCCGGAAAAGTGAAAAATAACTTTTCAGGTAAGTCTGCTCTGTCTCTTGGACTCCCCCAAGAGAAGATGGCTCCAAACACTAAGCTTGAAGACAAGCTAGAAGGTATAGAAAACTTCCGGGCTTGGAAATACAGAATTGGTCTCATCCTTGAAGAGAATGATCTTGCTCATTATATCAAGGAAGAAGTTGCAGAACCAGAAGGAGATGAAGCCAAAGAAAAACACAGGAAGGATCTAATTAGGGCAAAGAGAATCATAGCTGATTCTATTAAAGACCACTTGATTCCCCAAGTGGCCTCCAAGAAGACTCCAAAGGAAATGTATGATGCCCTAGGAAGAATGTATGAAGGAAAGAACATCAATAGGAAGATGAACCTAAGGTCTCAGTTGAAGAGTACCAAGATGCACAAAGGATAATCTATTCAAGACTATTTCTCAAGGGTCTCTCTAATCAAGGAGCAATTAGATGCTATTGGTGACACTCTTGATGAAGATGAACTTGTGATGACTGCTTTAAATGGTCTCACTAGATCTTGGGAATCCTTCATACAAACCATGTGTGCCAGAAAAGAAAGCATGAAGTTTGATGTAGTATGGGAAGATTGTGTTCAAGAAGAGGCTAGGGTTGCCAACAGAGAAGCTCTTCTCAAAGAGGATGACCAAGCTTTGGCCACCCACACCAAAAGAGGAAAGAGAGGCTACTTCAAGAAAGTAAACCACAAAAGGTCTCAACCCTCTCATAGAATCAAAAGGAAAGGAGGAGACATCTCCACAGTCCAATGTTTCAATTGTCTTAAGCTAGGACACTATGCTAGAGACTGTACCCTACCAGAGAAGAAGAAGAAGAAAAGGTTTGTTCACAAAAGACATCATGCTCATATGGCAGAAGATGACAGTGAAGAAGAAGAAGAAGAAGAAGAAGAAGAAGAAGAAGAAGAAGAAGAAGTGGAGGAAAGGCCTCAAAAGAAAAGATCTAAAGTAAAGAAAGAAGATCCAGAAGAATATGTACTATTTTCTGCTCTCTCTGGATCCGTGTCTCCTGGTGAAGGCACTTGGCTTATTGACAGTGGTGCTTCAAAGCACATGACAGTTCATAAGGAAACTCTCTCCAAGATTGAAGAAAAGTCTTCACCCCAAAAAGTATCTTTAGGAGATGATTATCAATATCCCATCAAGGGAATTGGTGAAGCAAGCTACAAGCTTGATTCGGGAACACCTTTAAAGATGAAAGAAATTTTATATGTCCCAGGTTTAAAGAAGAATCTACTCTCTATCTCAGCACTAGACAAGAAAGGTTTTAGAGTAGCCTTCATAGATGGACAAGTACTCATGTGGTCCAAAGGAAAATCAATCAAAGATGCAATTGTCATTGGTGAAGAAGAAGGAGGACTTTATAAACTCAAGGGTTATCCAGAATCTGCCCTGGCTCATGAAGTTTCTAGTCCCAGTGAGCTATGGCATAGAAGACTAGCTCACATCAACTATAAAGCTTTACCCTATGTAAGTAAGATGGTTATAGGTTTGCCAGACTTGAAGGCTGATCATGATGGCTCATGTAAAGGATGTAAGAAAGGGAAGAATATCAGGAATCCCTTTCCGAAAAGTGAAACAAAGACTAAGAACTCTCTAGAACTAATACACTCAGATGTATGTGGACTTATGCCTACCACATCTCTAAGTGGGTTTGAGTACTATCTCTCATTCATTGATGACTATTCAAGAAAAACTTGGATATACTTCCTAAAGGGTAAGAATGAAGTCTTTGGAAAATTCAAAGATTTCAAGACTCTAATAGAAAACCTCTCAGACAAGAAAATCAAGATTCTCAGAACAGATAATGGTGGAGAATATACTTCAAAGGAATTTGAAGATTTTTGTAAAGAAGCTGGAATTAAGAGGGAACTAACCACTCCCTACAATCCCCAACAAAATGGGGTAGCTGAGAGGAAAAATAGAACTATCATGGAAGCTGTAAAAACTATGATACATGATCAAGACCTTCCCATGTATCTATGGGCTGAAGCAGCCAAGACAGCAGTATATGTACAAAATAGACTATCTCATAGTGCTCTTGATTTCAAAACTCCAGAAGAAGTCTTTACAGGAAAGAAGCCTGAGGTAAGTCATCTTAAAATATTTGGGTGTCCTGTGTACATCCACATTCCAAAAGAAAAGAGATCCAAGTTGGATCCCTCAGGTAAGAAGGGAATGTTTGTTGGTTATTGTGAAACTTCCAAAGCCTTCAGAATTTACATACCAGGTTTCCATCATATAGAAATAAGTAGAGATGTAACCTTTGATGAGGAAGCAGCCCTCAAGAAATCCAGAAAGTGTCAACTTGAAGAATTTTATGAAGAAGATTCATCTCCTAGAATCTCAGAGACTGTTCACATCCCTGAAGAGGACACACCAGAGGATCATGACATGTTGGAACCACAAGAACCCCCTGTTGCAGAATTATCTAGGAAAAGAAGACCAGCATGGGCTAGAGATATTATTCAAGGAGATGGAAGATATGGTGCTCCTCAAGGCTCCACTAGAGAAAGGAAGAAACCAAAGCTAGTGTCCAACTATATGGCCTTGATGTGTGATCTTGTGGATCAACTACCTACTACCTATGAAGAGGCAGCTCAGAAGAAAGAATGGGTAGAAGCAATGACAGAAGAATACCAGTCAATAATGAAAAATGATGTTTGGGATATAGTTCCCAAACCAAAAGATAAAAGTGTGGTTTCTTCCAAATGGATCTTCAAAATAAAACATGCTGCGGATGGAAGCATTGAAAAATACAAAGCAAGATTCGTAGCCAGAGGATTCTCTCAGAAGGAGGGAATTGACTATGAAGAAACATTTGCACTAGTTGCTAGGTACACTTCAATTAGAACTATCATGGCTCTTGCATCCATGATGAAGTGGAAATTACACCAAATGGATGTTAAGACAGCTTTTCTGAATGGTGTAATTGAAGAAGAAGTTTACATAGAGCAACCACAAGGGTTTGAGGTTAATGACGGAAGGACTCATGTATGAAAACTGAAAAAGGCATTATATGGGTTAAAACAAGCTCCCAGGGCTTGGTACGGAAGGGTTGAAAATTTCCTAACTAGCATGGGCTTTACCAAAAGTAAGGCTGACCCAAACCTTTATCTCAAGGTGATGGATGATGAACCAGTTATACTATTGTTATATGTAGATGATCTATTTCTAACTGGAAATGAGAAACAAATTATTGAAAGCAAGAAGAAGCTTTCTTCAGAATTCGAGATGAAAGATCTCGGTTTAATGCACTACTTCTTAGGCTTAGAGGTTTGGCAAGAACCAAGAGGAATCTTTCTAAATCAAGGTAAATATGCTGTGGAGATCCTGAAAAGATTTGACATGTTGGAGTGCAAACCCATGGCCACTCCCATGGACTCCAACTTAAAGATTTTAGTCAATGACTCTTCTGTTGATGTATATGTAACTTCGGAATGTATTTCAAATATATGTATATTGTATTCCTATAGAGATGGTATTATTCCTCTATAAGGAAGTGTCATCATTTATATTGCAAATGTCGTAACTTATACTTGATGTGTTATTAGACCACCTTGTTGGGGTCGGCCCTGTATAAGTCATGTGGGTCAAAGGGTTATTAGACCACCCTATTGGGGGTCGGCCATGTGGGTCTAAGGGTTATTAGACCACCCTATTGGGGGTCGGCCCACTCAGCATTATGTTATGTGGTAAAGTTCGAGCCTACATGAGTTAGGTAAAAAGGCAAGTCAAGTCAAGTATAAATAGAGTGCGGGAGGCACTCTATTTACTCACTCACTTCTCACACATGCACTCAAGGAGGAGTGGTGCACTTATGGAGGAGGAGGATCTGCTGCTAGGTTATGGCTATCTCTCTTGGTTGGTTGTATCATTGCTCTATCTATCTCTGAGGAAGTTATTGGGGTTTTTCACCTTTATGGTTTTCCCCAAGTAAATCTTTGTGTCTCTTGTGTGCTTGCATTATTGTCTCCATGATTGATATGCTGTAGATATGCTGTACATGTTGTTCTCTCAGTTAATATCCTAGATCATATTGAAGTAAATTCTGAAAATTTAACATGGTATCAGAGCTAGCCTGAAAGAAGGCATGATATGGCATGTATGACACTTGTTGCACTTACGATGCTAGGGCTTGATATAGCAAAAACCAGTCATCGTAGCACATTCACTATAAATCCGTTTTGGAGAAGTTTTCGGATCTGAAATTGTTACAGGCCGAAGCTAAGATCTTCAGGTACCTTGTGTCCAAAGGACAACCTCTAATTCGTTGTACTTTGTGATTTATGACCTGTACAATATAGGGTTTCTGCCTCTTCCAGATCTGAGTCAAAATCAGGTGACCTTGGGAAAAAGGTCATAACTTGGGCTAGGAAGCTCCAAATGAAATTTCTTGAAAAGTGATAGGTAGTACACAGACTGTACTATCTCATAACACTTTTTCAGAGGCCGAAGTTGAACCAGTGACACGTGGAACTCCGTACAAGTGCGCTCTCCTGTATTATCCCATAAACAGGTCATGTTGCGACATTTGGAATAACTCTCTCTCAGAGAGTCCAATTGAGGTCCGACCTGTCAGGATGGAAAGGTAACAGGCCGACCTATCTCATAAAAGTTTTTCAGCGGCCGAAGTTAAAACAGTGACACGTGGCACGCCGTACAAGTTCGCTCTCCTGTTTTATCCCAAAACAGGTCATGTTGCGACATTTGGCATAACTCTCTCTCAGAGAATCCAATTGAGGTCAGACCTGTTAGGATGGAAAGATAACAGCTCAGGCTATCTCAGGAAACTTTATCAGATCCTGTGGATCAAAACTTTCAGAGTTACACCAGAAACAATCAGGTACATATTTCTCTCAAAACAGAATTATTTTTGAGTACCTTCATTCATGGCTTCCGGAATTTAGGGCTTCGTAGAAAGTTGGAATTTTTGTAATCGGAGACCACGGCTGGATGCTACTCATAAAAATAGAAATTTAGAGACCAAGATCAGAATTTTTGGTTGGGCAGAAGCCCGGGCTTGATTAGACCCTAGTTCGGGACCTTGATCAGAAAAGTTGAAAATTAGGGCTTCTGT
Organism: Larix kaempferi; assembly: GCA_027924585.1. Lineage (NCBI taxonomy): Eukaryota > Viridiplantae > Streptophyta > Pinopsida > Pinales > Pinaceae > Larix > Larix kaempferi. The sequence goes on along the minus strand of BSBM01000960.1, from coordinate 6,157,431 downwards.
AAAAATGGGAATTTTTGAAATCTGTGACCACGGCTGGAAGCTCCTCAGAAAAATAGAATCTTGGAGCTTTGGTTCAAACTTTTTGATTGGGCAGAAGAGTGGGCTTCATCAAACCCCAGTTCAGGGTCACGTCCAGTGAATCCAGAAGTTTCAAAAGCAAAATTGAGGAGTGAAACTTTGCAGTTTTCAAATTCTGAATATACCAACTTGATCAGCTCATCAAGGCACATATTTCTATCCTGTCAGAAGTTTGAAATTCAAAGTTTGAATTTTTGGGGTTTCTCTGACAAACCCATATCTAGCTCAAGGTCCAGTTCTTGCAAATCAAGTGGATTGGGTTAATCCTAGAAGAAGATAGATTGATCATCTGCATGAGTGAAGAAGTTCCTGTTTTAGAGGGAGATGAGGCTAAGGCCTTATATAAGAAGATTACAAGCGATCTCGACAGGTATGACTCATCGAAGTATGTTTCGATATTTGTCCATGATTAAGTTTATGGTATGTTTGTCTTCATGTCATTACGGTTAGTACAATTTTGATTTTAGATTTGTCATATCACCTTAACAAAATTATGAATGCATGATAGAAGATATTCATTGGTTAGGGTGTTGACACTTATGATTGTACTAATGCATTATGGTGTTGTATGAGGTTTATGTTGCCTACTAACATGAAAGGTACACCAAGAAAGACAAATCATGTTCTGGTCCAAGAACATATGATCATGATAACATGAGGACAAAGATTCATCCATTGTCATGGATCTCATAGAAGATCCATTTACGAGGTATGTATAACTTGGTTAACCTATAAGATATACAGGTTACTAGCACAAGTCATTGAAGAAGAACAAGAAGACATCATGTGAGTATGTTAGACATAAATAGCTAGCATGCTAATCCAGGTATGTTTTTCCTATATCAAGATAGAATCCTACCTTGTGTTAGGATCTTATACTGTTGTTGATAATGATTATTCATGAAGTCATAGGTTTGAATAATCATGATTGTATGCATATTATGTTTCTTACCATAATTGATGATATGACTAACCAGAAGAATCATGATGGTATAGGTTTGAATAATCACAGGTTTTATGCATTTTATATCTCTTATCTTGATTGATGATTCAACTAACCCGAAGAGTCATAGGTTTGAGTAATTACAGGTTTAGATATGTTATGTTTCTTATGATTTGACTAACCATAAGAATCCTACATAAACCTTGAATGCTAATGCTTATGATTTTTTGTTTGAAATATACATGCTTGAGATTATTGTGTTTTAATAGTATACTAATGAATGTATGATTTTATATGAGTTCACAAGGATAACACAATCATGATACTAATAAGCATGCATAGGAACCAAGGATGAATGTAAGTTCAAGGATAGGTAATCCAGGAAGCAAAGATCAAGAGGGAGCACACTCCAGTTGTTCCTGCAAGAAAGCAAAGGAACACACTTCAGTAGTTTCTGCAAGGATGCAGATATTCAAAGGGAGTTGACCATCTTTCCACCAAAAAAAAAAAAAAGTGTAGAAGAGGCTACTTCAGATTAGGACTCTAGCAGCTCCTGTAAGGAAGCAAAGACAGAGAGGGAGTCCACCCAACGAACAAACAAAGATAAGTATTTTAATTTCTTGCATATTTGTTTGTTTAAATAAAATTGTTCAATGATGTATATGCTCATGTTCCTAGACTTAGGATATGTATTGTGCATATTAGAATAGTTGCATTGATGAACAATATACTTCTAATATACATGGGTAAGTGGCCTATGGCACTATACAACATTCCATTGCTACTTATCTAGAATGAAACCTCTTTGCTGACATGTTGGGAGTTGTGCACACTCTTAACAATGTTCTGGTAGAGATTGGAAGGCATCTAGAAAGTTACGGAATATGGATAAATGTTGTATTGAAGCATTGGCTAAGATAATTGCATGACTGTATGGCATATTTCTTTATGTGTAAGAATTTGTTCTAAAAACTATGAGATGTTTTCTAATCATGCAATTTAACTTGTTGTGTAGGAAAGATCGTATGCCATCTCCTACAAAAGAAGAACTACAACATTTGTTCCAGCAACAAAGATATCTATTGAAGATATTGAAGATATTGAAGTTCCCAGGATCTGGGATGAAGAAATGAAATGCCATGATCCGTCGATCATGAAGAATGATGTTTGGGATGTAATCCCAAGACATGAAGGGAAGTTTGTTATGACTTCCAAATGGAACTATCAGATCAAGCATGTTGCAGATGACAGCATTGAGAAATATAAAATTGATGAAATAGAAGATGCACCAGATGGATCTCAAGACAGCATGGTGTAGTCATATATGTGTGCAGAACTTGGTATGGTAGGATAGACAGCTTTCTATCCAGTTTGGGCATTACCAAGAGTAAAGCAGATTCCAACCTTTTCTACAAGGTTGAAGAAGGCAATCCAGTGATACTACTTTTGTATGCAGATAACCTGTTTGTTACAGGTAAAGATAGATTGATTGCCGACACGCAGCGGAAGCTTTCTTCCAAGTTCGAGATGAAGAACTTGGGGATGATGCACTATTTGTTTTTGGCATGGAAGTGTGGCAGAGTGCATATGGAATCTTCCTTGGACAAGGGAAGTATGTAGTAGAGATCCTGAAGAGGTTCGGGATGATGGACTGCAAGGATATGGCCACACCTATGGCATCGAATCTGAAGCTTCTATGTGATGCTTCATCTGAGCCGGTTGATGTCTCCATGTATTGTCAGATGATTAGGTCCTTGATGTACCTGACGAACACAAGACCAGACATTTGCTTTGCTGTGAACACATTGAGCCAGTTCCTGACGGATCCGAGGAGTGTTCACCTGGTTGCTGTAAAGCATGTTCTAAGGTACCTGAAGGGTACAGTGGATTATGGGCTCAAGTATGAAGCGAATCAAAAGTTTAACCTGCAGGGTTATGTTGATTCAGATTGGGCTGGCAGTGCTGCAAATAGGAAGAGCACATCTGGGTGTTGCTTCAATATGGGATCAGGTGTGATCTCTTGGTTTAGCAGGAAGCAATCCTACGTAGCACTGAGTACAGCAGAGGCTGAGTATGCTGCAGCCTGTTCAGCTAGTTGTGATGCAGTATGGCTACGGAAGCTATTGTCTGAGTTATTTGATCTCCCGCTGGATGCTACTGGTATCTTCTGTGATAACCAGAGTTGTGTGAAGCTATCTGAGAACCTAGTGTTTCATGACAGGTCGAAACACATAGAGATCAAATATCACTATATCAGGGATATGGTGCAGAGAGGAGCTGTGAAGCTTCTGTATGTTGCGACGGACGAGCAGATTGCAGATGTGCTGACAAAGCCACTAGCCAGAGTGAAGTTCGAGTACTTCAGAGAGAGGCTTGGCGTTCTTCAGATCGAGGACACTTCGAGGAAGAAGTGATGGACACATTTGCTGAAGCCATTCCAAGCATGTTGGAAGGAGGATCCTTCACATGGCTGTGGATGTAAGCACCGGATAATGGGCATCAGGATGATGTTCTGGTTTCTGCTGGATATGATCAGTAGGATCATTTTTATGTATGTATGTACGCATCATGTTGGATGCTGGATATGATCAGTTGGATCATTTATGTATGGATGCATCATGTTGGGTGCTGGATATGATCAGTTGGATTATGTGTATGTATTTTGTATATGCATCATGTTGGATGCTTGGACCATGTATCTGTATATGTATCAGGTGGATACATTGTATGATCAGGTTGATCATGTATGGTGATATATATCATGTATCAGGTGGATACATTGTATGATCAGGAGGATCATGTATGATGATATGTATCAGGTAGATACTTGGTATGCATCAGGTGGATCATGCAGCAGGATGTTGCAGTGATGATCAGGATGATCATAGATGACGAGCTTCAGGATGTTGCTCCAGATGACATGCAGCAGGATGTTGCAGTGATGATCAGGATGATCATAGATGACGAGCTTCAGGATGTTGCTCCAGATGACATGCAGCAGGATGTTGCAGTGATGATCAGGATGATCATAGATGACGAGCTTCAGGATGTTGCTCCAGATGACATGCAGCAGGATGTTGCAGTGATGATCAGGATGATCATAGATGACGAGCTTCAGGATGTTGCTCCAGATGACATGCAGCAGGACGTTGCAGTGATGATGATCAGGATGATCATGGATACATCAGGATGATGTATGGTGAGTATCAGGTTGATACTCTGTGGTCGTGGATCAGGTTGTGCAGATGACCATGTAATCCGGTGCCCTGGGAGATTTGCAGATGGTCTTTCGAGGTTTTGCCTATGGCATGTAATTCGGTGCCCTGGGACATCTGGCAAATGCTCTTTCGAGGTTTTGCTCTGGGAGGACATGTAATTCGGTGCCCTGGGAGATCTGCAGATAGTCTTTCGAGGTTTTGCCTATGGCATGTAATTCGGTTCCCTGAGATATCTGGCAGATGCTCTTTCAAGGTTTTGTCCTATGGCATGTAATTCGTTTCCCTGGGAGATCCGATAGGTTGGGCTGTGTGCCCGTAATCAGTCCTGGGATGCTCTTGCGAGGTTTTTCCATGACCACATGTAATTCGTTGCCCTGGGAGATCCTATAGGTAGAGTTGTGTGCTTGTAACAGCCTGGGATGCTCTTGCGAGGTTTTGTGGTGAGGTCACATGTAATTCGGTGCCCTGGGAGATCCTATAGGTAGAGCTGTGTGCTCGTAACAGCCTGGGATGCTCTTTCGAGGTTTTGTGACGCACGTAATAAGTCCTGAGAATTCCACAGTATGGCCAGTGATGATGAAGACCTGCAGGTGGTGGGCCTACATCCAGTATGAAAAAGGACTGGCTCTGTAGAACTTCCTATGACGAGTAGATTCAGAGATTGATTGAGATAGCAGCAGCAGTGACGATGATGATGATGACTCGATGACGATTATCTAGTGACGATGATCCAGAGAAGATGACTTGTGCTAGAAGAACTGTGCTGAGAAATACCTTCCTAGTTAAGAGGGAGTGTTGATGTATATGTAACTTCGGAATGTATTTCACATATATGTATATTGTATTCCTATAGATTTGTATTATTCCTCTATAAGGAAGTGTCATCATTTATATTGTAAATGTCGTAACTTATACTTGATGTGTTATTAGACCACCTTGTTGGGGTTGGCCCTGTATAAGTCATGTGGGTCAAAGGGTTATTAGACCACCCTATTGGGGGTCGGCCATGTGGGTCTAAGGGTTATTAGACCACCCTATTGGGGGTCGGCCCACTCAGCATTATGTTATGTGGTAAAGTTCGAGCCTACATGAGTTAGGTAAAAAGGCAAGTCAAGTCAAGTATAAATAGAGTGCGGGAGGCACTCTATTTACTCACTCACTTCTCACACATGCACTCAAGGAGGAGTGGCGCACTTATGGAGGAGGAGGATCTGCTGCTAGGTTATGGCTATCTCTCTTGGTTGGTTGTATCATTGCTCTATCTATCTCTGAGGAAGTTATTGGGGTTTTTCACCTTTATGGTTTTCCCCAAGTAAATCTTTGTGTCTCTTGTGTGCTTGCATTATTGTCTCCATGATTGATATGCTGTAGATATGCTGTTCATGTTGTTCTCTCAGTTAAGATCCTAGATCAGATTGAAGTAAATTCTGAAAATTTAACATCTTCAGATTTAGTGGACCTAACTCTATATAGACAAATTATTGGGTCACTAATGTATTTGACAAATACTAGGCCAGATATATGCTTTGCTGTAAATACCCTAAGTCAGTATCTAGTAGAACCTAGAAAGGTTCATCTAATAGCTGCAAAGCATGTAATGATGTACTTAAAAGGTACATTAGATTTTGGTCTACTCTATCATAGAAGTCATGAACTCAAGTTGCATGGTTACTCAGACTCTGATTGGGCAGGCAGTGTCTTAGATAGAAAAAGTACTTCAGGTGGATGTTATAGCCTTGGATCTGCCATGATCTCTTGGTTCAACAAGAAACAATCTAGTGTGGCTCTCAGCTCTGCTGAGGCAGAATATATAGCTGCTTGCTCTGCCAGCTATGAAGCAGTATGGCTTCGGAAACTGTTATCTGGAGTGTTTGACATAAAAATGGATCCCACTATGATTATGTGTGATAATCAAGGCTGCATCAAGATGACAGAAAATCCTGTGTTCCATGATAAGTCAAAACACATAGAGATCCGATACTTCTATATTCGAGATATGGTGCAGAAAGGAGCTATCAAGCTTGAGTATGTGAGCACTGAAGATCAAATTGCTGATATCCTGACCAAACCACTGTCTCATGTGAAATTTGAATACTTTCGAGACAAGCTTGGTGTAGTTCAAAAGGACCCTCCTAGAAAGGGGGAGTAGCATGATCCCTGATGACAAGCAAGTCTCATCAATAATGAGACTTCACCTAGCCACTTAGAAATAGTTAGATTTAGGACTACTATATTTAAAATACTTAGTTTTACTTATACATGCTTTTGATGATAGATGTATTAGTGAGAATACATGCTTTTGATGATAGATGTATACATGCTTTTGATGATAGATGTATTAGTGAGAATACATGCTGATAGATGTATACATGATTTTTGATGATAGATGTATTAGTGAGAATACATGCTTTTGATGATAGATGTATACATGCCTTTGATGTTAGATGTATTAGTGAGAATACATGCTGATAGATGTATACATGCCTTTGATGTTAGATGTATTAGTGAGAATACATGCTTTTGATGATGAATGTATACATGCTTTTGATGTTGGATACATGCTTTTGATGTATGATGTATACATGCTGTTGATGCTAGATGATGATACATGTATTGATTAATGTACTTGTATGGATGAGGATACTTGTACTTGTATTGATGAGAATACATGTGGGGATTGTATCATCCTTGAACACTTGTTCTAAAATGAGCCATAGACGTGCGGTCTCTGAGAATGAAGTCCTTAGTGGACAATTGAGGGGATTGGATCATCCCTGGACTTTCAGTCCTAAAGAGAGCCGTAGACGTGAGGTCTCCGAGAATGAAGTCCTTAGTGGACAGTTGAGGGGATTGGATCATCCCTGGACTTTCAGTCCTAAAGAGTGCCGTAGATGTGAGGTCTCCGAGAATGAAGTCCTTAGTGGACAGTTGAGGGGATTGGATCATCCTTGGACTTTCAGTCCTAAAGAGAGCCAAAGACGTGAGGTCTCCGAGAATGAAGTCCTTAATGGACAGTTGAGGGGATTGGATCATCCCTGGACTTTCAGTCCTAAAGAGAGCCGTAGACGTGAGGTCTCCGAGAATGAAGTCCTTAGTGGACAGTTGAGGGGATTGGATCATCCCTGGACTTTCAGTCCTAAAGAGAGCCGTAGACTTGAGGTCTCTGAGAATGAAGTCCTTAGTGGACAGTTGAGGGGATTGGATCATCCCTGGACTTTCAGTCCTAAAGAGAGTTGTAGACTGGGTCTCCGATAATGAAGTCCTGAATGAATAGGCAGGGGATTGCATCGTCCCCGGACTGAGGTCCCAGAATAGAGCCGTATACTGGGTCTCCGATAATGAAGTCCTGAATGAACAAGCAGGGGATTGCATCGTCCCCGGACTGAGGTCCCAGAATAGAGCCGTAGACTGGGTCTCCGATAATGAATTCCTGAATGAACAGGCAAGGGATTGCATCATCCCTGGACTGAGGTCCCAGAATAGAGCCGTAGACTGGGTCTCCGATAATGAAGTCCTGAATGAACAGGCAGGGGATTGCATCATCCCCGGACTGAGGTCCCAGAATAGAGCTGTAGACTGCGTCTCCGATAATGAAGTCCTGAATGAACAGGTAGGGGATTGCATCGTCCCCGGACTGAGGTCCCAGAATAGATTCATAGACTGGGTCTCCGAAAATGAAGTCCTGAATGAATAGGCAGGGGATTGCATCATCCCCGGAATGATGTCCCAGAATTGATCCATAGACTGATGTCTCCGAGAACTGAAGATTGGATTGTATCATCCATGGACCTATGTCCTAAAGGGAGCAGGATTGATCATCCTAGGAACATGATCGTATGATGACGATGCTGATGATCGTGTGATGACGATGCTGATGATTGTGTGATGACGATGTTGATGATCGTATGATGACAGTGCTGATGATCGTATGATGATGATGCGATGACGATGCTGATGATCGTATGATGACGATGCTGATGATCGTGTGATGACGATGCTGATGATCGTATGATGACGATGCGATGACGATGTTGATGATCGTGTGATGACGATGCTGATGATCATATGATGACAATGATGATGATCGTATGATGACGATGCTGATGATCGTGTGATGACGATGCTGATGATCATGTGACGACGATGCTGATGATCGTGTGATGACGATGTTGATGACAATGCTGATGATCGTGTGATAATGATGTCGTTGATAATGTGATGACGATGTTGCTGATCGTGTGATGACGATGCTGATGAGCGTGATGTCGATGTTGATGTTGATATTGATATACCAGTAATTGTTTGAGTTACTGATGAAGACAAATTGAAGAAAGCTTCCGATGATTTATAGATGTATCATGTATAGTGACTCCTTGCTCCTGCAGATGCTGTTATAATATCCTTCTCGTTAAGGGGGAGTGTTGAATATTGTAACTTCAAAGAATATTATAATTATACTTTATTATTCCGGAGATGTTTCATCCCTCCGAGGTAACCCTATTATGTATTCGGAGATGTTTATTCCTCCGAGGGTTTGTATTAACTAGGGTTATTAGACCCACCATGTGGGGGTCAGCCCTGTGGTTATATTTTTGGGGTTATTAGTCTTCTCCAGGAGAGGTCAGCCCCATAAGGTCTTTTAGTTAGTTGGGAGTCAGTATAATAAGTGAGGTGAACTCCTCATTAGATCATTCACTCACTTGTGGAAGAGTGCGCACTTGTCTGGGAGATCTGCTAAGGAGACAAAGAAGGAGGGAGCACATCTTGTATTTTGGTTGATCATCTTATTGAGGAAAGCTTTGCTGGGTTTTCTACCCCATGAGGGTTTCCCAGGGTATATTCTGTGTCTATCTTGTGATTGTGTTTCTTTCAGTGATCTTGCTAGTCTATTTGGTTAAAACTTAACACACACTACACGACGTTTATCAACCCTCGTTTCCATAGTTTCCATCGTAGTATTAACATGATGTTAATACTACATGAGCCATCCTTGAATCCATAGTTTAGACTAATCCTTTCTCCACTAATTTATAGTTACAGGTAAATTAATGCTCCCTTAGCATACTTTGGGATAAGCACCATTGCAATGTGCTCTTGGGATGGAAGACCCTAAATAAGACATTAAAACAAGTATTGTATATATATATCAAGTTAACATATAAGTTTTGTAAGGCCCCATGCTAACAATGGACGTGTAACCAAATTCTTAGTAAAGGATGAACTCTCACTTGTAACCTAGTACAGGAATAGAGTTCATTAGAATAAAATCTAAGTAAGCATCGAGAACTTCACAAGGATCTCTTCTTCAACAGAAATTAAGCATTCAGTATAGGTACACAGAGTATAACCATAATTACAACCAGAATGACAATAATAAAGTATCATAATACATATGTATCAAAGATGAAAAAATGATCATTTGAAAACAAAGATGATTCAGAAAACTCAAGTAATCACACAGTTTTGCATAATTATTGTAATAGGATTCATTTTACTCATAATCTAGGAAAATGTATTATATATAGTAAATTATTAATGAGTCTACCTACTTAATTCTGTTTCCTAAGTGGTCACTTAGAACTTAAAACACAGAATCATTTAGAGTGGCATTAAGACCGCTTGTGTATTTAACGACAGTTCGTAATTATCGCTGCCAGAAAACAAGTTTAAAACATCTTTAGAAACTAATCATACATAATCATAATTTCCACACAATAATTATAGTATTATATGCTCTATAGAAAATTTAAAATTTTTACAAATTTTTGGGATGTTACATGTGGTATCAAAGTGCGAGTTCAAACTCTAGGCCTGATTATGGCTCAACGCGCACAACAAAAAATGAAAACAGAAAACATAGTTTATTAATTTATGTTTTATTTTGTTTCTATACAGAATAATTTGATATTTAATTTGGAGGTATAAAAGGACCAGAAGAATCTGCAAAGGATAGATCTCATCATAGTGAATGTAATGATAATGAACATGAATAGGTTAATGAAGAAATTTACATAGAATTAAATGATGAATCATCTGAACTTTTATGTACAGTTAAAGATTTAAAAGCGGAGATAAAAACTATGAAGGAGAAAAATGAAAGGATTTTAAGGGCACAAGAAGAGCTAAACCAGATTTTACTGGATAAATATCATAATGATGAAAAGGATAAGAGAACAAAAATAAAATCTTAGTCTAGAACTATGTCCTATCAACACAGAGGTAAGAAAGTAAAATACTATAAAAATGAAAGTGACTCTTCTTACGAATCCAATGATAAAACATATAGAAGAAAACATAAGTATGCTCAAGACAGCAGTGATAGTGACTGTAGCCTTAAGAAAAGAAAGTACAAACCTTATGAACAGATTTCAGGGGAATTCAAGAAGATAAAACTCCCAACATTTAACGGTGAAAATGAAAAGAAAGAGGCAGTCGAAGCATGGCTATCCGTCATGAAGAAATACTTCCAAATATATGATTATTCAGACCAATTAAAAGCTAACATGGCCATTTACAATCTGACTGGTAAAGTGGATATTTGGAGGTAGGACATTAAGAGAGTAAAAAACATTAAGGAAAAGAACATAACTTGGAGTGCATTTAAGAAATATTTTAAGAAAAAGTTTTTGTCTGAATAGTACTACGAAGAGAAATCAAAAGAGTTTTATGATTTAAAACTGGGTTCTATGAGTATGAAAGAGTTAAGCAGTAAGTTTCTAAGTCTGTTAAGATATGTGCCTTATCTAGTGGAAGAGAAACCTAAAGTACAAAGGTTTCTGAGTTGTTTACCCTTCAATATAAAAGACAGAATTGAGTATGACAATCCTACAACTCTTGAGGAAGCCATGAGAAAGGCCAACTTTTGTTATGAGCAGAACAGAAAAAGAGAAGGTGTATCTAGTTGGAGGTATAATAAACCTAGTAACTTTGAGCATAAAAAGAAGAATTTTAATAATAATTCTGGAAGTAACAAGAGGAATTTTACTAACATAAATTCTCATGGCAGTAATTACAAAAGTAATGTACCGCAGAATTCCACAGTTGCAAGAAACATGCCTAACAACAACAACAATAATAATAATAATAATTCCGTAAATAATCAACAAAGACCACCTTTAAAATGTTATGATTGCTAGGGGTCTCATGCTAGATATAACTATCCGAACAGGAGAAGAACAGTTAGCAACATTCATACAATGCAAGCAGAACCAACAGTTGGTGATTTAGCAAGGGAGATGCCCAAGATCAATGCAGCACTGGAAAACCGATGGGTAGAACATCAAACTTCAATGGTCGAGATTGAAGATATACTACAAAATAGACCTATTTCTATTTTAATTGATCCAGGTGCAATTTTGAGTTATATATCACCTGATTTAGTAAAAACCTGTAAGTTTAAAGTAGAAAGGTTTGATCAATCATGGCTAGTTCAGTTAGCTACATAAACCAAAAGAAAAGTTGTAGAATTTGTTAAAAATTGTGATTTTCTTATGAGTCAGTTGAAGACGCAAATTAAATTAAATGTATTGTCATTAGGGTCTTATGACATCTTAATAGGAATGGATTGGCTGGAAAAGCATAGACTAGTACTAAATTGTTTTGAAAATACTTTTACATGTTTGAATAATAAAGGAGAAACATAAACAGTAAAAGGAATTCCTAGAAAAACCTCTGTTAGACATATTTATGCTTTGCAAGTGAAAAGGGCTGTAAGAAAAGGGTGAAAAATGTTTGTTGTAAACGTAATTAACAATGGACATTCAACTAAGGAAGATAAGTTAAAACTAGAAGACATACCAATTCTAAAGGACTTTGCTGATGTATTTCCGGAAGAAATTCAACGACTATCTCTGAAAAAGGAATCAGATTTCACCATTGAGCTAGTATCGAAAGCGGTACCAAACTCAAAGGATCCTTACAGAATGAACATTATGGAACTTAATGAACATAAATCACAGTTAAGGGAACTAATTGATAAAAATTACATAAGGCCAAGTGTGTCTCCTTGGGGAGCACCTCTCATCTTTGTTAAAAAGAAGGACAGTACCTTACGTTTATGCATAGACTACCATCAGCTAAATAAAATGACTATTAAAAATAGATATCCTCTGCCCGCATAGATGATCTATTTGATCAAGTACGCGGAGCGACGATATTTTCTAAAATAGACTTGAGATCTAGATATCATCAAGTTGAGATAAAAGACGAAGACATTTTTAAAACTGCTTTCAGAACCCATTATGGGCATTACAAGTTCGTAGTTATGCCATTTGGGCTAACTAAAGCACCAACAGTTTTCATGTGTTTAATGAATAATGTTCTACATAAGTATCTAGATAAGTTTGTAATTGTTTTCATTGATGATATCTTAATTTATTCTAAGACTAAAGAAGAACACAACGAACACTTAATGATAATTTTGCAAGTTTTAAGAGAACATTAACTTTACGCTAAATTCACTAAATGTGTCTTTTTCAAAGATAAAATACAGTACTTAGGTCACATAATATCCAAAGATGGGATCACAGTCGACCCAAATAAAATAAGAGAAATTAATGAATGGCATGTCCCTAAAGATGTAACTAATGTACGGTCATTCATGGGAATCACAGGTTACTAAAGAATTTTTTTTTAAGGATTCTCCAGAATTGCGAATCCCATAACCTCCTTGCAGAAGAAGGGAAAGAAATTCATCTAGGATCTAAAATGTGGAGAAAGTTTTAAGAAGTTGAAAGAACTATTAACAAAAGCACCTATATTAAAAATTGCAGATCCAAACAAGGACTTCGTTGTATGCACTGATGGACTTGGCGGGGTCTTAACACAAGAAGGTCATGTAATAGCATATGAGTCAAGGAAGCTAAAAGTTCATCAAGATAACTATGCAACCTACATTCTAGAGTTGGAAGCCATCATACATGCTTTAAATATGTGGTGCCATCACCTGATTGGTAGGAAGTTTTAATTAATAACAGATAATAAAGGCTTAAAATACTTGTTGGATCAACCAAATCTGAACGCAAGGCAAGCTAGGTGGTTAGCTTTCCTTAGCGAATACGATTTTGAGATTCAACACATAAAGGGTAAAGAAAATAAAGTGGCTAATGCCTTAAGAAGAAACACAAAATTAAATTTCATGGCAACAATCAGCACTTATAAAATAGATCTGGAAAATTAGCTTGAAGAAGAAATTAAAGAAGATGAAAATTATCAGAAATTACGTGAAAAAGTTGCTGAAAATATATCTAAAAATTTAATAACAGATTACAGCTTGAATAAAAAAGGTCTAATGATGTATAAAAAAAGACTTTATGTGCCTAATATATAGAAAGTTAAGTTGTTGATTTTAGATGCAGTACATAAAAGTCCTTATTCAAGACACCTTGGTTATCAAAAAATTATAACAATGTTGAGAAATGATTACTTTTGGCCAAATATGAAAAATGAAGTGGCTGAATACATAGCTAGGTGCTTTGAATGTCAACAAGTTATTTAGCTAAACATCAACACCCAGCTGGACTATTACATCGATTGCCAATTCTAGAGTGGAAGTGGGAAACTATTAGTATTGATTTTATAACTAGTTTACCTAAAAATCAAAAGTAGAATGATTCAATAATGGTAGTTGTGGATAAGCTTAGTAAAGAGGATCATTTTATTCTTGTTAAAACTACTTTTAAAGCTCCTAACATTGCTGATGTGTTTATGAAGCAAGTATTTCGTTTGCAGTGTTTATGAAGCAAGTATTTCGTTTGCACGGAATACCTAAGGTAATCATTTCTGATCAAGATTCTAAATTCACTGGAAATTTCTGGAAGTCACTGTTTAAAGGTTTAGGTACTAAGTTAAATTTCAGCACATCTTTTCACCCACAAACTCACAGGAAAACTGAAAGGGTAAATCATATTCTAGAAGACATGTTAAGATTGTATGTTAAAGATCAGCCAAGTGGGGAATATCTGCACTTAGTGGAATTTGCTTATAACAATCACTATCAAGCATCTGCTAAAATAAGTCCATTTGAGATTTTGTATGATACAAAATGTAATACTCCTATCTCTTGGAGTAATTCGGCCGATAGACTGATGTTAGGACCATATTTGTTAAAATAGATGGAACTAACCGTGAAGCAGGTACAAGGCAATTTAAAAATTGCACAAGACAGACAAAAAGTTATGCATATTTGAAACAAACTAAAAAGGAATTTCAGGTAGGTGAGCATGTTTTTGTTAAGGTAAATCCCAAGAAAAGCGCTTTCAAACTTGCTAGTTGTGCTAAATTAGCACTAAGGTATTGTGGACCATTCAAAATCCTATCAAGAATTGGACCAGTTCCATATCAGTTGGATTTACCATCTAATCTAAAAATACATAATGTTTTCCATATTTCTTTTTTGAAAAAGTATGTGCATGATGCTACTCATGTGATAAATTGGAATGACATACAGGTGGAGCCTGAAGGATATTTTCAAGTGGAACTGGACTGTATCCTCGCTAGGAAGGAAATTTTGCTCAGGAATCGCACCATAGGGCAAGTAAAGGTGCAATGGAAGCACCTTAGCCAAGAAGAAGCTACCTAGGACTTGGAAATTAATATGCAGGCAACATATCCAATTCTTTTCCAGGGAGGCTCTGATGAAGAATAAGCAACATCGAGGACGACGTTGAACTTAAGAGGGGGTGTTTGTAACCTAGCTAGTACTTAAGAGAAAAGTATTATGCATCTTGGTTGTTAAATTATGCTACACCATTGTGTAATTTTTTGCATGAGTTTGTTGTGGAGATATGTGGGAAGCATGTTGTCCAAGTTATAATAAGTAATGTGACTAATAATTTGTAATCAAGATGAGTGTTAGTGGAGATACACCACATTATTTTGGAGTCCATGTGATTTGATGCTAGAGGATATTGGAAAAATCTACTTTATCATGGAGGTGATTGAAGGAGGGATGATTGCATCATTAAAATCATTTATAATCATGCATTAGTGCTTAGATTCACAACACATTTATAGAAAACAAAGATTTGGTGCACCCTAACATCACTTATTTTGCAACTAGCTTCACTTTTTTTTCAATTCATTTTGCGTTTCCAATTGGAGTTGAAGAGAATCTTCATATTTGTAGATATGTATGCTAATACATTCAACATGAAATTAAAGGGGCATGATGTTGCTTCAATTTTCTATGGAGAGTCATTTGGGATTCAATAAAGTTGGTCTGTGAAGTGAGTTAACCTTTGGTAAAGGATCTTTGATTGGTTGATCTTGACAAGCTTGCAATGGGATAGTTGTATGAGCCCATGATAGGGTCAAAGAAGCTCTCCATGCATTTTATAAATCATAACGCGAGTGGGGACATCTCAAGTACATTATCGTTTGGTATTTTATTGATGACAACATACTTCATCCCTCACTTCATGCAACAATGACCTCCCTCATCCCCAACATTTCTTACTCTTGTGTCATTGATTTTGATGGTGAGATTATGGTGGTATTCTTTACTTGCACAAAAGAAAGTGCTAGATTCAATGGCACAAAAATCCACACAATTTGACTTTGAGTTGCATGAGACAGCTACTAGATTATTTTGGCCATGGAATGGTAATGAAGGGAAGGAATACGGTGTTGTTAGGGAACAAGTTTATATGGAGTAGCCACCAAGATTTGTGCACCCTGTAAATGAAATTTTGTGCTAACTATGGAAGGCATATTTCTAGTTTTTGTGTGAATTACATAGCATTGACCGAGTATGGTTGGGGTTTTCCCTATAATGTTGTAAAAATACCCAAGCACCCAAACTTCAATTAGTAGCGATAGCATAAGGGCCTAACCAGTTTGACTTTAATTTTCCTTGATCTTTGATGGTTTATGGGAACTTGGAAAGTTCTGCCATAGAACCATGTATCCCATGACAAATGAACAAGATTCCACTTTCTTCTTATAGACTCTAGTGATACATTTATGATACGATCACATGTGCTATACAAAATTTATAACCTAGTGTTTATTGCTCAACCATACAAGTAGCAATGCAGTCTTCTTCTAGGATAGCTTCATGCAAAGCAATGCAATATTCTTATGGGATAGCTTCATGCAAAGTAATGCATAATGATGGAATAAGAACCTCAAGAAATAAGATGGTACCCATAAACTAGTGAAAAGAGAGTGACGCTTGTTGGCCTTTAAACTAGAATATTATGACCCCAGAGTAGAGGGTATAGTTGTGTATGCCAATCTTTACCAAAGGTGTAAACAATGTATTTGATAATAGCAAGTAACATTTTGTTGGTAGCTTAAACTTTTCTATTTTCTTATGGATAATAGGGTGTTAAAAAATTATCTTTAATGTTCTATTTAGTCAGGAGTCTTACTAATTCTTTGGATTTCAATTGAGTCATGTTATTAGTAATTAAGATGCACAAAATTATAAAGTTAAAAGTTATTTATTTCAGGATTAACTTTACGATAACATGACCAGTAATACATGTAAATGGAATGGCTTCTACCTATTTGGTTCAATAGTTTGTAGTAGTATATATAAACTTGTGATCATTGGGTGAAGTAGGGTGAATATCTCTAATTAAATCTAGATCCCAAAGCAAAAAGGACAAAGGTGCCTCAATCGGTATGAGCTCATGTGATGGAACATGATGTCAGTGGGTATGATGTTTATAGGTAGGATATCTTTTGGTCACAAGTTTTACACCTTATCATATGCCTAGGTAGTAACAACCCATGTGCCATATATGAGTCAGGTAGCATGTGAACTAAAGTGGCTTCGATAGTCTCTATTGTGTCCCTCTCAGAGGATAATGCCTATTTAATGCGGGTTAATATAATAATGAAGGATATTTTGAATCCTTTACAGTATAAGATATCCCTAAGTAAGATGTAATGTCTGTATTAGTGTAGAAATGGGATTTTAACTCTAAGAGTGGTGATATAATCTTCCTTATAGGAAAGGAATTGGGCTATGTCATGGTACCATATGGTAAGCATAGGAGTAGGATGATTTGTAGGAAAGGTAGGAGAATTTATCTCATGATGATTTAAATAATCCTCTATAGATTCTTGAATAGTGATAGTGATAAATAATAATGTATGGACAGTAACTTTTATAATAATTTTTAGGTTCTTAGCTACTTATTACAATAGAAAATCATTAGGAATACCCATGTGAAAAGGAAAATCTCCAAATGTAATGGTTGAAGTAATTAAATTTAAATTAAAGTTGTATTCTTGTGGAACATAGGTGACATGTGACTTACAAAAGTATGTAGCAAACAAGGAATCTAAAATTAAATGGACAACAAGGGGTCATGAGTGGAAAACTTGAAACTAATTTGATTAAGGACGCAAGTTTAGAGACTTTAAAGGCATGGAAGTGATGCCTAAATCAATCACAGTAAAAATCCCTTTTTTTAAAGCCTCCTATTCTATAGTGTTACTTGTACAAATGAAATAAAATTGATATGTCAAAAATATAGGATGTTCATCGAGTCAAACAATTCTAGCTCCATTGCCGAATTTGTTCCTAGCTGAATCGAAATGCATTGTCCACATATACTCATCCAAGACAAAAGGATTTTAGCCTTGAAGTATTTTGATGAACACTATTAGAACTTAAGATCCACATTCACATTAAGATAAATATCTTAAGATTCTAGGTTAAGCACATTAACAATATAATCAATAATGAATTTCCCTTTGATAGCCTTTTGTTGTATAAAATAGAAATCGAATTATTGGAGCTACAAGACTTATTTAGTATCACGGGTAGACAAAGTGAGCTTAGAAATAAGATAACACAAAGGATCAAAATGATAGATAACATATGTATTTTTCCCTATTATATAATGGCATAGGCATGAGTTATAAAGATAACAATGAGGTAGACCTTTTTGACCAAAGTATGATGCATTTTGTAATTATCTAGCAAGCGGATAATGTAATAGATAATGTGTTCTCTTTGGTAATCATCCTTCTATAGAAATATCACAAATATAACATGTTAAAAATTATATATCTATATATTAGAAATTAGCAATCATGCATGGGAAAAATTAGTGTGAGTGGAGAAATAAGTATGTCTTTTAGCTTTTGTAAGGCTTGTTGGTATTTTTCATTCGAGACAAATCATATGTCTTTTTTGAGCAATTGGGTGAGGGTGTGTGATAATTTAGCTAAGCCATTAAAAAAGTTACTAATGGCACCAACATGTCCCTAAAACACTAGATAATTTTGATGTTCAGAGGGTATAAGAGGTAATCATCAATCATCCAACCAACTAGCATTCTTTCTAGCAACTAGCCTAGAATACTAATTCTTATAAACTCCTTTAATCATTAGTAATATATTACTCACTATATACACTCTATCTATTAGGTTATATTAAGAGCAATAGGAATTGGAATATAGAACTTATCATAACATATTAAGAGCAATAAGAATTGGAATATAGAACGTACCATAACATTAGTAAATCTATCCCATCAATCTATAACTATAACTATATAAGGAATCTATAGCTATAGAAAAGGAAGAATAGAAAGTAGAAAAGGAAGTTGTTAGGAGCTCAATAGATGAATAGTCGATCATCCCTGTATATAAAGTTTCCACTTAGAACTTTATTTACTTATATGTTATTATACGATACAAGTTTGATGCGGTTGTTACAAACAATGGTTGATTGGTTAGAGGTTATAGACCTGTTAGTTAGAAGCTAGTGAGTGATAGTTAGTTAGAGTTTAGTTAGTGAGATGGTTATTTTATTTATTTTTAGTTATACTATCCCTGTATAGAGATAAATGCATTATCTTTTATAGTACGATACACTCTTGTTTTGGTTGTGATAGATAAGTGACTTGTTGATGAGAGTAAGATGATAGGATTGTTCAAGATAGATTGCCGATATATGGTAGTTTAGATAGAGCTATATTTGTAGTGGATTGCTTGGTTGGTTTCTATTTATCGTGATACTGGATTCCCTTCGATAGAGATACCAATTTCTTATAAGACAATGCATGGTCATAGTTATGCATGGTACTGTAGTGGTTGATTGATGGATTGGTTTGATTGGTGTTCATCATGACTTCCCTTGGTGGAGAGCCAGTAATTCTTAATAATGCGATGCAGGGTTGTTGAGTTCAAGTGAGGTATAGTAAAGTGGTTTTTTTCCTATGGCTTTATCTCAGTATGAGGTGGGATACATTGATTTTCTTCTATCCATGTTGTACGGGTAGTTTTACAAATGAGTTACCTAGTGTTAATGTGGAGATATATAATTTTATTATGTATATCTGTATGTGTTTCCATCTGTTATTATACGATACATGGTAGTAGTTTTTATGGTGATGCAGTAGTGGTTTTTTTTATTTGTCTACCAGCTCAAAATGTAATTGGGGGAAGCTCAAAATGAAGTGTAGTATGGGGAAGGCTTTCGAATGTGAAGTTGTTTATATGTCCATGATCTTTATTTCTGTGTAAGTTACAATCAGCTAGAGTAAGCTAGATTTTATAGTTATGGTACTTTCATTGAGGTTTTTATAGAAGGATCTGTAAGGCGTAAAAAAAAAAAACCATGCAATATTCACATATTGATGAATACTCTATACAAATTGGGTTTTGTAAAAATAATTCCCTTTTACGTGAAAACTTGAGAAAGATCCCTATGACTATAATGGATTTCCTAATCAATGACTCCCTAGCAAGAGCATTCCAACCACTTCTTTATGGAATTGAATATTGGTATGGCTATAGCACAACCTCACTCTCACCAATCCATTCCTCCTATTATGGGTAATTCCCTTGTGTGTGAATAACACATATAGTGGTGAGTTGTTTCTAATCATACTTTATGCTAATTTTTTTATTCTTACAAGTGGTGAGCATGTAATTGCAGACTTGATAAAGGATCTATTGCTTGCCTACTATTTTTTTTAAATTCTCCAATGTCGTCGCAAATCTGACGGCAACTAGAAAAAATCTGATGATGTTGCCATACCTCTACTGGAAAATGTCGTTAGACTTTGTCTTCTGTTTGTGGGTATATTCGTCGGATATCTGACAGCCATGTGGTAAGATATCCAACCTTCCATAAAGTAAATGTGATCGTATATCCAACAACCATGTGGTTGGATATCTGATGGCCATGTGTTCAGGTATCCAACCTTGGATAAAGTAATAGTGGTTGAATATTCGATGGCGACGTGGTCAGATATTTGACCTTGGAGAAAGTAATTGTGGTCGAATATTTGATGGTGATGTGGTTGGATATTCAACCTTGGAGAACGTAATTGTGGTCGAATATCCAACATGTATATTAAAAGAATTGTGGTCAAATATTCAACATTTTAGTGTCGGATATCCAACAACACCGTATTGTTGTCGGATATCCGTCGAAGTTTCACCGACATTTAAAAAAAGAAGGGTTTGTTGGATTGTCGACAGAGTGATGTCGAAAATCAGACATATATGCCTTCGGATTTTGGGTTCAAATTTTAGTGTGAGAGCATTGATGCATTTGGGGATATGTTTGAAATAATATTTCTATTCTCTATATAGTATAATACTTACTTTGTTTGAGGCCATTAAGTCCTTTTTGTGCACAATATTTTTTCAATCTAGCCATGTTCTATTTTTTGTATCCTGTTAATTTCTCCAACAATATATGCCCATTTTTCTTATCCTTATTGCTTTAATACATTGGATTTAAGCAGTACACTTATTCCTAGCACTCCAACACCAAATGTGATATGAAAGGAATGTCTCAACCTCTTATGCTACCTAAGTAATCCCAGGGTTAAAAAAAGATGCTAAGATGATAATGTGTTATGCTTTCAAAGTTGGCTAACATACTTATAATATAGGCTTAATTGAAAAACACTCTCTTCTTATTACTTCAAACATATGGAGATTTTATTCTGCCATTACGGGTGAAGCTCGTATGATATATAGGTTCCCATCCTCTATATCCCTTGTTTTGTCTCATTCTACTATATGGTGCAGCAAATTAAGCAATGGGATTTATGATATATTAAACATTTTTTAATGTGCAGGCCCATGGAATGTCCTGGAGTGAAGGTTTGTTCTTCACCAATGGAAATGCAAGTTTTGAATTCGAGAGTTCCAGATCTCTTCCCCTAGTTCGATATCCCATTGAAAGTTGAGTACTTGTTTTCTTAGTTGTGCATTATGCATGCTTCTGCATTATGTTCTATAATCCATCCTATAATACTCTACTTACTTAGACCATAAAGGGTGGAGAATTTTTTATTATTAAATTGCATGTCATGTTTTTATTATTGTGCAGGTTTTGTTCTCTTCCATGCATATAAACCTTCATTGTTTCAACCTTCTGTCCAATTATTCTAGATCCATTATTTATGGTTCCTTGATAGACTTTGTCTATTGGTATATTACCAATAGATGTCCTACTAGAGCTTTATGCATTTATAGGAATTCCTTCATTCTAATGTTGAAGCTTGAATTCCACCTTTCAAGCTAGGGAAATATGCCTTTCAGTTCTGTCTTCATCGTCACTGAAAAGGATATAGACAGCATAATTGGTTGATGTTGAATGCCATACACTGATGTGAGCTTCAGGATTCAACTTGCCTTCATCATCTGTAGTTCTAATCACAGGTAAACCTTCATGACATTTTTTATGACAGGTGGGAGTCATTTTTCAATGAAAAAAATGGGGTGCACCATCTGGCAAGGGTTGACTACAAGATTTACTTTTATCCTTTTCATTTAGAACTGACCCCGCTTCATTAATCCTTGAATAATGATCTTCAATTTTTCTTCCATATGAAGAAAAACGATTCCCATTACTTGACTCATGACACAAGTATTCATCAGGAAAATATTCACTAACAAGCATAGTATTTTCCTGCAACACAACTTTAGATTCCTTGCACACATCATTTTCTTCAATTCTACAAGGCATGTTCATGTATGCGATTGCATCTTTCCTAGGAGAGCCCATAGATTCCAACATTTATGTGATGTCTGAGGACCATCATTTTCTTTAACATGTATTGATGTTGAGCCAGGTAATTTATCGTCTTGATGTTCATAACTAAAGATACCATCAATCAACGCCATTGTGTGTTCCTCCCCCCAACATTGTTCAACTAATGTATCAATGAAGACATGCAATGAATATAAATGAACTGTTTTCTCATTTCCTACTCTAAATATGCAAGGCTTATATTTTTTACCAGTAATGTCATGGATAGCATGTTTGCATATCCTTGAGACCAACTCATCTACTGTTGCATTAGATTGAGCAGAAATAAGCACCCTTGATGTTTTTTCTTCACAAGGATTATATGCAAACTTGTTACTGTATTTCAATTTTCATCAATTACCTAGCATTATCAACATATTTCCATTGTGTTTGCATTGCAACAGACTAATTCATTTTCAATTTTCCTCTAGACAAACTTGAAGTAGCTACCTATTGTGTATAGACATTGTCCCTTTCAATGCCACCACTCGATTTGTTTGATATTTTACTAATGTAAAGCAATACACTCATAATATCCAGAATAGTTCTTGTTTTTTGGTTCCTACACATTGACTCATTTACTCAGAAACAACCTCATTAAGTCATTTACTGTCTTTTGCAATTGAAAAAGCATTCAAAAAATAAAATGTATGTGAAACTATTAAAATCAACCTAGGGGGGGTCTAAATAAAGGATAGTCCATAGTTCTTTTGTGAATCATTTCTTTGAAGAATAACACTAATTGCTTTGAGTTGACTCTCATTGAAGGCTTCCTTTAGGTACTCCTTCAATGGACTTGGAAAAAAATTCATATCTTCACCTTGGGTACCTTGGGTGTGATATAAACATTTGCAAATTATGTTTCATCTATGTGTTGATTGAGGATGACATGAAATAAAATAACATCTTTGACAGTTGAGCGTGCCTAGAATGCTCTAAGTTGAGGTGTAATTCTCATAAAATGGGTCACACACCATTTACTATGTATAGTGAGATTTCTTCTAGCCTTGGATAGACGGGAAATACCATATTGGAGCTATAACCTTAATAACATAGTAGTTGACCCACCTTTAGCATCTTCCTCCCTTAGTTCAACCTGCAAACCAATATATGTTCAGAATGATAGAGAAAATATGAATAGTGACACAAAGTCTAGCACAACAATACAAAGCTTACTTCTACACTGCCTTTCCAATCATATTAACATTCTCGGAAACTAGTTGGAAAGGTTCCCATGGAATCAAGAACAAGTCATTTTCAGAGCAAACCCTGGATGTAGCATCTTCTCTAGTATCTGGCATAAACCACCCAAGGTGGAACTCATCCACTTTCTATAAGGACTGTAATTGCACACTAACAAACCACATGCCTTATCTTTAAGATACCTCTTCAAATGAATGTCTCAATTGTGCTTTTAATCCCTCCAAAACCAAAGGGAAAAAATATCCATGTAATGATCAGGTGAGATAAAAGAAGTAGGCCCTTGTGTCAAGTTACTTTCCTAGAAGTTCTCAGTTTCACTTCGAGAAAGACTAATTCCAACCACAGAGAAATAGGTTAGTTCTAGAATTCGTTTGTACCAATAATCTAGTCTAGGATTTTTATACTTTCTCATCCCACATTGCAGCCTATCAAATCTACCCCTATTGTTCTCCAATGGGACCTAAAGGTGGATGAAATAACGCTTTGGAGGAGTGGGAGGATTTGGTAATAATGTTTGCACATTTCTTGCAACATCAAATGAAGTTTCAAGAGGATCATCCTTACTTCTCCTTTAAGACAAAATCATCACTAGAATTGCAGACAGTTGATGGTTTATGCACCTTGGATATTCTAGCAATATTTTTAGCATCACATTTTTCGCCCCCAATTCCATGAGACTCTAAACCAGCTCCAACATTTGTTGCATCCCCATTTCTGTTTAAAATATAGATTTTGTTAAATTCTTTGAAGCTTTCTTGTATTTTCTCGATAGAAACATGTTTTTCATCACCAACAGTAGGTAAAGATGATGAATTATACTTTGATACTTTGAGATGTAGAGTGCTGAAAGGAACATTCAAAATAATGTCAGGAGGTTGCGGGACTATATTACCTCTGTTATCAGACTATTCACGTGTAAATGGAAGCTCTTTTATATCAGAGTTACTAGACCCCATATTAGTATCTATAGGACAAATATTTCCTTATAAGCAGGAGTTTGGGCCAATTCTTTATCTTGATTTTGGTGTTTAATGGGCCAATTCTTAAAGGGTGCTAGCTCAATGGAAGAGTGCCTACCTTATAAGAAGGAGGTTAGCGGTTTGATTCATCCATGCCCTAATGACATTGTAATATTGACATTTCGAATAAAATATTTTTTACGATGATTTATATTAATGGCTACTAGGGGGGTTTATAATTTTCTCCGTAGGAATTTATAGGGGGGGCTCCAAACCGCCCCCATATTTTTGTCATAGGAAGTTTATAGGGATTGTAAACTACCCTCATAGTTGTCTATGGGGGGTTTTGGAACCGCCCCCCCAAGTTCATAGGGAGTTTTAGGGGAGGTTCTAAAAATCACTCTTAGGTATCTATACGGGGGTTTCATACCATCCGTATACATGTCTACAGGGGTTGTTCTAAATCGTCCCCGAAGGTTTGTAAGAGGGATATTTAGGGGGGGTTTTGAACCGCCCCTGTAGGTATCTATGGGGGGGGGGGGGTTGAACTGCCCCCATAGGTATCTACCGGGGAGGGGGGGATTATAACCAACCTCGTTGGTGTCTACCCAGGGGGTTTTAGAACCGACTCCAAATGTTTGTTAGAGGGAGTTTAGGGGGGGTTCTAAAACACCCCTATAGGTATCTATTGAGGGGGTTTGGAACTTCCCCCATAGGTGTTTATTGGGGTGGTTTGGAACCACACTCAAATATTTTTCAAATGGATTTTTGAGGGGGTTCTAAACCACCCCTGTAGGTGTCTTTTTGGGGGGTTTGGAACCACCCCCAAAACTCACTTTTGGGAGAGATTTAGGTCTCTTCAAAAACCAGCCCCAAAATCTTAGGCTTTTAACGTCAGTTCCTTTGGTGGAGGTTTTTCCAAGACCGCCCCTAAAGCCAGAACCTCCCCCAAAAGTCACTTTTTGGGGCGAAAGACAACCGCCCCTAAAGGGATAAATTGTTGTAGTGTTTCTTAGGTTTTTGAGTATCTAAATCAGTCCTTTCGCTGCCATATTCATGCTTTCTTTTCTCCTTGAACTATTCTTCTAATGCTACTTTGAATCTCCATTCACACTACTACTACCAAATTGCTTGTCACATGCCAATTGAGTCTTTGCCAAGTCCGAGTTGTCCAACATTGATTAAGACCATGGAAAATCCACTATTATTGACTATTAGCAATGCCTAAGATATTTGAAGAGTTATTTCTACAAATGCCTTATTTCCCAATGTCATTCGTTGTTGATGATTCTGCATTAGTTTGCACCTTTAATACAATGATTGAATTTTTGTGCACATCCTTGACAAATTTTTGTGCTAAACTTGTCTTCAACGTCACTCCATTAGTCACAAACTTGGCTGATCTATGATTCTTATATTAGGAGTTGTTGATCCCCAACAATTGTCCTACTTGTTGGGGAATATTAGAAATGATGATAAAAAATGTCTGTGCAGAATTGTTGAGATTGCAAGGTTTGATGAAACTATTGGCACATAGGTTTGCTCTAACACATAAGTGCAGGTTGTTCCATAGTTGTGGGGAAATTGACACACCATCATCTTGGGAATCGAGCAGGTGTTGTTAACTTGGAATCCTCTGTTGGAACTGTTATGAATTACAAACAAGTTTTTTGATCAAGTCAAAGATGATACCCAAATATCTAGGAGCAAGTTCCATCACCCTCGATAGTGTAATCTTTCTCTAGATATAAAAAGAACCCATAAAATCAATACTCTAGATATAAAATACATGTACAGAATAAAGTTGTTCCTCAAGGCTCTACTCTTGGATTTACCACTAGCTCCTAACATTATATTGACTTTTATACAAGACTAACTAGTCTAACAAAGAATTAAAGCATATTGTCAATTACTCCATTCTCAATCATATTGGGGTTATCTATTCAAAGCATGATTATTTTGCATTGTGTTTTTCTACGGCAATGAACTAGGCGTTGAATCAGATTACTAGAATTTGTATGTCCCTTATCTGGAGAAAGTACAATTTTTGTTTGGAACTTTTTCTAACTCTGTAAGGAAATATCTGGATTTGATAGGATTAATAAATATCACTTGGGACTCTCTTATATAATCTTATATAGGATTTTAAGTATACTCTTAGGGAGCAGTTATCAACTAGACCAAAAAGGCTATCAGTTTATCGGAAAGGGATTTTAACTCGAAATAATTATTAATGAAGATGTCCATGTTCCTTAGCCCCTTTCTACTATGATTGTAAAAATAGTTTTTTTTTTTTTTAAAGAAATAATTGATTTTTTTTACATTGTACATAAGAGGTAGGTACCAAGCAGCTATGCTACTTATCCCACTTTTTTAGTAAAAGATTCCCCAAGACTTTACAAAGTTTTGTAATTTAATGAAAGTTTTAGAATTTAGAAGTTACAAAGTTTCAAGCTCTAATTCTTTGAAGGGTGCTAGCTCAATGGAAGAGCACCTGGTTTATAAGCAGGATGATTGTGGTTCGATTCCATCATGCCCTACTATTCATAGGGAATGGTGATGATCACTATCTATTCCTAAATATGTATCAATAGAAAGGGTTGTTAAAAATACATCATCAAAAGACATTTTTTTATATATGAAATGGTGACGGTCAACGAATGTCGCCATATATATGCATCAATAGTAAGGGCCATGAAAGGTCCATCACCATAAATTATTTTTGTTAATAAATGGTGACAGTCACTATCTGTCATTATAATAATTATTCGTGATGGATCTTGAATGTCACCACATCACCTACACTTTTGTTGATGCAGCCTTTGGCAATGTTCATTTTTTGGTGACAGAGGCTCTTTTGACCAACACTAATGAGCTTATGGTGACTTTTTTCAACCCTCACCAAAATATGCAATGGTGATGGTCATCGAACATTACCATAACAATAGTGAGGGCCCTGAAAGGTCCATCACCATAAATCATTGTTGCTCATATGAAACGGTGACGGTCCCTATCAGTCATTATAATAATTATTTGTCATGGACCTTGAATGTCACCACATTAGATATACTATTGGTGACGAGGCCTTTAGTGACATTCATTTTTTGGTGAGGAACACTCTTTTGAACTTCACCATTGAGCTTATGGTGACCTTTTTCGACCCTCACCAATGACCTTTTTTGTTGTAGCATGTGAGTAGTGCAAATCATTGATCTGTATCAAGGACCTCAGTACACTACACTTACATAGAATTCAATGGATGGAAGAGATATGAATATGTCAACCCAACAAAAAATGGTGTTATCAATGGGAACAACATTTATTCTTTCAATGTAAATTTAGAGGACACCCTACAGAATTGGTTGGAGCACAACCAAGAATGGTCATATAGACAATGTGCCTCTTTTAGGAATTTTAGTTGGATTAGGATAGAAGTGAATTATCCACCATTATATGATGTCACTAGTATTATAAAAAAAATTAGATTGGGTGGAACAAGAAACTAGTTTGGGGAAATGAGTCATACATTGTATGTGGTTCTCAAAGCCAATATATTCCAATAGTGGGAAACATAGAGGGAAACCTTGTAGAGTTGGGATGAGTTCCAACCTGTCATGCAATACCATTTTGTACCCCCACCTAGGTTCAGAGTATAAGGTTCTAATCCAAATGAGGAATTTGAATATAATGTTTTTTTTAATCTACCATGGGAGGATCAAATTCAAGATTCATGTGCATAATTGCAACAAACAATGGACAGAAGAATATGATCCAAAAAAATTTGGAGTACATAAGTTCATGTACATTCTCAACCTCTTACCTAAAACTTGGTGCATACATTAAAAGCCTAGTTGGTAGACAAATACTTGTATTACTAGACATCTTCTTCAGTACATATTTCTCAATAATTGGTAAGAATCTTAGCCTGAGTAATTCTCTAGAGAATATCAATTAATTATCCTTCAAATGAAAAAAGAGAAAATCATCACTTCAAGTGTGCTTGAGGTGTAAATAATCTATGAAGGAAAACAGTGTGAAGAGAAACTACATGAACTAAAATGATGTCATAAAAATTGGTGAAGTGACGATGATGATGATAATATGGATGAGTTGTGTCATATCACATTCGAGGAAACATGAGGAGAAATTATTGTAAGGACACAACTAGTGGGCCCGAGGGAAACATACAGTTGAAACTATTAAGGATGAAGAAACTAATCACTAGTTCAGTGATGGGCCTTCATCTTGACTTTTATTTAGTCCATGTCTTAGATGAAATTTTGATATATTTTTCCTAGAAGTTGATCCTCATATAAGACAAAATATGCCTTTTAATGATTTCAAGATTATTGTGACATTTGGTGTACCTTGTTAGTGAATTGGTTTTTGGTATTTGCACATGAATCTCTTATGAACTATATTGTGGTTCAAGGGTAAGAATGCAAGAAATTAAAACATTAAGGCCAAGATCAAATCATCCACACCTCACTCAAGAATATGAGAGACACGATGATCATTTTAGGGGATCCCATCCCTTCATCCACTTAAGGAGTTTCCAAAAATCAAAGAAAAATTAATTCTAATTGATTTTCCAAGGAAATTCAATTTGGATAAGGAGGATGAAATTCCCATGAGAGGTAATGCATATTTGTAGGGGATATATTCCATCAATTGAGGGATTGATTGGGAGATCCATTAGTATATTTATTCAAGCATAAAGAGGAGCATAGGTTGATATATTGCGGAGTGTGCATTTTATTTTTTCATTCATCAATTTTCTACAATCAATTTGCAAATTCAAATTTGGAAGAAAGATGTTTTTTTGGTTCAAGTCTCTTGTTGTAAATAGTGTTTTTATCTTGAGGGACTCACCCATTGTTTACTTTTGGGTTTGGGATTGCTCTGAAGCTACAATTGAGGTTGAATCCCCTCTACAAATAGATTAGATGGATGATGTATCATATATTTGGATTGTTGTAGTTTTCTTTATGCATTTTCATTTAATTGTTGGTTTCTTGTTTCCTTCAATTCATGTACTGTCATTTCCAACATTCTTTTTCTTTCATGTATTCATTTTATTGGTTTTTCCTTATAATGTCCATTACTGAAGTATGCTTAACGGATTCTCTACTACTACTAAAATTTGCAAGGATTGAATGATCTAGTAGTAACATCAGGATCCTAGTTTCACTTATACATACAGCTAACTCTTCATCCAAGAACAATGATGCTAGACCTCTCTTTTCCCTTGCACATTGTCAATGGAGTTGATAGAAAATATCATGAAATCATGTTGGGATGAAGAATCAAGGGTGATGAGCTGTCAAAGTTGAGAATTTTACTTAGTAGTGTAGATTAGATTTAGTTATTTGTATATCATTCATAGGATACATCTGAGCAAGTTAAGACCTTGTTGTTGCATGTATAGTGCATAGTGCCTCTGAATCATTACACCCCTAGGTTGATAATTTAAGTATAAGTTAAGGTATGAAAAAATTCATGCATCATTAGAATACCTCATCCCAACACTTGTATTACCATTCTCTTCTATTCTAATATATATGCATATCATTCAATATAGATACCTAGTATACACATCAATATCGATATGCATGCATGTTCACATAGTCTAACTAATATATATGTGTCAACCTCATGTATACTAATATATATACTAGTATGCATAGAAGATTAATCTACCACCATGCATGTATACATAAACATCTATACTTGCATGTATATTTAGCATGCTAGGAATATACATGAGTCAATGTATTTATACTTGGATTTTATGCCAATATATATATGTGTATATATGTTTTTGTATGTATATATAGTTTAGTTAATCTATGTATATTTATATACTAACGCATGTATTGCTAAATATACTTTGATATATGCAATAGCATATATATATATATATAGAGAGAGAGAGAGAGAATAATGCATAGACTAATATATATCTCTACCATTATATTCAACATCTCTAATATATATATATATCAATATAGATATTAAGATTAATAAAGTTACATATAAAATTCCTCTTCCTTGTACTTTCAAGACTTTAACCATGACATGTTTTTTTTAAAATTAATTATGAAATCAAATAATTTTTTGTTTTATATTGAATGAATATTTTTAAGAAATAAATAAATTATATTGAATATTGTTATTATAATAATAAAATAAAATATTTTATTAATAGTTATGAATTTAATTAATATTGATATTTTATTAAAATTTATAAATTTAATAAGTTTTGAGTATAGAAATAATTTTTTTCATCAATCTTTGTTTGGGATCAAGTGGTAAATGAGGAAACCATATTAGAAGTTGTAAATGGAAGGTCACAAGTTCAAATCCCTTGATCTTCTTGTAGGCATCATCATCATCTTATATATTTATTTTATTAAATATTTAGTTATTTTAATAAAATATTCAATAAAATAAAGTATTTTATTCAAATTTAAGAGTTATTTAGATAAAGTAGTTTAGTATACACAAATTTTGATTATAAAGTGTTTTCAATGCTAAAGAGGGGTTTTTTTAGGAGGTAAAACACTTTCTATTTTATATAAAAGCTCTCCAGATACTATAATTTTAATCTTGAATTGATTGCATAAAAATATATCATCCAAATCACATAACCTAATTTAAGAAAAGTGAAATTCTAAAATTTAGAAAATAAAACAACTATGAGTACTTCCATTTGAAGAAAAAATCTACAATCAAGTGGGATCACCACCATTTAGTATACTTAGTACATCCATGTGAAGAAAATTTTGATAAAAAACATTGGAAAAATCATATATGTGTAAGAGTTGAAAATTATATATTTACTTAGATTTGTAAATGATTAAAATTTGTTGTATTACTTTGTAAAACAATAAAAAATAAAAAATATAATGTTCATATTTAAACTTTCTCTTTGATTTGACATTAATCGTAATGTTACTTGCGCTATAATAATATAAAAAGATAAATAGTTTAAAGAAAAATACATTGCATATGTAATTCAAGTATTTCTTCATAAATATGTTAAAATCATTTACATTTATAAATAATAAAAAATTCATATTAAATGAAATTTTGATTTCATAAATTTTCTTTTCAACCTAACCTTATCATACCTATACTTTAATGAACTAACATTTTTAGATATAGTCTTCATTTATGTGCATAGTAGTGTTACATATAGATGTTACTTAATATATCAAGTGCATAATTTTTTTTATAAATATTAATATTTTATTAAAAAAATTATTTAAAAAAGATTTTTTTAATAAATGAATGGGTGTTCAAAGATGCCTACAATATATGTCGTGTGCATAGGGAAAGGATCTATTGTATGGAAATGGTGTGTGCATGGGAAAGGATCCATTCAACACTGAAATTGCAGGCTGTGCATCCGACCTTTGTCCAGCATGGCGACCATGAATCAAAACTTTCATCGATGCTTACAACACCAGTCGTGATGTTACTCCTCCGCGTTTCAAAATATGTTGATGGAGCGTTGTCCACGTTAGCATATGTAAAACCCAGAGATAATAAAAAAGCATTTCGAATCATGAGTAGTCGTTATATGAGAACGACATATGATAATGAAATCTTGATCCAAAATGCCATTATTTGAACAACATATACTTATTTTCTAATAATTTTAATAAATTTTAAATTATTTAATTTTATAATTTTATTAAATTATTTATTAAAAGATATTATACAAACATCAAATTTTTAATGATTTAATAAAATATTCAATATATTTTATTTAAAATTTCAAAGATTTAATAAAATATTCAATATATTGATGATGATGATGATGAGATTGACATCCACTAAGATCCATTTGGTCTATTAGAACTTAAGAAAAGAGAAAAGAATTATTTCGATTTATATAAAATTTGATTCCTATGATTAAAAAGTTCACACAAAAGTGTTCCTAGGTCATCATAATTTTGGCAAGTTAGAAGATCATGGAGATTTGAATTGTAGCAAAGATTAGGAAACTATGATCGAATATGGTGTATGTAGGACACTCTAAATAAGAGTGAAATTTGTCCTCAATGCTCATAGACTCATAGGGCTCGAAAATCCTTTCCTCCCATGGTGTTTTAGGAATTGTCCAATGCCTACTTTAACTATTAAGATCATGGGAGATCATTCCTATCTTGGACATATTAATCTTCTTCTTTTATTTGGTTAATATGGAGGGATACTTTTGATCTTCGAGATTAGAATTAATGACCTCCTTGTAATATCTTAATTTTCTTTTAAGCTCCAAATCTTTCTCGTCCCACATTCTCACTTTGAAATTAGATGTGATAATAGTTTTGAGGTTGTTGATATTTTTCAAAGTGGTATTTTCGTCAATCCGGGCCCAAAGATTTAACCAAGCCATCTTGTCCTTATACCATCATCTCTTGAGCTAAAGACACTCTTGAGTAGAATTTAAAGCAATTTTAGGGAGACTATAGTCGTCCATGTCCTATATCTTATTCTTGTACATAAAGTACCTATTGATAGCGATTTCTTCGATGGGGGGAAGACCCACTTCTATAAGGAGAATAGGATTGGGTGCATTAATCTTAATTTTGAGGTTATAAATGATAAAATGTTTTTGAATTTGCTCAATCTTATGTAGGATTTTGTAGAGATGTTGCAATTTCAAACGTCACAACCGTACAAGATAACAGGAGTAATGACAGTTTCAAAACTGAACTTTTTTTTATCTCACGTCACCAGCTTTATTGATTTTCAATTATTTTCTAGGCCAAAATAAGCTTTCCACCCTCCGTTTTAATCATTTTTTCAATGCTATACTTCCAATTGAGCTTGTGATGGATATCAGTTTCGAGATATAAATGTAATAGGGTGCTTCCTCCAAGTTGTTATTGTCATAATGACAATTAGCATATGTATCTTTCTTGAATTTGAAAATCATAATTTCCACCCTCTATTTTAATCTGTTTTTCAATACTATACTTCCAATTGAGTTTGTGATGAATATCAATTCTGAGATATTTGTAAGAAAACACTTCCTCCAAGTTGTTATTGTCATAAACACAATTAGCATATGTATCTTTCTTGAATTTAAAAATCATAACTTTTCTTTTGTGAGGATGACTAATATTATACAATCATCTATTATAATTTTCTTATTTAATTTTATAATTTTAATAAAATATATATTATATAAAATTAAATATCTAAACTTCTTGAAATATCAATCATATGAAATATATAATATAATGTTTTTTTCAAAAAAAATTATATTTAATTTCATAATTTTTAATAAATTATTTTAATGAAAATAATTTTTTACACTTTTATTTAAAATAAAATGTTTAATGCATTTATTTTATTATATATATATATAATTCTTATTTTTTCAATTTCATAATAAAATTAATAAAATATTTTAAAAATAGATTGAAGAAATTTTATATATTTCCAAATATAATTTTATAATTTTAATATAATCTTAATTCTCTTAGAAATATACTACAGAAATATTTATATTTAATTTTAATACAACATTCTAATAAAAATAAATAATATTTTATTTAACTATTTTAATAAAATATTTTTATTGAAGTTATTAACAATTTTAATATGTTTTAAGTTTTTATAAAATTATAAATATTTATTAAATTCATAAGTTTGATGATGATTGTTTTAAATTTTTATATAAATATCATTTTTTATTAATTTCATAATTTTGATAAAATACATAATTTTTTTTAATATTATAAAATTACATTTTCATTTAAAAAATGAATTTAATAAATTGATATTTATATAAATAAAAAATAAGATAAGTCCAAGACATAATATTTATTTATTGAAATAAATATATTAAATATTTTATTAAAATAAATAAATAAAAATATTAGTATTAAAATAATTAATTTATTAAAATTATAAAATTAATTATTAAAATATTTAATTAATTTAATAAAATTATAAAATTAAATATAAATATTAATAAGAAAAATAATATTTTATTAAAATTATAAAACTACAATTTAAGAGAATTAGATATAAAGTTTCTCATCCTTCTACTTTCAAAACTTTAACCCTAACATGTTTTTTTTAATTCGCCGTTTGTTAGAGGGCTAGTCCACTTTGGGAAATGGTCACCACCTGCTATTCTAGAGAATCAAGGTGGCACGAATTACAATCATTACAATATGGGCTCAACAAGAGCAATATGTCACTTACAAGAATTGAACCTGGGTGGGGAGGGTAACAAACATTCCTCCCAACCACCCAAGCTACAAACAATGGACAATTATGAATTTAATTAATATTGATATTCTATTAAAATTTATAAATTTAATAAATTTTGAATATAAAAATCAGTCTTTTTTTTCAATGTAACTATCATCATATATATTTATTTCATTTTTTATTTATTAAATATTTAATTATTTTAGTAAAATATTCAATAAAATAAAATAGTGTATTCAAATTTAAAAGTTATTTAGATCAACGTAATTTAGCATACACAAACTTAGAAGTTAGTACTTCCATTTGAAGAAAAGTTTAATAAAAAAAACATTTGAAAAATCATATAAGTACGAGAGTTGGAAATTATATATTTACTTAAAATTATAAATGATTAAGATTTAATGTACTATTTTGCAAAATAATAATAATAATAATAAATATAATGTTTATATTTAAATATTGCTTTTCATTTGACATTAAATTTAATTTTACTTTTACTATAATGATATAAAAAGATTAAAAAAAATTAAAGCAAAATACATTATATATGTAATTCAAATATTTCTTCACAAATATGTTAAAATTATTTACATTTATAAATAAAAAAATTTTATAATAAATAAAATTTTGATTTCAATCCAACCCTATGATTTCTAACTTCAATGCACTCATAATTTTACATATAATGTTCATTAATGCACTAATATTTTTAGATATGATGTTCATTGATATGCATATTAATATATGTTACTTAATATTAATATTTTTTTTCCTGGAGAAAAAATCCGTAATTTTATTTCAAAAAGATGATTAAAATTACATATTGCAGATGTAGTAAGATCAACAAGGATCCCTACATTTTCACATATTGTCCCATATATGCAGAAAAACAACTTATAATGAGCTAAACCAAAAGAAAGAGAAAACTAGATAATGTTGCCACAAGAAATAGAACAGATATATCATGAACAGTGGTGAAATTGGGGCCACCGGTTTCAGGTTTGGTCCCTGAAACCGCCGCCGCCGCCACTGGATCGTGCTCAGACCCAATGGGTCGCCGCGCAAAGGCGCCGCCCTCTCTCCATACTCAGAGATATCCATCACGCTCCATCAAAACCTGAAAGCAAACCAGGCCCAACCATAGAATTTCGGGCTCATTTCTTTCCAGAGAAGCAAGCAGGGTTCCTTAGATACACCTTGTCGACCTTCGTTTTCAAGGACTTCTTGATACCCTCGAGAACCCTCACACCTTGAATTGCCGCAATGTAATCCGGGTCAACATGCCTTGCAGAGCCATAGCTGCTTCTGAAATCATGGCCCGGGTCATGGCATCCGCCAGTTCTGTTATCCCATCCGCCACAAACGAGGCTGCCACCGTTCTGCAGATCGAAAGCAGGAAAGATCGCAACCCAAGGTCGACCTGGTCGCCGCCGAAATCATCCGAATTTCTGTTAACTTTGACCACCATTGGATCTTGATTTCTGCAGGTCGAATGTATGCCGCCGCCGTTGTGGAGCTGTTATTCCGCCACAAACGAGGCTGCCATTGAAGGACCGATTTGCAGATCGATTGTATGAGGGAAGCAGGAAAGATGCTCGCAACCCTTGATCGCAAGATCGACCTGGTCGCCGCCAATCCGCCAAATTTCTGTTACATTTGACCGCCATTGGATCTAACTCCGTTTCTGCAGGTCGAATAAAAGTAAGCAGAAAAAGCTCGCAGCCCTTGATCGCGTCGACCTGGTAGTCAGATCCGCCGAATGCAATCCGTCGCAGGAGTGCCGCCGCCGTTGTGGAGAGCCACCGTTGGATGGAAGCCGCTCCTCGCCGCCACTGGAATGCTACCCTCGCCGTCGTCAACCGTGAGCTCAGAAGGAGTCTGTGACCAGGGATAGAGCTCTGGCCGCCGAGATCAACTCGGATCGGCTCAAAACCCTAGGTTGCAGAGCTCCATCCCCGGTTCCATAATAATTTTTTACTTAATATTAATATATCAAGTACATAAAAAACTTTTTTAAAATATTAATTTATGAAAACATATTTAAAAAGGAATTTGTGTTCAAGGATGCCGACAATATATTTAGTGTGCATAAGGCAAAGATCTATTGTATGGAAATGGTCTGTGCATGGGCAAGGATCCATTCAACATTGAAATGGCAGGATGTGCATTCGACTCTTGTCCAACGTGGCAGATACCATTAGCTGTGATGTTGCTTTGTAAAAGATGCTAATGGAGTATTGTCCACGTCAGCGTATCATAGTAAAACTTACCGATAAGAAAAAAGCATTTCAAATCCTGAATCCTGAGTAGCCGTTAACGGCATCTTGATTCAAAAAGCCATTCTCAAAGGCAAAATGCTTTAACGGCAGAACATTTCGATGTGACCGCGGCGATGCTCATGAATCCCAATTGGCGGTCATGAGATCTATCCTCAGTTGGCTTGCAGAACATTTCAATGGCTTCTGCCTTGGACGAGGCGAACGATCGAGGAACCCACAAGATCCCTAGGCCGACTAACTGGCCTACCGCCATGGCGTGCCTTCGCTTCTCAGCCTTAAATTCCAACTAACCCATGTCACCCAAATCGAAACCACTAGCTGCAAGAGGAAGCGATCGGCAGAGGCAGATTCGGAGTGATCAGGAGATGTTTCAACAAGCAAAGTGGGAAACAGGCCGCCTGCAAGACCATCAGAAATTCAGAGCTGCTGCAGGACACCATCGACAGAGAATGCGTCAACAACGAAATCAAGATCCCTCCTCCAAATAATTCAAATTCCCTCGGTCAAATCGACTTTGGGCAGGATTCCTTTTTGTCTCCAGGTATGTGTATTATGCTTGCCCCTTTCCTTTTATTCTATTAGAAGCTCTGTATACTCTGTCTCATGCAATAAATGGTATTTTGTTCAGAGGTTTGGTTCTTTTTTTTAACTCCCATGTTTGTTTGTTTTTTTGTAAACTCCCATGTAATAAATGGTATATATGTTCATAGGGTTGCGTTATTTTTTATTAAACTGCCATGCAATAAAAAGCTAAAGCCTGTTGTACTTTCTTCAAAGGGTTTTGTTGCTGCATCCTGAAATACTGTTTTGTTCAGAGGGTTTTGATATTTTGTATTTTTCCATTTTATGTTAGAATCGATCTATCTTCATTAAATAAGAGATAAATATTTCGTAGTGAAAGGCTATAACTCCTTTTGTGTTGGGTTAATATAAAAAGGATATTATTGTTGGGAAGGAGCGGTGTCCAGAAGGGAGCTGACTGTATAATGTTCTTGGTTAGAACGGCCTTCCATAGAAGCCGCGATTCCAGCCTCAGTAATCTCTTTGTCTGGTGAAATTAGGGTTTCTCCAAATTAGTTGAGAATGGTATTTCATAACAATTACCATTCTCGTATGTAAGAAGCACTGCACAGCTTGATATGCTGCGGATAATCTGAATTATTTGTGCCTAAACTGAGAATCGTGCATCTGAATTATTTGTGGAAACTGCTGTCTATGTAGTTCACTTTTCATCTTTGACTTAAGCAACATTCAACTAGCAGTAACCGTCGTTGATTCGTGCCCTAGTCCTTATTGTTCTATCGGTGGTAACAATTAATGTTCTGCTGTCAATCTGTATTTTCCATTTTATGTGAGAATCGATCTATCTTCATTAAATAAGAGATAAATATGTCGGAGTGAAAGGCTATAACTCCCTTTGTGTTGGGTTAATATAAAAGCGATATTATTGTTGGGAAGGAGCGGTGTGAGAAGGGAGCTGACACTATTTATTCCCCACTGTATAATGTTCTTGGTTAGGACATCTCTTTGTCTGGTGAAACCATCTTTTAGCTTCTTTGTTCGCTGCGTTTAAGTGACCCAAAGAAGTGTAGTCAACCTTTTCTCTCTGCATGTGGTGTGAAGAGATGTCCTCACTGGAAGACGATCGATACTGTTGTGTCAAGGTTTATAATATTGTTTACTGTATTAGGTTTATAAGGTTTATCAATTGTATACTGTATTAGGCGACCTTTCAGTTTAGAGAGCCAATACCCCAAACCTGTAATACCTTTTATCATTTTCAGATGGCGGACTCAAAAGAGAACGCACTCTTATTTAAATATATATTTATTATCCAACTTACAAAGACTTTTAAAATGGATAAAGCATCCTCTTTAGAATACAACTTAAATGTTATCCAACCTCTGGAGAGTACAAAATATTCCGGTAAAGAAACTGTATCTTTAATTCATATTTCAACCGCTTATTCTTTTTTAATTTCCGATCACCCATCTCTCTTCCTGCAAACCTTCCAACCACTCCTGAAAACTAGGTTCAAGGGTTTTACTTTCTTTTTTATGCATTTTTTAGGTTCAAGGGTTCGTCTTTGATTGGTAGGGGAGAAAGATTTAAATGAACTGACCGCCATTACATCATATTTTAGGGCAATTAAATTAACCTGATCTCGAGCAGAAGTAAATTAAGTTATTAACATGATCCATCAATTCTTGGTTCTGACATTTCACATGATCCTTTATCCTTCACGGTTCTGAAAAAATTATTTCGTCGCCTTTGCTTTTTCTTTACTGAATGACATTTTGGATACATTTTGGAACAGAACCAAGACTAGATTCATCTCGGCGTCATCGTGGATAAATTTATTTATTATTTCACGTATTTTATTTTCACATAAACGTTTCATGATGTCTTTCCAAGTACTTTCAATCCTTGTTTCACATAGAACAAAGGTTCATGAGGAGTGGCTCAATATATTTCTTTTGATATTCATCGCGTAGGTAGACGAGTGACTCCTGCCAGGGATATCAACCCTTAAGTATTTAATAATAATATATTTGAAAACAATCGTATTATTTGCGGTGTATTTGTAACAGGAATAATGCATATCAATAATAATAATGCGGTGTATTCGCGGTGTAATTGTAACAGGAATAATGTATATTATTCATCCATATTGAGAAATTGACTACGGTTTAGAATGATCTGTTCATATACTCTAAACCGCCCCTGGTGTATTGGTAACAATGATGATTCATGATGATTCCTCTTCCTTATGTGTTGTATTCAACTCTTTATTAGAAGTAGTTTATATATAATTTCAACTCTTTATTAGAAGTAGGTGCAACTTGTGAGTATTCAAAATGGCTATTGTGTGGCAACTCGCTTGGGGTATGGTGAGTTGTTCTTAAGATGGGGTCCGTACAGGCACTCAAAATATTTGAGTGAATTGCTTAATGTAAAGATATTTGACCCAAAATATTTGAGTGAATTGCTTGGGCTATGGTCACTTGTTAAAGTGCTCACCGGATGTCTATAGAAAGATATTGACCAAGACTTCCAAGTTTTAAGGGAAGTCCATAGTACTTTCATGAGAATCCGCATGTGTGGACTTTACCTCTTATGTATGTATTTAAGATTATTTTGTGATATTAAAACATAGATTTTTTTTAATTTAAAATTATTTTATTATATTAGGGCATAAATTTGGTGAAGTGCAAAAAAATATGCATCGTAATGTTATTTACTTGTTAAATTATATATATATATATATTATATTTTTATATTTTTTAAAGATATTTTTTTATGTTTTTTTAATAATTATAAATTTATTTTAATTATATTTCTTAATTCAATAAATAAAATTTGTGTTTATTTTAACTTTGTTTATTTTTTATATTTTTATTAAATATTCAAAATTTCATAATTTCATAATTTCATAATTTTCAACTTTTAATTTAAAAATGAACACTTAAATTTTTTATTGTTTTCCTGTTTAGAATTTTATGAGATGGGAAATGTAAATTTCCTTGTAATTAGTATGATGTTATAATTAAGAGTTTGTTATGAGTTTATTGAAAAAGGTTAGATTTCTAGTTAACAATTTAGAGTTTTTTTTTGTTTTGTTAGATTACAAATTGCTATGTTGTTTAATTTTGGTAATTGTTTTTTTATGTTTTTTTTCATGGTTATATATATAAATTTAATTGGAATATTTAAATGAGTAGGATTGTATAAAATAATTGTTTTTTTATGAATATTAAATTATATACAATTATTTATATTGTTTGCATTAGTATGTTGACCATAGGGTTTCTACTCAAAGTCTTGTATAGAGTGTTTTCAAAGGACCATTTTTGGAAATTGCCTGGAAACAATTTCCTAACTCGGCATCTTGACACATGTGCCTTTGTTGTAGCTGGAAACTGGGACGCCGATGCGCTAGTAATAGGTGGAGGGAGGTAACTCCCAGAGAAGCCCTCCCAGTACGCCCCAAGTTGGGTGGTCGACCATGTATACACAAGGTTTTTAAAGTGGTCTAACGAGGGACCCCCCTTTGTTGACACTCTATTCATGCAACCTAGGAGTTAGGATTTATTTCCTTGGTAATTATAACTGTAACCTACTCTAAACCTTAGCTAATTTAGTCACTCTCATCGAACCCATATAACCTGTAACCACTAACTTCTAGAACATCACATTTATAAATCCTACAAATTTCAACATTTGTAAGTCCTAAAACCTTGTAAATTTATATAACACCAAAATACCTTAACTACTTTAACCCATGTTACAATAACACCTAATATTTGTTCTCTTTAACTCCTTAACTACTCTCTCTCTCTCTCTCTCTCTCTCTCTCTCTCTCAAACCCTAGCCCCCATCTCTCTCTTTCTTTAAACACCTAAGCCAAAATATCTCTCTCACTCTCTCTAAACACCTAACCCCCAATTTAACCCCCTCTCTCTCTAATCCCATAACCCCAAATATTTCTCTTTTTCTCTCTAAACCCCTAACCCCTATTCTCTCTCTCTCTCTCTCTCAAACCCTAAAATTGAGTCTCTCTCTCTCTCTCTAAACCTCTAATCCCTAATATCTTTCTCTCTCTCTCTCTCTAAACCCATAACCCCCAATCTCTCTCCGTCCCGCTAAACCCCTAAGCACAAAACTCTCTCTCTCTCTCTCTCTCTCTCTCTAAACACCTAACCCCAAATTTCTTCATCTCTTTATAAATCCATAAAACCAATATCTCTGTCTTTAATCCCCTAACCCCAAATCTCTTCCTTTATCTCTCTCTCTCTCTCTCTCTCTCTAAACCCCTAACCTCCAATATATCTCTCTAAAACTCTAACCTCAAATATCTCTCTCTCTAAACCACTAAGCCACAATCTCTCTCTCTCTCTCTCTAAACCAATAACCCCCAATCTCTCTCTCTCTCTCTCTAAACACATATTCCCCAATCTCTCTATTTTTCTTTGTCTCTCTAAACCCCTCACATCCAATATACTTATCCCTCCCACCACTAACCATCCATAACCCCCCTCAGCCCCGTGATCTACCTCTCTCTAAACCCATATTAATCCCTAATATCTTTCTCTCTCTCTAAACCCTTAGCTGCTAATATGTTTCTCTCTCTATCTAAACCCATAACTGTTAATCTCTCTATGTAAACACCTAATGTCCAATCTCTCTCTCTCTCTCTCTCTCTCTCTCTCTCTAAACACCTTACACCCAATCAATCTCTCTCTCTAACCTCCAATCTCTCTCCCTCTAATCCCCTAAACTTCAATATCTCTCCCTTTCTCTATGTCTATCTAAATCCATAACCCCCAATCTCTCTCTCTCTCTCTCTCTCTCTCTCTCTCCCCTTAAACTCCAGTATATCTCTCTCTATAAATCCCTAACCCCAATCTCTCTCTCTCTCTGAATTGTTAATACCCAATCTCTCTCTCTAAACCACCATCCCCCAATATCTCTCTCTCTCTCTTTAAACCAATATATCTCTCTCTATATAAATCCATAACCCCACCCAATCTCTCTCTCTCTCTCTCTCTCTCTCTCTCTCTAAACCCCTAACCACCAATCTCTCTCCCTCTCTCTAAACAACTATCTCTTTCTCTTTATCTATCTGAACCTCAAACTACCAATATGTCTCTCTCTTTATTTAAACCACTAATCCCCAATCTCTCTCTCAAAATCCCTAACTCCCAATATCTCTATCTCTAAAACCCTAAGCCTCAATATCTCTCTGTCTCTTTGTATATGTATAAACCTCTAACCCCCAATCTCTCTCTCTCTCTCTCTCTCTCTCCCTCTCTCCCTCTCTCTTTATCCCCTAACCCACAATCTCTCTTTCTAAACACCTAATCA
Organism: Larix kaempferi; assembly: GCA_027924585.1. NCBI lineage: Eukaryota > Viridiplantae > Streptophyta > Pinopsida > Pinales > Pinaceae > Larix > Larix kaempferi. Next base: position 6,114,637 of record BSBM01000960.1, on the reverse strand, counting down.
CCAATCTCTCCCTCTCTCCTCAAAACTCTAACCCCCAATCTCTCTCTCTCTAAACCCAATACCACCAATCTCTCTCTCTCTCTCTCTCTCTAAACAACTAACCCCCATCCTCACTATCTCCATGCAAACCCCTAATGCTCAGTCTCTCTTTATCTAAACCACTAACCCCCAATCTCTCTCTCTCTCTCTAAACTACTAACCTCCAAACTCTCATTGTCTCTCTCTCTCTCTATAAACCCCTAACACACACTCTCTCTCAAACACTAACCCCCAATCTCTCTCTCTCTCTCGAAACCCTTAACCCCCTCTGTCTCTGTTTCTATCTCTCTCTCTAAACCCCTAACCCATAATCTCTCTCTCCCTGTTTCTCTCTCTCTCTCTTGATGTAAACCCCAAACCCTAATTGTCTCTTTCTCTCTAAACCCATCATCGATAATATTTCTCTCTCTAAACCCCTATCCTCGATTCCTTGTATCCCTCTCTAAACCCTTAACACCCTAACTCTCTCATCCTATCTCTCTCTCTCTCTAAGCCACTAGCATCCAAATTCTCTCTCTAAACCCCCAATCCCCAATCACTCCATCTATCTATCTATCTAAACCCCCAACCCCTAATCTCTCAATTTCTTTAAACCCCTAATCCCCAATCTCTCTATTTCTTCAAATCCCTACCCACCTCTCCCTCTCTCTCTCTCTCTCTCTCTAAACCCCTAACATCAAATCTCTCTTGGTGAATCGCTAACCCCTAATATCTCTCTCTCTAAACCCCTAAATCATAATCTCTCTCTCCCTCTCTAACCCCTAACACCCTCTCTTTGTCAAACCTCCACTCTATACCTTCCTACCCCTCACCCCCTCTCTATCTCATTCAACCGCCAACCACTAACCATCCATACTCTCTCTCTCTCTCTCTCTCTCTCTCTCTCTCTCTCTCTCTCTCTCAACCCCTAACCTCCAATATCTCTCTCCCTCTCTAAACCCTTAACCTCTAATCTCTCTCTCTCTCTAAAGTGCTAACCCCCAATCTCTCTCTCTCTCTCTAAATTGATAACCCCCAATCTCTCTCTCACTCTCTCACCCTCTCTCCATCTAAACCCATAACCCCCGATATCTCTCTCTCTCTCTCTCTCTCTAAACACCTAACCCCCAATCACTCTCTCCCTCTAAACTGCTAACCTCAAACCGCTCTCTCTCTCTCTAAACCTATCATCCCCAATGTCTTTCTCTCTCTCACCAAACCCATAACCCCCAATCTCTCTCCCTCCCTCTAAATCCCTAACTAGAAAAATCTCTCTCTATAAACACCTAACCTCAAATCCCTCTATCTCTCTCTAAATCCCTAAACCCCAATATCTCTCTCTTTAAACCCCTAACCCCAAATCTATCTCCTCCTATCTCTCTCTCTAAACCCCTAACCTTTAATATCTCGCTCTCTAAAACTCTAACCTCCAATATCTCGCTCTCTAAAACTCTAACCTCCAATATCTCTCTCTCTAAACCCCTAACCCCCAATATATCTCTCTCTAAACCCCTAACCCCCAATATCTCTCTCTCTCTAAAACCCTAACCTTTCTATCTCACTCTCTAAACCCCTATTCTCCAATCTCTCTCTTTGTCTCTCTCTCTCTACACCCCAAATTCTCTCTTTTTCACCCCTATTAACCCCCAATCTCTCTCTCTCTCTAAACACATAACACCATATCTCTCTCTCTCTCCCTCTCTAATTTGTAACCTCCAATCTTCCTCTCTCTCTAAACCATATTCTATCTCTCTATCCCTCTAAACCACTAATACCCAATATCTCTCTCTCTGAATTGCTAATACCCAATTTGTCTCTCTCTCTCTCTCTCTAAACACTTAACTTCCAAACTCTCTCTCTCTCTCTCTCTCTCTCTCCCCCTCTCTCTCTCTCTAAACCCCTAACCACGATTCTCTCTCCCTCTCTCTATCTCTCTATCTATCTAAACCTCTAAACCCCAATCTTTGCCTCTTTATCTAAACCCCTAATCCCCAATTTTTCTCTCTCTAAATCCATAACCCTCAATATCTCTCTCTCTAAACCCATAAGCCATAATCTCTCTCTCTCTGTCTCTCTCTAAACGCTAACCCCCAATCTCCCTCCTTTTCTCTCTCTTATCTCCTAACCCACAATCTCTCTTTCCAAACCCATAACCACCAACATTTTGCACTCCTTATAAATGTCTAACCTCCATTCTATATCTCTCTATCTATTTATTCAAAACCCTAACTACCAGTATCTCTCTCCATATCCTTATCCCCCAATCTCTCTCTCTAAACCCCTAACCCCCAATCTCTCTATCCTCTCCCCCTAAAAACCTAACCCTCATCCTCTCCATCTCTTTGTAAACCCCTAACCCCTAATTTCTTTATCTCTGAACTGCTAACCCCAAATATCTCTCACTCTCTAGACCCCTAACCTCCAATCTCTTTATGTCTTTATCGCTCTTTATCTCTCTATCTATATAAACCTGTTACCCCTAGTGTCTCTCTGTCTCTCAAATATTAACCCCCAATCTCTCTATCTCTTTATAACCCTTAACCCCCCCCTCTCTCTCTCTCTCTTTCTCTCTCTCTCTAAACCAATAAACCCCTAGTCTCTCCCTCTCTCTCACTCTCTCTATCTCTTTAAATGTCTAATCGTCAATCTCTCTCTCTCTCTCTCTCTCTCTCTCTCTCTCTCTCTCTCTTTAAACCCCTAACTCCCAATCACTCTTGGTCTCTCTAAAACCCTAACACCTAATTTTTCTCTCTCTAAGCCCCTAATAGCTAATCCTTTTATCTCTCTCTCAACCTCTAACATCGAATATCTCTCTCCCTAAACACTTAACCCCCAAACCTCTCTTTTTTCTCTCTTTCTTTATTTATCTATCTAACCCACTAGCATCCAATCTCTCTCTCTGAATCTCTCCCTCTGTCTCTCTCAACCCCTAATCCCCAATATATATATCTCTCTCCCTCTCTCTATCCATCTACTCAAACCCCTAACCCCTAATCTCCCTATTTCATTAAACCCCTAACCCCCAACCTCTCAATTTCTTTAAACTCGTACCCCCTATCTCTCCCTCTCTCTAAACCCCTAACACCCAATCTCTCTCTCTAACCCGCTAACCCCTAATCTCTCCTTTTCTTTCTCTCTCTCTAAACCCCTAACCCCTAATCTTTCCTTATCTCTCTAAACCCCTAACCCCCAATCTTTCCTTATCTCTCTAAACCCCTAACCCCCAATATTTCCTTATCTCTCTAAACCCCTAACCCCCATTCTCTCTCTCTCTCTCTCTCTCTCTCTCTCTCCCCCAAAAAACCCCACTCTACACCCACCTACCCCTAAACACCTCTCTATGTTGTTCTCCCCCCACCAACCATCTACACTACCCTCTCTCTCTCTCTCAACCCCTATTAACTCCCAATCTCTATCTCTTTAAATCCCTGAACCCCAATCTCTCTCTCTCTCTCTCTCTCTAAACACCTAATGTACAATCTCTCTCTCTCTAAACACCTAACCTCCCATCTCTCTCTCTCTCTCTCTCTAAAAACCTTACCTCCAATATCTCTCTTTCTTTCTCTCTCTCTCTAAATCCCTAACACCCAATCAATCTCTTTCACTAACATCCAATCTCTCTCTCTCTCTCTCTAAACTCTTAAACACTAATGTCTCTCTAAACCCCTAACCTCCAATCTCTCTCTCTCTCTCTCTAAACTCCAAAGCACTAATGTCTCTCTAAACCACTAACCCGAAATCCCTCTCTCTAAACCACTATCCCCCAATCTCTTTCTCTCTAAACACCTAACTCCTAATCTCTCTATTTTTGTATCTATCTCTCTCTCCCATGCCCTAACATTGAATATATATCTCTCTCCCCCATGTCTTAACATCAAATATCTCTCTCTCTCTTAAACCCTAGCCCCCATTCACTCTCTAAACCCCTAACCCTAGATCTAACTCTCTCTCTCTAAACCCTAACCCTCAATATGTGTCTTTTTATATATCTCTCTCTAAACTGCTAAACCCCAATATCTCTATCTCACTCTAATCCCCTAAACCCCTAAATCTCTCTTTCTAAACCCCTAACCTCTCTCTCTCTCTCTCTCTCTCTCTCTCTCTCTCTGTCTGTGAACCCCTTACCACCATTCTCTTTCTCTAAATGCCTAATCTCCAATCTCTCTTTCTTTTAACCCCTTACCCCCAATAACTCTCTCTTTGTAAAATCCTAACCCACAATCTCTTTATCTCTCCAAACCACTAACCCCTAATCTCTTTCTCTCTAAAACATTAACCCACAATGTCTCTCTCTCTCTCTCTCTATAAACACTTAACCTCCAATCTTTAATTCTCTCTAAGCTCCTCAACCACAACTCAATCTCTCAATCTCTCTTTCTAAATCCCTAACATCCAATCATTCTCTCTCTCTAACCTCCAATATCTTTCTCTCTCTCTCTCTCTATCTATAACCCTTAATCTCTCTCTCTCTAAATATATATCTATCGAAACCCCTAACCACTAGTTTGTCTCTCTCTCTCTACCACTAACACCCAATCTCTCTCTCTCTAAACCCCTAACCCCTGACCCCCACTATCTCTCTCTCTCTACGTATCTATCTATCTATTTGAACCCCAAACCCCTAATCTCTCTTTCTCTAAACCAATAATGACCAAGTTCTCTCTCTCTAAGCTCATAATCCCAAATCTCTCTCTCTCTAAACCCTTGACCCCCAATCTCTCTATTTCTTTAGACCCCTTACCCTAGTCTCTCTCTCTTTAAACCCCTAACCCCCCAATCTCTCTCTAAACCCCTAACCCCCAATCTCTCTCTAAGCCCTAACACCTAATCTCTCTCTCTCTCTCTCTCTCTCTATGTTAGACCATATCCCCCAATCTCTCTCTAAACCACTAACCACAAATATCTCTCTCTCTAAACCCATAATACCCCAATCTCTTTCTTGAAACACCTAACCTCAAATCTCTCTTTCTTTAAACCCCCAACTTCCAATGTCTCTCTCTCTCTAAATCCCTAACCTAAAAAAAATTTCTCTCTCTCTCTCTAAACCCCAAAATCAAAATCTCTCTTCTCCCTAAACCCCTAACCCCTAATATCCTTGTCTCTAAACCACTAACCCCCAATATCTCTACCTATCTCTAAACCCCTAAACCCCAAAATATCTCTCTCTAAATCCCTAACCCCCAATATCTCTCTTTTATATCTCTCTCTCCAAACCGCTAACTCCCAATCTCTCTATCTCTCTCTAAAACCATAAACCCCAAAATCTTTCTCTCTAATCCCCTAACCCCCAATATTTCTCTTTTTATCTATCTCTCTCTCTCTAAACCCCTCACTCTCTCTCTCTCTCTCTAAGCCCCTAAGCACCACTCTATCTACCTGTCTCAAAACCCCTAACCCCTAATCTCTCTAACTCTAAACCCCTAAACCCCAGTAACTCCCTCTATCTATCTTAATATAAGCCCCTAACCTACAATGTCTTTCTCTCTCACACACTCTCTAAATTCCTAACCCCCAATATCTCCCTCTCTAAATAACTAACCATCAATCTCTCTCTCTCTTCTCTCTCTCTCTCTCTCTCTCTCTCTCTCTCTCTCTCTCTCTCTCAATAAATCGCTAACCTCATCTCTCTCTCTCTCTCTCTCTCCAAACCCCTAACACCCAATCCTTCTCTCTCTTTCTGTCAACCCTTAAGCCCCAATCTCTCTCTCTCTCTTGTAACCCCTTACCACCAATATCTCTCTCTAAATCCCTAACCTCCAATCTCTCTCTCTCTGAACCCCTAACCCCCAATAACACTCTCTCTGTAAAACCCACTCCATAATTTCTTTATCTCTCCAAACCCGTAACCCCTAATCTCTTTCTCTCTAAAACCTTAACTCAAAATCTCTCTCTCTCTCTCTGTCTATAATATATATATATATAAATCTAAACACTTAACCCCCAATCTCTATTTCTCTCTAAGCTCCTAACCCCCAATTTCAGTATTTCTATCTCTCTCTTTCTAAATCCCTAACACCTAGTTGATCTCTCTCTCTCTCTCTATAACCCTAAATCTCTCTTTCTCTCTCTCTATAACCCTCAATCTCTCTCTCTCTAACTATATATTTATCTAAACCGCTAACCACTAGTTTCTCTCTCTCTCTCTACCACTAACCCCCAATCTCTCTCTCTCTAAAACCATAATCCCCAACCCTTATTCACTCTCTCTCTACCTATCTATCTGTCTATTTGAACTCCAAACCCCCAATCTCTCTCACTCTCTCTAAAACACCTCTCTCTCTCTCTCTACACCCACAATCCCAACTTCTCTCCCTCTAAGCTCGTAATCTCTTTCTCTCTCAATATATCTATCTATCTAAACCCTTGAACCCCAATCTCTCTATTTATTTAGACCCCTAACCCCTCTCTCTCTCTCTCTCTAAACCCTTAACCCCCTATCTATCTCTAAACCTCTAACACCCAATATCTCTCTCTCTCTATATATATATCTAACTACTTATCTCTCTCAATCAACCTCTAAGCCCCAATATCTCTCTCTTTCTCGACCTGTAACCCCCAATTTCTCTCTCTCATCAAACCATGAACCTCCAATCTCTCTCTCTCTCTCTCTCTCAAAAACCCTAACCACCAATTTGTCTCTCTTCCAACCCCTAAATTCCAATCTCTCTCTCTATCTATCTAAAACCCTATCCTATAATCTATCTATCTCTCTCTCTAAGCCCCTGAGCCCCAATCTCTCTCTTTCTCCCTCTTATCCCCTAATGCACAATCAGTCTTTCTAAATTCCTAACCACCAATCTCTCCCTCTTTATCTAAACCCCTAACTCCCAATCTCTCTCTCTCTCTCTAAACCAATAACCACCAATATCTATCTTTCTATCTCTTTCTCTCTCTCTCTCTAAACTTCTAACCCCCGATCTCTTTGTCTCTCACTAAACACCTAAGCTAAAATCTCTCTCTCTCTCTCTCTCTCTCTCTCTCTCTCTCTCTTTCGAAACCTCCACTCCTCACCTACCTAACCCTAAACCACTCTCTATACTCCCCCAATGATCTCCCTATACCTTTAAACAATTATTAATCCCCTAGCCCCCGATCTATCCCTCTCTCTAAACCACTAACCTACAATCTCTTTTTATCTCTCTAAACCTTTAACCTTTGATTCTCTTTATCTCTCTCACTCTCTTTCTCTCTCTCTCTCTCTCTCTCTCTCAAATCCTAACTCCCGATATCTATCTTTCAATCTCTCTCTATCTCCCCTTTTAAGCCCCTAACACACAATCAAACTCTCTCTCTCTCTCAACTCCACTCTCTCTATCTCTCTCTCCCTCTCTAAAACTTTACCCTAATCTCTCTCTTTCTCTCTCACTCTCTAAACTACTAACCCCAATAGCTCTCTCTATAATCCCCTAACCCTTAAATCATCACCCCAAGTCTCTCTCTCTCTAAACCCATTTCCTCCAATATCTCTCTCTCTAAACCACTAACCACCACTATCTCGCTCTCTCTAAACCCATAAAACATAACCACTTACCCCTAATATATCTCTCTTTCTAAATCCCTAACTTCCAATATATCTTCCTCTCTATAAACCCGTCTCTCTATCTCTTTATCTATCCAAACCTCTAACCCCAAATCTCTCTCTCTCTCTCTCTCTCTCTCTCTCTCTCTCTCTAAACCCTAATCCCCAATTTCTCTCTCTATAAACCTTAATCCCCAATCTCTCTCTCTCTCTCTCTCTCTCTAAACCCTAATCCCCAATTTCTCTCTCTATAAACCTTAATCCCCAATCTCTCTCTCTCTATAAATACTTAACCCAAAATCTCTATCTCTCTTTCTAATCCCCTAACCCCCAATTTCTCTCTCTCTCTCATCCCCTAACCCACAATCTCTCTTTCTAAACCCATAACCACAAATCTCTCCCCATCCCTCTAAGCCCCTAAACCCCATCTCTCTATTTCCAAACCACTAACCACCAATCTCTCTTTTTCTATGTATTTTTCTCCCTCTCTCTCTCTCTCTCTAAACCCCTAACCCCATATATATTTATCTCTCTCTAAAAACCTGACCCCAAATCTCTCTTTCTCTCTCTCTCTCTCTCTCTCTCTCTCTCTCTATAAAACCCTAACCCCCAATCTCTCCCTCTCTCTCTCTATCTCTCTCAAAACCCCTAACTGCCAATCTCTATCTTTCTAGAACCCTAACTTCTAATCTCTCTCTCTAGATCTAAATTGCTAACCTCCAATCTTCTCCTCTCTCTCTCTCTCCTCTCATCTCTCTCTCTCTCTCTTATCCCCTAACCCACAATCTCTCTTTCTAAACCCCTTAAGCACAATCTCCCTCTTTCTCTCTCTCTATCTAAACCACTAACGTGCAATCTCTTCCTCTCTCTAAAATCGTCCATCTATATATATCTAAACCTCTCTCTCTCTATCTATCTATCTATCTATATATATATCAAAACCCCTAATCCTCAATCTCTCTATCACTAAATCACTAACCCCAACACCTCTCCCTCTAAACCCCTTACCCCTATTCCCTATCTTTCTCTAAACCCCTAGCCACCAATCTCTCTCTCATGCTCTAAATGCCTAATCCCTAACCTCTCCATCTCTGTCTAAGTCCCTAACCCCTAGTCTCTCTCTCTCTCTTTCTATCTAAACCCCTATACCCCAATCTCACTTTCTATCTATGCCTCTCTCTCTAATACCCTAACCTACAATCTCTCTCTCCTCTCTCTCTCAAACCCTATCCTGCAATCTCTCTCTCTCTCTCTCTCTCTCTCTCTAAATTCCTAACCCACAATCTCTCTCTCTCTCTCTCTCTCTCTCTCTCTAAATTCCTAACCCCCAATCTCTCTCTCTCTCTCTCTCTCTCTCTCTCTAAATTCCTAACCCCCCAATCCTCTCTCTCTCTCTCTATGTAAATCCCTACCTCATAATATCTTTCTCTCTAAACTCTTAAACCCAAATATTATCTCTCTCTCTATATATAAATTCCTAAACTCCAATATCTCTCTCTAAACCCCCTAACACACAACCTCTCTCTCTCTCTAAAATCCTAACCCTTGTCTCTCTTTTTCTCTCTCTCTCTCTACCCATAACCCCCATTGTCTATCTCTAAACCCATAACCTCCAATCTCTCTCTCTCTCTCTCTCTCTCCCCTCTCTCCCTCTCTCTCTATGTAAACCACTAAATTCTAATATTTATCTATATAAGCCCCTAACCTCCAATTTCTCTCTCTCCCTCCCTAAACCCCTAACTCCCAATCTCTTTCTCTCTAAATCCCTAACCTCCACTCTCTCTCTCTCTCTCTAAAACCTTAAACACCAATGTATCTCTTTCTATCTCTATCTCTTTCTAAACTACTAATCCCCAACCTCCATGTATCTCTTTAAACCTTCAACCCCCAATCTCTCTCTCTCTCTCAAATCCCCTATCCCTTAATCTCTCTCTTTCTCTCTAAACCCAAATCCACCAATCTCTCTCTAAAAATCTAATCCTCTCTCTCTCTCCATCTAAACCCCTCAACCTCTCTCTCTCTCTCTCAACCTCTAACCCCAATCTCTCTCTCTCTAAACACTTAACCATCTCTCTTTCTCTCTCTAAACCCCTAACACCCAATGTCTCTCTCTCTCTAAATTCTTAAACCCCAACCTGTCTCTTCCTATCTCTCTCTCTAAGCCACTAGCCTCCAATCTCTCTCTCTATCTCTCTCTCTACCTAAATCCTTAATCCCCAATCTCTCTATTTATTTAAAACCCTAATCCCCAATCTCTCTCTCTCTCTCTCTCTCTCTCTCTCCATGACCCTCTCTCTCTCTCTCTAAACCCCTAACCCCAAATATCTATCTATGTCTATAAAACACTAACTCCCAATCTCGCTCTCTCTCTCTCTCTCTCACTCACTCTCTCTCTCTCCTTCCATCTTCTAGAACCCATAATATTCAATATATCCCTCTATCTCTAACCCCCCTCTTTCTATTTCTTTTTTCCTTATTATACCACTAACCCCCAATCTATCCATCTCTCTCTCTATCTGAACCCCTAACCCCTAGTCTATACCTCTCTAAAACCTTAACCCTCAATCTCTCCCTAAACCCCTAACACCCGATCTCTCTCTCTCTCTCCCACTCTCTTTCTCTCTCTACCTCTCTCTCTCAACCTCTAATCCCTAATCTCTCTCTCTACCTAAAACCTTATCCCCAAATATCTCTCTCTCTAAACCTGTAATTCCCAATCTCTATCTCTCTCCCATCAAATCACTAATCTCCAATATCTCTCTCTCTCTCTCAAAAACCCTAAGTTCCAATCTCTCTCTCTATAAACCCTAACTTCCAATCTCTCACTCTCTCTAAAACCTTATCCTCTAATCTCTCTCTCTTTCTAAACCCCTGACCACAATCCCTCTCTTTCTCTCTCTTATCCCCAAACCCACATTCTCTCATTCTAAATGCCTAACGAAAAATCTCTCCTTATATATCTAAACCCATAAACCCCAACCTCTCTCTCTCTCTAAACCAATTACCACCAATCTCTTTATTTCTATCTCTTTCTCTCTCTCTCTCTAAACCTATAACCCCCAATCTCTCTATCTTTCTTTAAACGCCTAACCCCAAGTCTCTCTCTCTATCTAAACCCCCCTCCTCTCTCTCCCTCTGTCTCTTTATCTCTATCTCTCCACAAACCCCCACTTCTCACCTACCTACCCCTAGAGCACTCTCTATACACACCCATTGATCGCTCTATATATTTAAACCCCTATTAATCCACAATCTCTCTCTTTCTAATCCCCTAACCCCCGATCTATTTCTATCTCTAACCCACTAACCTCCAATCTCTGTTTATCTCTCCAACCCCTAACCTTTTATTTCTCTTTCTCTCACACAATCACACACACACACACAATCTAAACCCCTAGCTCCGAATATCTCTCTCTCTCTAAGCCTATAGCACACAAATGATCTCTCTCTCTCACATCTAATATCTATATCTCTCTCCCTCTCTAAACCACTAACACCCAATTTATCTCCCTCTAAATCCCTAACCCTTAAATCCTCACCCGAAATCTCTCTCTCTCTCTAAGCCACTAACCCCCAATATTTATCTCTCTCTCTAGATCTAAACCCCTAAGCCATAACCCCTTACCCCCAATCTATCTCTTTCTCTCTAAACACCTAACCTCCAATATCTCTCACTATCTCTAAACCCCTCTCTCTACCTCTCTATCTAAACCCTAATCCCTAATATCTCTCTCTCTAAATCCCTAACCCCCAATATCTCTCTCTCTCTAAACCATAACCTCCAATCTTTCTCTATCTCTGTCTCCCTCTAAACTGTTGACCCTAAGTCTCTCTCTCTCATCCCTAACCCATAATCTCTCTTTCTAAAACCCTAACCAACAATCTATCCCTATCACTCAAAATCCCTAACCCTCAATCTCTCTCTGTATTTCTAAATCACTAACCATGAATGTCACTATTTCTATCTATTTCTATTTCTCCCTCTAAATGCTAAACCCTAAATATACCCATCTCTCTCTAAACACCTAACCCCTAGTGTCTCTCTCTCTTTTTCTCTAAACCTATAACCTCCAATATATCTCACTCTCTCTAAACTCATCTATCTATTTTTCAATCTAAAGCTCTATCATCCATTTTCTCTCTCTCTCTCTCTCTCTAAACAACTAATACCCAATCTCTCTTTTACTAAACCCCTAACCCCAACATCTCTCTCTCTAAACCCATTACCCCCCAGTCTTTCTCTTTCTCTAAACCTGAAACCACCAATATCTCTCTCATGCTCTGAACACCTAACCCCTAACCTCTTTATCTCTCTCTAAGTCCATAACCCCCAATCTCTCTCTCTCAAACCCATATCCCCTAATCTCTCACTTTCTATCTATATATTTCTCTCTAATCCCCTGACCCGCAATCTCTCTCTCTCTCTATCTCAACCCTATCCTGCAATATCTCTCTCTAAATCCCTAAACCCAAATCTCTCTCTCTCTATGTAAACACCTACCCCCCCAATCTCTCTCTCTCAAAACCCTTAAACCCCAAGATCTCCCACTCTCTCTCTCTCTCTCTCTCTTTCTCAAAACCCTTAAACCCCAAGATCTCCCTCCCTCTCTCTCTCTCAAAACCCTTAAACCCTAAGATCTCCCTCTCTCACTCTCTCTCCCTCTCTCTTTTTCTAAAACCTTAACCTCCAATCTCTCTCTTTCTCTCTAAACCCCTGACCATCAAGCTCTCTCTCTCTCTCTCTCTCCCTCTCTCTCTCTCCTAAAATCCCCACTCTTCATGCACCTACCCCTCCTTCCTCTGTATGTTTCTCTCCACCCCACCACTAACCATCCACACTACCCTATGATCTCTCTCTATCTCTAAACATTTATTAAGCCCCAATATATCTCCCTCTATGCGTGTGTAAACCCCTAAACCTGATCTCTCTCTCTCTCTAAACACCTTACCTCCAACCTCCCTCTCTCTATCACCAAACCTCTCACCTCGAATTTTTTGCTCTCTCTCACTCACTCACTCTCCCTCTCCGTCTCTCTCTCACTCTATGTCTCTTTCTCTAAACCCCTAACCCCTAATCCCCCTCTTTATCTCTCTCCCTCTCTCTAAACCCTTAACAACCAATTGATCTCTCTCTTTAATTCCCAATCCCCAACCTCCCCATCTATCTTTAAACCAACAAACCCACTATCTCTCTCCTTAAACCCCTAACCCAAATATCTCTATCTCTCTCTCTCACTGTCTCTCTCTCTAAACCCCTAACCCCTAACCCTTAACTACTGCTAATCTCTTTATTTCCTCAAACCCCAAATCTCTCCTTATCTAAACCCGTAAACCCTAATCTCTCTCTTTCTTTCTCTCTCTCTCTCTAATAACTTAACCCTTAATCTCTCTTTCTCTCTAACTTTATCTTTCTAAACCCCTAACCCCTAATATATCTCTTTCTATCTAAACCCCTAACCACCAATCTCTCTCTCTCTCTGAAACCATGAAACCCATTCTCTCTCCCTCTCTCTCTGTCTATATAAACCCCTAACCCTCAATCTCATTTTATCTCTCTCTGACCCCCTAACCCCCAATCTCTATTTCTATCCCTCGCTCTCTCTCTAAATCGTTAACATGTAATCTCTCTCTCTCTCTCTCTCTCTCTCTTTCTCTCTCTCTCTCTCCCCCCTAAAAACCCCACTCCTCACCAACCTACCCCTCCCCCCTCTTTATGTTTCTCTCCCCCCCACCACTAACCATCCATACTCCCCTATGATATCTCTCTATCTCTAAACCCTTATTAACCCACAATCTCTTTCGCTCTGTATGTGTAAACCCCTAGTCCTAGATATCTCCTCTCTCTCTAAAAGCCTAACCTCCAATCTCCCTCTCTCTTATCTCTAGACCCTTAAACTCAAATTTCTCTCTCTCTCTCTCTCTCTCACTCACTCGCTCACTCTCTCTCTCCCTCTCTCTCTAAATTGTTAACCCTCAATCCACCTCTTTATCGTGTGCTCTCTCTAAACCCTTAACACCTAATCGATCTCTCTCTTTAACCTCCAAACCCTCTCTCTCTGTCTCTAAATCACCAACCCCTAATCTATGTCCCTCTCTCTCAACCCCTAACCCATTACCTCTAAACCCGCCTCCAATCTCTCTCTCTCTCTCTAAACCCCTTACCCCCAATCTTTGTCTATCTTTCTTTTTCTAAACCACTAACCCAAAATATTTCTCTCTCTCTATTTATCTGTCTTTTTTCTAACTGACTAACCCTATCTCCCAATCTCTCTCTCTAAACTTCTAATGCCCAATATCTCTCTCTCTAAACCCCTAACCTCAAATATATATCCCTCTCTAAACCCCGCCTCTCTATCTATATATCTATCTAAATATTTAACCCACAATTTTCCTCTCTCTATCTATCTATCTAAACCCCTAATCCCAAATCTCTATCTCTCTCGAAACCCCTAACCACCAATAACTCTCAAAACTGCTTAACCCCAATCTCTCTCTCTCTCTAAACCCCTAACCACTAATCTCTCTCTCTCTCACTCTAAACACCAAACCCCTAATATCTCTCTCTCTTTCTCTCTCTCAATCCCTAAACCCCAATCTATTTCTCTCTATCAAGCCCTAACTACCAAGCTCTCTCTCTCTCACTCTAATCCATTAATCCCTAATCTCTCTCTCTCTCTCTCTATCCCCAAACTCTTAGCCCCAAATATCTCTTTCTCTCTAGCTCTATCTAATTAAACCTATAACCCCTTTCTCTCTCAGTCTCTTTGTCTCTCTCTCTCTATTTAAAATCCTAACCCCCAATCTCTTTTTCTCTAAACCCTAACACCCAATATCTCTATCTCTGAATTACTAACCTCAAATATCTCTCTCTAAAAATCTAACCAACAATCTCCCTCTCTCTAAACACGTAACCAACAATATATCCCTCTAAAATCCTAACTTCCAATCTCTCTCTCTCTCTCTAAACCCCTAACCACCAATCTCTCTCTTTCTCTCTCTTTCTCTCTAAACAAGTAAGCCCTAATCTCTCCCTCTCTCTCTAACTCTCTCTCTCTCTCAAGTCATAACCTCCAATTTCTCTCTCTCACTCTAATCCCTTAATCCCTAATCTCTATCTCTATCTCTAAAATTGTAACCCCAAATCTCTTTCTCTCTCCCTCTCTCTCTTTAGCTCTATATATCTAAACCTATAACCCCTTTCTCTATCTCTCTCTATATAAACTACTAAGCCCCAATCTATTTCTCTCTCACCCCTTACACCTAATATCTCTCTCTCTATATCTCTTGCTAAACACCTAACAACTAATCTATCCCTTTGAAACCATGAATTCCAACCTCTCTCTCTAAACCCCTAACCACCAATCTCTATCTCTCTCTCTCTAAAAACCCCTAACACCCAATATATCTATCTCTCTCTAAATCCCCTGCCCCCAATCTCTCTCTCTAAGCCCCTAACCACCAATCTCTCTAAATATCTAAACCACTAACCCCCAATCTCTCTCTAAACGACTAACCACCAATCTCTCTCTCTCAAATCCTAACCCTTAGTCTCTCTATTATTATCTGTATAAACACCTAACTCCCAATCTCTCCCTCTCTTTGTCTAAACCCATAACCCCCAATATCTCTGTCTCTCTCTCCCTCATGACCCCTAACTCCTAATCTCTATCTCTCTCTCTAAATCATTAACATTTAACCTTGCTTTGTTTATCTCTCTCTTTATCTGAACCCCTAAATGCCAATCTCTCTCTCTCTCTCTCTCTCTCTCTCTCTCCCCAAAACCCCACTCCTCACACACCTACCTCTCCCCCCTCTCTATGTCTATCTCCCCCTCACCACTAACCATCCATACTCCCCCCTGTGATCTCTCTCTATCGCTAAACCCCTATTAACCCCGAATTTCTCTCTCTCTCTCTCTCTTTGTAAACCACTAAACCACGATGTCTCTCTCTCTAAACCACCAACCTCTAATCTATATTTCTTTCACTCTATCTATCTAAACCCCCAAACCCTAACCATAAATCTCTCTCTATCTAAATCCCTAACCACCAATCTCTCTCTCTCTCTCTAAATCCATAATCCCTAATCTCCATCCTTCTCTTTATCTATTTATATAAACCCTAACTTCCAATATCTATATATCTAAACCTTTAACCCCCAATGTCTCTCTCCCTAAACTCCTAACCCCCAATCTCTCCTTCTCCCTCTCTCTAAACCCCTAACCCCCAATATCTCTCTCTCTCTCTCAACCCTTAAACCCAACCCTCTCTCTTCATATCTCTCACCCTTTAAGCCCCTACCCTCCAATATCTATCTCACTCTCAATAAACCCCTAATGCCCAATATCCCTATCTCTCTCTCTATATATATATATTTGTCTATCTATCAAAACCCTTAACCCCCAATTTATCTTTTTCTTTACTCTCTCTAAACCGATAACCCCGAGTCTCCCTCTCACTAAATACATAACTTCCATTCTCTCTTTTCTCTCTCTCTAAACCCCTTACCCCCAATCTCTCTCTCTCACTAAATGCCTAATCGACAATCTCTCTCTCTCTCTCTCTCTCTAAACCCCTAACCTCTAATTTCTCTCTCTCTCTAAAACCCTAACCTCCAATATCTCTTTCTCTGTGTCACCCTTTATCTCTCTCTTTCTCACTCTCTAAGCTCCTAACCCCCAATATCGCTCTAAATTGCTAACCCAAAGTCTATGTCTCTCTTTCTCTCTCTAAACCCATAACCCCAATCTCTATCTCTATCTAAACTCCTAATCTCTAGTCTCTCACCCTCTCTTTATATTTTTCCAAACCCCTGACACCTAATCTCTCTCTCTCTCTCTCTCTCTCCCCAAACTCGCACTCTTAACCCACCCTCCTCTCCCCCCTCTCTATGTCTCTCTCCCCTCCACCACTAACCAACCATACTCCTCTCGCGATCTCTCTATATCTCTAAAGCCCTATTAACACCCAATCTCTATATCTCTCTCTCTATACCACTAACTCACCATCTCTCTCTCTAAATCCCTAACATATTATCTCTCTCCCTTTAAACCCCTAACCTCGTATCTCTCTCCCTCTCTCTAAACCACTAACCTCCAATTTCTCTCTCTAAACCCATAACCCCCAATATGCATCTCTCTCTCACTCTCTAAGCCCCTAACATCCAATCAATCTCTCTCTAAACCCCATATCTTTGATATTTCAATTTCTCTCTCTCTCTCTCTCTACCTCTCTCTCTCTAAACCCCAAAGCCATAACCCGCAATCTCTATGTGTTTCTAAACCCCTAATCGCTCTCTCTCTCTCTCTCTCTCTCTCTCTATCTATCTCTCTATAAACCCCTAACTACCAATATCTCTCTTTATCTAAATCTCCTCTCTATTTTTGTTTCTCTCTCTCCCTCTATCTAAAACCCTAACCCTCGATATCTCTCTCTCTAAACCTTTAATCCCTAGTCTTTCTCTCTCTCTAAATTCCTAACCCCTCAATCTCTCTCTAAACCCCTGACCAAAATCCCTCTCTTTCTCTCTCTTATCCTCGAACCTACAATCTCTCTTTCCAAATGCCTAACCAACAATCTGTCCTTATATCTCTAAACCCATAACCCCCAATCTCTCTCTCTCTTTCAACCAATTACCACTAATCTCTCTATTTCTATCTCTTTCTCTCTCTCTTTCTCGAAGCCTATAACCCCCAATCTCTATATCTCTCTTTAAACACCTAACCCCAAATCTCTCTCTCTATCTAAACCCCCGTCCTCTCTCTCCCTCTTGCTCTTTATCTCTATCTCTCCACAAACCCCCACCTCTAACCTACCTACCCCTAGAGCACTCTCTATACTCACCCATTGATCTCTCTATATATTCAAACCCCTATTAATCCTCAATCTATCTCTCTTTAATCCCCTAACTCCTGATCTATTTCTATCTCAGAACCACTAACCCTCCAATCTCTGTTTATCTCTCCAACCCCTAACCTCTGATTTCTCTTTCTCTCACACAATCACACACACTCTCTCTCTCTAAACCCCTAACTCCCAATATCTCTCTCTCTCTGAGATTATAGCACACAAACGATCTCTATCTCTAACATATAATATCTATGTCTCTCTCCCTCTCTAAACCACTAATGCCTAATTTATCTCTCTCTAAATCCCTAACCCTTAAATCCTCACCCCCAATCTCTCTCTCTCTCTCAACCACTAACCCCCAAAATTTATCTCTCTCTAAATCCCTAAACCATAAGCCATTACCCCCAATCTATCTTTTTCTATGTAAACCTCTAACCCCCAATCTTTCTCCCTATCTCGAAACCCCTCTCTTTACCTCTCTATCTATCTAAACCTCTAACCCCCAATCTCTCTTTCTCTCTATCTAAACGCTAATCCCTAATATCTCTCTCTCTAAATCCCTAACCCCCAATATCTCTCTCTCTCTATCTCCATCTCTCTCTAAATTGTTGACCCTTAGCCTCTCTCTCTCTCATCCCCCAACCCATAATCTCTCTTTCTAAAACCCTAACCAACAATCTCTCCCTATCATTCAAAACCCCTAACCCTCAATTTCTCTCTGTATTTCTAAATCACTAACCATGAATGCCACTCTTTCTATCTATTTCTATTTCTCTCTCTAAATGCTTAACCCTAAATATACCCATCTCTCTCTAATCACCTAACCCCCAATGTCTCTCTCTCTCTCTCTCTCTAAAACCATAACCTCCGATATCTTTCACTCTCTCTAAGCTCTTCTATCTATTTATCGATCTAAGCCTCTATCATCCATTTTATCTCTCTCTCTCTCTCTCTCTATCTATCTAAACAACTAATAACCAATCTCTCTTTTACTAAACCCCTAAGCCCAACATCTCTCTCTCTAAACCAATTACCCCCAGTCTCTCTCTTTCCTTAAACTTGTCACCACCAATCTCTCTCTCGTGCTCTAAACACCGAACCCCTAATATTTTTATCTCTCTCTAAGTCCATAACCCCCAATCTCTCTCCCTTTCTCTCTCAAACCCATATCCACCAATCTCTCACTTTCTATGTATATATTTCTCTCTAATCCCCTAAGTTGCAATTTCTCTCTCTCTCTCAACCCTATCCTGCAATATCTCTCTCTAAATCCCTAAACTCAAATCTCTCTCTCTCTCTCTCTCTCTCTCTCTCTCTCTCTCTCTCTCTCTTGCTCTCTCTCTCTATGTAAACCCCTACCCACCAATATCTCTCTCTCTGCCTCTCTATGTAAACAACTACCCCCCAATCTCTCTCTCTCTCTCTCTCAAAACCATTAAACCCCAAGCTCTCTCTCTCTCTCTCTCTTTCTCTATCTATCTATCTCTATCTAAAACCTTAACCTCCAATCTCTCTCTTTCTCTCTAAACCCCTAACCATCAATCTCTCTCTCTCTCTCTCCCCCCTAAAACCCCCACTCTTCACCCACCTACCCCTCCTCCCTCTCTATGTTTCTCTCTACACCACCACTAACTATCCACACTACCCTACAATATCTCTCTATCTCTAATCATTTATTAAACCCCAATATCTCTCCCTCTATGTGTGTGTAAACCCCTAAACCCTGATCTCTCTCTCTCTCTCTCTCTCTCTCTCTCTCTCTCTCTCTCTAAACACCTAACCTCCAACCTCCCTCTGTCTATCAAAAAACCTCTCACCTCGAATTTCTTGCTCTCTCCCACTCACTCACTATCTATCTCTCACTCTTTGTCTCTCTCTCTAAACCACTAACCCATAATCCCCCTATTTATCTCTCTCCATCTCTCTAAACCCTTAACAACCAATTGATCTCTCTCTTTAACTCACAACCCCCAACCTCCCCATCTCTCTTTAAACCAACAACTCCACTATCTCTCTCTCTAAACCACTAAACCCAATATCTCTATCTCTCTCTCTCACTGTCTCTCTCTATAAACCCCTAACCCCTAACCCATAACTACTACCAATCTCTTTATTTCCTCAAACCCCAAAATCTCTCTTTATATAAACCCGTAAACCCTAACATCTCTCTTTCTCTCTCTCTCTCTAATCCCCTAACCCTTAATCTCTCTTTCTCTCTAACTCTATCTTTCTAAAACCCTAACCCCCAATATATCTCTTTCTATGTAAACCACTAACCACCAATATCTCAATCTCTCTAAACCCCTGATACCCATTCTCTCTCTCTCTCTCTATCTATATAAACTCCTAACCCTCAATCTCATTTTATCTCTCTCTGATCCCATAACCCCCAATATTTATCTCTCTCTCTCTCTCTCCATAAAACCCCCCACTCCTCACCCGCCTACCCTTCTCCCCTATGTATGTTTCTCTCCCCCCTACCACTAACCATCCATACTTCCCTATGATATCTCTCTATCTCTAAACCCTTACCCCCAATCTTTGTTTATCTTTCTTTCTCTAACCCACTAACCCAAAATCTCTCTCTCTCTCTCTCTCTCTCTCTCTCTCTCTCTCTCTCTCTTCTATCTTTCTCTAAATGACTAACCCAATCTCCCAATCTCTCTCTCTCTCTAAACCCCTAACCTCAAATATATATCCCTCTCTCTAAACCCCCCCTCTCTACCTATCTATCTATCTAAATATTTAACCCACAATTTTCCTCTCTTTATCTCTCTATCTATCTAAACCCCTAATCTCAAATCTCTATCTCTCTCTAAACCCCTAACCACCAATAACTCTCTCAAAAACATTTAACCCCATCTCTCTCTCTCTCAAAACCCCTAACCACCCATCTATCTATCTCACTCTAAACACCAAACCACTAATCTCTCTCTCTCTATACCTAAACTCTTAACCCCAAATATCACTTTCTCTCTAGCTCTATCTAACTAAACCTATAACCAATTTCTCTCTCTGTCTCTCTCTCTCTCTCTCTTTAAACTCCAAAACCCCAATCACTTTTTCTCTAAATCCTAGCACCCAATATCTCTCTCTCTGAACCACTAACCTCAAATATCTCTCTCTAAAAATCTAACCAACAATATCCCTCTCTCTAAACACATAACCACCCATATAACCCTCTAAAACCCTAACTTCCAATCTCTCTCTCACTAAAACCCTAACCACCAATATCTCTCTCTCTATCTCTAAACCCCTAACCCCCAATCTCTCTGTCTAAACACCTAGCCACCAATCTCTTTGAATCTCTAAACCACTAACCCCCAATCTCTCTCTCTCTAAATGACTAGCCACCAATCTCTCTCTTCATCTCCCTCTCTCTCTAAACTATTAACCCTTAGTCTCTCTATATCTCTCTAAACACCTAACTCTCAATCTCTCACCCTCTCTATCTAAAGCTGTAACTACCAATCTCTTTCTCTCTCACACTCATCACCTAAACCCCAATCTCTCTCTCTCTCTCTCTAAACCACTAACCATTAATCTCTTTCTTTTTTTCTCTCTCTCCCTATCTCTCTATATAAACCCTTAAATGCCAATCTCCATAAATCCCTCTAAACAATGAAACCACGATCTCTCTCTCTCTCTCTCTCTCTCCCCAAAACCCCCCTTCTCACACACCTACCCCTGCCCACTCTCCATTTCTCAGTACGCCTCACCACTAACTATCCATACTCCCCCTCATGATCTCTTTCTATTTATAAATCCCTATTAACCCCGAATATATATATATATATATATATATATATATATATCTCATTCTAAATACGAAACCCTCGATATCTGTCTGTCTAACCCCTAAACTAAAATTTATCTATCTCACTCTATGTATCTAAACCCCCAAAATCAAACCCCTAATCTCTCTCTCTTTAAACCCTTAACCATCAATCTCTCTCTCTAAACCCCTAACCTCCAATATACCTCACTCTCTCTAAAATCCCCTCTCTCTCTATCTATCTAAACCTCTAAACCATAATCTAGCTCTCTATCTCTCTATCTCTCTCTCTTTCTCTCTCAACCCCTAATAGCCAATCTCTCTCTCTCTCTCTCTACCTCTCTCTCTCTAAAACCCAAACCCGTAACCCGCAATCTCTATGTGTTTCTAAACCCCTAATCACTCTCTCTCTCTCTCTCTCTCTATCTCTCTATAAACCCCTAACTACCAATGTCTCTCTTTATCTAAATCCCCTCTCTAGTTTTATTTCTCTCTCTCCCTCTATCTAGAACCCTAACCCACGATATCTCTCTCTCTAAACCTTTAACCCCTAGTCTTTCTCTCTCTCTAAATTCCTAACCCTCAATCTCTCTCTAGACCCCTGACCACAATCCCTCTCTTTCTCTCTCCTATCCTCGAACCCACAATCTCTCCTTATATCTCTAAACCCATAACCCCCAACATCTCCCTCTCTCTCTCTCTCAACCAATTACCACCAATCTCCCTATTTCTATCTCTTTCTCTCTCTCTCTTTCTCTAAACCTATAACCCCAAATCTCTCTATCTCTCTTTAAACACCTAACCCCAAATCTCTCTCTATATCTAAACCCCCATCCTCTCTCTCCCTCTCTCTCTTTATCTCTATCTCTCCACAAACCCCCACCTCTAACCTACCTACCCCTAGAGCACTCTCTATACTCACCCATTGATCTCTCTATATATTCAAACCCCTATTAATCCCCAATCTATCTCTCTCTAATCCCCTAACTACTAATCTATTTCTATCTCTAAACCACTAACCTCCAATCTCTGTTTATCTCTCCAACCCCTAACCTCTGATTTCTCTTTCTCTCACACAAACACACACACTCTCTCTCTCAACCCCAAACTCCCAATATCTCTCTCTAAGCTTATAGCACACAAACAATCTCTCTCTCTAACATATAATATCTATGTCTCTCTCCCTCTCTAAACCACTAACACCCAATTTATCTCTCTCTAAATTCCTAACCCTTAAATCCTCACCCCCAATCTCTCTCTCTCTCTAAACCACTATACCATAAAATTGATCTCTCTCTCTAAATCCCTAAACCATGACCCATTACCCCCAATCTATCTCTTTCTATCTAAACCTCTAAACCGCAATCTCTCTCCCCATCTCTAAACCCCTCTCTTTACCTCTCTATCTATCTAAACCTCTAACCCCCTATCTCTCTCTCTCTCTCTCTATCTATCTATCTAAACCCTAATCCCTAATATCTCTCTCTCTAAATCCCTAACCCCCAATATCTCTCTCTCTATCTCCATCTCTCTCTAAATCATTGACCCTTAGTCTCTCTCTCTCTCATCCCCTAACCCATAATCTCTCTTTCTAAAACCCTAACCAACAATCTCTCCCTATCATTTAAAACCCCTAACCCTCAATTTCTCTCTCTATTTCTAAATCACTAACCATGAATGTCACTCTTTCTATCTATTTCTATTTCTCTCTCTAAACGCTTAACCCTAAATATACCCATCTCTCTCTAAACCCATAACCTCCAATATCTCTCACTCTCTATAAACGCGTCTATCTATTTATCGATCTAAGCCTCTATCATCCATTCTCTCTCTCTCTCTCTCTCTCTCTATCTATCTAAACAACTAATACCCAATCTCTCTTTTACTAAACCCCTAACCACAACATCTCTCTCTCTGAACCCATTACCCCCAGTCTCTCTCTTTCTCTAAACCTGTAACCACCAATCTCTTTCTTATGCTCTAAACACCTAATCCCTAGTATTTTTATCTCTATCTAAGTCCGTAATCCCCAATTTCTCTCCCTTTCTCTCTCAAACCCATATCTCCCAATCTCTCACTTTCTATGTATATATTTCTCTCTAATCCCTTAACTCGCAATTTCTCTCCCTTTCTCAACCCTATCCTATAATATCTCTCTCTAAATCCCTAAACTCAAATCTCTCTCTCTCTCTCTCAAAACCATTAAACCCCAAGCTCTCTCTCTCTTTCTCTATCTAAAATTTTAACCCCCAATCTCTCTCTTTCTCTCTAAACCCCTAACCATCAATCTCTCTCTTTCTCTCTCTCTCTCTCTCTCTCTCTCTCCCCTAAAACCCCCGCTCTTCACCCACCTACCACTCCTCCATCTCTATGTTTCTTTCTACCCCACCACTAACTATCCACACTATCCTACGATCTCTCTCTATCTCTAAACATTTATTAACCCCCAATATCTCTCCCTTTATGTGTGTGTAAACCCCTAAACCCTGATCTCTCTCTCTCTCTCTAAACACCTAATGTCCAACCTCCCTCTCTCTATCACAAAACCTATCACCTCGAATTTGTTTCTCTCTCCCACTCACTCACTGTCTCTCTTTCACTCTCTATCTCTTTCTCTAAACCCCTAACCTATAATCCCCATCTTTATCTCTCTCCCTCTCTCTAAACCCTTAACAGCCAATTGATCTCTCTCCTTAACTCCCAACCCCCAACCTCCCCATCTCTCCTTAAACCAACAACCCCACTATCTCTCTCTCTAAAGCCCTAACCCCTAACCCATAACTACTGCCAATATCTTTATTTCCTCAAACCCCAAATCTCTCTTTATCTAAACTACTAAACCCTAACCTCTCTCTTTCTCTCTCTCTCTCTAATCCCCTAACCCTTAATCTCTCTTCATCTCTAACTCTGTCTTTTTAAAACCCTAACCCCCAATATATCTCTTTCTATCTAAACCTCTAACCACCAATATCTCAATCTCTCTAAACCACTAATACCCATTCTCTCTCTCTCTCTCTCTCTCTCTATCTATCTATATAAACCCCTAACCCACAATCTCATTTTATCTCTCTCTGATCCCCTAATCCCCAATATTTATTTCTCTCTCTCTCTCTCTCTCTCTCTCTCCTCCCCCCCTAAAACCCCGACTCCTCAGCCGCCTACCCCTCCCCCCTTTGTATGTTTCTCTCTCCCCACCACTAACCATCCATACTCCCCTATGATATCTATCTATCTCTACACCCTTATTAACCCACAATATCTTTCGCTCTGTATGTGTAAATCCCTAACCCTCGATATCTCCTCTCTCTCTAAAAACCTAACCTCTAATCTCCCTCTCTCTATCTCTAGACCCTTAAATGCAAATTTCTCTCTCTCTCTCACTCACTCACTCGCTCTCTCTCTCTCTCCTTCTCTCTCTAAATCGTTAACCCCCAATCCACCTATTTATCTCGTGCTCTCTCTAAACCCTTAACACCTAATCAATCTCTCTCTTTAACCTCCAATCCCTCTCTCTCTCTCTAAACCACTAACCCCTAATCTATGTCCCTCTCTCTCAACCCCTAACCCATTACCTCTAAACCCTAACCTCCAACCTCTCTCTCTCTCTATTTATCTATCTTTCTCTAAATGACTAACCCAATCTCCCAATCTCTCTCTCTCTCTAAACCCCTAAACTCAAATATATATCCCTCTCCCTAAACCCCCCTTCTCTACATATCTATCTATCTAAATCTTCAACCCACAATTTTCCTCTCTTTATATCTCTATCTATCTAAACCCCTAATCCCAAATCTCTATCTCTCTCTAAACCCCTAACCACCAATAACTCTCTCAAAACCGCTTAACCCCATCTCTCTCTCTCTCAAAACCCCTAACCACCAATCTCTCTCTCTCACTCTAAACACCAAACCGCTAATCTCTCTCTCTCTCTCTCTCTCTCTCTCTAATCCATTAATCCCTAATCTCTCTCTTTCTCTCTCTATCCCTAAACTCTTAACCCCAAATATCATGTTCTCTCTAGCTCTATCTAACTAAACCTATAACTCATTTCTGTCTCTATCTTTGTCTCTCTCTCTCTATTTAAACTCCTAACCCCCAATCACTTTTTCTCTAAACCATAACACCCAATATCTCTCTCTCTAAACCACTAACCTCAAATATCTCTCTCTAAAAATCGAACCAACAATCTCCCTCTCTCTAAACATGTAACCACCAATATAACCCTCGAAAACCCTAACTTCCAATCTCTCACTCACTAAAACCCTAACCACCAATATCTCTCTCTCTCTATCTCTAAACCCCTAACCCCCAATCTCTCTTTCTCTTTGTAAACCCCCATTCTCTCTCTCTAAAAACCTAACCACCAATCTCTTTGAATCTCTAAACCACTAACCCCCAATTTCTCTCTCTCTAAATGACTAGCCACAAATCTCTCTCTTCATCTCCCTCTCTCTCTAAACTCTTAACCCTTAATCTCTCTATCTCTCTCTAAACACCTAACTCTCAATCTCTCCCTCTCTCTATCTAAAGCCCTAACTCCCAATCTCTTTCTCTCTCCCACTCATCCCCTAAACGCCAATCTCTCTCTCTCTCTCTCTAAACCACTAACCATTAATCTCTTTCTTTTTTTTCTCTCTTTCCCTATCTCTCTATCTAAACCCCTAAATGCCAATCTCTATAAATCTCTCTAAACAATTAAACCATGATCTCTATCTCTCTCTCTCTCTCTCTCTCTCTCTCTCTCTCTCTCTCTCTCTCCACAACCCCCCTTCTCACACACCTACCCCTCCTCCCTCTCTACTTCTCACTACGCCTCACCACTAACCATCCATACTCCCCCTCATGATCTCTTTCTATCTATAAATCCCTATTAACGTCGAATATATATATATATATATATATATCTTTCTAAATACCAAACCCTCGATCTCTGTCTCTCTAACCCCTAAACTAAAATTTATCTCTCTCACTCTATGTATCTAAATCCCTAATCTCTCGCTCTCTAAACCTTAACCACCAATATCTCTCTCTCTAAGCCCCTAACTTCCAATATACCTCACTGTCTCTAAAATCTCCTCTCTCTCTATCTATCTAAACCTCTAAACCACAATCTAGCTCTCTCTCTCTCTCTATCTAAATCACTAATCCCCAATCTCTCTCTCTAAACCACTAACCCCCAATAACACTCTCTCGAAGCTGCTTAAACCCAATCTCTCTCTCTCTCTCTCTTTAAACCCCTAACCACCAATCTCTCTCTCTCTCTCTCTCCCTCTCTAAACAAGTAACCCCTAATCTCTCTCTCTCTCTCTAACTCTCTCTCCCTCTCAAGTCATAACCTCCAATTTCTATCTCTCACTCTAATCCCTTAATCCCTAATCTCTATCTCTATCTCTAAACTCGTAACCCCAAATATCTTTCTCTCTCCATCTCTCTCTAGATTTATCTATTTAAACCTATAACCCCTTTCTCTCTCTCTTTATCTAAAATACTAAGCTCCAATCTCTTTCTCTCTCACCCCTTACAGCTAATATATCTCTCTCTCTCTAAACACCTAAGAACAATCTCTCTCTAAACACCTAACCACCAATCTATCCCACTAAAACTATGACTTCCAATCTCTCTCTCTAAACCCCTAACCACCAATATCTATCTCTCTCTCTCTCTAAACCCCTAACCCCCAACATATCTATCTTTCTCTCAACCCCCTACCCCCAATTTCTCTCTAAACCCCTAACCGCCAATGTCTCTGAATCTCTAAACCACTAACCCTCAATCTCTCTCTAAACGACTAACCACTAATCTCTCTCTTCGTATATATATATCTCTCTCAAATCCTAACCCTTAGTCTCTCTATTATTATCCCTATAAACACCTAACTCCCAATCTCTCCCTCTCTTTGTCTAAAACCATAACCCCAATATCTCTCTCTCTCTCTGTCATGACCCCTAATTCCCAATCTCTATCTCTCTCTCTAAATCATTGACATCTAACCTTGCTCTGTTTATCTCTCTCTTTGGCTAAACCCTTAAATGCCAATCTCTATCTCTCTCTCTCTCTCTCTCTCTCTCTCTCTCTCTCTCCAAAACCCAGCTCCTCATGCACCTGCCTCTCCCCCCTATCCATGTCTAAATCCCCATCACCACTAACCATCCATACTCCTCCCTGTGATCTCTCTCTATCTCTAAAACCTATTAACCCCGAATCTCTCTCTCTCTCTTTGTAAACGCCGATCTCTCTCTCTCTCTAAACCACTAACCTCTAATCTATCTCTCTTTCACTCTATCTATCTAAACCCCCAAATCCTAAACCTCAATATCTCTCTCTCTCTCTCTATCTAAACCCCTAACCACCAATATCTCTCTCTCTCTCTCTAAATCCATAATCCCTAGTCTCTCTCCTTCTCTTTATCTATTTATATAAACCATAATTTCCAATATCTAGATATCTAAACCTTTAACCCCCAATGTCTCTCTCCCTAAACCCCTAACCCCCAATCTCTCCTTCTCTCTCTCTCTAAACCCCTAACCCCCAATATCTCTCTCTCTCTAAACACTTAAACCTAGCCCTCTCTCTTCATATCTCTCACTTCTTAAGCCCCTAACCTCCAATATCTATCTCGCTCTCAATAAGACCCTAATTGCCAATCTCTCTCTCTCTCTCTCTCTCTCTATCTATCTGTCTATCTATCTAAACCCTTAACCCCCAATCTATTTTTTTTTTTACTCTCTCTAAATCCATAACCTCGAGTCTCCCTCTCACTAAATACATAACCGTCAATCTCTCTTTTCTCTCTCTCTAAACCCTTTACCCCCAATTTCTCTCTCTCACTAAACCCCTAACTGACAATCTTTCTCTCTCTCTCTAAACTCCTAACCTCTAATTTATCTCTCTCTCTCTAAAACCCTAACCTCCAATATCTCTTTCTCTGTGTCACCCTTTCTCTCTCTCTTTTTCACTCTCTAAACCCCTAACCACCAATATTGCTCTAACTTCCTAACCCAAAGTCTTTGTCTCTCTTTCTCTCTCTAAACCCATAACCCCCAATCTCTATCTCTATCTAAACTCCTAATTTCTAGTCTCTCACCCTCTCTTTATATTTTGCATACCCCTAATACCTGATCTCTCTCTCTCTCTCTCTCTCTCTCCCCCCAAACTCCCACTCTTAGCCCACCCTCCTCTCCCCCCTCTCTATGTCTCTCTCCCCCCCACCACTAACCACCCATACTCCTCTCGCAATCTCTCTCTATCTCTAAAACTCTATTAACACCCAATATCTGTATCTCTCTCTCGGTACCACTAACCCACAATCTCTCTCTCTAAACCCCTGACCTATTATCTCTCTCTCTCTCTAAACCCCTAACCTCGTATCTCTCTCTCTCTCTCTAAACCACTAACCTCCAATCTCCTTCTCTAAACCCATAACCCCCAATCTGCATCTCTCTCTTTCTCTAAACCCCTAACACCCAATCAATCTCTCTCTAACCTTCAATATCTATCTCTTTCTAAACCCCAAACCTTTGATCTTTCAATTTGTCTCTCTCTCTCTCTCAACCCCTAATAGCCAATCTCTCTCTTTCTCTCTCTCTACGTCTCTCTCTCTAAACCCCAAACACGTAACCTGCAATCTCTATGTGTTTCTAAACCCCTAACCCCTAATCTCTCTCTCTCTCTCTCTCTCTCTCTAAACCCCTAACCACCAATATCTCTCTTTATCTAAATCCCCTCTCTCTTTTTATTTCTGTCTCTCCCTCTATCTAAAACCCTAACCCTCGATCTCTCTCTCTCTCTAAACCTTTAACCCCTAGTATTTCTCCCTCTCTAAATTTCTAACCCCTCAATCTCTCTCTAAACCCATAACCCAAAATCTCTTTCACTATCTCCCTCTCTCTCTACCCGTAACCCCCAATCTCTCTCTATTTCTAATCCATAATCTCTCTCTCTAAACCCCTAATTCCAAATCTCTCTCTCTCTCTCTCTCTCTCTCTATATATATATATATATATAAACCCCTAATCTCCAACCTTTATATCTATCTATATATCTATATTCCTAACCACCAATCTCTCTCTATCTAAGACCCTACCCCCCAATTGCTTTGTCTCTTTCCAAATATCTAAACTTAAATCTCTCTTTCTCCCTCTCTCTCTCTAAACCCCTAACCACTAACTTGTTTCTCTAAAACCCTAACTTCCGATCTCTCTTTCTAAATACCTAGCATCCAATTTCTCTTGCTCTCTCTAAACCCCTAACCCCCTATCTCTCTTTCTCTCTTTAAACCCCTAACCCCCAACCTCTTCATCTAAACCCCCTAACCACATATCTCTTTATTTCTCTAAACCTCTAACCCCCAATCTCTCTCTCTCTCTCTATCTTTCTCTCTAAACCACTGACCACCAATATCTTTATTTCTATCACTCTCTCTCTCTTTCAAAATCCCTAACCCCCAATCTTTGTATCTCTCTCTCAACACCTAACCCCCAATCTCTCTCTCTCTCTTTGAATCCCTAACCCCCAATATCTCTCTCTTCTTGTAAAAAACTAACCACAAATCTCTCTTTCTCTCTCTCTCTCTAAACCCCTAACTCCCAATCTCTCTATATCTCTCTAAACATCTAACCCCTATTCTCTCTCTTTCCATTCCTCTCTCTCTCTCTCTCTAACCCCTGCCTCTCTTTCTCCCCCCAAACTATCACTCCTTACCCACCTACCCCTCCCCCCTCTCCATGTCTCCCTCCCCCCAACCACTAACCATCCATACTCCCCCGTGATCTCTCGCCATCTCTAAACCCCTATTAACCCTCAATTTCTCTCTCTCTCTCTCTCTCTCTCTCTCTCTCTCTCTCTCTCTCTTTGTCCCTCTAAACCGCTACCCCAATCTCTCTCTCTCTTTCTCTCTCTCTCTCTCTCTCTGTGTAAACCCCTAACCTCCAATCTCTCTTTCTCTATAAACCACTTCCCTCCAATATTTCACTATCTCTCATTCAATCTCTCCCCCCCCTCTCAATATAAACCCCTAACCCACAATCTCTGTTTCTGTCTCTCTCTCTCTCTCAACCATAACACCCAATCGATCTCTCTCTTTAACCTCCAATCTCCCTCTCTCTCTCTAAACCTTAACACCCAATCGATCTCTCTCTTTAACCTCCAATCTCCCTCCCTCTCTCTCTAGACCTCATACCCCCAATATTTATCCTTTGCTCTCTCTCTAAAAAACTAATCCCTAATCTCTCTCTCTCTCTCAAAACCCCTAAAACCTAACCCGTAACCCCTAATATCTCTCTCTCACTAAACCCCTTACCCTCAATATTTGTCTCTCTTTGTCTCTACAAACAACTAACCATGAGCATTTTTCTCTCTCTATCTCTCTCTTTAAACCCTTAACCCCTATCCCCCAATCTCCTTCTCTCTACCTCTCTCTCTAAGCCCCTAACCCGCTATCTCTCTCTTTCTAAACACCTAATCATCAATATCTCTCTTTATCTAAACACCCCCTCTCTTTCTCTTTCTCTCTCTCCCTCTATCTAAACCTTTAACCCCCAAACTATCTCTCTCTCTCTCTCTCTCTAAAACTTTAACCCTTAGCCTCTCTCTCTCTCTCTTTTAACACTTAACCCCTCAATCTCTCTATAAACCCATAACCCCCAATATATTTCTCTCTCTCTCTACCCCTAACCCCTAATTTCTCATGCTAAACCCCTAAGTCCAAATGTTTGTTTCTCTCTCTCTCTCTCTATCTATATAATTTCCTAACCCCCAACCTCTTTATATCTATCTTCTTAGATTCCTAACCACCAATCTCACTTTATCTAAGGCCCTAACCCCCAATATCTCTGTCTCCAAACCTCTAGCCGCAAATATCTCTCTCTCTCTAAACACCTAACTGAAATTTGTTACTCTAAAACCCTAACTTCTAATCTCTCTCTCTAAATACCTAACCTCCAATATCTCTCTTTATTTCTAAACCCCTAGCCCCATATCTCTCTCTGTCTCTTTAATCCCATAACCCACAACCTCTCTCTCTAAACCCCTAACCACATATCTATCTATTTCTTTAAAGCACTAACCCCCAATCTCTCTCTCTCTCTCTAAATCCTTAACAACCAATCTCTTTGTCTCTCACTAAACACCTAACTTGTAACCCCCAATATCTCTCTCTTTGTCTAAACAACTAACCACAGCTCTCTCTCTCTCTCTCTCTCTCTAAACCCCTAACTCCCAATCTCTCTATATCTCTGTAAACACCTAATCCCTTTTCTCTATGTTTCCATCTCTCTCTCTCTCTCTCCACCCCGCCTCTCTCTCCATGCAAACTCCCAGTCCTTACCCACCTACCCCTCCCCCCTCTCTATGTCTCTCTCCCTCAAACCACTAACCATTGTACTACCCTGTGATTTATCTATATCTCTAAACCCCTATTAACCCCCAATATCTCTCTCTCTCTATATATATATAAATCCCTAGCCTCCAATTTCTCTTTCTCTATAAACCCCTAAACTCCAATCTCTCACTATCTCTCATTCACTCTCTCTCCCCCCTCTCTCTCTAGACCCCTAACCCACAATATCTATCATTCTTTCTCTCTCTCTCTAAACCCTAACACCCAATCGATCTCTCTCTTTAACATCCAATCTCCTTCCCTCTCTCTCTAAACCCCTTACCCCAAATATTTCTCTCTCTTTCTATCTAAACAACTAATCCCTAATATCTCTCTGTCTCTCTCTAAAACCCTAAAACCTAAACCATAACCCCCAATATCTCTCTCACTAAACCCCTTACCCTCAATCTTTGTCTCTCTATAGACCATTAACCCCCAATATTTTTCTCTCTTTATCACTCACTATAAACCCCTAACCCCTATCCCACAATATCTCTCTCATTCCTTCTCCAAACCACTAACGACCAATATCTCTCCCTCTCTCTAAACCCCCCTCCCTCTATCTATCTAAACCTATGACCCCAATCTTTCTCTCTCTCTCTCTCTCTCTAATCCCTAATCTCTCTCTTCCTATATATTTATCTATCTCTTTCTCTCTCTCTCTATGATCTATCTATACAGCTATCTATATATCTATCTATTTATCTGAACCACAAACCCCCAATCTCTCTCTCTCTCTAAACACCTAATTCCCAATCTCTCTTTCTTTATCTATCAAAATGCCTAATCCCTATTCTCTCTCTCTCCAAAACCCTAACCCCCAATCTCTCTCTCTCTCTCTCTCTTTCTAAATTTGTAATCTGCAATAATTCTCTCCCTCTAAAGCCCTAATCCCCAATCTCTCTCTCTCTATATATATCTAAATGCCTAACCCATAGTCTCTCTCTCTCTCTTTCCAAAAACCTAACCCCCTATTTCTCTCTAAACCTCTAACACCCTATCTCACTCACACATTCTCTCTCTCTCTCTCCCTGTCTCTCTTTCTACCTTTGTCTCTCTCTCAACCTCTAATCCCCATGCTCTCTCTCTCTCTCTACCTAAACCCCTAGCCCCAAATCTATCTATCTCTTTCAACTTTTAATGCTCAATCTCTATCTCCCACATCAAACCACTAACCTCCATTCTCTCTCTATATATGTTGAAAAAATAACCGTGAATCTCTCTCTCTCTCTCTCTAAAACCCTAACTTCTAATATATCTCTCTCTCTAAACCCCTATCTTCCAATCTCCATGTCTCTCTCTAATCCCCCAACCACCAATCTCTCTCTCTCTCTCTCTTTGTTATCTCCTAACCAAAAATCTCTATATCTAAATCCCTAACCACCAATCTCTCCCTCTCTCTCTAACCCCTAATCCCCAATCTCTTTAGCCACTAATCGCCAATCTCACTCTCTCTCTCTAAACCACTAACCAGTCTCTCTCTCTCTTTAAAGCACTACCACCCAACCTCTCTATCTCTTTATAAACATATAACCCCAAATATCTCTATCTCTCTCTAAACATATAACACAAAATCGCTCTCTCTCTCTCTCTATAAGTCCCTAAGCCCCTCTCTCTCCCCAAATCCCCAATGCTCACCCACCTTCCCCTAAACCACTCTCTATACCCAATTACCACCAATATCTCTGTTTCTATCTCTTTCTCTATCTCTCTAAACTAATAACCCCCAATCTCTCTCTCTCTCTCTAAACACCTAACCCCAAATATCTCTCTCTCTCACTCTAAACCCCCCCTTCTCTCTCTCTCTCTCTCTCTCCAAACCACCACCCCTCACCCACCTACCCTTAAACCACTCTCTATACTCCACCAAAAATATTTCTATCTTTAAACCCTTATCAATCCCCAATCTCTCTATATCTAATCCCATAACCCCCAATCTCTCCCTCTCTCTAAACAACTAACCTCCAATCTTTGTTTGTCT
The DNA here is from genome assembly GCA_027924585.1 of Larix kaempferi. Lineage (NCBI taxonomy): Eukaryota > Viridiplantae > Streptophyta > Pinopsida > Pinales > Pinaceae > Larix > Larix kaempferi. Next base: position 6,081,121 of record BSBM01000960.1, on the reverse strand, counting down.
CTCTCCACTAACCTATGATTTATCTTTCTCTCACACACTCACTGCCCCTCTCTCTCTTTGAACCCCTAAATCCAAATCTCTCTCTCTCTCTCTCTTCCTAAACCCTTAACACAAAATCGATCTCTCTCTCTCTGTCTCTCTAACCTCCAATCTCTCTGTCTCCCTCCCTCTTTAAAACCTTACCCTAAATTTCACTCTCTCTCTCTTTCACTAAACCACTAACCCCCAATTTCTCTCTCTCTAAAACCATAACCCTTATATTGTCACCCCCAATCTCTCTCTCTCTCTCTCTCTAAAAAACCAACTCCCAATATCTCTTTCTCTCTAAGCCCCTAAACCATAACCCCTTATGCCAATCAATCTCTCTCTTTCTCTAAAACCCTAACCTCCAATATCTCTCCCTCTCTCTAAACCCAATCTCTATTTCTCTATCTATCTAAACCTCTAACTGCCAATCTCTCTCCCTCTCTAAATCATTAATCCACAATCTCTCTCTCTCTCCATAAATACCTAACACCCACTATATCCCTCTCTCTAAACCCCAAACCCCTAATATCTCTCTTTGTCTCTCTCTAAACCTATAAACCCCAATCTCTCCCTCTCATACCCTAACCCACAATCTCGCTTTCTCAACCACTAACCACCAATCTCGCCCTATATCTCTAAACATGTAACCCCCAATGTCTCTTGCTCTCTCTCTCTCTAAACCACTAACCACCAATCTCTTTCTTTCTATCTATTTCTCTCTCTCTCTTTGAACCCCTAACCCCAAATATCACTATCTTTTTCGAAGAACCTAACCCCACATATCTCTCTCTCTTTAAACCCTTAACCCCCAATATTTCTCTCTCTCTCAAAACCCCTAACCACCAATCTATCTCTCTCTAGAATCCTAACCTCCAATCTCTCTCTCTCTAAACTGCTAATATCCAATCTCCCTCTGTCTCTCTAAATCGTTAACCCCCAATTTCTCTCTCTCTCTCTCTCTCTTATCCCCTAAACAACAATATCTCTTTTGAAACACATAACCACCAATCTCTTCCTCTCTCTCTAAACCCCTAACCCCAATCTCTCTCTATCTCTAAACAACTAACCACTATCTCTATTTCTCTCTCTCTCTCTGAAACAATAACCCCCAATCTCCATATCTCTCTTTAAACACATAACCCCAAATCTCTCTCTCTCTCTCTAAGCCTCTAACCCCCAATATATCTTTTTTATTTCTCTAAACCACTAATCCCCCCTCCTCTCTCTCTCTAAACCCCTAGATCATCACCCCAAATCTCTCTCTCTCTCTCTCTCTCTCTCTATGTAAACCCCTAACCTCCAATATCTCTTCGTCTCTTTAAACCTATCTATTTATGTATCTATACTTCTAACCCCCATTATCTCCAACTCTGTTTCTCTCTCTATCCATCTATCTAAACCCTTAACCCCAACATCTCTCTCTAAACCCTTAAACATAAATATCTCTCTCTATCTATATATCTAAACCCCTAACCTCCAGTCTATCTCTCTCTCTAAACTCCTAACATACAATCTCTCTCCCTAAAACCCTAACCAAAATCTCTCTCTCTTTCTCTCTCTAATTTAATAACCCCCATTATCTATCTCTAAACCCATTAGCCCCAATCTCTTTGTCTCTCTTGTTAGCATATTCCTATACTGCATCCTAGTCCTAGCAACATTTTCATTATTTACATTTTCAGTCATGCATTCACTTTTAGGGTTTGCATGCATTTCCATGCATTCCAGTCATCAGTCCAGCACCTAGCCTTCAATTAGCCAGCCCCCAGGAACTTCTCTCATATCAGTTTTAGCCCTCCTAGTGCTTAGTGCACCCCTTCCTGCAATTGCATGCATCTCATGCACCCTCTCTCACCTACCACTCAGTTGCACTTCAGTTAATTGAGTTATCATCAGTTCTTTCCTTGATTTAAGGCTAGGCTAACTCTCAACTGACTGTATCACTCCGATGGATCTCCAGTGAGACTAGACTACACATTCTGACTCCAGTTAGCTCCTCATGCGCCCTCGACCGAGCCTCGTTCATTTATTTACACTCAGTTACACCTACCACACTCAGTTAGACTCAGTTTGACTGATGGTTGATAGTTACTTGAGCATTGATGACTCCACTGATGATGAGATAGACTACTAATTGTGCTCTGATGACAGTCCAATGATCCTTTGATCACTCCATGAAGGCTAATTCAAAATTCCACCTTAGGCATTCAAATCCTCATGCATTGTACTATTTATTTGTCCATATTGTGATTAATTAATTAGTGTGTGTGAAGTATTTTTGCTTCTATCTGAGTTCTACTGTATTATTATTCCGTTGCTCATTATACTGCATTGACCACTCTTCTTCTATTTTTTTGCTTAATCAATTACTTTCTTGTGAGGTATACATCATCTCTTAGATCTACTATGAGGATTTTCACATGGTATCAAAGCATGTTGAGAGTATTGTTTATCTCCATTACTGAGAGTTTTTTGCAGGTTATTACCAAGATTTTGAGTGCCGTAGTTTCTACATTTTTGCAACAATAGCAGTTGCAGATATTCTCTATTGTTTTTGCAGGTCTTCTACAGCTTCAATGTTTTCATCAGGAATTACTCCTCTTTATCCATTCAACTATGATGAATGGAAACCACCAATGATAGTACATTTGAAGAGACATGGTCTATTTGATTATTGTTTTGAAAGAGAGTTCGAATCCTCTGAAGAAGAGTATGACTGGTTAAATGAAGGAGAAATAGCTTGTGCAGCCATGATGTATGCTATGTCTCGATGCATGTTATATCACCTCCCTGATTTTTCATCTCCAAAAGATCTATGGGCCTACCTGGATGAAAGATTTGGTAGACAGAATGAAGGGATTGGTCCAAACCCCTTCTAGAGCAAGCAAAATGATGCATTCGCCCTCCTTCATGATCTCATTGATCATGAACCAGTATCAAACACATCTCATATTGAAGTTGTCCCCAAAGAAGAAGAACTTGCAGATTCTACACTCATGCTCCAAATTTCTTCTCTTTCTATGCCAGCTCACACTCTAGATATTGCAAAAGGTCCTAAATCCTCTCTTGCACCAGAGTCTGTTGGTATGCATCATGGTCTATTGAATGTTTCGGAGGTCAAATAAGCTATTGGAGGTAATGCATTCGCTCTCCTCAAGCAATCACCTCTTACTTACTACTATGTGATCATTATTCCATGCTTTTAGAAGGTTATTGAAGAATATGGCCATTTCCATTCACTTGGGATAATTTCTCCTGAACATCATGGTTTTGATCTCACCCATGTTAGTTCAGAGGAGATCTCAAGAAACCATGGCCATTCGCTTGGGATAATTTCTCATGCATTTTCTGGATTTGATCTCACCTCTTATGGTTCAAAGGAGATCAAGAAACCATGATTCAAGTCTTGGATCTAATTTGGATTCTAAGTAATTAATACTTGGGATAATTTCTCATGCATATGATGGTTTTGATCTCACCCCTGCTGGTTCAAAGGAGATATCAGAAAACCATTTATCAAGTCTTGCAGCTGATTTGGATTCCAAGCAATCATTATTATTTGATGGTTCTTTTTGGCATAATCTCACCCATGATGGTTCGAAGGAGAAGACAAAAGACTATCTGCACATTCATGTTTTTGATCCTACCTCAACTGATTCGAATCACATGTTCAAGGATCATCCTCATACTTTTGGATTCGTTCTCATCACATTCGATCTGAAGAGCAAGTAAAAACACATGCTTTCTGAGCATGATCCACTTCTTCCCAAGAAGAAGATACCTCCAGACATATGACCAAGCATCACACCTGCTTGAGTTTGTAGCATTTATTTTTGTGTGTGCCTTACAGTCAATTTTGAGGGGGGGTATTTTTCCCATGAGGTTTTCCCCATTTCCTCGGTTTATTGACTGTTATTATTCATTGTATTGGGTGACCTTTGGTCTTAGTTACCAAGTCCTAGGATGGATTAAGGGGGGGTGTTAGGATATTCCTATACTCCATCCTAGTCCTAGCAACATTTTCATTATTTGCATTTTCAGTCATGCATGCACTTTTAGGGTTTGCATGCATCCCAGACATCATTCCAGCACCTAGCCCTTAGTTAGCCAGCCCCTAGGAGCTTCTCTCGGATCAGTTTTAGCCCTCCTAGTGCTTAGTGCACCCCTTCATGCAATTGCTTGCATCTCATGTGCCCTCTCTCACCTACCACTCAGTTGCACTTCAGTTAATTGAGTTATCATCAGTTCTTTCCTTGATTTAAGGCTAGACTGACTCTCAACTGACTGTATCACTCCGATGGATCTCAAGTGAGACTAGACTGCCCATTCTGATTCCAGTTAGCTCCTCATGCACTCTCCACTGAGCCTCCTTCATTCAGTTACACTTAGTTACACCCACCACACTCAGTTAGACTCAGTTTGACTGATGGTTGACAGTTACTTGAGCATTGATGACTCCACTGATGATGAGATAGACTACTGGTTGTGCTCCAATGACACTCCAGTGATCCTTTGATAACTCCATGAAGGCTAATTCGAATTTCCACCCTAGGCATTCAAATCCTCATGCATCGTACTATTTATTTGTCCATATTGTGATTAATTAATTAGTGCGTGTGAAGTATTTTTGCTTCTATCCGAGTTCTACTGTATTATTATTATGTTGCTCATTATACTACATTGACCACTCTTCTTCTATTTTCTTTCCTAATCAATTACTTTCTTGTGAGGTATACATCATCTCTTAGATCTACAGTGAGGATTTTCACATCTCTGTCTCTCTCTAAACCCCCAAATTCCAATCTCTCAATCTTTCTCTAAACCCCTAACCTCCACTCTCTCACTATATCCCTCTCTCTAAAACCTTAACCACCAATGTCTCTATTTCTATCTCTATCTCTTTCTAAAACTCCAACCTCCCTATCTCTATTTAAAACCCCCAACGCCTAATCTTTCTCCCTCACTAAACACCAAACCCTCTCTCTCTCTCTCTCTCTCTCTCTAAACAACTATTCCCCAATATATATCTCTAAACCCCTAACCCGTTATGACCAATCTCTCTCTTTCCTTAAACCCCCAATCTCTCTCTCTAAACCCCTAGCACCCAATCTCTCTCTCTCTCTCTCTCTAAAACCCTAACCCTTAATATCTCTCTCCCTCTCTCTCTCTCACTCTATCTATCAAAACCCTAACCCATGATGCATAATCTCTCTCTTTCTCTGTAAACCCCTAACCACCAATCTCCCTCTCTCTCTAACTATCTATATCAACCCCTAACCCCCAATCTCTCTTTCTCTCTGAACCCCTAACCACCAATCTCTATTTCTCTCTCTCTCGCTTTCTCTCTGAATCTCTAATCCCCAATCTCTCTCTCTCTCTCTCTCTCCCCTAAAACCCACACTCCTAACCCACCTACCACTCCCCCCTCTCTATGCTTCTCTCACCCCTACCATTAACCATCCATACTCCCCCATGATCTCTATATAGTTCTAAATCCATATTAACCCCCAATCTCTCTCCCTCTGTGTGTGCAAACCCTTACCGTGAATATGTCTCTCTATCTAGATACCCAACCTCCAATATCCTACTCTCTATCTCTAAATACCTAACCTTGAATTTCTTACTCTCTCTAACTCACTCTCTCTCCCTCTCTCACTCTCTCTCTCTCTAAACACCTAGCTCCTAATCCCCCTATTTATCTCTCTCTATATAAACCCCTAACACCCAATCGATGTCTCTCTTTAACATCCAATCTCCCTGGTGAGCTCCTAATATGGATGCTTAATGGGGCAGCTATACCAAGAGCCTACTTTAAATGTCAACCCAGGGAACGTACAAACTTGAGAGATGCATGCACTATCTGTGCTCTTATAGGATAATCTCTTGTCATAGTTAAATGGCAGTATCAATGTTCTAAAGATTGTCTACTAAATGTGAAAACTGATTATGCTATGGAATTAAATACTGGAAAGCAATAAATATAATTAAAAGAATTAAAGTGTTGAAAGCTATAAATATTGTTCTGAGAAATAAAGCAGGGAATCTATTCTAAATGATTAAAATGCTGAACTAATGATGCTAATCTGTTCTAAGAAATGAAGATACAAAACATTAAATCTATTTGAAATAATTAAATTGTTGAAATAACTAAATGCTAAGAATGAAAATACCATAACAGAGCTATTCTACTATTGGGGAAATGAAGTCTGTAACTACTATTTGCGCACAAAATTGGAGTCTTGATCTAACTTATTTTACCAATCTAGAATTGAAATACGATCATTCTATGCTTACCCATCTATTACTAAGAAGTTAAAAGAAACTAATCACAATGAGAAACTGCAGTGAGGTCCAGATCTAAACCATGACATTGAAAGCAAAGCTATTACACATGTAATCGTTGATAAAAATATGCGTTGCAAGAAAGAACCTATAGGACTGCTGAAATCGTTTTACTATACTACGGAATGCATTCTAAACTAGTACAGAAAACAATGAATCATTCAAATGCTCCCATATATCATAGAACTGTTCATCAATGTAAAACACATACTTGGAAAAATACCTGCAAATAGGAATCTCCTGACCTAGGTGTTGGAGGGGCCCTCCCCAACCCGTACATCAGGAGAGAATAAAAAATCAGAAACGCTCGCTGGAATTAATAATCAATCTTTCATTAATATATAAAATCCATGTCAAAATAGAAGTCTATACTTCTCAGTATCTCAATAGTGCAGAAAACGTTAAAAATAATGTCTTTCTCAAAAATAATAGCAGGGCCTCTCGCTACCGGAGAGGTCCATATTTATACGATTTAACTCTAATCCTAACTGATTGTCAAAATTCCGATTCATCTTGAAAGTGGGAGTGCATCCTCTATAAATCAGGAAACAGGGCAACGAGCTTGGTGATCCTTTAGTCTTATACACGTCCATCTTTTAATGACCCTGAACCTGCTCAATCATTTTTGGTTTCCATATAATCAGTTTATTTGATACGCATTCTAACATACAAGATTAATCATAAAAACAATTTCATTAAATCATTAAAGTAAAACACTTTTCCCACAATTGAGTGCATTTCGTTACCATTGCTTGAGATGGACTGTGGAAAAATGGTTATCAAATACCTGAATAATGGACCCATCATTCTCTCCCCTTCTTGAAGGATTCACCCATCCTTCGGTGACTTATTCCTTTCGTCGATGACCTCCCTGATATCCCATGCTCCCACCTTAGGTGCCCCTGCCTGTCTGAGATACCCAAAATTCTGATCCTCCATGGCCCACGGCTTCCTCTCCTCCTCTTCATTAATCTGTTCTTTGAGGACTGGGGAAAGAAAGAATGGTGGATTCAGTCTCATCCCAATCCACCTTAGTTGGTTTATTGCCAGGGATTCTTTGTAGAGTATGGTTTTGAAGAGAGCATCCTTAAGCTTGAGGGGAGAGTGGAGTTCTCTTCGTTTTAGATCATTTGCCACCTTGCTCCACCTTTCCCTAATGGACTCATTAACTTCCTCTTGTGTGCTATGGAGTCTAATGTTAAAGTGACTCACCGCCTCCTGTTGTTTTATGAGGAGAATGGGTATCAGTTCCCCATCCTGAGTGAGGATTTTGTGATTATAGATTATTCCCTCAGGGTGAGTTGCCTCAGGTCTGATCATTAATGGAGTTTTCCATTTGGATGCAACATAAAGATGATAGTCCTGGGCTCGCTCAATTTCATGGTTCATCCACGAACACAATGCCCTTAACTGGAAATCGCCCACATATGGGTTTAGCGACTAGTTGGGCGAGCCAGAAACTACGAAATTGTGCAAGAAGAATTCACTCAATCGGTCTTTCTCCATCTCTGTGGAGTTTAATGATGCATCAATAAATTCTTTAGGAGTGCTTACCTCTATAGGGAGATCTTTCTTCAACCTCTGGAGCTAGAATTCGCCCCATTTCTCTTGTAAATAAACTGCATAGACCATCGATGGTGGTCTGAGGTCATGCATTCTCTCATATATGCCGATAGTAGTGGCAAAAACATCCTTAATTTTGATAATTTCCTGGTCCTTCCTTGCTAATTTGCTCTATGCTTTGGCCAACTTCTCTTGCAGTGCTAAATTCTTCTGCTCAGCTAGCTGGAGCTCTTCTGCATGGTGCATCTTTAGGATTTGTGTTTTCTCAGCTGAGAATGGGGGAGGTGTGGCTTGTCTTCCTAGCCGAATTCTTAATGTTGCCATCTCATTTCTGAGCCTTTCCAATTCTGCTCGTGCTTTAGCAAGCTGGGAAATGACCTCGGGGGCTTCATTACGTTCTAGAGGGTTTTCCTAAAAGTTGCCTTGCTCCTGTAAGCTCTGCTCTTCTTCTTTATCCATTTCTTCTCTATCTTGTTTTTCCTCTTTATTCCTTTCCTCTTCTTCATCCTCTTATTCTTTTTATTCTTCATCTATAGTGGGATCCTTTTGATCTATAAAAGGATCAATGTCATCATCAGACAGATTGGTAATCAGGGGGCTGGGTTGCCTTTCTTTCTCCTTGGAGACTTGGATTTCAGATACCTATGTGAATCTCTTGTTGCGCCTCTTTGACTACTAACTACTAGTAGGAATATCTAGGTCTGGTTTGGGGGAGTCCTCTTTGGAGTGTTTTATTTTGACCAAGGTGTCGACCACACTGTCCAAGTCAATTTTTCTTTTTGCCCCTGATACAGAGGTGGTCTTATTTTTCGATTCGGGTGGCAAGGGCATAGTCCTCATTCTCTGAGCGTCATCAGCAGACACTACGATGAACTCCTCCCAGGAGAGCTATGGAATCTAATCTTTTAGCTCCTCACCAACTATTAGTTTGATCAGCCCATGATGGGCCAAAGCATCGTCTTTTCCTTTAGCCACCTTCCTTCTCATCTGTGCTAGGGATTGGAGAAGAAAAAATGGAATGCTAATATTGTTGTTTGTTGAAATGTGACTTCTGTCCCTAAGAAGCTCTAAAATATGAAAATGGAAAATGGGAACATAGCTTAATCTTCCCGCGCATGTAATATACCTCAGGACAATTGCATCCATTTCATCCCATGGTGCCGGCATGGAGGGTCTCTTGACTCCATTTTTGTCTTCATCATAAGCTTCTCCACACTCAAAGAATGCTGCTTTTGCTGTGTGGTTTGCCTCCCGGTCATTGCTGCTCCAATGCAAGCCCATTGGAAGACCAGTGTGTTTGGCTATCATGTCCTCATCCACTTTTATGCGTAACCCCTTCACCCGGGTGACATACTGTTCATCCATTATATGCTTGAAGTTTCTTGCGAACTCCTGGGCTACCCCTTTATGGTATCCTCTTAGTCCAAGGATAAATGGCATCCATCCTGAGTTGCCAATGATCTGCAGGACTCTCGGGATTTGATAAATGGCACTGTGATCTTCTGGTTCACTATTTTTAAAACCCTTCGTCATTTTTCAAATATTCTTTATAACCAGACAAACCAGGGCTTTTGAAATGTAGTTTTATACTTTTAACTTGGTCGGGCTCTGCTTACAGGCTCAAGGAATACAATGGTGGTTTCTTCTCAGGAATTTCGGGTGGTTACGTATATGCAAAATTGTGGAATATGTTGCACCCTAATTCACTGCCTTTCTGCACCTATTGTTTTCATCATGCCTGTACTTGCAACTTCTAATCCCCTATTTTTCATGATCGATCTCTGCCTTCTCATGATCGACCTCTGTACTTCATGTGGTGAAGTTTGCGATCATGATTTGCTGAGGGTGATGGGACTTTGGTAGCAATCATGAGTTATGAAGGTTATTCCACCATGCTACCGATTTGAAATGGAAGCTGTCCTCAGCTGACTAGAAATGACTATATTGTGGGAAAGTGCTTTACCATAAAAATCAAATAAAATCATTTTAGAGATTACCTTGGTATGTATGCATACCTACATTGATGATCTGGTCCGTTTTTCATGTGCGGTGGATTCTGTAGTATATCTTGGCGGTGTCTGTAGTTTATTTCTGCATGTCAGTAGTTACGTGCGTAGGGTGCTTTTTCCATTTTGCACATTTTGAATTTGTTGAGTATGTGCTTTTGAAAATTATTCCAGTGGTTGATACGACTCAGGCGATTGTGCTTTATATTTGGATGATTGCATGGTTGGATGTGATTGGCTCCCTTGAATAACTTGCAGGCTCTCTTGAATATGTTTGAAAAAGGTTGGCGTGGTGTGTCTTGAAGAATTCTGTAGTAGATGAAGACTGATTTCTACATGTAGATGTGGCTGGCTTGCTTGAATTGATATTAGGCTCACTTGAATAAATGGTAGCCTCGCTTGATATATTTTACAAGCTCTCCTGAATTGATGGAAGCCTCGTTTGAATTATTGGCAACCTCGCTTGATGTATTTTGTAGGCTCTCCTGAATTGATGGCAGCCTTGCTTGAATTATTGTGCAGGATCGCTTAAATAGGTTGATTCCTTGTACTTCCTGTTATCCCTTTGTTCTTTTTTGTTTTGGTTTTTTTTCTTTTTTTTTCTTTTTTTCTCTTTTTTGTTTTTTTTTGTGTTTTTTTTTTCATGAAATGTGCTGAAGCTTACTATTTTGGAGCATGCTCTATCAGCATCAATTGTTGCTAGTAGAATACTTGTGTAAATTCTTCTTTGGACTTTGGTTGTTTGTAGAGTTTTAGGCGATGCCCATTCACGATCATGGGGAGCACATCATCATCAATTGTAATAATTCTCATAGCCCCATTGTCATAACTTTTCTGTATACTGTAAGGGCCAAGCCATCCAATGGTTAGCTTACCTTTGAATTTGTAAAATCTTGAGTCGTAGAGTAGTGCCCAATCACCCTCTTTGAATTTCTTATCTTTCAGATGTTGGTCATGCCATTTCTTTCTTTGTTGTTGGATGATTTCAATATGTGTAAGTGCTTGTTGGCGTTGTTCATACAATTGATTTAGCTGCAGCATGCATTCTTTTTGAATGTCTGATAGGTTCATATTTAGATCGGCTGCAATTCTTAATGTTTTTACCTCAAACTCGATTGGTACCATGACCTTTTTCCCATAGACCAATTCATAAGGTGTGAATCCTGTTGTTGTTTTCCATGTAGTATTGTAAGCTCAGCCTGCTTCACTAAGTATGTCAGCCCAATCCCTTTTGTGAAGTTGGACAGTTTGTGTCAAGATTCTCTCTAATTCCCTATTGGTTACCTTAGCTTGACCATTTCCTTGAGGGTGGTAGGAGGATGACTATCTGTGCTTTACATTGTTTCTTTTCATCAAGTCTTCAATTAAATTAGATGTGAATTGTGGTCCTTGATCCGAAACTACTTCTCTTGGAACCCCAAATCTATGAAATATCTGCTCAGTAAAGAATTTGGCCACACTGGTTTCATTTGCAGCAGCCAGTGCTGCTACCTCTGTCCATTTTGTAAGGTAATTAGTGCATACAAGGATGTAGCTCTTCTGATTGGACTGTGGGTTGAATGGGCCAACAAAATCAAATCCCCACTTATTGAATGCGTCTAAAGAGATTTGTGGATGTAGTGGCATTTCTTGTTTTTGTGTTGGCTTTCCCATTCTCTGGCAATCGTCACAATGGGACACATATTCATAAGCATCTCTATGGAGTGTTGTCCAATAATACCCTGTTTTCAAGATCTTGTAGGATGTCCTTTTTCCACCGTAGTGTCCTCCACAGGGTTCATTGTGGGTGGCATGCATTATGGCATGTACCTCAGCTTCCCTAATGCACCTTCTAAGTACTTGATCATGTCCTTGTTTAAAAAGCATGCCCTCTATCCATGTATATGTGGCACTTTGTCTTATTACTTTTGTCCTTTATTTATAACTGTAATGTTCTGGAAACTTCCTGGATACCAAATAGTTTGCTATGTCAGCAAACCATGGACTTTTTATTGATATGGCAAAAAGGTGCTCATCAGGGAGGTTGTCTTGGACCAATTCATTATCTTTTCCATGTGTTACTCTTGACAAAAAGTCTGCTACAACATTATGCTTGCCTGGTTTATCTATTATAATGATGTCAAATTCCTGTAGAAGTAGCATCCATCAAATAATTCTTGCACTGGTATTAGGCTTGTTCATAAGATATCTGATCGTTGAGTGGTCAGTATGGATACAACTTTGGTATCCTTTAATGTAATGCCTGAATTTGTTGATTGCATGTATGACTACCAGAAATTCCTTCTCTGTGACTGTGTAGTTGAGTTCTGCCCTAGCCAAATTTTTGCTTATATAGTATATGGCATAGGGTTTCTTGTCTTGTTCTTGCCCAAGCACAAATATGATTGCTTTATCTAATGCATCGGTGTGAATGTGAAATGGAATTTCCCAGTTTGGTCCTTGAAGTATTGGTGCTGTGATGGTTTTCTGTTTAAGACTTTCAAAGGCTGACATGCAGTTTCTTTTCCATATGAACTCATTGTCTTTTGTGAGAAGTGCAAACATGGGGGCAGCAATTCTGCTATAATTCTCAATAAACCTTCTGTAGTACCCTGTCTGTCCAAGGAAGATTCTCACATCTCTTTGTTTGACAGGTGGGGGCAGTGTCTTGATTACTGGTACTTTGGCTTGATCCACCTCTATACCTCTCTGTGATATATGATGTCCTAGAACAATTCCTTCTTCCATTAACATCCTACATTTTTCATTGCTTAGGCACAAGCTCATCTCAATACATTTTTGTAATATTAATTCAAGATTTTCCAACGCCTGCTCAAGGCTCTGTCCATAAGGTGTGAAATCATCGATGAATACTTACATTTTGTTATTTAGAAAATCGGAGAAAATACTCAGTATGGCTCTTTGAAATGTTGTTGGGGCGTTACATAGACCAAAGGGTAGGACCCTATAGGTGCAAGTTCCCCATGGGCATGTGAAGGTCGTCTTATCTTGATCAACTGGGTGTATTAAAATTTGGTTGTAACCACTGAAACTGTCTAGGAATAAAAAGTACTTGTTTCCAGATAATGTATCCAGCACCTAGTCTATAAATGGAAGTGGAAAATGATCCTTCTTTGTTGCTTTATTCAGCTCTCTGTAGTCCACACAAATTCTCCATTTGCCTCCTTTTTTGGAAACTATGACTAATGGTGAGACCCACTCACTATGAGATATTAGATAGATGAACCCTACGTCTAATAACTTTTGTAATTCCACTTTGACTATGTCTTTTAGTGCAAGGTTCAGCCTTCTTTGTGGTTTCCTGATGGGAGTAGAACCTTCTTTGATGTAAATGTAGTGTTTATAGATATCAAGATGTATTTCTTTCATATCTGTATATATCCAGGCAAATTCTTTACTTTGTTGTGTTAGTATCTTCATCAATTTCTCTTCTTGCTCTGGTTTTAAATTGGAATTTATGTTGACTGTTTTTCCAGGGTTGATTTCCATGACTTTTACCTTCTCAATCTGTTATGGTAACACTTCTGTCCATAAGTCATCCATGTTCTGTTTTGAACTTTAACCTGTTTCTGTAGAAAAAAATTCTTGAATAACATGATTGTTAGGAGATATATTTTGTATAAATCTATCTATATGGCCATCTTCATCTATTGCCTTTAAAGATATTGCAACATCAATTGTTAGGATAGGTCGAAGGTTTTGATTTGGTGTGTTCTGATAGTCATCAGTCTAATTTTGATATTCTAACTCTGAGTATTTCATTGCTGGTGGGTAGATTGTTATTTTCTTCCCAGTATGTCCACTGGTGATTGTCATATTTCCTGATCGGCAACCTATGTAAGCGTCCGCAGTTGCTAACCAAGGTCTACCCAGGATAATTGGATAGCCACTAAGTTTTCTTTTGATTTTGATTATTATAAAATCAACTGGGTATTCCCAGGACTTGATATTGATCATAATGTCTTCTAGCATTCCTTCAGGCTTCATAGTGGACGTCTCTTCTAGTTGGAGTACTATTGTGGTTGGTCTTACCATTGATTGGAGTCCTAGGTATAACATGGTTTCTTTAGTCATGACATTGATCGCAGCTCCTAGATCGATTAAGCTTTTATTTATTTGCTTGTTATTTATGGTGATGCTTACTACAGGAGTACCAGGATCAAGATATTTAGGATTTATTATGACACCTAGCATCAAATCGGCCAATTGTCCCACGGCATTAATAGTTGGTGGGTCACGCTTCCTCCTTCCTGGCTTCTTTAGGCAATTTTCTCTAATGAATTTGTTGCATATGGGCACATCCCTTATGGCTTGTAAGATTGGGATTTGGATGTTGAAGTGTTTGAATTCGTTTAAGATTATATTCTCTTCTTCCTCTTTTGTATTCTGGATGAGTTTTTTTGGAAATGGAGGGTTTCTAGTTCGTGTGAGTGGTATAATTTCTTCCTCAGGAGGTTCTGGTTCATCAGGATGTTGAACATAGTGTCCTGATGTGTGGTCCTGGGCTTCAGCTATAGGTTGTTGGATGTTGTGTGGCAGTATATTCTACAACGTTTTTCCAAATCGTAGGTTTATTTCATTTATTTCTATGGTGTCTACAACATAAGTTGGGAATTGTGTGATATCAGTGTTATAAGCTTGTTCCTGTTGTGGGGGCCTATTATTATTAGGATTTGGAATCAGTTGGGCTGGGATAGGTGGAGGTCTGCGGGGTGGTTGAGGTTGTGGGGGTGGCATAATGAGTGGCCGTTGTAATGGCGCCCTCCAATTTGATGGATAGGGATACTGGTTTGCATAATTTGCGGTGGATGGAAACGATGGGTGGTATTGAGGGTAAGACGGTGGATAATATGGATGTTGATAGGATGGTTGATATGCTTGCTAGTTTTGTTGCGATTGGTTTTGATTTGGCTGTGCTTTCCATGGAGTTGGTGTAGAGTTCCAATTTGGATGTCCTTGATTATAGTAAGTTTGATTGCTCTATTGATATGGCCTAACAAAATTATTCCTCCTCTGATTTATAAAACAGAGTTGTTCTACAGTTCCTTCAGCTGATGGGTCTTGAATAGCTGCCTTACATGAGGGTAAGAGGGGACATTTATCATTGGAATGGTCATCGGTGCAAAGACCACATACTTCTATTGTGTTCAAGGTGCACTGCCCCTTCCCATGCTTCTTCTTACAACAAGGACAAAATACTGCCAATGCTTGCTTAATTTCATCCTGTTTCTTTTTTATTTGAAGAGCATCAAGTTGCATGGCTAGGGAATGCAGTATGTCAGTTTTCATGTCATCCAGCAGGTTTCCTAAATCATATTTTGTAAGTGTTGGTGTTGAGGATGATGATCCACTGGTGGTTGTATGTGTATCCCATGTCCCATTCTTAGTTTTCCTAGATCTTGAGTAGTTTTTGAAGATTTGCAGGATTTGGTCAAAAGATTTTTGGAATATGTCTCCATCTCTAAGGAGATTTAAAACTTCGAAATTCTCCTCTTTTACACCTATGAGAAGGACAAGCTTTAGTGATTCAGGATCCAATGTGCAATGGCTGGCTCGTTTGTAGCTGAGTTGAAATATTTGGGCATAATCTTCTAATGACTCCCTATCTCCTTGTTGCATCCTAAATATTTCATCCCTAGTATCTTTGGCCTTGCAGTAGTCGCTATATTTTTCTAAGAATGATTGTTTCATTTGATCCCAGCTAAAGATACTATTTCCTTCAAGGCTCATGAACCACCGAAGTGATAGGTCTTTCAGTGTGGAAGGAAAAAGCCTAAGCCTTTGTGCATTAGTAGTGTAATCAAATGATTTGCAAACTACCTCAAATTCAAACAGGAATGTATCAGGATCTTCTGAAGTCAACCCATGAAAGTTTGGCAGATTATTAGGATTGATGTTCTTCATTCTGGCATCTCCGAGAGGTACGCTAATGGGAAAAGTGAAAAGCTCCCTAGGTTCTTCCTCTTCATTTGCCATTGAGGTGTTTGAGTTGGAACTGGTAGTGAAGTTTCTTTTGTTTGGATCGTATGTCGAATCAGTCTCATTTTCAGAGTGTAGAAATCCAAACTGAGAATGGTTAGAACTATTATTACCGTTGTTTCTCATGGAATGCTTGGGCAGAAAGCGGCCAAACCTATCCCTTTGCTGACGAGGCATTCATTGGTAGAAAATATTTATGTTTTTGTTTTATCTAAATTTTTTCTTTTTGTGGTTTTTAGGTGATGTATCCTAAAAGATTTAGGACCTCCTTGGAAACAGAGCCAAAAAGTGGTGAGCTCCTAATATGGATGCTTAATGGGGCAGCTATACCAAGAGCCTACTTTAAATGTCAACACGGGGAATGTACAAACTTGAGAGATGCATGCACTATCTGTGCTCCTATAGGATAATCTCTTGTCATAGTTAAATGGCAGTATTGATGTTCTAAAGATTGTCTACTAAATGTGAAAATTGATTATGCTATGGAATTGAATACTGGAAAGCAATAAATCTAATTAAAAGAATTAAAGTGCTGAAAGCAGTAAATAATGTTCTGAGAAATAAAGCAGGGAATCTATTCTAAATGATTAAAATGCTGAAGTAATTAGATGCTGATCTGTTCTAAGAAATGAAGATACAAAAACAGTAAATCTATTTGAAATAATTAAATTGCTGAAATAACTAAATGTTGAGAATGAAAATACCATAACATAGCTATTCTACTATTGGGGAAATGAAGTCTATAACTACTATCTGCGCACAAAATTGGAGTCTTGATCTAACTTATTTTACCAATCTAGAATTGAAATACGATCATTCTATGCTTACCCATCTATTACTAAGAAGTTAAAAGAAACTAATCACGATGAGAAACTGCAGTGAACTCCAGATCTAAACCATGACATTGAAAGCAAAGCTATTACACATGTAATCGTTGATAAAAATATGGATTGCAAGAAAGAACCTACAAGACTACTGAAATCATTTTACTGTACTACGGAATGCATTCTAAACTACTACAGAAAATAATGAATCATTCAAACACTCCCATATATCATAGAACTATTCATCAATGTAAAATACATACTTGAAAAAATAGCGGCAAATAGGTATCTCCTGACCTACATGTTGGAGGTGCCCTCCCCAACCTGTACTACAGGAGAGAATAAAAACTTAGAAACACTCGCTGGAATTAATAATCAATCTTTCATTAATATATAAAATCCATGTCAAATTAGAAGTTTGTACTTCTCAGTATCTCAATAGTGCAGAAAATGTTAAAAATAATGTCTTTCTAAAAAATAATAGCAAGGCCTCTCGCTACCCGAGAGGTCCATATTTATACGATTTAACTCTGATCCTAACTGATTGTCAAAACGCCAATTCATCTTGAAAGTGGGAGTGCGTCCTCTATAAATCAGGAAACAAGGCACCGAGCTTGGTGTTGAGATATTGTAACTTCAAAGAATATTATATTTGTATATTATTTATTCCGGAGATGTTCCATACCTCCGATGTGATTATACTATAAATCCGGAGATGTTTATTCCTCCGAGTTGGGTGTGGTAACTAGGGTTATTAGACCCACCATGTGGGGGTCGGCCCAGTTAGTTATAATGGGGTATTTAACCTAATGGTCAAATACGAGCCTACATGTACTTGTGTAAAATACCTATCAGAGTAGTGTATAAATAGAGGAGGTGTGTTCCTCATTTGATACACTCACACACTTGAGGATAGCGCACTTGTGGAGGAGAGGTATGCTATTGTGGAGGAGGAGATCATGTCTCAGGGTTTCATCTTTGTATATTGCTGGTCATCTATATTGAGGAAGCTTTGCTGGGTTTTCTACCCCATGAGGGTTTCCCAGGATAAATCTCTGTCTCTTGTGTTTATGCTGTGCTTGTTGTTTCTTCAGTGATCCTGTATATGCTATTATTGTGAAATGGAATGTAATGCTGCTATTTTCTGTCTTATCATATTGAATTTTTAACATGGTATCAGAGCTAACCTGAAGGAAGACAAGGTATGGCACTAAAGACACTTGCTTTACTTACGACAATTTGAAGGTTAGGGTTTTACATAGAAAAAACCAGTCATCGTAGCACTTTCGCTATAAATCCGTTTTGGTGAAGTTTTCGGATCTGAAATTGTTACAGGACGAAGTTCAAATCTCCAGGTACCTTGTGTCCAAAGGAAAACCTCTAATTCGTTGTACTTTGTGATTTATGATCTGTACAATATAGGGTTTCTTCCTCTTCCAGATCTGAGTCAAAATCCGGTGACCTTGGGAAAAAGGTCATAACTTGGGATAGGAAGCTCCAAATGAAATTTCGTGAACTGTGACAGGTAGTACACAGACTGTACTATCTCAGACAACTTTTTCAGAGGCCGAAGTTGAACCAGTGACACGTGGAACGCCGTACAAGTTTGCTCTCCTGTATTATCCCATAAACAGGTCACGTTGCGACATTTGGCATAAATCTCTCTCAGAAAATCCAATTGAGGTCAGACCTTTCAGGATGGAAATATAACAGGCCGAGCTATCTCAGAAAACGTTTTCAGAGGCCGAAGGTCAAACAGTGACACGTGGCACGCCGTACAAGTTCGCTCTCCTGTATTTTCCCAAAACAGGTCACGTTGCGACATTTGGCATAACTCTCTCTCAGAACATCCAATTGAGGTCAGACCTATTAGGATGGAAAGCTAACAGGTCAGGCTATCTCAGAAAACTTTTTCAGACCCTGTGGATCAAAAATTTCAGAGTTACACCAGAAACAATCAGGTACATATTTCTGTCAAAACAGAATTATTTTTTGGTACCTTCATTCATGGATTCCGGAATTTAGGGCTTTGAAGAAAGTTGGAATTTTTGTAATCGGAGACCACGGCTGGATGCTACTCATCAAAATAGAAATTTAGAGACCAAGATCAGAATTTTTGGTTGGGAAGAAGACCGGGCTTGATTAGACCCTAGTTCGGGACTTTGATCAGAAAAGTGGAAAATTAGGGCTTCTGTAAAAATGGGAATTTTTGAAATCTGTGACCACGGCTGGAAGATCCTCAGAAAAATAAAAGCTTAGAGCTTTGGATCAAACCTTTTGATGGGGAAAAAGAGTGGGCTTCATCAAACCCCAGTTCCGGGTCACATCCAGTGAATCCGAAAGTTTCAAAGGCAAAATTGAGGAGTAAAACTTTGCAGTTTTCAAATTCTGAATATACCAGTTTGATCAGCTCATCAAGGCGCATATTTCTATCCTTTCGGAAGTTTGAAATTCAAAGTTTGATTTTTTTGGGTTTCTCTGATAAACCCATATCCAGCTCCAGGTCCAGTTCTTGCAAATCAAGTGGATTGGGTTAATCCTAGAAGAAGATGGATTGGTCACCTGCATAAGTGAAGAAGTTCCTGTCTCAGGGGGAGATGAGGATAAG
This sequence comes from Larix kaempferi, assembly GCA_027924585.1. NCBI lineage: Eukaryota > Viridiplantae > Streptophyta > Pinopsida > Pinales > Pinaceae > Larix > Larix kaempferi. The sequence goes on along the minus strand of BSBM01000960.1, from coordinate 6,061,772 downwards.
GCCTTACATAAGAAGAATACAAGCGATCTCGACAGGTATGACTCATCGAGGTATGTTTCGATATTTGTCCATGATTAAGTTTATGGTATGTTTGTCTTCAGGTTATTACAGTTAGTACAATTTTGATTTTAGATTTGTCGTATAACTTTAAGAAAATTATGAATGCATGATAGAAGATATTCATTGGTTAGGGTGTTGACACTTATGATTGTACTAATGCATTATGATGTTGTGTGAGGTTGATGTTGTCTGCTAACAAGATACAGGTACATCACAAAAGACAAATCAGGTTCCATGACCATGAAAACATGAAGACAAAGACTCATCCATAATCTTTGTTCTACTTACGAGGTATGTATGACTTTGTTATATTATGCTTAACCTATGAGACATGCAGGTTCTAGCTCAGGATCTCTAAATCATTGAAGAGATTGTTTAGGTATGTTGTACATAACCAAGTAGGTATACTAATCCAGGTATGTTTCCCATGAATCTTACCTTGTGTTAGGATCCCTTATATAAGTATACTTGGAATGATTGGTTATGCTTATTCATAAAGTTAGTGATCAAGGGATTATGCATATTATATCTTTTATCTTGATTGATGATATGCATGAGTAAAAGAAGACTTCCCTGAAATATTGAATACTAATGTTTATTAATCATGACTATACATTTTCAAGATTATGTTTTTAGAATATACTAATGAGTGTATGTTTGTGTATGAGATCATGAGGATGACTCTTGAGCATGCACAGTGGTACAGAATGAATAGAAGTTCAAAAGACATACAGAAGATCAAGCGGGAGGAAGCCACACAAACATAAAAGATAAGTATTTGAGTTGTTATTTGAAATAGTAATGATATTGCCTGTAATAGGTTGTATGCATATTTGTATTCCTATAATATATCATGCTGAGTGTAAATATTCATAGAACATTGAACAATATACTACTAATATGCATATGATTAGTAAGTTGGACAAACATTCCATTGTTGCTTGTCTAGAATGAAACCTCTTTGCTGACATGCTGAGAGTTGTGCACACTCTCGATAGTATGTTCTGGTAGAGATGGAAGGCATCTAGATAGCCACTGTATGCATACAGGATATGGGAAAGTGTTGTGCCAAAGTATTGGTCAAAATAGTTGCATCACTATGTAAATGATATCCGTATGCATAATAGGTTATCATGTCAATATGATTTGATGATTATGAAGTATTACTAATCATGTACTTAATTTTGATTTGTAGGAAAGGTCATGAAGAATGATGGACACCATACAAGTGGTGGATGTTCAAACAAGAAGATTTACAAATCAAACAAAATATAGAAGGCTCATGGCTAGAAGATTCTCTTAGAAAGGGGAAGAGAATCACGACAAGATGTTTGCTCCAAGTATGGTGTAATCAAAGAAGAAGTGTGATTTAGGTTCTGTATGGGTACCTAGGCTCGATAATAAATTGGTAAGCTTAATGATCACCATGGGTGATGTGGATCTTAAACCTTTGCTACAAGGTTGAATATGATTTCTATACACATATGACATGGATGCAAGAAGGAACTCACCACAGAGTTCGAATAATATTGAGGCTCATATCAGTAGACCCATCTAGCGAGAGATGGCACAGATAGATATGCAGAAAATCATTCAATGCAGAGTGTGAATGATGTTTAGTCACAAAGGGAGAATTGACAGTTTCTTAATAAGCTTGGGATTTACCAAAAGTAAAGTTGTTTCTAACCTTTACCTTAAGGCTATGGATCATACTATTATTATAATATCTTTCTTATAGGGAATGAGAAACAGATCATGAAAAGAAAGAAGAAGATGGCTGCAGAAATGAAAAATGAAAGATCTCAGATTGATGCATTACTTCCTAAGTCTGGAAGTATGGCAAGGCTTAGAAGGAATCTTTCCCAACCAGGGAAAGTGTGCTGAGAAATATTAAAAGGAATTGATGTGTTGGAATGGCCACTCTCATGAATTCCAACTTGAAGTTCTTAGCAGATGACTCACTAGAGTTAGTGGATATAACTCTGAACAGACAAATTATTGGGCCTTTGATATATCTAACATATACTAGGTTAGATATATGCTTTGTTATGAACACATTGAGTCAGTATCTAGTGGAAACTAGATGTGCTTACCTGATAGTTGCAAAGCATGTGATGAGGCACATAAAGGACACGATAGAATTTGATCTATGCTATCTTGAAGATCATGACTTCAGATGGCTATTCAGATTCTGATTGGGCAGGAAGTGTTTCAGACAGGAAGAACACATCGAGAGGATGTTATTGTCTGGGATTAGCCATGATCTCGTGGTTTAGCTGGAAGCAGTCTAGTGTGGCTCTCAGCACAAGCGGAATATATGGCTGTTTGCTTTGCTAGTTGTGAAGAAGTTTGGCTTCAGGATTGTTTGACTTAGAGATAGAACCAACTGTGATCCTATGTGACAAATAGAGTTGTATCAAGATGACATAGAATCTAGTGTTCCATGATAAGTCAAAGAAGATAGGGATCTAACAAGATTTGATGCAGGAAGGAACTATAAAGTTTGAATTTGTAACAGGTTACCAATGTACTAACCAAACCTTTGTCTTGAGTGTACTTCCGAGACAAGCTTGGTGTAGTTCAAAAGGACCCTCCTCGAAAGGGGGAGTAGTATAGTCACTGATGATGAGATTGTCTCATCATACAACAAGGTCGATGTTGAGGTAACCTGTTCTCTACACCTAGGTACTTAGAAATATTTAGATTTAGGACTCTTACACTTAGAATACTTAGTTTTACTTTTACATGCTTTTGATGTTAGATGTATTAGTAAGAATACATACTTTTGATGACACATGTATTGATTAATGTACTTGTATGGTTGAGGATACTTGTACTTGTATTGATGAGAATACATGTGGGGATTGTATCATCCTTGAACACATGTTCTAAAGTGAGCCGTAGATGTATGGTCTCCGAAAATGAAGTCCTTAGTGGACAGGTAGGGATTGGATCATCCCTGGACTTTCAGTCCTAAAGAGAGCCGTAGACGTGAGGTCTCCGAGAATGAAGTCCTTGGTGGACTTGAGGGGATTGGATCATTCCTGGACTTTCAGTCCTAAAGAGAGCCGTAGACGTAAGGTCTCCGAGAATGAAGTCCTTAGTGGACAGTTGAGGGGATTGGATCATCCCTGGACTTTCAGTCCTAAAGAGAGCCGTAGACGTGAGGTCTCCGAGAATGAAGTCTTAGTGGACTTGAGGGGATTGGATCATCCCTGGACTTTCAGTCCTAAAGAGAGCCGTAGACGTGAGGTCTCCGAGAATGAAGTCTTTGGTGGACTTGAGGGGATTGGATCATCCCTGGACTTTCAGTCCTAAAGAGAGCCGTAGACGTGAGGTCTCCGAGAATGAAGTCCTTGATGGACTTGAGGGGATTGGATCATCCCTGGACTCTCAGTCCTAAAGAGAGCCGTAGACGTGAGGTCTTCGAGAATAGAGGATAGGACTGCATCGTCCCTGAACTGATAGTTCAAAATGTACGTGATGGGGATTGCATCATCCCGGAATTGATAGTTCAAAATGTACGTGATGGGGATTGCATCATCCCGGAACTGATAGTTCGAAATGTACGTGATGGGGATTGCATCATCCCGCAACTGATAGTTCAAAATGTACGTGATGGGGATTGCATCATCCCGGAACTGATAGTTCAAAATGTACATGATGGGGATTGCATCATCCCGGAACTGATAGTTCAAAATGTACGTGATGGGGATTGCATCATCCCGGAACTGATAGTTCAAAATGTACGTGATGGGGATTGCATCATCCCGGAACTGATAGTTCAAAATGTACGTGATGGGGATTGCATCATCCCGGAACTGATAATTCAAAATGTACGTGATGGGGATTGCATCATCCCGGAACTGATAGTTCAAAATGTACGTGATGGGGATTGCATCATCCCGGAATTGATAGTTCAAAATGTACGTGATGGGGATTGCATCATCCCGGAACTGATAGTTCAAAATGTACGTGATGGGGATTGCATCATCCCGGAACTGCTAGTTCAAAATGTACGTGATGGGGATTGTATCATCCCCGGACTTCGGTCCCTGAATTGATCCGTAGACGAATGGTCTCCGAGAAAGTGATTTTATTGATGATGTGGTTACTTGTATCAGTAGGATACTTGTATTGATGATGTGGTTACTTGTATCGGTAGGATACTTGTATTGATGATATGGTTACTTGTATCGGTAGGATACTTGTATTGATGATGTGGTTACTTGTATCGGTAGGATACTTGTATTGATGATGTGATCACTTGTATCGGTAGGATACTTGTATTGATGATGTGGTTACTTGTATCGGTAGGATACTTGTATTGATGATGTGGTTACTTGTATCGGTAGGATACTTGTATTGATGATGTGATCACTTGTATCGGTATGGATACTTGTATTGATGATGTGGTTACTTGTATCGGTATGGATACTTGTATTGATGATGTGGTTACTTGTATCGGTAGGATACTTGTATTGATGATATGATTACTTGTATCGGTATGGATACTTGTATTGATGATGTGGTTACTTGTATTGGCATGAATACTTGTACTACTGATCGTGTGATGACGATGCTGATGATCGTGAGATGACGATGCTGATGATCGTGTGATGACGATACTGATGATCGTGTGATAATAATGTTGATGATCGTGTGATGACGATGCTGATGATCGTGTGATAACAATGTTGATGATCGTGAGATGACGATGCTGATAATCGTGTGATGACGATGCTGATGATCGTGTGATAACGATGCTGATGATCGTGTGATGACGATGCTGATGATCGTGTGATGACGATGCTGATGATCGTGAGATGACGATGCTGATGATCGTGTGATGACAATGCTGATGATCGTGTGATGACGATGTTGATGATCGTGAGATGACGATGTTGATGATCGTGTGATGACGATGCTGATGACGATGCTGATGATCGTGAGATGATGATGCTGATGATCGTGTATCGTGAGGATCCAGATGATGATATTGTTGTAGCTGTTCAAGTGCTACAGAAGATAAAGACTCAATACTGAAGATGTCGATGTTCCAGTATTGAAGATGTTCCAGTAACTGCTTGAGTTACTAATGATGTTGAGAAAGCTTCCAATGATTTATAGATGTATCATGTATGATGTTGATGACTCCTTGCTCGTGCAGATGTTGTTATAATATCCTTCTCGTTAAGGGGGAGTGTTGAGATATTGTAACTTCAAAGAATATTATATTTGTATATTATTTATTCCGGAGATGTTCCATACCTCCGATGTGATTATACTATAAATCCGGAGATGTTTATTCCTCCGAGTTGGGTGTGGTAACTAGGGTTATTAGACCCACCATGTGGGGGTCGGCCCAGTTAGTTATAATGGGGTATTTAACCTAATGGTCAAATACGAGCCTACATGTACTTGTGTAAAATACCTATCAGAGTAGTGTATAAATAGAGGAGGTGTGTTCCTCATTTGATACACTCACACACTTGAGGATAGCGCACTTGTGGAGGAGAGGTCTGCTATTGTGGAGGAGGAGATCATGTCTCAGGGTTTCATCTTTGTATATTGCTGGTCATCTATATTGAGGAAGCTTTGCTGGGTTTTCTACCCCATGAGGGTTTCCCAGGATAAATCTCTGTCTCTTGTGTTTATGCTGTGCTTGTTGTTTCTTCAGTGATCCTGTATATGCTATTATTGTGAAATGGAATGTAATGCTGCTATTTTCTGTCTTATCATATTGAATTTTTAACACTTGGTGATCCTTTAGTATTCTTTTAATGACCCTGAACATGCTCAATCACGCTTTGTTTCCATATAATCAGTTTATTTGATACGCATTCTAACATACAAGATTAATCATAAAAACAATTTCATTAAATCATTAAAGTAAAACACTTTTCCCACAATTGAGTGTGTTTCGTTACCATTGCTTGAGCTGGACTGTGGAAAAAGGGTTATCAAATACCTAAATAATGGATGCACCACTCCCTCCCTCTCTCTCTAAATCCACAAACCCCAATATCTCTCTCTCTCTAAACCCCTAACCTCCAATATCTCTCATTCTCTCTAATACCCCTTCTCTCACTATCTAGCTAAACCTCTAACCACCTCTCTCTCTCTTTCTCTATCTCTCTCTCTCTATATATATATCTATAAACCCCTCATCATCAATCTCTCAATCTCTCTCTAAATGGATAACCCCCAATATCTCTCTCTCGAAACCCCTTAACCCTAGTATCTCTCTCTCTAAACACCTGATCCCTTATTTCTCTCTCTCTCAAGCCCTAAACCCTAATCTCTCTCTCTCTCTCTCAATCCATAACCACCAATATCTCTCTCTCTAAATCCCTAACCCCTTATCTCTCTCTCTCTAATCCCCTAATCCCCAATCTCTCTCTCTAAACCTGTAACCCCAAGCCTCTCTCTCTCTCTACCTATATGAATTCCTAACCCCCAATCCCTTTTTCTCTAACCCCTAAATCCCAATTTATCTCTCTCTCTCTAAACCCCTAACCTCAAATATATCTCTCTCTAAATAACTAACAAGCAATCTTTCCCTCTAAACATCTAAGCACCAATCTCTCTCTCTAAAACACTATTTTCCAATCTCTCTCTCTGTCTAAAACCCTAATCCCCAATCTCTCTTTCTCTCTCTAAACACCTAAGCCCTAATTTCTCTCTCTCTCTCTAAACCCGTAATCACTAATCTCTTTTTCTCCATAAACCACTCACCCAAAATCTCTCTTTATCTAAATGACTAACCACCAATCTCTCTCTTTTTATCTATCTCTCTCTAAAATGCTAACCCATAATCTCTCTACCTCACTCTAAACACCTAACCCAAAATATCCATCACTCTCTAAGCTGCTAAACCACTCCCTTTCCCCAAACCCCCACTCCTCACTCACCTACCCTTAAACCACTCTCTATACTCCCCCAATGATCTCTCTCTATCTTTAAACCCCTATTAATCCCCAATCTCTCTCTCTCTCTAATACACTAACCCCCGATATCTCCCTCTCTCTGAACCACAACCCTCCAATCTCTCTCCATCCCTCTAAAACCCTAACCTACAAAGATTTATCTTTCTCTCACACACTCAGTGTCTCTCTCTCTCTCTTTAAACCACTAACTCCCAATGTCCCCCTTTCTCTCTCTCTCTCTCTCTCTCTCTCTCTCTCTCTCTCTCTCTCTCTCTGTCTTTCTAAACCCCAAACACAAAATCAATCTATCTCTCTCTCTAACATGTAAGCTATCTATCTCTCTACCTATTTAAAACCACAACTCTAATATCTATCTTTCTCTCTCTCTCTCGCTAAACCAATAACGCTCAATTTCTCTCTCTCTAAGCCCCTAACCCTTAAATAATCACCCCTAATCTCTCTCTCTCTCTCTCTCTCTATCCCTCTTTCTAAACCACTAACTCTCAATCTATCTATCTATCTCTCTATAGATCATTAACCCCCAATATTTTTCTCTCTCTATCTCTCTCTATAAAACCCTAACCCCTGTACCCCAATATCTCTCTCACTCTCTCTCCAAACTACTACCACCAATATATCTCTCTCTCTCTATCTATCTAAACCTATGACCCCAATATTTCTCTCTCTCTCTCTCTCTCTCTCTCTCTCTCTCTCTCTTGATAGCTATCTATCTATCTATCTAGACCCCTAATCCATATTCTCCCTCCCTCTCTCTCTCTAAACTCCTAACCCACAATATCGCTCCCTTGAAACCCATTACCCCTAGTCTCCCTCTCTCTCTAAAACCCTAACCACCAATATCTCTATTTCTATCTCTTTCTCTTGCTCTAATCCACTAACCCCTATTCTCTCTCTCTATCTCAACCCCTAATGCCCAATCTCTCTCTCTCTCTCTCTCTCTCTCTCTCTCTCTCTCTCTCTCTCTAACCCCTTAATCCCTAATCTCTCTCCCTAAACCCACAACCCCAAATCTATCACACACACTCTCTATTTATCTAAATATCTAACTCAATCTCTCTCTCTCTCTCTAAACCCATAAACCCCTAAATGTCTCTCTCTAAATCCATAAGTCCCAATATCTCTCTCTCTCACTATCTATATATATAAACCCATAACCCTCAATGTCTCTCTTTCTTAAATCTCTAACCACCAATATCTCTCTCTCCCTCTCTCCAAACACCTAACTCGTAACCTCTTTTCCTATAAACCCCTAACCCATAATCTCTCTCTATATATATATCTATCTATCAATCTATCTCAACACTTAACTCCCAATCCATCTCTCTCTAATCCCCTAAATGCCAATCTCTCTCCCTCTCTAAAGCTCTAACCTCTAATGTCAATCTTTCTATTTATCTCTAAACACCTAACTCTTGATCAATCCGTGTCTCTAACCTTCAATCTCTCTTTCTCTCTCTCTATAACCCTCAATTTCTCTCTCTCTCTCTATAACCCTCAATTTCTCTCTCTCTCTCTCTCTCTAAATATATATATATGTAAACCCCTAACCACTAATCTCTCTCTCGCTACCCCCAACCCCTAATCTCTCTCTCTCTCTGTATGATGTATCTATATACCTATGTACCTATCTATCTATTTACTAAACCCCAAACCCCCACTCTCTCTCTCTCTCTCTAAATCTGTAATCCACAATCATTCTCTCTTTCTAAACCTCTAATCCCCAATCTCTCTCTCTCTCTCTCTTTCTCTCTCTCTCTCTCTCTATCAAAATGCCTAACCCCTAGTCTCCCTCTCTCTCTCTCTCTCCAAAAACCTAACCCCCAATCTCTCTCTCTATCAATCTATAATCTGCAATCATTCTCTCCCTCTAAACCCCTAATCCCTAGTATCTCTCTCTCTCTATATATATAAACGCCTAACCCATATTCTCTCTCTCTCTCTCTCTCTCTCTCTCTCTCCAAAACCATCAACCCCAATCTATCTCTAAACCCCTAACACCCTATCTCACTCTCTCATTCTCTCTCTCTCCCTCTCTCCATCTATCTCTTTCTACCTCTCTCTCTCTCTCAACCTCTAATCCCCATGCTCTCCCTCTACCTAATCCCTTAGCCCCAAATCTCTCTATCGCTTTCAACTTGTAACCCCCAATCTCTCTCTCTCTCTCTCTCTCTCTCTCTTATCCCCTAACCCAAAATCTCTATTTGTAAATCCCTAACAACCAATTTCTCCCTCTCTCTCTAACCCATAATCCCCAATATCTCTAAGACCTAATCCCAAATCTCTTACTCTCTCTCTAAATCACTAATCACTAGTCTCTCTCTTTCTACCTCTCTCTCTCTCTAAACCACTAACCCCCAATCTCTCTATCTCTTTATAAACATATAACCCCAAATATCTCTATCTCTCTCAAAACAAATAACAAAAAATATCTCTCTATCTCTCTCTAAGACCCTAAGCCCCTCTCTCTCCCCAAACCCCCAATGCTCACCCACCTACCCCTAAACCACTCTCTATACCCAATTACCACCAACATCTTTGTTTCTATCTCTTTCTCTATCTCTCTAAATCGATAACCCCCAATCTCTTTAAATCTCTCCAAACACCTAACCCCAAATCTCTCTCTCTCTCTCTCTCTCTCTCTCTCTCTCTCTCTCTCTCCAAACCCCCACCCCTCACCCACCTACCCCTAAACCACTATCTATACTCCCCCAAAAATCTCTCTATATTTAAACCCTTATTAATCCCCAATCTCTGTCTATATAATCCCATAAACCCCAATCTCTCCCTCTTTCTAAACAACTAACCTCCAATATTTGTTTGTCTCTCTAAACCACTAACCTCCGATTTATCTTTCTCTCACACACTCACTGCCTCTCTCTATCTTGAACCCCCCCCTCTCTCTCCCTCTCTCTCTTCTTAAACCCCTAAGACAAAATCGATCTCTCTATCTCTCTGTCTAACATCCAGTCCCCCAGTCTCTCTCCCTCTTTAAAACCTTACCCTGAATCTCTCTCTCTCCCTCTAAACCACTAACCCCAAATTTCTCTCTCTTTATACCCATAACCCTTTTATTGTCACACCCAATCTCTCTCTCTCTCTCTCTCTCTCTCTCTCTCTAAACCACAAACTCCCAATCTCTCTCTCTCTCTAAACCACCAACTCCCATTCTCTCTCTCTCTCTAAGCCCCTAAACCATAACTCCTTACCCTAATCAACCTCTCTCTTTCTCTAAAACAATAACCTCCAATATCTCTCCCTCTCTCTAAACCCAATCTCTATTTCTCTATCTATCTAAAACTCTAACCATCAATCTCTCTCTCTCTCTCTCTCAATCATTAATCCCGAATCTCTCTCTCTCTCTCCATAAATCCCTAACACCCACTATATCCCTCTCTCTAAACCCCTAATCCCTAATATATCTCTCTGTCTCTCTCTAAACCCCAATCTCTCCCTCTCACCCCCTAACCCACAATCTCTCTTTCTCAACCATTAACCACCAATATCTCCCTATATCTCTAAACCTCTAACCCCCAATCTCTCTCACACACTCTCTCTAAACCACTAACCACCAATCTCTTTCTTTCTATCTATTTATCTCTCTCCCTCTAAACCCCTACCCCAAATATCTCTATCTCTCTCTAAAAACCTAACCCCAAATATCTCTCTCTCTTTAAACCCTTAACCCCCAATATTTCTCTCTCTCTGTCAAAACCCCTAACCACCAATCTATCTCTCTCTAGAATCCTAACATCCAATCTCTCTCTCTCTCTCTCTCTCTTTGAACCGCTAACATCCAATCTCCCTCTCTCTCTCTAAATCACTAACCCCCAATCTCTCTCTCTCTCTCTCTCTTATCCCCTAACCAACAATATATCTTTCTAAACACCTAACCACCAATCTCTCCCTCTCTCTCTAAACACCTAACCCCAATCTCTCTCTGTCTCTAAACAACTAACCACTAATATCTCTATTTATCTCTCTCTTTGAAACCATAACCCCCAATCTCCATATCTCTCTCTAAAAACCAAACCCCAAATCTCTCTCTCTCTCTAAGCCCCTAACCCCCAATCTATCTTTTTATCTCTCTAAACCACTAATCCCCCTCCTCTCTCTCTCTCTCTAAACCCCTAAATCATCACCCCAACTCTCTCTCTCTCTTTCTTTCTCTCTCTCTGTAAACCCATAAGCTTCAATATCTCTTCCTTTCTCTAAACCTGTGTGCTTTTAACTAGAAATCATACATGTGTGTATGGTGACCTGTCAATCTGTTGTAGTCAAGCAGAGAGTAAATGCATACACAGAGAGATAATCAAGACAAGAGAGATGAGTCGAATGCATCCAACTGGTTATATTCATCTTGATGGTAATATTTATACATGTTACATGTGGTTGGGGCGGTTGCACCCGCTCCAACAACTTCTTTAACTATACTATTACATAAGTAACTATTGATAATTAAGGAACCTGAAGGGTCCCCTCAAACATCTCCCCCACCTCAAAATGTTTCTTCGTCCCGAAGAAAACATTAACAACCATGAACTGTGATTCCTTTAGTCTCTGTTAGCAGTCGGGTAGTGGCCAATTGAGCCACTTAGCCCTTTCACCTTCTTGCCAGATTCATCTTCCACGGTCCAGGAGCTTCTGGGCTTCCATGCTCTACCATTGCACCGACTCACCAACTACCTGAAAAACTTCTAAAATGACATTGAATAGATGTTTATGTGTGTCATCACCGGGGGCTTGATCAATTTAAGTGTTCTTTATTCATTATTAAATGTGAAGCGCTTTCTCTATGTGTTATAGATGTCTTCTGCTTGAATGCATGGTTTTCATAGACTCAGCTGTCGTGAGGCTTCCTGCAAGTTTCGAATGTGTCGCTGCTACTTGTGGTCGATACTGACTATTATTGGTCAACTTGACATGACTCAGCATGACTTACTTCACTCAACATGATTTATTAAGTCGGCTAGACACTGACTGCATTACAAAATTATAATACAAAAAGGTCGGCTCTCAACCATATTAAAAGATTCGACCACTTACAATATTGAAAAATGACTCGACTATTTTGAGTTTCGACCACTTTTAGTACCGACCATTTAAAACCGACTAAAACAATACAATTATGTCAACCGTATTAACCACTACTGGCAAGAAGAGAACGACCAAAACTATTACAAATGATATCCATCAACAAAACTTTATGACCATCTATCTACCGAAATTGACCATATGGAACTTTGACCACATTGTGATAGTGACATCCATTGAATCGAATGAGTCAATAACGTTGATCATCTCCATATGATAATAACAACATATTTCTCTTAACAATTTATCATTTACCAGTGTTCGCAAAAGACAATCTAAATCGACTTCTATGATGTGTAAACTAAATGAGGACAACTGCCAAAATTCTTGAGCTAAGTCGAGCATCTCGGTTCTTGGTCATCGAATAGCAGGCAAGAATTAATGGTTGAAAAACAGTCAGTAGTCTATATAAAAGGATTCAACAGGCACACAAAGGGAGCCACTTGGTCGACAGTCGACATCATTCGAGAAGCAACGGCAACATCCCCCTTTTTCATGAATAAATTTTTTTACTAACAGTACTTTATAGTCTTGTAGTCTTGTGCGTCCAACAATTTTTTCTTCTTCAGATACTTTTCCTCCTCGAACAGATATTTTTTTAACATAGAGTGAGTATTTATCCGTAAACACTACATTTCATTCCTTAGCAACACATGAGTGCCAATTTCTTTATCTCACAACTCCATGTAGTCTCTACCAGCAGTATTGGTAAACAGACTCGAGCGGTGGACAACCACAATTAGGAACTCTCCCACGTAGATCGAGGCATTTCTTTGTATAAAATTAATCCTTGGAAAACAGCTTTATCGAAATGGCTGCATCGAACTTAATGATTTTTAATACTAGACTCCTGTAAATGATCGATGGTCTTCTTGGTCAACTGCATTCTAATCGATGGCTGATATTTGATAGACATAACTCTGGTTAGTTGACTGGCATTCCTCCGGTTTCATTCATCGAAAGACATAACTTTGGTGAGTTGGTGGTGATATGTCAGCAGTAAATGCTATGTCTGCATAGGTTCCCTGGCTGACCAGCATGCTTTGGATAATGTACATTCTACCTTCAACACTTGATTGCATTCGACAGACTCTGGCATGGTATATTAAAAACTTTTGCAGCAATATTGTGACAGCAACACGACTTCTATGGTTACCTGAGCGGATAAAATATGTAGTGGACATAACAGACTTTACTAACTGGTCCCTTTTCAACATAATCTTCCGGCGAGTAAAAACACGAGTGATCTTGTAGCGCTTTTGCCAATTGCTTCTTGCAAATGCGATCCACTTCCATCCAGTGCTGCTGTCATGATCTAGGTATCCGTAGCTACCAAGTTATTTTCTTTTGCACACAAGACAGTCTTCTACATACATTAGCAATTGAGCAACATTATTATTTCTTCAAGAGTGCGGCAATGATTGACCAACATGAGTTTTTCTTGTTTCTTGGAGGGATTATTTCTCCTCACAATTTCCTTCAGGTTCAAACCGCTCCTCTTTTGTTGTTGTTGTCACACAGCAAGAAGAGAAGGGAAATGGAGCCAGATGTTGTAGTCAAGCAGAGAGTAAATGCATACACACAGAGATAATCAAGACAAGAGATATGAGTCGACTGCATCCAACTGGTTATATTCATCTTGATGGTATTATTTCTACATGTTACATGTGGTTGGAGCGGTTGCGCCTGCTCCAACGGCTTCTTTAACTATACTATTACATAAGTAACTAATGATAATTAAGGAACCTGAAGGGTCCCCTCCAACATCTCCCCCACCTCAAAATATTTCTTCGTCCCGAAGAAAACATTAACAACCATGAACTACGATTCCTTTGGTCTCTGTCAGCAGTCGGGTAGTGGCCAATCGAGCCACTTACCCCTTTCACCTTCTTACCGGATTCATCTTCCATGGTCGAGGAGCTTCTGGGATTCCACGCTCTACCATTGCACCAACTCACCAACTGCCTGAAAAACTTCTTAAATGACATCGAATAAATGTTTATGTGTGTCATCACTGGGGGCTTGATCAATTTAAGTGTTATTTAGTCATTATTAAACGTGAAGCACTTTCTCTGTGTGGTATAGATGGCTTCTGCTTGAATGCATGGTTTTTGTAGACTCAACTATCATGAGGCTTCCTACAAGTTTCGAATGTGTCACTGCTGCTTGTGGTTGATACCAACTAGTATTGGTCGACTTGACTCGACTCGACATGACTTACTTGACTCGACATGATTTATTAAGTCGGCTAGAGACCAACTGAATTACAAAATTATAATACAAAAAGTTGGGCTCTCAACCATAATAAAAGATTCGACCACTTACAATATCGACAAATGACCTGACTATTTTGAGTTTCGACCACTTTTAGTACCAACCATTTGAAACCGACTAAAACAATCCAATTATGTCAACTGTATTAACCGCCCTTGACAAGAGGAGACCGACCAAAACTGTTACAAATGATATCCGTCGACAAAACTTTATGACCATCTATCTACCGAAATCGACCATATGAAACTGTGACCACATTGTGATAGTGACATCCATCGAATTGAATGAGTCAATAACGTCGATCATCTCCATATGATAATAATGGCATATTTCTCGTAACAATTTATCATTTACCAGTGTTCCCAAAAGACAATCTAAATCGACTTCTATGACGTGTAAACTGAATGAGGACAACTTCCAAAATTCTTAAGCTAAGTCAAGCATCTCGGTTCTTGGTCGTCGAATAGTAGGCAGGAATTAATGGTTGAAAAACAGTCGGTAGTCTATATAATAGGATTTGACAGGCACACAAAGGGAGCCACTTGGTCGACAGTCGGCATCATCCGGGAAGCCACGGCAACATCTCCCTTTTTCATGAATAAATTTTTTTACATATAGTACTTTATAGTCTTATAGTCTTGTGCATCCAACAATTGTTTCTTCTTCAGATACTTTTCCTCCTCGAACAGATATTTTTTTAACATAGAGTGAGTAGTTAGCGGTAAACACTATGTTTCATTCCTTAGCAACACATGAGCGCCAACTTCTTTATCTCACAACTCCATGCAGTCTCTGCTGACAGTATTGGTCAACAGACTCGAGCGGCGGACTGCTAGAATTAGGAACACTCCCACGCAGATCGAGGCATTTCTTTGTATAAAATTAATCCTTGGAAAACAACTTTATCAAAATGGCTGCATCAAACTTAATGATCTTTAATACTGGACTCCTTTAAATGATCGGTGGTCTTCTTGGTCAACTCCGTTCTAACCGATGGCTAATATTTGATAGACATAACTCTGCTTAGTCGACTGGCATTCCTCTGGTTTCATTCATCGAAAGACATAACTTTGGTGAGTCGGTGGTGATATGTCAGCAGTAAATGCTATGTCTGCATAGCTTCCCTGGCCGACGAGCATGCTTTGGATAATGTAAATTCAACCTTCAACAATTGATTGCATTCGACAAACTCTAGGATGGTATATTAAAAAGTTTTGTAGCAATATTGTGACAGCAACACGAGTTCTATGGTTACCTGAGTGGATAAAATATGTAGTGGACATAACAGAATTTACTAACTGGTCCCTTTTCAACATAATCTTCCGGTGAGTAAAAACACGAGAGATCTTGTAGCGGTTTTGGCAATTGCTTCTTGCAAATGCGATCCACTTCCATCCAATGCTGTTGTCATGATCTAGGTCTCCGCAGCTACCAAGTTATTTTATTTTGCACGCAATACAGTCTTCTACATGCATCAGCAATTGAGCAGCATTATTATTTCTTGAAGAGTGCAGCAATGATCAAGCAACATGAATTTTTCTTGTTTCTTGCAAGGATTATTTCTCCTCACGTTTTCCTTCAGGTTCCAACTGCTCCTCTTTTTCTACTGCTATCACCCAGCAAAAAGAAAAGGGAAATGGAGCCAGATGTTGTAGTCAAGCAGAGAGTAAATGCATACACACAGATATAATCAAGACAAGAGAGATGAGTCGAATGCATCCAATTGGTTATATTCATCTTGATGGTATTATTTATACATGTTACATGTGGTTGGAGCGATTGCACCTGCTCCAATGGCTTCTTTAACTATACTATTACATAAGTAACTAATGACAATTAAGGAACCTGAAGGGTCCCCTCCAACATCTTCCCCACCTCAAAATATTTCTTCATCCTAAAGAAAACATTAACAACCATGAACTGCGATTCCTTTAGTCTCTGTCAGCAGTCGGGTAGTGGCCAATCAGGCCGCTTACCCCTTTCACCTTCTTGCCGGATTCATCGTCCACAATCCAGGAGCTTCTGGGCTTCCATGTTCTACCATTGCACCAACTCACCAATTGCCTGAAAAGCTTCTAAAATGACATTGAATAGATGTTTATGTGTGTCATCACTGGGGGATTGATCACTTTAAGTGTTCTTTAGTCATTATTAAATGTGAAGCGCTTTTTATGTGTGGTATAGATGTCTTCTGCTTGAATGCATGGTTTTCGTAGACTCAGCTATCGTGAGGCTTCCTGCAAGTTTCGAATGTGTCGATGTTGCTTTTGGACGATACCGACTAATATTGGTCGACTTGACTCGACTTGACATGACTTACTTCACTTGACATGATTTATTAAGTCGGCTAGAGACCGACTAAATTACACAATTATAATGCAGAAAGTTCGGCTCTTGACCATATTAAAAGATTCGACCACTTACAATATCGACAAATGACTCTACTATTTGGAGTTTCAACCACTTTTAGTACCAACCATTTACAACCAACTAAAACAATACAATTATGTCAACCGTATTAACTGCCACTGACAATAAGAGACTGACCAAAACTTTTTCAAATGATATGCGTCGACAAAACTTTATGACCATCTATCTACCAAAATCAACCATATGGAACTTTGACCACATTGTGATAGTGATATCCATCGAATTGAATGAGTCAATAATGTCGATCATCTCCATATGATAATAACAACATATTTCTCTTAACAATTTATCATTTACCAGTGTTCCCAAAAGACAATTTGAATAAACTTCTATGACGTGTAAACTGAATGAGGACAACTGCCAAAATTCTTGAGCTAAGTCAAGCATCCGAGTTCTTGGTCATCGAATAGTAGGCAGGAATTAATGGTTGAAAAACAGTCGGTATTCTATATAATAGGATTCGACAGGAACACAAAGGGAGCCACTTGGTCGACAATCAACATCATCTAGGAAGCCATGGCAACATCCCCCTTTTTCATGAATAAATTTTTTTACTTACAGTACTTTATAGACTTGTAGTCTTGTGCATCCAACATTTTTTTCTTCTTTAGATACTTTTCCTCCTCAAACAGATATTTTTTTAACATAGTGTGAGTATTTAGACGTAAACACTACGTTTCCTCAGCAACATATGAGCGCTAGTTTCTTTATCTTACAACTCCATGCAGTCTCTACCGACAGTATTGGTCAACACACTCAAGTAGTGGACTGCTACAATTAGGAACACACCCACGTAGATCGAGGCATTTCTTTGTATAAAATTAATCCTCGAAAAATAGCTTTATCGAAATGGCTGCATCGAACTTAATGATATATAATACTGGATTCCTGTAAATGATTGGTGGTCTTCTTGGTCAACTGCGTTCTAACCGATGGCTGATATTTGATAGACATAACTCTCCTTAGTCGACTGGCATTCCCCGGTTTCATTCATCAAAAGACATAACTTTGGTGAGTCGATGGTGATATGTTGGGAGTAAATGCTATGTCGACATAGCTTCCCTGGCCGACGAGCATGCTTTGGATAATGTACATTCAACCTTCAACACTTGATTGCATTCGACAGACTCGAGGACAGTATATTAAAATTTTTTGCAGCAATATTGTGACAGCAACACGACTTCTATGGTTACCTGAGAGGATAAAATATGTAGCAAACATAACAAAATTTACTAACTAGTCCCTTGTCAACATAATCTTCCGATAAGTAAAAACACGAGCAATCTTGTAGCGGTTTTGGCAATTGCTTCTTCCAAATGCGATCCACTTCCATCCAAGGCTGTTGTCATAATCCAGGTCTCTGCAGCTACCAAGTTATTTTATTTTGCATGTAAGACAGTCTTCTACATGCATCAACAATTGAGCAACATTATTATTTCTTCAAGAGTGCAGCAATGATCTAGCAACATGAGTTTTTCTTGTTTCTTGTAGGGATTATTTCTCCTCACGATTTCCTTCCGGTTCGAACCGCTCCTCTTTTGCTGCTGCTGTCACCCAGCAAAAAGAGAAGGGAAACAAAGCCAAATGTTGTAGTCAAGCAGAGAGTAAATGCATACACACGGAGATAATCAAGACAAGACAGATGAGTCTAATGCATCCAATTGGTTATATTCATCTTGATGGTATCATTTATACATGTTACATGTGGTTGGAGTGGTTGCACCTGCTCCAATGGCTTCTTTAACTATACTATTACAGAAGTAACTAATGACAATTAAGGAACCCGAAGGGTCCCCTCCAACATGTCCCCCACCTCAAAATATTTCTTCGTCCGGAAGAAAACGTTAACAACCATGAACTGCGATTCCTTTAGTCTTTGTCAGCAGTTGGGTAGTGGCCAATCGAGCCGCTTACCCCTTTCACCTTCTTGTCGAATTCATCGTCCACAGTCCAGGAGCTTCTGGGCTTCCATGCTCTACCATTGCACTAACTCACCAGCTACCTGAAAAACTTCTGAAATGACATTGAATAGATGTTTATGTGTGTCATCACTTGGGGCTTGATCAATTTAAGTGTTCTTTAGTCATTATTAAACGTGAAGCACTTTCTCTATGTGGTATAGTTGTCTTTTGATTGAATGCATGGTTTTCGTAGACTCAGCTGTCATGAGGCTTCCTGCAAGTTTCGAATGTGTCACTGCTGCTTGTGGTTGATACTGACTAATATTGGTTGACCTGACTCGACTCGACATGACTTACTTCACTCAGCATGATTTATTAAGTCAGCTAGAGACCGACTGAATTACACAATTATAATACAAAAAGGTCGACTCTCGACCATGTTAAAATATTTGACCACTTACAATATCAAAAAATAACCCGACTATTTGGAGTTTCGAGCACTTTTAGTACCAACCATTTACAACCGACTAAAACAATACAATTATTTCAACCGTATTAACCGCCACCGACAATAAGACACCAACCAAAACTTTTACAAATGATATGTGTCTACAAAACTTTATGACCATCTATCTACCAAAATCGACCATATGGAACTTTGACCACATTGTGATAGTGACATCCATCGAATTGAATGAGTCAATAACGTCGATCATCTCCGTATGATAATAACAGCATATTTCTTTTAACAATTTATCATATACCAGTGTTCCCAAAAGACAATCTGAATCGACTTCTATGACGTGTAAACTGAATGAGGACAACTGCCAAAATTCTTGAGCTAAGTCGAGCATCCCGGTTCTTGGTCATCGAATAGTAGGCAGGAATTAATGGTTGAAAAACAGTCGGTAGTGTATACAATAGGATTCGACAGGCACACAAAGGGAGCCACTTGGTCGACAATCGACATCATCCACGAAGCCATGGCAACATCCCCCTTTTTCATGAATAATTTTTTTTACTTACAGTACTTTATAGTCTTGTATTCTTGTGCATCCAACAATTTTTTCTTCTTCAAATACTTTTCCTCCTTGAATAGATATTTTTTTAACATAGAGTGAGTATTTTGCCGTAAACACTATGTTTCCTTAGCAACACATGAGCGCTAGTTTCTTTAGCTCACAACTCCATGCAGTCTCTACTGACAATATTGGTCAACAGACTCGAGCAGCGGACTGCTATAATTAGGAACACTCCCACGTAGATCGAGGAATTTCTTTGTATAAAATTAATCCTTGGAAAATAGCTTTATCAAAATGGCTACATCGAACTTAATGATATTTAATACTGGACTCCTGTAAATGATCGATGGTCTTCTTGGTCAACTACGTTCTAACCAATGGTTGATATTTGATAGACATAACTC
The DNA here is from genome assembly GCA_027924585.1 of Larix kaempferi. NCBI lineage: Eukaryota > Viridiplantae > Streptophyta > Pinopsida > Pinales > Pinaceae > Larix > Larix kaempferi. The sequence goes on along the minus strand of BSBM01000960.1, from coordinate 6,041,640 downwards.
TGGTTAGTCGACTAGCATTCCTCCCATTTCCTTCATCGAAAGACATAACTTTGGTGAGTCGGTGGTGATATGTCGGGAGTAAATGGTATGTCTGCATAGCTTCCCTACCCGACGAGCATGCTTTGGATAATGTACATTCAACCTTCAACACTTGATTGCATTCGACAAACTCTAGGATGGTATATTAAAAAATTTTGCTGCAATATTGTGACAGCAACACGGCTTCTATGGTTACCTGAGCGGATAAAATATGTAGTGGACATAATAGACTTTACTAACTGGTCCCTTTTCAACATAATATTTGAGCGAGTAAAAACACGAGCGATCTTGCAGTCGGTTTGGAAATTGCTTCTTGCAAATGCGATCCACTTCCATCCAGTGCTGCTGTCACGATCCAGGTCTCAGTAGCTACCAAGTTATTTTCTTTTGCATGCAAGACAGTCTTCTACACACATCAGCAATTGAGCAACATTATTATTTCTTCAAGAGTGCAACAATGATCGAGAAACATGAGCTTTTCTTGTTTCTTGCAGGGATTATTTCTCCTCATGATTTCCTTCAGGTTCAAACCACTCCTCTTTTGCTGCTGCTATCACCCAGCAAAAAGAGAATGGAAACAGATCCAGATGTTGTAGTCAAGTAGAGATTAAATGCATACACACAAAGATAATCAAGATAAGAGAGATGAGTTGAATGCATCCAACTGGTTATATTCATCTTGATGGTATTATTTATACATGTTACATGTGGTTGGAGAAGTTGCACCCACTCCAACGGCTTCTTTAACTATACTATTACATAAGTAACTAATGACAATTAAGGAACCCGAAGGGTCCCCTCCAACACAATCCCTGGTGGAGATGGCTATTCATCATAGTTTGTACATATATGTGGACACCATAATGTGTGCACGTTACGAACATATTAAACAAGTAATTATTTAGGAAATCAAAATATTAAAAATAATTGTAGGAACTATCATCATGTATTTCATAAATATAAATAAATAAATAATAGAAATGACATAATAAAGTAACAAAAATATTGTGTGAGGTACTGAAAATACCTCTATGTGAGGTGTTGCAATTTTAGTTGTAGCTTCCATTGTTCCGTCCAGGTTGGGAGATCCTATGTTGTCCCATGTCGGCATCTCGACTCTAAATATATAAACATTGAAATAATAGTTTAATTCATACGTTGTCCCATGTCGGTGTCTCAAGTGATGATTGAAAACTCATTAAAAAATTCCTACCCTTCTCCATATAGCATCCTTCGATCGGGCCAGGGAAAGTGTGCCCACAATGGGGACAAAGATGTGGCACTTTCCCCATCAAACTAGAAGGCCTAGCATGGATATCACCAATCACAGGTCTATCCTAAATCTGTCATGAAGGCTCTGCACCTAAGTCTTTCTCAGGGTCAACCTATCTCTCCAATGTAGTCATTTCTACAAACATGGTGTGTCTAAGGAGTCTACATGCAACGCTCCTCATCGCCCCCTTGATATGATCAAGTATGTCGGGTAACTCATGTGGTTCAAGAGGGGGGTTAGGATCATCCCTAGTATTTGGTGGCCCTCTCAGTGGGATCCTCCTGTCAGTAGGATGATCTTGGGCAGTTCCAAGCCCAACACCTTGGAACTCAGTTATGTCAAAATAGTTGACATCTAATTGTTCACAAACTCAGCATAGAGTTATCAAAGGAAGTATTGTGGAAGCTCCCTATTATTGGAGGGAGGTTTATCGTAAACCATAAACCACCTATGCATGTAGTTGTCCCTCCATGGTTGGAAATGACACCAATCCATGTAGACTCATGGATTTCTAATTTTCGGTGGTTGTTGTGTTCTTGAATCAGTGAACATACTATATAATCGGGCTTTCATAATATTTAATGCTTTGATTTCTTCCTTGGAAATGTTAGGATATTCCTATACTCCATCCTATTCCTACCAGCATTTTCATTATTTTGCATTTCAGTCATGCATACAGGCATGCAATTGCATGCATCCCAGTCATCAGGTTGGTGTCCTCCAGCACCTAGTCCCCAGTTTGCTAGCCCCAGGATCTTCTTTCCACTCCTTTTTAGCCCTCCTAGTCAATGATGCACCCACCTTTCACCTATCACTTGTGAAAGGTGCCCTTCTTCACCTACCACTTAGTTACACTTCAGTTAGTTGATTTATTTGTGGATCTCTCCTTGATTTGAGGATTGATTAACTTGTTAACTAACTAAAACACTCCATTGCACCCCCAGTGAGACTAGATTGCCTATTTTGACTCTAGTAAGCTCCCCATGCACCATCCACTGAGCCTCCTTCACTACATTAGTGCTTCCATGTGCCAATTACACCTACCACACTCAATTAGACTCAATTTGACACTTGATTGACAATTACTTGTGCATTTATGACTCCACTGATGATGATTAGGACTCCTAGTGGTATATTGTTGACAGTCCATTGATGATGATGATGATGACTCCTAGTGCAGATAAGCCATTCCCATGTAGGCTAATTCGAATTGCCACCTTGGCATTCAAATCCTCTCCACCATTGTATTATTTATTGTTCATATTATGATTAATGAAGTAGTGTGTGATGTTATTCTGCTTCTATCTGAGTTCTACTGTATCATAATTATGTTGCTCCTTTACACTGCATTGATCACTCTTCTTCTATTTTCCTGCTTAATATTAATATTTCTTGTGAGGTATACATCTACTCTTAGATCTGTGGTGAGGGTTTTCACATGGTATCAGAGCATGTTGAGAGTATTGTCTATCTCCATTCCTGAGAGTTTTTTGTAGGTTATTATCAATATTTTGAGTGCAGCAGTTGCAGTAGTTTCTGCATTTTTGCAGCAGTAGCAGTTGTAGATATTTTCTATTGTAATTTTTCGTAGGTCTTCTGAAACAACTTCCATCAATCCGGAAGGAATTTCTTTTCTTTCTCCATTCAAATATGATGAGAGGAAACCAAAGATGATAGCACATTTGAAGAGACATGTTCTCTTTGATTATTGTTTTGAAAGAGAGTGTGAATCCTATGAAGAAGAGAATGATTGCTTAAATGAAGGTGATAGAGCCTATGCAACAATGATGTATGCTATGTCTCGTTGCATGGGAACCCACTTCCTTTCTGTTGAATCTCCAAAAGAGCTATGGGCCCATTTGGATGAAATACTTGGCAAACATAATGAAGGGATTGGTCCAAACCATTTCGAGACCAAGCAAAGTGATGCATTCGGCCTCCTTGATGGTCTCTCTGATCATGAATCGGTATCAAACATATCTCATAATGAAGTTGTCCACAAAGAAGAAGAACTTGCAAATTCTACACTCATGCTCTCAATATCTTCTATTTCGAATTATGTGCCATCTCACACTCTATAAACTGCAGAGGTTCTTAAATCCTCTCTTGCACAAGAGTCTGTTGGTTTGCATAATGATAATCTCATGAATGTTTCGGAGGTTAAATCAACAATTGGAGGTAATGCATTCGCTCTCCTTGATCACTCACCTCTTATGTACTACTATAAGATCATTTGTACATGCTCTCAGAAGTTTATTGAATATGTAGTGCATTTCCATTCGCTTGGGATAATTTCTCTTCCATTTCATGGTTTTGATCTCACCTCTAATGGCTCAAAGGAGATCTCAAGAAACCATTTTTCAAGTCTTGGATCTGATTTGGATTCCAAGCAATCACTATCATGTGATGGTTCTTTTGGGCATAATCTCACCTATGATGGTTCAAAAGAGAAAACAAAAGACTATCTACACATTCATGGATTTGATCCTAACTCAGCTGATTCGAATAACAGGTTCCAGGATCATCTTCATACCTTTGAATTTGTTCTCATCACATTCGATCTGAAGAGCAAGTACAAGCACATGTTTTTTTAGCATGATCCACTTCTTCCCAAGAAGAAGATACCTCTAGACATATGACAAAGAATCACACCTGCTTGAGTTTGGAGCATTTATTTTGGTGTGCCCTACAGTCTATTTTGAGGGGGTGTATTTTTCCCATGAGTTTTCCCCATTTCTTTGGGTTATGGATTGTTATTTATTATTCATTGTATTAGGTGACCTTTGGTCTCAGTTAGCAAGGACCAGGATGGATTAAGGCGGGGTGTTAGAATATTCCTATACTCCATCCTAGTCCTACCAACATTTTCATTATTTTGCATTTCAGTCATGCATGCAGGCATGCAATTGCATGCATCCCAATCATCAAGTTGGTGTCCTCCAGCACCTAGTCCCCAGTTTGCTAGCCCTGAGAGCTTATTTCCACTCATTCGTATCCCTCCTAGTCAGTGATCCACCCACCTTTCACCTACCACTTGTGAAATGCACCCTTCTTCACCTACCACTGAGTTACACTTCAGTTAGCTGAGTTATTTGTGGATCTATCCTTGATTTGAGGATTGATTGACTTGTTAACTAATGGAAACACTCCGTTGGACCCCTAGTGAGACTATATTGCCTATTTTGAATCCATTTAGCTCCCCATGTGCCCTCCACTAAGCCTCTTTCACTACATTAGTGCTTGCATGTGCCAGTTACACCTACCACACTCAGTTAGACTCAGTTTGACACCTGGTTGACTATTACTTATGCAATGATGACTCCACTGATGATGATTAGGACTCCTAGTGGTGTATTGTTGACACTCCACAGATGATTATGATGACTCCTAGTGCATATAGGCCATGCCCATTTAGGCTAATTAGAATTGCCACCTTGGCATTCGAATCCTCTCCACCATTGTATTATTTATTGTTCATTGCGCCGAGAGGCGCTCTACAGCCCAGTATGGGGAAGATCTTGTTAGTCGAGTAACAAAATTATACAAAGTAAAAAGTAAATATGGGACCTAAAGTAGAGACTTTACTTTTTACTTTTAATAGTAAAAAGTAAATATGAGACTTTAGAGTGTTTGTCCAGTAACAAAATAATACAAAGTAAACAAAAAATAATAATACAAAGTAAAAAGTAATAAATATTATGTCGGCCATAAACAAAAAAGAATAATACAAAGTAAAAAGTAAATATGAGACTTAAAATAGAGACTTTAGAGCTTAGGATTAGGTGGCTTAGGTATTGCACTCAAGGAGCTATTCAATGAGAGTTTGCACCTCAGGATATTTGATCCCTCTCGGCACTTGATAGAGCCTAGGATTTGGATCTAGGATGGTATTATGATTAATGAATTAGTGTGTGATGTTATTATGCTTCTATTCGAGTTCTACTGTATCATAATTATGTTGCTCCTTTACACTGCATTGACCACTCTTCTTCTATTTTCCTGCTTAATCTTAATCTTTCTTGTGAGGTATACATCAGCTATTAGATCTTCTATTTTTATTTTGACAGAAAATGCTAGTGGAATAATACTCCCTCTAGCATCCTAGGTCTATATTCGGTCATGTCTATCAATGGGGATGTGCATGGATAAGGGAGTCAATTGAGCTCTCCATTGAGGAGGAAAGAAAAAATCGAGATGGTTCCCCTATGTTTCTCAATTCTCGGATGTGGACTCTCATTTTATTTAAGTAATGGTTCAAGTCATCATGGTCCAAATGTTGTTGGGTGTTTTGATTTTGTTGGGGGTTTTGATTTTGTTGAGGGTTTTGATTGGTTCAAAGATTTGTGTTTTCTTGTGTTCCACCGTAAACCATGTTAACATTTTGTTTATTCATTGTATAGGTTTATACTTTGCAATTGGAACAAAATCTATTATTTTACTAATTTGGGAATTATTAAAAATTTAATAAACAATAAACATATCAATAAAATCACAAACAAATGATCTTACCTATCCAATACAATGGATGATCACTCAATGGATGGCTTGATGGAATTCTTGAGTGCAATGGATGGGTGGGGTGGTCCTTTGGTCCGCGTATGCACCGGGTAGATGATCTCTCAGTCATTTCCAAATGAAATAGGTCGCGACTGTTGTGCCTTTTTTATTTGGTTTAACAAGAGTGTGTGCATGCACTTGGGATCATACACATCACTAATACACACACGCAACAATGCGCACGCGGCTCGGTTCGGTACTGAACCTAGTGGCACATGCACGCTTCTTTATGTGTGTGAATATCTATTTTTTTTCTACTAGCACGACCCCATTGCAATGGATTTAGTAAAATTATATGTATAATTTATCATCCTTGTGCTTTCAATACTTTAACAATAACATGCTTTTTTGAAAATTGGTTATGAAATCAAATAATTTTTGTTTTATATGGAAAGAATATTTTTATGACAGAAATAAAATTAATTGAATATTTTATTACAATAATAAAATAAAATATTTTATTACAATAACAAATTAAAATATTTTATTAATAGTTTGAATTTAATTAATATTGGTATTTTATTTAAATTCATAAATTTAACATTTTAAGCATACAAATAAATTTTTTCATCAATTTGTTCTTTGGGCCAAAACAAGTAGAAAATTAGGGCCTAATGGTTAAGAGCATGTGTTTCCTCCTAGGAGGTCAAAGGTTCAAATCCAGAGGGGTGTAGGGTATGTACACCTATGTAGACTTTAGCAGTTAAATATTTGCGTATAGGCGGGTCCCTTGTCCCACAAACAAGGGGGTCTCATACATCAAATTGTCTCTTGGTAGTGACCTTAAAAATAGATTATTATTATTGTTATTATAGAAGTTGTAAATGGAAGGTCACAAGTTCAAATCCCCCTAGTTTGTGCCTGGCATGCTTGCGGGCATCAACACATACTACAATTTTAATATTGAATTGTTTGCATAAAAATATATAATCCAAATCACATAACCTAATTTAAGAAAAATGCAATTCTAACAATTTTGAAAATAAAACAACCATTGGAAAAATATTTGAATTAAAATATTTTTTGAAGTCATATGTTACAGGAACCCACACAAATAAGCGGGATGTCACCAAAGCTACTTAGTACTTCCATTTGAAGAAAAATCCAAACAAACAAGTGGGATTACTGCCATTTAGCTCTTTAGTATTTCCATTTGAAGAAAAGATTGCTAAAAAGCATTTGAAAAATCATATAAGTATGAGATTTGGAAATTGTATATTTACTTAGATATGTAAATGATTAAAATTTGATGTACTACTTTGCAAAACAATAAAAAAACAATAAATGTGATGTTCATATTTAAACATTGTCTGACATTAATATTAATGTTACTTGTACTATAATGGTACAAAAGATAAAAACTTTAAATCAAAATACATTACATATGTAATTTAAGTATTGCTTCAGAAATATGTTAAAATCATTTTCATTTGTAAATAAAAAAAGATGCATCTTAAATAAAATGTTGATTCCCTAAATTTTCTTTTCAACCCAGCCTTATCAAATATATATCCTAATGCAGTAATATTGTTTAAATAATTTCCATTAATGTACATAGTAGTGTTGCATATGGATGTCACTTAATATATCAAGTGCATGAAAAACATTTTTTTAAATATTAATATTTTATTAAAAATATTTTAAAAAGAATATTTTTTTATTTTTTTATATATAAATAGTTTGCATTTCTAAATTCAAGTAAATATTTTAACCATAACCAACTATTCTAATTATTAACAAAGAAACATATTATATAATTAACCTTTCAATATTTTTATTAATAAATTAAAAATGAACATAATTTCGATACATTAAAGAAAACCTATCTAGAAAGTTAAATTTAACATGCTTTGGGCGTGGTGGCCATGAATAGAAACATTCATCGATGTGATGGAGTGTTGTCCATGGTCAAAATATTATAATAAAACCGAGAGAGAAAAATATCATTCCAAATCTTGAGTATTTGTTGTATGATAACAACATTCTTGATCCAAAAAGCCATTATCAAAGGAAATGAAGAAGACTCTTGCTTGTGTTCATTTTTTTATTTAGTGTGAAAATTATAGAGATAACAAATTCTCTCTCTCTCTCTCTCTCTCTCTCTCTCTCTCTCAAAACCCCTAACCCCCAATCACCCTCTTTCTATATCTCTCTCTAAACCACTAACCACTAATCACCCTCTCTCCATATCTCTCTCTATAAAACCCTTATCCCCAATATTTATCTTTCTCTAAACCACTTACCCCCAAAATCTCTCTCTCTCCAAACCCCTAAACCTTAACACCCACTCTCTAAAATTCAATATCTCTCTTTAAACACCTCATTTTCTCTAGATATTTAGAACTCTAACCCACAATCTCTCTCTCTCTCTCTCTCTCTCTCTCTCTCTCTCTCCATCCCTAACCCCCAATCTCTATCTCTCTCTAAACTCCTAATCCCCAATATCTCTCTCTCTCTCTCTCTAAACCCCTAGCATCCAATCTCTCTCTCTCTTTGGATCCGTAAACCCTTAACCCCTAATATATTTCTCAGAAAACCGCTAACCCCCAATCTCTCTCTATCTCTAAACCCCTAACATCCAATATCTCTCTCTCTAAATCTTAACTTCCAATCTCTTTCTCCTTAAACCCCCAACCCCCAATCTCTCTCTCTCTCTCTCAACCCTTAATATCCAATAAATCTCTCTGTCTCTCTCAACCCCTAACGTCCACTCTCTCTCTCTCTCTCTCAACCCCTAATGTCCACTCTCTCTCTCTCTCTCTCTCTCCAAACCCCTAACCACCAATGTCTCCATCTCGAAACCCCTAACCCCCAATTTCTCAGTGTCTCTCTAAACACATAACCCCCAATCTATGTCTCTCCCTAAACCTCTAAAACCCAATCTCTCTCTCTCTCTCTCTCTCTCTCTCTCCTGAAACCTGCACTCCTCACCCACCTACGCCTCCCCCTTCTATATATATATCTCTCCCCCACCACTAACCATATATACTCTCTCCATGATCTTTCAATATCTCTAAACCCCTATTGACCTCCAATATGTTTGTCTCTCTAAACACATAAACACCAATCTCTCTCTCTCTCTCTCTCTCTCTCTTAACCCCTAACTTCCAATCTCTCTCTCTTTCTAAGACCTTAGCCTACAATCTCTCTCTCTCTCTCTCTAAAACCATAACCCTGATTCTCCCTCTTTCTATCTCTCTCTCTAAACCCCTACCCTATAATCTATCTCTATCTCCAAACCCCTATTCTCCATTCTCTCTCTCTCTCTAAATCACTAACCTCTAATTTCTCTCTCTCTCAACCCATAGCCATGAATTTCTCTCAATCTCTCTAAACCATTAACCTCCTATCTCTCTATCTCTCTCTAATCCCATAATCCCCAATCTCTCTCTTTCTCTAAACCCCTAACCCCCAATCTCTCTCTCTCTCTGAAACCATAACTGCAAATCCCCCCTCTCTCTCTCTAAAGCTATGACCCTCAATCTCTCTCTTTAAACCCACAACCCTAATCTCTATCTCTCTCTAAACCCCCAACCCCCAATATCTCTCTCTCTCAACTCATAACCCCAATCTCTCCCTTTATCTCCCTCTCTCACTCTCTAACCCCCTAACATATAATCTCTCTCTCTCTCTCTCTCTCTCTCTCTCTCTCTCTCTCTCTAAAATCCTAACCCCCAATCTCTCTTCCTCTCTCTCTCTCTCTCTAACCCATAACCCCCAACCCTAAACCCTAAACCTGTTAGATTAAATATTTAATTATTTTAATAAAATATTCAGGAAAATAAAGTAATTTACTCAAATTTAAGAGTTATTTAGATCAATGTAGTTTAGTATATGGAAATTTTGATTGTAAAGGGATTTCAATGCTAAAGAGAGGTTTATTTTAGGAGGAAAAACACTTTCTCTTTTAGATAAAATATCTACACATACTATAATTTTAATTTTGAATTGTTTGCATAAAAATACAACATCCAAATCACATAACTTAATTTAAGAAAAGTGACATTCTAAAAATTTAGAAAATACAACAATTGTTGGAAAAATATTTGAATTAAAAGTTTTTTTAAGTCAAAATCATATTTACAAGAACCCACACAAACAATGGGGATGTCACCAAAGCTACTTGGTACTTCCATTTGAAGAAAAAGCCCAAACGAATAAGTGGGATCACCACCATTTAGCTACTTAGTGTTTCCATTTGAAGAAACGTTTGATAAAATGCATTTGAAAAATCATACAAGTGTGAAAGTTGGAAATTATATATTCACTTAAATTTGTAAGTGATTGAAATTTAATGTGTTACTTTCAAAGTAATAAAAAAAATATGATGTTCATATTGAAACAATGCCTTTCAACATTAATCTTAATGTTACTTGCACCATAATGATACAAAAAGATAAAAAGGTCAAAGCAAAACAAATTTCATATGTAATTTAGGTATTTTTTCATAAATATGTTAAAATCGTTTGCATTTAAAAAAAAAGGATTCACATTAAATGAAATTCTGATTCGCTAAATTTTCTTTTCAACCCAACCTTATCATACATAATGCCTTAATGTACTAGTATTTTAGTTATAGTGTACATTGATGTGCATAGTAGTGTTACGTATGGATGTGAGTTAATATATCAAATGCATAAAAAAACATGTTTTAAATATTAATATTTAATAAAAAAATATTTAAAAAAGATTCCTTTTATAAATGACTCAGTGTTTTATAAAATATATTAAATTGCTTTGGATCTTCGCATAGGATTACCTAAAACTTAACTCTGTACCTCAAGGTTTCTATATCTCTATAACTTTTAGACCTCACATTTTTTAATCATTAATATTTTATTAAAAAGTATTTTAGGATAACTTACACACTAGTGCTAAGAAATCTATGTTGCACACCAGGGTTGGTTAATATAATGAGAGACTGAAAAGCATTTTTTTAATGGATGATTATTTTATAAAATATGTTAAATTACTTTGGTGCTTCTCATATGGATACACATCCACTCAAATAGTGTTATACTAACATTTGTCCTCAATGCCACATTAAGAATGAATGTCTAACCTAAAACCTAGGAAGTCCCTCACATTACGTATATATCTTATTTTTTAATTACAAAGTTTGGACCTCACATTGCCCATACATATTAGTTTAATTACAAATTTTTTGTTACAATGTACATTACATTGGAAAACATGTATGTGCTACGATAAAAAACCATGAGATAGTCATCATGACACCACATCATTTATGGAATACACCTAGTCAATATCACAATATTCATGTATCTATGAATCAAATATCCTTATACAACACTTTCACTACCATACCATAAAAGACTATGAACATAACTTCCACCTTTTAAAAGAGACCCAAGAATCCTCCAAGTAAGCAAGCCTAGAGGGAAACCTCAACTTGGCTCTTGTAACCATATATATCATACAACAGAATTTTCCTACTTAGAGGCTCAATGCACCTAGGGACTTTGGCCTCAACACCTATATCTTTACCATCATCAACAATGTCAAAATATCTTGATTGCATCCAATTATGCACTTGTCTTATCATTCTCTTCTATTCCAATATATATACATATCATTCAACATATATACCTATTATTCACATAGTATACCTAATAATATATATGCCAACATACACATATACTAATATATATACTAATATGCATAGAATATTAATCTACCACCATGCACATATATCTAGACATGTATAGTTGTATGTATATCTATCATGCTAGGCATATATGAGCCAAGATATGTAAGTTGCCATATGATTTGATATATATATATATATATATATATATATATATATACTTGATGTTGATGCCAATATATATGTTTGTGTATGTGTGCATAGCTTAGTTAATCTATGTATATTTATATACTAACACATGTATTGATAAATATACTTTGATATATTCAATATCATATATAAATTTGTATTAAATATATAGAATAATGTATATATTAATTCTCAAATTCAAAAGCAATGGGTCTTTGATACAAATAATATAGATGGTTTTCTTAATTATTTAATGAAGAATTTGTTCTCTCTTTCTAACAACAACAATATATAAGATCTCTATAATAATTTTACTACCTTCCTCTCCTTTGCCATCAACAAGTTTTTGCATGAAATCTCTAGCAAAAAGGAGAACTTAAGAACCAACCCTTGGTATGATAATGAGTGTAAGCATGCGCGTAGAGAAATTAAGGAAGATGCTAACGAGTCATTGAAAGCTGACAAGATAAGTATGTACAAAGCTCTATTTAAAAGGAAAAATACTTGCAATATAAGTAAAAGACAAGAACAACTTTTACACTTATCTAAGATGGATCCTAAGAAATTCTGGAGAGAAATTTTAACTTGTAAAACTAAAGAACATAATAAGATTTCTATGGAGGATTGGAACTCATATATTAAAAATTTCTACGAATCCCCCTATGTCGTGGAATATAACATTCAAACCCTTCTTACAATGGAGGAAGTCTTTTCTGTAGAATACATTGACTTTGGTATTAAGCAGAAATCCTAAAAATTGGAGCACCCGTCCTCATCCCTTATATTTACAATATCTTTAATTTAGCAGTCAGGCATGGTTTCCATCAGCCTTGGACTTAGAGCCTTATAGTTCCTATATTTAAAAGAAGAGACAAATATAACCCCTATAATTATAGTATAACCATGATTAGCCCTCTCTTAGCCAAGTTATATGGCATTATCATTGAAAAGAAGATTAGCGTATGGATCAAAAATGAAGGAAAGAGGGCTAAAGGCCAAGTGGGATTTAGAAGTAATCACTCAACCATGGACCAACTCATCATGCTTAGGATCATCATAGAGGAGTGTCGTAATAATAAATCCAATTTTTTTTGTTTCTTAGTGGAATTTCGGAAATTTTTTGATATGGTGCCTAGATATAACCTTTGGAATAGGTTATTAGAGCTAAAAGTTCCTCGAGAGTTGAGGACTGCGACTATAAGGTTATATGACAAGATTGTCATTTCCAAATTCAAAAACACTAAAGGATGGTCACAAGATATTAATTGTAATATTGGAGTTAAGCAAGGGTGCCCCCTTTCCCCTAACCTTTTTTCCATTTACATCAATAATCTTGAAGATTGTTTAGAAGAGGCAGGTTGCACGGGCATGACCTTGGAAGGAATTGTCATAATGCTACTTCTCTATGCTAACACTATCATTCTTATGGAAAGGTTCCCTTATGATCATGAGAAGCAATTACGAATTCTCAAAGGTTTCTGCACCAATATGGGCATGACCATTAACAGCAAAAAAACAAAAGTCATGATGATCAATTCCAATAAAGGTACTTATGAAAAATTTTCTTCTAACAATAGAATCTTATAGGAAGTAACCTCCTACAAGTACTTAGGAATTGACTTTCATCACAAGCTAACTGGAACTATAACATTGAGAAGAGGATAAATGAAGGATGGAAAGCCTACTTCGGCCTTGAAAACAACTGTAAATCGGAAAAACTTGTGATGTGGGACAAAAATAAATTCCTCTTTAAAATGCTCGTCACTCCTGTTATTTTATATGGTTGTGAAACCTTGGGGATGCAACATTTCCAGAAAGTCCTAGATAAGAATTGCGAAAATCGATAAACGGTTTATTACTTATAATCTTAAAATTAAGAGCAACATGCCCTATCCTATTTTCCTCTTAGAAGAATATCTCTCCCCCATTGAAATCATGTCTCTTATTAGATATCTAATGTACAAGAATAAATTAAACAATATAGGAGAAGAACAAATTCCTAAAATTGCTCTTAACTTGAGCCAAAAGAACCTTTGCCTCAAGCAGGGATGGCTTAAAGATGCCATTAATTGGTTAAACTATCGGAGTATTATGAAACTACCACTCTACAAAATATTTATAACATTAATTACATTATTACTTCTACCTCCAAAGAGAAAATGTGGTGCAAAAAGAAATTAGAGGTAAAAAGAAAGCTTCGGTATTACAAAGAGATCATTAACCCTAATATCGAGGATCAAAACTATATTTCTACCTTAACAAGTTCAAAGAAAAAAAATAATATTGTTAAGATTAGAATGAACTCTCATGAGATTCATAGTGAAATTGGGAATTCGACAACCTTTGAAATTCCTTGGGATGAAATGATTTGCCATCTATGTAATTCTACGAGCGTGGAAGATGAAAATCACTTTCTATTAGAATGATTGACTTTCACTCACATTAGATCTCAATTTCAAAATATTTGCTCTGGAACTAACCTTTCTAACCTTCTAGATCCCCAAAACTATAGCAAACTAGGGACACTCCTCTATAATCTTTTTGAGCATAGAAATAATATTTTAAAGAAAACCAAATAATCTCTATCTTATTAAGGTACTATATACCAATATTGGTCTCAGTGGATGTTAAAGACCATCATCATCATCATCATCATCGTCATCATTATCGTCATCGTCATCATCATCGTCATCGTCATCGTCATCATCATCATCATATATCTCTACATTTATAGTCAACATATATACTAGTATACATATCAATATAGATAATAAGATTACATATACATATTATATTGATATTAAGATACATATATACATAATATAAATTCAATCTTTTTTGAAAATTAAGTTGTTTTAAGTAACTCATCTCATGGAAACGATCCAACGATATATGAACATGAAATTTTCATGAAAGAATTTGAAAAATGTAACTCTATTTTAAGTAATTCAGTTATGATTTTTTTATGTGGAAAAAAAAAACTCATCTCATATAAATGCTAAATAGTTAGAAAATATAAAAATACTTTCGTTATGTGACCCAACTCATTACTAATTGATTAGTATGACATATATTTAATTTACTTGTCCAAATGATAATTTTATGATATATAAATTTTTAATTTAATTAAATTTTTTATTAATATAAAGAATTAAGTTTTTTCAACTATTAGGAAAATAATTTTTGCACATTTGTTTTAAAAATGGTAGACATGTTTTTTCATGATGATGATGATGGTGATGATGATTAATGTCTATTGAGACAAACTTTGGTCTGTAGGACCTTAAGAAGGTTATTACTTGGTTTGCTTTAAATTTTTATTCCTATGCTCAAAAAGCTTTGTAAGAATCTTTCCAAGCTCAATATAGTTTTGGCAAGTTTGGAGGTTAGCAAGGTTTATATTGTAGCAAATACTATGAAACTCATATCTAATGTGGGTATAAGTAGGGCACTCTAAGAGAAGTGATTTTCATCCTCAACGTTCATATACTCACAGAGATGGAAAACCCTTTCCGTCCACAGAGTTTTGGGAATATACCAATGCCTTATTTCACTATGAATATCATGGGAGTTCATTCTAATTTTGGATATATTAATTTTCTTTTTTGAAATAGTTACTATCAAGAGATATTTCTTATCTTTCAAATTATCGTTAATGACCTACTTATAGTATCTTAGTTTTCTCTTTACAGCTAAATTTTCCTCGCACCACAATTTCTCTTTAAACTAAAAGGTAATATTATTTTTGACGTTATCGATATTCTGTAAAGTGTCATTTTCATCAATGCCCCAATGGTCTAACCAAGCCATCGTATGTTTACACCAACTTCGCTTGAGGTGTAGTTGATTTTGACCAGTGAATTTAAAGCAATTTTAGGAAGTCTCTCATTTCCCATGTTATTTATCGGGTGCTTGTATATCAGGTACCTAGTCATAGCCATGTTCTCGATAAGGAGAATAAGATAAGTTGTATTGGTTTTAATTTTGAGGTTATATATGCAAATAAAATTTTGACCCACTTGTATGAGGAGAATACGATAAGGCGTATTGCTTTTAATTTTGAGGTTAGATATGTAAATAATTTTTTTAATAAATTTGTTTGAATAAATTATATGTTTTATGAATATGTGTTACCAAACAATATAGGTCATAATTATTTTAGATAAACTTTTAAAATAAATATTAATAATAATTTATTTTTATAAATTCTTATGAAATATAAATTTAATTAAAAAAAAATGATTTTGATATTTTATATAATATAATTTATAAATATCTGCAAATTTTAATGATATTTTTTCTAATTTTATTTCATTTTCAAAACTTTTGGAACTTCAATTTTGTTAAATTGGTGTATGTACCCCTTATTTGTGGGGTTTTGACTACTAAAAGCAAAAATAAAAGTTAGCAAGTGTAAAACCTTTTATCATCAAATTAAGTTCATTTTATCATCAAATTAATCTCTTTTATCATAAAAAGTCTTATCTAACAAGAAAAATTGATCTAAATCATCTTTAAATTTTATTATTTATTTTTATACACACTATCTCAAAAAAATGTACTTTTTTATATCTAAAAGAAAGTGTTTAACATTTTTTAAAGGAAGATAATTGTCATAATAATAGAGGACCATAGTTTAGACTTTTTATATAATGTTAATATTTCAACCTCCATTTACATATCATTATGTTAGAAAAAACCTAGCTACTTAAAATAATAGGTAGTAAAACTTCAAGTCCTAATATGACTCTAAGAAAATTTAGGCTCACCATAAGCATGGAATGAGAAGAAAAACAATAACAAGGTATCAAGAAAAATAAAATAAAATATAACCATAACCATGACATAAAATAATCAAAATAGAATTAAACCCAAATACATTAAAATTTATACTTATTTACCAATATATTGAAAATTCAAAATTTTAATAATCATAACACATATTGAACTAATCAAATTGTATGTATAGAATATTATTTTAAAAATGAAAAAATTCAATAATCATAACTATTCATCAGATATGGTGTAGTGAAGAAAGCTCTAGTTTAGAAAATTATGAGATCGGCAAGCGTGAGAGACAAGGGTTTTCTTAGGTTTTTTAGAGCGTCTCAAGATGGAACCCTTTGGACAGGGCAACTCCCCCTCCTCCTCGCGGCGGCATGACCTCCATGCTGCGACTTTGGAATTGAATGCCACAGAGGGACTTCAAGAGAATGGGCTCGGAAACAATGGAGACAACAAGGACAAACCATGAGCTGGGAAATCTCAAGGCAGATGCCTTCTGAGAGAAAAATACATCCCATCACTTCAGATCAAATCTGATATCCTTCGAGAAAGAGTTGAACAATCGAAAGAGGAAGCTCTAATTGGAAAGTTCATTGGAATCTGGCCAAAAGAAAATGATCTAACAAGATGGATCAAGATGACTTGGAACCCTAAAGGCCACTATGATTTGCATTTAGAGGCCAAGGGGTTATTCACAATTGTGTTTTTTAATCAAGAGGACAGAGATTGAATATTGAAAGGAGGCCCTTATTTTTTCTTCTCTGCAGGACTGCATCTATGTCCATGGAAAGAAAGGTTTAACCTCGGCAAAGAAGATCTGAACATTTCCCCAATATGGATCAGGCTGTATTCCCTACCTTGTGAATACTAGGAGACTGAGATCTTACAAGACATTGTAAATACCCTTGGAAAATTTGTGAAAATATCCAAGTAAAAAAAACAGAGAAGATATACCTCCTTTCCCGCATCTGTGTTTATCTGGATCTAGCTCAAGATCTACCTGAAGCTATCAACCTGACATGGGACGATGAAAAAGGGACCCAGCCAATAGATTACGAGCACCTCCCCTTCCGATGTCGCAAATTCCATTAATATGGCCATCTCAATAGGGACTGTTCGCACGATAAAACAACCCATGTTCACCCACAGGAAATAATGGAGAAGGAAGGAAAATCTATGGAGGAAGGCTTTACCCAGTTAAATCGAAGAAAAGAAGAAAGGAGGATGATGAGTTCTTGGACCAACTAATGAAGCTTTCAAATCCTTCATCGAAACAAGTAAACTTTTGCATCTGGAAAATGGAAATGGTTGGTTCACATGGAACAATAAACGAGGGGGAGAACATCATTTGGCCAGCAGAGTTGACCGTTTCTTAATTTCGAAAGAACTGGTAATTGTTGGTGGTTATTTTACTACCTCTGTCTTGCCATCAACAGGATCAGATCACTGGACGATTTGCCTCTTCTAGGATATGTCAGGCTCAAGTGGGGGGAAACCTTTTCACTTTTGAACAATTTTGGTTGGAACACAATGACTTCAAATCATTGGTCCAACAATGGTGGGAGGACCTCATCCCCCCAAGTGGAACAAGAATGTATCAATTCCATCAAAATATGAAAGCATTAAAAGCCAAGATACACATGTGGAACGAGGAAGAATTCGGGAACATATTTGAAGACAAAAAGTGCCTCAGTGAACAAATGGAAGTAATCCAAAGGGGGAAGGAATGAATAATGGGTACAGTGAAGACCTAAAAAATCAGGAACAAGTCATCTTTGAGCAACTTCAATCTTGGGAAAGACAGGAGGAGATCTTCTGGAAAGAGAAATCCAGAAATCAATGGCTTCAAGAAGGGGAAAGAGATACCAAATTATTTCATTTCTCTGTGATCCAGAACTGACAAAAGTCCGTTATAAATAGAATAAAAAAGGACTCAAGACAATATGTGGAAACTAGAGAAGAAATGAAAGTTGAGTTGATGCATTACTTTGGGAATATAATGAGAGAAGTTCAAGCCAACATATCTACTCATATATCCAAGATAACCCAACTTATTCCCCCATCTATGACTGTAGAACAAAATGATATTCTAAAGAAATCAGCTACTCTTTCAGAAGTTGAAGAATCCCTTCAACAAATGGTAGAAGGAAATGCCCCAGGACCCGATGGATTTACTACCATTTTTTTCCACCATTTTTGGGACATGATCAAACATGATGTGTGGAAAATTATTGAAGACTCTCATCAGAACAAAGGGGTATTACATGCATTCAATGCCACTTTTCTGACCCTAATACCCAAGAATGAGGGTGCAGACACTCCAGGTAAATTCAAGCCTATTGCTCTCTGTAATGTTATTTACAAAATTATCACTAAAGTTATGGCCAATAGATTGAAACCCATACTCCCGTATTTGATCTCCCTAGAGCAATCTGGTTTCGTGGAAGGAAGACAGATCTTGGATAGGATTATTGTTTTCCATGAGTTCATACACTCCCTCAGGATAACCAAAATCCCAGGGATGCTTTTAAAATTGGATATTTCAAAAGCCTATGACAAGCTCAGTTGGAAATACATGAGGGCAACATTGGTTTCCTATGATTTTGATAGAGAATGGATTGATCGGGTAATGAACATGACATCCTCTACCTTTTTCTCCATTATGCTCAATGGATCCCCGACTATGACGTTCATCCCATCTAGAGTCATTCTCCAAGCGGACCCTATCTCTCAGTTCCTTCTTATTATGATGGCAGAGGGACCCAATAGATTGATCAAAGCTATGGTTGGCAATGGCGAATTAAGAGGGCTCAACATCCATCCACATGTAGTCAAGAAGACCCATCAACAATTTTTGGATGATACAATGCTCATGGGGCATGCTTCGGTTCATTTTTCTAGAACCATCAAGAAGTGGCTGAATATTTTTGCTAAGGCATCTAGATTGGAGGTTAACAGAGAAAAATCACAAATTTTCTTTTTCAATACTCCCAACATAATCCCAGCGGAATATTATAGGGATACTTGGATTCCAAGGGATCTCCTTTCCTTCCAAATATCTTGGATCCCCTCTGGAGGAAGGTGTCATCAAACGGGTTTCATGGATGGATGTTCTATAGAGAATGAGAAGAAAAATGAACAACTGGGTTTGCAGACCACTCAATTTTGCAAGCAAACTAACTCTCTTCAAAGAGGTTCTCTAATCCATGCCCATTTATCTGTTCTCAATCCTAATGGCCCCAAAATCTGTAATCAAAGAGATGAGAGCCATTCAAAGAACCTTCTTATGGGGGGGAAATCCAGAAAAACCCAAATGGGCTCTAGTAAGTTGGGAAAAAATATTCCTCCCCAAAATCAAAGGAGGCTTGGGGCTAAGGGATCCAGGAATAAACAATGAAGTTTTGGGGGCCAAAATCTGGTGGAATTGGGTTACATATGATTTGGAACCTTGGGCTCAACTATGGCATGCTAAATATGCCCATGATAGGACTAAACAGGAACTAGTAAGATTTGACAAGGAGAAACAAAGCTCTCATATATGGTGAACTACCCTTTGCAGTAGGAAAATCATCCAAGGCCACTATTTCTGAGAAATTAGATATGGAACCACAACAAACTTGTGGGAAGACTCGTCAAAACAATGCCTAAAAATTGCCTCATCACTCCCCTCACAATATTTCCTAGAGTATTGCAAGGCTCTGAACCTCACTAAAGTTTCCCAATTCTGGAGGACTAAAGGGGCAGATGCTACCTTCAGACAATGGAATCAATCTGAATGGCGGAAACAATGATGCTTGGTTGAGGGAAGTCACCAGGTGAAGGAATTTTTACAACAAAGAATGATAAAGCTCCAGAGAGGCCCTGACAAACTTTGATGGGGACACTCCACCAAAGGAAATTTCAACATTAAATAATCCTATGACCTATGGACAAATTGCGAAGCAAGACCAACTTAAGAAATATGGAAGAAGATTTGGATGTCAAATCCTTGGTCGAAACTGGTGTTCTTTGTGTGGATGGTTATTTATCGTCGAATCCTTACTGAAAAAAAAAACTCTGGAAAAGAGGATTTGTTGGCCCCTCTCAATGCCCCGTTTGCAATAGAGCTGAGGAAAATCTAAACCATCTCCTTGATTCTTTCCAATTCTCCTCCACATTATGGGACCGGGGTGTGAAGATTTTCAGAAGATCTAACATGAAAATTGGGACCCCAGACCGAATAATTAAAGATTGGGACCCCAATGATTTCAAAAACAACATCATTTCCAATATTTGGCTTATGTTTCCCGGATTTTTTCTCTGGGAAATATGGAAGGAAAGAAATCAAAGAATATTCAATGAAACAAAAGGTTCTATCCATGCAATTTGGAGCAAACTTATAAAACACATGTACATGAGACGATTAGGATTACTCCCTCGGAGGACAAGGACTAGGAAGTAGAATATCATGAAATCAAAATCCTTAATCAACTCAACTTACATAAGAAGGACTAGGGATGGGCTCGAAAGCAACTCACAATCCAAGTTCCGACTAGTCCTAAAACATGGTCCTGCCACCTGTGGGATCTTTCAAGCTCAATTTCGATGGTGGCTCTAGAGGCAATCTGGGCGTGGAAGGCAATGGGGGAGTGATCCGAAACGAGGAAGTTCATATGTTGTTAATTTTCCATGGCCACTTGGGACAAGATACAAACAATGCTGCTGAAATGAAGGGGCTTCTATAGGGTATAAATAATGTTAATTGGAACAAATGGGAACCGCTCATCGATGAAGGGGATTCAAGGGTCATCATCATCGTGGAAAAAAAAGTCCAACTGGGCCAAAACCCATCAAAAGTAACTACCAATTGGAGGTTGGCTCAGTGGGAGGAGGAGCTTGGGGCCCACCTTCGTCATCCTCATGCGTGGATCTTTAGCCACATCAGAAAGGATGGGAATAAAGTTGTTGATTTTATGGAAAATGTGGGGGCAGACTCATCGCACAGGATACAAGAAGGGTCATTGTCAAGCTTTAGGAATATGGATTGGGATAAGCCTTGTGCCTATCTCAAAAATCATGACATCCTTACTTTAAGAAGACGACAGAATGACACTTGCGCTTGGAATGAGGCCCATGTATTCTCCCACGCAGACTGTCCCATTGACATCTCTAGCTATAATTTCCACACATGTGACACCAGTGTGAACCAACACCATGAATACCAGGTTCGTCCAGAATAGTTAACAATTGAAGTGGATAGTAATGAGGTCAGGCCTCTAGACTATCCTCAATCAATGAATATTTACAAAAAGGAATGAATGGAAAGGAGGACAGATCAGGCAGATCGGACAACTATGTACTATAGTCAGATCCGGAGTATGATGGTATGATGATTGTAATTAAGGTAAGTAGAAGGAGGCATGCTGTAAATACGAACAAGACTCGATGGGGGCCTCACACTCTTAACATTTGGTATATTTCATCTCTATAAGTCTGCCTCTTCCTTTCTGTGCGCCTGTGGTGTTTCCCCTTCCCTCTGAACTAGAGAATGGCCCCTCGTAGGAGATGGTAAAAAAGGGGGAGGAAGGGATCCCAGAATTGCCAAGCCTCGAAGATACAACGCGCCAACTGTGAGCAGACTAAGGCCACCCAAGCAGCCCATTTCTTTCATAAGCACATTCCTCGTCAAATTCAAGAAGAAATCATCATTCTGGAAAGAGTTTTATGGGAGGAAGTGAATCATCAGAACATGGAAAACATCCAGGATGAGGTCAAAGAGTGGGTACAGGACCCTAGAACTACTGCAGGCCTCCTTTCGGCCTATGACTGTATCGTGTCGACTTATTGGGTCACGAAAGGAATTCTTTCCCACATTTTGATGCAAACGTGAAAACAAGGCTCTAGGAGACATGGATCTTGTTTAGGCATGGAGATACCACCACAATGACTGATGCCTTATGCATAAAAAGGTGGATTTGATAACCATGAAATTGGGTATTCCTCTGTACCCGCCTCTCCACCAACCTACGGATGATCCTGGTAGCATCTCTAGCGGTATTGCGGCAAGAAGCGACGAAGGAAGAAGAACCAATGGAGACACCACCACTTCAGGAGTGAATGTTGGTCACCAGTCGTAAATTCAGTATGAAAGATCCGGCGCATAAGTGGATTTCGGCTGGGTTGCATGTGTTTCAACTTCAATTTTGCTTTTTTATGTTATCATATCTTCGTCTCTACAATCTGGTTTATGTATTGAGTCTTTCTGCTTGTAATTCGGTTTATGTTTCTCTCTAGTTGTAATGGAATTTGGGGGAATGTTGGTCACAGGCCATCTTTTTTTCTGTATGCCTAGTTTTATTCAATGTAAGGGGCATGATATGAGGAAAAGATCTGGATTGTATGCTGTTAGGGTCTCTTGGTTTTCTTTCAGTCTAGTTAATGGGTTACTGAAGTGTAGTAGGTTGTAAAATCCTCCCAAGCAGCTCTGGCTACCTGTCAACAATTCATTTTGATCACTATGTACATCTCTTAGGAAAGTTAATATGAAATGTTTTACTTACAAAAAAAACTATTCATGAGATACATTAGGAAATCAATATATAGATCGATACAAGTATACAATAATTTTATATTCACTAAAAACAATTTATCAATAGTAATCTTTTACTTGAAGATCTAATAAAAGTGGTTTTCCTTCCATCAAAAAAATTATATTTACATTATTTTGTATTTTGAAATTCAAATATTATAAAAAAATAAAAAACAAAAACCATATTTAAAATAGTTTACATTTCAAAATTCAAATAAATACTTTAAACATAAGAAACTATTCTAATTATTAACACCGAAGCATATTTTATAATTAACCTTTCAATGTTTTTTATTAATAAATTTAGAACAATAGTCAACTCATATAATTTCAATACGTTAGAGGAAACCTATCTAAAACTTTAAATTTAAAGTGCTTTGGGCATGGCGGCCAAAACATTCATCGATGAGATGGAGCATTGTGTTAAATTTTCAGAATTTACTTCAATCTGATCTAGGATCTTAACTGAGAGAACAACATGTACAACAAATCTACAACATATCAATCATGGACACAATAATGCAAGCACACAAGCGACACAGAGTTTACTTGGGGAAAACCATAAAGGTGAAAAACCCCAATAACTTCCTCAGAGATAGATAGAGCAATGATACAACCAGAATACAAGAGATAGTCTTCTCCTAGCAGCAGAGCCTCCTCCTCCACAAGTGCACCACTCTCCCAAGTGTGACGGAGAGAATAGAATGTGTAAAATGAAAGAGATACACTCTCTATTTATACACTAACCTGACTTGACCTTTACTCAACTAGGTTAGCCTCAACTTAACCACTTAACATAATGTTGACTGGGATGAACCCCACTAGGGTGGTCTAATAACCCTTTGACCCACATGGCCGACCCCCAATAGGGTGGCCTAATAACCCTTTGACCCACATGACTTATACAGGGCCGACTCCAACAAGGTGGTCTAATAACCCATCAAGTATAAGTTACAACACTTACAATATAAATGACGACACTTCCGTATAGAGGAATAATAACATCTCTATAGGAATACAATATACATATATGTGAAATACATTCCGAAGTTACATATACATCAACACATTGTTCACGGTCAAAAAATTATAATAAAACGTTATAAATCTCCATGATGAATCATGATGATTCCTCTTCCTAATGTGTTGTACGTGGCAGTTTATATATATTTTCAACTCTTTTTTAGAAGTAGCTGCAACTTGTGAGTATTGAAATTGCCCACTATTGATACTTATTAGCGGTGACTCCATTATATATGATGCCGATACGCTGCGGAATTTGTTTTAAATCAGATGACATACACATTCCTCTGCTCTACTGCCAATTCAACTACCATAATTAGCTTTTCCATCATGTTTACTAATCGTACACAACCCAGATTTGAGTGAATTGAAAAAAAATTGAGTAAATGCTTTATTTAAAGATATTGAACCAACCTTTAAAGTGCTCACGGAATTCCATACAAATATATTGACCAAGCCTTCCAAGTCTTAACGGAAGTCCTTAGTACTTTCATGAGAATCAACATGTATGGACTTTACCTCGAATTTATGTATTTAAGATTATTTTATGATATTAAAGCATAGATTTTTTTTGGACTTGAAATTACTTTATGATATTAGAGCATAAATTTGGTTAAGTAAAAACTAAGATATATCATAATGTTATTTATTTTGTTAATATATATATATATATATATATATCAAGGGGGGGAGCGGAATGGAGCTCTACAAAGGAGTGTGCGAGGTTACGGATGCAAGACATACATGAGGATGAAGGTTAGCATGAAAACCTTTTTAATTTTTGATAGAAGTCATTATGAATAGTGTTGGGTGGACCATACCTCTCAAAAATCCAGTGAAAAGGTTAGTTACCTCCCTTGCGCATAGGTCATATAGGGTTAACTGAAGGCTGGCCCGTACACTGGAAGCATGTAGATTGACGAGGTTGATTACGAACCATAAATGGAGGTGCAAACATGTCCCATTTTTTGCACTAATGAGGAGATCATGTCGATGGTTTTGATGACGTTGCGGACGGAGCAAGTACGATCCAGTGAACCCCCCATGACAAGTAATCAAAGCAGATGAGAGTAAGTAGTACAGGGTGACATCAGTCCAGTTAATAATGGAAATTTTCGGAAATCCTTTAGATGTATTAAACCAAAGAAGGGAGGACCGGAATTGGCAGTAGAAAAGAACATTAAGCTCAAAGAAATCCCAAATTACCTTACAAGAGCACTAATAGGGAGGTTCTATGGCAAGGTGGTGAGCAGAGAAGCACTCCAAAACTGGATAGAAGACAATTGGAAAGAATTTCTGGGCTATCTACCTGAATTTCACGTACTGCCAAGAGGTTGGTTTCTGGTAAAATTGAGAAATGAAGAAGACGACCCGAAAATGTTAGCTCATGACTGGATATGGGGCCCCTCGGGGTTAATTCTACAGAAGTGGAAAGTAGACTTGAATTCCAGGAGAGAGCCCCACAACCTGCAACAAGTCTGGGTAATTTTACTTGGTCTTCACATGGTATTTTGGCAGGAACCATTGCTGAAGGAAATTGGAAATAATTTTGGGAGGTTCATGGCCCTAGAACAAGACTGAGAGACAAAGACTGATTGTAGATGCCTCAAATTGCTGGTAGAATTAAATCTTAGGGAAGGACTACATGAAGACATAAAAATTTATCTTTTTCGGAGTTATTGGGTATAGAGTCTAGACTACTAGAAACTTCCATTTCGTTGTTTCAACTATAGAAGAGTGGGCCATCTACAGAAAGAGTGCACTGTACAAAAGGAGGTTACCCGAACAAGAAAAGTTTGGTTTCAGAAAGAACGAACCCCACCCAATGTAGAAGAAAATAATAGACAAAGTCAGGAGGAAGCAATAGAAAGTCCATGTAAAGACAAAATCCCAATATTGACAGACAGTTCTTCAAGAAAAGGAAAATATTTGGAAAAGGAGGAAGTCCATCAAGCCCTGATGCCACATAAAGAGCCTGAGAGCACAGAAAATAGGACGTTCAAGTGACCTGATAGAACTCGGGATGCAAGATGACGGGATTGTTCATCGTTCAACTCAAGGTAATCAAGAGGCCTTAAACAAGTCTTTATTTTCCAATCATCTTGTCTTTCAAAATTCAGGAAAAGGTGATTTAGACTCCTCGGTAGTTGATAAAAATGAGAATTTGTATACATCTGGACAAAGGGTAGAGATTTCAAAACCTATTAGAACTGTCAGTCAAAAGAGAGAGTATGATATTAGATAAAAAAAACCTCTTAAAGTCGATGAAACCTCTACTGGGGATCTAACGCTTAACAATAAATTAAAATAACAAGCCGAAAGGAAATC
Organism: Larix kaempferi; assembly: GCA_027924585.1. Taxonomy (NCBI): domain Eukaryota; kingdom Viridiplantae; phylum Streptophyta; class Pinopsida; order Pinales; family Pinaceae; genus Larix; species Larix kaempferi. The sequence continues at coordinate 6,015,270 of BSBM01000960.1, read as the reverse complement.
CTTTTTATCAAAAACTCAAAAACAAGAAGCTTTACACGTTGAAATCGGGAAACAGAGTACTATAAAATGGGCCCTTAGAGTGGAATTGGCCCCATCGGGGGTTATAAAATGATTCTCCTCTCATTCAATGCAAGTGGGTTAGGGGGAATCTCCAAAACAAATACCCTCAAAAGACTGGTGACTCTAACTAGACCATCAGTCCTACTAATACAAGAAACAATGAAGGAAGGAAGCAAAGCAGAGGAAATATTATTCGGTTTTTTAAGAGATTGGAAGATGAAATCAGTGGATGTTGTTGGGCATTCAGGAGGATTAGTTACAGCTTGGAGAATAGGAATGGAGTTGATATCGTCAAACTCTTTTAACTCAATATTAGAGACAAAGTTGAAGGATAATGAAACGGGCATCACATTATCCATCTTAAATGTGTATGGACCCTTTTATGATATAATGACTTTCTGGGAGGAGCTGGGAAATACAGGACTACTCAAGCTCCCAAATGTAATTTTGGGAGGGGATCTAAACCTCACTCTCTTTTCCAAAGAAGTATCGGGTAAGAACGCCAGACCTGACTCATTGAGTTCTTATTTTATCAATTTTTCTCGAAAAGAATGGATTGATAGACATACAACCAGTGAAAGTGAAACCAACTTGGTGAAATAAAAGAGGAGGAGAGCAAGCGATCTCCAAAATATTGGATCGGTTTATGATCACAAAGGGGTTAATAAATGGATGGTTAATTTTCCAATCCTCAATCGAAGATGGTGGTCTCTCATATCAAAGACCAATCATCTTATTAGTACAAATTCCTGAGAAAAATCCTCCATCTCCATTCAAATTTAACCATATATGGCTTGGAAAAGAAGAGTATAAAGCTAAGATCATCGAATCCTAGATTCCTTTAAACTCTACTTTGAATTCATCCTACATGCAACAATTTTCTGATAGCCTATTCCAATCCAAGAAGGTCTCTAAGGAATGGGAAAAGAAGCATAAGATGGACGACCAAGAAGAATTAGGAGGAGTAGAATCCAAAATAAAAGAGATCCACTCTTCTTTAAAGAATGGTACTTTCTCTGAAGAAGAGATGGTGACTGGAAGGCAACTAGAGGGAAAACGAGATACATTGCTAGCTAAGGAAGAATAGGTATGGATGTTAAAAAGTAGGGCTATCTGGATCACAAAAGGAGATAACAACACCAAATTCTTCCACAATTATGCCAGTCATCGAAGAAATATAAACACAATCTCAAAAACTAAAAATGAGGAGGGGACATTGGTTAGTACCTTTCAAGATAAAGCAAATGTTGCTGTAAAACATTTTGTTTCCCTGTTCACGGAGCCTTTTGGTTTCCCGATTTATGAAATTTTAGAGGTTTTAAGGTTGTTCCCTAAGTTAATCAGTGAAGAGATGAATAAGACATTAAAGGAAGATATAACAGAAGAGGAGTTAATTCAAATCATCCATTCCTTCCATAAAAGAAAGAGCCCTGGACCTGATGGCTTCAACAGAGAATTCTATGTTGGATTCTATGAAAATATCAAGGAAGATCTCCTAAAAGTGGCATAAGAATTGCAGAGGTCAGGAAAAGTTCTAGGCTCTTCCAACTCTACCTTCATAATTTTGATCCCTAAGAAGCAGAAGAATGAATCCTTTGATGATTACAGACCAATTGCGTGTTGCAATATGATTTACAATATAATTGCAAAAATAATTGGTCATAGGTTAAAACCTATACTAAGTGAGATTGTCACGGAGGAGCAATTTGGTTTTTTGTTTAACAGGCAGATCCATGATGTTGTCTCTCTTGCACAGGAAGCTTTTGATTCTATAAAAAGAGAGAAGCAGAAGGCCTTTGCTTTAAAATTAGAATTGTCTAAGGCTTATGGCAGAGTAAGCTAGACATTCTTATGCCTGCTACTTATTCAGATCGGAATGCCGCTAGAAGTCACTGATTGGATAATGGGATGCATCCAATCCACTTCCTATGCAGTTCTAATTAATGGATCCCCTTCGTCCTTTTTCATAACTTCAAGAGGAATTCGACAAGGGTGTCCTCTCTCCCCAATCCTCTTTATTTTAGTAGCAGATGCACTGATTAGGTTGATACATGATGCTAAGAGAAGTAAAAAAATAGAAGGGGTGAAAGTTTCAATCATAGAGGAATCAAATCACACTCTATTCGTTGACAGTGTCCTCATATTCAGGAATGGAAACATAATGAACTTAAAAACCTTTGATTCAATTTTGGCTCTTTATCAGAGGGCCATAGGATTGAGAATAAATAATAAAAAATATGTCTTGGCGCATAATGAACTCTCAGAGGAAATATTAAACACAACGAAGGAGATACTATCTTTCCAAATGATTGCTATGATTGAAGGTGTTAAATATCTTGGGTTATGTTTGAAGCCCAATTGTTATTCCTTTCAGGACTGGCTTTGGCTCTACGAAAAAGTAGAAAAACGTATCTCCTTATGGATGAAAATTTTTTTTATCAAGGGGAGGGAGATTGGTTCTTTTGAAAGCAATGCTTTAGAGTATACCTGTATACTGGGAATCCATAGCATACATCCCAAAAGGAATATTGGTAAAAATAAGGAAAAAAAGAGTTTTTTCTTTTTTGTGGATGGCAAGCAAGCAAGATAAGGGTAATCCTTTAGTCCAATGGAAGACTCTATCTCAACCCATGAATCCGGAGGGATGGGGAATAAAGAATTTGGAATTATTTAGCAGAGTATTGGTTGCCAAGAAATTATGGAGAATCACCCAAAGAACAAACTCCTTGTGGGGAAAGGTTATTATATCTAAGTATTGTAATAACTCCCCAATTGATGAATGGTTCCACAGTCCATCTAAATCCTTCAAAAATGGATCAGCTGGATAGAAAGCGATGGTCCTCGAAGTCCCTATAATTGGAAAATGGACAGCGTGGCAGATTGGTGAAGGAAGGAAAGTTAGGATAGGTGAGTACCCATGGATGGGAGCAGGTGAAGAGTTCATAATGACAATTGAACTGAAGGAAAACTTAAGTTCCCAATAGATAATTTTCCTGGCTAACGCTCAATTACAACAACCTCAATTAAGAGGTAGAAACAACTAGAAATCACCTCTGGACTTAGCTTTAATGGGAAATTTAGCGGAAGAATGAAATAGATAAGTTAATAAATTGGTGACCAAATTTATTCACCTGGAAGAAAGTGAGGATGACAAATTAGTATGGACAAAAAACAAAGTGAATGGAGAATTTGAAGCTAAACTTGGCTATGACTTAGTCTGTCAATAATCATTCGCAGGGGAGATATAATGGTGGTGGAAAATTTTATGGAAATTACAAAGTCCCTTGAAAAAAATTATATCTCTTTGTCTATCATTAAACAATACGTTGTTAACTTGGGAGAAGCTAAATAACAAAGGTCTCCATGGACCACACATTTGTGTCTTATGCAACTCAAACGAGGGGACATATTCTCACTTATTCAGCTTGTTTCCATTCACAGGTGAGGTATGGGACAAAGTCTCCATCAAAATGGTTAATGGAAGGATTGCGCCAAGAGAGGCTTCACTGGAGAAACATGCCCAGAGCTGGTGGCAATCAAAAGCAGTACATAATTTCGACACCTTCCCCGCTCTCTTTGTTTACACAATATGGGAAGCTCATAATCAAGTAATATTAAAAAATGGGTGGATCTCAATAGACTCTATTTTTGTCACTCTATGGAAGAAAGTACAGGAATAGAAGACAATTGTTAAAGACAGGAAAAAACGGGAAATCATTCCCCCAATCATTAAAAAAAATGAGTCATGGGCCGTCTTTGACGGTGCTATCGAAGGTACTCCTCCACTAGGAGGTGCAAGAGGAGTATTACACTTGTCTTATGACATCAAGATTTGCATTAAATATGCACTAGGAAAAGCAACCAATAGCAAGGAAAAATTAACAGCTCTTTGGGTGGTACTCAAAATTGCCCAAAGGAAAAATGTGAATGGAATCCAATTGTTTGGGGATTCTAAAATGGTTATTGATTGGGCTAGTGGTAAAACACATATACACACCCCTCAGTTATAACATCTCCTAAAAGCGATACAACATGTGCTAGGGTTTTTTGAATTAGTCTCCTTCAAACATATCTATAGAGAAATTAATGCAAAAGCAGACTTGCTGTCTAAATTAGCCTTGGCAATTCATCCAAGCATAATTGAAGTGGAGGAATTCAACAAAGGTCAGTTGCTGAACCACTTCACCACTTTGGATTGAGATCCCATATATATACCGAACTAAGCACAAAGACTGGATTAATAGGATGTGATTTATTTTTGAAAGAATGCGACCGCTCTTACAGGCAGGCTATATACATAGTAGATTCAAGAGCAAAACAATCAACGAGACAACTACCAGTCCTAAAGTTCATTCAAAAGGGAAGCAATTTTGCAAGCCAACTTTTGGAATCAATAATCGACACTGATAGCTTGAAGAACAAAGGATATAATTACATTATCAGTCTAATATTTTTTTGTTATGTAAAGGAATTGTATATGCAAACTAAGTAAGAAACATATTGATGGATGAGATGTAATACTCATGAAGTTTTGATGTAATTCCTTAAAGGATAGTTCATGATCACTCTTTATTTAGAGTGATAGATATTTTCCATTTGTAATATATATATATATATATATATATATATATAATTTTGTTTTATATGGTTAAGTGGAAACTAAAAAGTATCATAATAAGATGTATCATAATGTTATTTATTTGCTAAATAAAAATTATATATATATTATTTTTCTATATTTTATAAAGGTATTTAGTTTTTTCTATGTTTATTTTTAATAATTATAGTTTTAGATTAATTATATTGCTTAATTCAATAAATAAATTTTGTGTTTATTTTAACTTTGCTCATTTTTCATATTTTTACTAAGCATTCTCAAATTTTCATAATTTTCTCCTACTAATTTAAAAATGAACACTTAATTTTCTCTATTGTTTTAGTGTTTAGAATGTTACGATGGGAAAAGTTAATTTCCTTGTAATTAGTACTATGATGTCATAATTAAGAGTTTGTTGAGATAATTTAGAGTTCAAGCTATTAATTAAGAGTTTGTCGAAATAGGTTAAAGTTCTAGTTAATAATTTAGAGTTTTTTCTTAGTTTAAAATTTTGAAAGATTATAAATTGCTATGTAGTTTAATTTTGGTAAATTGTTTTTCAATGTCTTTTTCATGGTTATATATATATATTTAATTTGAATATTTAAATGAGAGTAAGATTGTAGAAAATAATTGTTCTTTTATGAATATTAAATTGTATACATATTTTTATATTGTTTGCATTAGTATGTTGACCATAGGACTTGTACACTAAAAGTCTTGTATAGAGTGTTTTCAAAGTACCATTTTTGGAAATTTCTTGGAAACAATTTCCTAACTTGGCATCTTGACACATGTTCCTTTGTTGTATCTAGAAACTAGGACGTCGTTGCGCTATTAATAGGTGGATGGAGGTAACTCCCAGTATACCCCAAGTTGGGTGGCCTACCATGTACACAATTTTTTTTTAAAGTGGTCTAACAAGGGACCCCCCATTGTTGACAGTCCATTCATGCAACCTAGGAGTTAGGATCTCTTTCCTTGGTAATTATAACTTTGACCTACTCTAAACCTTAACTACTTTATCCACTCTCATCCAACCCATATAATCTATAACCACTAACTTCTATAACATCACACTTATAAATCATAAATTTTTTAACATTGTAAGTCCTAAAACCTTTTAAATTTATATAACACAAAAATATTTTAACTACTTTAACCCATGTAACAATAACACCTAATATTTGTTCTCTTTAAATCTTTAAATACTCTCTCTCTCTCTTTGAACCCCTGATCCCCAGTCTCTCTCTTTCTTTAAACTCCCAACCTTAAATATCTCTCTCCCTCTCTCTCTCTCTAAACCCCTTGTTGACATAGGGTCTTTCGACAAGGGTTCACTTTGTCATCAACAACAACAAAAACCCCTTATTCACAGGCCCGGAAAGGAGTTACCCTTCCCAGCAACACCTGCAAAGAAGGTGAGGTCTCACCCAAGGCGGATAAGGGTGTTGCAGGAACCAAGCTTTGGCAGTTACGAAGAAGATACGTGTGCATTAACAAGAGATTACAATATTCACCATACTCTAGTAATCAACTATTCGCATCAAAACACATTAGCATTAACCAACATTTATTCACATAAACCAATATAGAACATTTAAATAACCCATTATTGCATCATAGCATAACACCAGAATTCACAACCAAACATCTTTATTCATTAACATCTACGGAAAAACCCGTCGCATAAATAGTCAAAACATGATACCGTAGTTACAATCCAAACTCAAAAGATCGCATTAATATCCTAAACTTCGATGCCCTTAGGCTTACAATATGCTTCTATTTGTATGCTTCTACCCTATTCCAAAATGGCCCATTTTGGCCGACTTAGCAATTAAATATTCTAAACTATTCTTGCACTTCCTTAGACTTCGCGATAATTCCTTCTTTCGCAGGATTTGGTTTTCATATCTGTCGGCTTCCGCACTTCCTATGGATCTATCCCATGCCAACAAGCCCCCAGCACAAACTTGTGGCTCATCCCGAGCCACCTCAGCCAGACTCTGCTATTTTGCGCCCGCCTTGTACTATGATCAGTCTATGAAACTGTTCTTGCTATCTGGAACTCATTGTTGTGTTTTTCCTATCTCCATCCATCGGTCACTAGTTCGCTGTCATGTACTTCTTGCACTCATCCACTAGTCGCTTGAAACCTTGATCATGTACCTCTTCAGATTTTACTGGTTCGTTCTTCTACTATTCTTTTCGGAACCAAAGGTTATTGGCATCTCTAAGGTGGACAATAGGCCGATTGCTCTAGCACATCTGTTTCGTGACTTGGATTTTCTCCCACCAGGGTCAGGTGGCTGGCCCCCCTGTTCTTTTGGTGTTCACAGGACCCGTGAAGCTTCGAACTACTAGCACATATTTAGACATCTCCGGTGAAACCTCATTGTTGTGACACCCGATTGTCATAGCTTCTTTCTTGTTAAGGCGCTCATGGACGCTCGTTGTTCAAGCCCGTAGTGCTCATAGACACTTGTTGTTCGGGCCCGCAGTGCCCCTGGGGTGCTATCGCATGAAATGAAGTGAATCATTTCCACAGTCTCCTTGGAATTCCTAACTTATGTAATAACCTCACTAACTAGCAGCATGGATTTCTTTTGTTTGTTAAATGCACTGGTGCTTGTCTGAACCCTTGGTTCCTGTATTTATGCATTCTTATTATTCAGGGTGTCTGCCCAAAAATTCCTCTGCGAATCCGCTTGCCTCATGCACTGATTCGGTCATCATTTCTCCTATGTGTGATTACCAGGCATCCTACATGTGTGGTGGGTGACCGTACTGTTCCCATCAGTTCTTCGTGTCATCCCTGTGCAATGTATCATTCGTGGTACCAGCGGCCATGCTGCTGCCGTGTATTCATATGTCTGTGGCGTCAGCGTTGCTTCCGGCCATTCAATGATCATTTCTGTCCAACAGATCTATCATCTCTACCCATTCTTTCTGTTGGTTGGTTGGTGTCGGTTTGATGGGGTGGTAATCCTCCCGGTGTCGCAGCGATCCCACTTTTCCTTGTGCGCATCCCTCTTTTTTTTTCTTCTTTTTACTATTACGGTAATAGGTGGTGTCGTACTGTTGACACCATATCGCAGGGTTTGGTCTTCGTGCTGGAGGATGCCATTTGTTGTTGCAAATTTATTGCGATCGCATATTCATCTGTCTCGAACTCATCCTCCGAGGTGTGAATGTCTTCTCTCTCTAAGGACCTTATCAGAAATAAGCCCTGAAATTCATGCAGCAGGTCTGTTATTTTTGTAATAATTGATTCATCCCAATGCTTTTAGACATTCACGACATTCAGGTTTTCTGTCGATCCTATGGTTACCTTCATAATCTTCAATGGTTGATTGTACTAGTCGACGGGTAGCTTAGGTGCCTTCCCATCATTGTTATCATTCGATTTTCCTATGACATTGTAGCAGTTCCTCCTTATTTCGGGTGTCATGGTCCATCGAAGTTCTGATAGCTGTGTTGTCGGTTCTGGCTTGAAAATCTTCTTCTTACTTATCTAAAGTGCATTATGGATGAAGGGATTCTTATCTGAGAAGGAGAACATTTGGCTAAATCCAATTGTTAGCTGATCCCAAGAAAGTGTACTGAGTAACAACTCCACTGTGACATACCAACTCCGTGGTACTTCATCCAACGTATGCACAAAGGCATACACCCACTCTCACTCTGGTCGCGCTGCCCATTAGTGATGACAAGCGTTTACATGTTCATTTGGGTTACCCTGGCCATCGTATTTTTGTCTATTCCATGCTATGGTGTCGCCGAAACGTACCTCGAGGAGGCGTCGGCATAGTGGCCAGTTTGATATCCTTGATTTATGCACTGCCCACTAGCACACAGGAGTAGCCTTCAAGGCTTCCTCCAAGGCCAAGAGTATTTGTGGTTCTGCTACTTTTCCTGCGAATTTTGTTAAGAAGGTGCTAAAATTTGGTAACCCTTCGTATGTTGGTAATGCACACTCCTTAGTAGCCACCCAATGCATGGACTGTGTAATCCTTGCACATCTGCGAAACGATACCTCGTGAAGTCGGTTTTGCTAATTTTCCAGTGCCTCGTCTGAGTCCAAAGATGTTGAGCTAGAGATGCACCATTCCAACTCCCCTTCATCAGTTGGATTGATGTAATCTTCATAAATATGATATAGGCTATCCCATCCTTCCCTACATCTTTGGTGGGCTCTACGTATCATTGTCCTTCTGCAGGGTCTAGTGGTGCGACAATCCTTATTTCCCGATCTTCAAATGACATGATCCACTTCTTGAAATTGATGATTGCCTGATTTTCCATTGCCCATTCAATTCCCAATAGTGCTGGATATGGACATGTGTTATCTACTATCTCTATAACATCGAAATCGACATATGTTCGAAGTCCTTCGATTTCAATGGGAAGTTGACACACTCAGCCAAGAGGGGTGACCTTGCTTTGGTTTGCGAATCATAGTTGTACTGGTGACCAGGTCATTTGTGGTTTTCCCATTGTTTCCCATGTTTATTTTGTTAGAATGTTCACATCTGAACCTAAATCCAAAATGATGGAGTTGACATCGAACACTCTGATTTGTGCCGACATCTTCATTTCTCTACCCGTCTTCCTTTTCTTATGTATGCGATTAACCCTAGGTTCCTGACGTCCGCCCTCCTATCAACGCAATAGCCTGGATATATCCTCCAATGCCTCCTCATCCTTTGCTAATTCTAAACAACTCCCGATGAAAGCTCTTACAGTAGTGGCCTTCCGTCGCGATTTCGTTCGATCAAACCTTGGTATCGTAAATCTCTGCTTGAGGAGATGCGTTGATATCCTTCCCCAACATTCCTTGCCGTGCCTTTGAGAAGACATCTTTTGTGGCCTCTGCATCGAAGGTGACATGTTTCACTGGTCGAATGGTATGGTGCGGCTGGTCAGCTCCTATTGTTGCTTTTTCTTGTGTCACTATTCCCACTATCGTAGATTACTTTCTAGCTTCCGTCAATATCTTCTGTATACCCTGTTGGTTTTGGTTTTGATTCTAGTTTTGGTTAGGTTGAGATGATAGGTTCTTCATCTGCCATATGGCAATGAGCTATGGGAAATCTTTGATGCTATGGTCCACTCAGCTGCAATATGTGCATTGTGAGGCCTGATTCAGGTAATCCCTTGCAAAATGTCCTTGTTGCCCACAATTATAACATGTAGGAGGTCCTTGTCCCCATCTAGTGACTCCTCCTCTTCTGGCGCCACCACCATGTCCTCCCCAGAATCCTCCAACAAATCCTCCACGTGGAAATTCGTACTATGCCTACTAGTACTATGGCTACTGATGTTGCGGTTGTGGGTATTGTTGATACAGCAACTGCTGGTACTGTGGTTGTGGATACTGCGGTGCTCCATACTGTAGTTTCCCATACTGTCCTTGGTCAAATTGCGGCGTCTGCATAAACTGTGGTTGTTGCTGGGCATACTACGTCTACTACAATCCCAGTTGTTTCTCTTCTCCCTTTACCAGGTATGCGTCCATGTTCTATTCTTGTAACAAATCGTGTGCTCTGCAACCCTTTTTGTCATGCCCCACTGATCAACAGAATTTACAATACAGATTCATCAGTTTCAACACTATCTTTTGTAAGTATATGTAGTCCTCTAGTCGATGCCCCCTCGCTTGGAAAATGGGACACCATGGTAGGCCTTCCCGGCGAAGGGGGTTCAGCACCCCTGAATTCAAATACTGCTGAAACGCTGAACATTTATCCTTATCGTGGCCTTCCATCCTGTATCTGGTGCACCATACATCTTGCTTCATGTCCTCCAATTGGAGCATCAACGTAGCTAGTTGTGCTTGAATCTTAACCATTCCAGCCCCACTCTCTATGATCGGCAAAGCCTCTAGCTTCATCACTATTTCTAATTCTTTGGATTGATCCACAACCTTCTGCTGCATCAATGGTCCTCTAATATGTGGTACCATCCCAATGATAAACCACTATTTATGCTGCAGGTCATTTATTGGAAAACTGAATTTCGCTATCAGTGTCTTGTATCTCTAATCAAACTCCCATACTGGCTCATTCAGGTATTTCCTAATCTCTTTGAGCTCAGTAATGTACTATGCTTCTAACTTGGGTTTTTTAAATTCCTGAATCATCGTTGCTTTAATTTCTGCCAACATTTTTCCTGGAACCTTAGTATATTTTATGAACCAGTCCAGCACATGGCCTCAAAAGGTTGTCACCAACTGCCCCTTTTTGATGTCTTCATTTTGGACCTACTTCACGGTCCACATTGCTTCGCATAAAAACCAAAACTATTACGGATCCTCCGTCCCACTTCCTACAAAACTCAACATCTTCGTATCGTCTGCCATCACGGTGTTCCCACTATTGTTACTTACTGATGCGCTACTTTTTCCACTACATGTGGGACAACTCTGCAAATTATTTGTGGTGTTTCCTTTAAATTGATAGGTGGCATGCGGGGTCGAAGGTATGTGGTAGCTTATGATCCGCCCTTCTTCTGGGGTATCCTGGTCATTGCCTTCCTCCTTGTAATAAGGGAGCTCTATCCTCTGTGGCCCTGTTGCGTAGTCTTCCCTTCCGGTCCTCTGAAGGGACTTTTACTCAGTCCTCCTCCTCTTATCAAGACGCTAGAATATCGTTCCACTTCTCAAGGTGCCACAGTCTTCCTCAACTTCCCTTAGAAATTCATCGTCGCTCATGTCCATCTACCCTACATCTTTCCTAGCGGATCTGTAACCATGTGATACCTACAACCCCTGCGCACCAATCTGTCTATTCATTGGAGGTCATTTTCATCATGCCCTTTTCGCACACCAGCATCTTAATCAACAGGTTCAGCGACAGGGCGAACCTACCCCTTGGCCCCCTAAAAAATCATCTCTCCGCGTTGTTGTAAGAACTGTTGGTATCTACCGCGAACTCAGTGATGTACCCCTCCAAGATACTATCGATCTAGAAATCAACAGCCCTTGAGACTATATTGTTGACTTGCTTCAGTTGTTGAATTAGTTCTGGATTCCATTGATTTGATACGATACTCTGGTTAGTATGTCCTCTAAATGTCAATTGTGTGAGCCACTCCTGTAGTATTATTGGAAATTTGGTGAAGAATATCTTATGGATATCCAAGTATATGTGCTTTTTTAACCAACTTTCTACTGTCTCTACTGGGTTCCTCCTTTCTTCTTTGCAAAATCTTTGGCTTTTTGACTAAACCACTCTTGGATCTCTAGCTTCGTCAAATGCCATAGCATATTCTCTTTCTTCTTCTCAAGGTCCCGACAATGGAACCATTTTTTGACACAAGGTCTTTCGACAAGGGTTCACTCTGTCGTCAACAACACCAACAACCCCTTATTCACCGGCCCGGAAAGGAGTTACCATTCCCAGCAACACCTACAAAGTAGGTGAGGTCTCACACGAGGTGGATAAGGGTGTTGCAGAAACCAAGCTTCCGTAGTTACGAAGAAGATACATGTGCACACTAGTACAAAATGAGAGATAAGTGACCAAAAAAAAGGCCAAAATCCACATATAAATGACCACTTTTGATTTGGTGAACACTGGTAGCAAATTAGCAGTCATATATCACGCGACCAAAAATGTGGTCATTTATAGCTTATCTTGTGGTCATATATTTGGCCGTATATTTGGTCATTAATTGTCACAATTAATGACCACATTTTTTGTCACGTGATAAATGACTGCTAATTTGCTACCAGCGATCTCCAACTCAAAAGTGGTCATTTATATGCATATTGGTCATTTTTTTTGTCACTTATCTCTCATGTTGTACTAGTGGTCGTTTATATGCAAATTTTGGTCATTTTTTTAGTCCTTTATCTCTTTTTAGTGGTTTTAGATATAAATAGGGCATGATGGAATCGAACCACCAACCTCCTGCCTATAAGACAGGTGCTCTACCATTGAGCTAGCACCCTTAAATAGAATTAATATTTAGGTATTTTCTTTTCCCATGTGATACTCCTAAAGGAGAAGCATGTGGACTTGTAAAAAACCTTGCATTGATGACTCATGTCACAAGTGATGAAGAAGAGGGTCCTCTTATTTCACTGGTATGCTTTTTATTTTTCAATATAATGAAAATGTAGTGTATCTTGATTAATCTTAGGATTTCCTTTTCTTAATGTATTTCTATGAGCCATGTTACTTTTTCTGACGTATCTCTATTTGGTACATGTAAAGAATGTTGATTAGAGTAAAACATTGTGGTTATGTTGCTTGTCTTTGATCTATCTCATTTTCTGTTTAAAAACAAATCATGGTATTTAGGTTTTATAGATGCAAGAATCAGAGACGTGTTATACTCGGAAAGCTCTATTAATGGGGTTTCTCCTTAGTCTAATGACAATTTGAATGGGTATATAAGTAGATCTTGATGCTTCTTGTAATCTGATTGATCAAACATCTGATAATTCAAAATCAAGATAACTAGTGCATAGATTGATGCTTCTTGTAATCTGATTGATCAAAATTCTAAAAATTGAAAATCAATATAATTAGTACAAAACAAATGTCCACAGAATTTGTTAGAAATGCAAATTCATCACTATGAGATAAAACACTAAAGCAACAAAACTTTACAAAAAGGGAATCCCATGCTTATCTATCCAAAGGGTGTTCAATCAACTTTCATATTTCAAGAAAGATAAATTCTAAAAATTGAAAATTTCCAAGATTGCAAATCTTGAAAATTTGAAGACTGAAAGTGCCCATTAGAATAACTCAATATTGGGTCCCCAAAACTGTCATTTGCTGCTAAAAAATAGAAACTGCTAAAAAATGTTGAATCAAGATTTTGAAAGTGCCCATCTGACTGTCCCCAACTTCCCATACATCCTCCAAAATATGAATGTCCCCAACTTCCCATACATCCTCCAGAATATGAATGTCCAGCCAATGCATGGGAAAAGCCTGCTAAAAATAGCACAACATGTGTTGTCCTCTTGGAATATTGACCTTTGGTCAATCTTAATTTTTTCAGTAATTCTTTCGCATACTTTGTTTGTAAGGTGAAAATGGTCTCTTTATCCTAGCATACTTCCAAACGATGACAATATTGAAAAAGACCTAAATTTATTATATCGAAAGATATTGCAATGGTAGAGCACCTACTCTATAGTCTCTGCTTATTGGATGAATATTTCACAAAGGGGAATGCCTATATAAAAGTAGATGTATACTCATGGCTATGGATTTAAGTTTGATCGATTAGATGAAAGTGTGTACATAGCTCCAGTTATGGCCATGAAGATAGGAAGCTCTGGTTATGGATGTCAGCTGGGTGGCTGTATAATAGTGGGTGCCTTTATATGCTTAAGGATTTGAGTTGGGTTCATTGATTTTGTATTGTTGTAGAAGCATTTGCTAAGTTCAGAAGCAATCTGGCGATGAATATAGACAACCATACTTAAATTTTATCACCTATGGCTAACTCAGGTCTATCTCAATATATTTATATTTCTAAACAACAATAACTATACAGGCTATCATAGGCTTATCTCAACCCGGGTATTATTTGCACCTCATGTTAGTCTATGGTCATTTGATCCACTTGCTTGCATCACTTGCTTGCTTGGAACCCACCAAAAACTCCCATATCTAGTATAACATATTTTTCAAATTCATCGCATATTTCTATCTCAGAATCTAAGAAGAAGAGATGGATACCTTATGAAATCCTTCATGTTATTGTGGATGGAATGGCCTTCTGCAACAGCGGAAACAATAGTGCTGAAATTATCATTAGCAAAAACCATATTTGATGCTTCCTTGGCAACCTGAAATGTGTACATAACTTATAAGCCTCAAATTTATTATATAACAGCAAAATTGAAGGATGATATCTGTTTAAATTATTACAATTGACATATACAGTGGAAAAAGAAAACCATTAGCATAGATCTATCATAGCCTTGGATTTATTAAACATAAAATCTATCTTAACCTTAAATCTATTTAATATCAAGAAGAAATAAAAAAATGTAAACTCAAATCCTCGTGCTGGTTAAAATATTTGAGATTAAATCAAGAGGGATTTAAAAAATGTAATCCAAATCCTCATACTGATTAAATAATTTGGGGTTAAGATGGATCTATGCTAATTTATTTTTTATAATTAATGGTGGATTTTTTTATTTTATTTTCTACATTACACACTTCAAAATTAAAAATTAAATAAAAACTAAAATTGATTTGAAGAGCTACCCACCCACCTATGGATTTGAGTTATTTGGCATCTCTTTGACCTAAACTGTAGAGTGCAACTCAATTCTCTCATGGCAATAAAAAGCTGGTTCACATTGTTTGGATGAAAAAATGAAAATGTTTGTTGATGGGTCTAGTTAATTAATGTAATGGAAAATGCTGAAAATTCTATGGTATCACATGCACACATTGAAAGCAGTAGAGGACAAAGTATCCATTTCAAAATAACATAGGGGCTCAACAGTTTTCTCCCAATGTCGGAATGCAATTTTGAGCTATTTCAAGGTAAAAATACAAATATACGAACACTTAGATGGAACAACCTAGATTGAACTCCCCTAAGGAAAATTTCTACATTTTAGAAAGCATGGTACACTTGAAAGTTTTTTTATTTGGAAAGGTATTATTAATAAGAGTACATTTATAAAAAAATTCCTTTTCTTGTAATGTCCACATTGTTTACAAACTTGAATGCCTAGGTTTCCAGCTTCATTTATTCATATTTAGATGGATTTAGTCTCCAGACTCCAAACACTGATCCATCCATTAATTGGATTTCACTCACATTGTTCATCTGGTCCCCAAAGTTTTTTGGAACTTCCAATGGAAATGATTTATATTGGATAACAAAATTCTAGCACAATACTAAATTCACAGCACGATTTCTGAAGCCACAAAGATTGTTTCTATGTGACTTGAATTTAGTTGTCCACTAGCATTTGCAATGAATACTGAATACTAAAGATGAAACACCTTTATTTAGCTGCCCACTATCATTTGCAATGAATACTAAAGATGAAACACCTCCCCTGCTCTGTTGGAAATGAGCATGATAAGTTACAATGGATAGGATGCCAAAATCCAAATAAGTACAGAGGTAATGGTGCCCTGCATATTCTCATACATATGGATACAATTATAATTTGTCATTATGCTTTGTATATATTTGGTCATATACATCAGAAGTTATAACGTTATATTTCTAGAAATCCAACGTGCGTTTTTTGTCATTGTTCTTTTAGCTAACATGTAGGAACCACTAACCTCGTTAGAAAGTAAAATATCTACCTCCCAAGCATAAATTAAGATGAATATTTTGTGGCAATTTTAACACCTACGAAATCATTGGGGGAATGACAAATGGTAGAAAGAAATAAATGGAAAATCATGAGAGAAAATCCTAGCATACCTCTATTCCAACAATTCCCATGGAAATTCCAATGTTTGCAAGCTTCAGAGCAGGTGCATCATTGACACCATATCCAATCATTGCCACAACTTCACCAACTTCTTTGAGCATCCATACTATATCTTGCTTATGCTTTGGTTCCACTCGAGAGAAAACCTGACCACCAGTAAAAATTTTACCACTAAGATTCTCTCCTTCATAGAGCACACCAATTTCCTGACATATGGCTTTTGTTGTGGTCTTGTTATCACCAATAATCACCATTACTCCAATATCTGCATCAGTACAATCCTCTATTTCCTTATGAACTTCTTCACGAGGAGGATCCTATTAAGTTCATGTTAGTATGTTCTCTGAAAATAATACAACACCTTGAAAAGAACGGGGAGCCTTCCAAACACCCAGGGGAAAATGGGTGGAGAAATAAAATATAAAAAGGTCCATAAAAATGGCAGAACTTACTCTTAATCCAACAAGGCCTACAAAGATAAGGTTTCTTTCTATATCAAAATAATTGGCCAGCTCTGACAATTTCATATGAGCAGGATGTTTCTCTCCATCATAGTCACTAAAATCTCCCAAGTCTTCCTTGTATGGCAGGCCCAAACAATGCAGAGTGTTTGAACTCATTTGATGAAGCTTTGTTGATAACAATTCTCTCGATGCATGGTCCAATTCAACAATTGACCCATCTGCAAATTGTTGAAAAGCACTCATTTCCAGCAGACTTTCCACAACACCCTGCCAAAAAGTTAAACATTAATATCACCAAACAAAGGAAGCCTATCCTATTAAGAAAATGAAATGCAAAGTAGCATGCCACTTGATATCCATGGAACTGATGACTTTTCATGAGCTAGAATATTAAGCTATATATCTTATAAGTACTGATTTACATGTCTATATCATAATAGTTTTTTCAAAATTCCCGTGACAATTTTCTAAAAAGACTAAAATTATAACTATTCATTTGAATTTGCATGAAAATACATATAGACTTAAAAATTATTGCACCAAGTAGTGTATGAAAATATGGAAGAGACGTTTTCAGGTCACTAGTGTTAAAATGTAGAGTTATCCTTTAACAAGCCATCTCGGGCCTTAACATTATCTTATTTCTTTGCAGAAGAAAACATAAGACAAAGTACACAAATGAAAAACTTCATACAAAGAACAAAAAATTAAGATGTATTGTATATTTTTTTTTTGAAGTTAAGGATGAGTGAAGCATGTCACATGTTGGATAAACAGAGTTTAATATATATGTGTGTGTATCACATGTTGGATAAACAGAGTTTAATGTAGAATTATATCAAATGACAACCTTCACTAAGATACGATTTTGTCCAGAAGTTTCCCTGACAATAACACCCATAGATTTTCGAATAGAATCAAACTCCAACAAACCAAACCTCTTTGATCTTTGTATCCACCAATCACAGTTACCTAGAAAAATTCATCAAAAATTCAAAATTAAGGCTCAACAATTAGTAAATATAACTCCATTATACAGTACATTGCTGTAAAAAGACAAGAACTTTAAATACTAAATATCTTCATTAAAGCAGATCATGGGCATAAGAACTCATGTAATTTCATTGCACCACCATTAGCAATGACACTTTCATCATCTATCTTTAGATTTGGAACCCCATTCTTTTCAACCAAGGCCTTCATACACCAAACGCAAAAGAAATAGGCAGAGGTTGTGTTAGAAGTTAGAACGATCAAATCATATGTTTGATTTCTTCGACCAAGACCTTCATACACCAAACGAGAAAGAAATAGGCAGATGTTGTATTAGAAGTTAGAACGATAAAATCATATGTTTGATTTCTTCGAGAGACTCACATAATCATAAAAATCAGATGTTTGATTTCTTCTAGAGACATACAGAATCTTAAAATCAGAATTTTGTATCTCAATTAAAAAGAGTGCTAGGGTGCTTTTTCTTCCCCTTTCACAATTTGTTTTATTACAAACTTGAGATTTCATTTTGTCCATTATTCCTCTGCATAATGTTGTTCATTACCAATTTAAGTACTTTCAATTTGTCCCTAACATTTTCACATGGTAAAACATAATATGACAACTGATAAACAAAACAATCATTTATGTATCATTTAGATAAGTACTAACCTTCAAAGCTTCCTTAGTCAGAATTCCAGTAGCATGGAACTGGTGACCTTGACAAGATATCCCCACGTCATTGCAAACTACAACAATTTCTACTAGAGTTTCCAAATTTGCATTCATATTATGTGCTGGACAATTTAATATTCTTCCATCCTCAGGATTATATGTTGTTCCTTCAACATGAAACTCTCGAGAGTGCCTGTCTTATCAGCTCAAATCACTGTGGTGCAACCCAATGTTTCCACACTAGGAAGTTTACGCACAATAGCATTATTTTGTGCCATCTTGCGAGTACCGTGAGCCAAGCACGTTGTAATGACAACAGGAAATCTCTCAGGTATAGCAGTAACCGCCAGAGATACAACAATCTTAAAGTAGTATGTACACTTTTGAAATGAGAATCTGATATTTTTGGGCCATCCATCTATGGCATCCCATGACAAAAAATATCTGTAATTGAAGATCCAGACAAGAATAAAAACAATAGAAATCATTGTTGTCAGTCTTTCACCGAATTCATCTAACTTCCTTTTCAGAGGTGTAGCAACACCTTCCACCGAAGCTTCCTGAATTTGTGCCTAAATTTTACCTATTTATGTAGACATGCGAATGCTCACAACAATGCAAGTGTGGCAGCCATTGGAAACTGTAGTTCTTGCAAATATCATGCATTCTTTTGACTGCAATTCGGAGTCACTCACACAAATTGGAAATGTGCTTTTAATCATAGTCATGCTCTCTCCAGTCAAAGAGCTCTGCTCCATCCTGATGGTAGATGTCTTGAGGGACACAACTCACATGTCTGTAAGAACCTTGTCTCCCACCCTCAGCTCCTCTATATCTCCTGGAACAAGTTCTCTAGATGGAATATCTAGAACATAACATCCATCTCTCAAGACCTCTACTTGATCGGGTTGCATTTTTTTAGTGCTTCCATACTCCAACAATGGAATTAAGGATGAGAATCAAGAGAATGACCAGGGGATCTACATAGGCTGTTATTCCTGTCTCAGAAGGTTGATTATCATGCAAGTAGGGAAGAATAAATGAAATGCCAGCTGCCACTTGAAGTATTTTAACAGGGGTATCATCAAATTTCTCTAGGACTAGCTTCCACAAAGGGGTACCATTGTCCTTCTGGAGCTCATTCCATCCATATACTTGATGCCATTTCTTCACTTCATGAGAACCTAAACCTTTCTCTAAACTCACAGCATATTCTTCTAGGCATTATTCAACAGTTTTGTACCAAGCATGGAATAGCTTGTTCTCCATGGATTATGAATAAATGATCAAGATCTGAATTCAAAGAGATTGTTCCACCATTAACAAAGCTATAATGTGTTTGAACAACACCAGCATCATTACTTTCAAGGGGCCAGATAACCTTGGACATAAGCTTCAACTACAGTTCTACATGCCAAGAAACGGTTGGATTTAGAAAAGCTATTCAAGTATTAATGAAACATTGAAATTCAAATTCACATGTTGTTCTGGAATGAATGAGGCTAATTTCAACATATGCAACTTGAAAAATTTTGTTCTAGATTCCATTTCAAACATCAGGAAGCTAGCTAATTTATACAAGATTTTAATAGAGGATACTCAGTCTGAGTAAAAGTCATAGCCGTTGGCGTAAATGTGACATAAACATAAGGACTTTCACTACTTACAAAATTTATTCTTTGCATCTAGTAATATTTAGTTCATGCTAAATAACTTGATGAAAAATGAGTGTATTCTTATGTTCTTCAAATCTCAAACATTGATGTCCAGCCATAAATAGGAATTTTAAATCGCTTTAAGGCCTGATGAAATGCAAAATATTGTTCCCTAAAGACACCAAACAAAAACTCCTTATATGTTTCCTAACAACAAAAAATATCCAGAGAGCATAGGAAAGGATGTAGTACATGATTTTTGTTACTTAACAGATTTTTCTAGAACTCAAAATATGAAAGGAAGGGGAATTCCATATAAGTTTAAATTGCCAAAAGTAGCCGTAATAGCTTGAACTTCATAGCTAACTCTTGATTTTGTATTATAGGTCGAATTTTCCTCAATGGGAACTATCATATGATTAGTTGAAAATTTGCATCTGCTCCACCTTAAATGATCAATAATCTATCATATGATCAATGGGAACTTCAAGCAAGCTAGAAGGTCTTTCAAAGTAAAAAATTTGGTAAGATATAAAGTTTGGTGTAATATCCTCCTACTATAATGGTAGGTGAGCCTTAACTGCCCACGCATGGAGGAGGGTCAGTTACAGGCTCATCATTGTCAGGGTACTATAAGCTTGGTTTTCCCTACTACCAACAAGAATATGATGAGAGAAAATATCATTGCTTTTATGACTGATGCTACTAATACTCTGTGTATTATTAATACGAGTAGCTTAGAGATTCTGAAGATGAGTCATGTAGTACACACATGTAGGTAGATAATATAACAACACGTGGAGATAGTATATTCCAACCAACCATAGTAGGGGTAGGCCATTCATTTTTCACTAAACACATCATATGGAATTGGGTTGAAAGTTTCTATTCGAATTGAACTTTTCGTGCAATATCACAAATAATGAATATTATCTAGAAACGGGAAACAAATACAAACTACATCAAATAGAATGACATAATCATCCAGTACTTATAGAAATAACATTTTACCTCAAGCCTCCATGTTACCCCCTATTTGCATGGAGTGTTCACCCAGATATTTTTCTGGAAGAATTCTCAAGTGGTCTATGTTTTTTTAGCACAAATAAGGAACTATCATACCTCTTTTCTAGCAATAGGGGAAATTCTGAACTGTTTCCTCCAATTCTAGGTGGTCTATGTGTCATTTTTCAGACCTGTTGATAATATGGTTGTGTAAGAAAAGTGTTTCTAAATGTTTATGCAATAAGTTAATAAGAAACACATGTTTTCCTGAATTCTAGACATGCTAGGGCCATCAAATAGTATTTCCAGGAATCTATAACAGTTGTATCAGCAATGGATAACAATTGTATCAAGCAAACTAGATTTTAAATTATTTTGCATACATGTGCACATATGTAACTATGCTTTGCACAGTTCATGACAATATCATGGAAAGTCCTCTTCTTAAAATGTTTATTTTGCAATTCAACAAATGAAGTAGCATAAAGATGCATATGTACTAACAATTTAAAAGGTTGTGCACATTTATTGCTTTAAGGCCATCAACTACGACATAGTAGGCATAGGTTCCATAGGTATAGGAAGTAGTTGAACCATCAATGTTGGAGGAGCAAGAATTAGAGGCTACGATATAGGAAGATGCTGGAGTGGTAGGAGGAAAGACAAAGGTATTTTAACCTGTCTTAGCTTCCATTCATCCAGTTCCAGATCTTGCGGGAGAAACTGTTGCAAGACCATTAGATTTGGATCCCATTTAACCTTTTTACCATATAAAAAGTAGTTTAACTCGTTGAACTATCAGAAGCAGCGGTTCCAATATCATTTGATGACCTTGTTGACTCAAAACCAATACATATGTATTTGTCCCAAGCTTTGCTTCTGCTTACTTTTCTGTTGGTGCTTAATTGGCATGCATCATCAACCGGATCTTAAACAAGCTATCCTCGACATAGAATGGATGCAATAGGATATGGCTCTCCAATGGGTGGAACTATATATTTTAATCTATTGTTGAGGCCTTTGTCTTTTCGACAATATAAAATTGGCAAAGGGAGTGAATGGCATTTTTTTTAGAAATATATAAAGGGGCAATACAACTTGAAAAGTTAAACATGTCAGAATTTAAGAAATGTCTAATCTAGATTTGTGACAACATAATTCGCAAGTAAACACACTTGTATATGCCTACAAAAGACTATTTATAAACCAAAGACCTCATTGTGATTTTTTAACATACTCACATAAATTTTCATAGCCCAGATTTTCCATGTACTACACTGTAATGTCAAGATCCAATAAAAGTAAACATGTAAACGTTTTAAGGCCTGAATTATGTCCATACTCTGTATAAAATATGATTTTAAGTTTTTAACACAAAAGTATCAAGTTTCAAATGATGGGTTTCATTGTTTGGGTCTTTTAAACACAAGAAACAATTGTCATTTTCCAATCTGTAAGAAATTCTATATTTTTGCAGCTAAAATTGGCGTCTACAGGGTTGAAACCAAAATAAAATCCTACAAGAAGATGCCAGAAAGTAATAATCTCTTATTAATATATGAAACAAGATATATCCATATTATGCAGTTATTCATAAATAAGTACTCGAAGAACTTGAATTATTATCAAGATCTCCACACAATGCTTATTGTTTGTCCTTAAAGTGTAGACCTAGGAAACTTGACATAGATATCTAGGATTATACTGGAATTGTTGGAAAGAATGAACAACAAAGTTTCTAAGTGTGTGGCAGATCTTCAGGGGATCTCATACTCTGCTTGAAAATATATATACGTTTAGCAACATGTGCAATGGGTGGAAACATGATAATTTCCCTTAGCCGTAGTGACAGGATCATGTATTAGTTTTTCTATTATTGAGTGTGACAGTCCTGCAACCTCAGGTTACCTTTACAAAGCATGCAATGGAGTGGAGTTTGAAATGAATTCAAATGTTCTAGGCTAGCATTTTATTCTAGATGATATTGAATTTGGTCATCCTCCTCAAAATGTTGCAACAAAGGTTCTAACCAATTATCTAGATCCATATTATCACACTCATGCATTGCAACATAATAAAGTGAATATACACGAGGATGATGATGAGCCTCTTCATGTTAAGACAACATCACAAATTTGATCTAGATCAACTAAATGAAATGGATTTTAAGGCATATTTGGCATCAAATGATGAAGTATATGATGGTGATGATGATGAAGAGGATAATAAATTTAACACTTTATTTTTATATTAGGAATATTTGGATACTGGGAAGAGAACTAGGCTGAGTTCCAACATGAAGAAGGCTGTTAAAAAGAGAGAAATTCAAAATCTTTGTCAACAAAAATGAAAGAGGAGAAAGATGCAAGTAGAGATAAAAATTGATGTCCAAGGATGTGCCAAGTAAGGACAAACTACCCACAGTTGATTGTAATGATCCAAGGTTTTCTGCTCTCTTCAGATCTAATTATTTTTCCATAGATCCAACAGACCTACAATTTAAAAGTTCCACAACTTATAGCCTCTTCATAGTTTAAAAGAAACAAAAGAATTTTGTAGATAAAACAACGGGTGACTTGAAACCCTTCATGGAGAGAAATCTACAATGGAAGATTGGGCATTGGATCCTTGACTCTGTGACCCATTTTAGGCACTGAATATTATTTAACTACCAAAGAAGAACTTAAACTCAGGTGGCGAGGAACAAAGCATTCTTCAGCATACACATCACATTATGACCACACATTACAGAAAGTGAGGATTGACTTGGGGTGTTGGCCATCTCCTGTTCGTTGTCTTGACCGATACAAGGGTCAAGTTTCATCACAAAATAATCAGTGTTTCAATGTAACAACACATGGAGATACTACATTCCAACCAACCATAGTAGGGTTAGGCCATTCTTTTTCCGCTAAACACAGCATATGTATAGAGTATAATAATAAAAAAACAGAGATAATATTATGTAGCTAGTATCATATAGATATTATCTTGTTCCATAGATAGTAGAATGGAACATGCATTGAGAACACATGCATATGTGATATAGTATCACTCGAAGCCTTCCAGTTTCATAGTCTCCTTTGGATGCCCATGTCAGGCATATCCCGCAATTACAACATTCCATGAAATCACATTTCATTCAAGTATTCTGTCAAATAGTTGACAAACATCCTAGATATTTCCATGTTTGGAAAATCCCTTGATCATCGTATTTAGTGAAATTGTATCCTTTGTATACATTTTGTCAAAACACTTGGCATGCATTATCCAATCTTCCACACTTTGTATAAGTGTCCATCAATTGATTCCATCTGAATGTGTCTCATTGGAATCCAATTTTGATAATACAGCCATGAACCCTCTTTCTATCCGCCATAGATTTGTTTTTAATGCAGTCTCGCAAAAGAGAAGCATAGGAACTGGGATCTTTACAAATTTCCACTTTGATTTATCCAATAGTCTCATACTCTCTATGTAAACATCCAATAGGATTTTTGGTTTTTTCATGTTAGTATGCTCGATTTTCTCTAAGCATTCTTTCAGTATCTGTATAATGTCTACTCTGAAAACTAATAGATACTTGTGTGACTGTGATTCCATACGAATTCAACATTCAATTGGAGTGGGTGTTTTACGATATACATCAATCAGGGAAGGATTAATAGAAGGAAGTAATTAACCTTTTTTCTTCCCCTTCCTTCGAATATATCTAACCACTGACCTAAATCAACTACTTGCGTATCCCTTCTTGGAACCGTTTACCTGCCTCCTCGCTTACTGACTATCCCTACCGCAAATCACAGTTTTATTACTACTTCACTTGGAGTTGGTGTTCTCTCATCAAGGGCCTTACTTGATAGAGCCACCTTGCTTACATAATTTCCTTCTTCTGACTTTAACTATGGTACCAGCTTCTCTTACCTGACGAGTGCCCAAGAGAACGAGCCACCCTCGCAAGAACTCTCCCAAGCTTACCAAGAAAAAAACATCAGATATTCCTAAAATGATTGTCAATGTAAAATATTTTACAATGCCTAACATTATACTAAGACAAACACAAATGGAGGGGAAACACCAGACTTCAATAGATCGTGCGACAAAGAATCCCTTTGTAAAAATAAATCCTTGTTTAGAGAAGCACTACTGCCACATGCAGGAATAAACCCTTCCCTCTGCATAACAACAGCTCTACTTCCTGCTGGAAAAAGTATAACAACTTCTTGAATTGACCATGTCCTAGCCTAAGATGACAAGATTTGTAAAAAACCCAATGCTGTGAGGAGCCTAAAAGAAATTTCCTCCACATGGGTAGAGTACGCTGACGGTCATTAAACATTTCATTATAGTTAGACATTTCATCTATTATAAGGAACCCCCCTATTTTATTCAATCTTATCAGGAGGGTATCAACAATCTGATATTGTCCCTGCAATAAACAAGATACAAAATTTTCCAATACCAATTAAAGGGGCCTCATCAGGCACCTCCAGAATACCTTACCTGGTCTTACTGACCTGGTTCTAAGGTGATTCAGAAATCTCCATCAAGTTAGTTACCTTTTTTATTGTCTTTCTTTCCCTACCTTGGGTGAAGGAAAGTGTTGGCTGGACCATCCATCCAGTATTTCTTCAAAGGGAAGTATAATTGGGGGAAAATAAATGCTTTGGCATGGCTTGAATATATTGCTTCAGGAACAGAGTAGATGTATATCATCGATTTCGCTATAGAAAAATGTGAATTTAGCTTGAACCAAGTCACATATTCCCTTCGAACACTCGCAGCCTTGCGCAACCTTTAAAATTATGATTCCCGCCAAAAACCAGATCGAATATCAACCACTCTTTCAAAATAAAGAGCAACCATTCCACCAATATAATGATGCACTAAATGTCCAAGCCCCCCACTCAAGGAAAAGGGGTTTGTATAGCCTTTGTTGTGTCTTTTCAGTACACTATGAAGACAAGAACTAGGAAGCTAAAGGCTTATTCACCCTTGGAATTCACCCCTAATCACATATGGAATCACAAGATTGAAATGGTTTCCTAATGTTTTAAATTTATTAGCCCAATTTTCACTCATCTTTTCAAATCGTCAATATCTAGTAAAGTTTACAAATCGTCACTATCTAGTAAATTGTGATGCTTAATTGGTCCAGAACAAAAGCAATAAATAATCCCCGATATGGTGAAGTGCAAATACCTTAGCTACACTAGCGAGAACCAAGGCTACTAAGGACACAAGAAATTATGGATGTGTCATAACCATAACTCATGATAATCATAATTTGTACACCCAATGCTAATAAGTTCTCCCAACTATGCTAGTCTTACTACTAGGGTCGATGGCTCACAACTATGTACTAATTCGATGCCATATGATACATAAAAAACACTATATTTTATGAATGCATCAAATAGAACAACAAAATGTTCATCTATACAATGTCCACATGATGTAGCCAAAACACATTTACTAGGTGACCCAAGGGAGTTTCACAAGATGAGGCACTAAGGACAATTAGGTGTTATAACATTTGAGGACTTGATTACACTCATATTATGGGAGGAAGACATTCATTTGAAGTTTGAAGGGGAAATATTTTATGAAACTCTAACTTCCCAAGTGTGGGGGGAGAAGGTGAAAGGTGAAAGCGGGTAAGGTAGTAAGAAGTAAAATAATATTTGCTCCTAAGATGGGGAGTCAAATCAATACAAAAGAGATTATAAGAAGCTAGAGATAGGTGTAGCTTAGAAAATCAATCCAGTTTAGTGAACAAATAAGATATGATGCAGATGATGGAGACGTTTTTGTATTATGTGTATCTCATAATGACATAATGGAATAAAATGCATAAACACCCAGGATAGTCAAAATTTCTCTAGGGATTTGATCAACACCAGAGTATATGCTATGCGTATAAAAAATTGAGATCAATTGAAGTAAGGATGTAGAAGAAGGAGAATGGTGCAGTTTCTAGTACAAGCAGAAATGCTTGTAGAGGAAGGAAGACAAATGCACAAAGTATTTGTTAAATTTTCAGAATTTACTTCAATATGATCTAGGATCTTAACTGAGAGAACAACATGTACAGCAAATCTATAGCATATCAATCATGGACACAATAATGCAAGCACACAAGAGACACAGAGTTTACTTCGGGAAAACCATAAAGGTGAAAAACCCCAATAACTTCCTCAGAGATAGATAGAGCAATGATACAACCAGAATACAAGAGATAGTCTTCTCCTAGTAGCAGAGCCTCCTCCTCCACAAGTGCGCCACTCTCCCAAGTGTGAGTGAGAGAATAGAATGTGTAAAATGAGAGAGACACACTCTCTATTTATACAATAACTTGACTTGACCTTTACTCAACTAGGTCAGCCTCAACTTAACCACTTAACATAATGCTGACTAGGCCGACCCCCACTAGGGTGGTCTAATAACCCTTTGACCCACATGGCCGACCCCCAATACGATGGTCTAATAACCCTTTGACCCACATGACTAATACATGGCCAACCCCAACAAGGTGGTCTAATAACCCATCAAGTATAAGCTACGACACTTACAATATAAATGATGACACTTCCGTATAGAGGAATAATAACATATCTATAGGAATACAATATACATATATGTGAAATACATTTTGAAGTATCTTCCTAATACATATCATCATACATGATCTACCTGATCATACAATGTATCCACCTGATACATACACAGATACATGTTCCACACGATGTATCCACCTGATACATATCAACATACATGATCTCAATATTCACCTGATACATATATAGATACATGGTCCAAGCATCCAACATGATGCATATACAAAATACATACAAATGATCCAACTAATCATATCCAGCATCCAAAATAATGCATACATACATAAATGATTCAACTGATCATATCCAGCATCCAACATTATGCATATACATATACAGAGTAGTAACTGGAGCATCGTCCTGATGCTCATCATCCATGATCCTCCTGATCATCATAGCATCATCCTCTTCAGATCATCTCATCTTCCACGAAGCACAACCCAGATGCATAGCATCCAACACTTACACAACCGACATGGGAGAACACATCTACCACCATTTGGGGAAGGCTCCAGCCCTTACTTTTTAACCATGGGAGAACACATCTACAACCATGTGAAAAATGGCTCAGCAATTATATCATGACCAAGGGAGAACACATCAACCATGTCAGAAAAGCTCATGTGCATCTGCATCTTCTGGACTCATAACTTCCCTTTGGAAGGAGCCTCTCTCTGAAGAACTCAAACTGCACTCTAGCCAATGGATTAGTCAATACATCTGCAACCTGCTCATCCATCACAACATACTCTGCTTCGGCTGTTCTCAGTGCTACGGAGGACTACCTCCTACTGAACCAAGAGATCACACCTGATCCCATACTGAAGCAGCACCCAGATGTGCTCTTCCTATCTGTAGCACTACCTGCCCAATGTGAATCAACATAACCCTGCAGGTTAAACTTTTGATTCACATCATACTTGAGCCCATAATCAACTATACCCTTCAGGTACCTCAGAATATGCTTTACAACAACCAGGTGAACACTCCTCGGATCTATCAGTAACTGGTTCAATGTGTTCACCGCAAAGCAAATATCTGGTCTTGTGTTCGTCAGGTACATCAAGGACCCAATCATCTGACAATACATAGTGATATCAACCGGCTCAGATGAAGCATCACACAGAAGCTTCAGGTTTGATGCCATAGGTGTGGACATAGCCTTGAAGTCCATCATCCCGAACCTCTTTAGGATCTCTACTGCATACTTCCCTTGTGCAAGGAAGATTCCATCTACACTCTGCCACACCTTCATGCCAAAACAAAATAGTGCATCATCCCCAAATTCTTCAACTCGAACTTAGCAGCAAGCTTCTTCTGCATGTCAGCAATCAATCTATCCTTACCTGTTACAAACAGGTCATCCATATACAAAAGTAGTATCATTGGATTTCCTTCCTCAACCTTGTAGTGAAGGTTGGAATCCGCTTTACTCTTGGTAAAGCCCAAACTAGATAGAGAGCTGTCTATCCTACCATATCATGTTCTGCATATATATGACTCCCTGTCATGTGTCTCAGAACCAAGTGGCTGCTCCACATACACTTCTTCTTCAACTACCCCATTCAAGAAGGCTGTCTTGAAATCCATCTGGTGTATCTTCCACTTCATTACTTTTATATTTCTCTATGCTACCATCTGCAGCATGCTTGATCTGATAGTTCCATTTGGAAGTCACAACAGACTTCCCTTCAGCTCTTGGCACCACATCCCAAACATCATTCTTCATGATCGACGGATCAAGGAATTCTTCCCGTATCCTGGGAACTTTAATATATTCAATAGATAATTTTGTTGCTTGAACAAATGTTGTAGTCCTTCTTTTGTAGGTGAAGTTATACAGTCTTTCCTACAAAACAAGTTAAATTGCATGATTAGAAACATCTCATAATTTTCAGACAAATTCTTAGACATAAAGAAATATGTCATACAATCATGCAATTATCTTATCCAATGCATCAATACAACATTTATCCATGTTCCATAGCTTTCTAGATGCCTTCCAGTCTCTACCAGAACATTGTTAAGAGTGTGCACAACTTCCAACATGTTAGCAAAGAGGTTTCATTCTAGATAAGTAGCAATGGAATGTTGTACAGTGCCATAGGCCACTTATCCATCATATGCATATTAGTAGTATCTTGTTCATTGATGCAAATATGCAAAATACATATCCTAAGTCTAGGAACATAAGCATATGTACCATTGAACAATTTTATTTAAACAAACAAATATGTAAGAAGTGGTAATTAAAATACTTATCTTTGTTTGTTTGTTGGGTGGACTCCCTCTGAGTCTTTGCTTTCTTGCAGGAGCTGCTGGAGTGTGCTCCCTCTTGATCTTTGCTTCCTGGATTACCTGTTCTTGAACTTATATTCATCCTTGGTCCCTATGCATGCTTATTAGTATCATCATTGTGTTATCCTTGAGGTCTCATACATAATCAAACATTTATTAGTATAATCTTAATACTATCAAAACACAATAATCTTAAACATGTATAGTCATGATCATTCATAGATAATAAACATTAGTATTCAAGGTTTCAGGGAAGTCTTGTTTTACTTATGCATATTCTTATTTGATCATAGGACTTTTCTGATTAGTTAAATCATCAATACATAAACCCGTGATTACTCAAACCTATAACTTCATGATTCTTCTGGTTAGTCATATCATCAATTATGGTAAGAAACATAATATGTATACAACCATGACTATTCAAACCTATGACTTCATGAATAATCATTATCAACAACACAACAATATAAGATCCTAACACAAGGTAGGATTCTAGCTTGATATAGGAAAAACATACCTAGATTAGTATGCTAGCTGGTTATTTCTAACATACCTGCATAATGTCTTCTGGTTCTCTTCAATGACTTGTGCTAGTAACCTGCATGTCTCATAAGCTAGCCATTGTAGAACCAAGTTATACATACCTCATAAGTAGATCTTCTATGTGATCCATGACAATGGATGAATCTTTGTCTTCATGTCACCATGATCATATGTTCTTGAAGTAGAACATGATTTGTCTTTCTTGGTGTACCTTTTATGTTAGCGAACAACATAAACCTCATACAACATCACAATGCATTAGTACAATCATAAGTGTCAAAACCTTAATCAATGAATATCTTCTATTAAGGTAATACGAAAATTCTAGTAATTAATCAAGATTGTACTATAATGATATGAAGACAAACATATCATAAACTTAACCATGAACAGAATTCGAAACATACCTGTAATCGATACCTGTCAAGATTGCTTGTAATCCTCTTATGGAAGGCCTTAGCCTCATCTCCCTCTAAAATAGGAACTTCTTCACTTATGCAGGTGACCAATCCATCTTCTTCTAGGATTAACCCAATCCACTTGATTTGCAAAAACTGGACATGGAGCTAGATTAGGGTTTGTCAAGGAAACCCCAAAAATTCAAACTTTGAATTTCAAACTTCCGAAAGGATAGAAATTTGTGCCTTGATGAGCTGATCAAGTTGGTATATTCAGAATTTGAAAACTGCAAAGTTTCACCCCTCGAAATTGCCTTTTAGATTTCTGGATTCACTGGGAGGACCTTGAATTAGGGTTTGAGTTTCTCGGATCTTCACCCAACCAAAAGATTTGATTCAAAGCTCTAAGCTTCGATTTTTATGAGGAGATTCGAGCTGTGGTCACAGATTTCCAAAATTTCAAGTTTTGCAGAAGCCCTAATTTTCCATCTTTCCGATCAAAGTCTCGAACTGGGGTTTGATCAAGCCCAGCCTTCTGCCCAACCAAAAAATCTGATCTTGGTCTCTAAATTTCGATTTTGATGAGTAGCATCCATCTGCAGTCTCTGATTACAGAAATTCCAACTTTCTTCGAAGCCCTAAATTCCGGAAGCCATGAATGAAGGTGCTCAAAAATAATTCTGTTTTGACAGAAATATGTACCTAATTGTTTCTAGTGTAACTCCAAACGTTTTTATCCATAGGGTTAGAAAACGTTTCCTAAGATAGCCTGACCTGTTAACTTTCCATCCCAATAGGTTTTACCTCAATTGGATTCTCGGAGAGAGAGTTATGCCAAGTGTCGCAACGTGACCTATTTATGGGATAATACAGGAGAGCAAACTTGTACGGTGTTCCACGTGTCACGGGTTCCACTTCGTCCTCTGCAAATTTTTTTTGTGATAGTACAATCTGTGTACTACCTATCACATTTTATGAAATTTCATTTGGAGCTTCCTATCCCAAGTTATGACCTTTTTCCCAAGGTCACCTGATTTTGACTCAGATCTGGAAGAGGTAGAAACCCTATATTGTACAGATCATAAATCACAAAGTACAATGAATTAGAGGTTGTCCTTTGGACACCAAGTACATGGGGATCTGATCTTCGACTTGTAAAAGTTTCAGATACGCAAACTTCGCAAAAATGGATTTATTGCGAAAGTTCTACGATGACTGGTTTTTGCTATATCAAGCCCTAGCATTGTAAGTGTAACAAGTGTCATACATGCCATATCATGCCTTCTTTCAGGCTAGCTCTGATACCATGTTAAATTTTCAGAATTTACTTCAATATGATATGGGATCTTAACTGAGAGAACAACATGTACAACAAATCTACAGCATATCAATCATGGACACAATAATGCAAGCACACAAGAGACACGGAGTTTACTTGGGGAAAACCATAAAGGTGAAAAACCCCAATAACTTCCTCAGAGATAGATAGAGCAATGATACAACCAGAATACAAGAGATAGTCTTCTCCTAGCAGCAGAGCCTCCTCCTCCACAAGTGCGCCACTCTCCCAAGTGTGAGTGAGAGAATAGATTGTGTAAAATGAGAGAGACACACTCTCTATTTATACACTAACTTGACTTGACCTTTACTCAACTAGGTCGGCCTCAACTTAACCACTTAACATAATGCTGACTGGGCCGACTCCCACTAGGGTGGTCTAATAACCCTTTGACCCACATGGCCGACCCCCAATACGGTGGTCTAATAACCCTTTGACCCACATGACTTATACAGAGCCGACCCCAACAAGGTGGTCTAATAACCCATCAAGTATAAGTTAAGACACTTACAATATAAATGACGACACTTCCGTATAGAGGAATAATAACATCTCTATAGGAATACAATATACATATATGTGAAATACATTCCGAAGTTACATATACATCAACAGTATTAAGGAGTAAGACAAGTACAAGGCAGACGCATTACGTACAAGGTGCATGTAGTATATAGATGTAATGTAAATATGACTTCTCTAGTCAACTCCAGAAGATCAACTCAACATGGTGGAAGACTAACTCATCAACACTTTTTTTTTCTTTGTGAGGAGATGGTTCGTGTATGTCAATTGATGTGACCATTATGGGGTATTAGAATATATCCAAGGGGCTTCCTTTAACACATCCAACTATTATTTAATTTGATGAAGCCCAATTTATTTCATTTTTTTTGTAAAATACTTGGTGCATATTGCAAATAAGGGCATTTGGCATACAAGACTGATCCAAATCTCCAAATATAAACCCAAATATTACTGCCAAAGCCTCAAAATCTCTTGATTTAGCACCAAAATTACACTTCCTTCCATGAAATGAGGATTTGAAGACCTCATAGTTTCATGTTGTAGAATTCATAGTTTCATGTAGGTTCAAATATGACAGTATACATTTTATCTTTTGTGATTTATTTTATATATATATTAAAATACAATCTATATTACAATATATATTAAATATAGTGTATAATATATATAATAACTAAAACTTTAATATATTAACTATTACATATAATATAAATAATTATATTGTAGATTTAGTATAGCATATATATAGGAGTAGTCTACTTGTTAGACATTTTGATTATTCCGGTAGTTTTTGGTAGGAATCATGTGATTTTTTTTTCCAAAATCCAAATTTAGTAAATTTTAATACTGCAGATGGATTATGAATCCATTTGTAGTGTTAAAATTTACGAAATTGCTAAACTATAGATGGATTGATGACATACTTATTATTACTAGTATATTATGTTTTCTTAATAAAGAAAAAATATTTAGTTATGCCATACTTATATTCACATTTGTGCAATAACATAGTCCTTTAAGGGTCGATGGTCATGGAGATTGCTTATCATGGAGCATTCTTCCCTATGTTTAACGAGCGAGTCTACAATTTACTAAATTTTAACACCGCAGATGGATTCAGAGACCCCATTATGTTTTCTTAATAAAGAAAAAATATTTAGTTATGCCATACTTATATTCACATTTGTGCAATAACATAGTCCTTTAAGGTTCGATGGTCATGGAGATTGCTTATCATGGAGCATTCTTCCCTATGTTTAACGAGCGGGTCTACAATTTACTAAATTTTAACACCGCAGATGGATTCAGAGACCCCAAGGGGGTCTCTGAATCCATCTGCGGTGTTAAAATTTAGTAAAATGTACAAATTCATTATCAAAATTGTAATTTTCCATTGTCAAGGTGACACAACTAAAAATGACCAAATAAATGATCAATTGTTATGTGGTCATTTTTAGTTTAGTTCTTATCGCGTGACCAAATGGTCATTTATCTTGGTCATTTTTAGTTTAGTTCTTATCCTCTAACCAAATTGGTCATTTATCTTGGTCATTTTTAGTTAGCTTACTTAAAATTTCTCAATTTTAGTCATTTATCCCTTGAAAAAACTGTGGTGACCAAATTTTTTGGTCTCCTGGTCACTTATCTCTCATTTTGTACTAGTGGCATTAACCAGAGATTACAATATTCACCGTAGTCTACTAATCAACTGTTCGCATCAAAACACATTTGCATTAACCAACAACATGTATTCACATAAACCAACATAGAACATTTAAAGAACCCATTATCACATCATAGCATAACACCAGAATTTACAACCAAACATCTTCATTCATTAACATCTACGGAAAAACCCATCGTAGAAATAGTCAAAACATGATACCGCAGTTACAATCCAAACTCAAAAGTTCGCATTAATCTCCTAAACTCCGATGCTCTTACGCTTACAATATGCTTCTATTTGTATGCTTCTACCCTATTCCAAAATGGCCCATTTTGGCCGACTTAACAATTAAATATTGTAAACTATTCTTGCGCTTCCTTAGACTTCGCGGTAATTCCTTGTTTCGCGGGATTTGGATTTTGTGTCTGTTGGCTTCCGCACTTCTTGCGGATCTATCATGTGCCAACACCCCTAACCCCCAATCTCTATCTCTCTCTCTCTAAACCCCTAACCCCCGATTCCTCTCCCTCTCTCTCTCTCTAATCCAATAACCCCCAATCTCTCTCTTTTTCTCTCTAAACCCCTAACCTCTCTCTCTCTCTGTTTGAACATAGTCATTACGGACAATCAATATGAGTGAAGAAGGAGCTGCATTAGTTAGTTTTGAAACTTGACATTTCGATCCCTACTCTGTGATCATCATCAGGAGACAATTGAAGCCTGATATTTACTTAAGATTCCCGTAAACCTCAATGACTCCTGGAAACCGCTCCTTCACTCCCTAAAACATGTAAGACCTTCATTAACTAATAACTAAATTTCATTAATCATTTATAAGTCATTAGTTTAAATAATAACTCATAAGTAGTGAATATCTAGTGTTAGTCACTACTTAATAAAGGTCCCCCTTTTTTACCCTTACTATTATTATATTAAAACTTTAAATTAGTTTATAATTAAAGTGGGTCTTCATTCTATTAGTATAAAATAAAAGTAATTTAATAACTAAGCATTAGCTAATAATTAAAGAAGTCATTCATTAGTTAATACTTTAGCAAAATAAGGAATTTAATAATAATAATACTATTAAGTTAAATAATAGACAAGTGCATATACACATGTTATGATCATTAATATTGACATTTTTATTTTAATGAATAGTTTTTCAATATTAATAATTACTGTAACATACTATAAAGCAAAGGTTATTAATAATTTATTAAGACTTATGATTAATACTATAATATTAAAAAGTACTAATAATAGGTCATTATTATTAATAGGAATGATTAATAAGAATTATTAATAATAGGCCTTTATTATTATCACGTTTCTTCTCTTTCCATTTTCATGAATTCTTACTAATACTATAATTATGAATTATTATTAATAAGCTATTACTATTAATTTTCTTTTAACTATAAGTTACGTCTAGATTTAATAATAAATAAAACAAAATCTTGAATACCTAAATTATTAAAACCTAAAATTTTCAAAACCAACTTTAATCATCAATTAAAACTAAACTACATTAAGTTTCATACCTATATGAGTTTATAGGAATCTTAAGTAAATATTAGGCTTCAATTGTCTCATGATGATGATCTCAAAGTAGGGATCGAAATGCCGAGTTTCAAAACTAACTAACACAGCTCCTTCTTCACTCATACTCTCTCTCTCTCTCTCTCTCTCTCTCTCTCTCTCTCCACCCATATCCCCTAATATCCAATATCTCTCTCTCTCTTTCTCTAAACTCCTAACCTTTAATATATCTCCCTCTTTGATCCCTTAATCCCCAATCTCTCTCTCTAAACCCCTATCCCCAAATATCTCTATTTATCTCTCTCTCTCTCTCTCTCTCTCTCCCCCCCCCCCACACACAAACCCCCACTCCTCACCCACCTACCCCTAACCCCCACTCTCTCTCTCTTTCTAAACCCATAACTCCCAATATCTCTATTTCTATCTCTATCTATCTCTCTCTAATCCCCTAACATCCAATGTCTCTCTCTTTGTAAAAACCTATCCCAGAATCTCTCTCTAAACTCGTAACGACAAATCTCTCTCTCTTTCTATCTAAACCCCTAACCCCAAATCTCTCACTCTCTTTGTAAACCCATAACACCCAATCTATCTCTCTAAACAATTCACCCCGAACCTCTCTCTCTCTCTCTTTTTATACCCCTTTCTTCCAATCTCTCTCTCCCTAACTGTTGGTAGAATTTTTCCCTACGGATAAGTTAAAATTCTCTTAGATTAAAGTAGACTTTTACTGACTCTAAACTAAGACAAAAATAAACAAATGCTACCTTCAATTCCTAGATCTTAAACAGACATCTCAAGATTAAAGTGCTAAAAGAAGTAGAAGAGATCTAACTGACCTTCAATCCAATCGCTTGTCTTTATGGTTGCTCAAATTTCCAAGTCCTCACGAATGAACCTGTCAAAATGATAACCAATCCTCCAACTCCAAGTGCTTCCTCCTCTAGATATCTACACAAAGCTGCAAGATCATAAGTTTGATATCTCCAAGAGTCCTCCCTTTTGCTCATGGAATGCCTCTCTCTTATAGTGTGTGGTAGGGTTAACCAACAAGAGAGGAGGGTGGATCTTGGGAGAGTTAAGTGGATCAGGCCTACTAATCATAGAAAGTGAGTTAGGATCGAATTAGGGACACCAATCCTCAAAAATCTCTCGAAAATCAAAATCCCACAAGCCATGGCAAAAAGACTAAAAAAAGTGTACCATGCCTCTACAACAGAGCATAACGCGGTAGTACCGCATGTCAGAGAAAGAGCATAGCACGGTAGTACAAACTATCGCGCAACTAAAATGGAGCAAGGTGCAGTAGTACGAACTACCGTGCACCTAAGATGGAGTAAGGCGTGGTAGTGAGGGTAAATGAAGTCTCATCTAGGTTGATTCTTGACAGGGTAGGTTTGCCTTCAAGGATCACTCATCATTTTTCTCTTCTGTGTGTTTTAAGCAGTAGGGGAAGTGTTGTCAACTCTTTTTGTGGTGAAGATGCGACACTGTGGAATATGGAGGTATAAAAGATGCCCCCTAAAGTGTGAGGTCAGAAGGGATTGATGGCCGAAAGACTTTACAAATACTGTGCAGAGATAGCATCAAGGAGAGCGACTAGAAGCTGAAAAAAGAAACAAAATGTTAGATATACCACCGAGGCGGGCATCCCCATGCTCGAAAATAATTGACTCAAAGCATGGCTGCCGACCAATACATTGCAGATCCATGAGTACTGAGATGATATAGACTGTGGACAGATCATGGCTACTATGAACAAGCGTAGATCCATGAGACAGTAATGACACAGCCACAACCAATACAAAAAGTGGATATGTGTGACAATACCAAGGACATCTCCATCGCAACCTAGATGCAATCAAGATACAAAGATGCACCCAGGGTCTTCTACCCGATCGTAAATGATACGAATCTAGCCATGTGATTACAAAGTGTTGAAGTCGAACATGGTAGAAACCATTTGATTACTGGTCAATGATGTGAACCGTTAACAAATGTGAGGGAAATCACCAATGATGATGATGATCCCAAAGGTATCCGAAGTACATCTCAACGAAATGTGAATAGATGAGTTGATGTCGAGCATTCGAGAGATCGTTCGATCAAAGGTCAGTGATGTAAACCTACTGTCGAACATGAGGAAACCTGCCATTGAGGGATGCAAGTGCCAAGGTAATAATGGTTGATCCCTAAGTCCAATTCCTGGATAGTGATTTGACGTCGACGGGAATAGACTCGTCGAAGGTGGGCCATAATGATTCCCACATCATCGACATGAAATCGGAGCGAAAGATAGTATAAGATGACGAAAAAATGGAGTATGTACTGACACAGCGGAGGTCTGACACAATGAACGACTCTGAACAATGCAACCCTTTGAACATGTAATGGCATGTAATAGGACTTGGCAGCAGGGATTATTGATAGCAGAGGATAGACATCGAATGAGTAGGCTCATGGCCAGAGAGACGACTCATGATGATGACCATAACTCAGCGACGATACCTGAAATAGACAAGAGACAGACGCATGCCATGTTCAAAGGTAACGACTGACAAGCTGCCAAAACAAACTTGACTTGTTCCCCATATTCCCCCGACATGATAGACGAGTACCTCTTTGTTTTTTTTCGAGCTTGAAGAGGATAACAGATGCTCGGTATAGCTCACCTCATAGATGAGTCCAATCTCACATGTTTTACGAACCTAAGAAAGGAGGGGTTCATCCAAAAGTGGGTCCTTCGATGTTAAATTTTAACGAGTCCAAGGAAGGAAAACTCGGTAGTTTTTCACATTTAGAGAGCCTGGAAAACTTAAAGGGGCTCCACAGTGTACTTTTTTGTAAATTTAGTCCCTCGATCCCGAAAAAGTGTAAAACAATTCCCGAGAGAAATCTCCCATCCAAAATTGACCGAGGTATACCTTTCTCGTAAATAGTCTAGATGGGCCGAAAAAGGGGTAACCTATCATCGAATAGATGACCTTTCAAATACTTTTACAAGTGTGAAAGAGTCAAGATCACTTGGCAATCTTTTCAATTTTAGGGAATCTGAAAAGAGCTTAACTATGGACTCCAATGGTCTTTTTCGTAATTTTTAATTATTCTGGTCCGAAAAGAGAATAAAATACAACTAGGATAATACTTTCTTCATCATTTAACGAGCATGAGTAAAGCTGACCAAACTTGACACCATTTACTTGGGTTTGACAAGCACGAGATGGGTGTAAAAGCACTTGGAATCTTTTTCAAGTTTTAATCCAGAGCACGAAAAAGATAAAGTAGGCTCAAAATGAAGGTCAAACAATAAATGAACGCCAGTGTGAATATATTGTCTTTAAAGGAGATCCTGTCAATAAGTGCTCATGAAACCAGATATTAGTAATGTGAAATGGGTTTTATTTTAACTAGATAAAATAATGAGTGAAAATTAAGTAAAAAAGTTATATAAAGGATGGGTAAAAATAGAAAGTTACCATTTCACTTGTGCATTTACCAAAAGAGGAGATTTTACCCATTTGAGGAGCAAAAACTTCAAGAGTTCATATCTGGAGATTCGAGGCACCATTTCAACAGCCGTCTATGCCAGGTAAGAGCTTTTAAGCCTCTCTTTCATTTCATGTATGAATAACTTGTTTTCAGTAGGAAAAAGTAATTTTTTGGGCAAGCCCTATTGGGAAATTTTTTCCCTTCACAGTACCGCGCGGGGGACGTATCGGGAAGCACGGTACTGTGCAACAGTACTGCGCTGTGAGGTTAAACAGGGGCACGGTACTGTGCAGTACCGCGCAGTCAAGTTTCTCCTAGGTGAGATAAAGGCGAAATTTAAGATGGAAAAATTATTTTTTCTCAAATTTTTAGCTGAGATCAAGTTGTTAAATAATTACTGAATGTTTCCCATGACCTTTTGCAGGTGTTTGAAACTTGTTTGGAGCAAAATGGTCCATTGGAAAGAAAGAGAACATGAAGCGGATGATTTTCTGGCTGAAAATGACCAAGAGACTTTGACTGCACTGCGAGAATGTGGTTTGTTAAAATTCTTCAAGACCAAGGGTATTCGTAAGCAGGCAAAGATTCTCACCCACATTATTCAAATGTGAGACCTCGACATTCAGGCTTTCCGAGTAGGAGAACACATCCTCGAAATTCAACTCAAGGACATTTATTTTCTCATAGGCCTCTCAAAAAGAGGAGGCCAGGTGAGTTTTACTAGATACGCAGCCTCAGAGGCGAGCACAGATGCTTTGATTGCTCGTTACTGTCGTCAGGGTTAGGGAAAGAAAAGCGGCAAGGTGGTCATCAAAGACATTATAGAACTTCCTATAAAAACCGTGTTGTTCACCATCACATGTGCAGCAGGGAGTATGGGTCCCCATCAGGCATCCCGTACATAGATGAATCTTGCAGTGGATTGTGTGGCAGGAACAGTATTCAACTAGTGTGAGGCAGTGTTGACCAACCTCAAAGAGCAAGTGAACAAGTGCAGGCTTGGAGAGAATTCTCAATTTGGTTATGGGAGCATCTTAGTCACCTTCGTTTTGGAGAGGGTGCCATTGTTGTGCCCATAGATAGCTATGCCCCCCCGTCCACCTACCGAGCCATGGATGGCTCGATGGAGTGATTATGCAGGACGTCTTGGGGGACCTCAGCATTTGGATTTTGGTGAGGATTTCTTCTCGTGGCTCAAGGAACAGATAGTGATGATCAATGACTACCCCTATGCAGGGGTGGACTTCCACGAGGACATATAGTTGGCACTGTCGGAAGATGAGGATTCGGACAACTCAGGTATGACCTTCATGTACATATTTTTCTTTTTTGAATATACAATTTTTATTTTTGTTTAGAATGTGTAAAAGACTTTAATGTATGTACGTGTGCATGTCGCAGATCGTGGACCACAAAGACCGGCAGGGTACTCGCCATTACGTCGAGGTGGTGTTGATTGCGAAGCTGCTCCAGATGAGGAAGAAGACGAAGATGAAGCGGGAGGGGTCCAAGAAATAGAGAGGAATTTGCAAGGTTTGACTCACGGTATTCCTGCTATGAGGGTGGATGACATCCCTTTGCATCTCCAGCGGCATACTATAGGTGTGCCTAGGCGTATTGGCCGACTCCTTCGTAGGGTGGCTCGAGCTATAGTGTGTTATCACCAACAGCGTGAGGAATCTGACGAGGGACATGATAGATCTCCTAGATCTCCCTAGATGGCAACTTTTATCTTTTTGCAGCATGTATACAATATGTAGGCTTTGAGAGCCAAATTTTTGTATGGGATTTGGTCCCAAATTTTGTCTTTAAAACACAAACTTTATGTATTTGGAAAAGCACTTTTATATATAGTGATATGGACCTATTTTTATGATCCATTTATTTACAATGACTTGTGTGATGTGTTTTTATGTATGGGAAAGATGCCAATCCAAAATGTAATTAGCTAATGAATCAGCTATACAATTGAATTCCGTTGGTACGTGTTGATATGAAATGAAATTAAAAGATCATTCCAAGAGGCGCACCCTCTGAAATAAACGAAGTAGGATAGGATCGCGAACTGTGTAAACACGATTCAGATGAGAAACCACGAGTTGGGAGTCTAAAAAGACTGATAGGGAGTCAAAATCCGAGTGAAGCAACCTCCATCAAGAGTCTGATGACTGCATGGTACTTTGCAATATTGTTGGTTGCAGGACCCAAACAATTGGCTCTTGAAGATATCAACTCACCAATGGGAGAATAGATTACACATGCTACGGAAGCGAGATTCCGGGTATGCCGGCTTGCACCATCGGTGAATCCAAAGTAGGCAGACATCTGCGCATAAAATCATGAGTCAAAGTAAGAATGGATACATGAGGTCCATGTGCACACCAAAAGATGAGTAAAAATAAGTTAAGTACATTATGTACAAAAAGTAACTCGCGTAGGGCAACCTTATGCATAGAAGAATTTGAGGTATATCCCATTGCGGGGCCATGCCAATGGCGTGCCATCACAATCGACGAGTTCATAAGCTCCTTTCTCCAAGACACGTTTTACAACAAAGGGGCCGCACCACATGGATTCTAGTTTTCCTTTTCTGAGTTTATCGTGCATTTGATCATATGTGAGTACGAGGTCACCTTCATTGAAAATATGAGGTTGAACGGATTTGTCATACTGACCTTTGACGTGTTTTTTATGAGCTTCGTTGGCTAAAGCAGCGTTGCGGCGG
Source organism: Larix kaempferi (assembly GCA_027924585.1). Taxonomy (NCBI): domain Eukaryota; kingdom Viridiplantae; phylum Streptophyta; class Pinopsida; order Pinales; family Pinaceae; genus Larix; species Larix kaempferi. The sequence goes on along the minus strand of BSBM01000960.1, from coordinate 5,973,230 downwards.
GTTTCATCTAGCTTAGCTAGGTATAGAAACCGTTCCTCTTCGGAAGTGGTGTGGGGAAGTAACTCTATGGCTATCTTAAGTGATGGAATTTCAAATTCAATCGGTAAAATTGCTTCTAGGCCATACACCAGTTGGAATGGTGTAAACCGAGTAGCACTTTTTACTAAGGTTCGTTATGCCCATAGTGCTAAAAATAGAGCTGAGTGCCAGTTCGATTTCTAAGTACCCACAATACACTGAATCCTTCGTTTCAGGACTTTGTTAATGGCTTCAACTTGGCCATTGGCTTGTGGGTAGTACGGGGTTGAGTTTTCATTGCGAAAACCCAACTTGGCACTTAGTTCCTTGATCATATGGTTCCTGAAGTGGGAGCCATGATCGGTCACAATGGATTGTGGGACACCAAATCTAGCTATAATGTGATTGAATATGAATTGTGTTGCTATTTTGCCGTCCTCAGTATAAGTAGGCATCGCTTCAGCCCATTTTGTGGAATAGTTGACAGCTACTATGACATAGCTATGCCCCCTGGCTGAAGTGGGCTTACAGTGCATGAAATCTATGCCCCATTTGGAAAAAGGGCCGATGGCAATAACAGGATGGAGTGGAGCAGGGTGCGAGCGTGTTTTACTATGAAAGAATTGACATGGTGGACATTTTTTGACCATTTCAATGCAGTCTTTAAAAATTGAGGGCCAGAAATATCATGTTCATAGTATTTTCTGGGTAGTAGCCATCCCAGAGAGATGACCACCACATGCTCTAGCATGGCAGTCATTAAGAACACGTTCCGCCTCATCTAGGGTCAAACATCGTCGAAGAGCGGTGTCGACACCACGTCGATAAAGAGTATCGTTGACTATGAGGTAGTATTTGGCGTGATGTCGGATGCATCTATGTTCATTGTGAGTGAGGTCAGGGCGGAAGCATTGGGTTTGGAGATATAATAGAATATCCCCGTACCATGGATCAGACATGCTAATGAGGAACAACGATTCATCATGAAGAGAATCAATGGGCTCGGATTGCTCGGTAGCACGGGGCAAGTTACAAATCAACTCAGAAAAGACCAAAGACTTCTTAGACTTGGCTTTGACAAATTCCAAGTCAAACTCTCGAAGGATGACGATCCAATGAGAATATTTTCCCCCAAGCACTTGACGCGTGAGGATATAATACATTGGATTGAAATCGGCTATAACAGTGGTCCGACAGAGTAGAATGTAATGACGAAATCTCTGGACAGCGAAAACTGTTGCCAGAGCCAGTTTTTCAACATGTGAATAACGACTTTCAGAGTCAAGAAGACTCTTACTAAGATAGTATACCACATGTTCTATGCTATTGTGGTCTTCCTGGACTAGCACCATACCAATGGTGGAAGTCAAAGCTGCAAGATAAAGAATGTAATCTCGTGCGTAATCGGGGGGTTGGATCACAGGATCTTTGGTTAAGGATGCCTTTAGATTATCAAGGAGCGTTGGGCTTCGTCATCCCAGATGAAGGGAATGTTCTTCTTGAGAAGCCTCATATAGCCTTTTGTTATCTCGAAAATATTACAAATGAAACGGCGTAGAAAGTTTGCGTTCCCTTGCAAACATTGAAGTTCTGGAATGTTTGTGGGGGAAGGCAGGGCTAAGATAGCTTCTACCTTCGCAGGATCTAAGCGTATCCCACTTTTGGAGATTATGAATCCCAAAAGTTTTCTGGCTTCTACACAAAAGACGCACTTATGCGGATTCAAACGTATATTGTAGCGACAGTACCTTTCGAAAATGGCACTTAAGTGATCGGGATGGTCATCCCGGGTCTAAGAGTGAGTGGGGAGATCATCAAGATATGGTTCTACAATATGTTTGATGTCATGAAATGTGTATGACATTGCCCGTTGGAAAGTTGCCCCGGCATTTTTAAGGCTAAAAGGTAACTTTCGATATGCGAAAATCCCCCAAGGGCAGATAAAGGCTGTTTTGTGCTGGTCGGCTGGGAGGATATCGATCTGATTATAGCCAGAAAAGTTATCCATAAATGAAAAGATGACACTCTCGGCATAGTTATCGATGATCTGGCCGATGAACGGAGTTGGGTAGTTGTCCTTTGGACAAGCTTTGTTCAAGTCGCGGTAATCGACACAGACTCTAATCGTTCCTTGTTTCTTGGCTACAGGAAAGATGTTAGATACCCATTCTGTCAGTGGGACAGGATAGATAAAACCAACTTGCAAAAGTTTTTCAACTTTTGCTTTAATAGCAGCTGCCTTACGAGGATGGACGGGTCTAAGTTTCTGCCGAACAGGTTGAGTGCCAGGGAAGGTTGGAATTTCATGGACCACAACTAAGGGATCTATTCCTGGCATTTCTCCATAACTCCAAGCAAAAACATCGTGGAAGGTTTTGAAGTAGGCACGATAGAACTCCATTTCGAAGGGAGTACAAGTTTTGCCAATATGTATGTTTTCCACGATAGCAGGCTTCACTGAAATATCTATGGGAGTGGTTTCCATAAGGTTAGCCAGGTTTCCTTCAGAAAATACTTCATCGAGGGAAGTGGGAAACTTGGTTTGAACCATCCTAAGTGAAGTATTGGGTTTTGTATCTGCCTCAAGTGTCTGAATGGTGGGGAATGAAGATCGATGATGAAAATCTCCCCATGGTGGCTCATCACCGCACATAACCTGCATAATTGATTCGTCAGTGGGAAAAATCAAATTGAGAGGATTGATAAGTGGTGGGTATGAATGAGTCTCAAACGAGAGCTGTGCCATGGTGTGATGGGTAGAACACTCGACCCAATCGGTGGCTGATTGGATTGCTTCATACACTGTGAGGTTTCTATTCAAAGGCGTGGAGTTTCCATAGTCTTCAATCTCAGCAGGATTCAGAATCACCCATGAATCATTGGAAGGGGTGACATTTGATGAAATCATGTTGATTTGTTGAACACGGGTCCCCAGCTCTGGAAAAACTCCAATAAGGGAAGAATCCTTCATGAGACCAACACCAATGGCTTGGAACCGGTACCCAGGTTGATCCAATAACGGGACGGTGTCGGCGGAGTTTGGATGAGAGTCCGGGATACAATAATCAAGTTGATTAATGGTGACAATTTCCCCCTCATGAGGAAATTGCACAATCTGGAAGACGGTAGATGTTATGGCGGTCATGGCATAAAAACAGTTCCGACCAAGTAGAAGATTGTAATCTAATGGTGCATCTACGACTTCAATGTGTACGGATACTGTTTTGCCCCCCGGTTCAACACCAATTGAGGGAATGAATCCATAAGGTTGAAAACCATGTCCATCAAATGCCCTGAGAGTAGTGGGAGAGGTCATGACTTCGGGTGAGCCTAAGGCTCTCCAGCAATTCAAAGACATGATCGATGTGGAGGCACCTTCATCTAACACAGTGCGATGGATGCTATTTCCACGGATTTTTGTATGAACCTGTAAGGCTAACTGGTGAGAAAGCTGAGGTTTGGTGTGTTCCAAGTTAAACATAATAGAGTTTGAAGTATCTGGGTCCATTGCCGCTAGTGCTGAAAGTAAGTTTATACGCTACATGGGGCAGTGTTGAAGAACCTCGAGAGTCGACATGGCGCAAGGTGCTTGAGCTAAATCCTCAATAATGTTGTAATTTTGGGTAGCTCGCATGTTGGGATTAAATGTCGCCTTTCGTATGGTGCCCTTGGGTGGGCGTAGCATTGTGTCCGTGAGCGGTCTCTTGATATGGAGATGGTCGGTAGGGGGGGAATAGGAGTCGGATCTTCAACAGGAGATTTTCCTTTGGCTATCTCTAATTGTTTGTTTGAACTTGGAGGGTTCTCATATGTCTTTGAATGAGTGGTTATATGAATCTCTTCATTACTTGTCATCGGAATTTCGTGATTTGTGGATGTCTCTCCACGAGTTGGGTTGGTCGAGTTGCCCCCTTGTGGGGTTTCTTGGGCGACCATCTGCCGTTGTTGTTGAGGGAAAGGTTCAGTTAATACTGCCGGGTGAGAGGATCCTTTAATGAACTTGTTGACTTCGTCCTTGTAGGGACAATCATGCGTGTTGTGATCGTTTTGACAAATTAGGCAGGGAAACTTATCCTTTCGACGTGGTTTCTGGTCGTTGTGGGTGGGTTTTGGCTTGGGGTTCTCCTGCTGGTTCTTCATAGATTTACCACGATTGTTTTTCTTCTTTCCTCTGGATGGTTGTGATGTAGATTGAACTGTGTTCACTTCGGAGGAGATAGCAGGAGAAGTAGTACCTTTTGAAGCAGCCTGAGGTAGAGTGGGGGAAGCAGAAGCTTGTTGTCCCGTCGAGTTGGTAGTAGGTTGGGCTTTGACTGAACTGACAATACCATCAATGGGGGGTTCAGTGGTATGTTTCGTTGGATCAGTGGTAATGCAGGCGGCATGGGGAAGAAGTTTGTGAAAAGTGCCGGATTGGGTGTATACCAAATCCATGTACTGAGCTGCCGAGATGGCTTGTTCTTCAGTAACCGGCCCGCGCATAGCGATATCTCTCGCTATGGGAGGCAAAAAGGATTTCGTGAACCAATCAATGAGTAGCTGATCCGGAATGGGTGCCTTGATTAGCCTATGGTGTCGATGCCACTCATGGATGTGATCTGAAATGTGTGTAGAAGTGGTTTGACGCAGTGAGGTTAACAGTTCTGTTCGAGTCTCATACCGGATGGGGAGCTGGAAATGGGTCAGAAACTGCATAGCCAAGGTGCTGAAATCGTGGAAAGAGTGTTGTGGCAGCTCGATGTACCATTTTGTTGCTGTGCCGGTAAGCGTACGTTGGAAGAGTCGTAGTTGAATGGAATCGTCCATCAAGGAGTTGGATGAACACCAAAGATGGAAGGTCATTACGTGGTTCTTGGGGTCTTCCTCGGGTTTAGCATCAAACTTGGGAATGTCCGATGGGAGTTTGGCTGGAATGGGTAGCCAGTGAGGTTCATGCCATATGGGGTCGTTAATGAGCCTCGACAAATTAGGTAAGTCTAGCGTGGCCAAAAAGGGAAGTTGACGATTAGTCTGCGGGTATGAGTAATAACCGTGTGTTGCAAAGAAACCTGGGGGGCCCTGCATAGCATACTGTTGCATGTTATACCCATATGTGTTTCCCGAGGGGTGCTGCTGGAAGTTCTGTGGGTAGTAAGCCATCTGGTTAAATGGTTGAGTGTTGGTAACTGGTTGGTGGATGTTTTGCTAAGTGGGGATGGTAGGTATGGTGCCCTGAGGTTGCTAAAACCCAGGAATGGTTGCTGCTCCTGGTTGGGGAAAATTTGCTTGGAGTTGTTGTGTTCTAGGAATGGTACCACTATATTGAGTAAGGGGAGGGTTTTCCATAGCAGGGTTGGGGGGTGGCTGCTACTGTGGTATCCATGGAAGGTTCGTTCCTCCTTAAGGGATGAGTGGAAATTGGAGGGATAGGTTCCATGGAGTTATAGCAGCTGAAGGATAAGGGAAGCCGAAGTTCAGGTTGGGGGGAATCTGAGATTGCCCTCCAGCTGTGTTCCAGTTTCCAAATAGTGAGTACCCCCCACTTTGTGGGATTTGAGGTTCCCAAGAAGGAAGTGTACCTAACAGGGGATGTTGACGATGAGGCCCGGTTGGAAAACTGGTATAAGGTTGTCCACTGCCAGGTGTGTTATACATACCATATTGAGCAGATGCTGCTAGTTGGGAGGGTTGTTGGATGGAGCCAATGAGTTGCCCTCCAGTAGATGAATTAGATGGCCCTATAAGAGGAGGTTGTTGACTAGGAATGAGGTTCTCAACAAAAGATTATCCTCCATCTGGTTGGGTTGATGGCCCACTAGGAGGAGTTTGGTTGTTGGAGTTGCGGACCATAGCAGTCGGTTGTCCACCTCCTGAGATAGTGTAGATAGTAGCCGAAGGTGAACCTCTGGTCAAAACGAAAGATCTAGCAATATGACTTGGTGTTCTTCTACTGCTGGCCAAATATGATAGTGTTGATTGGCCAACGACACCGAAAGTGCCAATTTGTGGAGGGGGTCTTCCATATCTTATAGGCGAAGACGGAGAAAAAATTGGGTTATCCCTCATAGAATGTGTGCCAAACATGGGTGATGGCAACCAATGTGGGGAATTTAACTGAGGGGTATCGGGGGTGTCGTCCATAGCATGTTCAATGATAGGATGACCATCGAAGACTGGGTCCGAGTTCATGTCCTGGAAAGGGTTTTCGGGGTCCGGCGGGAACCTAGGTATAGTAACGTCTGAAGGTTCGGAGCTGTCTGCATAGGAGTGATGAAACTCTGTGCTGGATGGGATGTTGGGATCCCGATAGTCAGGAGGATGAGTAACAGGGGGATATCCAGAGGTTGTCAAGAGCATTTTCTCTGTGACGCGTTTAAACTGTGCCGATGCTAACGGGGAATTTGCTAGACTAACTATACTAGACTGAATGGAGGCCATGATCTCATGTCTCAGAGGGAGTTTGGGGAGAGATATGGTACGAGGTATGTTGCTGGAAGAACTTGTTTCCTTCGGATGAACGCTGGGTGGCATGGTGATAACAGGTGGATGCTCCGCCTAGGAAGTGATGAAGCCATAATCAGGTTCAAAAGGTGTGTCAGGAAGTCGAGTATCTTCAATAATTTTGACGTACCCGCCCAGGACTGAAATCAAGCCAGGCATATCCTAGTCAGACCCTTCAGTGGTGACAACAGATCTGTCTGTGTCATCGTGAAAAGTTTCTGGTGGAAGGGAGGTGTTGACATTAGGTAGGAGGATGACCTCTGGTCTAGTATTTTGGGCTGTACTAGATTCAGCCGCTGTAATGTTGTCCACTATGGCAGATATATTTGGAATAATAGTGGGTGAAGTGACAGTGGGAATCTCAGATATGCTAGTGGTTGCAAAAGCTGCAAGAGATTTTGAGACTGTGCTGTGAGTAATGGTCACAGGCGGAACTGAAGATGTAGTATGTATCGGTAGTGGAATGTTCCCTCGACCAGCACCGTGACCAGGAGGAGTGGGAATGCGTGATGCAGGTGGACCGGAGGTCTGTGGTGGGGGTGGTGGTGGAGGGATTTTTCCCTGTACTTGTCGTGATCTCCGTGGTGGTTCTGACATGATGGCAGGAAAATGAAATCCAAGGGCAGTTTCGTAACAAAGAACTCAAAAAATCTAATGCAGCCGAGTGTGCAGAAGAGGAGCTAGAAAAAGCAAGGCTCGCAGGCCAAAAAGGGCAAGCTCTAAAATCTAGACCAAGACCGGTGTCCCAGTAAGCGAGCTGAGAAAAATAATGGCCAGAATTCCAACAAGCAGTCACTAAAAAGAAAAATGACCCTCTATAAAGATGAGATAACAAGCAAACTCCTAACTAAGAGCTGGAGACCTCAACAAGCTGTATCTTTCGCAAGGTGATGAAATCCAAGTCAAATAATACAACGTGAGAGACCAATATGAGAAGGATATCCCTCTACCAATAGGGATCCTGGGTAAAAGAGCCCTAGTAGAAAAGTCACTAAGCTACCTCATTCATGACACGTTGGAAAAGGTTTTGGGCGCTTCTGCCTTATCACCCTTGCATGACTATGAATTACAAGGAAGACAATGATTGATGTTGCCTTAGGGCTAAGTGGAGTGTGGCATTCCACAGAGTTCGTCCGGTTCTCAATCTCGCGGCCGTTTAACCCCTGAAAGTTAAAAACAGTCAGGAGGCCCCTCCATAAACTGGTTGTGACTGTGTCAATAAATACTAGAGGATTTTAGTTCCCTAGAGGACAACAACTATGTCTCAGATGAAAATGACAAGGGGGAATTAAATTGATGCCTATCCCCGGTGTCCTACCTAACTACCAAATTCTTTTGATTTCCTCAAGTGAGGTTAATGTTGGTTTAGTTAGGGAGAATAATTTTAGTGGTTGTATTACTCAATCAAGTAAATGGACGTGAAACTTGGTGGTGTTGTGACGACCCAAACCATACAAGTGAGAATGAATCGAAATAAGCCTTGTATTCGATGAAAACTAGCTATGGAAGAGAGAGAGTTCTTCGATCATAAATGCATGAAACTTTCACAAGCAATTAAACCCAAAAACAATTTTTTTTTTGTTATTTTCTTTTGTAAATAGAGCCAAACTGAAATAAACACTTCTTTCCAATTCACTGATCTTACAACTAAGATGCTTCAAAAATGAGAATTTTTTGTGGCAAATTTCAATGGTTCACTTCCTAATGCATAATAATACTGCTAGACCATTTTAGTCAAAATAACACAAATGTTTTCCAATGATAACTTTCAATATGGATTTTAATGATAATAATGGAAACAATGTGACTATGAAAGCTACACAATTCAGTAACAGAGAACAGTAGTAATGATTTGGTTGTGATGGGAAGATCAAGCCAATGCAATCAAACTAAAGGGGTGACCCAATGTGCAAATAATGCCAATAACTCGCAAAATAATCAAGCTCACAAAAGAAATAAACACACCGCAAAGACTGTGTAATGAACAGGATGGTAACAACAAACAGAAAATCCAAACTAAGGCAGAGAAAAATGAAAATGACTGAGAAAACCAAACAGGGGAGAAAAAATTGATAGTATGCAGACACTACCGCATGGCAGAAGAATATTATAGCGTGGTACTGCTATACTACCGCTCTGGTACTAATGCAGGATACGCGGTACTACCGCGCTGTGGTCAATGCAGAGGGCGCGGTACTATTGCAAAGTATGGAAAAGCGCAACTTTTGAAAAGAAAAATGAAATTTTTAGGGTTGCTACAGACCAAGAGGACTCACTGATCACATAGGGAGGAAAAATACGGATAGGGGGGGTGAATGAAGGTCAAAGAGACCAAAATTCAATGCTGGTTTGAAGAGAAAGAAAATTTCACACTCAAAAGATGGATGATAGTGAACTCAATCAATCAAATGGAGTTCAAACCAGCGGAGTCGCCTTTCTTGTTGGTAGAATTTTTCCCTACGGATAAGTCAAAATTCTCTTAGATTAAAGTAGACTTTTACTGACTCTAAACTAAGACAAAACTAAACAAATGCTACCTTGAATTCCTAGTTCTTAAACAGGCATCTCAAGATTAAAGTGCTAAAAGAAGTAGAAGAGATCTAACTGACCTTCAATCCAATCGCTTGTCTTTATGGTTGCTCCAATTTCCAAGTCCTCGCGAATGAACCTATCAAAATGATAACCAAGATACAAGCATATACAATTCTCTAGCAACTTGAAATATGAGTTAGGATCTAAATCTACAATAGATACAAATCATATCATTGAAACAAGATCAATACATGTGATTTGGGAAACAAGACAAGTTATATTCTATTATCAACTTGAAGTTACTTACAAAGGTTGCTTGATGTCCAAGCCAATCCTCCAACTCCAAGTGCTTCCTCCTCTAGCTATCTCCACAAAGCTGCAAGATCATAAGTTTGATATCTCCAAGAGTCCTCCCTTTTGCTCATGGAATGCCTCTCTCTTATAGTGTGTGTGTTATAGGTTAAACTTGCACCTCTCCGTCCATTATCACCTTGAGCTGTTGATCACACAAAAGGACAATTTGGATGGAGGAGCATGTTGACCTTAGATGATACTTTGAACTTACCCCATTTCCTGACATTACTGGAAAAACCCAAAAAAATATCATTTTGAGATATGAGCGCTACTCTACTTAAAGAGACTAGCACCCATACGCTACTCCAGTGTATAATAGTAGCGCCCATATCCTAATATACGCTACTCCTTCTCAGCATAGTAGCGCTCAACATTGTAAACTCGATGAGCGCTAGTTGATAAGCACTAAAGTAGCGCCCTATACGCTACTTCATTGAACAAGATTCGCGTACATCTTAAAAGATGATTAAAAAATAAATTAATTTCTCGAGGAGGATTAGTTGCTGGTAGTTTCCCAACTCCCCCAACTTCCTCCATAACCATACATTGACATGAACTATTTCTTTAATCCTTTAAATACAAAGAAGACTAAAGAGAAAGGTTAGATGGATTAATGGAGAAACTTTGAGACACAGAGAGAAGCTTGCATTGGAGGAGTTGTTGCTGAAGATATCCAAGCCAGAGAAGAGCCAAAGCCCAGAATCAAGTTGCAGGAGCCTGTTACATGATCAGGTATACTTGTACATCATTCTACTTTTGACAATAAAGGTTGAAGTGTCTTTCTTGTTCCAATTTAAATGTGTTATCAAATAACATCTTAATTTGGATATGTTTTGGTCAATGCTGAATGTTAAACATTGTTTTTGTTTCTTTCAAGCTTTATATATTGTCCAAAATGCTTTGAGAAAGGTATTGTTATTGCAGGTTTACTGAAAGGAAGGTGGATTTGAAGTTGAACACAAGATCAAGTAAAGGATAGGATCAAACTTCGATCGAAAGGTGTGTTCCCAAAATTCATAATTTATTTCTTTTCATAAATATATTTGTAATATCATCAATACACTTACCTGTCACCCCAACCAAGTTGATAGCATTAGTTTCCTTTCTATAGGGTAGATTTTCCCACCAACAGACTGGCAACTCCGCTAGGGAAAGTTAATTTTTGGCTCTAGGAAACCTTGTTCTTGTTTGTCTTCCCAGGATTGTTTTGACTTCTTTGATGTGTTGAGAAACCCTATAGGTATCCCCTACCTGTTTCTTTCTGCTTTCTTCAGTCTTCTGGTATCTTTCAAAGTCAGTTTTTCAAACTTTTGAGATATGAGCGCTACCCTGTTGTACATACAATAACGCCCATACGCTACTGTGCTATACATACAGTAGCGCCCATCTCTATAGGGGCGCGAGTTTCCCTACTGCACAGTAGGGTACGTTTCCTGAAACTGTCTGTTAGCAGTTTGCTTGAGTTTTTAGCCATTTTTGTGGTTTGCTGACTTTGCTGTTGGATCTCTTTGACTGTTGTATGAGGCTTTTAACTTTTTGTTAAGTCATAGAACCTTTTCTTTGAGTTTTTTCCATATTTTGAATCGCTTGTTGACCTTTGGAAAGTTTGGACTGTTTGTGACTTTTTGGAAGACTAAGTTGTGTTTTGTGTTGAGCACCTCCACTTTTTTAGACCCTGATTGCATGTTGCTGGTTTACAAACCTGCATACTCTTGTATCCGCTATTTGTGGCAATGTTGGTCTACTTTTTACTCATCCTATCCTTTGTTTTAGGGTTTGGTCCGTGTCAGAGCTTTTAGGGTGTCTTCTGATTTGGTTGATTTCCAATCTTCTTGGACTTATTATCTTGTTCTGGTTGCAAGTGCATTTTAAACAGCTGTAGGCTATTTCATTTCTCAGTTCCTTTGTGTTAGTAGGGCAGCTTGCTTGTCTACTTTTGCTTGGCATAGTGGTCTTGCTAGGGCTAGATACTTTAGGTTAGTCCTTTTGTATCTTTCTCCTTTGTTTTCTCCCACTTTGTTTCCGAGTTTAGAGGCTTTTTCTTTGCAAAAAACCTATAGATCAAGTATTTTCAAGCTAGTGTCTTGATAGCTATAAGCTTAAGAACTTCTAGCCATACTTACACACATTGCATATAAGTTTTATTTTGCTTGCCATTTTTATAAGTTCTTTTTCGTTTATAGAAAAAGCAAAAAAAAAATTGGTAGTTTAAGTTTAATAAGACTTATTTTTGTTGTTACAAGATAGCATAGGATATTTTGTACAATTCCAAAAAGAAAACAAAATTTTTTTAGTAGATTTACTCAGATTTTCAGTTTTGGAAAGAAGTAAATGAAAAAAATGAAAAGAGCTTTGTTGTAGAAAGTTTTGATTTTATTGCACTTTTGTTTCCCTGTTGCAACCACGCCACACAAAAGAACTACCCTTTTTGAGTAATAACAGCCCTAAATTTTTTTTAATAAAATGAACTAGAAACAATTTTTCTTTTTAGGGATACACTACACCAACTAGTTTTGGCTAGGATCTTGAGTTTAAATCACCTTAAACCACTCAAGATCACACATTATGCAAAAATCGTATTGAGACTATCACATGTAAACCCACCTCACTCAAAACTTGCCTGGGATCTATGCAGTAGGTCATTGCGAGATCAGATTGTTGGGAATACTCCTCCTAATTTCTGTTCGAGCATACGCCATGATCGGATTGTGTATTGGGGACTCTTTCGAGTTTCGGGCTTAGCTACCTTGCCCACGCTTTTTGATTCGATCGGTGACTGTTCCCCCAGGAGTTTTCGGTGTTGTGGTATCCTTAGTATCTGACTCTAGTTTCATAAACAGGTGACAGCAGAGGGTATATCTATTGTACCTAAGATAGACGTGGGAGGAAATCCCTTGCAGGTCTTTGGGAGCGCGGTTGGGTGATTCTAGTGCTTGCACCCTTAGTCATTGTATTGTGGACCCCGGGTAACTATCTTTCTTCCTTCGTTGATCTGTTCTGGGCCCTCATCATCCCAGACTCTTCTCTGGAAGGCATCTTTGTTTGCCTGGTTTGTATACTTAGGACTTTTTAGTTGGTGTGATGTTTTCCCCCTAGTTGTAGTGGCCACTAGGTTCTAGTCTATTATTTTATATTTATAATCATGGAGAATCAAGATCTTCGTAGATCGAGGAGGTTCCAAAAGCTTCCACCACATAGAACAGAACCTTTACAGCCAGCTAGACGACAGTGGGTAAACCCCGGTATTTCTTCAGAAACTACTCCTGAAATAGAATTTCCTGAGGAAATTCTTGCAACAGAAAACCTTGAAATAGAGGTTCCTGAGGAACCACTGCCAGGTACCACAGATCAGCAACACTTTAGTTTAGTTGAGGTTGAAGATCTTACATCTGCGGAGTATAGCACTCCTTTCAATCCTCCTTTGACCAATACTAGAATTCCGCTTCTATCACCTGTTGGTTTCCAGCAGCCCCATTTCAGTGCAGATAATTCCTTGCCTGGACATCTGATATCTACTTTAGGAGGTGAACAGGGAGTTCCCAAACTCCCACTTTAGGTATGAACACTAATACAGTAAATCCTTCTTTTACTGCTACACCAAGTTAGGCACAAACCACATCTGTGTCTACTCCGTCTTTTAGTTTCAACACTGGTACATTAGGTATGCCAAGTTCAACAATGATGGCATCTATTCCTACACCTACTGTTGGACCTAGCAGTACATCCAACTTTACACCACCTCCTGCTTCTCAACCATTATATTAGATACCTAGTACTTGGATTTCCACACCTGTTCTGGGACCAAGTGCTTCTGCAACCATGCCAGTCATGAGCACCATGACTGCACCATCCACATTAGCTTCTACTGGTCTCAATACCTTTGTAGGCCCTAACATGAATCAAGTTAGTATGCCTGCAGGTAATGTCCCTTTTTCCTTATTCTCAGGGGGAGGGGGTAATATTTTTAACCAGCAATATGGTGGGGCTAACACCCAGCCACAGTGGACGAACCCACAAAGCACTAATCCACTTTCATATGGGTGGGGAAATTCTAATAACTCTTTTGTACAACAACAGATGGCAGGGGGCAACCCCTACCAACAAATAGCTAGGGGCAACCCCTACCAACAAGTAACTGGGGGCAACCCCTATCAACAGATGATAGGTGGCAACTCCTATCAGCATATGGCCAGAAGCAACCGTTATCAACAGATGGTTGGGGGAAACCCCTACCAGCAGACGGCTGGGGGCAACCCCTACCAGCAGTTCATGGGTCAAACTATGGGTAGTTCCCCTTTTGCGACCCTAACGTATCAAGTACCGTCTTACCGGCCCCATCTACCATTTCTGGCAACTTTAAATTTGCCAGATCGTTCTAAACTGACAAATGATCCTATGTGTCATAATGCTACATGGCCATCAGTTCCCACCAAGTTACCTTCGGACATTCCAAAGTTCGAAGGCAAAGCAAGTGAAGACCCTGGTGACCATGTCACCACTTTCCACTTATGGTGTTCCACCAATTCATTAAATGAAGACTCCATTAGACTGAGATTGTTCCAAAGAACTTTAACTGGTGCTGCAGCCAAATGGTACATTGAGTTACTTGCAGCAACATTCTCTAGTTTTGGGGATCTCGCGACAGTCTTTTTGAATCACTTCCAGCTTCCTGTTCGGTATGATGCCAGAACAGACCTTTTGCCTACTTTTAGACAAAATAAAGCCACTCACTTATCTGACCACATTCAGGAGTGGTGAAGACAGAAGAGGCTCATTAAGGTGAACATACCTCTGGAATTCCTTCTTGAGTGGTATTTGAAATCACTCCTTCCTTATATTTCTAAGGAAGTAGCTACATCTAGAGTATCTAATGAGGAAGAAACTATCCTACGGACTCAATAGTTAGACCTCATTTATGCACAATCTGGGTTACTGTATGAGATCATACCTGACGCACCGCGATCGAATACTGATCCGAGTAGACCGAAACCTCGACCACATGCTGATGGCATAGTGGGTTCAGTTGACTCTGCAACTTTCGAAGCACTGACCAAACAGGTCCATGCCTTATCAGTCAAACAATCGAATGCAGATGTTTCTTCTGTCACAACCTCTCGTTCTACTTCTGAGCTTGTCAATCAGGTTCAAAACAATCAAAAGGGCCCTCGGCAGCCCAATAACAAAAAGAAGGGCAAGAAAGGAGAGGGGAACCAACAAAAAACCAAAAAAGACAATGCCAAAGAGGGTAACAAAGAGGAAAAGAAGGTTAAGTTCCCTTGTAAACTTTGCAAGCAGAACCACCTTACTCACCAATGCCCTCTGCTTGAAGAAGCCCAGAAGCTCTTAAGAGAAAAGAAGCCTGCCATCCTGAAAGATCCATTCCCTAAAGGGCAGGGCTCAACTTATGGCACCTCAAATACTAGGGGCACTTCACATGCTACGGTTGATCAAAATTTTATCAACATGGTTAATTCAGATGCACTCTTGCAAACTAGAGCCAGGAACTATACCCCAGACACACAGAAAAAGGATAAGGAGATTCCAGAATCCTCCACTCCACTCCACATACCTGTGGACCCAATGCCCAAGATTCCGAAAGGTGTCTTGAAACGAGCATCGCACAATCCCAACACTCGGGCCGCTTCTAACTACAATGTGGTTAAAGATTTAGCCCAGACCCCTTGTTCCATGTCTACTTTAGAAGTCTTGCAGAGTTGTCTTTTACAACGGAATGCACTTCTGGCAGCCATTGGAAGTATGGAATCCTCTAATATGTCTGCGCGATTTGATATGACTGATGTCAAATACTGGTTACCCTATCACATTTCCCTTCAAATTGAAGTCGTTCATGGTCCAATGACCATCAGACGAGCTGTAGTAGATGAGGGAGCGTCAACTTGCGTAATGTCAATTTCTTGTTGGAAAGCTCTAGGTTCTCCTGAGTTAGCCCCTTCAAACACACTGCTCACTGCATTTGATGGTAGACCTTTCCATCCACATGGATTTTTTCCATCATTTGATGTCACTTTGGCCGGTAAGACAGTTGATGTTGAAGTAGAAGTTCTGGATGCTCCGCTTGATGACAATATGTTATTGGGCAGGAGTTGGACATATGCCATGCAAGCTATTGCATCGACAGTTTTTCGAGTGGTTATGTTCCCATTTGAAGGTAAGATCATTACAGTCGATCAACTTTCTTTCACTCAGAGAAACAACCAAACTTCTTCGGAAACCACAGTTCCATTGATTGATCAAACCACCCCGGATGGCGAGAGTTTAGGAGAAGGACTGTACAGATCATTAATCGGCACTTTTGACCTACCGGCTCCTACCTTATTCGTTGGTACTGAGGGATGTTCTTCGTTTGAAACTTCCATTGTTAGTTTAACAACTTATTATGGGTTTCTCCCAACTAATACAAATCCCTCCGTGCCCATCCCTGTTGTAGAAGTTACTCACCTAGATTCTTATCAAACTACAACAGAACATGTGTCGACTCCATTGGTGTCTGTTGAGTCAAATATAGATTGTGCTATTACTCAAGCACCGGACCTAATCCGCTCTCTTGACAGTTTAGATACTACTTTACCTTCTGAAGAGGAAATGTTAGAAGCCATGACCAACCTAGATCATCCTCGGGAACATATAGATCCTAGGTCCTTCTTGGTTCCTGTTCTTAACTTGATAGAGAGAGGTGAATTTTGTCCAACACCCGATGAAAATACTAATTTCACTTCTTCACAAGTTGCTGTTGTTGAAGCGAATAGATTGCATACCTCGCTGGTGAACATTTTCACTAGGGTCAACGGAAACATTTTCTTTGAAATGGGATGTTATCTCGATGAGATCATTCTGTATACCAACCTTTTCCGTGATTTCCATAACACCTTTGCCTGACCTCATGAGGAGGATCCAGGCATTGACCCTACCTGAAGAAGTAATACGCCTAGGCTGAAGTACTTTTTCTTGTAACATAGCTATATATTTTCGTAAAGCTAGTTCTGTTATGCTCGTTAGTTAATCTTATGTGTGTTTTCATTTCGTGTACCAGATGTCAACTAAACATTTCTTAGGATTTGTTGATGGCGCCAGTCGCCACACTTGTCAGTTGGCTGCAGCAACTTGGGTCATTTATTCACCCACTGACCAACTTGTCTCCTCGGGGGGGGGTTTGTTTGGGTCCTACCACGAATAATGTGGCTGAATACAGTGCAGTTATAGAACTTCTCTGAGATGCTCTCAGTCATGGCATTTCACATTTGGAGGTAAAGCTTGACTCAGAATTAATTGTATTTCAGTTAACAGGTGTCTATCAGATTAGAGATCCTATATTGCTACATTAGTTCCTACGAGTTAGACTATTGGAAAGACAATTTCATTCTATTAGATATGAACACATTCCAAGAAGTTTAAACACATTAGTTGATTCATTAGCAAACTATGTGTTAGACTGGCATTTGCATCATACATTGTCATAAATAACATTGCACACATAAAATTAAAACACATACACATGTAAATAACCGATACTGTATATAGCCGATACCGTATCAAAAAATATATGAGTTTTGAGTCACGAGTCTATCAAGTCAAGTCATAAAAGTACAAAAACTGGGCATAGCAGCCTCAAAAATATGTACATAGAATGTATCCTTCTCCTATGGAGAAGGAGGGACATCATCATCATCTACTGCATTGCGATAGCATATGACTAGCCTAGCTATCTTCGGCAGCACCCTAAGCCATGCTGGGGGCACCCCAACAACATCTTCCTGCATATCAACAGGTATCTGATCCATACGGCATGCAGGAACTTCGTGAGTCAACTGACTTATTTTTCTCTCCAGGGTCCCCAACATAGCATCTGCTGCAGTAATATCAGCTGGCCTCACAAATATGGTAGGATGTCCCTCAGGACGAACAGGCCCAACATTTGTATGTGACACTTGATTAGAACTTCAAAATTCATTCATAAAAATCGAATACTTGAAAAAGTTTGAAAAAATTAAATAATTCTCAAAATTTAAAACATACCAATATCTCCCCAGGCTCCACATGGAGGAAGCACCAGTTCTGGATCATGACAGAAATCCAATCCAACATATGGAAATTGCTCAAAAGTGGGTACTTGCCTCTCCCACCACCCCCAGAAATCATTAGTATGATAACAGTAGTGACTTTCCCCACCACCCTGGTGGAGGAATATGTCACCCCAACAGCCTAGTCTGGGCTCACGAGGGTTAACCTGAGGTAGAGGCATCCCCAAACTGATAGAAGGCATCCTCTCAAAGAAGAAAGTACACAAAATGCTACCATACCCAAAATTCTTCATTGTGCCGGATTTGCAACCTGTCAATTGAGATTTCATGTTTGCCAGTAAACTAGTACTCCAATCATAGACATGACTGTGTAAGCATTGTACACCAATATGCATAGAGTGCCTGGAAGCTAAGTGTTGTGAAGCACTACCTGCTACTCGGTTGATCATGCTCACTATCACTTTCAAAGGGAGACCGTCAATAGTTGAAATCAAGACTTGGCTTCCCGATTTCTCAGCTCCGACAACACAATATGTATTTACATACTCTTGCACAGATCTTACACCCACATGAGAAGACCCTTTCAGATTGATTACATCTCCTCTCCTTGAGAGACTAGTAATGAAAGATATGTCATCAACTGCAAGCTCCAATGTTTGCCTGCGGATGACAAAAGTATTGGTATCCACATCCCAGTACTGAATAAGTCTTCGAAGCAGTTTGTTTAAAGCCCTCATGTTTACGGTTCGATAAAACTTCAACAAACTGCATCTTCGGAGAGCGTGGAGGGTGGTCAGATCTTGCATGGCCAACCTATCCATGTCCTCATGCTCCCTCTCCCTCCATTGAAGGACCATCCTACACAAAAACCAAATTTTTTTGAGTCTCAGTGCTTGTATGTAGGTTTTCAAGAGTGTACGCTACTGTGTATACTACACAGTTGCGTATGGGCGCTACTTTGCTTGAGCACAGTAGCGCCCATTGCGTTTATACGCTACTTCTGTGGTTACACAGTAGCGCCCGTGTAGCAACACTTGTGAGCATCACGTTACAAGTTATTTTTTGCTCAAAAATTGAAAACTAAACCATGAAAATGCAAGTAAAGTGAATTTTAACTTACTTGGTGGAGGAAGATTGACGTTTGGATGCTTGGTTTGATCACCACGGAGATTTGAAATTTGCAAAAGGTTGCTCCAATCTTTGTCCTACAAAACAAATTGAAAATTGATTTTTTAAAATGCAATTATATATATGAATTGGATTTTGATTTTTACCCATAATTGTTAATTTTCTATAGTTTCAAAACTTTCAAAAATACCTAATTAATCAATTGAAACACACAATATGGTACAATACTAATCCAAGCTCAATTTTCATTTAATTTTTGTCAGATTCGTCTCCTAAGTTTAAAAATTCTTGATGATAGACCTTGTCAACTAACTAAATATTTCAATTTCATATATCATTTGAGATTTTTGCCACATCGACTAATATTTTGTTGAAGACCTAGTTTTGGTAGAGTATGAAGATATGATCCTAGAAGCTGACCTTTAAGTCATTTTAAGCTCTTGTTTGGACTATTTAAACCTAAACAAGATTGCCAAGCAAGCTTGTCCTCTTCGAGCTTGTTAAAATAATCGAAGGCTCATCCACTCAGGTATAGAATTACCCCTTTTCCGGGCCTAGGTGGATTAACTATGGAAAAGGTATACTCTAGGTATACTCCTGTATGCGCTAGAAGAGTTCTTCTTCCATTGTTTTATACTTTTTCGGGGGAGGAGACTAACTGTACGAAAAAGGACCTTTTGGAGCCTTTCTTTAGGGTTTTTAGGCTCTCTAAACATGAAAATACCAAGCGAGCATTCACCTACATGGGCTCGATGTGAAATCCACGAGAGGGTAAGTAGAGGACTGTTTACGTTTTTCAACTCTATAAACAAGAAAACACCGTCGAGCACAGACCAATCCGGGCTTGATATAAAATCCATGGATAGGTGAAAAGAGGATTGTTTAAGTTTTTCAAACTCTATAAACAGGAAAACACCGGCGAGCATTAATCTGCTTGGGCTCGATACTAAAATCCACGAGCAGATATATGGAGTTATTGTTTAAGTTTTTCAGACTCCTTAAAATTGAAAACACTAGTGAGCAAGAACAGATCTCGGCTCGATATTAAAATCCAGAGATCAGTAATATAGAGTAATCTTCTGTCTCTTCTTCAAACTCTATAAATAATGAAGAAGGTCCTAAGTCTTCCTCCCATGGGCTCATTAAACTATTTACATGGTTGGATCTATTGAGTTTTCTTTCTTTCTTGGACTCATTAAAACAACAAGAAAGGTATTCTTTTATCTAAAAAGAATAAGGAATGGGAAAGACATATCATATCTTCATTGTCAAAGGCAGTTCAGTCAATTCTATCCTTGAACACAGCACCTACTTGAGTCTATATTGTCGGTTGGGTTTAGTTTTTGACCTCAGGGTGAACCTTTCCTCCGAGTTGTTTACTCCCTCGGTTGGTTATTCTTCCAACCATATGGAGAGTCTGCTAATGTCTCTTACATTTCAGACTTATTATTTACCTCATTATGTCAGAAACTGCTTGAGTCACTTTGTGTCATGCTCAGTGTTCAAGGATATACCCTGTGTCGGCCATTCTGCAGTTTACCTTGACCTCATGTGTCGGCCTTCCTAGTGTCAGTCTTTTTACATATTATTTCATATCAGCTCTTACCAGTTGAGTGTTCCTCGAGTTGGATGATGGAGGATGCCTTAAGGCCTCCCTTCCAACGAACTTCTTCCCATCGACATCAACTCATTATTCTGGGATTGAAGTTTAGAGTTTCGGTTAGTACCTTGGAGATTGCAGTCACTAGTGGAAATTTTCCTCGTTGTTGAATGATGAGACTACATCAATGTCTCTTCTTCGACAGGATTCCCAGGTGTTCGACTCCAAGTCCATTTATTCACATTTGGTGAATCGTACTTGGTACCTTGGACCCCATCATCATTATCGGTGGAAGTCTGCGCGTTTGTTAACGGTATACATCAATGACCGGTAATCAAATGATACCCCCCATGTTCGACTGTCAGCTCATCTATTCACATGGTTAGGGTTTGTACCTAGAGTTTTTTTGGATGAAGACCTTGGGATTTTGGATGACATTACCTCATTTTGTTATCACCCAAGTTGTGCAAGACTGAGCCTCACTTATATTCGGCTCTCCATGAGACATAGATCCAGTTTGTTGTTATGGCTATGATCTCTCAGTTTGACATGGATCCACGCTTGTATTCCAAGTGGCCATGCTTTATATACATCGCCTTGTTATGTATCGGAGATCATGTTGTATCACACTGCACATCTATATGATGTTAAAATTGTAATTGCTAGATGACCTTGATCTTTGTTGCAGGTGTTCTTATGACTTGTTTTCTGTGGTTCTTTGCTCCTCCTCTGGCTTTGGATTATAATGCATTTTGGCCATCGTGTCCCTCTGACCTCACATATTAGGGGGCATCTGTTATAGGTTAAACTTACACCTCTCCGTCCGTGATCACCTTGAGCTGTTGATCACACAAAAGGACAATTTGGATGGAGGAGCATGTTGACCTTAGATGGTACTTTGAACTTACTCCATTTCCTGACATTACTGGAAAAACCCAAAAAAATATCATTTTGAGATATGAGCGCTACTCTACTTAAAGAGACTAGCGCCCATACGCTACTCCAGTGTATAATAGCAGCGCCCATATCCTAATATACGCTACTCCTTCTTAGCATAGTAGCGCTCAACATTTTAAACTCGATGAGCGCTATTTGATAAGCACTAAAGTAGCGCCCTATATGCTACTTCACTGAACAAGAGTCGCATACATCTTAAAAGATGATTAAAAAATAAATTAATTTCTCGAGGAGGATTAGTTGCTGGTAGTTTCCCAACTCCCCCAACTTCCTCCATAACCATACATCGACCTGAACTACTTCTTTAATCCTTTAAATACAAAGAAGACTAAAGAGAAAGGTTAGATGGATTAATGGAGAAACTTTGAGACATAGAGAGAAGCTTGCATTGGAGGAGTTG
Organism: Larix kaempferi; assembly: GCA_027924585.1. Lineage (NCBI taxonomy): Eukaryota > Viridiplantae > Streptophyta > Pinopsida > Pinales > Pinaceae > Larix > Larix kaempferi. The sequence continues at coordinate 5,951,722 of BSBM01000960.1, read as the reverse complement.
TTGCTGAAGATATCCAAGCTAGAGAAGAGCCAGAGCCCAAAATCAAGTTGTAGGAGTCTGTTACATGATCAGGTATACTTGTACATCATTCTACTTTTGACAATAAAGGTTGAAGTGTCTTTCTTGTTCCAATTTAAATGTGTTCTGAAATAACATCTTAATTTGGATCTGTTTTGGTCAATGTTGAATGTTAAACATTGTTTTTGTTTCTTTCAAGCTTTATATATTGTCCAAAACGCTTTGAGAAAGGTATTATTATTGCAGGTTTACTGAAAGGAAGGTGGATTTGAAGTTGAACACAAGATCAAGTAAAGGCTAGGATCAAACTTCGATCGAAAGGTGTGTTCCCAAAATCCATAATTTATTCCTTTTCATAAATATATTTGTAATATCATCAATACACTTACCTGTCACCCCAACCAAGTTGATAGCATTAGTTTCCTTGCTATAGGGTAGATTTTCCCACCAACAGTGTGGTAGGGTTAACCAACAAGAGAGAAGGGTGGATCTTGGAAGAGTTAAGTGGATCAGGCCTACTAATCACAGAAAGTGAGTTAGGATCAAATCAAGGACACCAATCCTCAAAAATCTCTCGAAAATCAAAATCCCACAAGCCATGGAAAAAAGACTAAAAAAGGTGTACTGTGCCTCTACAACAGAACATAACGCGGTTGTACTGCGTGTCATAGAAAGAGTATAGTGCAGTAGTACGGACTAACGCGCACCTAAGATGGAGCAAGGCGCGGTAGTGAGGGTAAATGAAGTCTCATCTAGGTTGATTCTTGACAGGGTAGGTTTTCCTTCAAGGATCACTCATCATTTTTCTCTTCTGTGTGTTTTAAGCAGTAGGGGAAGTGTCATCAACTCTTTTTGTGGTGAAGATGCGACACTATGGAATATGGAGGTATAACACTAACCCCCAATCTCTCTTTCTCCCTAAACCCCTAACCATCGATCTGTTGGAATATTCTCACCATCATCATCTTGGTTTTTCATGCACTGCATGCATGCATGCATTCCATGTAGCACTGCATGTAACCATGCATGCATTCCATGTAGCATTGCATGCATCCATGCATTAATAGTGGAGTATCCTAACACCTAGTCCCTATTTTGCCCCCCCTAGAGCTTGTTTCTGGCCATTATTAGCCCTCCTAGCCACTGATGCACCCTTGCTTCCATCATTGGAGTTACAAATGCACCCTCTTGCACTGATTTAGGAGATCTATGAGTCAGTTCCATGATTTATGGAACCTTGTTCCCTTGATTGCTCATTTAACTGATTGTAGCTCCTTATTGACTGAATTGAGTGTGGGAGCGCCATCCTTGGCCACTAACACCTAGTATGTCTTATACCTCAAAGTTACACTTCAATCCTTTGTGTCGCATCTTCATGACATGCAACCTAGCGACACTCCCTCCTAATATTTGTTGTACCTTGTTGGTCCCCTCCTTGGCCTCATCTGGAAACTTTGAAGACAAATCCAAACAAACCTAGTTGAACGACAACTCAATGGGCCAAGTGTTACCTTGATTGACCATGTCTTGCCCTAATTTTTGTGCCCTTCCTATAGCCCAAGGCGCGAAAAATTCCCTATTTTCGTGCCTTGCATAACTGCTGGGGTGCAAAAATCCCAACATTTTCGTGTTATGCTCAGTATAAGGGGAGGAAAATATTAGTAACAACTCTTTGCTTGGATTTTGGATCTAACCTTCGGGAGATTTTCTTGGGATTGGAGGTTCTTTTCAATCCTAACCTACCTTCCCTTCTTGGCTTGGCTCAACTCCTTGATCCACTAAACTCTCATCTAGATCCACCTTCCTCTCCATTTGGTTGGCCTCTCAAATCCTATAAGAGAGAGGCCCTCCATGAGCCAAAGGGAGGACATATTTTAGGCATCAAAGCTATGATCCTAGAGGGTTGTAGAGATAGCTTTAGGAAGGAAAATTTAGAGCTGAAGGTTTTCTTGGACATCAAGGGATCACTTTGTTAGTTTCTCCTAGTTTCCATTAATGAAACTTGTCTTATTTTCCCATTTTGTGTGTTGTGTTTTAGTCATGAGCATAAGATGTATCTAATTTGATTTAGATCTAATCTAGAATACAATATATTTGGATATTTTCTTTGTTTGTTGTTTGCTTGGTTTGAATAGGTTCTGCTCATGGAATTCAAGATGTGATCTGGAAACAAGACAAACACCCGGTTGAAAGTGAGTTACACCATTTCTTTCTCTCCAAATACATTTAAGATTTGTATGCCTTGATTAGCTATAGGATCTTAAGGTAGAATTTGTTTGATAACTGACTTAGGTTAATCTTAGTTAATCTTAGTTTAGTCTATGGACAAGTCTAACTATCCTTAGGATGTTTTTGTCTATACATAAATTGGCGACTCCGCTGGGGACAACACCATCAACCTGGCGGTGACCACCTTCTTGTTAACACCCAAAGTGGAACCAACAAACCTATTCCTTCGTTAGGCCCAATTCCTTCTTAGGGACCACAAATCCCACCTACTAGGGAGCATTCCACTCATAGAAACCAGAACCAAGCTAAGGGGAAACCTAATCAACATCAATCCTTCGTTCCCCCTAATTTGAATTCTAGAATACCCTATTTTGGTGCCGTGAATAGTCAATGGAACCCACCCCCTCAAACCTCGTCTCTTAATTAGAGCAGAACAAATAATCAATGGGATCCATTCTTCCATTCACACCTCCCCTCTCAAGGTATAGGAAATCCACCCAATCAAGGATTTGAAAATATTCCTTCGACACAACAACCCCAACTCTCCACACCATGCATTCCCACCTAGCAGTATGTTCAACAACCGCCAACCAACTTGATTCTGAATCACTTGATCAATACTTTGATTCCCAATCCATAATCGGTTAACCAGATGACCCCTAATGCAAAAAACTTCCAATAGTACCTTGTGGGTAATATGTACAGGTATAACATGAAACAATACGTAGTACAGGGCCTGACAGGCATCCCTTCACCCCATCAATACTACTCATCCCCACAACCCAATAGACAACTCCCATTTCTGGAAACATTAGATTTACCCTACTTGTCAAGACTAATTAATGATCCCATTTGGAACGAACCATATTGGCCACCCATACCTGCCAAACTTCCATCGGACATACCCAATATCAATGCTAAACCTGGGGAAGACCCCAAGAACCATGTTATGACATTCCATTTGTGGTGTTATTCCAACTCATTGATGGATGATTCCATATGATTGAGACTCTTCCAATGTGCACTTACAAGTATGAAAGCAAAATGCTATATCGAGCTTCCCCAACACTATTTCCATGACTTCAACACCCTCACTATGCAGGTTTTGACACACTTCGAGCTTCCCAATGAATATGAAACTGGAACATACCTTTTAACTTTGTTGTGCCAATCCACTGCCACCAATATCTCCAATCATATCCATGAGTGGTGGAGATGCCGAATATTAATCAAGGCACCTATTCCGGACCAATTACTGGTTGATTGGTTCACCAAGTCATTACTACCACCCATTTCTAGGGATGTTGCAATGGGAAGACTTGTCATGGAGGAATAAGAAATCTCTCATACACAATATGTGGATTTGGTTTATTCCCAATCCAGAACACTATACGAACTTATTCCTCATGCTCCCCACCCCACGAATGATCCATCAAGACCCGCTACCAAACCTCTTATCGATGGAGTAGTTGGTTCTATGAAGGCCCAGCCTGTAACTAAATTGAGTGGACAACAAAATACTTTTTCCCCACCCTCAACTTAGGATGCATCCAAAACTTCTACTTCCCTTGCTGAGACCTCCGAGGTGAATTCCGTTCAATCCTCGCCACAACAATCCAAAGGGAAAAAGAAGAACAATAAAGGAGAATACAAAAAATCTTCTACTCAGCAAGAAAACCCCAAATCTCAACAAACCAAAGCTGACCAACCTAAACCGAAAGCTAACTTCCCTTGCCTGATATGTCAGGAAGATCACTACACAAAGGGATGCCCTTATCGCGAGGAAGTCAATAAACTTGTTAAAGGATCTTCCCTCCCGATAGTCTTGATGGACCCATTCCCACATCAACAACAACAAATGGTTTCACACAACCCCCCACAAGGGGGAAACCAAAATGACAATAACCAAGTAGAGACATCATCACACCACGATATTATTATGATGAGTAATGAGACTATTCACATAGCCACTCATTCAAATACATATGACTTTGTATCCATTCCCAATAATAATGGGAGTTCCAAAGACAAAACTACCTTAGAAGACATTCCAACACCTCCTTCTTCAAGTTCTATTCATATTGAGAGACCTCCTGCTGACACTGTGTTGTGGCCACCCAAGGCCACTATTCGAAAGGCCACATTTAATCCCAATGCATGAGATACCCAAAATTACAACATTGTTGAGGACTTAACTCAAGCACCTTGTGCACATTGTCCTACTCAACGTAAAACCCTATTGTCAGCACTTGGAGTTGTTGATCCCGATTATTCCAACACAATCATGTTCAATTTGGAATACTTTTAGCCATGATTGTCTCATCAGTTGGCCTTTCATATTCACACCAAAATATGTGGAAATAACATCCATCGTGCCATTTTGGATGAAGGTGCTTCCACATCGATCATGTCTTTGTCCTATTGGATAGTTATTGGCTCTCCCAAAGTAAATCAGTCCCCCACCACTCTAAAACCCTTTGACAACCACGGTTTCCAACCATACGGACTCATCCCATCACTCGTTGTAGAACTAGGGGGAAAAACCATATCCATCCATGTTGAAATCGTCGATGCTCCATTAGATTATAACATCTTCCTCGATCAGAATTTGTTTTATTCCATGAATGCAGTAGCATCCTTGGTCTTCTTATTAGTCAAATTTCTTCACTGGGGGAAAATTGTTACCATTGACGAGTTAGACTTTTGCACTCCGGACATCCACTCCAACACCACTAAGAATGTCCCATTATTGACTTGAGCTCAACATCACTATGAGGACATTGATGTTGGTTTGCTGAAAGAATCCTCCATTATTTGAGTATTTCTGGAGCTCCCACCCCACTTTTTTCGAATCCACATGATCTCTTTCAGCATTATCCAACCTCACGAATCTCACGATTCTTGGATTGTCCCGAGTCCCGCCGATGGAAAAATCATTGGTGACTGTATGCCTCTCAACTATAATCAAGCAACCTACCATGTGATCCAGTCAACATCGAATTAAATCACTACAATTAACCACCATAGTGTGGCACCCCTCCCTCCTCGAATCAACTGATCTTTTCCCATGATCGTCTCTCTTTCACAAAAATTTTCATCTGATGAATCAATCATGGATATCTTGAGCATCGATGAGCCACCATGGGAATATCATCACCATCAATTTTCTTTCCTAATGATTCAGGTAGTTGATTCTGATACAAAATCCAACGCTTCAATGGACATTGTCAACACTACGTTTCCCTCTTCTTCACATGAAGTGTTTTCCGAAGGAAACTTAGCCAATATTATGAAGACCATTCCTATGAAAATTTTCGTGAAGCCTGGTATCGTGGAACATATCCTTCTATGAAAAACGTGTACACCTACCGAGGTGCAAATTTATATTGCCTTATTCAAAGAGTTGCAAGAGGTTTTTCCTTGGAGTTATTAAGAAATGTCAGGGATAGACCCCTCCATAGTCGTTCACGAAATCTAGGTCTATCCTAGTGCCTGACCCATCCGACGAAAACTCCGAGCCATTCATCCCCGTAACACTGCAGCTATTAAAGCAAAAGTTGAAAAACCTCTTCGTGTTGGTTTTATATACCCTGTCCCATTGACATATTGGGTTTCTAATATTTTCCATGTAGCTAAGAAATAGGGAGTGATTAGAGTTTGCGTTGATTATAGAGACTTGAACAAAGCTTGTCCCAAGCACAATTACCCAACTCCCTTCATCGACCAGATCGACAACTGTGCTGGGAGCATCATATTTTCATTTATGGATGGCTTCTCTGACTACAATAAGATCGAGATACTCCCATTTGACTAGCATAAAATTGCTTTCATATGCCCATGGGGAACTTTGCATATCGTAAATTACCTTTTCTTCTTAAGAACGTCGGGGCCACGTTTCAACGGGCCATGTCTTATGCATTTCATGATATCAAGCATGTTTTTGAACCCTATCTAGATGACCTACCCTCACATCCCAATTCACGAAGGGACCATCCGGATAATCTTAGTGCAATATTATCACAATGTCGTCACTACAACATTTGCCTAAATCCACACAAATGCATATTGTGTGTCGAATCCAACAGATTGTTATGTTTCATCATCTTGAAGGATAGCATACACCTTGATCCATCGAAGGTGGAGGCTATTTCATCCTTACCTTCCCCTTCCAATATCCCATAAATCTAGAGTTTGCAAGGGCATGAAAACTTCTTACGCCGCTTTGTCTTCAACTTTGCAAAGATCACTAAGGGCTACATGAGGCTTCTCAAAAAATACATTCCTTTCTTCTGGGAAGATGAAGCCCAATGGTATTTTAAAAACCTGAAAAAGGCCCTTACTAATGCACCTGTGATACAACCGCCTGACTATACATGAGACTATATTTTATATCTCACTGCCTCTACTACCACCATTGGCATGGTGTGTTGAGGTGTGTGAGCTGTCTAAAAGAACCACCTAAATATTTAATTATCGACCAGGGTTGGTAATCTTAGAGTTGAGGCACAGTATATGCTAAGGTAGAATGGCACCTAAGTTTCCGCTTGTCAGACCTTAGAAATGTTTAATAAAGAAGAGATCGAAAGGTCTTTCAAAATGAAAAACCGAGTCAAAATTCAGAAGAGATAAAAAATGAACTAATTAAACCAAATTAAGCCAACATATCATAATAGTATCAAATCATACTACTCTACTCTATGATTAAACAATAGAAAAATAACAAATACTAATTAAAAGAAAAACTACTTATTACAAAAATGAAAATTACTTAAGACAAAAACTACACACTACTTGATGAATTCGAATAACTACTTATGCATTAAGTTAATATTTCAAAACTACATTAAAGCATCTAATTCTAATTCCATTCTCCCTGATGCTGTATGTCAAATGTGATAGGAACTCGAGTGAATGAATCGTAATGACTTTCAAATGTAACGACAAAACAAAATGGAAGTAAATCTAACCTAATCTCGACAAAGAGATGTAAACTACAAAGAGACCAATTACAATTAACCTTAAACATTATGATCTATCTTCTATCCATAATCAAAATAATATAAAACTAATGAAATCTAGAAACAAGTAGAAAACTTAATAAATATATTATTTCTGAATTCAATTTGGAAGCAAGTAGAAAACTTGATAAAGATATGTTATATAGAAGCAAGTAGAAAACTTGATAAAGATATTTATTTATGATCCAAACTCTATCTCATAAACATCTTCATTATCTGTATGAATGCGAAACTAATCCTATACTAAACAAAAAAACTATTGAAACTAGAATACTTGGAGAATGAAATTATTAACTCTGATCTGAAATAAACCTTAAGAAGATGAAATAAACTATACTAAGAATAAGACTGATAAATTCTAAAACAGTAACATATTGGTAAATCAAATATGAATGACATAATACGAAAAATAGTTAAAACGAAGCAAAGGAAGTTGAGATGGAAACTAAGAATAATGATAAACTTAATTAAAAAATTATGGAATATGAAGCAAGGTCCTAATTATAATTAAAAATACTGATTAGAAGCAAGAAAGATTACAATTTAAAGATCCTGAGAAATTGAATTCAAAATAAGCATAAAAACAGTGCAGAGAGAATGAAAGTCTGAATGACGATCCAGATGACTGATTGAATGACAGTCCGAATGACAATCTGGATGGAGGAAAACGAATTAAACTAAACAAAGAGGCAGTTTTGATTATCTTAATCATCAGCTGTCAAATGTAGATGAACCTATAGTGCAAAGAACTTAGTGAGAAGACTGTTGAAAAGCTATGATAGTAGAAGCAACCTATTCTAATTATTATTGAAAAGATGAACTACTTCTATAGTTAAACAAAACTGAGAATGAGACTTAAACTACAGCTACATAGAAAGAAACTAATGGAACTAACTCTAGTTATAACTAAGCTGGAAATAACAGCTAACTAAACAACAACTATCTAAATTCTATCTAATTGCAAAAGACTAAAAACAAGCTATCTAATTGCAAAAGACTGAAAATAAGCTATCTAATTGCAAAAGACTGAAAATAAATTAAAAATACTATGCTTGGTCGACCATTATCAATGTTGGAAAGCAAACTAAGTTAGAAGCACAATACAAATTACAGAGAAGTAAGGAAATGACATGTACAGGAAAACAAAGTTAATTATATAATAAACTGGAAAATAAACTAGCTATTTGCAGAAAAGAAAATACAAAAAACATAAATAAAACCTCCAGTTGGTGAGGGGCCCTTCTCAACAATAAAATGCAGGAGCTTCCATTAACTGAGAAAGTTACATAGTGCTTGTAGCTTAAAATACTAACAATTTCCTAAACTCTAGAGATTTGGAGATTCAGAGACTCAGGGACTAACTCGTCTCAGTCACAAAGAGGTCTATATATACAATTTTTCAATGGGGAGAGCAAGTCGGACCTTTAGTGTTTGACTGCTATAATAATAGGCAGTCTTTAAGACTGTAAAATGGCTACCTGGTGGCTCACGACAACGCAGAGGCCACCTACCTGTTTTCACGGCCCCAATCCTACCCGACACAAACAGCTGCGTATTCATTTCCTTCAGTCGTGGGTAGAGTGTATGATGGTGAGATGAATAGATGAAGGAGACTGATGCTGGAGCATCGATGTGGGCAGAGCGTGTGTTGGAGAACTGAGCGTGGGTGGATGAGGCTCCTCTAGAACAATTGCACGAGCAGACAGGCGTAATATCAGGCTGGATGAATAGGAAAGTCGGAAATCTTAAGTGTTGACGTGGGGAGACCGTGTGCTGTCGAGCTCAGGAGGCAAGGAGGTGAATTTTCTAGAACTGAGGCTCATCAACCATAACCACCATGTTGCTAATAGAACCCACGTGTCTGTTTCTATCATTAATGGCTAGGAATATGCCAACCAATGATTCTACGGGCTTAACGAAGGGCTAGACGATGGGTTGAACGTTGCTGGAATCTTTGGCATGAAAGCTAGTCTGAATGAAGGTTTGTTTGAAGACTGCAGCCTATATAGAAAAAACTAAATGCCACGCATGTCTAGAAATGTCACTTTAAACATTAATAAATCATAATATAGTGAGATTTGACCAAAATACATATGATAAATGAATACATGCATACCTGGTCTGTTTGATAGTCTGAATGGAGGAAAGAATAACTTATCGTAGAAAAAATAATGAAAATGACGCCACTCAGAGTATATTTGATGAGAAAAAATGGTGAAAAAATGGACACCAACATTCCCCCAAACCGGAGATATGCCAGTTCCCACTGAGCAAAACAGAGAAGTTCAAGAAGAAGGCTGAGTTGCGGTAGAAGCTGCCTTCGAATTGGAAGAGGAAGTGGATTTAGCTTTAAGTTTTTGGAGCTTCCTAAACTAGTCCTTCAAGGTGTCGTACTTCATCCGAAGAGTAGTATGGGATGTTGCTCTTGCATTGACCAAGCATTCAATGCTTCTTACTTGTGTGCATAGTGCCTTGTTTTCTTCTTGAAGCTCAGAGATTGTTTCCACATAATTTTTATTTTGGTCTGTCAACCGTGCTATCACTTGGGTCAATCTATCCACTTCCTGTTGATTCAGAATGGGTTGTTCTATGCAATGTTCCAAGTCCTTTTGAGGACTCAACTTTCTTGAAGATGTTTCTAGCTCAACAGTATGTTCTTCAAGAACTTTGTCTTCATTGTCTGCAGAGGAACTCTCAGCAAGAGGGGCTTCAAACAATTGAGCAAATGCATTGGCTAATGTGAGGAGAGGTGTTTCAAGGGTATGGTCGTCTGACTAGTTATCTGAACGTGATGGCTGAACGACAGTCTGGATGACATACTAGTCGACGAACTAGTCACGATTTGTTCTAGTGGGTTTCGTGGGTACTGAAAAGAGTGGAGGTTCCAAAGTAGGGTCACCAAGGGTAAACTTAGGAGAAGGCAATAGATATAAACAGTGTACATCTCCTGAGGGATTCTCATCAAACTGCACATGCTTGGTGTCTTGTTCTGTTTGCATAGAGGCTTGGGTAGCCTCACTAATACTAGCTTGGAAATGATGGTGTTTTTGAGAAGCAGAGGATTTGGCAATAGGCTTCTCGATCAAATGAGGGTTTAGAATTTCAAAAACAAAACGATCCCAAGTTTGCCCTCTCTTTTCCAGCTGGTGAATGATCAAGATTTTAATAAGATAGTGACGGTATAGGATTCCAGAGGGATTAACAGTATTCTTCCTGACCTGGCTTGACATTTTTTCTAAAATTTTCAAGAAATAGAATGGGAAATTGAGGGTTTGATTGTTATCAAAATGTGCTAGCAATCTAAAATGGTAGACTTTAAAAACAATAAACTTACCCTCACAAGTGATCAGATGGATGATGATAGTCAAGATATCTAGGTATTTTGGCTTGACCCATTCCCGATGGAATCCTTTTGTTCCGGCAACATGTTGATATTCATCTTTGAAAGCAAATTCATGAGCCTTCCGTGGAAGGAAGAGATGTTTATGCCAATGGGATCCTTCCCTAGGGAGCTTCGTGGCTAATGCGATAGATTCTTCCGTCACAGAAAAAGTGAGATGGCCAACATTGGTAGTCTTACCATCGAATCCTTTTGCGAACAATAGTGAAATTTCATGGTCATGGCCTTGGAGAAGGTGGAGAAATAGACTCCATTCGGCTCGAAGGAATAACTCATGACATTTTTTGAACTCGGAGATGCAAAGTAAATCCTGGTAACTTCCAAGTTCGTGATAGATTGGCTTTGTTGATAGAGGATGGGGGCTGCAAATAGATACAAGAGGTGCAATAAATTGCAGAGGATGCAGCTCAATAGAGAAGATGGGACAATGAATGGAATGGAGCAAAATTCATGCAGCCATCAATTTAAACTGAAGTTTGTTTGAGTGGTTGAACGATGGACAAGGTGCATGCTTGAGAGATCACACTTGTCATTCAAGGATCTTGAATGGAGTGCCGACATAGAAATGCATGATTCAAAGAATACGTGGCTATGATATATTCAACCATGTCCAAATCCAAGCTTTGGATAGGTTGAACATAGTTCTCGAAATGAAATTATAGACATAGATTATACATGGGAGATCATGATAACTCGATTAATATGATGTTAGGTCATACAATAGTATAATTAAAGCCATATGACGGTCATGCAATAATTCGAAATGATGCATAATCCATTCGTTTAATGGAGGCAAGATAAGTAAGGGAATGAAACCACATGTGAAATTGACATTTGATTGATTCCTGACATAATTAGCCAATTAGATTTAGCAATAATATTCAAAATTGGATTCCTTGGCATGTTTAATGAATCCATTATAAGCTATGGTTTCATTCAGCACTTCATTCAGATTTTTATACATTTGCCTCATTCGTCACCTCATTCGGATCGGCATTCGATCTATCATTCAACCCTTCATACAGACTTTTGTCTATACAAAATTTGCTTTCTAATGCTGACTGAAGCTGTTTTTGTAGGGTATTTCTGAGAATATTAGTGCACAAAAGATGTTGTAAACTTTGCTTTTTTTGGATCTTTCAGTTGTGTTCCTCTTTATTTGTCATTGATTAGGACAATCCTTCTTCTGTTATCTCGCATTATTCCTGAAAATACCTATCATTTTATCAGAGATAAATAAACTTTTTTCATAAATAGTGAGAAAAATAAAAATAGTTATGCTCCTCCCCCAAACCAAAAATATGGCATGTCCTCAAGCCATCAAAGAAAAATTGATCAATATTCAAATCTTAATACATGTTTCAGGCAATAATCTTCTAAAAATGTTGTGATAATTTTCATAAGAAAATGAAATATTAACTAATATATGTAGATGATTTAGATATGTACATTCATAAAAAAGAATACAATAGTGCTTAAAAAGACCATATGAAGAATGATAGTATAATTGATGTGAAATGCCATAGGAAAACTAGTCATCCATGATTCATTATAAAGATCTCTTGTTATCCAAAGAATATAGATAAGGTTCACCGTAGAGCTTGTGAGATTTGATATAGTTGTGGGCCCCATTTCTAGGATAATCATATCCTAGGTATTGTTTGAACTAGATGACAGGGTCCAAGTCCAACTTATATCCATTCTCTAATGACAGTCTAAACAATTGTCCTAAACATGTATTTGTATACTCAGGTTTTTTTATGAGCCATGTGAATAGAAATGCATTAACCAAACCTCTTTTACCCGATATTGCCCTGCTGCCAACAGGCATGTTCAATACCCCAACGAGTTTATCTTGGTACCATGCAAGCATAGCCCTACTGCCAACGAGCCTGTTCAGTACCCCAACGGGTTTACTTGCATTTACCAAGCTTCCTTGTTTAAGATTTGACTTAGCATGGACCCGCTGCCTGCGATCCTGTTCAATACCCTTGCGAGTTTGCTTCATATAATGATATTTTTAGTAAGGAAGTCGGTTGGCACTAGAGTGTGCTAAGCCTGTTAAACACATAATTCAAATTTTTAGTGCAACCCTTATGAGTAACTTTATTTATAATGTCTTAAATTATAGATCATGTCAAAAGATAATAACCTAAAGTTGTTCTTTGACCTCTCAGTCTATCTTCTTCATAAAACATCAGTAATGTTCCCCACAAAAATAGAAAATATCACTCACTTTTGGGCTACCTTTTAAAAGTGCTTAAGAGACAAGTTTTGATAATGAGTCTAGGATGAGCTAGTAGTCCATATGTGTAAGATAGAGCTTTTGAAGATCATAGTAATTAAAGTGGATCTTAAGCAATTGTTCTAATGATAAATCAGAAATGTACATGTTTGAATCAAAAACCATATATAGAATCATAAAGGAAAGTGGTTAAAAAAAATGATGTAAAAAACGTCTTAACTTTTCACTATAAATTTTCAATTTCAAGAATAATCGAAAAAGAAGGAAAGCTATAAATATTTCTTTTTAGAGCACTTCCCTTTTTGGATAATATTGCATGAGCTGATTATAAAGTTCTTGTAATCAAACTGCAAAACCGCTTGTTAGATGATTCAAATTTATTCAAGACAAAAACATATATTCAAAGAAAATTATGAAAAAGTTTCAAAATTAAGGAAATTAGTCTTCCTGTTTTATTTTACAGAATTCATAAGTCGGTCATAAAAATGAATTTCCTTTAAAGATGCAATCAATGGTTAGAAATGATTCTTATTATTAAAAAAAAACAAGAACATATTTACATAAATACAAATGAAAACAACCCGGAATTATTCAAGGACTAGGAGGAGGAGGAAGAACTTCCTCTTCTGCCAGTTCCATTTCCTCTTGTTGTAAGGAATTCTACACAAAATCTTGTTTAGATATTGGTTGATGATAAAGTCTAAGTCTATGTCCATTCAAAACAAAAGAAATTTGAGAATCATCAATTGTCTTAATTTTAACGGATCCATTATCAAAAGTTGTAACAATTTCATATGGACCCATCCAGCAAGTAGTCAATTTACCTTTAAATTTTTTGTACCTTGAATCAAAAAGTAATTCCCAGTCTCCAGTTTTAAATTCTTTATGTTTAATGTATCTATCATACCACTTTTTTCATTGATTTTGAATTAACATTATGAATTTAATAGAATCTTTCCTAATCTCATCTAATTCATTTATTTGCAGGATTCGTTGTGCATGTGCTTCTTCTAGATTCATCCCTAGTTGTGCAGCCATACGAAAGGTTTTGACTTGAAATTCAATAGGTAGAAGAACTTGTTTACCATAAATGAGATCATAAGGTGTGTGGTCGGTGGTGTTCCTCTAGGTTATTCTATAATCCCACAATGCTTCTGGGAGCCTATCTACCTAGTCTTTGTGGTGTAACTGAATAGTCTTAGTCAGGATGGCGTCTAATACTTTGTTGGTGGATTCCACCTGACCATTGGCTTGCGGGTGATATGGTGAAGATTAAAATGTCTAATACCATATTTGTTAGTAAGCTCTAATACCAGTAGTAGACTACCCTGTGGTGTTTGTTCCTCTTTTTGACCTAAGACTGCCCCTATAGCTATGTCGGAAGCATCAGTGGATATATGGAAGGCAAGGGACCAATTTTGGCCCCTAAGTATAGGTACCACTGATATCCTTGCTTTCAAGGTTTCGAAGGCATGTTGGCAAAGTTCAGTCCATTGGAATTCTGTGTCTTTCATGAGTAGCTTGAACATAGGTGCAGCTATCTTAGTGAAATTTTCAATAAAAAGTCTATAATAGCCTACATGGCCAAGAAAAATTCTTACTTCCTTCGGAGTTTTTGGATGAGGAAGATTAACAATTATATCTATCTTGGCAGGATCTACCTTGATACCTTGAAGAGAGACATGATGTCCCAAAACTATGCCCTCGGTTAGTAACATTTTACATTTTTCATGACTAAGGGATAAGTTGGTTTCTTGGCATCGAATAAGAACTATTTCAAGGTAATTATCAAGGGCTTCTTGGAAGGTATTACCATAAACTGTAAAATCATCCATATAAACTTCTACACAATCATGTATAAGGTCAACGAAGATTCCCAGAACTGCACGCTGGAAAGTAGCAGGTGCATTACATAGGCCAAATGGTAACACTTGATCGGCATATGTCCCCCAAGAACATGTGAAGGTTGTCTTGTCTTGATCCTCAGGTGCTATTAGGATTTGATTGTATCCACTATACCCATCAAGGAATGAAAAATATTGTTTCCCTGATAAGGTGTCTAACACCTGATCAATGAAAGACAATGGGAAGTAGTCCTTAAGAGTGGCCTTGTTCAGTTCTTGAAATTCAACACAGATACGCCATTTCCCTATGAATTTCTTGGAACTACCACCAGAGGAGACACCCATTTACTGTTGGAAATTGGGTAAATGAAACCGGCGTTAAGGAGTTTTTGTAGTTTGTATTTTACTATATCCTTTAGGGATGGATTCATTCTTCTCTGGGGCTTCCTAATAGGAGGTATTTTCAAGCCTGTGTAAATGTGGTGGATACAAGTATCTAGGTGTATAACTTTCATGTTGTTATATTCCCACGCAAATGATCCAGTTTGACTATTAAGAACTTTTAGTAATTGTTTTTGTTGACTCTCATCTAAACTTGCATTGATATGTAGAAATTTGTTGGAACTAACTTCACACGGGATGGTATAGGATCCTAGATTCTCTTCGATTGTGAAGACACAGGGTGTACTTGTAAATGTTGAGAGACTCATATTTTCTTGGAATTCATCTACAAAGATCTGGTCAAGTTGCGAAAAAGACTAAGGAAAGACTATACATGTCGTGGAAGAGATAAATTGATTCAACACATTCTTGGTGTTTTGTTCTTGAAGTGGCCAGGAGAAATCACTAACAAGGGAAAGTTCTTCCAAGTTATCATCTCCAAAAGGACAACCTAACCAAAATAAGTTTTCAATTATTGGCTGAGCTGGTGGGTATAAAGCTAGTTTTCTTGTAGATAATCCATCAGAGATAATCATCTCTCCATCCCTACATCCGATAAATGCAGTGGACATAGCCAACCAAGGTCTTCCTAAAATAATGGGGTGACATTTGGAAGGGTCTTTTGATTCTATGACCATGAAGTCCATAGGATATTCCCATGAAGCTACTGATACAGTGATGTCATATAAGATCCCAA
Organism: Larix kaempferi; assembly: GCA_027924585.1. Lineage (NCBI taxonomy): Eukaryota > Viridiplantae > Streptophyta > Pinopsida > Pinales > Pinaceae > Larix > Larix kaempferi. The sequence goes on along the minus strand of BSBM01000960.1, from coordinate 5,935,830 downwards.
CAGGCTGCACCATCGTGCGATCTACTAATTCTAGCATTGTTGGGGTAGGGCACAGGAACTGTCCTAAATTGAGAGTTTCTAAGACTGTGGTAGTCATCAGGTTGATAAAAGATCCTAGATCAATGTGTTTGTTTCCTATGGTGGTGTTATTGATGATAATAGTCACCACAGGGTTTCCTGGGTTTGAATACTTTGGGATTCTAGGTTTGTTTGCTATGCAATCTAATATTTCTCCTCTTACATGAATCGTCGGAGGGTCTTTTTGTTTTCTGCTTGGTCTTTTAATATAGAGTTCCTTTATTAATTTACTATAGATTGGGATATCCTTAATGGCTTGTAACAAAGGGATCTTAATGCAAATATTCTTCAATTCGTTAATGATATCATACTCTTGATAAGTTACAGGTTTTTCTATTACTAGACGCTTCAGATATGGAGGTGAGTTTTCCCTTGTAATTACTTATTTATGTGAATGGTTATGTGTTGAAGATTTCGGAACAACCACATCTTCAAGAATGTCATCATTCAAAACTTCACTAGGTATATCTTCTTCATTTTCTTCTTGGATAACAATTGATGACATGGGCTGATTTTGTAAAACTCTTCCAGACCTCAGTTGAATCTCGTGTATTGGTGCAGTTGAAATTGCATATGATGGAAGAGGTAACAACCCAATGTTGTTAAGAGATTGGGTTGGTTTGTTGTTAGGATTCAGTATTGGTTGTGTAGGTAATATTGTCGGTCTTGGAGGATTCATATTCTATAAATGGTGTGGTTGATTTGGGATAGGGGGTAGTGAAGGAGGTGTAAATCCAAGCAAAAGTTGTTGAATATTAGGTGGGTAAGGATAGCTAGGCATAGGAGGAGGTGGTTGAGAATAAGATTCTCCTCTCCACCCATGTGTCCATTTTTGCTATTGGGTATTCTGAGGAGGGTACTGCAGTTGCCAATTCTGCCAACCTGAAGTATTCCATTGTTCAGGGGGTTGATAAGGATAGTAATAGGGTGGAATTTGTGATGGATCTTGATATGATGGTTGATCTCTAGGTTTCCAAGGCCTCCTAGATGATTCACCAAAGTTTCCACTCTTATACACAGCTTGCAAAATAGGCAATGATGGACAATTATCAGTTGGATGTTCTTCTATACAGAGGTGACAAACTGAAACAATATTCAATGGACATTCTCGTTGAGGATGTTTAGTTCTACACTTAGGATACAAAACACTCATTGTTGCACACTCTTCATCTTGCCTCTTCTTAGCTTGTAGTGCATCTAGTTGAGAACCCATGGCTTCTAATATATCTATTTTGAAATTTTCCAATAGGTTTCCTAACTCTACCCTTGTAACTCCACCAGGACTGGATGTGTTCCCTTTCAGGTTCCTAGCATAAGATTCTTGAAAGTGTCTTCCACTTTTCCCTCTGCTTCTAGAGTAATTCCTACATAGTTCACAAATATGTGCAAAGGAATGATGAGAGATATCTCCTATTGCCATGAGATTAAGGTTTCTAAGAATTCTTCCGAGATTCCCTTGAGGAAGAGTGTCCTTACTGCATCGTCCCGAAGATCATATATTTAGATTTATGTAACACATAGTTAAATCTCTCGAGATAGTCTTATAGGATCTCATATTCAAGTTGTTGAATTTTAAAAATATCATTGCGGGAGTCCTTAGGTCTATAGTAATCTTGATATTTCCCTAGAAATGCATTCTTCATGTCTTCCCAAGTTCTAATACTAGACTCTCCTAATCCTATGAACCATCAAAGAGAGGAATCTTTTAATGTGGTAGGAAAAAGTTTTATCTTTTGGCCATCTTGTAGGTAATTATAACTCCTACACAAAATGTCAAACTCGAACAAGAATGTATCCGGATCCTCATTACTCTTCCCATAGAAGGTTGGTAGTGAGGAGGGAGGGATATTTTTCATATTTACAGCTTGTGCAGTGTCTAAGATAGGGAATCCAAAAGTGCCTTTGGTTCTAACTTCTTCTTCTCCTTCATCTTGTCAGGCACTATCTTCATTTCCATCCTCCATGAATATTCGATTTCCAAAGAGAGAAAACCTAGGTGGATCTTTTCTTGGTGAATATGGGATGTCCCAACGTTCTGTTTCAGGAAGAGTATTCTTCTTTTTCAGAGGAGAATTACCAGCTACGTGGGTATCTAGCTTTAAAGGTCCTACTGTTGTTGTCTCAATTTGTGAAATGACTATGTTCACAGAATTCTCAAAAAGAGTGTCTACTTACGGAGGATCAACAAAATCTACTATGTTTGAACCACCTACTATTGAAAAAGAAGTGTCTTTGGGTTCGTGGACTAATGGAGGGTTGAAACGTCTTGAAGTTTTATTCTTTGGAGTTTCCTCTTGTCTAAGTTCGGTTTCAATATGAGTTTGAGGTTCCTGTGGAATTTCTTTATGACAGACTATTCTGATGTCCCTATGGTTTCCCTTAATTGATTTCTAGAAAGGATCTCCTTTGCTTTCCAAGTAGGACTATCCCCCTTAGGTGTCTTCTGATACCTTTCTGCTGAATTAGTAGTTGAGGTGGCACACCCCCCATATAGGTTAGTAGGAATTCTAGTGGGGATTCTAGTAGGAGGGCTAGTTTTAATGAATCTACCTTTTGAGTCTCTAGACCTATTCATGAAAACAAACTATAACTGAAATAAATTCTAACTGCATCACTACTACTGTTGGGTTTTGGGGATGCCTATTATAATAGGTGCATAGGTTCTTACCTCTCATCTTACCGCTCACCTGCCACTAGCCTATTTCTAAATTTCAAAAAGTGGAAAGATTTAAATCTATCACTAAGTTTCAAAAGATATTTCTACAACTAAATTCTACCTATCTATCTACAAATAAATTCTACCTATCTATCTACAACTCCCCGGCAACAGTGCCCAAATGTTGAGGTGTGTGAGTTGTCTAAAAGAACCACCTAAATATTTAATTATCAACCAGGGTTGGTGTTGGCTCGGTTTTGCAACCAAGCTTAGTGCTATGGGCACCTACTAACTAGTAGTAGCAGTTTCAATAGAAATAAAAACAATAAACTAAATAAACAATACTTTTCATGGATCTAAACAAGAATCTAAGCAAATAATTTAAATATTTCCAAAATCAAGAACAAGAAACATAAGAAATAATTTTTGTATTGAAAAGTGGGGGGCAAGCAAGTGCTTGCGATATTACCTTCAATGGTGAAGGTTGATGTTGAGCAACTCCCAAGATGAGTAGCTCCAAACTCCAATAGGTCTCTTTCTCCAAGGTTGCTTCAATGGCTAAAAGTGCTCAAGGGAGATTTCAGCAGCATAAGGATGAGATAATGGAAGGATGTGAAATGAGGAGCCCCTACCACCTTTTTATAGGTTTTGGTGGTGAGGAATACCATTTGTGGTTTTGTGGAAACCAATGGTATTGACCAACATGGTTTAGGTAATTTTCCCTCCTTTTTCCTTTTTTGAATAAAAATAATATTTTAATTCCCTTTTTAATATTTTTGGGAATTTGGACCCTTTTTGAGGGTTTTTTATGATTTTCTTGGAAAAATAATCTTTTTAAATGGAAAAAGGGGTGTACCAAGGTCTTTTGGTGACCTTTTGTTGGTTTCAGAGGCTCAGATGGTGGAAAAGTGGACAAATGGGTCATGTGAGTAAGGGAATGAGCTAGTGAGCACTTTTTAGGTGTTAACAGTTGGTAATCTTAGAGTTGAGGCACAGTATATGCTAAGGTAGAATGGAACCTAAGTTTGAGCTTGTCAGACCTTAGAAATGTTTAATAAATAAGAGATCGAAAGATCTTTCAAAATGAAAAACCGACTCAAACTTCAGAAGAGATAACAAATGAACTAATTAAACCAAATTAAACCAACCGAATAGAATAGTATCAAATCATACTACTCTACTCTATAATTAAACAATAGAAAAAGAACAAATACTGATTAAAAGGAAAACTACTTGTTATGAAAATGAAAATTACTTAACTTAAGACAAAAACTACAAACTACTTCATGAATTCAAATAACTACTTATGCATTCAGTTAGTATTTCAAAACTACATTAAAGCATCTAATTCTAATTCCATTTTCCCTGGTGTTGTATGTCAAATGTGATAGGAACTGGAGTGAATGAATTGTAATAACTTTCAAATGTAACGACAAAACAAAATTGAAGTAAATCTAACGTAATTTAGACAAAGAGATGTAAACTACAAAGAGACCAATTACAATTAACCTTAAACATTATGATCTATCTTCTATCCATAAGCAAAATAATATAAAACTAATGAAATCTAGAAACAAGTAGAAAACTTAATAAAGATATTATTTCTGAATTCAATTTGGAAGCAAGTAGAAAAATTGATAAAGATATGTTATATAGAAGCAAGTAGAAAACTTGATAAACATATTTATTTCTGATCCAAACTCTATCTCATGAACATCTTCATTATTTGTATGACTGGGAAACTGATCCCATACTAAGCAAAGAAACTATTGAAACTAGAATACTTGGAGAATGAAATTATTAACTCTGATCTGAAATAAACCTTAAGAACATGAAATAAACTATACTAAGAATAAGATTGATAAATTTGAAAACAGTAACATATTGGTAAATCAAATATGAAAGAAACAATTTGAAAAACAGTTAAAACGTAGCAAAGGAAGATGAGATGGAAACTAAGAATAATGATAAACTTAATTAAGACTTTATGGAATATGAATCATGGTCCTAATTATAGTTAAAAATACTGATTAGAAGCAAGAAAGATTACAATTTAAAGATCCTAAGAAACTGAATTCAAAATAAGCATAAAAATAGTGCAGAAAGAATGAAAGTCTGAATGACGATTCAGATGACTGTCCGAATGACAGTCTAGATGGAGGAAAATGAATTAAACTAATGAAAGAGGCAGTGTTGATGATTATAATCATCAGCTGGCGAATGTAGATGAACCTATAGTGCAAAGAAGTCAGTGAGACGACTGTTGAGAAGCTAAAATAGTAGAAGGAACCTATTCTAATTATTATTGAAAAGATGAACTACTTCTATAGTTAAACAAAACTGAGAATGAGACTTAACCTATAGCTACAGAGAAAGAAACTAATGGAACTAACTCTAGTTATAACTAAGCTGGAAATAACAGCTAACTAAACAACAACTATCTAATTGAAAAAGACTGAAAACAAGCTATCTAATTGCAGAAGACTGAAAATAAGCTATCTAATTGAAAAAGACTGAAAATAAATAAAAAATACTATGCTTGGTCAACCATTATCAATTCTAGAACGCAAACTAATTTAGCAACAGAATATAGATTACAAAGAAGTAAGGAAATGACATGTACAGGAAAACAAAGTTAATATAACACAGAAAACATAAATAAAACCTTCGGTTGATGAGGGGACCTTCCCAGCAATTAGAGATGGAAACTAGATCAACTTAGTCACCAACAGTAGAGCATCAACAATAAAATGTAGGAGCTTCCATTAACTGAGAAAGTTACACAGTGCTTGTAGCTTAAAAGACTAACAATTGCCTAAATTCCAGAGACTTGGAGATTCGGAGACTCAGGGACTAACTCGTCTAAGTCACAAAGAGGTCTATATATACAATTTTTCAATGGGGAGACCAATTCGTTCCTTTAGTGGTCGACTTCTCTAATAATAGGCAGTCTTTAAGACTGTAAAATGGTTTCCTGTTGGCTCATGACAATGCAGAGACCGCCTGCTTGTTTTCACAGTGTCAATCCTACCCAACACGAACAACTGTGTGTTCGTTTCCTTCAATCGTGGGAAGATTTTATGATGGCGAGCTGAATGGATGGAGGAGAGGACTGCTAGAGCATCGACGTGGGCAGAGCGTGTGCTGGAAAACTGAGAGTGGCCAGACGAGGCTCCTTTAGAACATTGGCTTGAGCAGACGGGCGTAATACAAGGCTGGACGAACAGGAAAGTTGGAACTCTCAAGTGTTGACATGGGGATACCGTGTGTTGTCGATATTAGGAAGCAAGGAGGTGAATCTTCTAGAACTAGGGCTCATCAACCATAACCACCACGTTGCTAACATAACCCACGTGTCCGTTTCTGTCTTTAATGACTAGGAATATGCCAACCAACGATTTTGCGGGCTGAACAAAGGGATGTACAACAAGTTGAACGATTTTGGTGTATTTGGCATTAAAGCAAGTCTGAATGAAGGTCCATTTGAACACCACAGCCTATAGAGAAAAAACTAAATGCCACGCATGTCTAGAAATGTCACTTTAAACATTAATAAATCATAATATAGCGAGATTTGACCAAAATCCATATGATAAATGAATACATGCATACTTGGTTTGTTTAATAGTCTGAATGGTAGAAATAATAATTTATCATAGAAAAAATAATGAAAATGACGCCACTCAAAGTAGATTTGATGATAGAAAATGGTGACAAAATGGACACCAACATGGTGCTTGTTCAGGAACATAGTTACAGCCAAGAACATGTTGTGTACTATCTCAGCAAGAGTCTCATTGACTCCGAGACACGTTATTCACATGTGGAGAAGCTAGATATGGCCATAGTCTTTGTTGTTCAAAGGTTCAGACACTATATTTTTCTTCCCAAAACCATTGTTATCGCGAACTTCAACCCAATGTATGATATCCTAACATGTCAAGTGCTAGGGGAAAATATTCCTGTTATATTGTCGTTCTTTAGGAGTTCAATTTAGAATTCTCCAAAGCTAAATCCGAAAAATATTTTGTCTTTATAGAGCTGGTGTGTGCATTTCCCCGTGCCGATAATCAATCGGAGCCCATCGATTCATTCCCTGATGAATCCTTATTTCTCATCGGCACAACTGACCCTTGGTATGGATATATCATCTTGTATCTATAGACCCAATTCTTTCTGCCCAATCTTAATTGTGATGACCATCTCCATATTTGACACCATGCTAAGTATTATCTTATCATTAGTGATACATTAAATCTGTGCTACATCATTGCTTAACCCTCGACGAGGTCAAACATGTGCTGAATGACTACCACTCTGGAGCATGTGGTGGTAACCTTTCTGGGATGGATACTGCCTAGAAGATCTTGCGATCAGTTTACTTCTGGCCTTCGATCTTAAAAGATTGCGTTGAAGCAATTAAGAAGTTCCCCCCTGTCAATTTTGTCACTCTAATAAATGCTTGCAGCTCGCTCCCCTCCACCTTGTCATTTCCATCAGCCCCTTTGAAAAAGGGGTATTGATTTCACACATTGTAAACCCACTTCAGCTGAGGGGCATAGTTATGTCATCGTCGTCGTTGACTACTTTACAAAATGGGTTGAAGCCATGCCTACATACATTGAGGACGGAAAAATGACAACACTATTCATATTCAATCACAATATAGCCAGGTTCGGCAACGTGCAGGCCATCTTAACTGATCATGGTTCCCACTTCAGGAATCACATGATCGAAGAACTAAGTGCCAAACTGGGTTTTCTCAAAGAAAACTCAACCCCGTACTACCCACAAGCTAATGGTCAAGTAGAGGAAATTAATAAAGTCTTGAAACCCATGATCCAATGCACCATTCCCACACAAAAACAAACTCGAACTTAGCTCTCTTTTTATCTCTTTGGGCCTATAGGACTTCGGTTAAAAATGCAACCACGTTCACACCATTTCAATTGTGTATGGCTTGGAAGCGATCCTCCCGATTGAGTGTGAAATACCATCTCTTAAGATAGCAGTAGAACTATTACCTAAAACCACCCCCGATGAGGAATGATTTCTATATCTGGACAAGCTAGATGAAACTCTCCAAGATGCTGCACTCACTAATGAAGCTCACAAAAAGCGCGTCAAATCTCAGTACAATAAATCCATTCAAACTTAGGTATTCAACAAGGGTGACCTAGTCCTTACCTACAATCAGAAGCACGATAAGCTAGGTAAGGGAAAATTGGAATCTATGTGGTATGGTCCCTGCATCATAAAATGTGTGTTAGAGAAAGGAGCTTACAAACTTGTCGATTGCAATGGTATACCTTTGGGTCAGCCCCGTAATGGGCTCTACCTAAAGAGATTCTATGAGTAGGACTATCCTACCTATAACATCTTGTACATAATGTATTTAGCACGATTTTAGTTCGCTTTTGCATATGAAGATTCTATGTCATACACTGTTATTTATCTTGACTTGTGCTTGTATGCGCAGATGTCGATGTACTATCGATTCACGTATGGTGAGAGTTGACATACCTAGAACCTTGCTTCTGCAGCATGGGTACTGTATTCCCCTGTTGGCGAGTTGATATCCTCTGGTGGCATCTGTTTAGGCCCAACAACAAACAACATCGCAAAGTACCATTCAGTTATCGGACTCCTAACTGAAGTTGCTTCTCTCGGGATCCGCACCTTTTTAGTCTACCTGGACTCTCAAATCGTGGTATCTCAGTTGAATCACGTCTAGACCGTTTGTGATCCTACATTACTTCTATTATTAAAAAGGGTACGCCTCTTGGAGATATCATTTGATTATATCCAATATCAACATGTACCAAGAGAATTCAATAGGGTGGCTTATTCGTTAGATAACTATATATTGGATTGGCATATGGCCCACATATGAAAAAAATATCATAACAAATGCATGCAAAAAGTGTAAATAAACAATCTATATAGATACGTCCATGTATATAATATCATGTAAATTTTTTTTTTCCAAAGTACAATAGCATGATGCGTCCAAAAGACAAAATTGGGATCATGTCTCATACAAAAATTGGCTCTCTGGCCTACATATCGTGTACATTCCACTAGCAACACTACTCATGAGGCTCACCGTGCTTGTGGTAGAATACGACTGCTCTCACCACACGATGGAAAAATATACCAATATGCATTGGAACCCATACAGTATGCCTTTGGAGGTGGAAAGGTATATCAGGCATCCTCATAGGAGGGACACCCATTTTCAAACCCTGGAGGTTCCGCTCGACATCGCGGAGTCCTCCTTCCTCCTACTCCTCCTCCTCATATTCAACATGATGTTGAATCCCTTGTCAATATAGTGGTGAATACCCCGCTGGCCTTCATGGTCCGCAATCTGCAACAATGCACATACATATGTTATATCTTTTCACACATTGAAAAACAACAAAAAATATATATAATCAAAAAATACCAAAAACACATATATGAAGGTCACACAACTGAGTCATCCAAATCATCATCCTCAGGAAATACCAGATCAATATCTCCTCCACTCCACCTCCCCATCTGAGGCCCTCATACGAGACGAACCGACCTATCTATCAAAGGGTGCAACAATGGCACCCGCTCCAGGAAGAATGTGACTAGGATACTTCCATATCCAAATTATATCCAAATTGGTGGATATCCCTGTTCCTGCATTTGGTAATCTGATCCTTGAGATTTCCAAGGACCCCTTCACACCAATTAAATAGTCTTGCATCCATACACTCTACCGCATATTTCATTTGTTCCTTGGTAGCATGGTGGGCCCCCACGCTCCCCGCCACACATGTTATAGTATAAAAAATAGTCCTCAAGGGAATTTTTATCACATCCGTGATGAGCACCTTCCTGCTCTTATTGCGAGACCCTTGTCTACAATAGCAGGAAATATATGTGTCTGTGGTATCCTCGGAGGTTCGGTGCCCAACCCAATTGATCCATGCCCCTCTCTTAGAGAGACCGGTCAAGAAGTAAATATCCTAGAGTTCAATATCGAGTGTGTGGTCCCCGATATGAAAATATTGGATATAAGTATCCCACATCTGGATGATATAGTTTAACAATTTCCCTTGCTTATGAATACCTCTTGTCTTGAATAACTTTAGAAAACCGCATTCTCATAATGTCGCAAGTGTGGCATCATCATTTAGGGCTTTCCTCTCATCTCCTGCATTCTCTCTTTCCTTCCAATCCACCATTTTCACTCTAGTGAGTTGCAATCACCTGCAAATCATCAAAAGAGACCTTAGTTAGAAGATGGAATCTTACTTTCATGCCAAGAAAAAGAAACAAACTTTTGTTTTTCAATCTCTATGGATTTTCACGCCTAGACAGTGTTTAGGGACAGGAAAAATGAGAATTTCCATGCCCCTCTCAAAGCCATAATGGGAAAATACCCATACTTTCGCACCTCTCGAAATAGAGAGGGCGCGGAAATATCAGGGGTGAAAAAATGTTCCCTAGAGCCCTTTCCAGACTGGCAAAACTTTCATGAAATGAGAAGATAAAGGAACGAAATGAAAGAGGAGGCTTAGATGATCTACCTAGTTCAAACGGTGGTCGAAATTGTGCCCTAGATCTCCTAATATCTTCAATTGAAGATTTTCTCTCCATAAGGTAAAAAATCTCCTTTGAGTAAAAATGGCCAAGTAAGAATGGGTAATTTCTCGATTTACCTTCTTTTATACATATTAAGTGGTTATTTTTACCTATTGTTTTATTTAAGAATCCTTTTAGAGTCAATTCTTTATATATTTTGATGACTAATCTCTTATTTTTAGGATTTTTTGACCACCTTTGGCAGGTTCTCATGCGCTGTTCATATTGGTGCTGTGATATATTTGACCTTCGCTTAAGTTTACTTTATCTTTTTCTTGCTCTAGACCTAAACCTGAAAAATATTGCAAGCACTTTTCACACCTGATTTGTGCTTGTCAAAACCAATAAAAACTGTGTCGAGCTTAGTCAACTGTTCTTGTGATCGTAAAACGATGAAGAAAGTATTTTCTTGGTATTTTTTTATTCCTTTTTTAGACTAAGACAATTAACTCATGCAAAGGACCTTGGGAGTTCTCTTTAATCTCGTTTTAGACTCCCTCATTATGAAAAGATCGTTGTGATAATCTGCAAGGGATCTAGCAATTGTACCAATCTCACAATCAAACTCTCAAGAATGTTGCAAAGAAGAAGAGAAGCATGCACTCAATAATCACTCATAAACACAGAATAATGAACAATAACAGTATCATACAATGAATAATAAATGTAAAGAATGTAATACAATAATCTATCATCAGGCATCATATAGGTTTGAATTAGCCAACTAGGGCATTCGGATATGAGCTCAAAGTCTAGCTTGGATAACTATCGGGACATCATACAGTCAGTAGTGTCAGTCATACATGGTAAGAGCTAGTCAAGTGTGTCCAACTGAGTCTAATAGAACCATCTAGGCATAAATCAAGGAATGGAGACTCCAAGGAGGGCTCATGAGGCTATCTAACTCAAAGTCTAGCTTGGATAACAATGGAGACATCATCCAATCAATAGTATCAGTCATAAATGGTAATAGTCAGTCAAGTGTGTCTAACTGAGTCTAACAGAACCATCTAGGCATAAATCAGGGACTGGAGACTCCAAGGGGGTCACATGAGGCTGTGAAATAGTCAAGTGGAAATCCAGAAGTAGCTAACTAGAAGCTAGAAGCAGTCAACATGAGCAATCAGTGGAAGAACTATCAATCAATGCACTAACTGAATGATAACTCCCGGTAGGTGAGATAAGGTGCACTAACTGAGTGATAAATGAAGGTAGGTGAGTAAAGGTGCACTAACTGAGTGTGGTAGGTGAGAAAGGTGCACTTTCGATGAAGAAAAATCAAGAAGGGCACATCAGGTAGGTAGGAGGCCAAATGGGGGTTGTAGACAAGCTCTGGAGAGCTAGAAGCAAGCTCTAGATGCTAGGGAGACCACCATGATGATCATTAGATGCATGTAGTGGCATGCAAATTTGCATGCAGGCATGCAAAATATAAAAATCATGGTGTGAATATTCCAAAACTCCCCCGCAAGCTATACTATGAGATAATAACCAAAAACAGTAAAATAGGGCCCTAGTGACTAACACCAAAAGTCACCACGTACAATCAATCTAAATCAACTAAGTGAGGAAAGAGGGAAAACCCAGTGGGAAGAAAGCCATCCCTCAAAATAGACTGAAGGATGCTAATGAAGCATATCATTTCTCACCCCCAAAGGAGGTAAGAGTCCTTCTTTCTCAAAGAAGGATCGATAAATTCGAAATGGATCAGGAATTTCAAAAGGATGAATCCTCACATGTGAAAACTCTGATATGGCATATCGGGGAGTAGTGGTTTCCCATCGAAGAAGAGGATCAGTAAAGTAAGAAGGATGAAACCTCTCATGCTAAAAATATGATCTGGCTGATTGGGTAGGAGTGGGTGCCCATCGAGGAAGAGGATCAATAATGTGAGAAGGATGAAACCTTCCATGGTGAAAATATGAGCTAGTTGATTAGGGAGCAGTGGCTTCCCATCGAGGAAGAGGAAAAATAGGTGAGAGATCTTCAAGTTCTTGTGGAACTGGATCATCCATTCGCTCATCTTCATCATCAGTTGCTAGACCTTCTGGATCCAGCATTCCCTCATCATCATCTCCATATTTAGATTCTGAATCCAAAATATCATGTGAAGATGCATCACCACATCCAAACTCTGAATCTGAAATCTCATGTGAAGAAGCAAGTAAAACTAGATCATCATCACATGCAAACTCTGAATCTGAAATCTCATGAGGAGAAGCAAGTAAAACTGGTTCATCATCACTCTAAGGAGGAACATATTAAAAAATGCTGATGTCATGAAACTTCTCCAGAATATGCATGTAGTCCTCTTTTGAACCATCATGACTGCAATCAATATCAGAAGAACTAGGACTAGATGATGGTGGATCTTCATCAAGATCGCAGGAGGATGCAGTCGTGGAGGCCCATTTTAAAATAGGAGTTGGACAAATAGGTGCTATATCTTCAGGTTCTTGTGGATCTGGATCAAGCATTCGCACTTCTTCAAGAGTCCTCTTTTTCTCAATCTCTTTTGGTGTATCTTTGCTCTTTAGGAAACCTTCGAAGGTGCCATGAGAAAACTTGCCACTTACAAGACCATCAACCACAATCTGAGCTAGCTTGTGGTTGAGATGAGATAGTCTACTCTCTTCATGAGTATGAGAGCAAAGGGAAGACTCGTTCGAGAGAGGTAAGAAGTGTGAAAACTCATATAGTTTTGTCTCATGATTTGCAACTCCTTTTGCAATGATTTTCCCTGAAACCATGTGTTGTACCTCAACTTCATATGGAGTAAAGATCACTATTTTGGGCTCTCTAGTATGAGACATTTGACACACTAAAAGGACATTAACTACAAGAGAAGGAACATAAAGCACATCAGAAAAATAACCATGATCAAGATTGATTCTTCCAATCACCTGAGAAAAGACTTCTAAATCATTTCCCAAACTGACAGAAGGGCCAATAGAGATTTTGAAACTAGAGAAGAGATCTTTGGAGGAATCCATGTGGCATGATGCTCTTGAATCTATGATGAAAGAAGAATCATTTGATGCAATTGCTGAGAGAGCATGACATCTTTCTTTGTCTTGGGATCTAGAAAGTTCAGTATCAGGATCTTTCTTCCTTGCACATGCAGGTACAGGAAGATTGTTCTTCTCAAGTAACTGAGCCATCAAATCTATAGTCTTCCTCAAGCAAGTACTCTCATGATGAAAACCTCTAAGACAATATGTTCACTTGGTCTTTCATTTATGAGAATGCTTGGTCTTCCTTGAGTTTGAAGCCCCAACTGACTGGTATGGACATTTTGTAGGCCTTGTATCATTCGATCTCTTGTCAGAAATATTTTTCTTTTCACTCTCTCTGCAGCTGTAAGAGATGAATCCAATTTGGGTTTGATCATTCCCATGGAGGTCAACTTATCTTCCTCTTGAGTAAGAGATTGGATGAAGTCATCAAGTGAGGGAAAATTCCATTTTTGAATGGACAACTTAGCTGACTGGAAGTACAGACAAAAACTAAGAAGTTTGCCCCCAACGTTGAGAGAATGGAAATTATAAGTTGCTTGTCTTCTGTTGGCATGGGATAGATCCACAATAAGTGCGGAAGTCGACAAGTGCGAAAGGGTCATTCAGTGGAAAAATGACCTTTCACCACTTTTTGCGGAATCATAAGAGTTGTTAGATTAGTCAAGTTGGTCATGTGGACCATTTTGTAATAGAATAGAAGAATATAAATAGAGTAGGATTGTAAGCCTAAGGGCATCAAATTTTTGGAGATTAATCCTGTCTTTTGGGTTCGGCTGTATCCGCGATATGATGACTTGACAGTTCTATGAGGTTTATTCCGTAGGTTTTGACGAATGAAGGAAGATGTTCGGTTATGACATGAATTCTATTGTTGTGCAATGATGTGATGATGAATAATGGGTTATGTGAATGTTTTCTATTGATTAATGCAAATGTGTTGTTGAATATGTTCTGAACATATGCATTAGGAACTGTGAATGGTTTATGTTGCGGATGATTAGTTAATAATATGTTATGAATGTTGTAATATCTGGTTAATGTGCACATATCCTCTACACAACTGCGGAAGATTGGTTCTAGCAGCCCTTTTATCTGCCTCGGGTGAGATTGCAATTGCTTTGCAAGTGTTGCTGGAAAGGGTTACACCTTTCCGGGTCGGTGTATAAGAGATTTAGGTTGATAGTTTGTTGGTGACAATGCGGAATGAACCCGTGTCACTAGAATCTGCGTCAACAAATGGTTCCGTTGCTAGGACCCTAAGGAAGAAGGAAAGAGGATATGCTGTGGCACCCGACAAAACTAGAGATCCAGGAGTGGTTCAATAAGAAGGTAGAATAATTCGTAGGAAGTGAGAAGCGAGATCCTAAGAAGGCATCAACCGAGTGGTTAGAAAGATACATTTATTTAAATATTCATGAAATATTTTTCTATGAATTTCCAGTGTTATTGCATGAGTGGCTGGCACAATTGACATTCCGCAAGAACCACTACCAGAAGAATGAACCTGAGTGTTGGACCCTGGAATTGGTGCGACAGCTCACGAGCTGTCGATTTCTGGGTAGACAGTATCCTTGAAGGGTAGATAACTGAGTTTGCGGTAGATACTATCAAGTCATACAACAATGCCGAAAGAAATTTCTTCAGGGGTCCAAGAGGAAGCTTTTTGTCATTGTTAAAACTGTGGATTAAAATGCTTTTTTGCGAAAAAGGAATATTGAGGATGTCATTTGATGAGTAGAAAAATTGGTGTGCGAGGGTGAAGGTATTGCGTAAATGCGAGTCTGACAGAAAGATGTGGTAGATGGACATGAGCGATGACATATTTGAAAGGGAAGCTGACAAAGAGTGTGGTCTCTTGAGAAGTGGAGCAATATTCCGGTGTCCTAGGAAGAAGAGGAGGACTGAGAGAGTTTTTCCTGAGAGGACCGGAACATAGAACTGTGAGAGAGGACCACAGGGAAGGAAGCGACTGCATTGCGAAGAAGACTTCGACCAGGCTACCCCAGAAGCAGAAGGAGGTCAGATGGTAAGTTACCACGTACCTTCGACCCCACAAACAGCTACAAATTTTATAATAAGAAATCAAAACTCTTTGCGGAGTTGCCCTACATGTAGCAGCAAGAATAGCGCTTCAGTGAACAACAATACTAGCAACGTTAGGATGGCAGACGAGGCAAAGATGCCTACATTTCAGGGGAATGGGACCAAGGATCCCCAACAGTATTGGTTTATATGTGAAGTAATCTGGACCGTGAAAGATGTTTAGGATGATGCGATAAAGATAGGACAACTAGCGACGACCCTTAGGGGCCAGGTGTTAGACTGGTACATGAAGTTTGTAAAGGTTTCGGTAGGGACTCCAGCCAAAATGTTGGAGCAGATCAGAACAGTGATGATTGGCAAATTTAAAAAACCAAAATCTGAGCCGCAATATGTTACTGAGCTTAAGGATATTAAGCAATTCTCAAATGAGTCAGTGTGGGAATTCGACCAGTGATACAAGATATTGATAGCGAAAGTGAGCTTTCCGATAAATGAGATGTAACATAAAGAATGGTTCATCGCAGGACTAGTATCGCATATCCGAGGACCGTTGATGCAACAAAAAGTCACAACATAGGAAGAAGCACTAGAAATCACGATGAAGTTAGAGGCTTCACCAATTGGCGACATAGGAATGGGCATGGACAGAGTTCAAGCACAGTTTCCTAACTTAACACTTCAATTGGAGGATATCAAGAAGGGAAAGGAAACCCATGGAGACATGTTGTATTGTCTGTCAAACCAGAGGGCATCGACCAAAGGAATGAGTATATCTACAAAAGATGATATTAAAGCCAATGAACCTATACTGCAAGCTTTTCCGATTGGTCGGCCATGATGAAAAGGAATGCAGGGCCTATGGCCTGCTGCAAGATCAAACAACCAATACGTATTTATGAATAGAGAAGAGCTGCCGATGGTACAACAACAATTCCAAAGTCAACCGCAACAATACAACTAAGGGAAATATCGGCAGCTATAGTATGGGCCCCCATAGTATCCACCACCACCTTATGGCCAGCTGCAGTATGGGCAGCAATAGTATCAACAGCCGCAGTATGGACAACCGCAGTACCAACAATATGGACCGCCACGTGGAGGTTTCGGGGGAGGATTCCATGGAGGAGCTGCTGGATGGGGAAGAGGTCCAATCATCTGTTACAATTGCGGACAACAGTGAAACTAACAAACAGACTGTCCAAATCCGGTGCCATAGTGCACATACTGTAATGTTGTAGATCATAGTGTAGAGGACTTCCCCCAGCTCATTCTGAAATGGAAAACCAAGCACATGCCCCAGAACCAAAACCAGAACCAGAACAATCAGAATGCACCATCAGATGTGTAGAGGATAGCAACGGAAGCTAGAGGTAGCCATGCGACAGCTGGCATTGTGACAAGAGGAGGGGCAACGACAAGCAGCGACAGGTCACATGCCAATGTTAGGCCAAATCAAACACAATGGAAGAAGGTCACCTTCGATGTTGAATAAGAAAGAGATGTCTTATTAAAAGCATAGGAGGCAATAAGGAATAGGAGGAAGCCACCTCTAGAGGAAGAAATCTATGACATGCCACCATCATTCGACTCAACAAAGTCGTGAAGAAAGGAAAACACCCTGGGAGCCTTCTTAGAAAGTTGCCTGGGTTTGGCAAAGAACCCCGACGCATTGGAAGAAATAACTAGTATATTGCGAAAATGGAGAGGCACATGACTAGAACAGAGAGTTAATCGCATACATAAAAGGAAGACAGTTAGGGAGATGTGGATGTCAGCACAAATCAGAGAATTTGATGTCGAAATCATCATTTTGGATTTGGGTTTGGACGTGAATATCCTAACTAAATAGACATGGGAGACAATAGGAAAAACGCAAATGACTTGGTCACCAATACAGCTGTGACTGGCGAACCAGAGCAAGGTCACCCCACTCAATCGGGTATGCCAACTTCTGGTTGAAATCGAAGGGCTGGGAACCTATGCGGATTTCGATGTTATTGATATTGTGGATAACACTAGTCCCTATCCGGTACTGCTAGGGATATACTAGGCCATGGAAATCAAGCAATCATCAACTTTAAGAAAAGGATAATGTCATTTGAGAATCAGGAAATGAGAGTTGTCGCACCACTCGATCCAGCGGAAGAGCTACGCTATACGAATCCAACTAAAGACGAACTTACGAAAGGATGGGATAATTTGTACCACATTTCTAAGGATTATGTTAACCCCACCACAAATGGTGATCTAGAATGGTGCAGCGACAGCTCGACATCCTCTAACTCAGATGAGGCCGTTGAGAATTGGTAGAACCAGATGCATGAAGTGTCCTTTCGAAGATGTGCACAGATAACACAGTCCATGAGAATGGTAGCATCGGAAGATTATGCGTTACCTACTTATGAAGGGTTTCCCAACTTGGACATGTTCCTCACCAAGTTTGAGGAGAAGGTGGTAGATCCACAACATCTTCTTGCCCTGGAGGAATCCCTAAAGGCTACTCCTACGCGATACTGGTTAGCATATAAATCAAACATCAAATCTTGGCCACTATGTCGACGCCTCATGGAGGTTCGATTTGGCGAAGCCGCGAAGGAAGACCAAATGCAATATAATGGACAGAGAGACCCGAAGGCACACCTAAATTCCTATCAACATCGAGGGGGATTGAGAACACGACAAGAGTGGGTACATGCGCTTGTACACACATTGGATGAGGAATTGCGAAACTGGGATATTATAGCAGAACTGCGACATGAGACGAACTCATGGGAGCATATTACCATTGGCTTCAACCAATCATTCTCATTCTCTGATGCGAAGCCCTTAGCCTACACCGTGTCACAAGCGATCTGTGGAAAAATTATTGAATTCGCATCGACTGGACAACCAGCGGCACTCCAAAGGAATGCGACACCAAAAATAGGGTATTTCAATGTTACCGAAGAGACTGAAGATGACAATGACCTCAGAGATACATATGTACCATTAAAAAAGCCTGATGAAGAGTCGTCCAAGCCATGACCACACCAATAAGAACTAAGACACTAGCAATACTTGCCAACCGCGATAGGAAGAATGATCATAGCAGAACCACCGACAAATGATGTTGAGAAGTACACAGCAACGACCCAGTGAAACCGGTGAAGGTTAGCCGTAGCAGAAAATCCAACGATATGACGATGTGTCAACACAACGGTACTCACTATGCCGATGTAAATAAATAAAAAAAGCTAGTTGGAGGCTGCCACGATGTGCGGTGGTCTAATCTAGTATTTAAGGTAATAAAGATGATGTGCGATGGTCTAATCCAACATTTAAGGTAATAAAGGCCGTAGTCATACCACACAGAATAACATTAAACCAAAGAACCCTGGGCATTAATATCCATCACATGCAATGGATTTGTTAAATCCCGATGAGATTTGGCAAATATGACCCCTGAACGGATGGATGCTACCGGCCAGTGTATAGGAGGCGAAGGGGAAACATGTTCATCTATGTTAGTATTCCAAGAGGCGAATGGAAGTGTATGTGTCTAGCACCATCACCGAGAGACCACAGGCCACACCAATTGTCTAGGAGCAGTCTGAAGTCATGTCTACCATCCCACCCAAGAAGAAATGGAGTATGACTCAACCCCCTGACTCTGGCCAGGAGAAAAAGAAGGCCACACGGGCCTCCACCAGGGTTGCGAAGGACAATGCAAGGCCCTCAGCTACCGAAGATGTGCAAGATGGATACGACGGCCCCATGCTTCCAGAATACATTCCACCCCTATGGGTGGGGGTGCCCACGCTGAAGATCAATCAGAATGAAAAATACCCCATTACGGTCACACCAGTACCCCCAGGAGTTACTACGATTGGGGATATTACTGCCAAGTTGCAGAGGCTGCAATACACTGACCATGACCTAGCTAATTTTAAAGAGTACGTAGAAGCTTATGAGGATGTTACCCACGCAGGAGGCCCGACAACGAAGGAACCTAAGAAGTGGGCATTGGGGTTGGCACAATCGTGGCACAATCAGGGTTGTTTGGCATCACCCTCCTACCGCATTTTGGGCTCCTAGCACAAGTCCACACATGTCTCAAGAAACTCCTTGAATGCTTCCATGACATATCCATTTGGATGCACGAGAGAATCCCAGTCACATCTGACCTCATTACCAGAGCCATAGACGTACCTGAAGAGGGGGTTGACCCTTTGTAGTTTTTCCAGGGTAAGGACAACGACAAGAAGTTAGCCAAACAACTGGGCATCAAGTATGGCGTAGAGAAATATTCTTGGGGCTACCTGATCAGAACAATTAACAACCAAGTAGTCAGAGTAGCGGTGAAGATACTTGCAGTCAAAGTAACATGGAAAAACTGACTATTGCAATGTAATTCAGGTGACCTCGCAACTGTGGAATAGTGCACCATAGGAGAGCAGATGAACTGGGCTCAGTTCCTGCTACATGAATTGACTGAGGATGCATACGATGCACAGGAAAATGGATTCCCATTCACATATTCGTGGTTACTCCTCCTCATTTCCTTAAAAGCATGGAGGGAACCAAACAACTAATAGGGGGTGGATCCCATAGAACCGCGAGTATGCAATGGTGCACGATACAAGAAATTATGGCCGACCACCGACAAAGAGTGACAGCAGGAAAATACTATCCATTTTTATATTTGGCTCGAAAGGATGAGAATGGATGCACAAATGATCCCATGGATCACATTGCAAGCTGTGACAAAGTATCACCCCGTTGCCCAGGTATCCATAGAAGCACACATGATTTACCTCCAGGCCCACGCAAATCTGACCAAACAATGGATGTGGACACAGTACAAGCTCACTGAGGCTGAGCTCGATAACATCATCGCCAAATGGTTGGATGCTTGGAAGGTTCCTACAGATCCAAAGGACATTGAAAAGGAGCAGGTAGTAGGATGACGAGACCCGGTGAAGGAAGATGAAGCTTCCGCCAACCACAAGGAGAATGAAAAACAAGAGACCGATGCAAAGGACTAGACGGTAGAGTCCAGCCACAATGGGGTGTCCACATCCAACACCCCAACAAACTCAGAACTGGACCTCCAATAGGAAGAACGGAGGACAAAGAAAAAAATGGACCACGATGGCAGTGGCACACAGGCCAGGCTTACTGCGCAGCAGGCTGACAGACTGCTGGATAGCATTACACAGATTATAGAGTGTAACCATTGGAAGGTTACAGAGTATTTCGAGGATAATTTCCAGTACATAGGGGAGTTGTTAAACATGGTGGCCAATACAATAATCAACATCAGGGTACCACATGGGGATATCTAGCAAAACCTGTCGACTCCGGGAGTCGAGGTCGATGTAGGAACCTAGAAACGCATAGTTCAAATCAAAACCCATGCCTTCTCGACAGGAAATGAGAACTTGGACCTGGAGCTTCGGAAGGATTACTTGGAAATGCTCGATTTCAACTTACTTCCAAGGCTAACATTACACCGAGTCCAAGTGGCAACAAGCGTAGAAATCCACGACCGCGAGGCTACAATGCACAATAAGATGGCTGAGTACATGAAACAACTACAACACAACGAGATGGAGGCACAACAACTTTGAGATAAGCACACCGCAATACTGACTGTGCAAGTACAGGCTATTGAAGAGAAGGAATAATTAGAAAATCCCTGGATGAGAAGGAAAAAGTCATCGTAGAACAAACTATAGCACTCATTATGAAGGAAAAGATTGGAGAGGAATGGATAAGGTTAGAAAGAGCACTCGCAAAGGCATGCATAACAGCGGCGCAAGATCCAGATGTTGACCCGGAAGCCCAGGTTGTTATGTTAGAAGTCACCATCACTAAAATCAGAAAGGAAAATGCCAAGCTCTTGACTAGAGTGACACCTAGCACACCGCCAGCACAAGTTCAAAGTTGATAGATGGTGATAGAGGAAGTAGTGGTGGAGATTCATGAAATGGAATAGGCAGCATAGAAAGTGGCAGCAAGTCTCACATAATTTGGGGAGAGGTTGGTAGAGGATGACCAGTTAGTTGCACTGAAGAAAACGCTCTGTGAAGCTGAAGAGCAGCTAGAAATGTTTAAGGGATCGTTTAAAGCGATGCCCACAATGATGCAGATGGTAAAGACCATGGAACTACAGGGTATGAAGCAGCGCACTGAAAAGTCCCATGAAAAAAAGCAACGATTAGCTGCACATTTGGACGAGCTTCAAACAAAGGTTGAAGCCCTCATAGCAAGAATAGTTCTAGAGATGAAGCAGGTACAAGAGCAATTAGAGGAAGCAAGAAAAAAGGTATGTGACCACCCAATGGAACAACATGTGATAGAAAGTGCCCAGCTCCGAGCATCAGCAAAGGAGATAATTGATCGGATCTGGACTACCTATGATGACTTCCAACAACAATACAACAAACCAGCAGTGTCTAGCTGAGGTGGCTCGAGATGAGCCACGATATTGTGTTGGGGGCTTGTTGGCACGGGATAGATCAGTGGTAAGTGCAGAAGCTGACAAGTTAGGAAGGGTCATTCCACGGAAAAAGGACCTTTTGCCACTTTTTGCAGAAGCATAAGAGTTGTCATATTAGTCAAGTCGGTCATGTGGACCATTTTGTAATAGAATAGAAGAATATAAATAGAGTAGGATTGTAAGCCTAAGGGCATCAAAGTTTTGAAAAATAATCCTGTCTTTTGGGTTTAGTTGTATCCGCGATATGATGACTTGATAGTTTTGCGAGGTTTATTCCGCAGGTTTTGATGAATGAATGAAGATGTTCAGTTATGACATGAATTTTGTTGTTGTGTAATGATGTGATGATGAATAATGGGTTATGTGAATGTTTTTTGTTGATTAATGCAAATGTGTTGTTGAATATGTTCTAAATATATGTGTTAGGAACTGTGAATGGTTTATGCTACAGATGATTAGTTAATAATATGTTATGAATGTTGCAATCTCTAGTTAATGTGCGCATATCCTCTACACAACTGCGAAAGCTTGGTTCCAGTAGCCCTCTTATCCACCTTGAATGAGATTGCACTTTCTCTGCAAGTGTTGCTAGAAAGGATTACACCTTTCCGGGTCAGTGTATAAGAGAGTTAGGTTGATAGTTTGTTGGTGACAGTGTGGAATCAAACCCTTTCGATAGATTCTGTGTCAACATCTTCTTTCTCTATCTCATATCTTTTCAACTGTGATATCAAGATTTTGAACTTGGTGAGGGAGGCATTGATAGACTCGAAGCTGTAAGGACTCAAACATATGAGTTCATTCTCCAATTTGTGTCCTTTCATATCATATTTCTGTCCAAAAAGGGATTCAAGCTTGTCCCGAACCTCTTTAGGAGATGTAAGATCGATGACATGGAAGTGAAGATCTTCATAAATTGAGAGAAGGAGGAGGCCAACTGCTTCATCAAGCCTATTTAAGTACTTGGACTTTTCGACTGCACTGAGAGGTTCTTACATCGTTCCGTTGAGTATTCAGGTGAAGCTCTTGGACCTCATGAAGAGAGCCATCTTGGATTTCCACTCAACATAGTTTGAAGATGTGAGCTTTAAATCCATCTAAACAGAGAAGGTCGAATAGTTGAAGAAGAATTCAAACGGGTGAATAAACCTGCAAAACAAGAGAAGTTTTTGCTGATGGATAATGCTACACTTCGACTAAACACTACCTTTTGAACACTGAGCACATAGACTAAGTCCTTCACACCTGGCTAGACCTCAATGGATTTCTCTAATGAATTAAAGTAATAGCACCAGGATTTGTTGTGGAAACTCACAGGCTTCTGGTTCTCAAGTGAAAGATAGTTGCTCAAAGAAATGCTAAGACTGCTCCTGCTGCAATGGTTGCAATTTGAATAGCTGCTTCTTGCTCTAATACCATGTAATAATCTCCAAGGGATCTAGCAATTGTAACAATATCATAATCAAACTTTCAAGAATGTCGCAAAGAAGAAGAGAAGCATGCACTCAATAATCAGTCATAAACACAGAACAATGAACAATAACAATACCATACAATGAATAATGAATGTAAAAAATGTAATACAATAATCAATGATGATGCATCATATAGGATTCGAATCAGCGAAGTAGGGAATTCGAATATGAGCTCAAATTATAGCTTGGATAACTATGGAGACATCATCCAGTCATTAGTATCAATCATAAATGGTAAGAGCTAGTCAAGTTTGTCCAACTGAGTCTAATAAAACCATCTAGGCATAAATCTGGGAATGGAGACTCCAAGGGGGGTGCATGAGTCTGTCTAACTCAACGTCTAGCTTGGATAACAATGGAGACATCATCCAGTCAATAGTATCAGTCATAAATGGTAATACTCAGTCAAGTGTGTTTAACTGAGTCTAACAAAACCATCTACGCATAAATCAAGGAATGGAGACTCCAAGGGGGGCACATGAGGCTGTCAAATAGTCAAGTGGAACTCCAGAACTAGCTAACTAGAAGCTACAAGCATTCAACATGAGTAATCAGTGGAAGAACTACTCAATCAATGCACTAACTGAATGATAACTCCCGGTAGGTGAGATAAGGCGCCCTAACTGAGTGATAACGGAAGGTAGGTGAGTAAAGGCGTACTAACTGAGTGTGGTAGGTGAGAAAGGCACACTTTCAATGCAGAATAGTCAAGAAGGGTGCATCAGGTAGGTAGGAGGCCAAATGGGGGTTGTAGATAGGCTCTAGAGAGCTATAAGCAAGCTCTAGGTGTTGGGGAGACCACCATGATGATGACTAGATGCATGCAGTGGCATGCAAAGCGTGCAGCATGCAAAATATAAAAATGATGGTGTGAATATTCCAACAATCGCTAAGTGCACTTGTATCTTTCACACTTGTAAAATTATTTGAAAGGATGTCTCTTCAGTGGTAGGTTATCCCCTTTTCGGGCCGTCTAGACTATTTACGTTAATGGTATACCTCAGTCAACCTTTGACTGGGAGAGTTCTTCCAGATATCATTTTACACTTTTTCGATTCTGGTGACTAACTTGTTATGAAAAATTCAATCTTGGAGTCTTCTTTAAGTTATTTCAGGCTCTCAAAACATGAAAAACTGTCAAGTTTACCTTCTCTGGACTCATTAAAATTTAACATCGAAGGGCCTACACTAGGATGAACCCCTCCTTTATTAGGTTTGCAAAACATGTGATATTGGAATCATCCATGGGATGAGCTATAGTGAGCATCTGTTATCCTCTTCAAGCTCGTTAAACTACAAAGAGGTACTCATCATTTATGATGGGGGGGAAATGAGGAAATATGATGATTTCACCTTTTTGGTAGCTTGTGAGTCATCACCATTGAACATTGCATGCATTTATATCTTGTCTTCTTTGGGTAGTCAGTCTCTCTGATTAGTTGTAACTACAGTCCTGAGTTTTCTTCTTAACTTTGAGTCTACCAGCCTTGTAGTCATTTCTACTAATTAATCCCAGATGCCAATTCCTATCTCATTTCGTTAAATGTTCAAAGGGTCATTATCACCTTCAGTCCACTTTTTTTCTAGTTTGTCAACCTGCTAGTCTTATGTCATTATGTGTTCTTTTAATCCATTGTTCCACACCTCTCTCTTATATCGGTTTCACCTTGATGATGTGGAATTCATTATGGTCCACCTTCGATGAGTCTCTTCTTGTGGACTTCAACTCTCTCTCCGGGAATTAGATTTTAAAACCAACTTTAGTACCTTGGTACCTGCATGCCTCAATGGCAGGTTTCCTCATATTCAATAGTAGGTTTTCATCATTGACCTCTGATCGAATGATTCCATGAATGTTTGATGTCAAAACATCTATTCACATTCGATGGACTGTACTAGAGATACCTTAGGGATCCTTGTCATCATTGGTGATTTTGCTCGTGTTTGTTAATAGTCCACATCATTGACCAGTAATCAAGTGGTTTCTACCATGTTCAACTTTAACACCTTGTAATCACATTTTTATATTTGTATCAATTTGGGATTAGGTAGAAGACCCTAGCCACTCTTGATATTCCTCTTATGTATGGGCTATGATGGTGATGATTGAGTAGCTCTCCACATTGAAATCTTGTTGATGGCCTCATTTATGTACTGTCACATAGATCCATTGTTGTATTGGTCGTGGTTGTGTTGTTATTTGATGATGGATCTACGTTTGTTCATAGTAGCTGTGATTCATTTGCGATCTCTATCATGTCAATTCTATGATAGATCTGCATTGTATTGGTCGGAAGCCATGCTTTGAGTCAGTTGTTCTGAGAATGGGTATTCCCGCATCGGTGGTATTTGACAACTTTTTTTCTTGCAGCTCCACTCCGACTTCCTTGATGTTATCTATGCGACCTAACTTAGTTGTAAATTCTTTCGGGCATCAATTTCTTCTGACCTCACACTTTAGGGGTCATCTGTTATACCTCAAAGTTACACTTCGAGCCTTTGTGTCGCATGTTCGTGAAATACGACCTAGTGACACTTCCTCCTAATATGTGTTGTACCTTGTTGGTCCCCTCCTTGGCCTCATCTGGAAGCTTTGGAGACAAATCCAATCAACCCTAGTCGAATGACAACTCAATGGGCCAAGTGTTACCGTGATTGACCTTGCCTTGCCCTGATTTTGGTGCCCTACCTATAGCCCAAGGTGTGAAAATTCCCTATTTTCGTGCCTTGCATAACTTCTAGGGCGCAAAAATCCTAGCATTTTTGTGCTATGCTCAGTACAAGGGGCACGAAAATCTCAATAGCAACTATTTGCGTGGATTTTGGATCTAACCTTCGAGAGATTTTTTTGGGATTGGAGGTCCTATTCGATTCGAAGCTACCTTCCCTGTTTGTCTTGGCTCAACTCCTTGATCCACTAAACTCTCATCTAGATCCACCTTCTAGTCCATTTGGTTGGCCTCTCAAATCCTATAAGAGAGAGGCCCTCCATGAGACAAAGGGAGGACATTTTTGAGGCATCAAACCTATGAGAATAGAGGGTTTGCAGAGATAGCTTGAGGAAGGAAGATTTGGACATCAACGGATCACTTTGTAAGTTTCTCCTAGTTTCCATTAATGAAACTTGTCTTATTTTCCCATTTTGTGTGTAGTGTTTTAGTCATGAGAATGAGATGTATCTAATTTGATTTAGATCTAATCTAGTGTACAAGATATTTGGATAATTTCTTTGTTTGTTGTTTGCTTGGTTTAACCAGGTTCTGCATGTGGAATTCAAGATGGGAGCTGGAAACAAGACAAACACCTAGTTGAAAGTGAGTTACACCATATCTTTCTCTCCAAATACATTTAATATTTGTATGTAGTGATTAGATCTTGGATCTTAAGGTAGCATTTGTTTGATAATTGTCTTAGGTTAAGCTTAGTTAATCTTAGTGTATTCTATGGACAAGTCTAACTATCCATAGGATGGATTTGTCTATATAGCAATTGGCAACTCCACTGGGGAAAACACCATCAACCTAGCAGCGACCACCTTCTTGTTAACACCCAAAGTGGAAAAAACATACCTATTCCTTCCTTAGGCCCAATTCCTTCTTAGTGACCACAAATCCCACCTACTGGGGGGTATTCCATTCCAGAAAACCAGAACCAAGCTGCGGGGCAACCTACTCAACATCAAGCCTTCATTCCCCTTAGCTTGAATTCTGGAATACCCTATTCTAGTGCCTTGAACACTCAATGGAAGCCACCCCCTCAAACCCCGTCTCTTAATCAGAGAGGAACACATAATCAATGGGATCCATTCTTCTAGTCACACCTGCCCTCTCAAGGTATGGGAAATCCACTCAATCAAGGATTTGAAAATATTCCTTCGACACAACAACCCCAAGTCTCCACACCATTCATTCCCACCCAACAATATGTTCAAAAAACAACATCCAACTCGATTCTAAATCACTTGATCAATCCTTTCATTCCCAATCCATAACCAATTAACCAGATGATCCCTAATGCACAAAAATTCCAATAGTACCCTGCGCGTAATATGTACGGTTATAACATGCAATAAAATGCAGTACATCGCCCGACAAGCATCATTTCACCCCATCAATACTACTCATTCCCACAACCCAACATACAACTCCCATTTCTGGAAACATTGGATTTACTTGACTTGTCAAGACTAATTAATGATCCCATTTGGCTCGAACCATATTGGCCACCCATACTTTCGAAACTTCCATCAGACATACCCAAGTTCAATGCTAAACCCGAGGAAGAGCCCAAGAACCATGTTATGACATTCCATCTATGGTGTTCTTCCAACTCACTGATGGATGATTCCATATGATTGAGGCTCTTCCAACATACACTTCTTGATACGGAAGAAAAATGGTATGTCGAGCTTCCCCAACACTCTTTCTACAACTTCAACACCCTCGCTATGCATTTTTTGACACACTTCCAGCTTCCCATTTGATATGAAACTGGAACAGACCTTTTAACTTTGCTATGCCAATCCACTGCCACCCATATCTTCGATCATATCCATGAGTGGTGGAGAGGGAAAATATTAATCAAGGCACCTATTCTGACCAATTACTGGCTGATTGGTTCACCAAGTCATTACTACCACCCATTTCTAGGGATGTTGGAATGGGCGGACCTATCACAGTGGAACAAGCAATCACTCACACACAGTATATGGATTTTGTTTATTCCCAATCCAGAACAATATACGAACTTATTCCTCATGATCCTCGCCCCACTAATGATACATCAAGGCTCGCTACCAAACATCATATCGATGGAGTAGTTGGTTCTGTGAAGGCCCGGCCTATAACTAAACCGAGTGGACAACAAACTAATGCCCCACCCTCAACTCATGGTGCATCCAAAACTTCTACTTCTCTTGCTCAAACCTCCCAAGTGAAATTCATTCAATCCTCTCCATAGAAATCCAGAGGGAAAAAGAAGAACAATAAAGGAAAATCCAAAAAATATTATACTCAGTAGGAAAACCCCAAATCTAAACAAACAAAATCCGACCAACCTAAAAGGAAATCTATGTTACCCTACCTCATATTTCAGGAAGATCACTACATAAAGGAATGCCCTTATCGCGAGGAAGTCAATAAATTTGTTAAAGGATCTTCCCTCCGGGAAGTCTTGAGGGACCCTTTACCACATCAACAACAACAAATGGTTTCACACAACCCCCCGTAAGGGGGAAACCAAAATGACAATAACCAAGTAGAGACATTATCACACCATGATATTCTTATGATGAGTAACGAGACTGTTCACATAGCAACTCGTTTAAAGAAATATGACTATGTATCATTCCTAATATGAATGGGAGTTCCAAAGACAAAACTACCTTGGAAGACATTCCAACACCTCCTTCATACAGTTCTATTCATATTGAGAGACCTCCTGCTGATGTTGTGTTGTGGCCACCCAAGGCCACTATTCGAAAGGATACATTTAATCCCAATGCGTGAGCTGCCCAAAATTACAACATTGTTGGGGACTTAGCTCAAGCACTTTATGCGATGTCAACTATCGAAGTTTTACAACATTATCCTAATCAATGCAAAACCCTATTGTCAGCACTTGGAGTTGTTGATCCCGATTCTTCCAACACAATCATGTTCAATTTGGAATACTTTCATCCAAGAATGTCTCATCAGTCGGCCTTTCAAATTCACACCAAAATCTGTGGAAACAACATCCATCGTACCATTTTGGATGAAGGTGCTTCCACATCGATCATGTCTTTGTCCCGTTGGAGAGATATTGGCTCTCTTGAATTAAATCAGTTCCCCACCACTCTAAAATCCTTTGACGGTCGCAGTTTCCAACCATATGGACTCATCCCATTCATCTCTGTAGAACTAGGGGAAAAAACCATCTCCATCCATGTTGAAATCCTTGATGCTCCATTATATTATAACATCTTACTCGGTCGGAATTGGTTTTATGCCATGAATGCAGTAGCTTCCTTGGTCTTTCGTTTGGTTCAATTTCCTCACCAGGGGAAAATTGTTACGATCGATCAGTTAGACTTTTGCACTCCAGACGTCGACTCCAACACCACGAACAATGTTTCATTATTGACTCAAGCTCAACATCACTATGATGAAATTGGTGTCGGTTTGTTGAAAGACTCCTCCATTATTGGAGTATTTCCGAAGCTCCCACCCCCCATTTTTCCAATCGACATGATCTCTTCGAGCATTATCCAACCTCATGATTCCTAGATTGTCCCGAGTCCTTCCGATGGCAAAATCATTGGTGACTGTATGCCTCTCAACCATAATCAAGCAACCTACCATGCGATCCAATCAACATCCGATTGGATTGATATAATTGACAAACATAGTGTGGCACCCCTCTTGCCTCTAATCAACTCATATTTTCCCGTCATCGTCCATTTTTCATAAAATTTTATGTCTGATGAATCAATCATGGATATCTTGAGCATCAATGAGCCACCATTGGTCTTCTTTCCTAACAATTCAGGTAGTTGATTCCGATACAAAATCCAACGCTTCAATGGACATTGTCAACGCTACATTTCCCTCTTCTTCAAATGATGTGTTTTCTGAAGGAAACTTAGCCAATATTATGGAGACCGTTCCTATTGACATTTCTGTCAAGCTTGGTATAGTGGAAAATATCCATCTAGGAAATACCTGTACACATACCGAGGTGCAATTTTATACTTCCTTATTCAAAGAGTTCCGCGATGTTTTTTCTTGGAGTTATGAAGAAATGCAAGGGATAGAACCCTCCAAAGTCGTTCATGAAATCCAAGTCTATCTTGGTGCCCAACCCGTTTGGCAGAAACTCTGACCTGTTCATCCCCGCAAAACTGTATCTATTAAAGTGGAAGTTGAAAAAATTCTTGGTGTTGGTTTTATATACCATGTCCCATTGACATATTGGGTTTCTAATATTGTCCTTGTAGCTAATAAACAGGGCACGATTAGAGTCTGTGTTGATTATAGAGACTTGGAAAAAGCTTGTCCCAAGGACAATTGCCCAACTCCCTTCATCAACCAGATTATCGACAACTGTGCTAGAAGAGTCATCTTTTAATTTATGGATGGCTTCTCTGGCTACATTCAGATCGAGATACTCTCGTCTGACCAACAGAAAAATGCTTTCATATGCCCAAGGGGGAATTTGCATATTGCAAATTACCTTTTGGTATTAAGAAATTCAGGGCCACTTTTCAATGGGCCATGTCTTATGCATTTCACGATATCAAGCATGTTGTGGAACCCTATCTAGATGACCTACCTACACATTCCAATTCATGAGAGGACCATCCAGATCATTTGAGTGCAATATTATCACGATATCGTCACTAAAACATTCTCCTGAATCCACACAAATGCATATTCTCTATCTAAGATGACAGATCGTTAGGTTTGATCATCTACAACTACGGCATACCCCTTGATCCGTCAAATGTGGAGGCTATTTTGTCCTTACCTTCCCCTTCCAATATCCCAGAACTCCAGAGTTTGTAAGGGCATGCAAACTTCTTACGCCGGATTGTATGCAACTTCGCTGAGATCACTAAGGGATACATGAGACTTCTCAAAAAAGACATTCCTTTCTTCTGGGATGATGAATCCCAACGGTCTTTTAACAACTTGAAAAAGGCCCTTACTAATGCACCTGTGATATAACCCCCTGACTATACACGGCACTATATTTTAGATATCGTCACCTCAATTACCACCATTGGCATGGTGCTTGTTCAGGAAGACAGTTACAGCCAAGAACATGTTGTATAATATCTCAGCAAGAGTCTCATTGACTCCGAGACACATTACTCACATGTGGAGAAGCTTCCTCTGGACACAGTCTTTGTGGTCGAGAGGTTTAGACACTATATTTTACTTCGCAAAACCACTGTTATTGTGAACTTCAACCCGATGTATTATATCCTAACACGTCAAGTGATAGGGGAAAAATATTCCTATTGGATTTTCATTCTTTAGGAGTTCGATTTAAAATTATCCATAGTGAAATCCAAAAAATCTTTGGTCTTTTCCGAACTGATGTGTGCATTGCCCCATCCGATGATCAATCGGAGCCCATAGATTCATTCCCGGATGAATCCTTGTTTCTCATCAGCACAACTGACCCTTGGTATGGAGATATCATCTTGTATCTCCAGACCCATTGCTTTCATCCCAATATTAATCACGATGACTGTCGTTGTATTCGACACCATGCTAAGTATTATCTTATCATTAGCAATACATTGTATTGTCGTGGTATTGAATCTATGCTACATCGTTGCTTAACCCTCCATGAGGTTGAACATGTGTTGAATGACTGCTACTCTGGAGCATGTGGTGGTAACCTTTCTGGGATGGATATCGCCCAGAAGATCTTGCGATCGGGTTACTTTTGGCCTTCGATCTTCAAAGACTATGTTGAAGCGTTAAGAAGTGCCCCCCATGTCAATTTTTTCACTCTAAGAAACACTCGCACCCCGCTCCCCTCCACCCTGTCATTGTCATTAGCCCCTTTTCAAAATGGGGTATTCATTTCAAGCATTGTAATCCCACTTCAGCAGGGCAGCATAGTTATGTCATCATCATTGTTGACTACTTTACAAAATGTGTTGAAGCCTTGCCTACATACGCCGAGGACGGAAAAATGACAGCACTATTCATATTCAATCACATTCTAGCCAGGTTCGACATCCCTTAGGCCATCGTAACTGATCATGGTTCCCACTTCAGGAATCACATGATGGAAGAAATGAGTGCCAAACTTAGTTTTTGCCATGAAAAATCAACCCCGTACTACCCACAAGCTAATGGTCAAGTAGAGGCAATTAATAAAGTATTGAAACGCATGATCCAACGCACCGTGGGAAAAAAAAATCAAACTCGCACTTAGCTCTCTTTTCAGCTCTTTGGGCCTACAGGACTTCAGTTGAAAAAGAAACCAGGTTCACACAATTTCAATTGGTGTATGTCTTGGAAGTGATCCTCCCAATTGAGTGTGAAATACCATCTCTTAAACTAGTAGTAGAACTTTTACCTAACACCACCATCGAAGAGGAACGGTTTCTATATCTGGCCAAGCTAGATGAAACTCGCCGAGATGTTGCACTCACTAATGAAGATCATAAAAATCATGTCAAATCTCAGTATGATAAATCCATTCCACCTTAGGTAATCAACAAGGGTGACCTAGTCCTTACCTACGATCAGGTGCATGACAAGCTAGGTAAGGGAAAATTTGAATCTATGTGGTACAGTCCCTACGTCATAAAATGTGTGTTAGAGAAAGGAGCTTATGAGCTTGTCGATTGCAATGGTATACCTTTGGGTCAGCCCCATAATGGGCTCTACCGCAAGAGATTCTATGCATAGGACTATCATTCATAAAACATCTTGTACATAATGTATTTAGCATGATTTTAGTTCGCTTTTGCGTATGAAGATTCTATCTCATACACTGTTATTTATCTTGACTTGTGCTTGTATGCACAGATGTCGGCGTACTATGGATTCCCAGATGGTGCGATTCGACATACTCGGAACCTTGCTTTCGTAGCATGGGTACTGTATTCCCTTGCCAGTGATTTGATATCCTCAGGTGGCATCTGTTTAGGCCTCGCAACAAACAACATCACAGAATACCATGCAGTTATCGGACTCCTAACTGAAGTTCCTTCTCTCAGGATCTGAACCTTTTTAGTCCATCGGGACTCTCAACTCATGGTATCTCAATTGAATCATGCCTACAACATCTATCATCCTACATTACTTGTATTGATCAAAAGGGTACGCCTCTTGGAATGATCATTTGACTATATCCAATACCAACGTGTACTAAGAGAATTCAATAAGGTGGCTGATTTGTTAGATAACTATATATTGGATTGGCATCTGGCCCAGATATGAACAAAATATCATAACAAACACAAGCAAAAAGTGTAAATAAACAAGCTATATAAATAGGTGCATGTATATAAATATCATGTAAAAAGAGTTTTTCCAAAGTACAATAGCATGATTCATCCAAAAGACAAAATTGGAATCATGTCCCATACAAAAATTAGATCTCTGACCTACATATCATGTACATGCCGCTAGCAACACTACTTCCTAAACACTACTCATGAATCCCACTGTTCTCGTGGTAGAATACGACTACTCTCACCACACAATAGAGAGATCTACCAATACGCTTTGGCACCCCTATGGTATGCCTCTATGGGTGGAAAGGTATATTAGGCATCCTTATAGGAGGGACACCCATAGTTAAACCATGAAGGTTCCACTCGACATTGCGAAGTCCTCCTGCCTCCTCCTCCTCCTCCTCCTCCTCTTCAGCAAGCTATTGAATCCCTTGTCGATGCAGTGGTGAATACCCCGCTGGCTTATGTGGTTCGCAATCTGTGACAGTGCACATACATATGTTAGATCTTTCCATGCAGTGAATAACAACAAAAAATATATATAATAAAAAAATACCAAAAACTCATATCTAAAGGTCACATACCTGAGTAATCCCAATCATCATTCCCATGCAATTCCATATCAATATCTCCTTGGAATTCCACCCCGTCAAAAGGATAGTCCTCAATCATGATAATCTGCTCCTCAAGCTACGAGAAGAAGTCCTTTCCGAAATCTAGGATCTGCGGCCCACCAAGACATCCTACATAATAACTCCACCTCCCCATCTAAGGCTCGGATGCAGGACAAATCGCCCTATCTATCTGAGGGGGAAACAATGGCACCCTCTCCAGGAATAACATGTCTAGGATAAGTCCATATCCAAACTGGTGGATATCCCTATTCCTGCATTTGGTAACCTGATCCTTGAGATTTCCTAGGACCCCTTCAAACCAATTGAATAGTCTTGGCTTGATACACTCTATCGCATAAGTCATTTGTGCCTTGGTACCATGGTCAGCCCTGTCACATCCCCTCCCATGGACCCAATTCGGGGAAGGGAACATGATACCAAATTCTGGCGCTTTTAGATAAACTCAACCCATTTCATTAGATTCATACGAATAAAAAAATGTGTGCAGATGCAAATCAAGCAAACATGCACAATGGAAATAAACCTCATCCACACACATTTCATATGCATTCAACATATCAATAACAGTCACCAATTTAAAGCATTGCAGAGAAAAAACACATAGATAGAAAAACACTTATCTTTATTGTGAAATGGTCCCAAGCAACTAGCCTTGTCGCTGCAACGTTCCACCCAACCATAGGTCTCTTCCTAGCTTGTATTCTTTCAGCACTCAGATAACACCCCAGAGTTGGGAATGATTTCTACAAGGAAGAGGGGATACTCAAGCTCATACACATCCAAATACTCATTGCATCTAAGCCAAGCCAGTCCATGGCTAGGTTTATCAGGCTAAATCTGAACCCTCTTCATTTCTGGATGCTTGCATTCAAGCTCAAGCCAAAACAATGGACAGCCATAACCCATACCCCAACATACTCTATCTAGACACAACAAGCACAATCATTGGGCATCGATACACATCTTCAACAATGGTATTTACAAACAGCATGGCCATGGGCTTTCCCCAAATCATGGGCACACCGAAAAAGGACTGTGGGAAGAGGAATTCGACCCTATGGAACAAACCCGATTTCTCCCACAGGTCCTGAGCGTTTCCAATGGCCAAAATGGCCTCAGTGAAACCCCAAATCGAGCTCCCTTACTTCTAGTATCTCTGCAATACCCAAAATTCCTTCATCCCAGCCACAAAACTAGGGAAAACCATAAAAATGTTGAGGGAAAACGCTGAGGTAGCTCCAAAAACGTGAGAGAGACAAAACTGGTTCATGGGCAATGGCTTGGGGAGAAATTTCATGGCTCCTTTCTTTCCCAAGAAGTCAAAAACGATTTTCTATGGAGGGTGGATTTTCCATACCCGAATTTGGATAGCCATACCTCTCCATTCCCCAAGGTATTAACTACTTCACTCAACTCTTCGGAGAAATAAATGATTGGGTACAAAAGTCAACATGGGACGTAGTTGAAGGTTTTATGGGTTCTCTCATTAACACTTGGATTGACTTGATTGGCTCAAGGGTTTGAATGTTTCCCTCCCAATTCCTTGTAAAATCATGCCCCCATCTCTTGTTGCATTGCAAAGCTAGTTGTGGGTATTTTATTAAAATGAATATTTACATAATATTTGAAATTCCAATGTTCTTGGCTAGCACGTAAACCATATGTATCACTAAATCGATGGTGGGGCCTTGGCCTTGAGCTCCTCACCATGATTTCATAACAATGTTACATCATTTACATTTTAATGCAATGGGGTCAAAATAAGGATATTACAATCCCCTCCCCCTTGGAATAACACCGTTCTCGGTTTTCCAATACTTTGGAATACATACCTGCTTTACACATATCCAAAAATTCACAAAATGTGGCAGGTCCGTCCTCCATTTCATCTTTTTACTTTGAACCTTCAAAAACAAGTACTTTGGCTTCCACAAGCTACTCCTGCTGGCTTTGATCTTCCAGCTCTGCAAGTGGGGCCTTTGATCTTCCGGCTCTGCAAGTGGGCATTGCTCCACAACAATCCCTTCCTTGTATTTACCTTCTGATTGATCTACAAGTATTGAATTTCATGGCTGCCATCTTTCTTGTTGTACCGAAAACTATTTGAGGAAGATTTTCAGCCAAATCAAATAGCTTTTGGCCTGCTACCATGACCAATGTGCACAACTGGTTCTCACTTTTCTCACCAGCAACACTTGGCTAGTAACAGCTGCAATCAATGGCTTTCAATTTATCACCTGTGAGATTTGTCATGGTAATTGTTGTTAGGCCAAGCATAACACGATATTAAAATTATTCAATTATTTGCCCAATTGACATGGAAATTCTATTTTTTACTCATGACACTTCCACACTTTTCATGCTTGCCCAACATACACATGAACTCAATCATGTTCATCCTTTCACAGGGAAATAACTATTTCAGCATTCACAATTCATTTCAGGCAATTAAACACAATCTATTTTCATCCATGACATGCACTCAACAATATTTTGTTTCTAATATGCATCATTCAAAAGGAAAGAGAAGAGTAAGAGTTTCCCCCTATTAGTCTTGTTCCAATCTGGAGCCACACCACCACTGTGGTTCTATGCTCCTTAACCTCTTTCACTTCAATGTTAATGCTTGACTTTCCCTTTCTTGGCTATGACACTTAGTGTCTAAGGTCTATCTAAGGCTTTTCAACTACGGAACCCTTTCCCATTGTTTCCTATAGAACCTTTGCCTGCTAGGACCCACACATGTCCACTAGAACCATCTTTCATTACTACTCATACTAAGCTCTTTAGGATGGACACATGTCCACATGCATCCCTATGATGCCTTCATAGTCCTTGCTTCCAGCAATACCTACACTCAAACATTAAATCAATTCACATGTTTAGTTTATTTTCATAGGGTTTATCTCTGAGCAAGAGTTTGAGAAAATCATAACCAAATCATATGCACATGTATATTCATAAGCAAGAAGCTGGAAGATAACCAACTACTTAGTTGTACTAGATGTATTCACTTTATTCCATAGGCTCCTTCTTTGCTTTACAAGCATTGGAGTTCCCATGGATACAATAACGAATGTTGGGTTGCCACACAAGCTACTCCACAATCATTCAAATAGGAAATGCCAATCTACTATGTCGACTGGGTTTATCAGACATCCCATTTAGCAATATTCTAGGCCAGTACACTGACTTGTTTTATCAGATATCCCATTCAACAATATGCTAGGCCAGTACTCCAACTAGTTTTATTAATTAAGGAAGGAAGGTTTGGCCAGCACATCGTCTGCTCCACAACATCAAGTATTTAATGACCAAATAGTTACTCTCTAGATTTACAAAGCATTTGTAGTGCCCAACCAGTTACTCTATGGATTTACCAAGCATTTATAGTGCCCAACCAGTTACTCTCTGGATTTACCAAGCATTTGTAGTGCCCAACCAGTTACTCTCTGGATTTACCAAGCATTTGTATCGCCCAACCAGTTACTCTCTGTATTTACCAAGCATTTGTAGTGCCCAACTAGTTACTCCCTAGATTTACCAAGAATTTATAGCGCCCAACCAGTTACTCTATGGATTTACCAAGCATTTATGGTTCTTTCAGGGTCCTTGCTTCCTACAATGACCAAGGTTTCCAACAAAGAAACAACAGTGTATCAGCTTCGTTGTTAGAATACTTATACCTGAAATCTTCATTATTCCAAACAATAAATAAATGAAATTGAATACTTATATGTATTATGCATTTCCTCTCTAGTCCACAGGGTCCTGTTTCGTTTTGCAAGCCTTGGGATCACATATGGACTTGGATGTTTGGCCAGCACACATGCTTCTCCAAAACATCAAGTAGTTAATTCCCAACTAGTTTATTCTCTAGATTTACCAAGCATTGGTGGTGCCAAACTAGTCCCATACCTGGTTTTCCCTCTCCATTGTCAAGCCAGCACATCCGTCTGGGTCATCAGCCAATGGAAGGAAACTGCACCATGACCTTTTCTAGGTCAAATATATACTACGGAGCCATAGGCATCTCAGGGTTTTCAGTCAGTCTCGTTACCCCACCTTACTGCTAACCCAATAGATATTTTATGCCTTCATCACCATAGCCCTTTACACACACATCAATTCTTCATCCACACAAGGATGGAACTCCTTCTCCTGTGCAAACCAGTGGTTCCCTTTAGGAAATCTATAGGTGACTTTCTTGACTACAGGCTAGCATGGCCCCACAATACCCACTCACATAAGACAAGGATGATATCCATTTTCTACTACACAGCTCCTTGGGCCTATCCATCCCTTCTAGTGTCCTTTAGTGTGAGCATAGAAAGGTTGCCACTGCCCATACAGTCCTCTTGAGTACCCTTTCTTCACTTTTCCTCTTAACGTGCAACACCAAATTGCATTTGTATAAGCTGGTAGCACAGGAAGGGTAAATAGGCTCATCAATATTGTTGCTTTAAAATTGTAACCATATTTCATAACATTCACTATCAAGTATTGAAACACCAAGAATGCGTCTATTCCCTTAGGGTGTAGTCAATACTAACGACCATAACATAACCTAACACCCAAAAGGTATGCATCCCTTTCCGATGTGAGTCATGTAGGCCTTAGTCACACTCAAGCAGTATGGAATAATAATGAAATAATAAAACATTCTCTGCATATTAAATCTAATAACCAGACATGTATATTCTTAGTTAGGGTTACAGATACTCATTTGTTTTATAAATGTGTCTTTTCTTCATTTGCGAAGAATGGGGGCTCCCTTCTCTGAGTCAAGAATCCTTTGGTTTTCCACCCCATTATTTTCACATTCCATAACCCACACATTCCTTCTTGGCATAATTTGATGTCTCACTCACATGATTTACCAACATGCAGTTTGAATGAGACATTATCAAAATTTACTATGGCGTTTCACCCGAAACCCATTTCCAAAGCATGGGGTCCTTCCCATGGAGTTTTGCTTTTGCAGGCCATCACACATGGTCTTCCTGCAAGGTGTCTTCCTGACACATTCCTCAAACAACCATACAGCCGGCAACATTTTGACAATCAAATTCAAATCTGATTTCCCTAATGAGTCAATGGCATTAATAATTAAATTCAAACATGAATTTACAATTCTGTCTCCTAGATAAATTGATTTGTTTAACCATGAGGCCATCCTCATATTGTTTGTCTCTTGTAATTGGTATCACTCTGTCCATTATGGTTTTACACTTGCTACCATACATGAACATCCACCTACGACATGTCCTCCTGACACAACTTTATATAAGCCAAACAGTCATTAGCAATTATTAGCCAAATTTCAAACCTGAAATTTACAGATCTACTTTCCTACAGAAATTGGATTTGCAAACATGAGATTATTCTCATAAACTTAAATAAGACAATTTTAAGATCTATTTCATGCATAAGTTAAATTTCACAACCACGAAAACCTTCTCATAACCTTTGTCTTCTGCACATGGTAGATCTCGATCTTTACTATGGACTTATCATCATTTACATACGCAAGACGTTTCTTCCTGAAATCTAAAACTTCAATCAGCCAAACACATTGTGAGTATCTATACATATAATCTTTTCATTGCTACAACAGTCACTGAAATGATCTCAGAATTATAACACTCAATAATTCAAACACCTTCAACTGTTAACATTTGAAATGCAATGAAATATATATATCTATATAGGCATCATTATCATAATAAAATTACAAGACACAGTTACACTATCCCTGCAATTTAAATAAAAACTTCAATATTCATTATGTCACAACCATATTCCTTTTATGCAACTTTGTCCTTCCAACAGAGCACTTTGGTAGCCCATCAATGTCTACCTTCTTCATGCAGTCTTTCTCCTGCATTCATAGAAGCTCATGAAATGGTCTCAAGATTAACAATAGTTCACCATTTCATCTATTATCTAACTGCACTAAAAAACATATATATCACAACCATGCATTCACACAATGCGTCTCAACATGTGCACTCACACATATGCATGCACATTCACAACATTTACATAATATTTTAATGCTTTCTTGCATGGATTCATGAATACCACAATGTCATGTCATGCATTCCACCATGATGTTTTGGAAAGTATGGCTATTGCCTCAACACATCACCCAACCATCTCCCTAATCATTTGCTTAACTATTTGGGTGCCTTCCTCCTCCATTATAACATTACCATTCCAACCACATTATGGCCTTAACCATGACCATCTCATATGGCATGCACTACAACAACAGGACCATAAGTCCTCACTTGCTTTGGTTGTTAACTCACAACCAACATACACAAATGGCATGATATAATTTCATATGAATGCATTGAGGTTTCTAAGAAACTATAGGGTGTAAGGCTCCTTGCATTCACTTACCCACACCTTACCAATTCAGTAGAATGACATTCACATTCAAGCACTCAGTACCACATGCAAACCAAATCAACATAGTTTAAACATAGTTGAATGGATCTTACCAAATCCTCTTTCAACATAATTGCAATTAAGCACAAATAACCATTACTTACATGGATGTCATTAACATCACTTCATGTTACCTGATCAATTGGCCTCTTACCAAGGCTTCATAGTCCTTTTTCCAACCTCATGATCATAAATGTTTTACCCCAACGTTTCTTCATAAGGTTGTCGGTCATATGCAACAATCATCATCCACATCCTTAACCATGCTTCGATTGTCTTTGGTCCTACAACCAATGTGAACACAATTAATTATTAGCAACCACAATGATTATCTTAATTGGCTCATTGCATGTGTAAAACCTCACTATTTTACCAATATGAAATATCATATACATGCACAAACATTTTCACATTCACTATGTGTTGCACCAAAATGTCGTCACACTTGTGCAAGTGTCGCAAGTGTTGCAAGTGTCGTCATCATGACCTAGTGTCATCATCATGACCATTGCAACTATCGTTATTATGACCAAGTGTCATCACCATGATCGTTGCAAGTATCGTCATTATGACCAAGTCTTGTCATCATGACCATTGTGATAATGTCATCATCTTGACCATTGTGTAAACTCTTTGCTCTGACCCCTAACCTCATTCTGGGCTAAAACACATCCAACTAAGAGATTTCCCTACCTAGTTGACC
This sequence comes from Larix kaempferi, assembly GCA_027924585.1. Classification (NCBI taxonomy): domain Eukaryota; kingdom Viridiplantae; phylum Streptophyta; class Pinopsida; order Pinales; family Pinaceae; genus Larix; species Larix kaempferi. The sequence continues at coordinate 5,894,702 of BSBM01000960.1, read as the reverse complement.
TCTTTGAGTAGGCTGTCGCACCTCTCCTTCATCTAGGGTATGATGTTGCAGTTTCGGGTCAGCTAGAGTGAGACACTGTCGCACTTTTTCTTCCTACAGAGTGCGACGAGCCCCCTCAGTTGCTCTGTGTCCTCTACCAGGGTGCGACGAGGTTGGTTAAAGGCTATTTTGGGGAATCTCGAGGTCTTTCTATAAGTTTGTTAAGGTGGAGGCCTATCCGTAGGCTCTAGGTGAGGTGGCATTTTGGTTCCTAACCTTATGGAAAGATCCCTTAACCATCTCCCCCTAATCCTCAACCTACCCTATCTCTTTAGCCCTATATAAACACCCACTCTCTCCATGAGAGGGAGGAAGGCCTACGGTATCCTTATGCCGATAGAATCCATATTGGTGTTTGGGAAGCTTGCACAACCTTGGAGGCTTGGCTTGGACATGTTGGATGGAGGATGCAATGTTGAGGCTTTGGTTGTAGCTTCATCCTTTCTATGTATTCCCACTTTTTAATATAGTTAATATAATCTCTTTCCATAAACTATTGTCTCATTCATGATGTTTAGAACTTTCTTCCTCAACTATTAGTTTAGATCAGTTATTGTTTAGATATCTTGTATTGCTTGTTTCGTTTCCATATTGTCTTGACAGGTTTTGCAGCTGAAAATATGACGACCATGAGACTTGGAGCAACAACAAGGAGAAGGATGCACGATCTAAAAGGTATGATATCTAAGTACTCGATATATAACTAGATCTAGGAAATGAGTTTTTTATTATGTTCTATTTGTTCTAGACTTACATTAAGCTAGGGAGATCAAGCCTTGATTCCGCTGTCGGTAGATTATCCGTTAACAAATTTGGCGAGCATACTGGGGACTTGAACAGTAGAATTGATTTCATGTATGTTTGATTTCATCTCTTTTGTCTGAGCCATTTCTATCCTTTTTAAGCCTTCCTCCCATCATATATCTTTCATTAAAGTGTTTCGTATGTGTCCTTCATTATCCTTTGGGTCATCATCAAGCCTCCTACTCTTTTACTTTGAGGGATCTCACACCTTTACTACTCAAAATTCGACTGTCGCACTTGGTTTGAGTCTTCCTTCCACCACTATCTGACTGTCTCACTTTACCTGAAGCCAAACTGCGATAGTGTCACACTTTCCCTGTGTACAGCCTGCAACGAACCCCCTTTGTCGCACCTTGCTTGTGTATAGGGTGCGACAATCTCTTAAAACATAAAGATCAATAGGGTTTTTCCTTTTTTAGTTTTTGGTCTGATTGCTTGAGGCCTGTAGGATGTGTATTGTGGTCACACACCCCCTAGATCCATCATTGCTTGAATTTGGATGTGTTTTGGTTGATTTTGGGTGCTTGATCAGTCAAGTGTTTTACTTGGTTGTAAGGAGCAATTTCAATCCCCCTGCATGTGGGGTTGATCTTCCAATCCCTGGTCACATTATCATATCTTTTTAGATCTGTTCAGATCATTAGATCTGATCTCCAAACCCTTCCTCTACTCGATCATTGAGTTTTGATTGCATTTGGTAGATTTTGAGCCGTTCTTGAGTGCCTTTGAGGTGTGTTGGGTGCTTGTCATTTTTCTTTGGGAATTTCTGAATGATTAAAGAGTGTTGTAGATATTATCTCACTTTCTGTATATAGATATGAAAAGCATTTAGTTATCAAATTCCATTTTTAATACATGCATTTGAAAATTGAAAGTGCTTCATTATTTTTTCTTATACATTATTAAGATTAGTTGCATCTTTCATTTTCTCTGTGCTTTTTAGCTGATTATTGCAGAAAGTTAGAGTTATTGCACTCTAGGAAGGAATTCTTTTTTTCGCTACTACTTAAGTATTTTTGGTTTGAAAGAAAGAAAAATCTCTCCTTACCTTAAGTAATTTTCATTGAAAGGGAAAGGAAAATGTGCATTATCATGTAGTTGAGGATTGCATTATGTTTACATTTATATACTCACCTCATGCATCCACCTAACCGTACAAGATAAAATTAATGCTAGCTTAGGTTAAAATCATTTAGTAACTGTGTGTAAGTTAGAGACGTGTTCCGGCGTTGTTAAGCGTGGTAGCTATCGTTATTTTCCAGCACCGTATCCCGAGGGTATTGTAGTCTTCCACGTACTTACCGGTATATCGAGCTCCTTCACGTACCCACCAAGTACCATAATCCTTACTTGGCGTATATCGAAGGGTGTATCATGTACTCGATAATATATTGAAAGGTCTCTTGCCAAACGGTTGTGCATTAGATAGCACCACTATGGATTTGAGCTCCCATGTACCTTGCATATATCGAGAGACACCACTAGGATTCCTAAAACTAACTGAGTTAACCATTTGGCCATCTTGGCAAAGCAACATACTGAGAACAACACTCAGGGAGATTAGCATGCACGTACTATCCAGGTAATTGGGTATGCAGGCAAGGGTACAGTCCCAATCCTCCTTGTCGCGTCATATTGTTGGACCCTGCAGTATATAGCAGTTTGCGATGCCTTGATAATCCTGTGAGGATCCTGACTTTTCATCCACTCTTATTCACACAGTTTGCTTGTTGCTTTTAGAATTGAGTAGTGTTTGACTTGTGTGGTACTTTAGAGTCTCTTAGGGAGGTCAGATATGGAAAATTCTTCTGGGACTACCAACCAAAGCGCCCCTTTCCAGGGTGTGCCATTTGTTATTCCCCCTTGTGGAACTGTTGGTCCTCCCTTTATGGCTACATTAAGTCTTCCTGGATTGACGATAGGATTACCAGTATGTTTATTTTCCAATCCAGTTACACTAAGTGCACCAATTGTATCGGACCTAGGTCGTTCATCACATGAGCATCAATCTCATGGTGACCCTTCTCCTTCTTCATCGAAAGTTGAATCGGCTTCCGTCTCTTCCTCTTTTCCTACTGAAAACTATCATGTTAGTAAGAAGGCAGTTGCGAAAAAGAAAAAAGGGAAGACTAAGAAGAAGGACACTAAGCAGAAGGTCACAACCCCAACCACTGATCATCATGCTGGGGGCACCGATACACCTATTCTGAATTTGCATAAACCGAAATTCCCTTGCAAACTTTGTAAAGGGTCCCATTTTCTTAAGAGCTTCCCTGGTATCTCCAAGGTCTTAGAAATATGTTCACACTCTAAACAACCCTTGTCATCAGTCTCCAAACATCATACTAATGATACCCTATCAACTAGTGATGTTGTAATTAAGGTTTGGAATGGTAGAGCCGCAGACCCTTGTTAGTTATGCAAGGGAATGCGCCGTACTTACCTTTGTCCTCGTATGGATGAAGCTTCATGATTGTTGGAATACATGGACACATCCCATAAACACCTTCCAATGAAGTATTGTAGGTTGTCCCCTGATCCTTCACTAGTTGATAGGGCGGTCAATCCGACCCCACCCTTGGTTGACCCCATTGTTTTATCAGAGAGTGAAAATGAAGCAGTCGATTCAACAACATCGTCGATCGACCCCATTCCTCCCTTGAGGGACGATACCTAAGCGGTTAATCAAGTCTCATTCTCGGTTGACCCCACTCCTCTAGTTGAGGGTGAAATAGAAACTACTGATGTTTTTCTGGTCAGTTCAGATTGTTTTGGGCGAGGGGAATCCATGTCTATTTCCACAGGACCCCCTCCAAGTACTGAGGTTATTTCATTTGATTGGAATAGTCTAACAAAATCTCGTCTTCCTTCAAGTGTTCCTTTTCAAATATCTGTAGCAGTTTCAGATAAAGACATTTTTCGTACGATAGTTGATGAGGGAGCTTCTATTAGTATTTTATCCTCAATGGCTTGGAAAGCTATAGGTTCTCCTCGTCTTGTGCCAGTCACTGACCAGATACTAGCTTTCAATCGAAGGCCTACTATATATTTAGGGATCCTTCCTTAGTTACCTATCACTTTGGGAGGTAAAACTGTTTATATTGATGTCATGGTTGTCCAATTTCCCTTAGATTTCAATCTACTCCTTGAACATGATTATGTCTATGCTATGAGAGCCATAGTGTCCACACTCTTTCAAGTGATGTATTTTCCCTATGATGGGAATATTGTGACTGTTGATCATCTTTCCTACGTGACACACACTCATCATATGACTCCTAGTCATCAAACTTCCCTGAATGTTCCACATGTTTTAGTGGTTTCTTCCCCTTGAGGATGGGGGGTACGACCACGGTTTACGTTATGTTTCAAGCTTGTTAAAAAATGAAACCGATTACTCTAGCATAGTTTACCTTTGGTTTCGAGCTTGCATAAAAATGAAACCAGTTTATTGGAGCATAGTTTTATTATATTTCAAGCTCGTTAAAAAATGAGATAGACCCCTCTAAGCATAGTTTACCTTTGGTTTCAAGCTTGCATAAAAATGAAACCAACCACTCGAGCATAGTTTTATTCCATTTCAAGCTCGTTAAAAAATGGAATAGACCCCCTAAGCATAGTTTTCCTTTGGTTTCAAGCTTGCATAAAAATGAGACCAGCTTCATGAGCATAATTCCCTTTCTATGTCAAGCTCTTTAAAAAATGAAACAAGTCTTTTTGAGCAGAGTTCTAATCCTGTGTCAAGCTCATTAAAAAATGAAACATATCCTTTCCCTTTGAGTCGAGTCTCCTTGTAGACTTGGTACTTAAACCTTCTTTTCACCTGCCTATTCCTTAGGTGAATGAAATGAAGCTTGGGGGCATGTCTTCAACCTCTGGAAGTTACGTTGGAGTCAACTCAATCGCCTCTCCACACCACGTTGGAGCTAAGTCACTTACTTCTAGCAATCATGCTGGGGGCATGTACCAACCTCTAGATGTCATGTTGGGGAAAATTTCAACACTGGGAACATTTTCGAGCATACTTTCCTTTTGTAGGTTTCAAGCTCATTAAACCATGAAAATTATCCTGAGCATAGTTCATTTTTTGTTACAAGCTCGTTAAAAAATGAAGTAGACATCATGAACATTCTTCCAACCTATCTTCGAGCTCATTAAAAATAGTAAGATAGTATTTGAGCTTACTTTTTCACTTTTTTCATGCTCTGGTTAAAACATGAAAAGTGGTTTGAGCTTAGTTTTTACTTTTTCATGCTCTGGTTCAAACATGAAAAATATTTCGAGTGCTTTTGATACCATTGTCGTGCTCGTTAAAAATTTGAGTAAAAAGGTGTGTCTAACGAGTATAGGTTTATCACTTTATTCGGCCTTGCTAGACTATTTACGAAAAAGGAAGTGTGCCGAGTTTACTTTTTCCTTTGTCATACTCGGTTATCAACCATGACAAAGTTGTTCATGGAGTCCTTTTAAGCTCTTTTCAGACTGCCTAAATAGGAAAAGATTGCCAAGCGAACTTCATGCTTTCACGCTTGTAAAAGCATTTGCATGATCGTCTTTCTGGTGATCGTTTACCCCTTTTTTGGACCAAGAAGCACTATTTACAAAGAAGGAATACTCCAACCATCCATGGTTGGAAGAGTTCTTTCTTGCATTGTTTTACCCTTTTTCAGGCGAAGAGACTAACTTTACGAAAACGGACCTTCTGGAGTCTCCTTTAGTTCTTTTCAAACTCTCTAAACATGAAATGATGCAGATTTTTCCTTCTTTGGACTCGTTAAAATTCAAACATCGAAGGGCCCATCCATGGGATGAACCCTTCCTTTCCTAGGTTCGTAAAACATTTGGGATTGGACTCATCTATGAGATAAGCTATACTGAGCATTTGGTTACCCTCGTCAAGCTCGTCGAAAACACATGAGGCACTCATCAATCATGATGGGGAAAAAGGGAAGATTTTGTGTTACATCTTAATTATGGCAGTACATAGTCACTCTTGAACATGGCACTCGTTTGCATTTTCATTTAGTACTTGGGAAATCCATTTGTCTCCGAGTCCTATAAATTCCATGAGTCGCGTTGGTCCTTTGGGTCATCCAAAGAATGCTTCCACCATCAGTTGCATTGGGGGTTGGTGTCATTCTCATCATCTCAATACTGCCAAGTCATGCCATGCCCATGTTCAAGAGACATTTGTTACTCATTATCTGCAATCAGTACACCTTCAATAATGTCAGTCTGCCTTGAGTTAGTCTTGCACATTAATCTTCCATCCAATCTACTCCGAACATGTTTTATCGAGTTTCATGTCAATGATGGGGGATTCATCATGACCCTCCTTCGACGGGTTCATCCTCGGCGACCTCAAATCATCATCCAAGTTTTGAACTTAGAAGCCAACCAAGTACCTTGGGCCTGCATGCCTCAATGGAAGGTTAGCTTGCTTTCAACATGAGTTCACCTCATTGACTCTTAATTGAAATATTCCATTAGGTGTTCAACTTCAGCTCATTAATTCATGGTTGATTGTATGTACTCTGATACCTTGGGGATCATTGACATTAATGGTGATTCCCCTTGCACTTATTAACGGTATACATTAATGACCGATAATCAAGTGGTTTCTACCATGTTCAACTCCAAAACATTGTAATCACATGGATAGATTCGTATCATTGCAGGTTCAGCTTGAAGACCCTGGGGAAGTTCTTTCCTACCCAAGTTGTGATGGAGATTGTTTGGGACGCACAGATCCACTTTGTATTGGTCGTGGTTGTGTTGTCAATTCAGAGTTACAAGGATCCACTTTTGTATTGGTTGTGGCTGTGTTATCATCTCATCATGGATCTACGATTGTGTCTAGTAGCCATGATTGTGTTCAGTCGATCTTTCCTATCATGGGTCTGCAATGTATTGGTCGGCAGCCATGTTTTGTGTTGTATGAGACTTGTGGATCTCAGGTCGTTTCTACAGGAACTCCTTCCAACCAGCAAGTCCTTTCCATTTTTCTTACTACAAAGCATTTCACCTATCTCATTCCATCAGCTTGATTCTTTGGGGGGCATTCTGTTACACCAAAATGTCATCACCCTTGTGCAAGTGTCGCAAGTGTCACACGTGTTGCAAGTGTCGTCATCATGACCTAGTGTCGTGACCATGACCATTGCAAGTATCATCATTATGACCAAGTGTCATCACCATGACCGTTGCAAGTACTGTCATTATTAACAAGTGTCATCATCATGATTGTTGTGATAATGTCGTCATATTGACCATTGTGTAAACTCTTTGCTCTGACCCCTAACCTCATTCTGGGCTAAAACACATCCAACTGAGAGATTTCCCTGCCTAGTTGACCTCTTTGAGTAGTCTTCCACACCTCTCCTTCATCTAGGGTGCAACGTCATAGTTTATGGTCAGCTAGAGTGAGACACTGTTGCACTTTGTCTTCCTACAGAGTGCGACGACCCCCCTCTGTCGCTCTATTTCCTCCACCAGGGTGCGACAAGGTTGTTTAAAGGCTATTTTGGGGATTCTTGATGTCTTTCTAGAAGTTTGTTGAGGTGGAGGCCTATCTCTAGGATCTAGGTGAGGTGGCATTTCGGTTCCTAACCTTATGGGAAGATCTCTTAACCATCTCCCCCTAATCCTCAACCTACCCTATCTCTTTAGCCCTATATAAACACCCACTCTCTCCATGATAGGGAGGAAGGCCCATGGTATCCTTATGTTGATAGAATCCATATTGGTGTTTGGGAAGCTTGTACCACCTTGGAGGCTTGGCTTGGACATGTTGGATGGAGGATTCGATGTTGAGGATTTGGTTGTAGCTTCATCCTTTCTATGTATTCCCACTTTTTAATACAGTTAGTATAATCTCTTTCCATAAACTATTGTCTCATTGATGATGTTTAGAACTTTCTTCCTCAACTGTTAGTTTAGATCAGTTATTGTTTAGATATCTTATACTGCTTGTATTGTTTCCATATTTTCTTGACAGGTCTTGCAGCTGGAAATCTGACGACCACGAGACTTGGAGCAACAACATGGAGAAGGATCCGTGATCTGAAAGGTATGATATCTAAGTACTCGATCTGCAACTAGATCTAGGAAATGAGTTTTGTATTCTGTTCTATTTGTTCTAGACCTACGTTAAGCTAGGGAGATTAGGCCTTGAGTCCGCTCTCGGTAGATTGTCTGTTAACACTATGAAATGTTTATTTATATGCCATCTAATGCATATTCATTTCATCTATCTAATCTCTTGCATTTTCAGCATTCTCATGCCATAATCTATATGCATCACAACTTCAGAATTATAAACACAATAGCAAGAGGGTAATGGAGGGATTCTCCCTTCCAATTTCCCCATCATGACATGGAACTCCTCCTCCACATCTCAGTGATCCTTTTATTGGCATCGGTACCAAGCACACAAGGATTCATTAGTTGTGAGTTCTCACCAAGTAGTAATTCAACACATATACATATGTAAAACATTCCTACTTGCTATTTTCCAAGCATACATTTATTATGTTGTAAACAGTAATAGTTTAAGGTGAGAAAAATCCCTCTTTCATCCTCCATAATAGATATTGATTCCACAACCCATTTATGTGATTCATAATGCACATTCCAAGCATAGAGAATGCCTTTCATACATTCAACGACTGTCTCCGGGGGACGACGGGGGTCAAGGGAAGCACCCTCATTTTTTTTTGTAAATCTTTCAATTTCATGCAATCTGGTGCATAAGTTCAATGGAAATTTTCAACTTTCAGGAACCTAAAATTCACCCTAGAAATTGCTCAAATTTCTTTGTTTCGGAGGACTTATCGTTTTTCCTCCAATCGTGTCACGTAAATATCAGCTAAAATCATCAATCGATATCCTCTGACCATGTCACGGAAAACAAGGCTAAAATTGCCAATTGATCTCGTCCGATAGCCAACCGATCTCCTTCGATCGCTAACCGATTCTTACGCCGACCGTTGACCCCCGACCAATTTTTACACCATCCGCTGACCGCCGACCGATTCTTTCGCCAACAGCCTACCAATTCTTTCACCGACTGCTGACCGATTCTTTCACCGACCGTCGACCGATTCGCTGCGATCTCGCCAAATCTTTTTGATTGTGTCGCACAAAAAATTATAAAATTTTGCCTAAATGCATCGCTAGAACTCAGTGAAACTCACCGAAACACATCGCTGGAATTTAGCTTAATTCGTCGACTAATTCATCATTTCTGCTTATCTTCGCCGACACAGTCTTGGCAGAAACTCATAAACACTTAGAAAAAAAATTCAAATTTTCAAATTTTGAATTTTTTCTTAATGATCAGTGAGCAGCAAGAATACTTACCTCTGCAAGTTGTTCAAGTTGGCCCATGTAGGTACAATTTTGTAGCCTTTGCTCTAATACCAATTTGTCACGTCCCCTCCCATGGACCCAATTCGAGGAAGGGAACATGATACCAAATTCTAGGGCTTTTACATAAACTCATCGCATTTCATTATATTCATACGAATAAAACAAATATGTGCAGATGCAAATCAAGCAAACATGCACAGCAGAAATAAACCTCATCCACACACATTTCATATGCATTCATCATATTAATAACAGTCACCAATTTAAATCATTGCAGAGGAAAAACACATAGATAGCAAAACACTTATCTTTATTATAAAATGGTCCCATGAAACTAGCTATGTCGCTGCAATGTTCCACCCAACCATAGGTCTCTGCCCAGCCTGTATTCTTTCAGCACTCAGAGACCACCCCCGAGCTGGGCATGATTTCGACAAAGAAAAGGGGACACTCAAGCTCATACACAGCTAAATACTCATTGTATCTAAGCCAAGCCAATCCACAATTGGGTTTATTAGGTTAAATCTGAACCCTCTTCATTTTTGGATGCTTGCACTCAAACTCAAGCCAAAACAATGGATACCCATAACCCATACCCCAACATACTCTATCTACACATAGCAAGCACAAACATTGGGTATGGCTACACATGTTTAACAATGTGATTTACAAACAGGATGGCCATGGGCTTTCCCCAAATCATGGGCACACTGAAAATGGAATGTGGGAAGAGGAATTCGACCCTAGGGAGAAAACGTGATTTCTCCCACAGGTCATGAGCATTTCCAATGGCCAAAACAGCCCCAGTGAAACCCCAAATTGAGCTCCCTTCCTCTTAGCAGCTCTACAACACCCAAAATGTCTTCTTCCCAGCCATAAAACAAGGGAAAACCATAAAAACATGGAGGAAAAATGCCCAAGTAGCTCCAACAACGTGAGGGAGACAAAACTGGTTCATGGGTAATGGCTTGGGGAGCGATTTCTTGGGTCCTCTCTTTCCCAGGAAGTTAGAAACGATTTTCTATGAAGGGTGGTTTGCCCACACCCGAATTTGGACATCCATACCTCTCCATTCCCCAAGGTATTAACTACTTCACCCAACTCTTGGGAGAAATGCATGATTGGGTACAAAATTCAACATGGGTAGTTGAGGGTTTTATGGGTTCTACCATTGACACTTGGCTTGAATTGATTGGCTCAAGGGTTTGAATGTTTCCCTCCCAATTCCTTGAAAAATCATGCCCCCATCTCTTGTTGCATTGCATAGCTAGTTGTGGGTATTTTATTAAAATGCATATTTACATGATATTTGAAATTCCAATGTGCCTGGATAGCACGTAAACCATATGCATCACTAAATCGATGGTGGGGCCTTGGCCTTGAGCTCCTCACCACGATTTTATAACAATATTACATCATTTACATTTTAATGTAATGGGGTCAAAATCGGGATATTACAGGCCCCCATGCTCCCCTCCACACACGCTATAGTATAAAAAATAGTCTTCAAGGTAAGTTCTATGACATCTGCGATGAGCACCTTCCTGCTCTTCTTGCAGGACCCTTATCTACAATAGCAGGAAATGTATGTGTCTGTGGTCTCCTATGAAGTTCAGTGCTCAAAAAAATTGACCAATGCCCCTTTCTTGGAGAGACCGGTCAAGAAGTAAATATCCTCGATTTCAATGTCAAGTGTGTGCTCCCCGATATGGAAATCTTGGATATCAGCATCCCACATCTAGATGATATAATTTAACAATTTCCCTTGCTTATGGATACCTCTTGTCTTGAAGAACTTTATCAAACCGCATTCTCGTAATGCCGCAAGTGTGGTATCATCATTTAGGGCTTCCCTCTCATCTCCTTCATTCTCTCTTTCCTTCCAATCCACCATTTTCACTCTAGTGAGTTGCAATCACCTGCAAATCATCAAAAGAGACCTTAGTTAGAAGATGGAATCTTACTTTCATTCCAAGAAAGAGAAACAAACTTTTGTTTTTCAATCTCTGCGGATTTTCACGCCTGGAAAGTGTTTAGGGACGTGAAAAATGACAATTTTCGCGCCCCTCTCAAAGCCATCATGCGAAAATACCTAGATTTTTGTGCCTCTCGACATATAGAGGGCGTGAAAATATTAGGGGCAAAAAAATGTTCCCTAGATCCCTTTCCAGACTGGGAAAAATTTCATGAAATGAGAAAATGAAGGAATGAAATGAAAGAGGAGGCTGAGATGATCTACCTAGTTCGAACGGTGGTCGAAATGGTGCCCTAGATCTTCTAATATCTTCAGTTGAATATTTGCTCTCCACAAGGTAAAAAATCTCCTTTGAGTAAAAATGGCCAAGTCAGAATGGGTAATTTCTCTATTTACCCTCTTTTATACATATTAAGTGGTTATTTTTACCTATTGTTTTATTTAAGAAGCCTTTTAGATTCAATTCTTCATATATTTTAATGACTAATCTCTTGTTTTTAGGTTGTTTTGACCACCTTTGGTAGGTTCTCATGCATTGTTCATATTGTTGCTGTGATATATTTGACCTTCGCTTGACATTACTTTATCATTTTCGTGCTCTGGACCGAAACCTGAAAAAGATTCCAAGCGCTTTTCACACCTAAGTCGTGGTTGTCAAAATCAAGAAAAACGCTGTTGAGCTTAGTCGAATTTACTCGTGCTTGTAAAACGATGAGGAAAGTATCATCTTAGTATTATTTTATTCCTTTTTTAGACTAAGATGATTAACTCATGAAAAGGACCTTTGGATTCCTCTTTAAGCTTTTTTCGGACTCCCTCATTATGAAAAGATTGCCAAGTGCACTTGTCTCTTTCACACTTGTAAAAGTATTTGAAAAAATGTCTATTCGGTGGTAGGTTATCCCTTTTTCGGGCCATCTAGACTATTTACTAGAATGGTATACCTCAGCCAACCTTTGACTGGGAGAGTTCTTCCAGATATCATTTTACACTTTTTCAAGTCTGGGGACTAACTTGTTACGAAAAATTCAATCCTGGAGTCTTCTTTAAGTTATTTAAGACTCTCAAAAGATGAAAGGCTGTCCAGTTTACCTTCTCTGGACTCGTTAAAATTTAACATCAAAGGGCCCGCGTTGGGATGAACCCCTTCTTTCTCAGGTTTGTAAAACGTGTGATATTGGACTCATCCATGGGATGTGATATACTGAGCATTTTTTATCCTCTTCAAGATCATTAAACTACAAAGAGGTACTCATCAGTTATGATGGGGGGAAAATGAGGAAATAGGCCGGGTTCACCTTTTTGGAAGCTTGTGAGTCATCACCTTTGAACATGGCATGCATTTATATCTTGTCTTCTTTGGGTATTTAGTCTCTCTAATGAGTTGTAACTACATTCCTGAGTCGTCTTCTCCACTTTGAGTCTACCAGCCTCGTACTTATTTCTGCTAATTAATCCCAACTTCCAAGTCCTGTCTCATGTCGTTACATGTTCAAATTGTCATTATCACCTTGAGTCCACTCTTTTGCCAATTTGTCAACCCGTCAGTCTTGTGTCAGTATGTGCTCTTTAATCCATTGTTCCACACCTCTCTCTTCTATTAGTTTCGCATTGATAATGTAGAATTCATTATGGTCCACCTTCGATGAGTCGGTTCCTGTCAACGTCAACTCTCTATCCAGGAATTACATATAAAAACCAACTTTAGTACCTTGGTACCTACATGCCTCATTGGAAGGTTTCCTCGTATTCGAAAGTAGGTTTTCATCATTAACCTCTGATCGAATGATTCCATAAATGTTTGATGTCAAGACATCTATTCACATTTGATGGAATGTACTAGAGATTCCTTAGGGGTCATTGCAATCATTGGTGATTTCCATCGCGTTTGTTAACGGTTCACATCATTGACCAGTAATCAAGTGGTTTCTACCATGTTCGACTTCAACACCTTGTAATCACATGGTTAGATTCATATCAATTTGGGATCAAGTAGAAGACCCTAGATGCTCTTTATATTCCCCTTACATCTGGGATGCGATGGTGATTATTGAGTAGGTCTCCACATTAACATCTTGTTGATGGCCTCGTTTATGGACTGTCACACAGATCCACTATTGTATTGGTTGTGGTTGTGTTTTTATTTGATCACGAATCTACATTTGTTCATAGTAGGTGTGATTCATTTGTGGTCTCTATCATGTCAATTCTATCATGGATTTGCATTGTATTGGTCGGCAGCCATGCTTCGAGTCAGTTGTTCCGAGAATGGGTATTCCGACCTTGGTGGTATTTGACATCTTTTTGTCTTGCAGCTCCACTCTGACTTCCTTGATGCTATCTCTGCGACCTAAACTATTTGTAAAGTATTTCGGCCATCATCTTCTTCTAACCTAACACTTTAGGGGGCATATGTTATACCTCAAAGTTACACTTCGAGCCTTTCTGTTGCATCTTCGTGACATGCAACCTAGCGACACTTCCTCCTAATATGTTTTGTAACTTGTTGGTTCCCTCCTTGACCTCATCTGGAATATTTGGAGATAAATACAATCAACCCTAGTTGAATGACAACTCAATGGTCCAAGTGTTACATTGATTGACCTTTCCTTGCCCTAATTTTCGTGCCCTTCCTATAGTCCAAGGCACGAAAATTCCCTATTTGCGTGCCTTGCATAACTGTTGGGGTGAAAATCCCAGCATTTTCATGCTATGCTTAGTACAAGGGGCACATAAATCTCAGTAACAACTCTTTTCTTGGATTTTGGATCTAACCTTCCAGATATTTTCTTAGGATTGGAGGTCATGTTCAATCTGAACCTACCTTCCCTGTTTTGCTTGGATCAAATCCTTGATCCACTAAACTCTCATCTAGATCCACCTTCCTCTCTATTTGGTTGGCCTCCCAAATCCTATAAGAGAGAGGCATTCCATGAGCCGAAGGGAGGACATTTTTGAGGCATCAAACCTATGATCCTAGAGGGTTTGCAGAGATAGCTTGAGGAAGGAAGCTTTGGAGCTGAAGGTTTGCTTGGACATCAAAAGATCACTTTGTAAGTTTCTCCTAGTTTCCATTAATGAAACTTGTCTTATTTTCTCACTTTGTGTGTTTTTTTTTAGTCATGATCATGAGATGTATCTAATTTGATTTAGATCTAATCTAATATACAAGATATTTGGATATTTGTTTTGTTTGTTGTTTGCTTGGTTTGAATAGGTTCTGCTCACGGAATTCAAGATGGGAGCTGGGAACAAGACAAACAACCAGTTGGAAGTGAGTTAAACCATCTCTTTCTCTTCAAACACCTTTAATATTTGTTTGCAGCGATTAGATCTAGGATCTTAAGGTAGCATTTGTTTGATAGCTACCCTAGGTTAAGATTAGTTAATATCAATTTAGTTTATGGACAATTCTAACTATCGATAGGACGGATTTGTCTATACAGTATGCGCCCTCCATGGAGTCTCCTTCCCTATTTTGGCACCCACATGGTTCAATTATGCTCATTTATACTCCGGTTGACTGATCATTAACCATCGGTGGCCACTAGACCTTATCGGGAGATGGTTCCAATGCAAACTAAGCCATGACTTGAGTAGAATTTGAACTCTCTTAGGGGTATCAAATTCATTCTATTGTATTACCATATTTTCCCAGCTTACAGCTGATGAATGTATCAACAACAGTTTCTCACATCTTTTGAGTTTATGAGTGAATTTGATCATATTTCTTGCTAATTCTTCTCTGCAATTAACATAGTGAAATTGTGAGGTTTGTTCAATCTTAGTTATATACCCCTATGTAATTTCACATGGTATAAGATATTGTGATATCTTTTGAAGTTGCAGCAGTTGAGTGAAAAATAGTTTTTCAGTAGAGCACTAGAAGCTTATGGATTTCCATAGCAAATCCTGGTGCTATTTCCTTGAATTCATTGGAGAAATCCTTTGAGGTCTATTCAGGTGTATCGATCCCGATAAAATTTCCTACTGTACTAAAGCAGTGTTCAAAAGACTCTATAACATTCCTCCAGAAAAATCTCATTGTTTTTGCAGTTTATTCCATCATCAGAAGCGCATTCAGTAGCTACTATGGATCTCTCCTTGCTCCCAAAACTCACCTCGTTCAACTACTTCAAATGGAAGGGAAAGATAAAGATCTTCATGTTCAGAAGAGATCTCCATACAGTGTTACATGGGACTCAGGTCGAACCAAATTGTGCTATAGAAAAAGCCAAGTATCTAAACAAACTTGATGAAGCAGTTGGAATTCTACTCCTCATCATTTCCGGAGATCTACTCTTCCATCTCACCAGTCTGAAAAAACACAAGGAGTTTTGGAAAAATATCGAATCCTTATTTGGGAAATGGGATGATTTGATACGACATCAAATGGAACATGATTTAATCTCACTGAGCCCCAACAGTTTCGAATCTATCATATATTTCGTCACAAGGTTCAAGAAATTGGTTGTGCAGCTTAAGCTATGTGGAATTGAGAAGGATGACAAGCAACTTATCCTTGATATTCTTTCAAAATTGGGTTCATACTATTCTGTGCTTGTATCCACCTTCCAAGCAGAAAAAATTTCCATCCCAAACTGGAAAAATCCCATTCTATATGCATCCATACTCTCTCTCTCAAAGGAGCAGGACAAATTGGTGCAGATGGGAGTGATAAAATGAAAGTGGGATAAAACCCTTGCTACCGGTGAAGGAAAGAATGCTAATTACTAAGAGAAGTAGAATGGTAAGGAAACGAAACCTAATGAGCAGAAGTCAAGAGAGACTCCCAAACAGTCAGAAGGGACCTCAAATCCAAAGAGACGAAATCAAAACAAGAAAGAGAAGACCAAATTTCCATATTGTAACAGAGGTTTTCATCCTGAAAGTGCTTGCATGAAGAAGACCATTGATCTCATATCCCAACTTCTAGAGAAAAAAAATCTTCCAGTACATGCAAATGCTAGAAGAAAAGAAGTTGATCCTAAATCTGAGGACAAATAGGTGTCATGCACTCATGGCTGGCACTTCGAATGACTCCTCCTTCATCATAGATTCTAGATCATCTAGACAGATGTCTACCTGTATGGATCTATTCTCTGAATTTGAACCCATTGTTTGTCATTCTATTATGATGGGAGATGATTCTGAAGTTTCCTCAGAAGGGATTGGAAGGATCAATCTGGATCATGGGTACTTCAGTGATGTACTCGATGTGCCTACTCTTGCATATAACCTCCTTTCTGGTTACCAAATGACCCATACAGGAGTTCCCAAGAAGGTAATATTTACTCCTAATGCAGTTGAAATACAAGAGATCTCATCTGGGAAGATCATTGCACAACGCATTTCATATCACCATTCTAAACTCTATTAGTTTTCTCAATTCTTACCTTACTCAAACCAAAGTGCACTTCTTACTCATGCAAATGAAGTGAGCATACTTTGGCATGAATCGAGGTTTGCGAACCTCAACTGAAAATATTTGCAAGAACTTCACAATCAAAAAATGGTTGAAGGGCTTCTGAACATCATATTTTCTAAAGGCACTTGTAAAGGTTGCTTGATTGGTAACCATTCAGAACACAAGTTTGGGAAAGGAAAGGAAAAGAGATCCTCATCACTTCTTGAGTTGATTTACAGTGATATATCAGGACCTCTTCCTCACCTATCTTTGAATAATGTAAGATACATCTTAACATTCATAGATGATTATTCTAGATTCAGTTTGGTATATTTTCTTACTTGTTGAAGTTAGATGTCTTTGGATAATTCAATTTTTTTAAGCTTCTATAGAAAATTTCATTGATAAGAAGATCAAGGTCCTTCATACTGACAATGGAGGAGAGTATGTGAAGAATGAGTTTCAATTATTTTTTGCATATGAGGGTATTGGTATGCAACACACTTTTTCTTACACACCACAGCAGAATGGTGTAGCAGAGAGAAAGAACAAAACCTTCAAAGAGATGGCAACTTGCATGCTCGAGTCTAAAGGATTGTCTCCTATACTTTGGGCAGAAGCTGTCAACTGTGCTACTTACCTCTAGAACAAAGTTCCTCAGAAAGGAATAGAAGGTAAAACTCCTTTTGAAGTATGGATGGGATACAAACGAGATGTGTCTCATCTGAGATTCTTTGGATCCAAAGCTTGGGAAAGGATTACATCCGAGAAGAGGAGAGACTTAGATCCACAAAGAAAAGAGTGCACATTGGTTGGTTATGCACTAAGTGAAAGGCCTACAAACTACTATATCTATTTACCATGCATACATTTCTTGAGGGAAGTGTTCAGTTTGAGGAATGGCCATTGCATGATGCCCACCATGTCGATGAAGACAACTTTCCAACTACTCCACCATAACCTATTGAACAAGGTAATGAAGCATTCTCTCATTAAAGTTCATATTTTGAATCCAAAATTTAAGATGAGCTAATGCTAGATCTAGATATAGAAGAACCTGAAGATCCACCTCCTTTTCCAAGATGGGTTTTTATGACCCTTGAATCTATCGGTGATCTTGTTGGAGATCCACAAGATCCAAGAAGAACTAGATCTAAGTTTCAAAATGAAAGGTTTGAACTCTCTCATACATATCCATTTCTTGTTGAAAGATGATTTCTTATGATTGGATCATATCCAAAAACTTTCTTTGAGACCTCTGAATATCCGATATGGATATCAACTATGAATGAAGAGTACCAATCTCTTCAAAGAAATGAGACTTGGGAACTTGTTTCTCTTCCTCCTGGTAGGAAGCTTGTTCAAAAAAAGTGGGTATATAGAACAAATATGGACTCAGATGGTGTCACAAGAAAATACAAGGCTCACTTGGTTTCTAAAGGTTTCTCAAAATTTCAAGGGATTGACTATTCAGAGACCTTCACTACTGTTGCAAAGATAGATTCCATCCATCCTATTCTATCTCTTGTTACATCCAAGCACTAGGAAGTGCATCACATGTATGTCAAGAGTTCATTTCTTCATGGATATATAGAGGAGGATATATACATGAATCAACCTGAAGGATACATTGATGATCCTTCACTAGTGTGCATATTGAGGAAGTCCTTGTATGGGCTCAAGCAGGCTCCCCGAGCATGGTGTGATAAGATGGACTCCTTTTTGTTGTCACAATATTTTCAGAGATGGAAGTCTAATTCGAATGTCTACACGAGACATTATGGTAACTCTCCACTTCTTATTTTCCTCTATGTTTATGATTTATTGATTACAGGGAGTGTCTCTTCGTGTCTTAGATCCATGAAAACAACCTTGCACAATTCCTTCTCTATGTCATATTTTGGACTATTAAAGCAGTTTCTTGGTCTTGAAGTCTCTCAGAGTGATTTAGTAATCAAGATTGCATAGTACAAATATGCATCAGATCTACTTAACAGGTTTCATATGATAGAATCCAAACCAACAAAATTTCCTTTTCTTTCAGGGATCAGCCTTGAGGATGGTTCTTCTTCACCTTTGGTGGATATTACTTTGTATTGGTAGTTGATCAGGAGTCTTTTTTTTCTTACACATACTCACCCTGATCTATCCTATGCTGTTAGTGTTGTCTCCAGATACATGTAGGATCCTCATGAGCTTCAGCGGAAGGAAACCAAAAGGATATTGCATTATGTGCAAGGGATGAAAACCTATGGTATTCAATATGGATCTGGGTCTCCATTGAACCTAGTTGGGTATACAGATTCAGATCGGGTTGGAGATGGCTCTGATCACAATTCTACATTCGTTTTTGTCTTCATGATTGGATCTTGTCCTATTTGTTGGTCGAGAAAAACACAAAATTCTCTATCTCTTTCATCAGCTGAGGCCAAGTATAGAGGTGTAGTGAATGCAGCCACATAGTGCATTTGGTTGCGGGGCATCTTGTCAGAGTTTGGCATTCACTACAATACTCCACCAGTCATCTGTTGTGACAATTAGAGTGCTATTAGGATTTCTACAGATTCGATTATGAGACAGAGAACCAAACATATTGAGATACACATGCATTACATCTGAGGATTGGTGCATGATCGTGCCATTACACTGCTATATTGTCCTACAAAAGAGAAGATTGTAGATATTTTCACCAAGACTATTTAAGAGAAGAAGTTCACTTACCTATGATCCCTTCTTGGGTTGAGGGATACCTTGGTTGATTAGTTTTTTATAGTCTATCTTGAGGGAGGGTTTTGTTCCCACTGGGTTTTCCCTCTTTCCTCACATTTTTTTTAGATTGTTGTACGGGGTGACCTTTGGTCTTAGTAACCGGGTCCCAATTTTTTCAGTTATTTTTTCTCATAGTCCAGCTTAAGGGGGGTGTTGGAATATTCTCACCATCATCATGTTGGTTTTGCATGCATGAATGCATTCCATTCAGGATTGCATGCATCAATAGTGGAGTCTCCTAGCACCTAGTCCCTATTCTAGGCCCCTTGAGCTTGTTTCTGGACATTATTCTCCCTCCTAGACACTCATGCGACTTTGTTTCCATCACTACAGTTACAAATGCACCCTCCTGCACTAATTTAGGAGATCTATCAATCAGTTCCATGATTTAGGGAACCTTGTTCCCTTGATTGCTCAGTTAACTGATTGTAGCTTCTAGTTGACTACTACTGAGTGTGGGAGATCCCTCCTTGACCACTGATAGCTAGTATGTGCCCTCATTGGAGTCTCCTTCCCTATTTGGGTGCCCACATGGTTCAGTTATGCTCAGTTCTACTACGGTTGACTGATCAATAACCATGAGTGGACACTAGACCTTATCGAGAGATTGTTCAAATGCAAACTAAGCCATGAGTTGAGGAGAATTCGAACTCTCCTAGGGCTATCGAATTCATTCTATTGTATTACCATATTTTCCATCTTACAGCTGACGAATGTATCAACAAAATTTTCTCACATATTTTGAGTTTATGAGTGAATTTGATCATACTTCTTGCTAATTATTCTATGCAATTAACATAGTGGAATTATGAGGTTTATTCAAGCTTAGTGATCTACCCCTGTGGAATTTCACATGGTACCAGATCTTGTGAGAGATTTTGAAGTTGAAGCAGTTGCAACAATTTATTGAACAATTGTTTTTCAGTAGAGCACCAAAAAAATATGGATTTCCAAAACAAATCCTGGTGCTATTTCCTTGAATTCATTGGAGAAATCCTTTGAGGTCTATCTAGGTGTGAAGGATCCGGATAAAAGTCCCTACTATCCTAAAGTTGTTTTCAATAGACTCTGTAACATTCCTTGAGAAAATTTTCATTGTTTTTGCAGGTTATTCCATCATCTGAAGCGCATTCAGTAGCTACTATGGATCTCTACTTCATTCCCAAACTCCCCTCCTTCAACTACTTTGAATGGAAGGGAAAGATAGATATCTTCATGCTCAGCAGAGATCTCCACAGAATGTTACATGGCCGGACTAAGGTCGAACCAAATAGTGCTACAGAAAAATCCAAGTACCTAATCAAACTTGATGAAGCAGTTGGATTGCTACTCCTCATCATTTCTGGAGGTTTACTCTTTCATCTCACCGGTTTGAAAACTCCCAAGGAGGTTTGGAAAAAGATCGAATCCTTATTTGTGAAACAGGATGATTTGATAGGACATCAGTTGGAAAATGAGTTAATCTCACTGAGCTTCAGCAGTTTCAAATCTATCACATATTTCTTCACAAGGTTCAATAACTTGGTTGTGCAACTAAAAATATGTGGAATTGAGAAGGATGACAAGAAGCTTATCCTTGCTATTCTTTCGAAATTGGATTCGAAGTATTATTTGTTTGTATCCACCTTTCAAACAACAAACATTTCCATCCCAAACTAGAAAATTCCCCTTCTAGATGCATTCATCCCCTCTCTCTCAAAGGAGTAGGAAAAATTGGGGCAGATGGGAGTGATAAAACAAAAGAGGGATCAAGACCTTCATACAGGTGAAGGAAAGAATGCGAGTCGCTAAGGGAAGCAGAAGGGTAAGGAAAAGAAACATTATGAGAAGAAGTAAAGAGAGACTCCCAAACAATCAAGAAGGACATTGAATCCAAAGAGAGGCAAGCCAAACCAGAAAGAGAAGACCAAATGTCCATATTTTAATAGAGGTTTTCATCTTGAAAGTGCTTGCATGAAGAAGACCATTGATCTCATTGCCCAACTTCTAGAGAAAAAAAATCTTCCAATACCTTCAAATTATAGAAGAAAAGAAGTCGATCCTAAATATGAGGACAAAGAGATGTGTCATGCACTCATGGTTGGAACTTCAAATGACTCCTCCTTCATCATAGATTCTGGAGCATACAAACACATGTCTACTTGTAAGGATCTATTCTATGTATTCAAACCCACTGTTGGGCCTTCTATTCTGATGGGATATGATTATGAAGATTACTCAGAAGGGATTGGAAGGATCAATCAGGATCATGGGTACTTCAATGATGTACTCTATGTTCCTACTCTTGTAGCAAACCTCCTTTCTGCTTACCAAATGACCCATACAGAACATCATAAGAAGGTAATATTTACTCCTAATGCAGTTGAAATCCAAGAGATCCTATCCAGGAAGATCATTGCACAACACATTGGAGATCAAAATTCTAAACTCTATGAGTTTTCTCACTTCTTACCTTATTCAAAACAAAGTGCACTTCTTACTCATGCAAATGAAGTGAGTAGACTTTGGCATTGCTCGAGGTTTGGGCACCTCAACTACAAATATTTGCAAGAAATTCACAATCAAAAAATGGTTGAAGGGCTTCCAAACATCATATTTTCTAAAAGTACCTGTAAAGGTTGCTTGATTGGTAAGCATCCGTAACACAAGTTTGAGAAAGGAAAGGAAAAGAGATGCTCATCAGCTCTTGAGTTGATTCACAGTGATGTATTGGGACCTCTTCATCACCTATGTTTGAATAATGCAAGATACATCTTAACATTCATAGATGATTATTCTAGATTCAGTTGGGTATATTTTCTTACTTTTTAAAGTCATAAGTCTTTGGATACTTCCATTTTTTTAAAGCTTATGTAGAAAAGTTCACTGATAAGAAGATCAAGGTCCTTTGTACTGATAATGGAGGAGAGTATGTGAAGAATGAGTTTCAATTATTTTGTGTAGATGATGGTATTGATATGCAACAAATTGTTTCTTACACACCATAGTAGAATGGTGTAGAAGAGAGAAAAAGTAGAACCTTGAAAGTGATGGCAACTTGGATGCTCGAGTCTAAAGGATTATCTCCTATATATTGGGAAGAAGTTGTCAACTGTGTTACTTACCTCCTTAATAGAGTTCCTCACAAAGGACTACAAGGTAAAACTTCTTTAGAAGCATGGATGGGATACAAACCAGATGTGTCTCATCGAAGAGTCTTTGGATCCAAAGCTTGCGTTAGGATTCCATCTGAGAAGAGGAGAGACTTAGATCAACAAAGAAAAGAGTGCATACTGGTGGGTTATGCACTGAGTGCAAAGGCCTACAAAATGCTAGATATATCTACCATTTATACATTTATTGAGAGAAGTGTTCAATTTGAGGAATGGCCATTGCATGATGCCCACCATGTCGATGAAGATAGCTTTCCAACTACTCCACCACAACCTATTGAATAATATAGCAAAGTATCCTCTCATTAAAGTTCATATTTTGACTCAAAAAGTGAAGATGAACGAATGCTAGATCCAGAGCCACAAGAACTTGAAGATATAGAACCTGAAGATCCACCTCCTCTTCCAAGATGGGATTTTATGACCCTTGAATCTACCGGTGATCTTGTTGGAGATACACAAGATCCAATAAGAACTAGATCTGAGTTTAAAAATGCAAGGTTTGAACTCTCTCATATAGATCCATTTCTTGCTGAAAGATGCATTCTTATGATTGGATCAGATCCAAAAAAATTCTTTGATACCTCCCAAGATTCGAGATGGATATCAGCTATGGATGAGAAGTACCAATATCTTCAAAGAAATGAGACTTGAGAGCTTGCTTCTCTTCCTCCTTGTAGGAAGCTTATTCAAATCAAGTGGGTATACATAACAAATATGGAGTAATATGGAGTTGCAAGCAAGTACAAGTCTCAAAAGTTCAAGGGATTGACTATTTAGATACCTTCGCTCATGTTCCAAAGATGGATTCCATCTGTCTTATTCTGGATCTTGCTACATCCAAGCACTAGGAAATGCATCACATGGATGTCAAGACTACCTTTCTTCATGGAGATCTAGAGGAGGATATCTACATGAATCCACATAAAGGATACATTGATGATCCTTCACTAGTGTGCAGATTGAGGAAGTCCTTGTATGGGATCAAGCAGGCTCCCCGGGCATCGTATACGAAGATGGACTCTTTTTTGTTGTCACAAGATTTTTAGAGATGAAAGTCTTATTTGAATGTCTACATGAGACATGATGGTAACTCTATACTCCTCATTGTCCTCTATGTTTATGATTTACTGATTACAGAGAGTCTCTCTTCATGTATTAGATCTATCAAAAGAGCCTTACACAACTCCTTCTCTATGTTAGATTTGGGACTGTTAAAGCAGTTTCTTGGTCTTGAAGTCTCTCAGAGTGATTCAGGAATCAAGATTACATAGTCCAAATATGGATCAGATATACTTGACAAGTTTCATATGACGAAATGCAAACAAGCAACGTTTCCTTTTCTTTCAAGGATTAGCCTTGAGGATGATTCATCTTCACCTTTGGTGGATAGTACTTTGTATCGGTAGTTGATATGTATTCCTTGTTTTGGCTTGGACTTGTGTGTGTAAGCAACTAGGCATAGAAGAGGATTTAGAATTGGCTTTATAAACCTAGTGAAGAGTGTAACCTCCCAAAGATGATATGGATTTGGCTACCTTTCTATGCACACCTTGAAGAGCACTAGAAGGGAAGGTATGTCCTGAGGGACTATGGATTAGTGAATAGGATAATTCCTTGTATTCGATGTGTAGGTATTGAGGAGGCCCAGCTAGTTAAATCTTGGATAGTTTCCAATGTCTCTGTGGTTGAGATCACTAGCTTAGAAATTATTTCCTTTCTACTTCCTTTATAGCCTGATAAACCTAGTTGTGGATTAGATTGGATGAGATGTGATTGTATACTTGGCTATGTAGGTTCTTTTCTCCTTGTGTAAATCATGCCCATCTCGGGGGTGGCAGTTGTGTTGAGATATTGATGAACACAATTGGCCTATGGTTGGGTGGAACATTTCAGTTGCATAGCTAGTTGCTCGGGACTACTTCATTTAAAGATAAGTATTCTTTTGTATTTCAATTATACAATGTTTTTAATTAAATACTATTATGATTATG
Organism: Larix kaempferi; assembly: GCA_027924585.1. Classification (NCBI taxonomy): domain Eukaryota; kingdom Viridiplantae; phylum Streptophyta; class Pinopsida; order Pinales; family Pinaceae; genus Larix; species Larix kaempferi. Next base: position 5,870,192 of record BSBM01000960.1, on the reverse strand, counting down.
AAAATAAATGTATGATATATGTGTGTGTAGTAGATTTTGTTTTCGTTGTATATGTTTATCTATGCATATCCACATATGTATTTTGTTTGCATGAATTTGTAAATGATGACGAGGCTAGATTTGTGTAAGAATTATCCCAGATTAAGTGTCATGTTACCTTCCTCAGGTTGGATTGATGGAAGGGGACGTGAAAATAACTAGCACACTTAACCCCCAAAAATAAGTGATATTTCACCTAATACGATTGACACACTAACTTATTAAGAAATTGATTGGGTCTAACCACTATGACCTTGGACACATAATGACAAAGACTCCATAGTAGTGGTCTTAAACCACTATATTTTGTCAAAAACTATAGATACAGTCAAATAGAGTCATCAAAAACTCATTAGAATTATCAATGGTGACAAACATTTTTCTATAGTTACCAAAAGTAACCAAAAATAATATTGGTGAGGGCCAATAAAAGATCATCATTGGAAGTGTCACCAAAGAGAGAATTAGCGATTGGCCTTTAACAACCCTCACCAAAACTGTCACTGAAAAGCGATTTGGTGATGAACCTTAAAGGATAATCTCAAAATGCATTTATAACAACGATGTTTTAAGGACTGTCATCATATGTGACATTGGTGATGACCCTTAAAGGTACTTCATAGGCATGACCCTCACCAAAGACCTTTTTTCTTATAGTGACATTACTTCAACTTCAAATGGAAAATTTCCCCTTCTTAGATTGATGATGTTATCATTTTGTATGCCCATTAAATTCATTGTATAAAGGGATGGGGATCCTTATCATATAAGATTTTGATTACTTCAAAATCAAACACCATCTTAAATCTTGCAAGGTCAACTTGAACATTTTCCCATGGATATGGTTTGCATTTATTAACGAGGATCAATTAGATAAGGTATAATACTCTCTAGGAGTGCCCATAAATTCTTGAGATTACATAGGTACAATGTTCACATTTGATCCCAGATCCAACATGTCATGTTTGAAATCGTATCAACATTTAGTTGCAATTCCCTACTACTCCTTGTACTTATCTTCTTTGCCACACTATGTGAATGTATTTTAGGAATGGGAGCATCAATATTTTGTCCGCAATCTTCTCATGTAATTAAATTTTTAACAACAATTGACAACTTCTAAGATAAGTGTCCACTATCTAAAACCTTGATGGATGTTTTTACAAACTAATTGAGAGTTTGATTCGAGCCATGCTCTTTAGTTGATGTAGATTCTACTATGTGACCTTCATTATTAGTCATAGAATCGGAGTCAAATACCTAGGTCATCATACTGTTGTTTCCTCCTGTAGTTTTTGTTGCTTCCCTCATAATATCCTTTGCATATTTATAATTATACCTTTGTTGAGTTGTGCCCAAGTTCATTGCAAGGATGTTTCCCTAAGAATATGTAATGGAAAGTTATAACTTTTTTCTCTATTCATGTGAACCCTTACCTTAATTACAACATTCAATTTTGGGATTCCATTGACTTTAGCATTTCTTGATTCGCAGATATCCATATTAGAATTCCTATACTTGTTTCGAGACTCCAATTTTTCCTATAGGTTAGGGCTATCATCCATGACATGATTAATGCTTCTACAATACCCACAACTTGGCCTTGTAATGAGTGGTTGATTTCTTGAGATATGTGGTATCTCTTCACAACTTTAGCATTATACGATTCCCACTCAACCTTCACCTCAACCACCTCAAAATCCTCCCCCTCCTTGTCCACACGTACTTCCAGGATATCATTATTTTTCTCCTCAAATCCAAACGAGTTTTTCTCAAACATTTATACTAGGGATTACAATTCCTCACAATTTTTAATGTTTTGGATATTTTATCAAAATAAATCACAAAATAATCTCACCAATTTCGATGAATATTCATGTAACATGGGGAATAATTATGTGTGATGACCAAACATTTCACATATCTTTCAATACACTAATGATGACCTTCTTGAAAAGGGACATGGTGTAAGATTATGTTCAATACACCACCTTAAGTAATGCCATTCATTTGATAAGTGAGATTGAATATTATATATTGGGAACCATACTTGTTTGTTCCTTTCCTCAACTGTTGTAGAGTCGTATATATGTTATATATGTTTCTTTAAAGGATTGTTTTGGAATTAAGTTATATCCAAAGTTGTGCCAGAAGTGAGAGAAAATTTTACGTGGAGTTCGAAGGTCACAAGGTATCTTATCATCAACTCATTTATCATGACCTACTCAAGAGATTCCCTTTTTGAAGCCCACCTTTGTTGAATGAAAATAATCTTAATCAAGTGCAAGATTCCTAGACTAAACCATTACTTATATTGCATATTAAGTATTTTTTACATTGCTTTTCTCATTTGGTCTTAATTCCTTTGATCACACTCCCATATACTTTATCCATTGCTTTTCTTGATATGTATTCATTCAATGTAAATCTACTAATCAACATTTGGTTTTTTTATCAACCCTATGATAAAGGCTTGCTTCCCTTCATTTAATGTCCTAATGATATATGCAGAGGTTCTCTGCACATAATTCATGTACCATTAGAGGGTATGACTTCTCAAGGTCATTTGGAACTCAACCTACTTAGTTTCAGTAATTTCAATATATTTAGCATTCCAAATAGCCCCACACAATAACTAGTGTTTCTTAACATCTCCATTATCATCACCATTCCCTAAAAACTAAGTAAACACAACATGGAGCTTTCTTACCATCCAACTATACTATTTCTTGGCGTATAAATAAATGCAAATTCCTTTTAACCTAGCTGAATTACTAGGTTTGGAATTCAATTTAAACATAAAAAAAATTGTTTCTAACATTCAAATATTTAGTAATTTTTTGTTGAATTGCACTATTAGTTACAATATTTCCCGACTTCCCTTGACTACAATGTTTTGTAACAAAACTAGGATGGTTGATATTCACAAAAAAATGTGTAAGGCATGTTGTAGGTGTTGTGCTAGCTCTGCTTCCTCCTACTGCTAACACATCTATTGGTTATGAATCTTATTCACCAAATAAACTAAACACATTTATGAATTCTTCTCTTAATTGTGCTCCAATAATTGAACTCTCATTTGCTACTTCGATAAAGTTATCTTTGAATGTAGCCTTATAGTGAAACACCTCTAACCAATAGGTTTGCACCCCTAAACTTGTACATAGGGAAACTTTATTTTGTTAGTGAGATCCTATAAGCACCACTGCACTCTCCATTCACTTTGTGGGGCCTTCCTCATTAGCAACCCCCTTCATCTTAACCATTGGCTAACCTTTATGCTATTTTTCTCTAATTGTACAACTCTACCAATCATGACTCATTCATACCTCTATCAATTATATCTCTTTGTAATGCTTCACTACATTCTCAATTACTCTAATTTGATTTAGACAGCATTGATTGGTTATCACATTATATCCCAAGCTTAGTTTTGCTTGATCTAGAGATTTTGTTTCTTCCAAGTTACATTCCTCCCTCACACCTTCATCTTTTCTAAAACCATTCTAGTCCACCCCTCAGTAGAGTTCACATTGCCATACGTGATGTGTTATAGTAGGTCTTCCTCTACCATGAACATTTTTAACTAAGTTGGAAGTTCCTTTACTAGCCTTCCTCACCATTCCTTTATAAATTGTTCTTCAACTTGTTTGTAGGTTTGGCATTGTTCTACTAAACAATATAATTTATCCCTCCAAGGTCTTATTGAGAAAAAATTCCACCACTCTCAATGCAAGGACATCACAATATGTTCATGTAATTATGTTTTAAGTGTTCCAAGTCGCATTCTTAACCTCTCTCCAACATTGGTACACTGGGTTATCTTCAAGCCTCTACAACCATTCAAATAGGCTTATGGGAAATAGGGAAAATTTGAAGGATCCATAATTTTTTTTAAAGTGTAGGAACTTTGACGAATCTTACAAATTCCTAAGATTTCCAACCATAAAATGTTAGGTGATATTTTTCTAAACATATTCAAATTTATAATTGTTTTATATAGTTTATGGACAAGTTTGGTGATTTTTAGAGTAAAAACAATTATACCATGGAATTTGGGTGAATCAACTTAGAAAAAAAGGGGAAATTAGGGAATCGTTTCTTGGAAAAAAAGGTCAAAAATTAGCCCATGGGATAATTTTTGCCCCTAAAAATTTTCCCAGATGGGAAAATCATTACTCGACCTAGGATATTTCATACAAACTATTAGATAACAACTTGTTCTTAAATTATTACATGCCACTAAATCAAGGGAGGGTTCTATATAACCAAATGGTCGATTTCTTCTTCAGACCCATCCTAGATATCATCCCAAATGAGTTACTTGGTTATAATTGAGAAATCCCCCACATTTCATAGTGATGTGATGATAGTGGAGACTTTTCTTGGCTCAAATGAGTAGACCAAGGTCCAGGTGGATGTCCAACAAAAGGGTTGTAGTCTAGTAGTAGCATATAAATTACTTGAAAATAGGGAAGGTCTTACCCAATATGCATTGCTAAGACTTAAGTTTATGGGGGAAGATAATATATGATTGTTGCAACGATAGATAAGATCATATTCAACAAACAAGACATTAATAATGTATTCCAAACATTCAATTCACCATTCACAATGCATTAGAATGTACAGTGATGCAACTATTCATATCAACATATAATAATACATCAGTGTAAAAGAATCTAAAACCAAGAAGAACACATCATCATAGCACATTGTTAACACAATGATAACTATTTGAAATGGAGGGTTCATTCCTTTCATTTCGAACACCAACACATATATCATTACAACAATATTATAGTCATCATAAATCTATGGACAACTAATTCTGTACCTATTGGCAGGCGGTTTGGTAAGGAAGAATCGTAGCATTGTTGATGCTGCCACACATCAAAAGAGGTCATGGAAAACAGAAGGCTAGATTATTTTATGTATTTTTGAGTCGATTGTACTGCAGAATGTGGGTTTTGGGGTCATTGGACCATATGATATGTAATTTTGGGCCAATTGTACCGTAGTAGGCATGTTTTTGGGTCATTTGGACCACGTCAGTTAGATTTTGGGTCATTTGTCCAAATGTCGGTTAGAAAGTTGTTAGTAAGTGGACAAGCATTGTAAAGGAGGAAGCCTATATATAGACATGAGTTGTAAGTGTTGGATCATCTGATCTTGGTACGATTTTTGGATGTTGATTGTGCGCATCTTTGAGTCTGTATGTGAGATCAAGAGATATTGCTAAGATCTAGTTTTGTGGAGATGTTGTATCAGGGTTTTTGCTAAAGTAATATGACATGACAAAACTGTTTGGTGAAATTCCCTATATACCTTTTATGTTAATACATGTTCCGACTCACAAATGATGCTATGATTTCTTGCTGCAGTTGATACTTTAATGTTATACTTGTCACAATGAATGTTTCTGTTGAATGATGCTATGGATATGAATGATGTTAATCTTGAATGCATAGATCTGTCATGAATGATGCGATAAGTTAAGTAATTGTTGCCGCAATCATCCTCCTTCATTTGGCGGAAACATGGTTCTGTCCACTCTCCATTGATCGCCTCGGGTGAGACCTCATCTTCTCTACAGGTGTTGCCAGATAGGATAAAACTTGTCTGGGCCGGTCCTCAGGGAGATCGCGGTGGGTTGGTGTCGATAGTGACGAGAACCCCTGTCGACTAGGTTTGAGTCAACAAATGGTTCCGTTGCTGGGACAGTGTGCAAAGTGAAAGGAGGATATGTTGTGGCATCCGATGCAACCAGAGATACAGAGTTGGTTTGATCAGAGGTTGCAGGAATTTGCTAAAGAAGAAAGCTGGAACACTTGACTGATGGTAGATCAGTAGGTGGATAGACATATTCACGACGGTCCGCACGAATGGTTTTTTTGTGAATTTTCGATCCTTTTGTTCAAGTGGTTGGAAAAGTTGACCTATGAGAAGAGGAACCACCAAGGTGGTGAGCCGATGACCTGGACCCTGGAGATGATCCAAGAACTGTAGGAAGTCGACAATAAAGTGTCGCGGGCTATCGAAGTGTGGCTTGATAGCATCTTGGAAGTGTATATCACTGAATTCGCAGTTGATACATATAAGTCTTATAGTGAAGCCGAAAGATATTTCTTCTGTGAACCCCGAGGAAGGTTTCTATTATCACTTCAACTGTCCATTAAGATGCTTATTTTTGAAAAGGGTATATTGAAGATGCATATAGATTAGTAAGCAACCCGGTGGGCGGAGGCCGTGGGTATCACGATAACAGCGGGACGGTGCATGGAATGATCAGGGGTAGATGGGTGTAGGTCACAACGAGACTGTGAGTGAAGCCGAGGAAGAGAGTGGTCTTACAAGGGGAGGAGAGAGGTTTTGACAAGAAAAGAGGTAGAGGATAGGAGAAGGTCCTGCTACGATCGAACCGCAAGTTCGCGAAGGAAGACCACACGGGACGAAGCGACCTCATAGTCCAGACAAGGACGAACAGGCTACGCCCAGGATAGAGGCATGACCTAACCACAGCAGCAATGTACCCACACCTCCGCTCACCATCTGTCAACCGGTGAGAAACACCACTTTGACCCCACCGAGTCAACAAAACTTGATCGCTAGTAGTTCAGTACCTACAGGAAGGAATCCCAGGATGGCGGGCGATGATGCTAAGTTACCATTGTTCCATGGGAATGGGACAAATAACCCAGAACAATATTGATTTTTGTGCAAAGCGGTCTGGACTGTAAAACATATCACTGATGATGATGCCAAGAAAGGACAGCTGGTGACGACCCTGTGAGGTCGTGCCTTAGATTGGTTTATGAAGTTTGTTCTAGTCCCTACAGGAGCTCCAACGAAGTTGCTAGATGAGATCAGGGATGGGTTGATTGCAGAATTCAGGAAGCCCAAGTCTGAGGGCCAATATATCATAGGATTGAAAGAAATTAAGCATCATCCCAATGAGACGGTGTGGGATTTCGACCAGCAGTTCAAGACGCTGATGGAAAGGGTTAGTTTCGATATAAGCATTGTCCAACATAAAGAGTGGTTCATCATGCCACTGCTACCGCATATTCAACTACCATTGATCCAACAAAACATCACGATGCCTAGCGAAGCTCTGGATATTGCAATGTGGTTGGAGGCATCACCAATTGGAGAAAATGTAGCTGGGATGTCCAAGATATAGACATAGCTAGCTAACTTGACCATACAACTGCAAAATTTGAAGAATGGCAAGCAGCAACGCAAAGAAGTATGTTGCACACGATGTCAAGGGGAAGGGCATAGAAAGTACAATTGCCCCGACTTCAGCAACTACTTGGTTTCAAAAGCACCAAACCCGTTGAATGGTGGCGGCATGCCATGGTGTCGCGTTTGTCAGGTATTTGGTCACCACCATGAAGAATGTCCATATATGCAGAAAATGCTCACCAAGTTGATGAATCTGTATTGCACTTCGTGTAAATTGGTGGGACATGATGACAAATATTGTCGGGAATATGGGTTGCTCCATGAGAGAACGTATGACGCATTCTATGTAAAGGATGACTAGCGTGCCATACAACAACCGCCACTATAGCCACAGGTATCCCAACTGCTACCTCAATCGTAGGTACAGTTTGTATCGCAGCAACAGTTTGTGCTGCAATATGCCCCAATGCAAATGGCTCCACAACAGCCACAGTACATTCAGCAACCATAGTTTACACCGTAAGGGTAAGGCATGCAGCCCACTCAAATGCAACAATAGTACAACCAACCTCAGTACCCACAACAGGGCGGTTTCCATGGAGGATTCTGGGGTGGACGTGGCAGAGGTTTTTATCATGGAGGAGGACGAGGAGGTCGTGGACCTATTCAGTGCTATCACTGTGCAGTATGGGGACACTATCAGCGCGATTGTCCACTCTTGTAGACACAGTGTATGTTTTTCTTTGTTACAGACCATACAGTGGAAAACTACTCGTAGTTGATTGGACAATGGTAGGAAGGGAATATTCTGCAATTGCAGAACCAAGCACAGTAGCCAGTATAGAATCGGGTGTATCAACCGGTGCAGAACCAAAACCAAAACACTAATCCAAATCTGAACCAACAAGGGAATCCTGCACCTAATAAGAATCAGGGCATGAATGTTGTGACAATTTCTGCAGAGCCAAGACCACAGGATGGGGTGATCGCAGTCATTACACGGGGAAGTGTAGCAATAGGAGGAGACATTCAAAAGGCTGGGTAGAAGAAGGTACTATTTGATGTTGAGTCCGAGTGTGATACGTTCTTCCAAGCATGTCGTGCATTAGACCAGGACCACGGTAAAGCTATCATCTACTACATGCTCCCTATGTTTGATGTGACTTCAGAGGTAGGTCCATCAACGTAGTTTGGAACTTTACAGAAGTTTCTTGAGAGTTGCTTATTGTTGGCAAGCGACCCCACGGCCCTGGCTGAGATGGAAGGGTTGTTGCAGCATCCAACTAAGGGACAACAAGAGTCCATAGTAAACTCCTTACAATGGCAGAAGATAAGTAAGGAGATGCGAATGAATATCCAGATTGGGGATTATGACATTGATTCAGTTATTCTGGACATTGGTTCAGATGTCAACATCTTAACCAAGTAGGCATGGTAGAAAATGGGGAGCCCTCCATTGAGCTGGTCTCCTGTACAGCTTTGGTTATCTAATCACGCTAAAGTGATTCCGATTGGGAGAGTCCCCCGATTGGTGGTGGACATTAAGGGAATGAAGACCTACGCTGACTTCGCTGTCATCAAAGTGGTTGAAGTAGGAATTTTGTATCCTGTGTTGTTGGAGATCGGATGGGCTAACAACGGTGGAGCAGTAATCAACTTCAAGCGGCAGATGATTACTTTTGAAAACCACAATCTCAAAGTCATATCCCCGTTGGATCTAGATGAAGGTCACAGATACATTGAGCCAGTAAAGGACAACGATCCTAGTGGATGGGACCACGCATTTAACATTTCTGAAGACTATATTCATTCAACTACCAACGGTGAGCTAGAATGGCGTAGTGATAGCTCTGCATCTTCCTACTCTGATGATGCACTAGAACACTGGCAGAACTGCTTGCACAAGGTGTCACTCCATAAGTGTGCATTGATCACGCAATCCCTATGCCGCATCGCGACTAAAATAATCACACTACCAATATATGAAGGACTTCCTGGCTTATCTGACTTTCTGACGGAGTTCGAGGAAAGAGTTTCATAACCACAGCAATTGCTTGCATTAGACGAAGCACTGAAGGATGCTCCAGTATGCTGGTGGGCGACACACAACGCATCAATTGATGGATGGTTGAAATGCAGAATATTGATGATGGTATGCTTCGGTGATACCGAGGTCTGCCACACAGGGAAATATGATGGTCGAAACGATCCTGGAGGCCATTTGATGGAGTGTCAAACATTATGGGCATCGCGATCAAGAGATGAGTGGGTCCATGCATTTATCCATGTCTTAGATGAAATGCCATGGTCATTGTATACTGCAACTGAGTTACGAGGAGAAATCACTACTTGGTTGGAGTTGACCATATGTTTTACTGATACATTCATTTTTGCTGATCCCAACCCAGATGTACATAGCGCTCTGCAGATCATTCGTAATGTGGTTCTAAAGGTTGTTCCTGTGGCATACCCAGTGGATCCGCATATGCACTGTTAGATGCAATCCATTATGGAATGTTATAATATCACTGGTGGGCCTGAAGATGGTGATGATCCATGGAATGTCAATATTCTAGAGTCTGAAGGAAGTCGCGATGTGGTACCACCTGGTGTGCTAAGTGATCCATTTAGTCAGCCCTTGAAGCTTCGCAAGATCAATTTTGGGATGAAGGCCACTCCCAAGTTCGCGAATGTTGGAGATTATTGGGATGATGAGATGATGGGAAAGGTCATTGATTTGTTGCATGAGTTGAAAGACCTTTTTCCTACAAAGTTCTCTGAAATGAAAGGTATTTTGGGTGATCTAGGTGAGATGAAGATTACCTTGAAACCAGATGCTAAACTGATCAGGCAGCGACCTTATCAGCTAAATCCGCGACATGAGGAGAAGGTCAAGGCAGAACTTGATTGCATGTTGCATGCTAGTATCATTGAACCGGTCGAAGAGTCAGAATGGATCAGTCCTATGGTGGTGCAGGACAAGAAGACTGGTGAGGTGCACATCTGTGTCGATTTGCGGAAGTTGAATGACGCCTGCTTGCATGATCCATTTCCGACCTTGTTTACTGATGAAGTACTTGAGGGAGTAGGTGGCAAGGAGATGTATTCTTTCACGGATGGGTTCTCAGGCTATCATCAGATCCATATTGCAAAGGAAGACCGCCACAAGACGACCTTTGTGACAGAATGGGGATGTTTTTAGTATACTGTAATGCTGTTTGGACTGAAGAATGCACCTGTGATATTTTCACAGGTTGTTGTTACTGCATTCAAGGATTTCATCCAGAAGTTCTTACAGGTATACATGGATGATTGGATAGTCTATGGTTTGATCCGTAATCACCTGGTCAATCTACGATTGATGGTGGAGCACTGTCGACAACACCAGATATCGTTGAATTTGAAGAAGTGCATTTTCTGCACGCCATTTGGGATATTGCTAGGTCACATTGTGTGCAAGCAAGGGTTGTTAGTCGATCTAGCGAAGATTGTGCTTATTTTGAGTTTGACACCACCGACCACCATCAAGTAGCTGAGGGCAACTTTAGGACATACTGGATACTACCGCAATTTCATCAGGGGATATGCAGCGATCACCGCCCCTATGGAGAAGCTATTGAAGAAAGATGCAGTATTTCAATGGAGCACTGAATGTTAGGATAGTTTTAAGCAGCTGAAGGCTAAGATGGCTTCGACACCAATACTAGTATTCCTGGACTAGAGTAAGGAATTCCATGTCCATGTTGATGCATCGTCCATTGCACTCGGTGTGGTGCTAGCGCAACCAGGAGAGGGGGATCTTGATCACCCTATTGCTTTTGCCAATCGGAAGCTGTCATCTGTAGAAAAGAACTACACCACTACTAAGAGGGAAGGATTGGTGATGGTCTACGTGCTGTAGAAATTCCAACACTACTTATTGGGCGGACATTTTAAGATGTTCACAGACCACTCTGCATTGAAGTACCTGGTCAATAAGCTTGTGTTGGGGGGAAGATATGTCGATGGTTACTTCTCTTTCAAGAGTTTGACTTTGAAGTAATTGTGAAGCCAGGGAGGTTGAATTCCGGCCTTGATCATCTATCACGGATTGAAACAGGAGAGGAGCCAACTAACATTGAAGACGGGTTGCTTGATGCATAATTGTTTTGGGTTGAAGTAGCCGATGGCTATTTTGAAGAAATCATCTAGTTTTTGGCAACAGATACCGCACCAGAAGAGCTCACCACTAGTTAGAAAAAGAATTTGGTGGTTAAAGCTGTCGACTTCCAGCTCATCGCAGGAGAGTTATACAAGATGGGTGCAGATGAGATATTATGACGGTGTGTCTTTCCACACGAGCAACCATAAATATTGGCAGAAGTACATGGAGGAGTGGCTGGAGGAAACTACGGCGGTCGGGCGACTTCCAGGAAAGTGCTTTGGGCGGGGCTCTGGTGGCCCAAGCTACATAATGATGCGACAGACTATGCGAGGTCTTGTGATGTCTGTCAGAGAACTAGGAAGCCATCCAGGAGGAACGAGATGCTGCTGATGCCTCAGTTAACACTACAATCATTTGACAAATGGGAAATGGATTTTGTGGGACCAATCAATCCACCGAGTAAGCGCACTGGTGCCAAATATATCATCACGGTGACAAATTACTGGACAAGATGGGCAGAAGCTGCAACAGTCGTTGATTGTTCCGCAGCCATGGCTGCGTGGTTTTTGTTTGACAACATTATCACTCGCTTTAGCTGCCTCAATATATTGTTGAGTGATCAAAGAAGCCACTTTCTCAATAACACCATCAATGCATTGACGGAGGAGCTACAGCTACTTCATAAGAAGAGTACATCATATCATCCACAGGTGAATGGCATGGTGGAAGCTTTCAATAAGATATTGGAACATTCACTGACAAACGTGTGCAATGCGAACCGTGACGACTGGGATCTCAAAATCCCAGCAGTAGTGTGGGCCTATCGCACCACATGTAAAATGTTGACAGGTGAGACATAATTTGAGCTGGTGTATGGACAAGAAGTAATCATGCCAATGGAGTACATTGTTCCAAGTTTGCACATTGCAGCAATGACAGAAATGGATTCTGAGGCAGCATTAGAGGAACGTCTAGCGCAGTTAATGCAGCTGGAGGAAGATTTCATTATCGTCGATTTTCATTAGGGTGTGGAGAGGGATCGCCAGAAGGATTGGCATGATCGCCACATAAAAAACAAATAGTTTCAACAGGGTGACTTGGTGTTGTTTTATGACAGCAAGTTTATGAAACATCCAGGAAAATTGCAGATGCATTGGCTTGGTTTGTATTGCATCAGTAGCATTACTTCAGGAGGATCAGTCTAGTTGAAGCAATTGGGAGGAGTGATGCTCCCAAAGTTGATTAATGGTAGTAGGCTAAAGCCCTATCAATCAGGCTTGGAACACTGCAATGCCTGAGTCACATCACGAAAAAAAAAAACAAAGTGTGTAGATTGATCGATGGTAGGATGACGCACCAATAGGAACAAAATGTAGAAGCAAGGAGGCTTGTGCCGCAAGTTAGGAGCGATCTGCGACAAGTGGCAGGGTTGTGATCGGGTCAAATCAGTAATAAATGCCAAAAGTTAAAACAGTTAATTAATAGCGCTTGTTCAAATGATGGGAATTAATGGTGGATCTGGCTGATCAGCTGACAGGATCGATGGTGGATTTGCGTCATTAATACAGGATTTTGGTTGAGGTAATGCATGATTTAGTGATGATTACGGAGGATTCGGTTGGACACTATAAGAATGGGTTGAAGTTGGTCAGAAGGCACCGAGAATTCAGTTGTTAAGTGCCTGTGCAGAGCTGAAGAGTAATTTTATAGCTTGGTGAGTGCAGTTGTGTGTTGGGTAAGGTTCAATTGAACTTGCAGAGTGTCGTTAGGACAGAGAAGCTATCAGTTGAGAGCACTGGGTAAGGTATGCCACGAGAGCTAGAAACAGTTGAGATTAGCAATGAGGTTGATTCTCCTTTCACCGAGATTGCAATTGAGGAAGAAGTTGAGTCTGTGGGAGACGTCAATATTGAGGCAGAAGTCGCAAACATGCCGGTGGGGATGTTAGTAATTGCCAAGAAGTGTCGAGGGGGTTAGCATTTTGAGTCACCGCAGAGAAAGTGGCAACTTAGATCATCTGCCGTGGTTGTAGGAGAAGCTCAGGTGTAGGTAGGGCAGTCCAGTTGCCGCGTGGATGAGTCTGCCCCATGGGAGGGACTGTCGGCTGTTGACATCCTTGGGTACATCTCTCCCAGTCGATCGGATGCCACCCGATGCAAGATGAACCTGGAGCAGATATATGGCGTGAAGATGCCAGTGCTCCCTACTAGAATGGAGTGCTTTGTTGATATTGGGTTGGTGTTGATACGCATATGATACAATGATCATGATATGGTGGCCTATCCATAAATTGCATTGGCCCCATATGTTCCTAGGTCACAACTTACCGCAACGTCGATTCTACAGGATTGGGCATGAGGATTGAAACAGGTCGACTTGTTAGGGCTCATTAACATGCCGCATTTCGGGCAGATGGTAGAAGTTAATGTGTGTGTGAAGCAACTTCTTGTGTGCTTCCATGGTGGTTCCTTGTGGCTGGACAAAGAAGATTTCACACATTACCGGACTGCCTAAAGATGGAGTTGATCTGTCGCAGCACTTCCAAGGGAAGGCGAACGACAAAAAGAGGGCAGGTCAACTGGTGAAGAAATATGGCTTGGAAATGGATGGCCATGGTTATCGCACTAGCAGTATCAACGATAAGGCAGTACTCACCAGCAACAAGATTTTATCCTGAAAGGTGGTCAGGGGTGGTTGTCCTAACCAGTGCAACTCAGTGATTATCGCATGTGCAGTACAATGCGTGGAGGGAATCCAAATGAACTGGTCCTTGTTTCTATTAAATCAATTGGTGGAGGATGTTGTGGCGGTTCAATCAGGTAAGGGTTCATTCACATATAGTTGGCTTTTGTTATTGATTGCATTCGTGGCTTGGAAGGAGCCCGACCAATATCAAGGCATGGAAGTTGCGGCTGCAAAAGAGCAGCAGGGTGCACGCTATCAGAACTTATTGTATGTACAGGAGCTAGAGCAAATCCAAGATTCCCAATTTCTATTCTGCCTCTATTGGGAGATTCTTTGTGATGCAGTGACAAAGGTACCGCGGTTATCTGAAGACACTATGACAAAGTTTAAGCCGATCATGGAGTTTACGGTTCGACCGCATGCTATTTATGTGAAAGCAATGCGTGGCCCTAGTCAACAGTGGTTGCTAGCCCCTTACAAGGTAACAACGGAAGCACTGGATTCCATTGTGAATGATTGGCCACTGAAATGGTGTGAACCTATGGCGTTGGCTGAGAATGAGGCTGGAGAGCCGGTAAAGGGTCCAGATGATTGTATATCGGCACAGGACGTGCACAGTCATCATTATTCCGATCAAGAGTCCATTAAAGCATCGATGGATGATGACAATGACCGTGCCTTGGAAGAGAACAGAATGAAAGGGCACTAGGACCCAGCGATAATTAGTCGGCTGCCCCTGCTGACGGAAGTGCACTTGGGTTGACTTATCAAAGCAATTGCTGATGCATCCACTACAGCAGCTCAGAAGATGACAAGGGAGAAATATGAAGGATTCCATGCGCTCATTGCTCATATGGACTCGTTTTATGACATGGTTTCGCAGAGAGCACCAAACGAAGCAGTGGCACCACAAGTTAGCACAATAACCACTGAGTCGTGGGTCAGGAATGTGGAGATTCCCCTGATTTTGATTGTGACTGAAGATGAGGCTGTGAATGCCTTGATGCACCAGTTGCAGAAGGTGTCCATCAATGTTAACGCATTACCGGTGCAACGAGTGACAATGATGCAGATGGTTTCTAGCCGTGAAATAGCTGACAAAATGCATGAGATCAGTGTTAAGTGCACGAGGGTGTAGAAGCATGAGGCCGCTACACAAGCAGCCATTGTAGAGTTGACAACATAGGCCGCTGCAGCATGGTAGGCTATGAATGAGCTCGAGGAAGACATCAAGAAAGGGTGAGCTGAGAAGGCTCGCAAGATTGAAGAGCTGAAGAAAGAACAAGACGACCTCATCGCGAAGAAGGCCCATATGTGGGATGATAGTGTGCGGGTAGAGCAGGCCATTGTGGAAGCTTATCATCATGTGCCAGAGCCCACTTAAGGGTTGGATATGCCTCAGTGTGCGTAGCAACTGGGGGTTGTTATTGTCTAGTTGCGACATGAGAATCAGGAGTTGCGAGCTCAGGTGAATCCTGAAACACCACAAGCCGAAGTGGATGACCACAAACAAGCGATTGAGGAGATAACATCACAGCTGGTGGAGCTAGAAACCACAGCAATGAAGCTCATAGCCGACATAGTGCATTGTTGGGGCCGGATCATTCAGGATGAAGGTTGAACAGCTGATCAAGGTTCAGCAGGAAGCAGAGGGGAAGTTGGTGACACTCAAAGTGGCGATGCGTGTGATGCCACCTATGGAGCAAGTTTCCAAGTCTGTGGATTTGAAAGATTTGCAGCAGCATGTCACCAAAGAAAATGAGGGACAAAAGAAGCATGCCGCGCAGCTAGAGGAGTTCCAGGATGTTGGTGTCCAGTTCATGATGAAGGCTGGAGAAGTTCTCCAAGCAATGCAGGGACATCGTCAACAAGTGGCTGCGAAGATGATCGAGCACCCTTCGCCCTAGGACATCTTCGATAGTCAGGAGGCGGCTACGACAGCAAAGCAGATGGTTACGATAATTGAGCAGTAGTATGACAATTCTAAATCCAAAACCACAGAGTACACCATGTCCAGTTGACGTGGCTTGAGGGCAATCCACAAGATTGTGTTGGGGGCGTGTTGGCGGGGGGTTTGATAAGGAAAAATCGCAGCATCGTTGATGCTGTGACATGTCAGAGGAGGTCACGAAAGACAAAAGGCTAGATTATTTTATGTCTTTTTGAGTCAATTGTACCGCAGAATGCGGGTTTTTGGGTCAATGGACGATATGATATGTAATTTTGGGCCAATTGTACCGCAGTAGGTGGATTTTTGGGTCATTTGGACCGCATCAGTTAGATTTTGGGTCATTTGTCCAAATGTCGGTTAGGAAATTGTTAGTAAGTGGACAAGCATTGTAAAGGTGGAAGCCTATATATAGACATGAGTTGTAAGTGTTGGATCATTTGATCTTGGTATGATTTTTGGATGTTGATTGTATGCATCTTTGAGTCTGTATGCGAGATCAAGAGATATTGCTGAGATCTGGTTTTACGGAGATGTTGTATTAGGGTTTTTGCTGAAGTAATATGACATGACGGAACTGTTTGGTGAAATTCCCTATGTACCTTTTATGTTAATACATGTTGCGACTCACAAATGATGCTATGACTTCTTGTTGCAGTTGATAATTTAATGTTATACTTGTCGTGATGAATGTTTCTGTTGAATGATGCTATGAATATGAATGATGTTAATCTTGAATGCATAGATCTACCATCAATGTTGCAATAAGTTAAGTAATTGTTGCCATAATCATCCTCCTTCATTCGACGGAAACATGGTTTCGTCCACTCTCCCTTGATCGCCTCGGGTGAGACCTCATCTTCTCTGCAGGTGTTGCTGGACAGGGTAAAACCTGTTTGGGCCAGTGCTGAAGGAGATTGCGGTGGGTTGGTATAAATAGTGATGGGAACCCTTGTCAACTGGTTTTGAGTCAACACTACCAGGGATGACCCAAACATTGATCATCAAAGCATTTATTAACCCTTTCCAAGGCTACAATGTATGAATTTATATATGTATTTCCTTTTGATGGGAGGATGCAATTCAAATCTATGGATTGTTATCCCATGTTGGGTGGAGTTTGTGCCAGAAATTGTTTCTAAGGCTAAGGAAACAAGCTAACACAATCTCAAGAGTAAACTCAATAAATAAGACAAAGTTTTTAGGGTTTTTGAATATGATTTAAATGGTTGAAGCTCTGGGCACAGTCAGGGAATACATCCAATAGAAAAGTAACAACTAAATCATAAGCAGAAACTGATAAAGATGCATAACATATCACAAAGATCCCACAAAAATAATGTGCTGAGGTTCATACATAAAAGATAAGCATCACCAGAAAAAATATACATCAACTAGCAATGAAATTACCATTTAAGAAGCTAAAAAAGCTTAACAACAAAGCCAGTCACAAACAAAAATGAAGGAGAAAAAGTCATATGTTTCATTATTTCATCAGCTAAAGCTCATAAGAGTCACAGTACTTATCTTTTGAACAAGTCTGAAGTTACAATACAATCTGCAGACCTCCTGCTGCCCCCAAAAATCCAGAACCCTCACAATGAATTGCTGTCCGTCTTTTATAATTACCAAGAAGTGGTTCTATTTCCCCTTCATTAGGTCTAAATTGAAACCACTGAGCAGTTACATTAACTAACTAACTCAACTAATTAACTAAAAATAGTAAATCGGATTCCTGGCAAATATGGCGAATTTCTGGAAAATAGGTGTCAAAGAAGATTCCATATCTCTCAATGGGTGACACCTGTGTACAAACTGAGAGAGGTTTTTGTAAATGGGTCCGTGATGGACAAAAACCTCTCTTGGTTTTTAAAAATTCATCTCCAGTCAATCCAAATCTGCCCAGCAAGATGAACACTAAAACAGGAAAATATTAAATCTTTAAAATCCCTGGAAAATAGGCTGCAAAGATTAAACTGAATCTTTCAATCCTTGACAGCTCTTGCAAAACTGAGAGAGGTTTTTGTATATGGGTATCTTAGGAACAAAAACCTCCTTCAGTTTTCAAAAATTTCTCTCCATCAGCTCGCGGTCTGCATTTGACTTTAATCACTCAAAACAGGAAAAACGCGATATTCTTGTAGCGGTCCCTTTGTTAAAATTTTGTCTAGCGCTACAAGAATAGCTGCCATGCCAGAATTTCGCAGTTTTTCAAATTTCTGCTAATTTGTCGGAGATTTTAAAAGTTACTTGGTTTAAGAAACAAGTCTAACTGCTCTCTGAACACATTAATGAATCAACTTTTGAAAATATGACCTTCTTTAACCCCCTTTAAAATATAAAAGATCAACAAAAATCAAATAAAACCTAAAAAGAATGGGCTCAAAACTTATTCAATCACTCATAGAGTTTCTAAGGAGACTAAAACTAAAACTTAAAACCAAAAATTTAACTAAGGTAGATTGAAAAACAAACCAAAACTGGATTGAAAAACAAACCAAAACTGGAGAAAATAAATAAAAAATGGAGAAAAATTTACTGACTTAACATCTGGCTCCAGTTGCGGGATGAAGTCCTCCCTGTGAGGCTTCAAGAACCTGTAGACTAGTGCCTTCTGTCTTCAATCTAACTGCCTACCTGAAAAACTTCCATTGGGCTATGGAGTCTTTATTCAATCCTTCACACACTGATATATGTACAATAAAAATCAAATCTCTTTCTCTGAGGAACCTTCCATTTACTGAATCAAATCGAAATCCGATTTCCAATGTAACCAAGAAAAAATTTGGTCAACCCACCAAAACTTGTTTCCAACTCCAAATATATATATAATCAAAAATGTTGGAAAACATGAAGAGCAGAGATTTAACCACTTATACTCACTTTCATCAAATAATGTCTCTGAAATGAGAGATTTATAATCTGCTATTGGATCAATAAAACTTCCACAAGTTACTTCTTCCTGCTCTATGAAAAAGACAAGCTGTCCAAAAGAATATTTTGTTCCATGAATTTCAATCAGGCATTGGCGATAAAAGACATCAGGATCAGCCTGAATTTGCTCTGTAAATTTTTGAACAGTATCACCAATAATGTCAACACTTTGAACCTCCTTTTCCACACTGTCTTCAAATAAATGACTATCAGGCATTGGCTTTTGCTGTTCAAGGATAATAGACTGAATGCATTCTTGAATCTGCTGATCAGATTGTGACATATCACACTCCTCACAGATTTCTGGGTTTTTCTTTTCAATTTCATCGTCATATTTATTAAAAATTAGACCATCTTCATAATGATTTTGAATAGCAGATTTATCATAACCATGAATGTAAGCAACTTCTGAAAATTTTTGAACAGCCTGGCCTTCATCAAATTTAATATCAAAACCAAAAGGGATAGAGTCTAATTCATCACAGAATTCTTGTCTTGGAACCCTAATCTCTTCATCATAGCAAGGAGTATTCTGAGAAATTTTGAATGATAATGCTAAAGGTTCATCTTTTCTTTCATCCTGATCAATCTGAGCATTTGCAAAATCATCCGTTAGCTCAAGAAATTTCTTGATTTCAATGTCATCTTCGAAGACCCTCCAATGCTTAACATTATCAGGTACACAAGGCCTGTACCTCACTTCTATAGGATACCTTAACTGAGTAGTCTTAGGAATTCTGAAATATGAGGCTGCTAGAGCCAATGAATCAGCTGTTTCATTATGATTCCTTGGAATATGAGTAATATTAAATGCTATGAAGTAATTTTCCAGCATATCCCATACCTCATTTCTGTAACTCTTCAGCAAACCCTGCTTTACTTGATAGTTGTTCTTCACCTGTTGAACAACCAACTCGGAGTCGCCATATGCAGCAATTTGCTGAATGCCTAAGTCTTTTGCAGCTTTCAATCCCAGTAAAAGTGCTTCATACTCAGCAGTGTGGTTAGTAGTGACAAATTCCAGCTTATACATGAGTTTGACTGTCTCACCTCCAGGAGAAATGAGCAGAACTCCAGCTCCAACACCTTCTTTGCACGAGGATCCATCAAAGTACAACTACCAGACTGCATCTTTTTCCTCTATGTTGTGTTTTATTTGTTGTTCTTTTCCCACCTGTAACAGACCAGCAGAATTATCCTCTTCACTAAACTGTAATATGCATGAACCAAGGTCTTTATCCATAGAGTACACTGGGTGATTGGTGGGGTTTTTATCATCTGTGACTATGTAAGCAAGCTGTAGCTCTCTGTAAAGTCTCCTATTTTCTCCACCAAAAACAGGAATGGTGGCATAAGAGAGGTCCATCTGTAATGTTCCCCCAACCTTCTTAGCCCATGACCTAGACAGAAGCAAGCCAAATTTTGGTGTGATGTCAGCTACCACAACATCCATTATCACACTCTTCATGGGCAACTGAGCTAGGTTGACAACCATGTCTTTTATTACTCCTAGACATTTTACAGCTCGGGAGTCAAAGGCATATAAATCATGGTAAGGTTTAGTGACATTAAGGCCCAGGGCTTCCATTACAGCTTTTGGCATCAAGTTATGGGATGCTCCTGAATCTAGCAGGCAATTATGAATCATCTGCTCGTGTACAGTCAAGGTTATATAGAAAGGAGGAGAAGCACCAGCCTCATTCTCAGTCTTTTCAGCAAGAGCTGATCCAATGAAAATTCCAGGGTTTTCTTCCTGCAAGTTAACTGTGTCTGAAACAAGCTGATTACTGGGTATATTCATCACTTTCAGAATTGTATCCTTATATGATGGATTCTTTATTAACTCAGTCAAAGGTATAGGAATCTTTAACTTCCCCAGTTCATTCTCCAAGCTAAAATTCTGGACAAATTTGTTTACCTCTTCAGCTTCAGCATTCTTCTTTGATTTTTCTGCAGAATGCTTTTTCTCAATAACAGGATCAGCTATTTGTTTAGCAGGAACAGGTGCAGTAGGAACAGCTGCCTTCTTCTTCGGAGCTTGGGCCACTTGTTTTGGACCTGATCTGAGATGTATGGTCTTTTTAAGTGGTCCATTCTGAGGAACAGCAGCAGTTATAGCAGCATTTTCCATGCATAAATCATCTTCAGTTTCAAACATATCATCATTGTAGTATTCTGAATTCAGAAAATCTTCTTCAGTAACAAAACCTGTAAACATTCTATCTCCAATATGGTTCATGTCCTGATCAGTCTCAGTTTCTTCAAAGAGCAGCTGTTGATCAATTTCTTCTTCATCAACCAAATTATTTTGAAAAGGTGGGGGTACTTTTTGATCTTCATTTTCCCTCCTTTCTCGTTGGATATCATTATTCCTGCGCTCTCTTGGCATGAATCTAGGAGCAAACTGCCTTCTAAACTGATTTTGGTTATTTGGATTTCGATCAGCTTCTGGAGTAGGTTTAACAGCATTCTTCTCAAGCTCTAGTTTATTCAATTTTGCAATAAGAATCTTAACCATTTTAGCCATCTCATCTATCTTAGTCTCAGTAGACTAAGAAGCAGAACCTGCTGTAACAGCTTCTTTCTTTCCTTTTCTCTCATACAGCTGCTGGGCTGTTTCTTTCTTAAGTCTGTTTGAAGCTAGCAAATTAGACTCTACCTCCAAAGCTGCATCTTGCATGTTCAGCAGGGTGATAGGTCTTCTTTCTCTTAGCAACAAAGAAAATTCATGATCAAAAGCATTTGCATAAGTTAACTTAGCTGATGTTTCTGTAGGTTTAATTTCTGCTGGAATTCTACTGTACATCTTATTAAACCTTTTGGAAAAATCTGCAACAGTCTCATCTTTCTTTCTTCTGAGAGCTCCAAACTCAGTTATATAGTATGTGTGATCCTTTGTGTCTCCCCATTGTCTCATGAAAAGATCATGGAGTTCTTCAATGATAGTAATTGAGTTAGCAGGCAGGTCTCTAAACCATTTTCTTACATCCCCATCTAGACTCTGAACAAATACCCTCATCCACACATCTTTAATCTCAATATTTTGATTGTCAGCATAACTCAGGAAAGCCTCCCAATGTTCCTCAGCAGTGATTTCCCCTTGTCCATTGAATCTAGGCATATATTTCTGGTAATCACCTCCAGGCAATGCATGTAGAGGCTGAGGTAAAACTAATGGTGCATACCTAGCTGCAACCATGCGGTCCATCATATCCATGGGTGGGTTTTGACCTGCCATTTTTGTAATGACTGATTGTGAAGATGTAGAAACTTGACTAGAACCTTTCTGAAAAGGGTTCTTTCCTACTTTCAGCTGAAAGATAGGTATTTTATCAGGAGAGGAAATCTTAGCTTTCAAAAAACTTTGGGGATTAGTAAAGACCTGGAAAGTACTTTCGGGGATGGTAGGTTTTATCCAAGGTAAAGTTTCAGCTGAACTTAATGATATGCCCAACTGGTCAGGGTCACAGGAAGATGGCAAAGATTGAGATTTTCTGAGTTTATTTGCTGTTTTCAAAATCTGCTCAGGGTCTGTCACACCCAGTTTCAATGGAGAAACAGGCCTATTCCTGGTCCCAATCCCTTTAGAAGCCACTGTGACTTCTTTTTGGTGAAAATAGCCTTTGAAAAAGTGCTGGTTCAAGTCCACCTCTTAAACCAGAAAAAAGATAAGTATCCCAGGGAAGATATGCTTCAGCTTCGTCCCCGGCAACGGCGCCAAAGATGTTTGTGCCAGAAATTGTTTCTAAGGCTAAGGAAACAAGCTAACACAATCTCAAGAGTAAACTCAATAAATAAGACAAAGTTTTTAGGGTTTTTGAATATGATTTAAATGGTTGAAGCTCTGGGCATAGTCAGGGAATACATCCAATAGAAAAGTAACAACTAAATCATAAGCAGAAACTGATAAAGATGCATAACATATCACAAAGATCCCACAAAAATAATGTGCTGAGGTCCATACATAAAAGATAAGCATCACCAGAAAAAATATACATCAAATAGCAATGAAATTACCATTTAAGAAGCTAAACAAGCTTAACAACAAAGCCAGTCACAAACAAAAATGAAGGAGAAAAAGTCATATGTTTCATTATTTCATCAGCTAAAGCTCATAAGAGTCACAGTACTTATCTTTTGAACAAGTCTGAAGTTACAATACAATCTGCAGACCTCCTGCTGCCCCCAAAAATCCAGAACCCTCACAATGACTTGCTATCCCTCTTTTATAATTACCAAGAAGTGGTTCTATTTCCCCTTCATTAGGTCTAAATTGAAACCACTGAGCAGTTACATTAACTAACTAACTCAACTAATTAACTAAAAATAGTAAATCGGATTCCTAGCAAATATGGCGAATTTCTGGAAAATAGGTGTCAAAGAAGCTTCCATATCTCTCAATTGGTGACACCTGTGTAAAAAATGAGAGAGGTTTTTGTAAATGGGTCCGTGATGGACACAAAACTCTCTTGGTTTTTAAAAATTCATCTCCAGTCAATCAGAATCTGCCCAGCAAGATGAACACTAAAACAGGAACATATTAAATCTTTAAAATCCCTGGAAAATAGGCTGCAAAGATTAAACTGAATCTTTCAATCCTTGACAGCTCTTGCAAAACTGAGAGAGGTTTTTGTAGATGGGTATCTTAGGAACAAAAACCTCCTTCAGTTTTCAAAAATTCCTCTCCATCAGCTCGCGGTCTGCATTTGACTTCAATCACTCAAAACAGGAAAAACGCGATATTCTTGTAGCGCTCCCTTTGTTAAAATTTTGTCTAGCGCTACAAGAATAGCTGCCATGCCAGAATTTTGCAGTTTTTCAAATTTCTGCTAATTTGTCGGAGATTTTAAAAGTTACTTGGTTTAAGAAACAAGTCTAACTGCTTTCTGAACACATTAATGAATCAACTTTTGAAAATATGACCTTCTTTAACCCCCTTTAAAATATAAAAGATCAACAAAAATCAAATAAAACCTAAAAAGAATGGGCTCAAAACTTATTCAATCACTCATAGAGTTTCTAAGGAGACTAAAACTAAAACTTAAAACCAAAAATTTAACTAAGGTAGATTGAAAAACAAACCAAAACTGGATTGAAAAACAAACCAAAACTAGAGAAAATAAATAAAAAATGGAGAAAAATTTACTGACTTAACAGGTGGAATCGATGTCTTCACATTGTTCCACATGAATGTTGTAGTTTTTGTTACTCTATCTTCTCAAAACTAGGGATAAGGTATTTTAGAGTTCACTACATGTATTCATACCTTTTTCTACATCCTCTCTCACTTCTAGTTATCGTTATGATTCTCAAAATGGATCTAATAAGTATGATTACTTATTTATTAGTCTAGCACTGTCATGTCCATCATTAAAATGAAGGGGCCAATGGGTTAATGAAATAATGGGTTGGGTCATAGTTAGTGCCTTGTTTATGGCCTGCAAGTGGGATATGGGGGTCATTTAGAGGTTTTGTGCAATGGGGATAGTTCTTAGGGCTTATTCCATGGTCTAATGTTAGGGCCTTATGCTATAACATTTTCTCTAGATCTCATGGGACATGCAAAGGACCCTATGGTACCATGGTCTAAAGCCATAAAAATTTTATAGAGGGATCATGGGCAATGCACAGGGACTAAGGATAACACACATTCCATGTAAAGGGAATACTTATGAGTGGGAATTTGTATCTTTGTCTATTTTTAGCACTATTAGTATCATTTGCACAACCCATTACATGGTACGTAGTAGAAATATATAAATTTTGGACATTACATTTCACTTTGAGCCTCATGCGATAGGTACATAGCCAAAGGACATCATACATTCCTTGCACAAGGAACCTTTTTCTTGTAAATTTTTGCCATTTCAAGATATGTAATAATAGGGATGGCTCTCACGGCTTGAGATAATGTCTATGGTTGGATTTCAAGTTTAAATCCATAACAGTTTCCTCATGGGATAGTGGAACATCATTCGTGCCTAAAGCAACCACATAGACCCTAGATAGGATATATTTAGTTTATGAGGTAGATGTGGTCAATGTTTAGATAATTGTTGCAATAGGGATGGTTCCATGCCCAAATGTGTGACCTTAGACCATAAAATTTTCCTATAGGACTCATGGGGATTGTGTGGGGACCTTGACCACCATAAAATACCTATAAAGGGAATCTTTAGAATGTGAGAAACATATCATGTCCATATCGAGGTTGGCACACAATGGGAGCATTTGTACAACCTAGTCCATGGTCCATAATAAAAATCTAGAGTTAAGACATTATAAATTGGGGGCTAGGGGTTAGTATGCGATGCATGAGTGAGTTTAATATGTTGATAGGGGATGGGTTAGTCTTGTGTGTGTTGTAAATGATCTGACATACATCAAAATTGTGGGACAAGCATATTTCATAAGGCATGATCATTACCAAGAGTTTTGTCAATATGGAAATTTGGTTTTGTTGGATTGTGGGTAAAGGAGTAAGTATGTTACCAATTAGGTAGTTCATAGCTAGAGGGTTCAAGTTGCATTCAAAAACCACAAACTTGTCACGAGTCTTATATTGCTTTGGATGCATATGAGAAAGACTAATTAACTTTGACATTATGTATTCCATGTTGTGATATCCTATACTTCATGTTTCAATATTCTTTGCTTAATATTCATTAACATGGAATGTATTTGGCCTCAATTTTGACCGATTTTGCACTTAATTAGGTGACCCCTTTATATCTATTATCACCTTCTTTTTCCACCAGTTCACTTCCCTTTTTGTATTATCCTTTATATTTGCATGACCCAAGTACTATCTTACTCTAGAAGGTAATTCTTCACAATTATACATGATTTTCCATGTTTTAGAATTGATTTTAGGATAAATATGATTTATCTAATTATTCTAGGGCCTTGTAGTCTCTCTATGTTCTTATAACCACAAGTATCCTCTATGCTACCAGAACCTCAGAAGACTAGATGGTACCGAAACCTTAGAAGACTACATGGCGCTATTCGAACCACATAATACTACATGCTACCAAAACCATAGAAGACTACATGCTACCAGAATCACATAAGACTACATGCTTCATGCTATAGTCATCTATGTGCACATCAATGGAGTATTCATCCCAAATACCTTGATTGACCTTGAAGCATCAATCAATATCATGACCTTAAAAACAATGAGGAAATTAAACTTTCTTGGTCTTCACCCAACTCCTACTTTTTTTGAGCTAGCTGACATATCTAAGATGATGTGGTTGTGTATTTGGATTCATAGGAATATCTTGTAGACTTTTTATTCTTGCAAACAAAACCTTTGTCATGAGGAAATCCCATAATACTTGGATGGCCTTGGCTGGCTACCACAAATGATTTCATAGAGTGTAGGTTTGGTAATATATTCATCACTTACATGGACATATTAAAGTACGTAACATTGGATCCCTTGAACAAATCCCTTGAAACAATGGGAGATGTTCCATGGTTGGACAACCCATCCAGTGATGAAGAGGAAACACAACCTATTTTTACAATCCACTAGGTAGTAAATTATCAAGAATGCATAGAAGAAAATTAGGTCAAATATTTCCTCTATGGTTTTGATTTTTCTAAATCTTCAGATTCATTTACTTTTCCATTGGAACAAATTTTGGAAACTAATGTATAAGAGACAAGTGATCTGACAACTCTATCCTTGTTTGGAAATACTATATCAACTACCAAGTAGGATATTGAATACTACAATACAACTATTGATATTAGTCCTAACATTTTTTTATCATATTAGTGCTCAACTTACTTAATTACAATAGGAAAAATTGGTTCAAATTTTTCAAAAATACTCAAAATCCTTTCCTTAGGAATACCATGGCATGAAGGGAATATAACTTGAAATGTTTTCTCACCACATTTACACCTAGAGTGATTCCCGACCTGTTAGGAAGCCCCAAAGATGAATGAACCCAACACTCAAGGAGGTACTCAAGGAAGAATTATATAAACTTCTTGATGCCAAATTCATTTACCCAATCTCTGACAGTAAATGGGTTTCCCTCTTAGTAGTGGTTCCTAAGAAAATGGGAAGTGGTGTACATGCCTAGAATACCAAGAACTAGAAAAAGACACCATCAAAGATTACTTTCATCCCTCCTTCATTGACCAAGTCTTGAATACCCTTTCCAGAGAGAAATATTTTTTATTATTAGATGGGTTTAGCAGGTATAATCATATACAAATAGCACCATAGGATCAGGGTAAAACAACATTTACATGCCCTTGCAGGACCTTTTCCTATTGAGTGTTTCCCATCACCCCATCGTTGAAGAAGAAAAGGTATATTCTTATATGTACTGATTATGTTACGAAGTGGTAAGAGGATAAAGCTTTATTTAAAGCTAATGAACAATCAATAGCATATTTTCTTTATGAAGATATGTTCACTTGCTTTCGTGTGCCTAGAGAGAGTGTCACAAATCAAGGATGCAATTTACCTCAAATATTATTAAGTCAATTAGTTATCAGTACCAGATCAAACAAAAGAGTTCTTCCCCGTACCCATCCACCGGTCAATGGACATGCGGATTCTACCAATAAGGTTCTTGAAGGAACCTTGATGAAGATAGTACAAATCCACCACAAATATTGGGCTGGTCTGTTTCTTGATGCATTATGGGACAATATAACCACCTATAGGAACACCATTGGGTTCACCCCATACAATTTAGTCTATGGAAAGCAAGTCCTTCTCCCTATAGATTTCCAGATCAAAACCTTTAGAACTATAGTCCATATAGGAATGGATTTGACAGATGTACAACAACAAAGGATATTTTAGCTGAAAGATCTAGATGAGATTAGACAAGATTCTATCTAGCATACTACTTTGGTTTAGCGACAAATGAATAAATGGAAAAATAAATTTATCAAAAAGAAGCAATTCTAACTATGCGATTGGGCTCTCCTCTTTGATTGAAAGTTTGAAATTTCCAAGGGGAAATTGACTACTTATTGTCTAGGACCCTATGAGGTAGACACTATCTTTGAGAATGGACCATTTTGAATCAAAACTATCGACGAAGAACAAGTCTCTTTTCTTGTGAATGAGCATAGGATGAGGTTGCACCACATGCCAATGTCCATGGTATAATTTGTTACATATATGGTTTATAAAGACATAATGGAGGTGGTAAGAGAGAGAGGTCATATTCCAACTACTCCTCCTTGAATTATTTCTTGTTTGCTTCAATTAAACACAAAAAAAAAATGAAGAAAAAATTAAGCCTCGGTGTGAAAACCACTTCTGTGGTGCAACCATGCAAGAATTTTGTTTGAAAACTACGATACTAGAAGGAAGAATTCATCATTTGCAATAGAATGTTGTTCTTATGAAATCATGATTCTCCAAATTTTTGTTTCTTTCATGCATTAGATGATGGGGGATTCTGTAAGTCCCTCCTTCTAGCATTCTTTTCCCATTGACTTCATCACAATATCTGGGAATAAAGTCTAGGGACCTTTTTCACTACCTTGAGGTTTGCATATATTAATGGAAATTTCTCTCACCAGTGAATAGTGGGAATACATCAATTTCCTTGGGTCATAGGATCTTGTAGGTGACTCAACTCCAACTCATCCATTTGTACCTTTTAATATGTACTTGGGTTCCTTTACCCTCATTGCCATCAAAGGTGAGTCATCTCGCATTGGTTAATAGCTTACTTTAATGGTCGACAATCCAGTGATTTCTCCTCATGCTCAACCTCAATACTTTCATTCACATGTGGTATAAGTACACCATAGGACGAAACTTGTGAATAATTTTTGGCTTCATCATGGACACAACAATTGTAATTTTCAAATCTTCGATTTTATGTATCAGATGTTTATTTTAGTCTCTTCATTTTTTGTTCAATAAAAAGACTAGAAATGGTTAATAAAATGTGAAGTGTGTTATATTTCAGCACTGAATTTGAGCAAATAATAGTCTTGAGCCAACAATTCATCCAAAGAACCAATATGAACATTCAACTTATTAGATGGTGTCCTAAGGTAATCTCATCTTTATAGAATCTTTAAAATATGACCAATTTACCACATGAATTATATTATCCTGGTAGCTCAATGTAGCACACAACAGAATGGTTGGAGTACTGGAACACTTCATTCTAGTAGCACAACACAATACTCTCTAGGATAGTTCAACTACTGGAACATCGTCTTCGGGTAATTTACCATATCTTTTATCAGGACAAAATGCTACGGGAACTCCTGATTCTAGTAATCCTATGGGTATATGTCATGTCCCCACAACAATGAGCATTGGAACAAGTTCCTAACCCAAGCAATCCCTTGGGTTGAGGAGGAAGTTGCATAACCATGGGGTTAATTTTCGAATTCCTAGGTAATTAATTAATTAGACTTTGCAATAAATGATATCCTAAGTTTAATTATGCACATGAATTATTTAAGTTAAGAATTTAATTTTTTATGTGGAATAAAAGAGGATAAGGCTCCACTAGAACGCATAAGAATATGAGGTTGACTTGAGATAGCTTGAGGAGGAAGCAAAGAGAAAATATGCCAAAGCTAAGAAAATCAGAAAGGTGGAAAAAGCTTAGCAAAAGCAGCACAAAATAGAAAGCAGGAAAAATCAGAATAGCAGGAAAGCTTAAAAAAGCAGGAAAGTTCAGAAAAGCAAGAATGTCAAGAAAATCCATAAAAAGCAGAAAAAGCAAAGGAAGAAAGTGGAAAATCAACGAAAAGCAGACAAAGCAGAAAACAAGAAAAGCAAAGCAAAGCAATGAAAGCTATCTTTCCTCATCCACTCAAGGAGGGAGCATTAGTTTGGTTAACTTGCTCCACAAGTAACCCTATCTCCATAAATAACCCAGTATGCACCACACTCACATATTTTGTCAGTTTGAATAATTGTATGCGAGCAATCTTTGCCTCAGAGACTTGGGAGGTGTGCCCCTGGTCAAGGTTGGGAGATGTGCCCTAGCTTCCTGTGAGGGGATGATGGAATTCATCCATTATAAATTATCTTATTTTTAGTTCCTATAGCTGAACCAATATCTGTTCGAATTTTTGAAATCTTCTACAAGTCTATGGTTTGAATCTTAGAGCCATTCATTGATTTCTAGTGTTGTAATGTTCAGTAGGAATGGAGAAATTTTTTTGTAATGATTTGATGAGCCTCCTAGCCCATATATTATATATTAATAGTGAAATAAAACCTAGGATATTAGTCAGCTTGAATAAAATTGCAGAACTCAGATTTATTCTCATATTTCTCCACCCTCTCTAGATTTAGCTAGAATTTGACTAGTTTCCAGTTTGCAAGTAATAAATGAATGAGAACATATCCAAATGAAGTAATTATTGTTCATGGATATCAATGAGATGCCAAAAATCACATCCCATGCTTTATTTCATACATTTGTGACCCTTTAAATCATTTTTGGAAATCCTGAATTCGCACTAGTTGAGCTATCCTAGAAGGAAAATTTATGTGTGTTTTTGTGAGACTTTCTCAGATATCTTTCAAACTTTCTGGAATTAGTTTTTACTATTTAATGACTATTATTAATTGATATTTAATTTCTATAATCTCAATAACACCCATCCCCAGTTTCCATTTAAATATCTCACCCATACTTGTATGTATATGTTGAGTAGCCCAGGAGTGTTGGAGTAAATTGAAGCTTTATTCTTTTGAAACATCAATGGTATCAGTACATTGTTCATATGTATCATACCACTTCAAAACCTTCCACCTTTCCATTGCCTCTGATCCTGCCCATTCCCAGTAATTCTAGCTTTCCTAGTCATTGTTTTAATTAAAATTGAGAAGATAAGAGTTTTTGTATCACTGATATAAGTTGGTACATTACAGTTGTATAATAACATCATCCTCTAAAATTTCTCTTAGTTTTATTCTATGATTTCAAGAAAATATTTATATTCCAAGAAGAAAATTCCTTTGTCAAAAGGAGAAGAGGAAGAGGAGATCAATTCCACTGAAGGAAAATTACAGGAAGGATCAGATATGTCTCATAATGAGGATAAGGAAGAGTTCAAACTCTTGTTCAAGTCATGATGAAATGTCTTCAATACATCTCTCTCAATATTTTTCAATCAGGAAAGGAAACCACAGAGTTATTAGCTCAACAACTAGGAGGCAAGGTAGGAGAAGGGAGAAGCAATGGCACCCCACATGGCGAGAGGAAGAGTAGTGGTGGTCACATTTTCTCAAAGACTGGGCCTCACAATCAAGCTAGTGAATTCAATATGGATACTCCATCTTGCTCAAGGCATACTATGCCTAATTTTACTAAAGAAAAAAGAGAAGAACCTCATGGTCGAAATGGAGGTCTTGCTTCATGGGAGGACAAGTACATTGAGTACCTTACATTGAATGAAGAATGCAGAATTTGTATACCATTCAAAGACTTATGTAATATGAAATACAAGTCCAGCTCAAGAGGAGGCTTCAGAATGCAAAATCAGAATTTTGAACTCAAAAATGTCATTGGTAAGATTTCTTTACCTTATTTCGATGGTTCTAAAAAATGCACTGCTAACTCTTGGATTCAAAAACTTCACACATATTTTCAGTTGACTCCTATGGCTGAAAGATATGCCATCAATATGGCTACTCTACACTTAGATGGAGAATCAAATGAGTGGTGGTTTCATGGCCTAAAGACTCTTGGGAATGACCAAGTAACCACCTATGAAGAGTTCACATGAAGGTTGGCTGAAAGGCTTGAAAGAAGGGATCCCGATATCGCCTTTAGGGAGCTAGAACATGTAAAACAAACCAAAACTCCAGAAGCCTACATCTCTGAGTTCCAAAAATTAGTTGTGATGGTCGTTGACATTTCAGAAGCTAGGCTAATTTTATTGTTCATAGAAGGGTTGTCAGAACCTTTGAAAGTCTTGGTGAAAGCCTACAGACCCAACACCTTGCAAGATGCACTAAGTCGAACCAAAGATTTGCAAGACTCTCTTCCAAGGATCACATTTCCTCCAAGGGCTGGTGTTGCTAC
This sequence comes from Larix kaempferi, assembly GCA_027924585.1. NCBI lineage: Eukaryota > Viridiplantae > Streptophyta > Pinopsida > Pinales > Pinaceae > Larix > Larix kaempferi. Next base: position 5,838,202 of record BSBM01000960.1, on the reverse strand, counting down.
TCAGTTCAAGAACCAAAGGCCACCCATGAAGATTCATCATGGACATTTAAAAAAGGATAAATATTCTAAGGACCGAGATGAGTTGAGAATAAGGAAGATGTGGTTCACTTGTCAGGAGCCATGGGTTCCTAGGAATAGGTGTGCTAAAGGGAAGGTGCATTACATTGAGTTTTACTCAAGGAGTGAAGCTGAGGAGGAGGAAGAAGAAGAGGCCCCAATATATGAAGAAGTGACCTATGAGTCTGTAGAAGAAGGACCTCACCCTGAGGTAAGCAACATTGCAGTAGTCTCAGGATTACCTCGCTACCATACACTCAGATTCAAAGGAGTGGTTCAAGGACAATCAATTACTGTGTTGGTGGTCAATGGAGGAGCTACACACAAATTCATTTATTCAGCCTTGGTTGAAAGAAGGAAGCTACACAATGAAAAATTTTGGGGCTTCACTATTATCATTCCAGGAAATCATTCCATGAACTGTTGTAGATGGATTCCTAAATTGTAGATTTGTATAGGAGAGGATACCATTATAGATAGCTTTTATGTTGTTGATGTGGCTGATACTAACATGGTTTTGGGAGTACAATGGATGCACTCCATTGGGAAGCATTCAGTAGACTACCAAGTTCCGTGAATGGTATTTAAGAGAGAAAATGGAAAAGAGATGATGTTGATGGGAATCAAAACTTATCCCAAACAAGTTGTAAGTGCACACAGTATGAGTTCCATTCTAAGGAATGGAGACATTGAGTGGGATGTTGAATGCCTAATCACCACTAAGGGCAGCTCATTCAAAGTATCTCATTGTCCTAAACACATTTAGAAGCTGCTCCAAAATCATAAGAAGGTATTTGGGGACCTTCCTCATGGTACGCCTCCAAATAGAGGAATAGAGCATAGGATTGAGTTGGAGATAGGAACCTCACCTATAAAGGTGCATCCCTACAAGCACCCAAAGAGATTCAAGGATTAAATAGAGAAAACCATTAAGGATCTTCTTGACTTGGGGTTCATTAGGTCGAGTTCAAGTCCTTTGCCTCATCAGTATTTCTTGTGAAGAAGAAAGATGGGACCATGATAATTTGCATAGATTACCGAGCTCTTAACAAGAAGCCTATCAAGAATAAATATCATATTCCAAGGATAGATGAAATTATGGCTGAGATCCATGGGGCCAAGTATTTTTCTAAGATTGAACTTAGATCTGGCTACCATCAAATCATTGTGAGAGAAGAAGACATACAGAATACAACCTTTCGGTGCCACCATGGGCACTTTGAGTTCCTGGTTATGCCTTTCTTGCTAACAAATGCACCTACAACTTTTCAATCTTGCATGAACAAAGTGTTTAGCAAACAAATCCGTAAGTTTGTACTTGTCTTCTTTGATGATATTTTAATCTATAGTAGGACTTGGGAAGAGTATTTGCATCATTTGGATGCTATACTAACAATATTGGCTGATCAATCTTTTTATGCAAAGCTAACCAGGTGTGATTTTGGAATGACTGATATTTTGTATCTTGGTCATGTGATTGGTCAAGATGGAGTTAAGGTACACATGGAGAAGATCCAAACCATTCTAGATTGTCCTAGTCATAAAAATATCAATGAACTAAGATGTTTCATTGGGATATTGTAATTTCCCTTTATAATAAAGTTTACAATGTGCTCAAATTCACCAAATTTCAACTCTAGGTATATGGATACAACTAATTCCAAACTCCTCCAATTACCTTCAAATTTGGTGAGGAAGTTCATGAGGGGTGATGGGACACATTAACACATGTATCAGACATATAATCAACTGATATACCCAACCATGGTTTGCAATTTGCAAGGGAAGAAGTTTCAGGACAAGACTAGTCAATTTGGGAAGTGGAAATCCCCCTTGGGTCTTGGAACAAAACTCTTCCAAACACTATACAACCACCACTAATGGTTGGTATGATACTTGTCTCTGTTTTAATACATTGATTAAAGTAAATTTTCAGCATTATATGTGGTTTTATGGTCAAATAGTTATCCAATAGAACTCAGGTAATTTACTGGTAATTTTGAGGCTCAAATCCCCAATGGTAGATGGCTCTAAATAGCTCCAAATTCTCTCAAATTGTACTAATAGGTGTATGAATGATGTTAATACTTAAAAATGGTTTTTATAGGTGTATTTTAACCATCAAATGACTTCTGCAACTCACTTTGGAAATATGATCAATGTATGGAGTTTTACTAGTAAATTGTGGTTCAAATCCCCTAAGGGTAGATGGTGAAAATGACTTTCCAAATGCACTCATTCCAACTCAAATTTCTGAATGAAAGAAGGGGAAATATAAATTACATCAACATTAACTCATATGCATCACCATTCAACTTTTAATGTCTTCTATAAGTCCCTTAAATCAGATGCAAGACAACTAGTTTCAACCTTGGGGGAAATAACATTAAATCTTCTTCAAATGAAATAAAACTAAGCAAGATGGATCCAAATGCTTAAGTGTTGAACATGAAACTTTTAATACTCATAAATTGAATTCCATACATCATAAATATATCAAATAAAAATTCTTCCATTCGAAATCATCATCAATACATTGGCATAAATCAATCTAGTGGGGGTATGGTCACTGTTTGCTCAATAATCATCAATTTTACATACAACCACTTGATATTTCGACCTGAAAATTTATAAATATGAATAAAATAGAATTTAATTCATATTATAAAATAAATGGAGCATTATAATCTCCCCCAAAGAATACAATAGCTCACCAAAAACGCCCTCCCTCAAGGATCAAGAATATGCAATGAAAACTGGAAATGGTTAAAGGAATGGGATGCAATAGAATAAACCATGATCTTCCCTATAGATTAAACCTATAAAAAATTAATCCATTAAATCTCCAAATTAAAGGTCTGAATGGCCTTTCCAATTACCAACTTGGATGGGAATCTTTCACCCTCAAAATTGGCTAAGGGAAGAAACTAGCCATCCACTATCTCTCCCTCTTCACAAATGCAATTGCAAATTCTAAAAATGATCAAAATATCCTATTAATCTTTGTTCATGACTTTTATGAACTTCTAATTTCCTCCATGGATCAAATTCCTTCCAAGAGATTCATGCCAACTCAATTTGGGAAGAGATTCCCAAGTATGCCACGTGTCCTTCCAATTCTAGCTCTCTCCTTCTCCAAATTCGAATTGGTGTCTCTTTGGTTGCCCTAACTAACTTGAGTGCCTTAATGGAGGCCTTAATGGAGGCTATTTTTATCCCTAACATGTCATATATGTCAGATGTTAGCCTTCAGGTTTGATTTGTGTCATAGGTGTCATAGCATCTTCATCATTATTGTCATAGTGTTAGGGAATCTACTCCAAGTGTCTCACTAGCTCCAAATTGCCTCTTCCTCTTCCATGAGAGTTATTATTCCACTCCAATTCGACCTTACATGACTCATTCCAAGTATATTGACCTTCCAACTCATCCCAATAACCTTTGGCTTCTTATGGATTCGAAATGCAAGAGGAGAATACCATGTGGCATAGAAAATCTAGCTTGTGTTGGTCCCACTTCCTCCATGTGTCTTCATGATCAAATGCCACTTTGATTTTCCATTGTATATATTTATTTATATCCTTTATTAAATATTTATTCTCTTCTAATGTCCACACATCAATTATTATCCTTCTTATTTCAAATCCCAATGCTTCCACCCACAACCTAGGAAACTAGTAATTTTCCTCCTTGGCAATTATTTGACCCTTAGCATCAATTTGAAAAATCTCATGAATATGACCAATGGGCTTAGGCCATTGTGACCCAATGCAAAATTTGGTACATGAAAAATCCTCCCTTCCCAAATTGCTTGTCCGGAAGCAATTTAAAACATGGGTGTTGAAGAAACTGCTTTCTGTATGATTCTTTGAAGTTGCCACTGAATTGCCCAACCTTGAGTCTTCAAGATTCCATGAAGATTTTAGAGAGGAACCACCATGATTTCTGCTGCACTACTCCAATTAAAAAATCACTTTATTAAGTGGGAAATCCATCTCCCATACTGCTTGTTTCCCAAAAAATTGAAACCAACGAAACAAAAATTATTCCAGGGTCCCATTGTTTGTATTGCACCAGAACAATTAAGAGTGCTCTCCAACCCATACCATTAGATAAGAGGATTCATGGATCCCATTTTCTTATATGCATTCTTCCAAACATAATGAGTACAAAATATATATCATCAAAGTACATAACAACAAAATGAAAATGTACATCAAGAAGATGCTTCATCAAAGAGTCATGAAAGTGCTTATACCTCCAAGCAAGTAGACCACCATTTTCCAAGTGCATACAATCAGCAAGTAACCAATAAAATCTGCTCCAATGACATAGGTGATGATCCCATGTCCTATAATGATGCTCCAAAGGGATACGATATGCATCAAAATAGACAGCCATGTATTCTTTCATCCAAGAAGTGAATGAAGAATCGCCACTAAAATCTGAACCAAATAATGAGCAGAAAAAACAAGGAGACTTCAAATGACTCAAAGAAGTCTCACCCATACATCCATGAATGTGAGAATCCTAAATATATAACAAGGTATGTGGCTTCCAAAAAAAATATTCTCCAATCATAAATCTATTCACCCAAGTGTTGGATGAAGTTCCTCCAACATCAAATGAACCAAGTGTTGAGCAAGAAAAACCATGAGTCTTCAAGTGACTCAAATGCATATCATAGGTGAATCCATGTAGATGTGCATCATCATAAAGTGACAAATGATGTTGCTGCAAATGTGAATAATAATGTGGTCCAACCCTGTCATCATAAAAGGTAAATCTAGGAGTTCCATACTCCTCATGTGGCACCATCAAAAAGAACCCTTTCACCCATACTTCATTGAGACTAATGTTGCAAAACATGGAATTGTGGGATGTAGGAGAATGAACTAACTCACCCAAATGATGAAGAAGTGTATAATTTTCATCATGGGAAAGATCCATATGAGTAGTATCATACAACGCCTTCAAAAGTGTGCAACCTTTGTCATAGATTCGTTCCAATGTAGAGGAATCATACTCTTCTTTAAAAATTGCATAACCTTCATCAAGAGACAATTCAAGTTCCTCTTCCACCACATCAAGTGTTTGAATCTCTTCAAGTTCATTTTCAAAAACATCAAGCACATTCAAATTTCCACATTTCTCATGATCCACCATGTCCCGAGAATCCTCCAAACAATCTACCATTTGACAATCTGAAACATAGGCGGAAAAACAAGTATCTTACAACTTTTCAAGAAGTTGCTCATTTTGAATTGTGAGCTTATGATTATCCTCATTATTCTTCAAGTATGCATCATGTAACCATTAATTAATCTAAAAAAATGGTTTCTATCAAAAAGCAAAGACATGAAATTACCTTTGATGTGGCACATTTCTCTTTCAATCTTCTCCATGTCTTCAAGGAAGGATGTTTCCTCCAATGAAGTAGCTCTCCAACAAGAATTTGACACCAATGCTTGAGTGTCATGGAGAATGCTAAGGGACTCTTGGATATTCATTTCATTCATATTTAAGGACCCTTCAAGAAAATTAGGCTCTTGTAAATGAACCTCCTCATCTTATTCTTTATTGCTTGGACCAGCTCCATGAAGCTCAAGTGGTGACGGGGAAGTTGATATTGTTTCTTTTTCAATTGCTCCAAGGTCTTCATTTTCATGTTTAATGGAAGTTTGGATTGAAGCAACACTTTCAAAAGTGATCTCTATGTCACCAACATAGAGGTGTGAGCACCCATCAGTATGTACTTCTTCATAGTTCAAGAATCCATCAGTAGATGCTCTTTGGTTCATGTCTAAAGTAGAAGGTGTCTCGAAATGATCTTCCATATTTTCAATAGAATCTTCTTCATGCTCTTGTGATGTCTCTTCCTCTTGCTCCTTCAAGCAAGCTGATGCATTTTGCCCCTTGTTTTCCTTAGTATCAATATAGTTGGAGTCTCTTTTTGAAGAAAATCCAAAAACTCTCCTCAAGTAGGACATACATGCCTTCACTGAAGATTCAGATATTTCATCGATCTTTTCACTCACACATATTTCACTTACACACATATGATACTCTCTCCAAGGTTATTTACCAGAATGGAATAAACCTTTCTTCACTTAATCAAAATATTCCTTTTTGGTCCTATTTTCAAACACACAATCAACATAGTCTTCAAAAGGCATGGCATTTTGTGTATCTTCCCTCGAAGCAAGATATTCTTGATATTTTTGATATTGTTGGGGCAAGGTTTTATATGTTTCTCTCCATCTTTGTAACTCATTCATAGAATTATCCTTTGGTGGTGTGACATGCTCATATTTATCATACATGTAGTCATAATAATAGTCTTCATTCCTCCTAAAATTGTAAGAAGTGTTGCATGATGGCACCTCTTCCTCATACCATTCACATTCTCTTTCATATTGTTCATAAGAATCTGCATATTCCTCATAAGAATTGTACTCATAGGATTCATCATAATAGTAAGACATGGCTGCAAATTATTCTTAAATGTATGATATTAATTCACTGGTGCAAGGACCATGCTATGATACAACTTTAATTTCCCTTTTTAATAATTTTATGAAAATGGCAAAAATTTTCACTTTTTTCCCTAGTTCAACCTTTCACTAGTTTTGATGTCTAGGTCTCCAATTTGCTCTAAATGCTCCCAAATATTCTGAGAAGGTATATGAAAGATATTAGGACTTGAATATGATGTTCAAGGATGACATATGACCTTTATATTACTTCCGCAAATCCTCTTTTAATTATGTCCGAAGTAGGGAGTTTGACTAGCAATTCCTCTTTGACTAGTATTGGTCTCTTGGTCTCCCAAATGACCCCAAATGATTGTATAGTGGGTCTGAAGATATTTGAGAGGTATTAATACATATAATATAGGATCATTGATACTTAAAAACCATTAAAACACTTCTTCACATTCATTTACAATCTGGACAAAGTAGGGATTATTACTAGTAAATTGTGGTTCAAATTCCCTAAGGGTAAATGGTGAAGATGACTTTCCAAATGTACTCAGTCCAACTCGAATTTCTAAATGGAAGAAGGGAAAATATAAATTAAATCAACATGAACTCATATGCATCACCATTCAACTTTTAATTTTTTCTATAACTCCCTTAAATCAGATGCAAGAAGACTAGTTTCGACCTTGGGGGAAATAGCATTAAATCTTCTTCAAATGAAATAAAACTAAGCAAGATGGCTCTAAATTCTTAAGTGATGAACATGAAACTTGTAATAATCATCAATGTAAGTCCATAAATCATAAATATATCAGATAAACATTCTTCCATTCTAAATCATTATCAATACATTGACATATATCAATTTAGTGGGGGAATGGTCACTGTTTGCTCAATAATCAACAATTTTACATACAACCACTTGATATTTAGACCTGAAATTTTTTGGATATGAAGAACAAAGTATATAATTAATATTATAAAATAAATGGGGCATTATAATATCCCCCAAAGATTACAATAGCTCACCAAAAACGCCCTTCCTCAAGGATCAAGAATATGCAGTGAAAACTGGAAATTGTTGAAGGAATGAGCTGCATAGAAGAAACCATGATCTTCCCTGTAGCTTACACCTGAAACAAATGACTCCATTAAATCTCCAAATGAAAGGTATGAATGTCCTTTCCAATTACCAACTTGGATGGGAATATTTCACCCTCGAAATTGGCTCAGGCAAGAAACTAGTCATCCACTAGCTCTCCCTCTTCACAAATGCAATTCCAAATTCTAAAATTGATCAAAAGATCCTATTATTCTTTGTTCATGACTTTTATAAACTTCTAATGTAATCCATGGGTCAAATTCCTTCCAAGAGATTCATGCCAACTCAATTTGGGAAGAGATTCCCAAGTATGCCACGTGTCCTTCCAATTCTAGCTCTCTTCTTCTCCAAATTCGAATTGGTGTCTCTTAATTGGCTGCCCTAATGCACTTGAGAGCCCTCTTGGAGGCTATTTTTAGCCCTGGCATGTCATATATGTCATATGTCAACCTTCAGGTCTTATTTCTGTCATAGGTGTCATAGCATCTTCATCATTGTTGTCATAGTGCTAGGAAATCTAATCCAAGTGTCTCACTAGCTCCAAATTGCCTCTTCGTCTTGCATGGGAGTTATTCTTCCACTCCAATTCGACCTTACATGAATCATGTCAAGTATATTGACCTTCCAACTCATCCCAAGAACCTTTGGCTTCTTATGGATTCAAAATGACAAGAGGAGAATACCATGTGGCATAGAAAATCTAGCTTGTGTGGGTCCCACTTCCTCCATGTGTCTTTATGATCAAATGCCACTTTGATTTTCCATTGTATATATTTATTTATATCCTTTATTAAATATTTATTTTGTTCTAATGTCCACACATCATTTATTATCCTTCTTATTTAAAATCCCAATGCTTCCACCCACAACCTAGGAAGCTAGTAATTTTCCTCCTTGGCAATTATTTAACCCTTAGCATCAATTTGACAAACTCTCATGAATATGACCGATGGGCTTAGGCCATTGTGACCCAATGAAAAATTTGGAACATGAAATATATGCACCTACTATCGGAAGTTTTTCAAAGGATTCTCAAAGCTGACATCTCGTTCGAAATATCTCACTAAGAAAAGAGCCTTCCATTGGTCGGAAGAAGTTGAACAAGTGTTGAACAGAATGAAGGAGGTAATCAATAGTTGTCATGTTCTTGCACTTCTAGATTTTTCTCAACCTTTTGATCTTGAGTGTGATGCTTCAGGGAATGGCATTGGAGTTATCTTGATGCAAAATAAGAATCCTTTGGCCTTTGAGAGAAGAAAATTGCAGCCACATGAAAGGTTATATTCGGTTTATGACAAAGATATGCTAGCCATCATGCATGCACTAGTCAAGTTCAGACAATATTTGGTGGGAGGTAAGTTTATCATCAAAGCTAAGCACAACAGTTTGAGGCACTTCTTAACCAAAAGGGAGCTTAATGATAGACAACAAAAGTGGGTAAGCAAGTTCCAAGCATTTGATTTTGAGATTGAGTATAAGAAGGGTAAGATGAACATTGTAGCTCATGCACTTTCTAGAAAACCCACTGTTGGGCATGGCCCAAGTCTGTACCAATTTTGTTGAAACACAATTTTGAGCTATGCAGTAGAAAGCACGATAGTGTTGAGTGCATAGCTTGCTGGGCATATCTAGTTCATAGCCATGCTGATGTGTAGGACCCGCGCACCAGCAAGTTTTGGTAAGAAGACATAAGAAAACGTCGAGCGAGGAAGCGACCTATTTTTGGTAAAGAGCCAGATGAAGGAAGGAGAAAGCGACCTGTTGGAATAGTGGTGGCAAGCAGTTGAGAAGCTAGGCTACTATGGTGACAGAGATAGGTAGGCGGAAGAGGCAGAAAGAGACAAGCCATGATGCAGTTGTAACTGTTTGAGGACTGCGATTGTCAGAGGAGTGTGCGAGCCACGAGTGGCCCTGCAGGATGGCCCGAAACAAGCAGAGTAAGTTGTTGATGGCGATAGTAAGGATGGTAGCTAGCCATACCATGTTTTGGAAACCTAAGGGTTTTTTCCTGCGAAATTGTAAAGACATGACCTATGGGCATGATCTATAAATAAGGCATTTTTGTATGGGGAAGGGTTACTCTTCATTTTGGAATAGTATTAGAATTTTGAGAAAACCAATTGTAAAGGCTCTGCAGCTGTGTGTGCAAAGACCTATTTGGGAGAGAAGAGAGTTTGCAGCTGAGTGCGTAGACCAAGAATGGTTGTACCCTTCCCAAAGATCAATATTAACAACCGTTCTTGTGGACGTAGCCTCCATCCGTGGGGTGAACGACGTTAAATCTTATGTAGTGAAATTGTCTATATGTTTGTGCTTTGTTCTATCTATTTTCTTACTGTGTATGTTTGGACTCTCAACTATCACTGGTGGGTTAATGCTTTTATATGTATTTGCTGTAGGAGAAGAACAGGGATAATATGTTAAGTGTTTTACGAATGGATGATTGAGGAATGTGAGCTTCTCTAAGTAAGTGAATGTATCATCCGTGGATAGACATGTATGCAAGTAATGAATGGTTATATACTTATGTTAATGTATAGTATTGGAGGGGCATAGGACTGATAGCTTGTTTGATTACACCAAGTATAAGGTTAAATAATCACTGGTAGTAATCCAAAGGAATAAGTACCAAGTAAACCGTTAACACAATTGTCGTCGAAGTGAAGGTGCATAAGTCTATTGTACTGTTCCATCGAACGAGTAAGGTCGACCTGCCCGATCCATGGATGCACTGGGTACGTAGGTTGCAAGCTAAAGAAGTATCAACCCACGACGAGGATAGTCATCGCGCAGCCCTCAGTCGTAGCACGAGTCCATAGTGCATTGCACATTGGGTTTGTCCTGTCAACTCATCACCTTGCTGTAGAAACCTGATTCTGCAGCACCCCCATAGCTTCGTCTCGGGTGATACCTCGACCTGCATGTAGGTTGTTGCCGAAAGGGCCGGTGAAAAAGGGGTTTTGTTGGTTAAAGCTAAAACCACAAAGAACCTGGGTCTATATTGGAAAACCTCTAGATCAGTTACTTATGCCAACAAATGGTTCTGTTCTCGTGCTAAGAATATGTGATGAGTTGAGGAAGTAATGAATGACGACGAATATCAGTTCTCAAAGGTTCAGACAATTGGCATCTTGAAAAGAAAGAGATCTGGGATTGGTGTGATAAGACCATGAAATATTTTCCAAAGAAAGAGAACAGACACCCATGCTTATCCAACGCAGCATGGTTGAACTTATGGAGAGACATTCACGAGATATTTTGGGCTTCGTTCGGAAATGAGTTACATGAGTGTATCTCGCGACTTGCAGAGAAGAAAACCTATTTACAAGGAGGAGTACCTACAGAGTGGACTCCAGAGCTCACAACGTAGCTCAAAGCAATAGACATCCCATTAATGCAAGCAGTCAACTTCTGGGTCGATAGCATACTTGAAGGATTCGTAACAAAATTTGCTGTAGACACGCTGAAGTCCTACAGCCAAGCTGAAGCATATTTTTTTGAAGGATTCAGAGGTAAGTACTTGAACAATCTCAGTTTATATATTAAAATGCTTTTAGCTGAAAAAGGCATTTTAAGGATGCAGTAATATTTTTCAACGTGCCATGATCAATAGCAATTTTAGTGATTCTGATGAAGAGACACATAATCTAAGAATTGGAAAGAGATATAAGTTTAATAAAGAAAAGAATCCCAGAGGACCTGGACTCCATGTAAATACTGAACTCCCATGTGACCTTAACAATCAGACCGCGCTGCCATCAGCCACTATACACCCTATCACACTTCAGAATCCGCTAGCTGCAGAAACCGTTCCACCCCTAGATCAGGACCCACCCGCTGCGAGTGTAGCATAGCCCACCCCACAGAACGTCGTTACTATGCACACCATAGGAGTAGACACTCAGACTAGTCCAATTCAAACTATTCCAGTTCAGAATACCCAATCTCATAATATCCCACAGAATACCACTAGCCCGAATATTCCCTTTATTTTCTCCACACAGATCGTCAGCACTACTCAGAGCGTTGCACAAACAGGGAGGAGAATGACAGATAATGATATAAAACTGCTGATATTCAAAGGAACGGGTCTAGAAGACCCTGATCAGTAATGGTTTCTATCTGAAGTCGTATGGAGTGTCAAGCAGATCTAGGATGTTGCTGTGAAGAGAGCACAACTCATCACCACTTTCCGAGACTGAGCCTTGCATTGGTTTATGAAATATTCTCAGGAACAACCAAGAAACCTAACAGAAATTAAGGTTGCACTCACTGCAGATTTTAAAAAGCCAAAATCAGAGTCGCAGTGCATAACAGAATTAAAGGAAATCAAGCAGAAGCTTACTGAAACGGTCTGGGAATTTGACCAAAAATTTAAGACACTGTTGGATCAAATGAGCTTTGAGATAGCTCCATAACAGCATAAGGAATGGCTCATCACTGCACTGTTGCCCCATATCAGACAACCATTGATGTAGTAGAAGGTTGCATTACAGGCAGAGGCCTTAGAGATCTCAATGAAGCTGGAGGCTTCGCCAATCGGTGAGACTAGTTCTGGGATGTCTCAGATCCAGAACCAGTTGACTACTTTGACAATAGAATTGCAAGGCATGAAAAATGGAAAGGAGCAGTGATATGAACACAAACGCGAGGTTTGGTGCACAGGATGTAAGGGAGAGGGACACACCAAAGAACATTACCTCTTATTTCAAGATTACCTTGACAGTGGTGCACCAAACCCAATGAATATGAATCACAATCAGGCGCCATGGTGTGAAATCTGCAGAAGCCAAGGACACAGACCTGAGTACTGTTATCTCATCCATAATACGTGAAGACACCTAAGAGCTTGTACTGCAATTTCTGTAAATTAGTTGGACATGATGACTCCAATTTCTGTGCATATGAGTTCATGAATGAAAGGAAGCATGATATGGAAATGATGCAAGGTGTTGGAATGTACCGTGTCCAAGAGGAAAATCAGTCGAAACAAGAAAATTCCCCCTATGATCAGGGAGGATATTGAGGCCGTGGTGGTGGATACCACGGGAGAGGAAGAAGCCCGGTGCAGGGAAGGGGCTGCATCTAGGTAATCTATTATAGCTGTGGCCAGCCCAATCACATATCTCGAGATTGTACAAACCCATGCACTACATGCAATTATTGTAAATCATTTGAGCATGTTATTGAAGATTGTCCTATGCTAGAGGTAGAAATGCAGAAATAAAGAAGGACAGACCGCCAAATCCTAACATTCAGTTGATCGTAGCAGAGAGAAGAAATGCAGATCCAAGTGTAAACATGGTGACGCATAGTGGCGTTGATACAGGAAGAGATGGAGGCACAGAAGCTTTGACTTCTGGAGCGCGCATTCCTAGACAGAATCTAGGTGAGCCAGTATGGATCAGAAAAGCCCCTGGAAAAGAACCGGGTCTGGATTTACAGAAAAATAAGGGAGAATTTACAGACGCATGGGATATTCTTAGAGAATCAACACCTCAGTTCACGAGAATCCCGCTGCATAGCAAAAAACCACATGTAGAAGATATGCTAGCGGCATACGATCAACTCAGCATGGAGGCAGACACGGGTACTTCTATTGCGCAGTTCCTACGGAGCTGTTTGAAGTTATTAAAGAGCACAGATGCTTTCACAGAATTTGAAAAGCTATTGAGGTAGTATGAGCCAAACAGTGAGAAGGGAGCTGCCCATGGCATAGTCCATAATATTAGGAGCCCCAAAAGAACAGGAAGGGAAATGAGACTCATTGCATAGATTGGGGTCTACAAGATGGATGAGATCATTCTTGATCTTGGATCCAAAGTAAATGTCTTGACCAAGTAGACATGGCATCAGATGGGAAAACCGAAGTTACAGTGGTCACCTATACAGGTAAGAATGGCTAACCAAGGGATATTTATACCCTTGGGGAGACTACCAAACACCATTGTTGACATTGATGGAGTGTGTAGCTATGCCAATTTTGAAGTGATTGAAATCATGGATGACAACCATCCTTATCCAGCACTGCTGGGTATCGACTGGGCAATGACTAATTCTTCCATTATTGATCTGAAAACTATGAAGATGATATTCAAAGGCAATAATATCAGGGTCATTGCACCATTGGACCCTTCGCAGGGTGAACGATATGTTGAACCGATTCAAGAAGAGTCCCAAGCCCAAGACATGGACCATATTTACAAGATGAAAACTAATACTGCTGATTATATTAATCCAACTGCGGATGGAACACTCAGTTGGTGCTGTGATAACTCTTGTGTCTCAAACTGTGATGCAGGATTGGAGAATTGGCAAAGCAGATTGCATGAAGTATCTGCCAGGAAATGCACGTGGATCACAAAGTCATTGTGATGGATTGGAAAGGAGGTAATCCCAATTCCTAGTTATGATGGTTTCTCTAATGTTTATTATTTTATCAATGAATGTTGGCTTAAACTGACCTAGAGGTTTCCAAGTAGACCCAGGTTCTTTGCGATTCTCCCTTTTGACCAACAAAACCCCTTTGCACTAGCCCTTTCGGCAACAACCTGCGAGCAGGTTCAGGTCTCACCCAAGGTGTGTCTTATGGGGTACTGTGGAATCAGGTTTCCACAATAAATGATGAGTTGTTTATATGAACGAGCTCCGCAGTGCAGGACAGAAGGAGTCCACTACGGGGCAAAGCGATGCGGTATGCAGCAGGGTCTACTCTGTGAAGGCAACACTGCGGACTTCACTTAAAGACTTCTTACTACTGCAAGTTCTCTACTGGAACTGCAAGTCCACCACGTTGATTCCTTACTTGGAAGATCTTGAAAACACTAAGGCACTGAAATGAATATCACTCGTCCATTCATTCAGGAACTTACTGGTTATCTTTCTAGCATTCGTTCAAGAACTTGGATCTGTACAACATGAACTGAAATGGTAGACATGACTAACTATGCTGCGTTCCTTCACTATGTTTAAGAAAGTATTTAAGCTTAAATGATTGATTCATGATCTTAACATATAATTAAAATGTTCACCATTCATCTGTTCACATGGAACTTAGCATATCATTCCCAAACTTATCCTATTGGTAAATGCATATCAAAGTTCTCCTATTACAGCATGCAAGGAAACATTCAAACATTCATTTTATAGGTAATACAGATAGTCATTCATTCATAACATCATCGCATAACACAGGATTTAATGTGGTTTACTTCCCCGGATGGAAAGCTACGTCCACAAGAATGGTTGGTAATATATTTCTTTCAAAAAGGGATGGGGCAACCGTTCTTAGTCTGCGCACTCAACTGCAGACTCTCCTTTCTCTCCGCTAGGTCTCTGCGCACACAGCTACAAAGCCTTTACAATATTCTCAGCTCAAAGAGATTTTACAATACAAAAGGTTATCTCAAGATTACTCTAACAACTAGCATCTAGCCCCCAAAAATAGAGAAACCCCATCCCATACAAAATTGTCTTCTTAAATAGATCATGCCTGAAGGTCATGTCTATACAATGTCGAAGACCTAGAACCCAAAACCCTAAGGGTTTCAAAAACTGCGCCGGTTTTCCAAACCGGCTTGCTGGCTCCTGGTAAATTCTGTTTGATCTTGGTGGATCTCCACGTCCTCATCCTGTCACTATCGGCCTTCCTGTCGCACGCGTGCCTATAGGCTACTTCTGTCAAACCATTTCTCTCTAACGGTTTTACCTTTTCAGCGTGCCAAACATCGCTTTGCTTACCAATCCACGCATGGTCACCTTCCTGATTTGCCTATGTCCGCTGGTCGACAATCCTGGAATATCTTTACAAAAATTGTTGCTACCTGTCCAACTGGTACATGCACTTGATACTTTACCAGCACACCACTTTGCTGGCTCCACGTGGCCTCCTAACTCCACAGTACTACTTCGGCACAGTACTAGTCTTCGCGTCACGGCCAAAACATTGATGCTGCACGCAACTCCGCAATCTGGTCCAAAGTTGGATGCTGCGTGCAACTTCGCAGCATCCTCAATACTTAGCCAAAACTGTATTTCCAAGCTGCGCTCAGCTCAGCTTTCCCTGTATGTCTCAAAAAGGTGTTTCCAAAACTTTGTCTCAACCTTGGCCCAACATGCCCCTAACACTTACATGTGGCTCGTCCCCGAGCCACTGATTGTTTCAACTGTCTCACTCTATGCCGTGACCAGTGGAACGAACTTGGCCGTGAACTCATCATATGTACCGCACAACTGCTCCACTGCTTCTCTTGTATCCTGCTCAACCTGTTTAACTGTCTCAAGCAGTGTTGGAGTTATTTCTTTTCCAATTTGGTCTTCTACTTGCTCCTGGTTATCGCGTAGTTATGCTAACTTGTCTTCAATCTGCTGCGATACCATCATGGCATTCTCCAGGAGCTGTTGCAACTGATTATCCATCTCAGTCTCTTTTTGTCATAATTCCTGTACTTCTTTCTTTAAACCGGATATCTCCTTGTATCTTGGCAGCCTCTCTCTAGGTGGCAAAGCTTTAACCTCTGTGTTCAACTTGCCTAGCACGGTCTATTTTTCTTCTACCGTGGTCTTGACCTATAGCAACCCTTGATCCTCTTCAAGGGTCATGATTTCCTGTGAAACCTTATCCAGGATGGATTTGCACTTAGCCATCTCATTTGTGATGCTTTTCGAGGCGACGCTTACTACTTTCTCTCTGACTTGCTGTTAAGTTAATTATGCTTGTATGTTCATTTGTGCCTTCAATGAAGTAATATCATCCTGATAAAAAATTTCCTTATCTTGCATCTCCGACTGCAAAGATCTTACCCTGTCCCCGATCCTCAGAACTGTGTCTGCAGGATCATACTGGAGTTCTATACCTTCAATATCCTGCACAACATTAGATATGGTAGTCTCCAAATTTTGTCGGCGGTCTAGTTCGTTCCGCAGCTGCATTTGCCTATTTGCTAAGGTGAGCTCTACTTGTGACTTCATAGACTCCACCATCCAGTCATGCATCTCCTCAACAATCAACATGTGGATGAAGTGCAATCCTGGTAAGGGGATTTTGGCTAAGTCGAGCTCTACCCTCTCGACTCCCTTTGTGTCCAACACAACTTGTTTTTCCATTGGCAATGCAACAGCCAATGGGTCCACATGGACAATTCTAGTCTTTGATGGCAGTGTTATTGCTAACTGCGGCAGCATTTGCTGCAGGGTTCCTGCCGATCTCCCTTCTGCTCCTGTGTCACGCGGCAAGCTCAGGATTTTCTGGACATCGTCCATTTTCTTCATTAGACCTTGCATTGTGAGCTGCATCTTCTGCAAGTCATCCTGGATAACCTTATCCTTTTTATCTTTATCTGCCATGAGCTCCTTCATCTGCTCTGAGACTATTTTAGCTATCATCTCGTAGTCATCATCATTGAGGACTGCCTCCGATTGAATCTTTGTGTCCTTCACCTTCTTCCTTGACTTTGGCTTCTACGAAGTCTCAAGTTATTTTCTCTTCCCTGTTTCTTCAGTGATTGGGCATGAGAGCAGGATTGGCCATCCTTCGCTAAATCTGTCTCCACGTCCATAATTTCTACATGGAACTATGGTGGCCAATCTTTCATGAGGTCTTCAATGTCTTGGTCATACATGACGTATTTCCCTGGGAACCACTCTGGTTTCTTTGTTTGTGCTTTCGGTGATATGAAGATACATTTCATATCCACCTCAAAGTCAATGACGCAGATATACTTCGTCATGACCTGCTTTGTAATGCGGCATGTCTTCGTCATTGCATCGCGTAGCTGAATATAGTGCTGGTAAAAGACTTCTGCTGGCGCTCTGCATTTGTGTTCAGCCAAAGGTTGACGAACTTAAACCCTCTAGGATCATTGGTGTCCATAATGATTCCCACATAATCTCTCAACTCCTTCCATACACAAAAAGAAATCAGGACGATGAGCTAGGTGAAATGGAACTGGCTGCCATTCACCTACATGTCGTTGAGTTCTTCAAGGAACTCATTCAACAGAAACTGACACCAATTAAAGTTGGTTCCTTCAGCCGCTACAACACCCAGGAGTATTGTGCCTGTAGGCACCTTCGAAGGCCTAGCTGTTTTGAGTATCTTGCCTATGAGAAACTGTGTTACAAATCTTGTTGCTCTGTCCTCTATATCTTCCTTTGGGAAACTTCTTTTTTCCTTCGCCACCGGGTGGGTTTTCTTCATCTTCTCAACAGCCTCTTTATCTTTGCTCTTCCCCTAGAAGAATTGCTTAGGATCCTTAATGCGCTTGCTTAGCTCGGTGATGCGGTGGATCAAATCGATGTTAATATCGATGTTCCTGTCCAGCCATAGATAACCTTGGTGGATTCACGCCATGAGTGTGCAAACCACAATATTAAGTTCTGGAGAGCGGTCAAAATGTGCCAATCTTAGCAAGTTCAGTAGCCCCGACTGAATGACAATTGTTAGCCAGATCTCGGCAACCAGGTTAAGAGTTCCCTTGGCATCCTTTTTCCAGCACATATACTGGTCTGGTTGAAAATCTGGGTACTTGGGAACATCTTGCTCATCCTTCTTCATTCCCAAGAGGTCATAATCCTCCCATTTACATTTTGCTATCTTTCTGAGCAGATTCTTAGTAGTTTCTACATGTTTGGAGATAGGTGACAGAGGAATTTCATATCTCACATTCTTGAACAATTTAAACATGGGGGCATTCAGTGCCCACGGGGAGATATATTCGAGTGTCATCTTCAAGGGTTCTTTCTGATAGACTGGTGATTTTTGTGCCGAGGAGCCCATATTTATGACCTTGCTTTGAATCCCTGTTACATGTTTTCCTTTATCTTTCGCTTTTTCCTGCATTGTCGGATTAATTCTTGGTGATTTGCGGGATCCTTTACCTTGTTCTATGGTGACCTTCTTAACTGGAGTTTTCATTAACTGCTGAATCCCTCCGTGCTGAAAGATCCTCAGTGCTTCTTCAATGATCAGTTATTCTTCTCTATAGGAAGGTTTTGACATTCATTAATGAGATAGCGGCTAAGGTAGACAAAATACAGATGGCTACTAGTTTGGAGAGGTTAATCACAAGAAAATTCTAAGTGCTTGGCAACTCCCACTAGTCTCCCAATGGTGTTATTTATAGGCGCAGCAGACCCCCTCCTGCACCCTTCAACGGCTAGATAGGAATTTAATGTGGTGTCTGTTGGTGAATTTGAGCAGATCCTTCAGCCTTTTTTGTCGTCAGCGTGCTCAGAATGGCTATCTTCTCTTTAAATGTTGAAGCAATTGCTGTAACGGTCATCTAACGACTATTTTTCTAAAAAGCCATGTTACGGCTATTTTTCTCTCAGTGCTGCGCCGAGCTATGCGGAAAATCATCTGCAACCCTGTGCAACTACTTCGCAGTGCCAACATTTTCCAACTGCGTGGCTTCCACTTTTTTCCACTTTCTTTTCTTTTTTTTTTTTTCTTCCGCGCAGCTTCAACAGTGTTGTGTAGTACATAGATTATTCTTCTTATCATACCTTCTTCCTTTTATCATACATGTACAAACTTCTTTATATTTCTAGTGTCCAATTTCAACTGTACTTGACACTTAGAACTTCCTTCCTTTGCTTGTTATTCAGGGTTCTTCGAAGTAGTGCTATCATAGTATAGATTTAGCTTGCTTCCATTTATCAAGGTTGGGAGGGTATCACTAGCTAAATTTGCTAATTGAACTGCACCAGTGTTAGTAACATGTATCACAGTATACGGTCCAATCCAATGCATCTTAAATTTACCAGGTAATTTCATAAATTTCCTATCATACAGGAGGACTAGATCACCTACCTGAAAACACTTGTTCTTTATATGGCGATCATGCCATGCTTTCTCACGGTCCTTCTGTGCTTATTGATGGAATCCTGCGATGAAGCGATCTTCCTCCAAGCCCTGTAAGTGTATCAATATTTCTTCTAGAGCTTCGTAGTCTACCATCCCTGTAAATGTAGTGATTCTTAAATTAGGGACAATATATTCCATAGGCATTATAACCTCTTTCCCATACACCAAGTGAAAGGGTGTCTGTCCTGTCAATTTCTTGCATGTGGTCCTATATGCCCATAACATAGAAGAGATGTGTAGGTCCCAATCGTCTCTATTTACATTGCATACCTTAGTAAGTGCGTTCTCCAATATTTTATTGAAAGCCTCTATAGTACCATTCACCTGTGGATGATATGGAGTACCACACTGATGATGAATGTGGAATTCCTCCATAAGTGCCTCAATAGTCTTGTTCAAGAAGTGAGTACCTTGGTCACTCATCCAAATCTAATGAGTATTTCTTCAAAAATAAATTGCGTAGCAGTAGTGGCGGTGCAATCCTTAACTGGTTTTGCTTCCACCCATCTGGTGAGGTAATCAGTAGCAATAATAGTATACCTTGCACCCATTCTTTTTCTTGGTGGGTTTATAGGACCCACAAAGTCTATTGCCCATTTTTCAAATGGCTGTAGTGTCAACTATGGATTTAGTGGCATCTCATCTCAGCATGATGGTTTTCCTGTCCTATGACAGATGTCACAGTTCCTGCAATATTCTTTGGCATCTTTATGGATCGTAGGCCACCATAGCCATACATGCAATATCTTCTATGTGGTAGCCTTTCCTGCATACTGACCTCCTGGGATTCCTGAGTGCGCGCCCACTAGGATAAATGGCTTCTCATGATCAAGTACGCACCTACACAGGACTTCATCTGGCCCAAGTTTGTATAACTGACCTGCGATTATAGTGAAGTCTTTATTTTGTTTGCTGGATAGAGAATTCCTGGGGTGCCAGCCCTATGGTTAGTAAATCAATGATATCCTTGTAATAATCATCAGCAACCTGTATACTAAATAATTGCGTATCAGGTAGACTGTCTTCAATATTCGTCAGCTCCTCTCCTGACTCAATCCTTGACAGATGATCAGGTCCTAAGTTTAGTCTACCTGGCTTGACAATAATCCCAAAGTCATATTCCTGGAACAACAATAGCCATCTGCATATGCACCCCCCTAACACTGGCTTGTTGACCAAGTATTTCAATGCAGAATGGTCAGTAAACATAAGGAAGTGCGATCCCAACAAGTAGTGTCTAAATTTCTATAGGGCATATACCATCGCAAGGCCTTCCCTCTCAATAGTAGTATAGTTCTTCTCTACTATTGAAAGCTTTCTTCTAGAAAATGCAATAGGGTGGTGAATACATCCCTCTCCTAGTCAAGCTAGCATGATCCCCAGGGAAATACATGATGCGTTGACATGGACATGGAATGGCTTTGTCCAGTCTGGAAAGACTAGAATCGGTGCAGTGACCATCTTTTCTTTTAATGTATCAAAACCCTGTTCACATTCTGTGTTCCAAATGAATGGTGCGTCCTTCTTTAGAAACTTTTCCATCACTGTCGTTATCTGTGCATAACCCTTTACAAATTTCCTGTAGTATCCGATATGGCCTAAGGTAGATCGCAACATTTTGACTGAATTTGGCATTGGTAAGTTTGCAATAACTGCAATCTTCGCAGGGTCTACCATCAATCCTTGCTTACAGACAATGTGGCCAAGTAAAATCCCATAGGGCACATAGAAAATACATTTCTTCAAATTCAAGCATATTTGATGCGGTCAACACTTTTCTAGCATCATACGGAGGTTCGCGCAATGATTTTTCAATAGACCAAATACAGTCCAATCATCAAAGTATGCTTCTAGAAACTTGTGGATAAAATCTTTAAATGCTGCGATGACGACTCTAGAGAATATGGCAGGTGTGTTCTTCAGCCCAAAAGGCATGACGGTGTACTGGAATTACCCCCATTCTGTAGAAAATGTCATCTTATGCCTATCCACAGGATCAATCCTGATCTGATGGTAACCAGAGAAACCATCAGTGAAAGAATATGACTCATTTCCTCCAACGTTATCAAGCACTTCATTTGTGAATGGAGTAGGAAATGGGTCATGCATGGAAGCATCATTCAGTTTTCTGAGATCCACGCAAATATTTATCTCACCTTTTGCTTTCTTGTCCTGAACAACCATGGGGCTAATCCATTTGGATTCTTCGACCGGTTCAATGATTCCTGCCTCTAGCATCTTATCTAGCTCTGTGTGGAATTTTTCCTTGCAGCGCGGATTCAATCTGTTTGGCCTCTGCTTGACAGGCTTAGCACCTAGCTTTAAAGGTATTTTCATGACCCCTAGGTCTCCCAAAATTCTTTTCATCTCTGTAAATTTTGTCGGAAATAGTTCCTGATACTCATGTAAGCTATCTGCAATCTCTGCAACAGTCTTATCATCCTAATAATCTCCTATTGATGCGAACTTCGGCTCTTTGTCTGTGCCAATGTTCACTTTTTGTGTTTTTACTGGTCCAGTCATATCTGGGATTTCCAATGGAGGTCCCTCTACCTCGCGCATGCCTTCTAACTCTGGTATGTCTATGTTGCATGGGTCCTCCTCATCATCTTCATTTGTATCATTGGTATATTCAGCTAAGTTGTAACACTCGATAAAGTGCTCTTCATGTTCCTTCCATTCTGATTGTAGGTGCATAGGAACGCACTCTGTCCCAAAAAACTCCTGCAATGTCATGTTTTGATGAGGAAAGTCATCCTGGAATATGCACTTCTTGATTAGCTATAATGCTTCAAGGATTAGTGGATTCTCATCTTCAAAACTTAAGTCCTTCTGGAAGTTCGTAGTGAGCAGCTCCCAATTAGTGAGTTCGCTGCGTAACTCCAGGTCTAGGTACCATTTCTCTAGGATACCCACATCCAATGTATGTACAAATAAATGTACCCATTCTGTAGGTGGTCTTTCCACCCATGACTTTGAACAGATTTCGATGTGCTGGCTAGGGTCTGTCTGTCCATTGTACTTTTCGAAGGGTAAAGTAACCCTTTCGACGAACCGGATCTGCATCTTAGTTCTGCATTGATCCCAAGTGGTCAATGTTTTCTTATGTGCATTCCACCATCTAGCAGGTGTGTGGCGCAATGCCATATCTGAAGATGATTGTCTATGCTCATCTAGTATAGCTGTAGTATATTCCCTTATGAAACTGTAAACATTAGCAGAGCCATCATATGTCGGAATAGGACTCACCTCTTTTCCGATCCAGCACAGTGATTTCGTAACCTGCGCACATCTTCTTGCTGATACTTTATGCATGCGGCTTTACCAATTCTCCAATCCTGTATCCGATTCAGAGATACAAGAAGTGTTACATCGCTAGCTAAGCATACTATCCGCAGTAGGATTAATGTAGTCTTCCTTGTTCGCAGTCAGCTGGTATAGTCGGTCTAAATCTTGAGCTTTGGATTCCTCCTGAATCGGCTCACTGTATCTGTCACCATCTTTAGGATCCAATGGTGTGATGACTCTAAGATGATTCCCTTCAAAGATCATCTTCTTTGTCTTCAAGTTTATGATAGCCAAGTTATCCATATCCCAATCAATTCCCAATATTGTTGGAAAAGGTTGACTATCATCCACAATTTCAATAACTTCAAAGTCTGCATGACTCTGTACTCCATCGATGTCAACTACTACATTAGCTAAGTGTCCAAAAGGTATGACCTTCTCTTGATTAGCCATTCGTAACTGGATAGGTGACCAGAGCAACTTTGGTCGACCCATCTGCTGCCATGTTTGCTTAGTCAAGACATTCACTTTTGATCCCAGATCAAGGATGACTTCATCCATTTCAAAATCTCCTATCTGCGTAGTAAGCCTCATCTCTCAGCCTGTTCTTTTGTGTTTCCTTATATGATGTACAGCGCTATCAAAAGTCTTTATTGCAATCTGAGGTTCATACTGGCTGATGAGCTTCTAGAGCTCTACTATGGCTTTCTCACTTTTTAGTAACTGCATGCATCTTCGCAAGAACTACGCAACAGAAGTACGGACATCTGTCGCAGTGCTTGTGTTATCATAAGGATCCGGCATGTCTTCAACATGCGGTGTTTCACTGCACAGCGGGATCCTTGATGACTTATCTACTGGTTCTCTAAAGGTATCCCGCGCGTCAAAGAAGATCTCCTTGTTCTTCTGTAAATTAAGAGGGGGTGCTTTTCCTGGAGCTTTCCTTATCCATACTGTTTCAAGGCGATCCCTCTTCGTATGTGCCTCCCCTGATGTTGAAGCTTCTACTCCTATGTCACGGCCTATCTCAGCACCACTGCATGTGACCACATTGATGCTTGGATCCACTGGTCTATTTTCTACTGCAATCCACTGGACATTCATGTTTGGTGCATCCGTCCATCTTCATTTCTACATTTCGACCTCTAGCACTGGGCAATCTTCAATAACATGGTCAAATGATTTAAAATAATTGCACGTAGTGCATGGGTTAACACATTCTCTAGATACGTGACCTTGCTGGCCACAATTATAAAAAATGACCTAGCCACGGCCTCTTCCCTGCATGGGGCCAGCATTTCTTCCTCTACCGCGGTATCCACCACCACGACCTCTGTATCCTCCTTGGTCATATTGTGCATTTTCTTGTTTCAGCTGGGCATCTTCTTGTACGCAGTACAAGCCAGTGCCTCGCATTGAGTCCATATCCCTTTTTCTTTCATTCATTAATTCATATGCATGGTAGTTGGATTCATCATGTCCAACTGATTTACAGAAACTGTAATATAAATTTTTAGGTGTTTTCACATATTTCTATATAAGATAACAGTCTTCAGGTCCATGTCCTGTGGTTCTATAGATTTCACACCATGGGTCCTGATTCTGATTCAATGGGTTTGGCGCACCACTGTTAAGATAGTCACGAAATAGAGGGTAATGCTCTCTATCATGGCCTTCTCCTTTACAAGCTGTACACCAGACCTCGTGTCTAGGTTCATACCTTCGTTCTTTGCCATTTTTCATGCTTTGAAACTCTAGTGTCAGGGTGGTCAGTTGGTTCTGGATCTGAGACAGCCTAGAACTAGTCTCACCAATCGGAGAAGCCTCTAGCTTCATTGGATCTCCAAGGCCTCTGCCTGGGACTCAACCTTCTGCTACATCAATGGTAACCAAATATGGGGCAACAACGCAGCAATAAACCATTCCTTGTGTTGTTCCGGAGCTATAACAAAGCTCACTTGGTTTAATAGGGTCTTGAACTTCTGATCAAATTCCCAAACTGTTTCAGTCGGTTTCTACTTTATTTCTTTCAACTTGGTTATTCATTGAGATTCAGATTTAGGTTTCTTAAATTCTACTATGAGCGCAGCTTTAATTTCTGTGAGAGTTCTCAGCTGTATGGTAGAGTATTTCATAAACCAATGTAAATCTCTTTCTCTAAAGGTGGTGATGAGTTGTGCTTGCTTCAATGCATCATCCTAGATTTTTCTTACACTCCTTATGGATTCACAAAGAAACCAATGCTGGTCAAGGTATTCTAAGCCAGTTCCTCTAAATATTGGTAGCTTCATATCTGTGTTTTCCATTGTGCTACTACGTGGTGGAGCGTCGGTATTAGTGTGTGGCTGCTGTAAAGGGCTCTACGCAGTAAAAACAAATGTGACTATCGAGAGAGATGGATTAGGTTGAGTCTTCTATGGGGTGGGTTGAGTAGCGGGTGGTTTTTGAGATAAAGGTAGTGTGGTCTCTGCACCCGATGCATTATCAGGCTTAAATGGTGGTACAGTTTCGTTGTCAATGTTACACAAGATCTCAATATTAATATGGAGTCTAGGGCCTCCCAGATTCTTGTTAATTTTATATCTCTTACCACTTCTAAGAGTATGTGTTTCTTTGTCAGAATCAATATATGTACTATTTATCATGACAAGCTTCAAGAATATTACTACATTCTTAAAACACCTTTCTCAACTAACAACATCTTAATGTAGAGACTGAGATTGTTCAGGAACTTACCTTGAAATCCTCTGAAAAAGTTTTCTTCTGCTTGGCTGTAGGATTTGAGTGTGTCTACAGCAAATTCTGTTACGAAGCCTTCTAACATATGATCGACCCAATAGTCAACTACACGTGACAACGGGATATCTAGCGCTTTGAGCTATGCTGTGAGCTCAGGATTCCATTCCGTGGGTACTCCTCCCTGGAAACAGTTTTTCTTCTCTGCGAGCCGCGAGATCCATGCATGTAGCTCGTTTTGAAATGATGCCCAAAAAATCTCGTAAATGTCGTCCAACAGATATCTATTCAACCACTGTGTGTCGCTTAGATGCAGATGTCTGTTCTCTTGTCTGTTAAAATCTCTTATGGTGTTATCCCACCATGCCTAGATTTCTGTCTTTTCAGGATGCCAATACTCAGATCCTTTGGGGACTGATATTCTTCTTCACACATCGTGATTGCAACTCATCATGGATTCTAGTGTGGCAACGGAACCATTTGTTGGCTTAAACTGACCTAGTGGTTTCCAAGTAGACCCAGCTTCTTTGAGGTTCCCCCTTTTAACCAACAAAACCCCTTTAACACCGACCCTTTCAGCAACAATCTGCGAGCTGGTTGAGGTCTCACCCGAGGTGTATCTTATGGGGTACTGCAGAATCAGGTTTCCACAGTAAATGATGAGTTTTTTATATGAACGAGCTACGTAGCGCAGGATAGAAGGAGTGCACTACGGGGCAAAGCGATACGGTACGCAGCAGGGTCTATGCTGTGAAGGAAACACTGCAGACTTCACTTAAAGACTTCTTACTACTGTGAGTTCTCTATTGGAACTGCAAGTCCACCACGTTGATTCTTTACTTGGAAGATCTTGAAAATGCTAAGGCACTAAAATGAATATCACTCATCCATTCATTCAGGCACTTACTGGTTTTCTTTCTAGCATTCGTTCAAGAACTTGGATCTGTACAACATGAACCGAAATGATAGACATGACTAACTGTGCTGCATTCCTTCACTATGTTTAAGAAAGTATTTAAGCTTAAATGAATAATTCACGATTTTAACATATAATTAAAATGTTCACCATTCATCTGTTCACATGGAACTTAGCATATCATTCCCAAACTTCTCCTATTGGTAATGCATATCAAAGTTCTCCTACTACAGCATGCAAGGAAACATTCAAACATTCATTCTATAGGTAATACAGATAGTCATTCATTCATAACATCATCGCATAACACAGGATTTAACGTGGTTCACTTCCCCGGATGGAATGGCTGGTAATATATTTCTTTGAAAAAGGGATGGTGCAACTGTTCTTAGTATACGCACTCAGCTGCAGACTCTCCTTTCTCTTAGTTAGGTTTCTCCGCACACAGCTGCAGAGCCTTTACAATATTCTCAGCTCAGAGAGATTTTACAATACAAAAGGTTATCTCAAGATTACTCTAACAACTAGCATCTAGCCCCCAAAAATAAAGCAACCCCATCCCATACAAAATTGTCTTGTTAAATAGATCATGCCCGAAGGTCATTTCTGTATAATGCCGAAGACCTAGAACCCAAAACCCTAAGGGTTTCCAAAACTGCGCCGGTTTTCCAAACCGGCTTGCTGGCTCCTAGTAGCATCTGTTTGATCCTAGTGGATCTCCACGTCCTCATCCTATCGCTATCGGCCTTCCTGTCGCATGCGTGCCTACAGGCTGCTTCTGCAAAACCATTTCTCTCTAACGGTTTTACCTTCTTAGCATGCCAAATGTCGCTTTCCTTAACAATCCACGCATGGCCGCCTTCCTGATTTTCCTATGTCCATCGCTCGGTAGTCCTGGAATATCTTTCCAAAAATGGCTGCTACCGGTCCAACCGGTACCTGCACTTGATACTTGTCCAAACCACTTTGCTGGCTCCACTTGGCCTCCTAACTCCATAGCACTGCTTCGACGCAGTACTGGTCTTCGCGTCATGACCAAAACTTCGATGCTACGTGCAACTCCGCAGTCTGGTCCAAAGTTGGATGTTGCGCACAACTTCGCTACATCCTCAATACTTAGCCAAAATTGTTTTTTCGAGCTGTGCTCAACTCAGCTTTCCCTGCATGCCTCAAAAAGGTGTTTCCAAAACTTTGTCTCAACCTGGGCCCAGCAATGAATATACTGCAGCAATTGTAGAAGAACACCGACTGCAGGCGTTAGATATAGCATTGCGCGACACACCTGCCAGATGGTGGGTCGCGCATAAGCAGACACTGACAACATGGGATCAGTGCAGAATTAAGATGCAAATCCGCTTTGCTTACAAGGTCACCCTATCATTCGAGAAATACAATGGACAGACGGATCCAAAAGAACACGTTCGGGCCTGTTTAGAAGCATGGAAGGGAAGGCCACAAACAGAATTGGTGCATCTGTTTGCACACACACTGCAAGAGCCAATTCCAAAGATGTGGTACCTATATATGGAGCTGTGCAGAGGCACAGTGGACTAGTCTATTCTAACTGTGAGCTTCCAGTAGGACTTCAGTTTCAAAGACGAACATCCAAGCATCAATGATGCATTGCAAGTTCTTAAGGAAAAAATATTTGCACCAAACCACACTCAAGGAAATATGACCCTAGAAGAATTCATTGGAGCTAACAGTGTACCTGCATGCCTATAGACTGAATGGGAGGAGCAGCTAGAACATGCCCTTGATTGTTATCACCTTATTGGAGAACCCAAGGATAAAGCCAATAGTGATGAGGACAACCCGCACAATATACAAATACCTGATTCAAAGGGATCCTGCGAGGTAGAAGGACCTCCACTGGAAATTCTAGATATGAGTGGACCTGTCAAAACAAGAAAAGTGAACATTGGAACCAGCACAGAGCCAAGGTTTGCAGCTATTGGAGATTATTGGGATAAAGATACAGTTGAAGAGGTCACGGGTATACTATAGGAATATCAAGAATTATTCCTAACCAAGTTCACAGAGATGAAAGGCATTCTGGGAGACTTAGGAGTGATGAAAATCCCTCTTAAGCCTGATGCGAAGCCCATGAAACAAAGACCATATAGACTGAACCCACGCTACAAAGAACAAGTCAAGGAAGATCTCGATAAGATGCTCGATGCAAGAATCATTGAGCCAGTTGAAGAATCTAAGTGGATAAGCCCGATGGTTATCCAAGATAATAAAACAAAGGGTGAAATCAGGATTTGTGTAGATTTGAGAAAGCTGAATGATGCTTCCATGCATGACCCATTTCCTACACCTTTTGCAGATGAAGTGCTAGACAATGTTGGAGGGAATGAGGTCTATTCTTTTACTGATGGATTCTCTAGCTATCATCAAATTAGGATTGATTGCGTAGATAGGCACAAGATGACTTTTGCTACAGAATGGGCGTCATTCCAGTACACAATGCCTTTCAGTCTGAAGAATGCACCCGCCATATTTTCTAGAGTGGTCTTCGCAGCATTTAAGGATTTTATCCACAAGTTTTTAGAGGTTTACTTTGATGATTGGACCACTTTCGGTTTATTGAAGAACCATGCCGCTGGCCTAAGAATGATGCTGGAAAAATGCAGGCAGCATTAGATCTCGTTGAACTTGAAGAAGTGCATTTTCTGTGTTCCCTATGGAATCTTGTTGGGACACATTGTGTGCAAACAGGGCTTGATGGTTGATCCTGCGAAGATCGCAGTCATTGTAAACTTGCCTACATCCAATTCAGTTAAGCAGCTGCGCACTATGCTAGGGCATACCAGATATTACAGGATATTCATCAAGGGGTATGTGCAGATAACTACAGCTATGGAGAAGCTGCTGAAGAAAGATGTACCATTCATTTGGAATGAGGATTGTGACAAAGGATTTGACACATTGAAAGAAAATATGGTCACTGTGCCGATCCTAGTCTTCCCAGACTGGGAGAAGCCATTTCACATACATGTGGATGCTTCGTGTATAGCATTGGGCATCATTCTTGCTCAACGTGGCGAGGGAGGTATTGATCATCCCATTGCACTTTCCAGTAGAAAGTTGTCTTCTGCCGAGAAGAATTACACCACTACTGAAAGAGAAGGACTCGCCATGGTCTATGCGTTGTAGAAATTCAAACATTACTTGCTTGGTGCACATTTTTCCATGTTCACTAACCATTCTACTTTGAAATACTTGGTCAATAAGCCAGTGTTAGGGGGGCACATATGCAGATAGTCACTACTCTCTTAGGAGTATGAATTTGAAATTGTTGTTAAGCCAGGCAGGTTGAATTTAGGACCTAATCATCTATCAAGGATTGAGTCCAGAGAGGACCTACGAGTCTAGAGGACAATCTGCCTGATGCACAGCTATTTTCTATACAAATTGCCGATGATTATTATAAGGACATCATTGAATTTCTGACTACTGGGTTCACACCCATAGAGCTCACTATGTAGCAAAAGAAGTAGCTCGTAGTGCGTGCAATAGACTTCACTATAATCGCAGGTCATTTATACAAGTTGGGACTAGATGAATTCCTGCATAGATACGTATTAGAGCATGAGAAACCATTCATAATGGTCGATGCACATTCAAGAGTCGCAGGAGGCCATTATGTAGGAAGAGCTACCGCGCAGAAGATATTGTGCGCAGGCCTATGCTGGCCTACGATTCATAAATATTCAAAGCAACATTGCTAGACTTGCGATGTGTGTCAAAGGAAAGGAAAGCCGTCGCGCAGGGACGAAATGCCATTACATCTACAGTTAACACTGCAGGCATTTGAGAAATGGGTTATTGATTTTGTGGGTCCCATTAACCCACCAAGGAAGAGAACTGGCACAAGGTACATCATTACTGCTACAGATTACCTCACTAGATGGGAAGAAGCAAAGCCAGTAAAATATTGTAGCACAGCTACAGCGGCGGAGTTTATATATGAAAATTTCCTTACAAGGTTTGGATGCTCGAAGATATTGATGAGTGATCAAGGAACTCATTTTCTAAATAAGACCATTGAGGCTTTGACCGAAGAGTTCCACTTTCATCATCAGCGCAGCACGCCTTATCATCCACAGGAGAATGGAACCATTGAAGCATTTAACAAAGTATTGGAGAATGCGTTAACCAAGATATGCAATGTTAATCGAGATGATTGGGACCTGTGCATTTCCTCTGTATTATGGGCATACATGACTACATGCAAGAAACTCACTGGCCATACCCCTTTCATGTTGGCCTACGGATAAGAAGCAATAATTCCAATAGATTACATCATCCCCAGCTTGAGAATAGCTGCATTTACAGGGTAGACCGCACAACTCTAGAAGAAAGGCTACTACACTTGGTTAGTCTGGACAAAGATTGCTTCATCGCAGGCTTCCACCAACAAGTTAAAAAAGAACATGAAAAAGCATGGCATGACTGCCACATCAAGAACAATTCCTTCCAGGTAGGTGATCTAGTCCTCTTGTATGATAGCAAGTTTATGAATTTTCCTAGAAAATTTAAGATGCATTGGATTGGCCCATATATTATAATGCATGTTACTAATGGTGGCACAGTTCAGTTAGCCACCTTATCGGGAGACACCTTGACCAGTTTGATAAATGGAAGAAAACTAAATCTTTACCACGATAGCCTTGCTTCGCAGAGTCCAGTGTGATCTAAGAAGGTGTACCACGCAGCACTGTTGAAGTTGCACAGAAAAAAAAAAAAAAGAGTGGGGAAAGGAATAGCTGCGCCGAGATGAATAGACCAATTAAAGGTGCATAGCACAGGAAAACATAAGGGTGAGAAATCTGTGTCGTAAAAATCAGAACTAACAAATACGTAACGACAAGGAAATATGACCGTAGCAGCTGTTAGCAGAGTATTAAACCATTAATCAAAGGCACACGGCCAGCCAGATCACGCATTTATGGAAAACCCTATCCAGTCGAGCACCATAAAGGCTGAATTGACCAGGGTCATAACGGGATCCGCTCGACGGATTTGGCAGTTAAAAGTTTAACCAGCTGTCAGACAACCTCGCATTGTCGGCCCACCCCACCAATTAAAGAAAGTATATATGACATGATGTAAAGAACGATGGAAAGAGATCAATGACCTGGAGGAGTCTAATCCCATGGAACTAGCACTTAATGCCTAATCTAGTCATTCCTGGTGTATTCAATACCAGATTAGACATAGATCTCGATAGGATTAGCTAAAGTTACTGCAACATTTATTTCCCGGGTGATTCATTAATAGCCGTAAAATCCGGGCATGCCCTATAACTACCCATCCACTTGTCCTTATGGAAAGTTACCGTGAAATTCAAATTTTAACAAGTGTGAAAAGCTTAAGAGCCGAAGTAGCAAGAGTACTAATTTTTGTTGGGTTTATGTCCAATGAGACGAACTTAGAAGAGATCTTGGGTGCATTCAAGTGTTCTAGCATTAGCGGAGTCATGAAGCCTCCACAGAAGAAAGCCACATCAAAAAATTTGACCCCATCTCAGAGCTCGAAGCCGAGCTAGCTGAAGCAACAACAAAAGAAGGATAAGCAGCCGATGATAGTGCCGTAGAAACCAGAGGCACCGGCTACTCCAAAGTAGCTTCTGTAAGGGAACCCACCTCCCCCAGTATGGGTTATTCCTGAGTATGTCAGCCCCAGGAAGGATGATGCCCCGGTGCTACTACTTCAAAAGAACCCACGCTATGAAATTCCAATGTCACCAATACCAAAGCGCATGAAACAGAGAGATGATCTACTGGGAAGGATTATGGACTACAATTTAACTAATTTTAACCTTCAGGATGCTGAGAGATTTCCTCATCTCTAGGTTGATCAATATATGTGTAGTGTTGACAATCCAGCCACAAACAAGGTAGAAATTGTGCCTATGGACTGGGTGGTTCCGCTACACAAGGTCGACTTGCTTAACCTGTTGTGCATCCCACATTTTGGGCGCAACAAGGAATATAAAGTTGTGGTGCGTACCCTCCTTTCTTGCATGCAACAGAGATATATCTAGTTATATTTCAAGGTCAATATTACTGTGGATCTCATTGCTGGATCACAGGGTTGAGCAAGAAGGGTGATGACCCTTCCAAAGAGTTTATGGGAAAGAAAGATGATCAAGAACTCGCTGCAAATATCAAGAGCACATTTAATTTGAACAGAGGAACCAGGGGGTATGAAACTGACCCCATTCCAATTGGACCTCTGTGGTTTGGAATTCAGCTATTGGAAGGATGACTTCTATGGAAATCTAGACCTGCACAGGTATTACCTTCGGTTGTCACCTTAGCTGCAAAAGCTATGGATGTCCATGAACACAATTGGGTGAACTTCTTGCTGAACGAGCTATTATTAGACATCGAGGATGTACAGAATAAGGGGATTCCCTTTTACTTTAATTAACTACTGGTCCTCATCGCCTTTGTGGGATGGAGAGGACCCAACTATCATTGCGGCCTACCAGTAGTGCAGGATGATTTCCATGCAGTGCGGTTTGCAAACATGTGGCCCTCTACCAATATGGAGAAGTAGCAGGTTAATAAACTACAATTCTTCATGTTTCTCGAGCAGCTACGCACTGTGATAGAGAAGACCCCATGCATCACGAGAGAAGTGACAACCCAGTACAAATCATTCTTACTTTTTGAAGCTGGGCTTCATTCAATTCTCATTCAGCTGTGCCTAAATGTCGAAAAATGGTTTGAGGGACAGTACCAGCTAGGAGTCCCAATGATTGAGCTCATTATTGAAGAATGGCCCGAGGAATGGAAAGAGCATGCCCCAGAATCGCTCATCACCCCATTAGATGAAGAAGAAGTAGAATACCGCAAAGAGGATGCAAAAGTTCAAAGTGCTTCAAGTTCGAAGCCTACGCAGGAAGCAGGTGAAACAACAAAAGCGCCACAAGTTGGCGATAAGAGGAAAGAACCGAGCACTGGAAGCCCTGAGAAGCTACCACTGAAGAACAAAGTTAAGGCCAAGAAATAACCATTGGATAGAATCTTGCATGATGATGACTATGAGATGATAGCATCTCAGACAATTGCGCACCTAGAATATTTCCTTGGCTTTACGGGAAGACAGGAAGAGCCGGATCAGGTGTAAGTCCGAGACAACATTGACAAACTAACCAGTTTGGTCTTCAGGATGGAGCAAGTCCATCATGATTTTGCTCGGGAGACCGACCGACATGACCATATAGGGGAACCAAGTGACATGATGTGCATAACACCCGACTTCACAATGCGGGCACGCATCGTGAAGATTGCATCTGTGTCCATTCTATTCCCCACATAGGATATGACAAAAACCATGAGATGGTTGCAGCAGTTGGAGCTAAACATAGCTATGATTCCAGCTAAAGGGTTTCACTATTTGCACACCTAGATCTCCCATGAGATGCATGAGTGGGACATCGTTTCACACAATCAATGCCTACAACATGCAGAAAATTACCAAAGAATACAAGCAGAATGCGAGAACAGAGAGAGAGAGCTTCAACGCACATAGGCAACAGAGTGAAGGATCAGAGGGGGCAGTGGCGGTTGTCTATGCGAAGCTCCCCGCAGTCGAGGAAGAACCAGAAATAGAGGTAGTCATCCTACAGATAGGTGCTGCTATGACCAGTTTACAAGAATAGATGAGGGAGCTAGAGATCTCCCACGAGGATGAAGTCGAAAGGATGAAGGCTTCCTGCCAGACATAAATAGAAGAGCTAGCAGCACGGCAACCAGTGGACACAAAGAGGCAAGAAAAAGAATCAAGAGCAGAAGAAATAAGGGCTTCACTGCAGAGTATCTGCGCAACACTACCACAGTGTCAAATCTTGGCAAATGACATCTCCAATGTGTGGAGCATACTACAAGAAAGTGCAGAGTTGCATAGTATCCATGAAGAAAGAAAAGAAAAGAAACAAGAATTGGATGCCACAGACACGTCCATGAAGGAATTTACGGTCTGTCAGAAAAGGGTGGCCTTCGAGTAGACCAAGGAATTAAGGAGGGAACTCAAGGCCTTAAGGATGAAGGAGGCTGAAACCTCTACAAGAATACAGCCACTAATGGAAGAAGCACTTACTTTGACCAATGACATTGAGGCAAAGTTGCAGGAACTTCGAGCATCAGAAGATCATATCAAGGGCAAAACTTCAGAAACTGCTTCATAGGAAAGGCTTGAAAAAGTAAAGGAATGTGAGCAGGAAATGAAATAGGTAGTCGCACAGCTGAGCAACACTGTTGAGGAATTCACTGCGCGGGCAGGAATTTCAAAAGAAGCACAAATGGAGCAACTAGACTAGAGTGGCTCGAGACGAGCCACAAGTGTTAGGGGCCTGTTGGGCATGGCCCAAGTGGGTACCAATTTTGTTGAAACACAATTTTGAGCTGCGCAGTAGAAAGCATGATAGTGTTGAGTGCACAGCTTGCTGGGCATATATAGTTGCGCAGCCATGCTGATGCACAGGACCCACGCAGCAGCAAGTTTTGGTAAGAAGACATAAGAAAAGGTCAAGCGAGGAAGCGACCTATTTTTGGTAAAGAGACGAATGAAGGAAGGAGAAAGTGACTTGTTGGAATAGTGGTGCCAAGTAGTTGAGAAGCTAGGCTACTATGGTGACAGAGACAGGTAGGTGGAAGAGGCAAAAAGAGACAGGCCACGATGCAATTGTAACTATTTGAGGACTGCGGTTTTTAGAGGAGCGTACGAGCCAACAGCGGCCCTGTAGGATGGCCTGAAGCAGGCAGAGTAAGCTGTCTATGGCGACAGTCAGGATGGCAGTTAGGCATGCCATGTTTTGGTAACCTAAGGGTTTTTTCTTGCAAAATTGTAAGTCATGACCTACGGGCATGATCTATAAATAAGGCATTTTTGTATATGGAAGGGTTACTCTTCATTTTGGAATAGTATTAGACTTTTGAGAAAACCAATTGGAAAGGCTCTGCAGCTATGTGGGTAGAGACCTATCTGAGAGAGAAGAGAGTCTGTAGTTGAGTGCATAGACCAAGAACGGTTGTGCCCTTCCCAAAGATCAATATTAACAACCGTTCTTGTGGAATTAGGCTCCATTCGGGGGGTGAACCACGCTAAATCTTGTGTAGTGAAATTCTCTATATGTTTGTGCTTTGTTCTGTCTGTTTGCTTACTGTGTATGTTTGAACTCTCAATTATTAGTGGTTGGTTAATGCTTTTATATGTATTC
The DNA here is from genome assembly GCA_027924585.1 of Larix kaempferi. NCBI lineage: Eukaryota > Viridiplantae > Streptophyta > Pinopsida > Pinales > Pinaceae > Larix > Larix kaempferi. The sequence continues at coordinate 5,802,517 of BSBM01000960.1, read as the reverse complement.
GCCATAGGAGAAGAACAGGGATAATGTTAATTTTGAGCATTAATTCAATATACTCTGGGACCTTAACTGAGAGAATAACATGTACATCATATCAATCATATCAAGCATGTATCAAGCATATCAACCAATCACATAAGACAATGGACACACAGAGTTTCACTAGGGAAAACCATAAAGGTGAAAAACCCTACAACTTCCTCAAAGATGGAGAGAGCAATGATACAACCAAACTACAAGAGATAGTCTTCTCCTAGCAGTTGATCCTCCTCCTCACATGTGCACCACTTTTCGAGTGAAGGAAGAGTGAGTAATGAGATAATCAAATAGAGATCTCCCAATCTCTATTTATACTTGTCCTATCCTTCCCAATAAACCACTGGGGCTAACTTGTCTAGCTTAGCCTAATAACCTATGGCTAACTTAATCAACGTCGACCCCACACATGGTCGTATAATAACCCATTGGCAAGTTACGACACTTGCGACACTTGTCAATACAAATGATGACACTTCCGTATAGAGGAATAATAACATCTCTATAGGAGTACAATATACATAGATGAAATACATAGGTGAAATACATTCCGAAGTTACATATACATCAACACTCCCTCTTAACTAGGAAGGTATTTCTTGACACGGATCTACTAGCACAAGTCTTCTTCTCTGGATCATCATTAGCGAATCATTGTCCTCGAATCATCGTCATCGTCACTGCTATTGCTATATCAATCAATCTCCGATCTACTCATCATAGAAAGTTCTATAGAGCCATTCTTTTTTCATACTAGATGTAGGCCTACCACCTGTAGATCTTCATTACTTGCCATACTGTGGAATCCTCAGGACTTATTACGTGCATCAACAAAACCTCGAAAGATAATCCCAGGCATTTTATGAGCACACAGCTCAACCTATCGGATCTCCCAGTATCTTTTACATGTGACTGTCACAAAACCTTAAAAGAGTGTCTTGCCAAGCAAGATCTCTAAAGAGCATCTGAGGCCTTTTTCATCTGGTCCAGATCTCTAGGACTTATTACATGTGACCCTTACCACAAAACCTTAAAAGAGTGTCTTGCCAAGCAATATCTCTAAAGAGCATCTGAGACCTTTTTCATCCTGTCCATATCTCCAAGACTTATGACATGTGGTCCCAAAAAAACCTTAAAAGAGTATCTTGCCAAGCAAGATCTCTAAAGAGCATCTGAGGCCTTTTTCATCCTGTCCACATCTCCAGGACTTATAACATGTGGTCTAGCAAAACCTTAAAAGAGTGTCTTGCCAAGGAAGATCTCTAGAGAGCATCTGAGGCCTTTTTCATCCTGTCCAGATCTCCAAGACTTATTACATGCTACCCTTGCACAACCTGTCCACGGTCACAGAGTATCAACCTGATACTCACCATACATCATCCTGATGTACACATGATCATCCTGATCATCATCACTACATCATCCTGATGCATGACATCTGGAGCAACATCCTAAAGCTCGTCATCCATGATCATCCTGATCATTCAATGCATCCACCTGATGCATACACAGTATCTGTTAACACCCAAAAAGTGCTCACTAGCTCATTCCCTTATTCACATGACCCATTTGTCCATGTTTTTCACCATTTGAGCCTTTAAAACCATTAAAAGGTCACCAAAAAGACCATAATACACCTTTTTCCCCTCAAAATATGTATTTTTCCTCAAAAAACACAAAAAACCCTCTAAAAGGGTCCAAAATTCCCCAAAACTATTAAAAGGGAATAAAAATATAAAAAATATTCAAAAAAGGAAAAAAGGGAAAAAAGAGACCTAAACCATGTTGGTTTCTTTTGTCTTTTTCTTGGGGTTTGGAGAAGAGAAGAGACCAATTGGAGACTGGAACAATGGCCCCTTGGAAGTTGGAAAAACTGAAAAAATACATGGCCTCAAAATGAATGAGGAATAATCTCTAATTATGGACGAGGCGGGCATACCCATGCTCGTATCAAGACATATACATAACAATTAGGCCCAAGAAGGGGGACCTGAATAATACATAAAAACTGTTGGTACATCGTAATGGTCCAGAGGGGACACCATGTTGGGATGTACTCATGATCATGCCATGGTTGATCTCAGTAACTGATACACTGAAAAAAGCAAGAATCGTTCTGAATAAGGTATCAAAAGGGTTGATGAATTGCTGAAACTAAAGGTGTCCAACATCTGTAGGGACTCAATTAGACTCTCAAATGTGATAGAGTCAGTAAATGAGTCAACTTCTAAGGACTATTTGTAACTACATACTATATTCCCCATCATCATATCATCACTTCAGTATGCCACCATGGCGCATAGCCTCATGGTATACCCCCCCGCCAGTAGTTGCTCAATGCCTTATTGATCCCTCACTAAAACAACATCTACACCACATTGACACCTCTGAGTTAGGGGGCATAATAGATTACCTCGACCCTAGGATAGGGGGCATGATCAATCATTTTGATCCTTTCCAATCACATCTATCTCGATATTTCAATGACCCCATTGTTCAAACCAACACATATGTGATCCACAATCATAAACCCCATGCACATAGCATGGGAGCGGGTCATTAACCCTGCTCACTTTTTCACATGCGTGATCTCAACCATTTTTGAGGTCACATATCACTTGTATATTTGATTTGATTTGATACACCTAGTATTCTTCCCCCACGGGTCATCATTTCTCCCCACCACTGCATCCTTGGCTTGGTGGGCTCACCTTTATTTGTAGCCATTTTTTAACCTAGTTATTTCCTTTGACCATTATGGAGTCCTTATGACCTCCATTTTTTGCACCATTTGCACCGCCAGATTCATATTTCTGAGCCCGTGATGATGCTTGAGACCATTTCTTTCTCTCACCACCAGATTTTTTGGGCATTTTTTCCATGCCCCTCGTCGCCTCGATTTGCGTGCCACATTGACTGTGGTGCATTTTTTATGAGTTTTATATCACCGGATTCAGTTTTCCACACACATGATGATGCTTGAGATCATTTCTCACTCTCACCACCAAATTTTTTGGGTATTTTTTTCACGCCACTCGTCACCTCGATTTGCATGCCACATTGGTCGTGGTCCATTTTTGACAAGTTTTATATCGCCAGATTCAGTTTTCTGCGCTCGTGACAATGCTTGAGATCATTTCTCACTCTCGCCCCCATAATTTTTGGGTAATTTCTCAAAATGCCACTCATCACCTCGGTTTGCATGCCACATTGGCCATGGTCCATTTTTTACAAGTTTTATATCGCCGGATTCAGTTTTCTGCGCTCGTGATGATGCTTGAGATCATTTCTCACTCTCACCCCCATAATTTTTGGGCATTTTCTCAAAATGCCACTCATTGCCTCGATTTGCGTGTCACATCAACCATTGCCCATTTTTTATGATATTTATGTCACCAGATTCATTTTTCCACGCTCGTGACGATGCTCAAGATCATTCCTCACTCTCACTAATACCTTTTTGTTCGGTATAATTTTATCCCTTTTTCAGGCTGAGCAATTATTTTACGAAGAAGGCACTTAGGGAGTTTCTGTTAAGCTCTTTTCTGACTCCTAAAACAATGAAAAGATCACCGAGCAACCTTGCTTCCTTTCATGCTCTCTAAAAGTATCTGAAAGGGCATCTACCTGGTATGCGTTTACACCTTTTCCAGAACTTGTAGACTAATTACGAAAAATTAATACTCTAGTCACATCAGCTAGAAGAGTTCTCCATCTGCATCATTTTACACTTTTTCGAGCCTTGGAGACTAACATACGAAAAAGAACACCAATGGAGTCTACTTACCGCTTTCAGACTCTCTCAAATTGAAAGCAACCACGAGCAATCACAGTCTTGGGCTTGTATAAATCCACATGACGATACTCCACCACGAATGTAGAGTCTTCTTATCATTTTTAGACTCCTTAAAAATGAAAGCACTCATGAGCATGAACAGTCCTGGGCTTGCAAAATCCACAGGACAGTACCATTTCAGAGCAAACTTTTATCCCTTCTTGGAGGTCATTAAAACCATGAAGAAAGACCCAAGGGTACTTTTTAGTACCACAACAGATCATCTCTACTCATACGACAACTTCCCTAGTATGGTCGCCTTTGTTTAGATCATTTTGCAATATGTCACCCTGAGAGCCTCCCAATAGCATCCATCAGCTTGTCCCCTAGAGTCACTCTAGTCTACAATACATACCCCTGATTCCTTAAAGCTATGATCCTCACACCTAAAAGTCAGTTTCCTATGCTGCCAGGTCAACCATGTCATCATGCTTTGAACAAAGAAAGTTTGAGTCCTCCCACTCTATGACCCCAGTTTTTTCCACATCCCCACAGTATGTCAGTCCTACTATCAATACTAATCACAGTTTTGTTGTACACCTCATGCTCCTATCAAGGAAATATCATTGCCTTGGTAGTTGTCGGTCTCCCTCTATCAACGCCTACAAAATCTATTGCAGAGGATAGACCCAGAGGTGCCTATGCCTTGGACTCATCACCATTTGTGATGAGTGCCTATAGATCATTTCGAAAGGAGTCCTCAATACCTCTCCAAATGATTGTTTCTCACATGCTCAACTTCAACACCTTGATCGCATCGTTGAGACTCGTACAGGGTATCGGTCCTTTTAGTTATTTGTTGAAGACCTCGGATATCACCTGACTCTACCACATTGGAGAAGCGTTATTAAGGAAACAACCAGTTTCTTTTTCCTATGGATATTCGGGTTGCACTTGGTGACAATTTTTAGATGTACCACAGTTCTATACTCCCTGGAGTATACAGTTACAAGTACTCCTCAGAAGTTGAATCATTTATTGACTCTATCCCATTTGAGAGTCTAATTGAGTCCCTATAGATGTTGGACACCTTCATTTTCAGCAATTCATCAACCCTTCCGATACCTTATTCATAACGATTGTTGCTTTTTCCAGTGTATCAGTTACTGAGATCAGCCATGGCATGATCATGAGTAGATCCTAGCAGGGTGTCCCCTCTGGGCCATTATGATGTACCAACATTTTTTATGTATTATTTAGGTCCCCCTTCTTGGACCTAATTGTTATGTATATGTCTTGATACGAGCATGGGTATGCCCGCCTCATCCATAATCAGAGATTATTCCTCATTCATTTTGAGGTCATGTGTTTTTTCAGTTTTTGCAGCTTCCAAGGAGTCGTTGTTCCATTCTCCAATCGGTCTCTTCTCTTCTCCAAACCCCAGGAAAAAGACAAAAGAACTATGATGTCTATCAGCCATACGATGAGCTCCTGCCCTCACACATCAGGGGGCAATCCGTTAACACCCAAAAAGTGCTCACTAACTCATTCCCTTATTCACATGACCCATTTGTCCACTTTTTCCACCATTTAAGCCTCTAAAACCATTAAAAGGTCAACAAAAAGACCATAATACACCTTTTCCCCCTAAAAATATGTATTTTTCCTCAAAAAACACTAAAAAAGGGTCCAAAATTCTCAAAAAATATTAAAAGGGAATAAAAATATAAAAAATATTCAAAAAAGGAAAAAGGGGGGAAAATAGACCTAAACCATGTTGGTTAATACCATTGGTTTCCTTAAAACCATAATGGTATTCCCCATCATCAAAAACTATAAAAAGGTGATAGGGGCTCCTAACTTTTCATCCACATTTCATCCTATTCTTATGCTGCCAAATTCCCTTTGAGAGCCATTGCCTCCCATTTCGAGTTTGAAGATCCCGATTGAAGATTTGGAGAAGAAGAGACCATTGGATATTGGAGCTTCTAAACCTTGGAGTTTCTCAACACCCATCATCCTAACCATTTGAGGTAATACAAAATAAAATATTTTTTTTAAGTTATTGTTCTTCCATAGATCTTATTGCTTATGTTTTGAAATCTAGTTTTTTATTTATTTGCACATGTTAATGTTAGATCTAATTATATTAGTTTATTCATAGTTGTTTTTTTTTTATATTGAAACTGCTATTACAAGTTAATAGGTGCATCCTTGCATATGCTTGGTTGAAAAACCAAGCAACACTATCTGCCTAATACATATCATCATACATGATCTACCTGATCATACAATATATCCACCTGATACATATACAAATATATGATCCGCGTGATCATACCTGATACATATCAACATACATGATCCACCTGATCATACAACGTATCCACCTGATACATTCATAGATACATATACATGATCCAACTGATCATATCCAGCATCCAAGATGATGCATATGAATATACATGATCCAACTGATGATAACAAGCATCCAACATTATGCATATACATATACATGATCCAACTGATCATAACAAGCATCCGACATGATACATATACAGAGTAGTAACTGGAGCATCATCCTGATGCTCATCATCCAGCACTTACATCCATGGCCATGGGAAGGATCCTCCTCTCACCATGCTTGGAATGGATTCCAGCAAATGTGTCCATCACTTCTTCCTCAAAGTATCGTTAATCTGAATAACACCAAGCCTCTCTTGAAGTACTCAAACTTCACTCTAGCTAGTGGTTTCGTCAGCACATCTGTAACCTGCTCATCCGTCGCAACATACAGGAGATTCACTGCTCCTTTTTGTACCATATCCTTGATATAGTGATATTTTATCTCAATGTGTTTTGACTTGTCGTGGAACACCGGTTTCTCAAACAGCTTCACACAACTTTGGTTGTCACAAAAGATACCAGTAGCCTCCAGTGAGAGATCAAATAACTCAGACAGTAGTTTCCAGAGCCATACTGCCTCACAACTAGCTGAAAATGCTGCAACATACTCTGCCTTGGCTGTACTTAATGCTACGCAAGGCTACTTCCTACTAAACCAAGAGATCACACCTGATCCCATACTGAAGCAACACCTAGATGTGCTCTTCCTATTTGCAGCACTGTCTGCCCAATCTGAATCAACATAACCCTGCAGGTTAAACTTTTGATTCACATCATACTTGAGCCCATAATCAATTGTACCGTTTAGGTACCTCAGAATATGCTTTACAGTAACTAGGCGAACACCTTTGGGATCCGCTAGGAACTGGCTCAATGTGTTCACCGCAAAGCAAATATATGGTCTAGTGTTTGTTAGGTACATCAAGGACCCAATCTGACGATACATAGTGAGATCAATTAGATCAGATGAAACATCACACAGAAGCTTCAGGTTCAATGCCATAGGTGTGGCCATGGCCTTGTAGTTCATCATCCCGAACCTCTTTAGGATCTCTACTGCATACTTCCCTTGTCCAAGGAAGATCCCATCTACACTCTGCCTCACCTCCATGCCTAGAAAGTAATGCATCATCCCCAAGTCCTTCATCTCGAACTCGGCAGCAAGCTTCCTCTTGGTATCGGTAATCAAACCATCCTCACCTGTTACAAATAGGTCATCCACATACAAGAGTAGTATCATAGGATTTCCTTCCTCAACCTTGTAGTAAAGGTTGGAATCTGCTTTACTCTTAGTAAACCCCAAACTAGATAGAAAGTTGTCTATCCTACCATACCAAGTCCTAGGAGCTTGCTTCAAGCCATACAAGGCTTTCTTTAGTCTGCACACATATGACTCCCTGTCATGTGTCTCAAAACCAAGTGGCTGCTCCACATACACTTCCTCCTCAACTACACCATTCAAGAAAGCTGTCTTGACATCCATCTGGTGTATCTTCGATTTCATCACTACAGCCATAGCAAGTAATGATCTGATGGAGGTGTATCTAGCTACAGGAGCAAAAGTTTCTTCACACTCTATTCCATCTTTTTGAGAGAAGCCACGAGCTACAAATCTTGCTTTGTGTTTCTCCATGCTACCATCTGCAGCATGCTTGATCTTATAGATCCACTTGGAAGTCACAACTTACTTCCCTTCAGGTCTTGGGATTGCATCCCAAACATCATTCTTCACGATCGACCGATCATCATATTCTTTCGTCACTTCATCCCGGATCCTAGGAACTTCAATATCTTCAATAGATAGCTTTGTTGCTGGAACAAATGTTGTAGTCCTTCCTTTGTAGGTGATGGTATACGATCTTTCTTACAAGTCAAATTCAGTTGCATGATTAGAAACTTCTCATATTTTTCACAACAAAATCTTATACATAAAAATATATATGTCATACAGTCATGCAATTATCTTAGCCAATGCTTCAATACAACATTCATTCATATCAGTAACTTTCTAGATGCCTTCCATCTCTACCAGAACATTGTTAAGAGTTTGCACTACTCCCAACATGTCAGCAAAGAGGTTTCATTCTAGATAAGTAGCAATGGAATGTTGTATAGTGCCATAGGCCACTTACCCATCACATGCATATTAGTAGTATATTGTTCATTAATGCAATTATTCTAATATGCATAATACACAACCTAAGTCTAGGAACATAAGCATATACATCATTGAACAACATTATTTAAACAAACAGAATATACAAGAAATGACAATTCAAATACTTATCTTTGTTTGTTTGTTGGGTGGACTCCCTCTGAATCTTTGCTTCCTTGTAGGAGCTGTTGGAGTCCAACTTTGGAGTAGCTTCTTCTACTCCTTTCTGTAAGGAGTGGTCAACTCGCTTTTAATCCATGAATCACTGCATAGTTTCTTGAAATCACCTGAATTGAATTCTCTGCCATTGTCAGATCTGAATGTCTTGATTTTATTGTTAGTTTGATTTTCCATCAAGGCTTTGAATTCCTTGAACTTGTCAAATACTTCATCTTTGTTCTTCAAGAGATAAGTCCAAGTCTTCCCAGAGAAATCATCAATGAAAGAACCATAGTATACATACCCACTCAAATAACTGGATGACACCGGACTGTATACATCGGAGTGGGTAATTTCCAAAATTCCTTATGCCTTGATTTCACTGCTTGGAAATGCCTTCTTAGTGCTCTTTCCTTTTGCACATCCTTTGCAAACACATTCATGCTTTGAATTGATTTCAGGAAGGCCTTCTACAGCTTTGCTTGCAATTGCTAGTCCTCTATAGTGCACATGTGCAAGCCTTCTATTCCAAAGTTCACTTGGCTCCATGGATTCATGTACCATGGCATGTTCAGGTTGTCCCTTCAATTTTTACAACCCTCCCTCTTGTTCTCCAATCACTACTGCATCATCTATAGTTTTAACCTTTGGCCACATTAGGACTTGGCCATCTACAATGCAACCCTCATGCCTTTGCCATCCAATGCAGATATGGAAAGTAGGTTCTTCTTGAGCCCAGGTACATATAGAACATATTTCATCTTCAAAGACTTCCTAGAGTCTAGATTGTAGGAGGCTTCACCACTTCCTTTGATAGGATATTGATAGTCATCCCCAAGTTTCACCTTATGGGGTGACTCATGTTTAGATAGATTTGCAAACGATTCTTTAAACCTAGTCATGTGTTTGGAAGCACCACTATCAATAAGCCAATCATTACATCCATGAGAGATAGTATCTATGAGAGAAGAGATTAGAACATATTCATCTTCACTAGATGAGTCATCACTTTTTGCTTTGGCCTTCTTCTTGGGAGGTTCATCATTCTCGGTAGCATGAGCATGATATATCTTCTTGTTTCCCTTCTTCTTGTTGTTGGAGTTGTTGTCCCTTTTGTTCTTGGGACAATCTACAGTAAAGTGTCCCTTCTCATGACATGTGAAGCATCTCAGATCCTTCTTACCCTTTTTAAAAGGTTTCTTGTGATGAGAGTGCTCCTTCTTGGGATTGCTTCTTTTGGTGTGAGCTACGAGAGCTTGATCTTTCACTTCCCATCTTTTCTTCTTAGGCTACAAGCCTAGCTTCTTCTTGTGCACATTCCTCCCACAGTCTACTGAAGGAGATCAACTTCCTTCTTGCACATATTCCTTGAATGAAGGAATCCCATGACCTAGGTAGGCCATTCAAAGTGGTCATGACAATTTCACCATTCTCCACCATTTCATCCACAGCTTCAATTTGTTCCTTGATCTGAGAGACCTTGGAGAAATAGGATTGAATGGTCTATCCATTTTGAAGCTTTACCCTTTCAATTGGTTCCGTAGAGTCATATTCTGATTTATGTTCTTCCCTTCAAACAGCTTGGTCAAAGAGTCAAACATTACCTTGGGTGTCTTTAGAGATGACACATGTGGAATGAGATGGTCCTTGATAGAATCAGCAATGATTCTCTTTGCCTTGACCAAGTTCTTCTTGTGAAGAGCCTTAGCCTCTTCTCCCTCTGGGACAGGGACCTCTTCACTTATATAAGTGTCCAACTCATTTTCTTCCAGGATTAACCCAATCCTATAATTCCATGCTCAGAAGTTATCAGCCCCTTCAAGCTTATCCTCAATCTTGGTGTGGTGAGACATCTTTAAAGAGTACTTAAAATGGAAATAGAAAAGATTTAGGTCTTACCATTTGATTTGTTGAAAACAAGATCTGGTCCAGGATTAGGGTTTGTTAGAGAAACCCTCAAAATTCAAAATGTGAATTTCAAACTTCTGAAAGGATAGAAAGATGCGCCTTGATGAGCTAATCAGCCTGGTATATTTAGAATTTGAGATATGCAAAGTTTCACCCTTCATAAATTCATTTTAGTCTTCCTAGATTCACTGGGAGGACCCTGAATTAGGGTTTGAGTTTCCTAGAGCTTCACCCAACCAAAAATCTCGATCCAAAGCTCTAATCTTTTATTTTTCCAAGGAGCTTCCAGCTATGTCTTCAGAATTAAGAAATTCCTATTTTTGTTGAAACCCTAATGTTTAGGGCCAAAACTAAAAGTGCTTAGAATTGAATTCTAATTGGCCAGGTAGTTTCTCCTTGATGAGTAGAGTCAATCTACCTTACTGCTTTTCCAAAATCTATGGAGAGAAACCCAATAAACAAAAAACCCTAGTTTCTACCACTGCACAATGTCTTCTTCTCAGGGAAGCTCTGATCCCATGTTATTTTTTTAGCATTAATTCAACATACTCTAGGATCTTTACTAAGAGAATAACATGTACAACATATCAATCGTATAAAGCATGTATCAAGCATATCAACCAATCACATAAGACAATGGACACACAGAGTTTCACTGGGGAAAACCATAAAGGTGAAAAACCCCACAACTTGCTCATAGATAGAGAGAGAAATGATACAACAAAAGTACAAGAGATAATCTTCTCTTAGCAGCTGATCCTCCTCCTCACATGTGCACCACTTTTCGAGTGAAGGAAGAGTGAGTAATGAGATAATCAAATACAGATCTCCCGATCTCTATTTATACTTTTCCTATCTTGCCCAATAAACTAGTGGGGCCAACTTGTCTAGCTTAGCCTAATAACCCATGGTTAACTTAATCAGGGCCGACCCCACACATGGTGGTCTAATAACCCATCGGCAAGTTACGACACTTGTGACACTTGTCAATACAAATGACGACACTTCCGTATAGAGGAATAATAACATCTCTATAGGAGTACAATATACATAGATGAAATACATAGGTGAAATACATTCCGAAGTTACATATACATCAACAGATAATATGTTAAGTGTTTTACGAATGGATAATTGATGAATGTGAGCTTGTCTAAGTAAGTGAATGTATCAGCTGTGGATAGATCTGTATGTAAGTAATGAATTGTTATATACTTGTGTTAATGTATAATATTGGAGGCGTTTGGGACTGATAGCTTGTTTGATTACACCAAGTATAAGGTTAAATAATCACTGGTAGTAATCCAAAGGAGTAAGTACTAAGTAAATCCTTAACGCAATTACCGTCGAAGTGAAGCTGCATAAGTCTGTTGCACTGTTCCATCAAATGAGTAAGGTCAAGCCACGCGATCCATGGATGCGCTGGGTGCACATATTGCCAGCTAAAGAAGTATCAACCCATGACGAGGATAGTCATCACGCAGCCCTTATTCATAGCATGATTCCATAGTGCGTTGCACAGTGGGTTTGTCCCGTCAACTCATCACCTTGCTATAGAAACCTGATTCTGTAGCACCCCCATAGCTTTGCCTCGGGTGAGACCTCAACCTAGGCGCAAGTTGTTGCCGAAAAGGCTGGTGAAAAAGGGGTTTTGTTGGTTAAAGCTAAAACCACAAAGAACCTAGGTCTATATTGGAAAACCTCTAGATCAGTTACTTACGCCAACAGCCACACTTTCATTTCTAAAATTTCAAGATGATTGGAAAATGCAGCTTGGGGTAGAATACACCAAGAATTAGTTTGCTTGTGATTTATTTGATGGATTCAGTCATGATGATGCTTATAATATTCTTAATGATGTTAGTTATTATAAGGATATGATATTTTAGTTTCAGAATCCATACTCAAGAAGAAGATTCTTGAAGCTTCCCATGATGTTCCTTTAGCAGGACATCCGGGGTTTGTGAATACTTACAGGAAAGTTAGGGAAAGGCTCACATGGAAGGGGCTGAAGAAAGAAGTGATGGAATATGTCAGATCATGTGTGGCATGTCAGAAAAATAAAGTATAACATACTCATCCAGCAGGGCTCCTACAACCACTCCCCATTCCTGAGCAAAAGGGAGAGATCATATCAATGGATTTCATCACGGGGCTACCAAAAAGCCAAGGTAAAGAAAATATTTTTGTTGTGGTTGATAGGTTGACTAAATATGCATATTTATTTGCTGTCACTACTAATATTTCAGCCATCCAAGTGGCTGAAATTTTCATAAAAGAAGTATTCAAACTTCACGACATACCCAAGTCCATCATCAGTGATAAGGAGAGTAAGTTTACTAGCAATTTTTGGCAAGAATTGTTCAAGCTAGTAGGGACAAGTTTGGACATGAGCACTAGCTACCATCCACAGACTGATGGACAAATAGAGAGAGTAAAACAATGGATAGAAGGGTACTTATGAAACTATGTGTCTGGTCAACAAAAGTCATGGATCACTTGGATCCACCTGGGAGAATTTTGTTACAACACCAATTTTCATCTTTCGATTGGTATGACTCATTTTAAATCTCTTTATGGATATGATGCACTTACTTTTACTGATATGGAATTTGGTGATTGTAAGACACTGAAAGAAAAGTATGGGCTCCAATAGAGCCAAGACATACTTAGGACTCTCAAGGACAACTTGCAGGTAGCACAGAATCGACAAAAGGTGCAAGCAGACAAGCATAGAGTTGAGTGAGCTTTCCATGTTGGAGATCTAGTATATTTGAGGTTGCAGCCCTATAAGAAGTCAAAATTGAATCCTAAAGGGGATGATAAGTTGCATCCAAGGTTCTATGGCCCCTACCATGTTTTGAGAAATATCTATGAAGTGAATTACGAGCTAGATTTGTCTCCAAAAATCCGGATTCACAATGTTTTCCATTTGTCCTATTTGAAGAAAGCATTAGGGTAGCGAGTCAAAGCTTCACCAGAATTGCCACCACTTGATGATGAAGGGAATTTGGTGCTGATCCCTGAGAATATTTTGGAATTCAGAGAAAAGAAGCTAACGAGCAAAATCCTTAAATAATTTTTGGTACAGGGGAAAGGACTACCTAGTGAGGATTCTACTTGTGAAGGAGAACACATATTACAACATCCTAGTTTGAAATTGCTTGAGGACAAGCAATATTGGGTGGGGAGAAATGTCATGTCCTCACAACAATGAGAATTGGAACAATTTTCTAACTCAACCAATCCCCTGGGTTGAGTAGGAAGCTGGTTCAACTTTGACTGATTATTCAAGTACCTCAGTGCTTGGTGGTCTGTGTATAACACAAATTCCCTAGGAAACAAATAATGCCTCCACTTCTTTAATGCTTGGACAATAGCATAGAACTCCTGGTCATAGACCAAATATTTTCACTTTGCTTCATCCAAATTTTCGCTGAAGACTGCAATTGGTCGGCCCTCCTGGCTCAACACTGTGCCATATGCCATTCCACTCATGTCACAATTGACTTGGAAAACTTTATCGAAATATAGGAGAGCTAACACTAGGATCTCTGTGACCTTTTGCTTCAACTTGTCGAAGGCCTTCTGGGTAGCTTTCATCCACTTGAACTCCCCTTTTTTCATGCACTCTATCAATGGTGCACATAATTGACTGAATCCTATGATGAAATTCCAGTAGAAACAAGAAAGTCCATGAAAACTCCGCACTCCTGTCATACTTGTCGATTCTGGCCACTCCAATATAGCCTTCACTTTTTTTGGGTCCATAACTAACCCTTTACCCAATATTATGAATCCCAAGTACACTAGTTCTTCCTTCATGAAGAAGCATTTCTGCAGGTTCACCATCAACTTCTCTTCCTACAGCTTCTGCAACAATTGTTGGATGTGCTCCAAATGTTCAGCTTTGGTTCGACTAAATATCATGATGTTGTCAAGGTACACTATGATGATATTTCCCAAGAATGGATTCAATACTTTGTTCATCAATTACATGAACGTACTAGGTGCATTAGTAAATCCAAAGGGAATGACTAACCACTCATACAACCCTTCCTTCATCTTGAAGGATGCCTTCCATTCATCGTCTTCGCTGATCTTGATCTGGTGATACCCACTCTTCAGGTCAATTTTGGTGAAGTATCTTACTCCACTCAAGAAATCCATCAAGTCATCCATCTTTGGGAATGGAAACCTATACATGATCGTGATCTTGTTGATATCTTTGGATACTGTACACATCCTCCATTCTTCACTTTTATTCGGTGCTAGTACAGCTGGTACTACACATGGGATCATAATTTATCTAATCAATCCCTTGTCCAACAGCTCCTGGACTTGTCGATTGAATTCCTAACCCTTTATCGAAGTCATTCTATGTGTTGCCTTGTTTGGAAAAATCAATCCTTGAATCAATTCAATCTGATGGGATATGCTTCTCATTGGTGGCAATCCCATCGGTGCCTCATTGACGATTATTCTCTTAAACTCGTTGAGCATCTCTTCAAATTCTACCGGAACTCTCTCCATCATTGTCCTTTCGAGACAACGTCCTTTCAGAATGATAGCGAAACATACCAACTGTTTCTCCCACTCTGCTAGAACTCCTTCACTGACCACATCAGCACTCACTTCTCCCAATAGTTTCTTTCTCTTTGCTTGCAGTAGGTGTGATCCTCCTGCTTTGGCTTCAGCATCCTCCACGTGCCATTTTTCCATAATAAGACTGTGTTAGCTCGACCATCATAGATAATATTCTAATCATATTGTCATGGCATCCCTAACAACAAATGATAAGTATCCATTGGAATTACGTCACACAATACACTGTATTCAAGTTTCCCAACTTTAAAGTTGATCATGAACTGCATCGTTACCTTCACATGATGTCCTTTATGTCACCAGGATATCTTGTATGGATTTAGGTGTTGTTGACATCTCAAACCCAACTTGTCGATGACCTCCATCGAGACTAAATTATCTGTACTTCCACCATTGACAATGGTCTTACAACATCTTTCAGTGATCAACACTTTGGTATGAAAGATGGCCTTTCGCTGTGATGGCTCCTTCTCTTCACTTTGGTTGTCTTGGACCAACGTTCTCCTGGCCGTCATGTTTCAATCATTTCCTCTACCATCTTCACCAGTATCAGATGTCAAAACAATCTTCTCTCTGCCATGGTCATCTCGTTAACATCTGGATTTCAACTCCTCTTCCACATGTAGATTCTTCGAGCATTCATAAGCTTTGTGTCCCACTCCGCGACACTTATAAAAGACTATAGCTAGTTTGTTAGATCCTTTCTTCTTTGCTAGACCATTTCGACCAAACAAACCCCGACCTCGGGTCTCTCTACCATACCATTGGTTTCCTTGTGCTTTCTCTCTGGTCATTGTCCCTTCTGCACATTGGTCATCTTCGACGGCTTCTCTTCTAGTTCTGCTACTTTGTCCCTTTGTGGAAACAGTATTCACACCTCGACTAGTAATCCTTCCTCTAGTCGATGTGGTTCTTCTCGAGAGCTTTTCTTCTACCTTCAGAGCTAACTGGTAGGCTTCACCAACTGCTTTGAACCTAGATAGGCTCAACTCATCTTGTATAGCATATTTCAAGCCATGCACATATCTGGCTACTTCATCTTCTCCTTGATCGGTTTGAACAGATCTTATCGGCAGTCTGTAGAACTCTTTTGTGTATTCCTTCACAGTCATCTCTTCCTGTCAAAGGTTGTGTAACTTCATAAACAAGAAAATTGCATAGTCACTAGGCAAGAACTTCCCTTTCATCTTGGCAACCATTCTGTCCGAAGACTTAATTTTCTCCTTTCCTTTCTTGACTCTGTTAGCCTATACATTGTCTCATCATAATGAGGCATAACCCTTCAACCTCAAACATGTAGTTTTAACACTTTTAGGATCCTCTATTTTCTCTATGTCGAAGTATTTCTCCATTTCTCTTAACCAGTCTATCAAGTCTTCTTGCTCCAGACTTCCTGAGCAGGTATGTCTATCCATCTTTGTCTTAACCCTCATCTCTATTAGTAGCTTCATCAATTTATATTCTAGTTCTTCTTCCACTGCTTCTAAAGCTTCCACTTCCTCGACCTCTTCGTCACTATGGTTAAGTGCATCAGGAATGCATCCACGTCTATGGATTTCTTTGATCGTTGTGACCTCATTGGTCAAGCTTCTCATTTTTTGCATGCACTCATCAAAAATTTCACGATCAAGTATAATTCCTGCACCTCGCGCTCTTCATCCTACCCCTCGGACATCTACACCTCTTTGTGCCATTCTTTCAACTGCAGCTAAAATATCCTCTCATCCAATTGCAACCGTACTTTCACCACTCATGCACAACTCTACCCAACCACAGCTAAAGCTGTTCACGCACTCGTGGGCTCTTCCTGCTCATAGGATTCTGCTTCTCTGATACCACTTGATGCAAGGGTAGATCGGTCGGACCCTCTTGCTTAACTATAAGACACATCAAACAAACCACTGCTCACAAATAGTAGATGTGAACTAGAAATGCCAAGAAGTTGGCTTCTATTACTTGAATCAATTACAAAGTTACATGTAATATAATAAACAAGTTAGCCTTATCCTGTGACAATATATAGAATTAAATATTTGTTTTCTCAGTGTGTTTCTTTGTGTGTGTGTTATCCTCTCCTTCTTCTTTTCCTCTACTTGAATGAAAGAATGATTGATGAGATATCCCTTCTTCTATGCCTCCGCACCAGTCTTCTACTCTACGTTGCTACTATTCCCGAGGTCCAGTTTGACTGGATTCCCCGAGATGTCCTTCTATTCCCACCACTTGACTTCTAACCTGATGGATCCTATAGTTTTAAGCACCCCCTGACCATTGTGCACAACCTCCTCCTATGGCAAAACCTGGCCTAGTCTCAACCACCTTAACTGCCAATAAATTCCTCAACAACCCACAACGGTTGTTGCCTTGAATACTGCACCTCTTTGACTTCGCTACAGTTTTCAGTCTTATCACTATCCTCTCTGACATGTTGACCATCTTGTGCTTTGTCAGTCCTAGACTTAGCTTAACTTATTGGATTTAATTAGTCTCCACGGCTGCCAGGCCATCCCATCCTCCTCGCTTGGCCTTTTCCGCTTTTGATGGTGTTGATGTTCGAGTTTCGACTCCTTCGTCTTCTTCTCCTACCGATATCGACCTTTCCTCCTATCGACCATACTTTCACAGCTTCCTACTCAACTATATGGCTTCGACTGCCAATTTCCTTCACACCAGTGGTCATCAGCAATCCCCCTAGTCGACCTTCTTTTGTCAATCAACTTCGATTGTTTTTCCTAGGTCCCAATGCCACTGCATCATGGGAGATTTGGTATATTGTGTGACGGTGACTATAAGATATCTTAAGAGAAGATAAATCCAAATTTTTACCCAAATTACTTGATGATTCTTTTAGTTCTGTAGCATGAAAAGGTTTATGGTAATAAACTCCTTTTATTTTGGAAAAAAATCTCATTACATAGCATGAAAAGGTTTATGGGAAGAAAATCCTTTCATTTTGGAAAAATATCCCATTAAGCCAAAACCAAAAGTATTATAAAAGATTTGAAATAATAATTAATTCTTTTAACTTGGATTTTAGGAAAAGCTTAAACAAAAGGTGACTCAACATAGGATCATAAGGTTAAACCTTAAGTCAATAGAATGGACACGAGCTCAATAAAAATTCGAGGATTTGGAAAAAACGATAACCCAAAAGACCGTAATTCATTCAAATAATAGCCATGTATTATGGGAGGCGGTTAACAGAAGACCTGAGAAAATGGGAAGCTTGGGAAAAAATGTTATTGGATTGTGGGCTTCCGGCAACGCTTCCCTTAGATTTTGCAATTGATGCACTGCCGGAAACCAAAAATTTGATGTATAGAATTTGGTGCTAATAGCTCCAAACAATGTAACCACCAGAATTTGCAGTTGAGATCCTTGGCTATATGGCACATAGTTCCAAGCATTATGTTACTGGTCGTTGTTTTTAAATGTTAGCTTTTCACAATTTAATTCAATATGATCTAGGATCTTATTTGAGAGAACAACATGCACAGCATATCAAACATAAGAGACAAGAGACACAAATCATTTCACCTGATAAACCATAAAGTAGAAAACCCCGCAACTTCCTCAGAGATAGAATGAGCAATAATACAAAACCACAAAACAAGAATATGGTCTCCAACAGCTTCCTCCTCCTCCACTTGTGTGAAATTCTCTCTCTCTCTCTCACTTGTATGAATGAGTGAGTGAGTGAATGATCAAATAGAGATGATGCTCCTCTCTATTTATACTATACTTTCACTTTCCTTTTGCCCTAACTGGGATGACTTCTCCTAGGAGAGTCTAATAACCTATTACAAGTTAACTATGGGCCAACCCCACTAGGGGAGTATAATAACCCACTCAAATACAATAATAGCTTTCCTGATTAGAGGAATGAAACCTCTCCATCGGAAGTACAATGACATATGAATAGAATATAAAATATACAAGTGAAATACATTTTGAAGTTACAAATACATCAACACTCCATCTTAACTATGAAGGTATTCTCTTGACATAGTTCATCAACACAAGTCTTCGTCACTAGATCAACATCAAATATGGATTATCATTAAAGTTGGATCATCATCGTCACTGCTGCTGCTATCTCAACCATCAATATACAATCTACTCATCATAGGAAGTTCTACAGAGCCATCCCTTTTTCATGCTGGATGTAGGCCTATCATCCATGTAGGTCTTCATCATCTCTGTGAGAAAGCCATCTAGTAGGTACATCTCAAGACTTATTATATGCCTCAGCAAAACCTGCAAGATCTCCCAGGACTGATTATATGCTACTGCAAAACCCGAAGGAGCATCCTAGGAATGATTATATTCCACTTGCAAAACCTGCAAGACCTCCTAGGACTGATTATATGCCACTGCAAAACCTGGAGGAGCATCCCACGACTGATTATATGCCACTTCCAAAACCTGCAAGATCTACCAGGACTGATTATATGCCACTGCAAAACCTAAAGGAGCATCCTAGGACTAATTATATGTCTATGCAAAACCTGTGTACCCTAATATCACCTCATCATCCTCATATCATCTCATCATCAATGGAGCACAACCCAGATGCACATAACACAACACTTACACTCACCGGCATGGGAGGACTAACCTACCACCATCCATGAAAGGCTCATAAATTACATCAATGACCATGGGAGGACTAACCTACTACCTTGTGGGAAAAGCTTGATGATTACATCAACAACCATGGGAGGACTAACCTACCACCATGTCGGAAAATCCGATGTGCATCTGCGTATTCCAGACTCATCACATCCCCTTGGAAGCAACCTTGATCTAAAATACACCAAGCTTCTCTCTGAAGTATTGTAATATCCTAGCCAATATTTGACCAAGATATTGTCTTCCACTTAGAGTTTTAATAAAAACTTTCTAGCAATTTTTAAGGCCAAATTCTCAAACTGAGAAGGATGTAAGTGATGGGGATTGAAACTCTGAATGGGGATGGTAGGAATGATATTAGGCTCTGTAATTTAGGTGGCTACATGTGCAGCAACAACTAAATAATTTCTTGGCAAAAGTCCTTGACACAAGGTACTAGAGCCATTCACTTTTCAGCAATAGAGCAACTCCATCGCGTACTTCGAGGCTTCTTGGGCTTCTAGCATATGCCAACAACACTAGGTCAAGGTTATCAGAGTTTATAGCAGATTTATATCAGTCAAAAAAACTTATATTATGCATAGGAATAATGTCTAGGTGAACTTGGGAGGTTTTGGAGATATTGGGAGGCCAAAAGCACTCTGTGGACTACTGAGCCAGTTAAATTCCTGGCTTTCACAAATAGAGTTAAATGCATCCAAATTCTTATTGCAGGGATTGATATGGATATTATACTGATTTATCAACCTCCTCCAACTGATAGAATGAAAAATGGGTCCTCGGAATAGATTTAGCAGTAAATATGGTGAAAATAGTCTAGAATAAGCACCCAACTAGCTAGTCTTGCATTTTAATTCATCAAACTGCTCGAATAAATGATAAAACCTGTTCAAATATTAAATAATGTTCTGATATATAACATTGAGCCAATATAAGTCTAAATATAGGTTCAGAACACTTTCTTTCTCATTATTAGATTGCCCTCCAAAGTACAGTGCCTCACAGACTAGATTTTCATTATAATAGTGGGAGAATGAAGATGAGAAGAAGGAAATTACTTTGTCTCTGTTCTGAAGTGGATTGTTAGACCATCTATAGGTCATATGCCTTATATGGCTGCACTTTGATCTTCTGATATTCATTGGGGCACATTCACCAATACTAGCTCTCTTCTCCAAGAGAAACTCCTCCAAATCTAGTTGATGTTGAGAGAATGATTAAGAAGAGAAGGATAGATCATGTCTGAAGTTGGTTTCTGATATTGGGAATGTTTGATATCTGCAAAAATGGTCGAACTAACTCTCCTTCAACCCCTGGGTGCATTCAATGGATCTATCTTCTTCAATTGGTGAAACTTCTCCAAAACTAGCTCCAAATCTCCTATATAAATGATCTCCTCTTCAAGCTGACTATGAATCTTCAATGGTGGAATGATATGAATGTTATTGGCTGCAATAACATATTCTAGACTTGCATATTACTCACTAAAACTCATGGGGCCTTGGGGCACATCACCCAGTAAGAACTGTTGAGGCACATCACTCAACCAAGAGAGACTGAGAGCTCTCAATGCAAAAATACAAATGACAAAAGTTGTGAAATGGAGTTGGAATCCTTATTTTATAGAATTCATGTTGACTTGTTGAGCAAGTTACTTGGCTTGGTGACCTATGAGAATAGGTCACCCATGAGTGGAGATACTTTTCTTGCTTCACTTTGCTTTGGCTTTCCTTCTTTTTCCTCTTTTTCTGACTTTCCTTCTTTTCTGAACTTTCTTGCTTTTCATACTTTCCTGGTTTCTGGATTTATGCTGCTTTTCTTGAAATATTCTTCTTTTCTCATTTTTGGCATCATTTTTGGACTCTAGTGCTTACTTGACTTCTACTCCAAGTAATTCCTCCAACCTTATCCACTAATTCAAATTGGTGGGCCAATTTCTCCATTTATTTAGCATAAAAAATAAAATATTCATAAATGAGGATTATTAATAAAATTAATTAATTCCTTCTCCAAAAATCAAAACCATTAATTATTTAATTAAACTCATAATCCTGGCTCAAAACTCCCCAATTAATTAATAATTCATCTTAAATACTTAGTTTGGGGTTTAATATCTTCCGGAGGCCCACCTTATCCGTTTAATCACCCAAATACACCCTTAGGCATATTCCATAAGATAATTTTCACATTCACCCATTAAATAATTAATTAATGCCTAGGTGACTTAGGCCAAAATCACCGCCATCGACCATAGCAAAAATTGGGGACATGACAGTCCTCCCTTCCCAAGATTGCTTGTCCTCAAGCAATGTTAGGATTCCACCAAGCTTCTGTTGTACCACTCTGATTATAAGTGTTCACGTACACTGAAAATTCTGAAAATTAAACTTGGGGACTTCAAAAAGATCTAAAAAAATGCAAGATGAATATGAAGAATAAACTACACTGCAAACTCTATCTGCACTAAATTGTGAACAAAAATCTTA
This sequence comes from Larix kaempferi, assembly GCA_027924585.1. NCBI lineage: Eukaryota > Viridiplantae > Streptophyta > Pinopsida > Pinales > Pinaceae > Larix > Larix kaempferi. Next base: position 5,780,358 of record BSBM01000960.1, on the reverse strand, counting down.
ACCCAGTTAAGATAACTGAGTAGAATTCCTGGGTCCCACTACTTCCTCTGTAAGGACCCAAATTTTTATGCTACCTTTGGAAAGTTGTCACTACAATGAACTCTTTGATCCCATGGTCCTTGATGATACCATCCATCATCACTATTACTTGTGTCAACTTTTCACTCCAAGGTATGCCAGGATCCATCCAGCAAGCTGGAAGTGTGCCACTGCCAATGCAAAACTGAATAGCTATGAGACTTATCCACCAAACATAGAACTTCTTGGGAGCATGCAAATTAGAATGCATCACTTGTGTAGGTGTACTGGAGATATCTAATGGCTGCAAGATATATCTTTGTTGCTTCTCACAATTCAAGACAATGTCAATTATAACAAAAAATTTATTGTAGAAACAAGAAAACCTTTTACCTCCCAAGGTCTTCATTGCAATGATGCCTCTACCCATCCAACCAATGGATGAATAAGTACTTTTATTTGTTGAACCATATGGAATGTTTTCAGCCATATTTTTGTCTTCCTCAAATAAAGAGATCTCATGATCTCTATGGAACTCTACAGGTGCTCCCCTCTTCATCCAATGGCTCAACTCTTTTCCATTGATCCAAGGGTGCAAAACTCCATCAGTTGACCCACACATTGAAGGTAAGCGTAGATCCGATGTCTTTTGGTCAAAAGTGACTGGACACAAACTCATGGGCTACCTCAACTACTGCGGGGTACAGAACATGTCATCGGCCTCAATTCTAGGATCCTTATGCTCATAATGTGACACAAAAAGAAAGAATCCTTTTACCCAATTTTCATTCCCAAAATTTGGGGCTGAATGTAAAGTGGGGAATGAAGGATGGTGAGCCATGATTCTGGACATTTCATCCACTGAAGTTGTGGATGTACCCTCTCCATTGATGGCTTACCCATCTATGGTGAACTCATCTACCTCTTCCTTTGAAGATGGACTTTCTTTAATGAACCTCGCAGGTTCATTCTAGAAAAAATCATGTGCTTGTTTTTCATCCACTTTTTCTACACATTATTCAAGAACATACCAAATAGACTGCTCCTCATGGTCCACCCACTCATGAGGTCCCTCCATGGAATTTTTTATGTCATTTATCCAAAAGGGATGACTCTCAGGAAAAATTGAAGATTCAGTCAATTCTTGCCACTCTTGTTCGAATTATTCTATCTTCATTTGTGATTCTAAGAGGGCACTTTGAGTGTATCTGAAAGAATCTTGGGTGGCCAACAAATCACTTTTGAGCTTGTAGTTCTCTTCTTCATATATGCAAATACTTTATTCATCATGCAGTGATGCTCCCGCAACAACTCAACAAGCTCAAACATGTCATTTCTATCTAAAATCAATTGTGAGAAATTACCTTTGATTGCGGACATTGCATTCTAGATATTCTCCTTGGATTCAAAGGAAGGTTGGTCTTCCATTAAATAAGCTTTCCAACACAACTTTGAAGCTGAAGCATGTTTTTCATGAAGAATTTTCAGGGCCTCTTGGATCTGCTGTTCATCCCATCTTCAGTGACCCTGCAAGATGATGAGGTTCTTGCAGATATTCCTCCTCTTCATTTTCCATCACCAGACCAATTTCATGCAGTGCACTGAAGGGTTTGAAATCTGATCCATATGTTGTTGCTGAAATATATTCATATTTTAGGTCCTCAAAAACATAATTTGGGCTGCAACTTGAGTGCTCATTCATCCTTGGTGAACTAGAAATATCTTCTCTCAAAGTTTCAGCCTTCACACTACATTCCTTTTTGACACCAAATTCTAAACCTCATCACTAGGGCGCTCAACCATTCTGAAATTTTCACTAGGAGTGGTTGCCATATCATATTGACATAATGACACATAAAAATTAGAAATTAATAATTCACCATGTGTCATGTTCTCCTCCTTATGTGGTGGAATTATGATGGCTTGTTCATCCACCCATTTCTCTACTTCGCACCCTGCTAAGATGTGCTCAATTTATGCTTCCTTGTGAGGCTCAAGTGGCGATTGTAAATCTGAATTATGTTCCTTATTTGGATCAGATATAAAAGATGTCTCACCTTCATCAATCTATCCCATTTCTTCTGCACTTATTTTGAAATCAACCATCAAAAGATTGAGAGAGATTTTACCTTCCTCATCACCAACAATCAAATGTTTGACTGTTGGATATTCCACTGTGCATTGACCTTCTTCATCCACTTCTTGGAGTAATGGGGCACCAACAAGGTCTTCTTGGTAATTTCTTTCTAAGAAACTTGATATCTCTCCACATTGTGTGGTGCTCAGATCACAACCTTTGGACTTCCTTCTTGAAGGAAAACCAAATAGTCTCAAAATGCTTGGCCTGCCAATGGCCTTGTTGAAACTTCCTTCTTGATTCCTTTTCCCTGAGATTGGGATGGACCCACATGTAGGGTTTCAAATTCATCTTTATTTTTTCCTACTTCTTCTCCACCTGAAGAACTAGGTGGTTCTTCGTTTACTCCCTTGATTTTTTCTGGTTGTGAGGACACATCTTCATCCCTCCCTTCCATCTTAAATCTTGCCTTGACTTCTTTGCACACACCATCAACCATATGTGCAATCCTTATTTTTCTATCACTATTGTAGGGTTCTTTGAACAACCTCTGAATCTCCAAATCACAATAGTCTCTAAAGGTGAGGGACTTCTGAACCTCCTTCTTCAAAGCAGAGTACTCCATGAAGTGTTAGATTTAAACCAAATAGACAAGCAAGATCTCTGATAGAAACACAATCACAAGATAACACACAATATATCCTGGGAAACCCTCATGGGGTAGAAAACCCAGTAAAGCTTTCCTCAATAAGATGATCAACCAAAATACAAGATGTGCTCCTTCTCTTCTTGACTCCTTAGCAGATCTCCTCAACTAGTGCGCACCCTTTCACAAGTGAGTGAATGATCTAATGAGGAGTTCACCTCATCTATTTATACTTGACTCTCAACTGACTAAAAGACCTGTTGGGGGCCGACCTCACCTGGAGAAGTCTAATAACCCCTAAAATATAACTACAGGGCCGACCCACACATGGTGGGTCTAATAACCCTAGTTAATACTAACCCTCGGAGGAATAAACATCTCCGGATACATAATAGGACAAATATAATATTCTTTGAAGTTACAATATTTAACACTCCCCCTTAACGAGAAGGATATTATAACAGCATCTGCAGGAGCAAGGAGTCACTACACATGATACATCTATAAATCATCGGAAGCTTTCTTCAATTCGACTTCATCAGTAACTCAACCAGTTACTGGTACATCAATATCAACATCACGATCTTTAGCATCGTCTTCACATGATCAGCTGCATCGTCGTCATACGATCAACAGTTTCGTCATCACACAATCAACGGCATCGTCATCACACGATCAGCAGCATCGTCATCACACGATCAGCAGCATCGTCATCACACGATCAGCAGCATCGTCATCACACGATCAGCAGCATCGTCATCACACGATCAGCAGCATCGTCATCACACGATCAGCAGCATCGTCATCACATGATCAGTAGCATCGTCATCACACGATCAGCAGCATCGTCATCACACGATCAGCAGCATCGTCATCACACGATCAGCAGCATCGTCATCACATGATCAGTAGCATCGTCATCACACGATCAGCAGCATCGTCATCACACGATCAGCAGCATCGTCATCACACGATCAGTAGCATCGTCATCATACGATCATACAAGTATCCTACACAACAATATGAGTATCCCACCGATACAGATAACCACATCATCAATACAAGTATCCTACCGATACAAGTAACCATATCATCAATACAAGTATCCTACCGATACAAGTAATCACATCATCAATACAAGTATCCTACTGATACAAGTAACCACATCATCAATACAAGTATTCTACCGATACAAGTAGCCACATCATCAATACAAGTATCCTACTGATACAAGTAACCACATCATCAATACAAGTATCCTACTGATACAAGTAACCACATCATCAATACAAGTATCCTACCGATACAAGTAACCACATCATTAATACCATTACTTTCTCGGAGACCATTCGTCTACGGATCAATTCAGGGACCGAAGTCCAGGGATGATACAATCCCCTTCACGTACATTTTGAACTATCAGTTCCGGGATGATGCAATCCCCATCACGTACATTTTGAACTATCAGTTCCGGGATGATGCAATCCCCATCACGTACATTTTGAACTATCAGTTCCGGGATGATGCAATCCCCATCACGTACATTTTGAACTATCAGTTCCGGGATGATGCAATTCCCATCACGTACATTTTGAACTATCAGTTCCGGGATGATGCAATCCCCATCACGTACATTTTGAACTACCAGTTCCGGGATGATGCAATCCCCATCACGTACATTTTGAACTATCAGTTCCGGGATGATGCAATCCCCATCACGTACATTTTGAACTATCAGTTCCGGGATGATGCAATCCCCATCACGTACATTTTGAACTATCAGTTCCGGGATGATGCAATCCCCATCACGTACATTTTGAACTAAGGTCCAGGGACGATGCAGTCCTATCTTCTATTCTCGGAGACCTCACGTCTACGGCTCTCTTTAGGACTGAGAGTCCAGGGATGATCCAATCCCCTCAAGTCCACCAAGGACTTCATTCTCGGAGACCTCTCGTCTACGGCTCTCTTTAGGACTGAAAGTCCAGGGATGATCCAATCCCCTCAACTGTCCACTAAGGACTTCATTCTCGGAGACCTTACGTCTACGGTTCTCTTTAGGACTGAAAGTCCAGGGATGATTCAATCCCCTCAACTGTCCACTAAGGACTTCATTTTCGGAGACCTTACGTCTACGGTTCTCTTTAGGACTGAAAGTCCAGGGATGATTCAATCCCCTCAACTGTCCACTAAGGACTTCATTTTCGGAGACCTTACGTCTACGGTTCTCTTTAGGACTGAAAGTCCAGGGATGATTCAATCCCCTCAACTGTATCTTCATCCATACAGGTACAATCATATATCACATCAAAACATGTATTCATCACATCAAAACATGTGTTCATCAAAACATGTATACGTCAACAATCACATCAAAACATGTGTACATCAAAACATGTATACATCAGTACACATCACATCAAAACATGTGTACATCAAAACATGTATACATCACTAATCAAAACATGTACACATCACATCAAAACATGTGTACATCAAAACATGTATACATCAGTAATCAAAACATGTACACATCACATCAAAACATGTGTACATCAAAACATGTATACATCACTAATCAAAACATGTACACATCTCATCAAAACATGTGTACATCAAAACATGTATGTATTCTCACTAATACATCATATCAAATCATGTATAAACGATATGTAAGAGTTCTAAATCTAAATAATTGTAAGTAGCTAACAAAACAAAAAAAAATAAGTGACAGAAATACTATGCTACTCCCCCTTTCGAGGAGGGTCCTTCTGGACTAAACCAAGCTTGTCTCGGAAGTATTCAAACTTTACTCGAGACAGAGGTTTAGTCAAGATATCGGCAACCTGATCTTCAGTGCTTATGTACTCGAGCTTGATGGCTCCTCTCTGCACCATGTCTCGTATATAGAAGTAACGGATCTCAATGTGTTTTGACTTATCATGGAACACAGGATTTTCAGTCATCTTAATGTAGCTTTGATTATCACACATAATCACAGTAGGATCCATCTCTAAGTCAAAGATTCCAGATAAGAGTTTCCGAAGCCACACCGCTTCACAGCTGGTAGAGCAAGCAGCTATATATTCTGCTTCAGCGGTACTGAGGGCCACACTAGATTCTTTCTTGCTGAACCAGGAGATCATGGCAGATCCAAGACCATAACATCCACCTGAAGTACTTTTTCTGTCTGAGACACTACCTGCCCAATCAGAATCTGAGAAACCATGCAACTTGAGTTCATTTTCTCTAAGATAGTAAAGACCATAGTCCACTGTACCTTTTAGGTACCTCATGATATGCTTTGCAGCTATAAGGTGAACCTTTCTAGGTTCTACTTGAAACTGACTTAGGGTATTTACAGCAAAGCATATATCAGGCCTAGTATTTGTCAAGTACATCAAAGATCCAATGATTTGTCTATATAGGGTTATGTCCACTAGTTCTGATGAATCATTAGCTAGTAGTTTTAGGTTGGAGTCCATGGGAGTGGCCATAGCTTTACACTCCAACATATCAAACCTTTTGAGGATCTCCACAGTATACTTACCTTGATTTAGAAATATCCCTTTTTGCTCTTGCCATACTTCTAGGCCTAAGAAGTAGTGCATTAATCCGAGATCTTTCATTTCGAATTCTGAAGAAAGCTTCTTCTTGCTTTCAATGATTTGTTTCTCATTTCCTGTTAGAAATAAATCATCTACATATAATAGCAATATAACAGGTTCATCATTCATTACCTTAAGATAGAGATTGGGGTCAGCTTTACTTTTGGTAAAGCCCATGCTTAATAAGAAGCTGTCAATTCTTCCATACCAAGCTCTGGGAGCTTGCTTCAAACCATATAATGCCTTCTTCAGTTTGCATACATGGGTCCTTCCGTCTTTGACCTCAAAACCTTGAGGTTGTTCTATGTATACTTCTTCTTCAATTACACCATTCAGGAAGGCTGTCTTAACATCCATTTGATGAAATTTCCATTTCATCATAGATGCAAGTGCCATGATAGTTCTAATCGAAGTATACCTAGCAACAGGTGCAAATGTATCTTCATAGTCAATTCCCTCCTTTTGAGAGAATCCTCTGGCTACAAACCTTGCCTTGTATTTTTCAATGCTTCCATCTGCAGCATGTTTTATTTTGAAAATCCATTTGGAAGAAACCACACTTTTATCTCTTGGTTTGGGGACTATATCCCAAACATCATTTTTCATTATTGACTGATATTCTTCAGTCATTGCTTCTACCCATTCTTTCTTTTGAGCTGCTTCTTCATAGCTAGTAGGTAGTTGATCCACAAGATCACACATCAAGGCCATATAGTTGGACACTAGCTTTGGTTTCTTCCTTTCTCTAGTGGAGCCTTCAGGAGCACCATATCTTTCAGCTCCTTGTATAATATCTCTAGCCCATGCTGGTCTTCTTTTCCTAGATAATTCTGCAACAGGGGGTTCTTGTGGTTCCAGCATGTCATGATCCTCTGTTATGTCCTCCTCAGGGATGTGAACAATATCTGAGACTCTGGGAGATGTATCTTCTTCATAAACTTCTTCAAGTTGACATTTTCTAGATTTCTTAAGAGCTGCTTCCTCATCGAAGGTTACATCTCTACTTATTTCTATATGATGAAAACCTGGTATGTAAATCCTGAAGGCTTTGGATGATTCACAATAGCCAACAAATATTCCTTTCTTACCAGAAGGATCCAACTTGGTTCTCTTTTCCTTTGGAATGTGGATGTACACAGGACACCCAAATATTTTAAGATGGCTTACTTCGGGCTTCTTTCCAGAAAACACTTCTTCTGGAGTTTTGAAATCAAGAGCACTATGAGATAATCTGTTTTGAACATATACTGCTGTTCTGGCTGCTTCAGCCCACAGATACATGGGAAGATCCTGGTCATGTATCATAGTCTTCACAGCTTCCATGATGGTTCTATTTTTCCTTTCTGCAACCCCATTTTGTTGGGGATTGTAGGGAGTGGTTAGTTCTCTTTTGATTCCAGCTTCCTTACAGAATTCTTCAAACTCTTTTGAAGTATACTCTCCACCATTGTCTGTTCTGAGAACCTTGATTTTCTTTTCTGAGAGATTTTCTATTAGAGCCTTGAACTCTTTGAACTTCCCAAAAACTTCATTCTTACCCTTTAGAAAGTATATCCAAGTTTTCCTTGAATGATCATCAATGAAAGAAAGATAGTATTCAAACCCACTTAGAGAGGTGGTGGGCATTGGACCACACACATTTGAGTGTATTAACTCCAAGATCCCTTTGGTCTTTGTTTCACTCTTTGGAAATGGGTTCTTGACATTCTTGCCTTTCTTACATCCTTTGCATGAGCCATTATGATCCACCTTTAAATCTGGTAGTCCTATGACCACCTTGCTTACATAAGGTAAGGCTTTGTAGTTAATGTGAGCTAGTCTTCTATGCCATAGCTCACTGGGGCTAGAGGTTTCATGAACAAGAGCAGCTTCTGGATGACCCTTGAGTTTATATAAACCTCCTTCCTCTTCACCAATAACAATTGCATCCTTAATGGATTTGCCTTTGGACCACATTAACACTTGTCCATCAATGAATGCAACTCTATAGCCTTTCTTGTCTAAAGCAGAGATTGAAAGCAAATTCTTCTTTAATCCTGGAACATATAGAACTTCCTTCATCTTCATGGGGGTTCCAGAATCGAGTTTGTAGTTTGCTTCACCAATTCCCTTAATGGGATATTGATAGTCATCTCCTAGAGATACCTTTTGGGGAGAATTCTTTTCTTCAAGATTTGAGAGGGTCCTCTTCTGTCCAGTCATGTGCTTTGAAGCACCACTGTCAATAAGCCATGTACCTTCACCAGGGGTTATGGATCCAGAGAGTGCGGAGAATAGAACATATTCTTCTGCATCTTCTTCTGTGTTTCTTCTTGACCTCCTTTTGAAGAAGGTCCTTTCTTCTTCTTCCCCTTCATCTCTAGGCCTTTTATTGTGAGACCTTTCTTCCTCTATTTCTTCTTCTTCACTGTCATCCTCTGCAAGATGTGCTTGATGTCTTTTGAAGTGATTACCCTTTTTCTTCTGTAGAGGGCAATCTTTAGCAATGTGTCCTAATTTGTGACAAGAGTAGCATTGGAAAGAAGAGTAATCCCTTCTTTGAGTAGATCCTCTTTTCTTATGAAATCTGTGAGGAGGATGAGACTCCTTGAGACCACCTTTCTTGAAGTAGGATTGACTCCTTCTTCTTTTGGTATGAGTGGCCAAGGCTTGGTCATCTTCTTTGAGCAAGGCTTCTCTATTTGCAACCCTAGCCTCCTCTTGTACACAATCTTCCCAAACTACATCAAACTTCATACTTTCTTTTCTGGCACACATAGTTTGAATGAATGACTCCCAAGGTCTAGTGAGACCATTTAGAGCTGTCATCACAAGTTCATCTTCATCAAGGGTATCACCAATGGCATCTAGTTGTTCTTTGATTTGATGGACTCTTGAGAAGTAGTCTTGAATGGATTCTCCTTTGTTCATCTTGGTGCTCTTCAACTGAGTCCTTAGATTCATCTTCCTATTGATGTTCTTTCCTTCATACATTCTTCCTAGGGCATCATACATTTCCTTTGGAGTCTTCTTGGAAGACACTTGGGGAATCAAGTGGTCTTTAATGGAATCAGCTATGATTCTCTTTGCCCTAATCAGATCCTTCCTGTGTTTCTCTTTGGCTTCATCTTCTTCTGGTTCTGCAACTTCCTCCTTGATATAATGAGCAAGATCATTCTCCTCAAGAATTAGACCAATTCTGTATTTCCATGCTCGGAAATTCTCTATGCCTTCTAGCTTGTCTTCAAGCTTAGTATTTGGAGCCATCTTCTCTTGGGGGAGTCCAAGAGACAGAGTAGACTTACCTGGAAAGTTACCTTTTACTTTTCCGGAATCTGGAACAGAATTTTATCGCACTTTTGGTAGAATTAGGGTTTGAATTTCCCGGAGTTCTACCCAACCAAAAAGTTCGATCTATAGCTCAAAAGAATGCTCTTGAGAAGGGATACCCAGCCATATAATCAGAATTCAAAAATTACAACTTTTTTATGAAACCAAAATCTGACGTATCGCACTTTTGGTAGAATTAGGGTTTGGATTTCCCGGAGTTCTACCCAACCAAAAAGTTCGATCTATAGCTCAAAAGAAAGGTATTGAAAAGGGCTATCCAGCCATGCAACCAAAAATCAATAATATCAACTTTGGGCTGAAACCCTAACTTCACCAAAGAGAGAGAAAGAGGTATTCTTACCTTGTGAAAGATGTCCTATTCAGTTTGGCTCTGATACCATGTTAGATTTAAACCAAATAGACAAGCAAGATCTCTGATAGAAACACAATCACAAGATAACACTCAATATATCCTGGGAAACCCTCATGGGGTAGAAAACCCAGTAAAGCTTTCCTCAATAAGATGATCAACCAAAATACAAGATGTGCTCCTTCTCTTCTTGACTCCTTAGCAGATCTCCTCAACTAGTGCGCACCCTTTCACAAGTGAGTGAATGATCTAATGAGGAGTTCACCTCATCTATTTATACTTGACTCTCAACTGACTAAAAGATCTGTTGGGGCCGACCTAACCTGGAGAAGTCTAATAACCCCTAAAATATAACTACAGGGCCGACCCACACATGGTGGGTCTAATAACCCTAGTTAATACTAACCCTCGGAGGAATAAACATCTCCGGATACATAATAGGACAAATATAATATTCTTTGAAGTTACAATATTTAACATGAAGTACTCATAGGATTTCGTTGGGTTCTCTCTATTGAGTATTCCTCCATAATCCCAATTAGTCATAGGTAGATCATTTTCTATGTTCTCTTAAAACATCTATTCAACAAGGCAATCATATTCAACTTTATGCAAATAGAAATTTCCAAAAGGGGTCATCTCCTCCTCTTCATATGGCTCAAAAGAAAATTCTTCTTCTTCACTGACTGGTAGGAGACACATTTTGCATATATGAGAAGATCTTCAATCTTCCTTCAATCAGTGAGATTCTTTCTTTTCATAGGGGTTGAGGAAAGTGCTTTGATACCACTGTAATATCCTAGCCAATATCTGACCAAGATATTGTCTTCCAGTCAGAGTTTAATAAAAAGTTTCTAGCAATTTTTAAGGCCAAATTCTCAAACTGTGCAGGATGTAAGTGACAGGGATTGAAACCCCGAATGGGGATGGTAGGAATGAGATTAGATTCTGGAATTTAGGTGGATGAGTGTGCATCAGCATCAAAATAGGTTCTAGGAAGAATTCCTTGACACAAGGTACTATAGCCATTCACTTTTTCAGCAATAGAGCAACTCCATTGCCTACTTCAAGGCTTCCTGGAATTCTAGCATATGCCAACAAGACTGGGTCAAGGTTATTAGAGCTTATAGTAGATGTATATTAGTCAAAACAACTTATATAATCCATAGGAATAATGTCTGGGTGAACTTGGGAGGTTTTGGAGAGATTGGGAGGCCAAAAGCACTCTATGGACTGCTGAGCTAGTTAAATTCCTGGCTTTCCCAAATAGTGTTAAATGCATCCAAATTCTTATTACAGGGATTGATATAGATATTATATTGATTTATCAACCTCCTCCAACTGATAGAATAAAAAATGGGTCCTCGTAATAGATTTAGCAGTAAATATGGTGAAACTAGTCTAGAATAAGCACCCAACTAGCTAGTCTTGCATTCTAATTCATCAAACTGCTCCAATAAATGATAAACTCTGTTCTGATATTAAATAATGTTCTAATATATAACATTCAGCCAATATAAATTGAAATATAGGTTCAGAACACTTTCTTTCTCATTATTAGATTTCCTTCGAAAGTATAGTAAAAAATGCTTATATGGCTTTCTAAAATTCTTCCATGTCTCTCATGGAAGACTGCACCCGCAACTTCCAATAAATATTATTCATTAAGGAATGGGTGTCAGTGGGGGTTTGAAGGGATTCTTGGATTTTGAATCCATTCATCTTCAGTGTCCCTTCAAGAAAATGAGGTTCTGGCAGATGAAGCTTCCCTTCTTCTAGCTTCCTAGGATCAACTTGAGCTGATTCTATTGAAGTTATGAAAATTGATCCATATTTTGGGGCTGCAAGATATTCATATTTCATACCATGAATATCAGATATTTGGCTGCAACTGGTGTTCTCATTTATCTCTAGTGCACTAGTAAGGATTTCTCTCCAATTTTCAGCCCTCCCCAATTCAGTAGTCTCAACCCCTGGGGGTTCAACCAATCCCATATTATCCTCTAAATACCACTATAATATCCTAGTCAATATCTGACCAAGATATTTCCTTCCACTTCATATTTTAATAAAGATTGAATAGTAATTTTTTAGGCCAAATTCTCAGACTATGCATGATGTAAGTGACGGGGATTGAAACTCTAAATGGGGATGGTAGGAATGACACTAGGTTTTGGAATTTAGGTGGATGAGTGTGAAACAGAAGAAAAATAAGTTCTTAGCATAGATTCTTGACACAAAGTGCTAGGGCCATTCACTTTTCAGCAATAGAGAAACTCCATTGTCTACATCGAGGCTTCCTGGGCTTCTAGCATATGCCAACAAGACTGGGTTGAGGTTATCAGAGTTTAGAGAAGAGGTATATCAGTCAAACAAACTTATATAATGCATAGGAATAATGTTTGGGTGAACTTGGGAGGTTTTGGAGAGATTGGGAGGCCAAAAGCACTCTATGGACTACTGAGCTAGTTAATTTCCTAGCTTTCACAAATAGAGTTAAATGCATCCAACTTCTTATTACAGGGACTGATACAAATATTATACTAAGTTATCAACCTGCTCCAACTGATAGAATGCAAAATGGGTCCTCAGAATAGATTTAGCAATAGATATGGTGAAACTAGTCTAGAATAAGCACCCAACTAGCTAGTCTTGCATTCTAATTCATCAAACTGCTCCAATAAATGATAAAATCTGTTCTAATATTAACTAATGTTCTAATATATAACATTAATCCAATATAATTCAAAATATATGTTCAGAACACTTTCTTTCTCATTATTCGATTGCCTTTCAAAGTACAGTGCCTCACAGGCTAGATTTTCATTACAATAGTGGGAGAATGAAGATGAGAAGAAGGAAATTACTTTGGATCTATTCTGAAGTGGATTATCAGACATTCTGAAGTGGATTATCAGACCATCTACAGGTCAGATGTATGATATGGTTGCACTCTGAGCTGTTGATCTTCACTGGGGCGCATTCACCAATACTAGCTCTCTTCTCCAAGAGAAACTCATCCAAATCTAATTGATGTTGAGAGATCGATTAAGAAGAGAAGGATGGATCATATCTAAAGTTGGTTTCTGATATTGGGCATCTCTGATATCTACAAAAATGGATAAACTAACTCTCCTTCAACCCATGGGCGCATTCACTGGATGTATCTTCTTCAACTGATGAAACTTCTCCAAAACTAGATCCAAATCTCCTGTAGAAATGATCTCCTCTTCAAGCTGACTATGGATCTTCAATGGTGGAATGATATGAATTTTATTGGCTGCAATAACATATTCTAGACTTGCATGTTACTCACTGAAACTCATGGGGCCTTGTGGCACATCACCCAAGAAGAACTGTTGAGGCACATTACTCAACCAAGAGAGGCTCAGAGCTCTTAATGCAAAAATACAAATGACAAAAGTTGTGAAATGGAGTTGGAATCCTTATTTTATAAAATTCATGTTGACTTGCTGAGAAATTTACTTAGCTTGGTGACCTGTGAGAATAGGTCACCCATGAGTGGACATAATTTCCTTGCTTTGCTTTGCTTTGGCTTTCCTTCTTTTTCCTCTTTTTCTAACTTTCCTTCTTTTCTAAACTTTCCTGCTTTTCATACTTTCCTAATTTCTGGATTTATGTTGCTTTTCCTGAAATATTCCTCTTTTTTCATTTTTGGCATCATTTTTGGACTCTAGTGCTTACTTGACTTCTACTCCAAGTAATTCCTCCAACCTTATCCACTAATTCGAATTGGTCTGCCAATTTATCCATTTATTCAGCATAACAAATCAAATATTAATAAATGAGTATAATTAATAAAATTAATTAATTCCTTCTCCAAAATTCAAAACCATTAATTATTTAATAAAAATCATAACCTTGGCTCAAAACTCCATAATTAATAAATAATTCATCTTAGATACTTAGATTGGGGTTTGATATCTTATGGGGGGCCACCTTATCCATTTAATCACCCAAATACACCCTTAGGCATATTCCATAAGATAATTTCCACATTCACCCATTAATTAATTAATTAATGCTTAGGTGACTTAGGCCAAAAATCACCCCCATGGACTATAGCAAAAATTGGGGACATGACAAGTATTCAAACTTCAATCTAGCCAACGAATTGGTCAATACATCGGCTATCTGCTCATCCATCGCAACATATTGGAGCTTCACTGATCCTCTCTGCACCATATCCCTGATATAGTGGTAATTGATCTCAATGTGCTTCGACTTGTCATGGAACACCGTGTTCAGGTACACAGGGTACTACCAAAGGACCAAACACCAAGAGAAACCACTTCACACAAACAGATCACAGATCAACACACCGATGTTTTGATGTGGTTTAAACCCTCTTGAGGGAAACACTCCACGGCCCCGGCCAAATAGCTTCTACGGGACAATTTATTATGCAAAGAAAGAAAGTTACAAATGAGCTTCTCATAATCGATCAACTAAACAATGACCCTCCATGCTCTTTAAATAGAGATCATGGACCAATCGGGTGTTAAGCCACGGATCAAGGTTAGGTTTGATTTAAGAGAAGTTGAGCCGTCGGATCACTCTATGTCGGAAACATATCGTGACCGTCGGATTAAGTATTTACAAATGCATACTAAAGAAACACACTATCCCTAACGGATATATTACACAAGTTGATCTTAACTAACTCCTAAGTGTCTAAATATCCTAACATCCCCCCTTAAGAACAACTTGGGATAGGATTGAAGGATTTACAAAAGTGACACGATTAGGAGAAGGAAGGAGGCATTAGAGCCTATTGACACTATTAGGAGAACGAAGGATGCATTAGAGCCTATCCTCCCTTAATGACAAGTTCCTAAACTCCTAACATAGATTGAAGTTTAGAAAACTTCGCTTCTGAAAGAGACTTGGTGAAGATGTCTGCAACTTGATCATCTGTAGGGCAAAAGAGCACTTCAAGAACATGATCATGAACAAGATTTCTGATGAAGTGCATATGTAGCTCAATGTGTTTGCTGCGTTGATGTAGAACTGGATCTTTGGCAAGCTTGATGGCACTTTGATTGTCGCACCAAAGTGGAGTAGGCTGCTACTGCTCGAATCCAAACTCTGAAAGGATCTGTCGAAGCCATAAAGCTTCCTGACTGGCATTAACTGCTGCTCGATATTCTGCCTCTACTGAAGAAAGAGCAAGAGCTTGTTGTTTCTTACAAGCCCAAGTAATAGGTCCAGATCCCAGACTGAAAACATAACCTGCAGTAGACTTTCGATCATCAGGATCGCCAGCCCAATTTGAATCAGTGAAACCAACCAACAAAGGTTTCCCCCCTGTACTGTAATGAATCCCAAACTGAACTGTACCTCGAATATATCGAAGTATTCTTTTAGCTGCTTTCCAATGACTTTCATGAGGTGTCTTCATATAACGGAAAACTTGACCAACGGCAAAGGAAAGGTCAGGACGGGAATGAGTCAAGTATAAGAGACTACCAACAAGCTGACGATACAAGGTGGCATCGACTTCAGGTGAAGTACAAGTGGTAGAAAGTTTGACTCCAGACTAGAAGGGAGAAGGGGCTGGTGTACAATCTTCCATGTGGAAGCGACGAAGAAGGTCACAAGCATACTTAGACTGAGAAAGAAAGATTCATTCTTTGGTTTACAGGACTTGGAGACCAAGAAAATAATGCAAATGTCCAATGTCTGACATTTCAAAAGTTTGTTTAAGACTGGATTTCACATGGGTTATAAGCTTAGGGTCACTACCAGTAAGAATAAGGTCATCAACATATAGAACAAGTATGATGAGATGGTTTCCTACTTTCTTGGTATAAACATTGGGGTCAGAATGGCATCTAGAAAAACCTGTGTCAAGGAGAAAGTTATCCATTTTGGCATACCAAGCTCTAGGAGCTTGCTTAAGGCCACATAAGGATTTCTTAAGGCTGCAGACAAGGCTAGAGTTATTCTGAACATAGCCAGGAGGTTGTTCCATGTAAATTTCCTCCTGTAAATCACCATGTAAGAAGGCAGACTTGACATCCATTTGATGGACTTTCCAGTTGTGTAAGGCTGCAAGGGAAAGAACAAGGCGGATGGAGTTCATTTTGGCGACGGGAGCAAAGGTTTCATTGTAGTCAATCCCTTCAACTTGGGAAAAACCTTTGGCAACTAACCTTGCCTTAAGCCTTTCAACACTTCCATCTGATGCATACGTAGTTCTGTAGACCCATTTACATCTGACAAGTTTTCTTCCTTTTGGAAGAGGTACAAGATCCCAAGTATCATTCGCCATTAAGGAACGATATTCTTCATCCATGGCTGCATCCCAATCTGGATTCCCTGAAGCTTCTGCAAAAGTTTCTGGATCATGATTCTCGGAAACTTGAGCCAAAAGAGAAGAGGCTCGCTGAAACTGAGAACATGTTCGACGTTGATCTCTAGGATCACCGGCAAGATCACCAGCTGCTTCACATGTTGAACCGACCCATCGAGGAAGCACTTGTGTTGGTGCAACTGGAGGAACATGAGCAGGCGGAGGTGGATTTTCATCCTCACTGTCATCATCAGAAACTAAAGTTGAAAACCTATCAAGGAAGTTGGAAGAAGAAGAAGAAGGCACAAATGCCGAATCAGGCTCGTAGGCCAAAGATGGCACACTCGCCGAGTTAGGCTCGCAGGCCAAGATATTTTCATCAAATTTAACATCTCTTCTAATGATTATAGCACGAGAATGTGGTTGAAGAAGTCTATAACCTTTTACATCTTCAGAATATCCAACAAATATGCACTTTTCACTTTTAGGCTGCAATGCTTTCCGTTTTTCATCCGGAATGTGAGCCCATGCTTCACTACCAAACACACGAAAGTGACTTACATCAGGTTTAATTTTACTCCATGCTTCTTCCGGTGTTATACCTTGTAATGCTTTTGTGGGTGTGCGATTAACTATGTAATTTGCACAATTAATGGCTTCAGCCCAAAATTGAAGACTTAGTCCCTTAGATTGGATCATACAATTAGCCATTTCTTTTAAAGTGTGGTTCTTCCGCTTAGCTACACCATTTTGTTGTGGTGTATATGGAACAGTGTGCTGTTGTTGGATGCCTTGTTCAGTGCAGAAAGTAGTGAACTGTTTGTTAACATATTCTCCTCCATTGTCAGATCTTAACTTAATAATTTGATGACCATATTGTTTTTCAACAAGGGCCTTGTAGGCCAAGAACATGTTAAATACTTCGCTCTTAAGTTTTAGGAAATAAACCCAAGTGCGTCTGGTGTAATCATCAATGAAAGTTAAGAAATAATTGAAACCAGAAAAGGAAGCAGATGGAAGAGGACCACACAAGTCACTATGCACAAGCTCCAAGGGAACCGAGGCGTGCCAAGAGGCAAGTTTGTCAAAACTGTCCCGATGATGTTTTCCAAGTACACAACCGGAACAAACACCATCTCTGCAAGATACCATCGGAAGACCTGTCACCATTTTTTCTTTACATAGTTGTTGCAATGAGCGATAATTTAAGTGACCAAATTGCTCATGCCAAAGTTTGCTCAAGTTATCACTATGAGCAACAAAAACTGAAGGGAAAGGTGATGACCCAAAGTTGTTAAACTTGTACAACCTGGTAATATCATCAACAATTTCGGTAGCTAGGACCTGTTGAGGATCTTTAAAATCCTTGATTACAACTTGGTGAGGTGTAAAGGTCACAGTTTTACCTTCACCAAAATGAGTGATCTGATAGACTGATAACAAATTGCAGGAAATTATTGAAACACATAGTACATCACTAAAATGACCATTATCTACTGGAACTGTTCCAGCTCCTACAACACTTAGAGATCTATCATCACCAACAAATATTTGTTTGGTGTTACATTCATGCATAGTAGAAAAGATGGCTTGATCCTTAGCCATATGATAAGATGCTCCAGAATAAATGAGCCATTCATTTGAAGTAGAAGAAGAAGATGCATTTTAAGAATAACCAGAAGCGCAAAGTACATGTCCATGAGAGGTAGATTCTGAAGACGAATTTAGGATGATGTGGTGCTTCTTCATTGCTGCTTCCAAGGCTGCCATCTTCTTGAAACACTTAGATTCATCATGATTATCTTTCCCGCAATAGTTGCAATGACGCTCAGTCTTCTTTCCTTTTGGCTTGGATCCTTTGTCATTTTTTAAAGAAGGAGCTGACTGAGAGGGTTTGGGACCCTTGCTTGACTTATTATTGCAAAAATTTTGTTTCTTGGGAGGCTTGGACTTTTCTTTCTGTTGGGACAATAAGGCTTTCCCAGATGTATCTGCATTGTTGATTATTCCAAGATGAATGAGTTTATCTTGTTCTCTAATCAGGGAATCACAAAAGGATTCAAGACTAGGCTCTTGATAGCTAGCTGCATTCAATGATTCTTTCATGGAGTAAAATGTAGATACAAAAACAGAATATGCAGGTCCAAGTTTGGAAAGAATATGATAAATGCACTGTTTGTCTTCCCTCTCAATCTTACATTCTGCACATAAGAGTTTAAGAGTTTTGTACTTAGATAAATAATCTTCAATGCATGAAAAGTCACTTGGATTTAAAGAAATCAACTCATTTTCGAGTTGATGACCTCAAATTTCATTGTGTTTACCAAACACAGTTTCCAACTTGTCCCAAGCAGCATTAGGTTCATCAATTCTAGATATGTGGAATCACAAATCAGTAGAGATTGACATCCCAATCAATCCACGAGCTTCATCACATCTATTTTTCCATTTTATTTTCTTATCATCATCAGTGGGATCTTTTTCTTTCCCTTTTGTAATTCTGAAAAGTCCCCTACTTTGTAGAACATCCTCCATACGAGATTTCCATGAGAAATAGTTGGAACTATTAAGTAGAATATCACAAAGGGCGGCCATATTTATAAATTAATGGCTGTAAAAGTAGAAACCAATAGTCTGGATGTGAAGAGCTCGAAAAAATAGGCGGTTTCAAAAAAAAAGGCACTGAAAACTGACTCTGTATGATGAAGTTATGCTTGAACAAAGAAACTATTGAAGATGTCCCCAATAGTGACGTGGCAGCTAGATAATGTCCAGCAAAAAAAAGAACCCCCCTCTTCCCAAGATAAACCTTTTGACAATCACTTTACAAGAAAGTTGCTTTAAGTGAATCACTTTTGTAAAATAAGTGATTTCACTTTTACAATGATATTACTTTTAAATAGTGCAACAATAAATAAAAAACTTAAGTGACTCACTTGTATTTTTATTTTTTATTATTTAAGTGAGATGCACTTTTACAATAAAGTAACTTGAAAATAGAAATTGCATGCATTTTTGTTTTTAAAAGTAACTTCCTAAGATTTGAACTCAAGACCTATTAAGGAATAAAGCAACTTTGAACCAAGTGAGCTAGATTAAAAGATATGTAAAATATGGGAATGAGGAAGGGTTTTTTTTTTTTTTTTAACTCTTCTTGCTCGGTTTGTGTGCTTGTCCTTTTTCCTGCAAAACAAACCACAAATCGAAACAAAAAAAACTTTTCCACACTTATGGAGTTAGATCTTGTTAGCTTGCCCAGAAAGTCTACGTTTTCTCTCTGTTTCTGATTTGCCGAGATCGCGCAAGGTGCACGGTAAAGGGCATACGCAGCTGAGAAAAACCCTTTCCCTTTCTGTTTCTGATTTGCCGAGATCACTCAAGGTGCACGGCAAAGAGCATACGCAGAAGGGAAAGCAAAAATCCCAACCAAAAAAAAATCTAACAGTAAAAAAAGATGAAATATGAGATTTTTTCTTTTAAAAAAAATGAAATAAAAAAAATGCGTCACTGTAACATTATACCTTCAGATCTGATGAAATACGCGTTTCTGGAGCAACCGGGAACCGTTTTCGATCAAACAAAAACTATTTCTCAATGGAAACGACGCTCCGGATGCAATGGAATACCTCTCACAGCCCAGAAATGCACAGAAATATCAGAACTAGAAACCCTTTCAAGTTTCAGCAACAACAATTCAAGATCTAGATCATAACCGAAAGCAGCACTTCATAAAAGCTCTGATGCCATGTTCGAGTACACAGGGTACTACCAAAGGACCAAACACCAAGAGCAACCACTTCACACAAACAGATCATAGATCAACATACCGATATTTTGACGTGGTTTAAACCCTCTTGAGGGAAACACTCCACAGCCCCGGCCAAATAGCTTCTACGGGACAATTTATTTTGCAAAGAAAGAAAGTTACAAATGAGCTTCTCATAATAGATCAACTAAACAATGACCCTCCATTCTCTTTAAATAGAGATCATGGACCAATCGGGTGTTAAGCCATGGATCAAGGTTAGGTTTGATCTAAGAGAAGTTGAGCCGTTGGATCACTCTATGTCGGAAACATATCGTGGCCGTCGGATTAAGTATTTACAAATGCATACTAATGCATACTAAAGAAACACACTATCCCTAACGGATATATTACACAAGTTGATCTTAACTAACTCCTAAGTGTCTAAATATCCTAACACACCAGGTTTTCATACAACTTCACACAACTCTGGTTTTCGCAATATATACAAGTCACATCCAACTAGATATCAAACAAATTAGATAGTATCTTCCTCATCCATACTACCTCACAACTAGTTGAACAAGATGTGACATACTCTGATTCAGCTGTACTCAGTGCCATGCAGGACTGCTTCCTGCTAAACCAAGAGATCACACCTAATCCCATACTAAAGTAGCCATTGAAAGTGCTCTTCCTATCAATGGCACTTCCTGCCCAATCTGAATCAACATAACCATCCAGGTTAATCTTCTGATTTGCATCATACTTGAGCCCATAATTCACTGTACCCTTTAATTACCTCAGAATATGCTCTGCAGCAATCAAGTGAACATGTCTCGGATCCATCAGGAACTGGCTGAATGTGTTCACAACATAGAAAATATTTGGTCTCGTGTTCGTCAAGTACATCAAGGACCCATTCATCTGACGATACAGCGTGGCATCAACCAACTATGATGAAGCATCACTCAATATTTTCAGGTTCGATGCCATAGGTGTGGCCATGTCCTTGCATTCCATCATCCTGAACCTCTTCAGGATCTCTACTACATACTTCCCTTTTCCAAGGAAGATTCCATCCGCACTCTGCCACACCTCCATGCCTAGAAAATAGTGCACCATAACAAATTCCTTCATCTTGAACTCAGCATCAAGCTTCATCTTTGTGTCAACAATCAACGCATCCTCACCTAGCATAAATATATTGGAGAAAACTCACTATGGCTTGGGAATACTACAACAAACAGATGACTACCAAAAATCTACTCAATCCTCAAAACAATGCTATTATAAATGACAATGTTAAAACAATAGAGAAATGTAACCAACCTTGATCCAACATTTGAAGTAAATCCCCGTTGGAGCTTTCAATCCGTGCACATCCAAGCACTTGTAATTTGCAAATTAGTCTTGACAACCAATATCTAACAAGTACATGTGATATATATAAATGACATGAACATTATCAATAAGAATGGTCCATAATATCATAAGCAAATGCAACCCAATGTATAATAAATGACATTCACACCATTAATGGACGATAATATGAGTATTTCTATTAATGAACAAGAAGAAGTACAAAGTGATACGACTTCTTGCCGGAAACCAATCTAAACCAAGATCTAGATCAATCCACTTGTGCCTCCAGCACTTCAATCCTCCATGAATGGCAAACTCAAACTAGAAAGGAGTTTGGAAGGTGAACATAAATGGTTCAAAACTACAAGGATCAATAAGTGCAGACTCAAGATAGGGAAAAAATCCACTAGATTGCCTTTACTATTCTCTTCTTCCTCTCATCCATAAACCATATGTGCTCAATATAAAGTCCTCTCAAAGGTAGGTGAAAGGACTCATTGAGACGTTACTTGGGCAGATGGAGAGCCAAAGGTCACCCAATGACCGCTTTTTGGGAGTAAAAGGTAATAAAATAGTGATTTTTACCATTTTACTTGATACCCGTGGGATATAGAGATGCAACTTGCGGGTACGCATGCTATAGTGATGCAACATGCAGGTAGCAAAAAAAATAGGATAGACTGGTATCACTGAAGGATGAAAATGGATCTGAGTCACTGAAATGGATCCTACAGGCCAAAGAATGCTGATGCTCATAGGGTGGAGGATTTATGTGTAATAGATGCCCACTAATGTGTGAGGTCAGGGACTGAAATGTGTTACGATGGCCAAAATAAACTATAAAACTCAGAAGTGGAGTGATGGAGACACAGGTGGAAAGAACGGATCACTCGTCATAATACAATAGTATCTCTGAATACATGTTGGTATAGTACAACAATCTGATACAATGGCCATGAATAGGCCGTACATAAGTAGATACATCTCATAAGTAATCATAGCCATGATCCCTCTATAGTAGGATATGGTCTTCTACTGAAAAGAAGACAACTGGTGCAAACTGGAGGTACAAACTGCTGAAATATGAGAGGTGATATCTCAGATGTAAAGTCAAAGTCATATGTAGCATACTGAATGCCACAATCACCTGGGGTCTTCTACACAAGTCTTCGACGGTGCAAGTCCCATCAAGTGAATAAAGGATTTGGGGTCGAACCTGATGAGACATCGTCTGGTTACCGGTCATTGATGTATACCATTAACAGACGCGAGATGACCCACCGATAATGAAAATGGGCAGTAAGGCACAGAGCACAATCATCAGAGTGTGAATAAATGGGTTGAAGTCGAACACTAGGATGAATCCATCGGTCAGGGGACATTGATGTATTCCCAAAACTGTCGATGGCAAGAGAACTTGCCACTAATGACTGCAAGCCTCAAGGTACTCAACCGAACTCTAAGCCTCAAGTCCCGGAATAAATGAGTTGAAGTCGACGAAACGAGACTCGCTGGAAGGAGGGCATTAAGGCATCCCCCATCAACTAGCACGAGGTACCAGTAATGCTGAAATATTTGGAAGATATCAAGTGAAATGGATCGACTCAATAAGGATGGCTGACATGCAATAGTCAAGATATATGAGGAGTGGCTGACACTGGTTTCAGGACTTCCTTTGAACAAGAGCATGAGCAGATGGATAGACTCAGGCAACATAGACTTGACACAAACTATGCAATGCAGGAGGCATTACAAAGGGCTCCATAATGACTGGAAGCTTAACCAATCGGTGGAGAAAACTGAGAAACAAGTACAGCTCCTAAGGCCCAACTATAGTCCTGACTCATAATGTACGGAGTGGAATGAATGCTTTGTTCAAAGGCGACACAACAACTACCAACAAGAAATAGTGACCATAATCCCGTCCGACTTTTTGGAATATTTGATTTTTTTTTCTTTTTCATATTTGGGAAAATCTTGAAAAAGAATAAAATTACTTATAGTACAACAAGTGAGGGAACGAGTGTCAAATAGCTAGCAGACTAGTCCCAAGCAGTGGAACATACCTATGATCAATGCAAGGAAGTGTGTGTAGGTTGTGGACACTCGGGGGTGTGTTCTGTCAGGGTCAAAGGGTCATCAAATTGTGAAGGGAAAATATATAAGCTCTGCAGGGCTCGATAGGAAAAGTGCTCAGGCACCAGGCTAACAATTGAGTAAGCAGGAGCCGGCACAAGGCTCAAGCGGCAAGCAGGATGATGCAATGCAATCACAACATGATATAAGTGAAGGGAATCCTTAAGGGAGATGGCTAGCATAAGACAAAGTAGAGTATGAGTCTTCATCACAACGTCATGGCGTGACTACAAAGGACTCCCAATCCTGAGGACAGACAACTGCATGGGCACCAAAAGCATAATGGGGTTCTAACTAGGGTACCCATGTTCAGGACAGCCCTACCGCCACATGACGACACTTCTATAATAGTGTGAAGGTTTCGTGTCAGTCATGAAGCGAGGTCGCACCTAGGGTTTATGAAAAGTGGTCAAAGGTCAAATGCATAATGCATGTGGAAATGGCATCTAACCTATATGCCAGGTGTGAAATGTACCTTCCGTAGGTGTGAAATGGATCAGAACAACTCTTGTCTAGGAAATTTGTTGAAAAAACATTACTCCATGACATGATATTAGTTCATAATGGCCCAAAATGGACAAAACTATAGAAAAGTGGGTCCAGAAAATTATAAATAGTAATAAAATTTAATAATTTTCAATTCATTTGCACTATTCACCATTTTGGACTTGAGTGGTAAGTTTGCACCTAAAACTTCAAGCGCTGATCGTGGGAGCTACGAGCAACCGTTTAGCGAACCGTTTGGAGCAGGTTAGTGGTCACTACCACACCTTTCATTTAAGTGTTTTTATTTTAATTTTAGTTGGTGGGATATTTTGTTTGGCCAAGCCCTACATGGCTTTGGCGCTACCCACAGGCTGTAAGTATGCAGGTTGCAGGTAGGGCATCAAACGCACAGTCAAAAAACTGACTGTCCATGTCTACCCGCACCTGTCTACAATATAGCCCGTGGGTACGGCCATGAAGAAGTTTTTAAGCATGAAACTGACTAAAAATATCTTGCTTTGCACTCTAGGATGGTTCTAGAGTGGAAGGAGAGAGAGCATGACCAGGTAGATGAGGCCGTGCGCAAAACCTACTACTCCATCATCTAATCAACTACTGGGATGTGGATGCTCAACATTTCATCCTCAATGGAAAAATACTGACACTAGATGTAGAGGATATCTATTTCATTACAGCTTTGTCCCATAGAGGGGAAATGGCTAGTCTTCGGTCACGGACTGTGGGTGGTGGGATCAGTGTGCAAGACTACATAGCGCGGTATTGTCCCGCCAACACACGACCAGTGGGAAGTCAAGTGCTGGTCAATCCCATAGTGGACTTGAGCACAAAGATCATAGTGGTGACTCTGGTGCGGATCACGAGATCCAAAGCACTACATCAGGCATCCAGACCGGTGATGTTCTACGCATCACAATGCTTGCAGCCTACTATATTCGACTGGTGTACTACTTTGTTGGTGTCTATGAAGACACAACTGACGAAATGCAAAGAGGGGAAGGCCAAAAACTTTGGGTATGGTAGAATCCTCTGTAGTTTCTTCTTTGAGAGGGTTCCGGGACTTATCCCGAGAGTGGATGTCTTTCCTCACAGTCTCCGAGATCCAGCCCTGGCCCGGTGGGCTGAGATACTGACACGACAGGGTGGTGATCGTCTAGCGTCACCATATACTGAGGAGTTCTTCCACTGGTGGAACCGGCAAGTGATTGCTATCGAGGACTACCCCTATGTGGGGATAGACTTCAGACAGGACCGTGACATGCCGCTCCCACCAGGTACATCTTTTGGAGACATCGGTGAATACTCTTTTGGTTTTGTGTTTTTAATTTTTTATGAATTTTTTTATTATAGTTGAAATGCAAAAAATCTTTTTGGTGGTAATGTCATGTGCTAATGGGTGACTTTTTGCTTGCAGACAAAGCCCAGTGAGACCCGAGGGCTTCCCGAGACATGGTCATCGGGGTAGAGATGAGGTGGCAGCAGATGCTGCAGCAGGGTGCACACTACAGACATTACGGCGCAACATATCATGGATGGTTTCCCGAGTACCACTGATAGAGGTAGCTCGACTACATGAGGCTATGTAGTGCCAGGTAGTGGGTGTTCCT
This sequence comes from Larix kaempferi, assembly GCA_027924585.1. Classification (NCBI taxonomy): domain Eukaryota; kingdom Viridiplantae; phylum Streptophyta; class Pinopsida; order Pinales; family Pinaceae; genus Larix; species Larix kaempferi. Next base: position 5,754,657 of record BSBM01000960.1, on the reverse strand, counting down.
GGTGAGTGGGTGTGGCTATTGTAGCGGATGGCCAACGCAATACAGTACTACTATGAGACACGTCCCTTCAAGTCGATAGCTAGACCTCCTCGGAGGGAGTAGATATTCCAGGGTCTCATCACTTTTGTATCGATATGTATATTTTTGAGGGCTACGGGCTCCAGTCTTGTATGACACTACCATTTTTGGACATATTTATATGTATATACAACTTTGGTTCTCAGTTCTACTATATGTGTGTATGGTACAAATGTATGAATGTCTTTGTATTTATATACTTCATGATGAATGTGACAAATGCCAATCTAATACATAGTTAGCGTATGCATCAGATATATAGTTATGACTTCTCGGAATGTGAATATATGTAATGGAAACAAAATGTCTCTCCAAGATTCGTACCGTAAGGAATATCCGTAGTAATGTAGCATCTCGTACACGGTACTACCCATTCAGTTGAGACACAACTAGTTGTGAATCCAGGCGGACTTCTAAAGACTGGATGTCATGTGAAATGGCATCCTGAAGTAGCTACACAACGGCACTATACACAGCCACATTGTTAGATGTAGGACCGAGACAAGCACCTCCTGAGGACACAATTAGATGGTCAGGTGAAAAGATAACCCAGGAAGCAGAAGCAAGCTGCTGCGTATGATAGCTAGCACCATCTACAAAACCTAAGAATGTAGGACATCCCACCGGCATCTGTCAATCAAATAGAGGCTAATCAGCAGACCCGACAACCAAAATGCAACCTAATCTATGTACAGAAGAACTATACAATAGTGTACAAAAGTATCATCCTGAACCAGAGGCTCAAGCATAATACCACTTGAGGTAGAGCCCATTTCTAGGCTCCTTCAAGACAACTCCCTCGTAATCTTCTAACTCATAAGCTCCTTTTTCAAGGACATGCCTCACAATGTAAGGACCGTGCCACATGGGTTTGAAAATGCCTGCCCCCAGGGGTTCTTTAGTTTGGTCATATAAGAGTACTAAGTCACCTTCAACATATTGCTGGGGATGGACAGACCTATCATATTGAACCTTGACATGACGCTTGTTAACATCAATGGCCACAGCGACATCTCGACGACGTTCATCAAGTTGCTCGAGGTGTACTAAACATTGCTCAATCTCCGTCGGATCAGGGAGGAGCTCTATGGCTAGCTTGAGCAAAGGAATCTCGCATTCAATTGGTAAAAGTTAATCCACACCGTGAACTAACTAGAATGGTGAGAACCCAGTGGTAGTCTTAACTGCGGTTCGATATGCCCACAAAGCAAGATATAACATGATATGCCAATTGGTCTTGCTTTGTTGGATGGTACGTTGGAGAATGGTCTTCAAAGACTTATTGACTGCTTCAACCTGCCCATTTGCTTGAGGATAGTAGGAAGATGAGTGTTCCTGACGAAACCCAAGCTTGAGAGACAAATCCTCCATCATCATATTTTGAAAGTGACTGCCATGGTCAGTGACAATCTCTTTAAGGATACCGAATCGAGTGATAATCTGGTTGAACATGAAATAGGTTGCAGTAGCACCATCGGCTTTAATGGTAGGCATGGCCTCAGCCCATTTGGAAAAATAATCCATGGCCACAATAATATGATGATGCCCCCCAGCCAAAGATGGTTTGCAATCCATGAAATCTACCCCCCACTTAATGAAGGGATCGATAGTGACGACCGGATGGAGGGGCACTGGATGCGAGTGTATGTTCCGAGAAAACACCTAGCAAGGGTGACATCTCTTCATGGCGTTAATACAATCTTTAAAGATAGTAGGCCAAAAATAATCCGCTCGCATAATACGCTGGGCTGTAGCAAGCCCGGATAAGTGACCGCCACACGCCCCCGCATGGCAATCATTAAATACCCATTCGGCTTCTTCGTGAGTCAAACAACGATGGAGGACGGAATCCTTTCCTCAGCTATACAAAGTGCCACCGATGATAGTATAATCTTTAGCGTGATGTCTCACATATCGTCGCTCGTCTCGTGAATAATGCGGGGGAAACTTCAAAGTTTGGAGATATCTAATGACATCCCCATACCAAGGGTCTTCGGTCGAGATAAGAAAAGAAATAAGTGTTCATCCACAAAGGAATCTTCATGAATGACATCCTCATCAAGCTGTGGAAGGTCTGACATAAGCTCAGCAAACACCAATGATTTCACCTATTTTGCAGAAGCAAACTCGAGATCAAATTCCTGAAGGATCACAATCCATTTATTATACTTACCCCCAATAAGGCATCGTGATAGCACAAACTGAAATGGATTGATAGGAGCTACAACAGTGGTTGTTCAAAGCAAAATGTAATGCCAAAACCACTGCACTGCGTGAACAGTCGCCAGTGCCAACTTTTCTACGTGGGTGTACCTTAGTTCAGCGTCTACTAAATTTCGACTAAGATAATAGATAACATGCGCAAGGAGCGCATCATCTACCTAAACAAAGACCATGCCAATACTCTCTTGAGACACGGCCACATAAAGAATGAAATCTCGTGTAAAGTAAGGCGGACTAAGCACGGAAGCCGATACCAAAAATTTCTTGAGGGTGTCAAAAGACTACTGGGCTCGCTCATCCCAGATAAAAGGCATGTCTTTCTTCAATAGGCATGTGAAACCTTTAGTAATACTGGCATAGTTAACTATAAACCGACACAGAAAAGTAGCTCTCCCTTGGAGGCTCTGAAGTTGAAACAGATTACGCGGAGGAGGCAACTGAAGTATTGCCTCAACTTTGAGAGGAACGACTCTAATACCCTGCTTCGAAACTATGAATCCTAGAAGGTAACCAGTCCTAACAGTGAAGATGCATTTGTTTGGATTCAATTGAATTTTGCAGTGGATACATCGTTCGAGAATCATACGGAGGTGCTTGGGGTGGTCCACTCTCTTGCAAAAATGGCCAGCAAGATCATCCAATAAAACTTCCATAATATTCTTAAGATCGTAAAAGGCATAGGTCATGGCTCCCTGAAAAGTGGCTCCGATGTTCTTGAGGCTAAAGGGCATTTTCTGGTATGCAAAAGTTCCCCATGGAAAAATAAATGTCGTTTTATGTTGGTCCGCAGGTTTGATTTGAATCTAATTATAACCCGAGAATCCGTCCATGAATGAGAAAATCTCACTTCCCACACAAGCATCCAATATTTGATCAATGAATGACATGGGCAAGTTGTATTTCGAACATGCACGGCTCAAATATCTGAAATCAGTGCATACATGGATCGTTCCCTACTTCTTATCCACACGAACAGGTTTTGACACCCATTCGGTAAGGGGAACGAGGTAGATGAAACCAGCTTTGAGTAGTTTCTCCACCTCTACCTTAATAGTAGTTTCCTTCCTAGAGTTCACAACACGTAAGCATTGTCGAACCAGTTTAGCATCAGGATATGTTTTAATCTTGTGTTCAACAATGCGGGGGTCTATACCTGGCATATCCTCATATGACCAGGAAAAAGCTTCCTGCAGTTCAGTAGACAAATCATTGTAAATAGTAATCTTCTCAGGAGTGCAATCGTCACCGACGTAAACATTCTCAATCTTTCTGGGAGTGCAGGAGATGTTGATCGAAGTGGTTGGGGAAATATTGGCCATATTCCTCTCCAAGAAAACATCATGCAACTGCAAAAGAGCCAGAGGGTGACCAACCATCTCATCTAGAGTCATCCTAAACTCCTCTTGCTCAATGAGCTCAAGGTTGGGAAGGAAATAAGATCGATGGTGCATATCTTCCCAAGGCCTCTCACTACCACACATGGCTTCGAGGATAGCTTCATCCGATGGAAAAGTATCATCAAGGCAATTGTGAGAACAAGATGAGTTGGCTGCCGAAACTGGCAGCGTAACGCGATCTTCTTCAACTGTCTAGGGAGAAGAGAGATTCGGATCTGCAGTGGATGTGATCGTAAGTGAGCTCCGCTACAGATAAAGGCCTAGACATCTCGACGTCTGCAATGTCTCCAGACATAGAATTTGCGGATGGAAAAATTCATGGATCACCATAATAGAAAGTCCAGAATGGCATACTATTTGAAGGAGGTGCACTGTCGGAAATGGTCCCAATAAAATTCACAGGTGTAGAATGGTTAAAAGTTCCCATCAACGAGGGGAACATTCCAACACCTATGTTCCTAGTTGCCGACTAAGAATCAGAAACTTGCGGGACTACTGATCCTGTGGATGCTGTGGAAGGAGTGCCAACATAATCCAGCTGATCGATCGTCACAATCTTGCCTTCATGGGGAAATCAAATAACTCAAAATACAGTAGATGCGACAGCATTCATAGCGTACATCCAATTCCGACCCAGTAAAAGGTTGTAGTCGATGGGTGCATTAACCACTTCGACTTCAATAGGCATGGACTTACCTCCCAAGGAGACAACAAGGGAAGGGATAATTCCATGCGGCGTAAGAGATCTACCATCAAATGCAATGAGTGTAGTTCTAGACGCGAGTAGAGGAGGAGGGCCAAGAGCTTTCCAACAAGTTAACAACATTACTGATGCGGAAGTACCTTCTTCAACCATGGTACGTTTGACGAAGCTCTTAAGGAAAACCACCTGGATTTGAAAATCCATGTGGTAAGGAAAGCGAGGTTGGACATCAGTAGTATCGAACTTGATAACACTAGGACTTCCCCCATCCTGAACTCCTAAGGCACTCAAAAGGGCATGCTTCTGAGAAGGACAAGCTTGCAAAACTTCAAGAGCCGACATGGCACATGGAGTTTGGCCCAAATATTCTACGATGGAGTAGTTCTGGGCAGCTCGAGCATTAGGATTATGCATAGAGCGCTTGAGAACACCTTTCGGTATCCGTGGCATAAGAAGGCTTCTCGATATGCAATAAATTATCAGGAGGAGGGGGAGGCTCATTCCCCAAATTCAGTTGTGGTGCACCATAATCACGTTGACGAGTAGCAACAAAAACCTCCGACCGAACCATATTCACACATCCATAACCACTAGTATTGGAAGAAGACATTGTCATTTCATTAATACCATAACCAGTGGTGGGAGCATGCGAAGCCATGTTTTGGTGATGAGGTAGGGGATCCTTCAATACAGTTGGGCTCTGTGCCAAATGCTTTGATGCTTCTTCAATACGAGGACATAAGTGAGTAAGATGATCCTCCCCACAAAGCTTGCAAGGGAATTTCACCTTACGCCTAGGTTTACGATCCTCGCCAACATTACCGCCTTTCCGAGGAGGGTTGGAATTCTCTTTACGAGGAGTATTATGATTGCTATTTTTGTTACTTCCATTGTTTCCACCCCTATGATTATTTCTCCCCTTTTTCTTACCACTAGGTTGCTGGTTACCCGATAGTTTCGTTGATTGCACATTGTGTACATCAAACGACGGAGTGGAAGTGGACAAGGTGTGAACCTATTTGGGTGCAAACTGGTTTAGCGACAAATTTTGCATTTGATTAGCTACCAAGTCTATAGGGAAAGTGCATGCTGACCCCATGATTCCATCGGCATGTGGTACAGGAACTGACATGGGCTCATGTCTTGTTCTCGGTGAGTCAAGAATAATGTCATACAAAATGCCAGACTGAGAATAAAGTAGATCTAATTGTTGGACTTTCAAGATAGTTTGTTCCTCAGTCATAATGTCAAACATAGAAGCATCCTTAGCAATATATGGAAGTAAAGACTTAAGGAACCATTCCGATAGGAACTATGGAGGAATGTTGGCTTTCACTAATCTCTTCCACCAACGCCACTCTTGAACATGATCAGAAATATGTGTGGCCTTATTCTAACAGAAGGTGGACAACAACTCAGTACCGGTATCATAGCGAACCGACAGCTAGAAATGGTCTACGAAAACCAAATCAATCTCATTGAATCCCATATAGGTGTTTTCGGGTAACTCCACATACCGCTTTGCAGCTGCCCCCGTGAGGGTGCGTTGAAATAGGCGTAATCGAATGGAATCATGATTCAAAGAGTTGGAGGAGCACCAAAGGTGAAATGTCGTGACATGATCTCCGGGTCCTCACCACCTTTCCCCTCAAAATTTGGAATGTAAGAAGGGAGCTTGGTAGGGACCAGGGGCCAAGTAGGGTCGTGACACACCAGATCATTCGTGGGCTTCGAAATATCTGGGAGATTCAAGCGTGCAAGGAACGGGAGCTGCAGCTGGAAATATTGATTATAAGCTCCCTTAAAAGGTTGATTGAATAGAACTGTGTTATACGATAGACCAAAAGCTTGACCATGAGGATTAAACTGTTGATACTGAGGACCTCATGGCCCATAAGATGGATAACCTCCCCCTGCCTGACCCATTTGAGAGTAAGCAAGTATATGTGCATTTTGAGCACCATATTGGGGTGGTGGGTGATACTGGTGGCCAGCACCGACTGCATTGTAGTAAGGGTTTCCACCATGGGTGTGCGGCATGTATGTACTATTCATAGTGGGAACCGTGTTGTATTGACCGTAATGGTATGGTATGTTCCTACCCCCAATTTTAGGATTAGCTTGTGTTAAGATTTAATATGCTAAGACAGAAAATAGCAGCATTACATTCCATTTCACAATAATAGCATACACAAGATCACTGAAGAAACAACAACCACAGCATAAACACAAGAGACACAGATCTATCTTGGGAAACCCTCATGGGGTAGAAAACCCAGCAAAGTTTCCTCAATATAGATGACCAGCAAATACAAAAGATGTAACCCTGAGCATAATCTCCTCCTTTTCCATAGCAGACCTCTCTCTCATAAGTGTGCCACTCTTAAGTGAGTGAGTGTGTGTAAAATGAGGAACACACCTCCTCTATTTATACACTACTTTGACTTGTCTTTTACACAAATCATGTAGACTCGTATTTAACCAATGGGTTAAATACCCCACTACAACTGACTGGGCTGACCCCTCTAGGGTGGTCTAATAACCCTTTGACCCACATAACACATACAGGGCCGACCCCCACTAGGGAAGTCTAATAACCCAAGTTACCACATTCCAACGGAGGAATAAACATCTCCGGATATACAATAAGATCTTCATGGAGGAATGAATCATCTCCAGAATAATAAAGTACAAATATAATATTCTTTGAAGTTATAATATCTCAACACTCCCCCTTAACGAGAAGGATATTATAACAGCATCTGCACAAGCATGGAGTCATCAACGTTATACATGATACATCTATAAATCATTGGAAGCTTTCTTAATATCATCAGTAACTCAAGCAGTTACTGGAACATCTTCAATACTGGAACATCAACATCTTTAGTACTGAGTCTTTATCTTCTGCAGCACTCAAACAACTACAACAACATCAACATCTGGATCCTCACGATCATCAGCATCGTCATCACATGATCATCAGCATCATAATCTAGACCATCACGATCAGCAGCATCGTCATCTAGACCATCACGATCAGTAGCATCGTCATCTAGACCATCACAATCAGTGGCATCATCATCTAGACCTTCACGATCAACAGCATCATCATCTAGACCATCACAATCAGCAGCATCGTCATCTAGACCATCACAATCATCAGCATCATCATCTAGAACATCACGATCAGCAGCATCGCCATCTAGACCATCACGATCTGTGGCATCATCATCACACGATCATTAGCATTGTCATCACACGATCATCAGCATTGTCAATACAAGTATAAATATCATCAATACAAGTATCCTCATCAATACAAGTATACATATCATCAATACAAGTATCCTCATCAATACAAGTATACATATCATCAATACAAGTATCCTCATCAATACAAGTATACACATCATCAATACAAGTATCCTCATCAATACAAGTATACATATCATCAATACAAGTATCCTCATCAATGCAAGTATACACAATAGCAGCATACCCTGCAACACACATGATCCAATTACGGGATGGTCAATCCCTCTCACTTTAGGACATAGGTCCAAGGATGATACAATCTTGATCCACTTACAGGATGATCAATCCCTCTCAATTTAAGACATCTCTCATGTCTATGGATGATTCAATCCAGATCAACTTACAGGATGATCAATCCTTATCCTTTTAAGACACCTCACCATTTCTAGGGATGATGCAATCCCGAATCAACTTACAGGATGATTAGTCCTTATCACTTTAAGACACCTCACCATGTCTAGGAACGATGCAATCCCAATCTACTTACAGGATGATTAGTCCTTATCACTTTAAGACACCTCACCATGTCTAGGGACGATGCAATCCCAATCTACTTATAGGATGATTAGTCCTTATCACTTTAAGACACCTCACCATGTCTAGGGATGATGCAATCCCAATCTACTTACAGGATGATTAGTCCTTATCACTTTAAGACACCTCACCATGTCTAGGGATGATGCAATCCCAATCTACTTACAGGATGATTAGTCCTTATCAATTTAGGACATAAGTCCAAGGATGATGCAATCCTGATCCACATACGGGATGATCAATCCCTATCTATTTAGGACATAAGTCCAAGGATGATGCAATACCGTCACATACATTTTGAACCAAATGCTCAGGGATGATGCAGTCCTATCATGTCCACTAGGGACCACTTTCTCGGAGACATATGTCTACGAATCTCTTTTAGGACATGTGTCCATGGATGATACAATCCCCTCATCCACTAAGGACCACATTCTCGGAGACATCTGTCTATGGATCACTTTAGAACTGAAGTCTAAGGAGATTTCCAATCCTCTCATCCACTAGGGACCACATTCTTGGAGACATCTGTCTACGGATCACTTTAGAACTGAATTCCAAGGATGATACAATCCTCTCGTCCACTAGGGACCACATTCTCGGAGACATCTGTCTACGGATCACTTTATAACTGAAGTCCAGGAATGATACAATCCTCTCCTATCCACTACAGACTTCATTCTCGAAGACCATACGTCTACGGATCCTTTTAGAACATGTGTTCAAGGATGATGCAATCCCTCTTCTTTCTCAGAGACATATGTCTACGGATCCTTTTAGAACACATGTTCAAGGATGATGCAATCCCCTCATCAACTTAGACCCTGTCTAAGGACCATCCACCAACCTCTCTGTCGGCATCACCAATATAGGTATCCACATCATCAACCTCACTTTCGATGTAGGAAATCTCGTCATAAGTGACCACATCACTCCCCCTCTCGAGGAGGGTCCTACCAAGCTTGTCTCGAAAAATACTCAAACTTTTCTTGAGGTAGAGGTTTGGTTAGTACATCGGTAACTTGTTCACTTGAGGTAGAGGTTTGGTTAGTACATCGGCAACTTGTTACAAATTCAAACTTTATAGTTCCTTTCTGCGCCATATCATGGAACATTGGATTCTCTGCCATCTTGATACAACTCTGTTTGTCACATAAGATCACAGTTGGGTCTATCTCTAAGTCAAACAATCCAAAAGCCATACTGCTTCACAACTAGCAGAGCAAGCAGCTATGTATTTTGCTTCGGCTGTGCTAAGAGGCACACTAGACTGCTTCCTGCTATACCACGATATCATGGCTGATCCCAAACAATAACATCCTCTCGATGTGTTCTTCCTATCTGATACACTTTCTACCCAATCAACATTTGTGTAGTCATTTGAAGTCATGATCTCCAAGATAGCATAGATCAAAGTCTATCATATCCTTTAGATGCCTCATCACATGCTTTTGCAACTATCAGGTGAACATATCTAGTTTCCACTAGATACTGACTCAAGGTGTTCTCAGCAAGGTATATATCTGGCCTGGTATTCATCAGATACATCAACAACCCAATAATATGTCTGTACAGAGTTATATACACTAACTCTGATGAGTCATTCACTAACAGATTCAAGTTGGAATCCATGAGAGTGGTCATTCCAACATATCAAGTCCTTTTAATATTTCTCGGCATACTTTCCCTAGTTGAGAAAGATTCCTTCTGAGCCTTTCCATACTTATAGACCTGAAAGTAATGCATCAATCTGAGATCTTTCATTTTCATTTCTGCAGCCATCTATCTGTGCCATCTCTCATTAGATGGGTCTACTGCTATTAGCCATCTATGAGCCTCAACATCATTCAAACTTTGTGGTGAGTTCCTTCTTGCATCTGTGTATAGAAATCATATTCAACCTTGTAGCAAAGGTTGAGATCCACATCACCCATGGTGATCATTAAGCTCATCAATTTACTATCGATCCTGGGTACCCATACAGAACCTGATTCACACTTCTTCTTTAATTACACCATTAAGAGAATGGTCTTATCTATCCACTTGGAGCAAACATCTTGTTATGATTCTCTTCCTCTTTCTAAGAGAATCTTCTAGCCATGAGCCTTCTATATTTTGTTTGATTTGTAAAACTTCTTGTTGAACATCCATCACTTGTTCGGTGTTCATCATTCTTCATGATCTTTCCTAAAAAACAAAATTAAGTACATGATTAGTAATACTTCATAATCATGAAATCATGTTGACATGATAACCTATTATGCATACAGATATCATTTACATAGTTATGCAACTATCTTGACCAATACTTTGGCACAACACTTTTCCATATCCTGTATGCATACAGTGGCTATCTAGATGCCTTCCATCTCTACCAGAACATACTATCGAGAGTGTGCACATCTCTCAGCATGTCAACAAAGAGGTTTCATTCTAGACAAGCAACAATGGAATGTTTGTCCAACTTACCAATCATATGCATATTAGTAGTATATTGTTCAATGCTCTATGAATGTTTACACTCAGCATGATATATTCTGGGAATACAAATATGCATACAAGCAATATCATTTACTATTTGAAATAACAACTCAAATACTTATCTTTTATGTTTGTGTGGTTTCCTCCCACTTGATCTTCTATATGTCTTTTGAACTTCTATTCATTATGTACCACTGTGCATGCTCAAGTGTGCACTAGTGTCATCCTCATGATCTCATACACAAACATACATTCATTAGTATATTCTCAATATTATCAAAAAAATTATAATTCTAAATAATTGTGAATATGTATAGTCATGATCATTAGTATTCAGGGTTTCAGGGAAGTCTTCTTTTACTCATGCATATTCTTGTTTGATCATGCGACTCTTCTGGTTAGTTAAATCATCAATCAAGATAAGAGACATAATGTGCATAAAACCTTGATTAACTTTATGAATAAGCATAACCAATCATACCAAGTATACTTATATAAGGGATCCTAACACAAGGTAAGATTCTAACATGACATAGGAAAACATACCTGGATTAGTATACCTGCTTAGTTATGTCTAACATACTTAATCAATATCTTCTTTGTTCTCTTCAATGATTTAGAGATCCTATGTTGGAAGTTGCATATCTCATAAGTTAAGCATAATAGAACAAAGTCATACATACCTCGTAAGTAGAGGCTTCTATGTGATCAAAGATTATGTTGTCATGGTCATGGAACTTGATTTGTCTTTTGTGATGTACCTGTATCTTGTTAGCAGACAAAATCAACCTCATACAACACCATAATGCATTGGCACAATCATATAGCCCTAATCAATGGATGTCTTCGATCATTCACATGCATTCATACTGTTACTAGGGTGATAAGACAATTCTAACATTAATCAAGATTGTACTAATAAATAATATGAAGACAAACACATTATGAACTTAATCAAGAATCAGATTTCAAGACATACCTGAACCTCCTTAAGTCATACCTGTAAGGCCTTAGCCTCAACTCCCCCTGAAACTTGATCTGGAGCTTGATTAGGGTTTGCTAGAAAAACCCTAAAAATTCAATCTTTGACTTTCACACTTATGAATGGATGGAAGGATGTGTCTTGCTGAGCTGATCAAACTAGCATACTTCAATTTTGAAATCTCCAAAATTTGACCCCTCAAAATTGCCTTCGAAACTTCTGGATCTTCTAGACAGGATCCCAAACTAGGGTTTGATGAAGCCAACCCTTCTGCCCAATCAAAAGGTTTGATCCAAATCTTTAAACTCTTATTTTTCTGAGGAGATTCCAGCCATGGTTACAGACTTAAAAAATTCCAACTTTTGCTGAAGCCCTAATTTTCCATCTTTCCGATCAAAATCCCGAGCTGGGTTTCATCAAGCCCGGTCTTCTACCCAACCAAAAAATTCGATCATGGACTCTAAATTTTGATTTTCCTGAGTAGCATTCAGCCATGGATTCCAATTCCAAAAATTCTAACTTTCTCCAAAACCCAAAATTCTGGAAGCCATGAATGAAGGTGCTCCAAAAATAATTATGTTTTGACAGAAATATGTACCTGATTGTTTCTACCGTAACTCTGAACTTTTCACTCCACAGGCTCTGAAAATTTTTTCTATGGTATCCTTCCCTGTCATCTTTCCATCCCAATAGGTCTGACCTCAATTGGATTTTCTGATAGAGAGTTATGCCAAGTGTCGCAACGTGACCTGTTTATGGGATAAAATAGGAGAGCAAACTTGTATAGCGTGCCACGTGTCACTGGTTCAGCTTCAGCCTCTAAAATTTTTTTTCTGAGATAGTACAGTCTGTGTACTACCTATTACTTTTTACAAAATTTCATTTGGAGCTTCCTATCCCATGTTATGACCTTTTTTCCTAGGTCACCTGATTTTGACTGAGATCTGGAAGAGGCAGAAGCCCTAACTTGTACTTATCATAACTCACAAAGTAAAAAGAATCTGAGGGTTCCCTTTGGAAACAAGGTACCTGAGGATGTTATCTACAACCTGTAAACTTTTCAGATCCTGAACCATCACATAAATGTATTTATAGCGAAAGTTCCACGATGACTAGTTTTTTCTATGTAAAACCCAAACCTTCAAATTGTCGCAAGTGAAGCAAGTGTCGTAAGTGCCATACATTTCCTTCCTTCAGGTTAGATCTAATACCATGTTAAGATTTAATATGGTAAGACAGAAAATAGTAGCATTACATTCCATTTCACAATAATAGCATATACAGGATCATTGAAGAAACAACAAGCACAGCATAAACACAAGAGACACAGATTTATCCTGGGAAACCCTCATGGGGTAGAAAACCCAGCAAAGCTTCCTCAATATAGATGACCAGCAAATACAAAAGATGTAACCCTAAGCATAAGCTCCTCCTTCTCCATATCAGACCTCTCTCTCATAAGTGCGCCACTCTCAAGTGAGTGAGTGTGTGTAAAATGAGGAACACACCTCCTCTATTTATACACTACTCTGACTTGTCTTTTACACAAATCATGTAGGCTCGTATTTAACCAATGGGTTAAATACCCCACTACAACTGACTAGGCTGACCCCTCTAGGGTGTTCTAATAACCCTTTGACCCACATAACACATACAGGGTCGACCCCCACTAGGGAAGTCTAATAACCCAAGTTACCACATTCTGACGGAGGAATAAACATCTCCGGATATACCAGAAGATCTTCACGGAGGAATGAATCATCTCCGGAATAATAAAGTACAAATATAATATTCTTTGAAGTTACAATATCTCAATAGCTTGAGCAGTCATGTGATGACCATAAGCATGAGAAGTATTCCCAGGTCCAATATGGGCATGACCAGTAGCAGGGTTGGTGGTGTGATGTCCATATGGATATGAAATATTCCCACCCCCTACATTAGTATTACTAGCGGCGGAAGTGGATGCAAAAGTATGCAGTATGTGTCCACCCCAGTGGTTGGGAGGAATGGTATCATATGCGAAAGTGGTCCTAGGTTGACGAGTAGCGAGATGTGTATTAGGTGGTGGATGGCGAGTCGTGTTTTGGACAGCATTCCGACTAGGTTGGGTATTCCTAGGAGGTGGTTTTGTTCCAACATTAGCATGGTTAGGAATCTGACCAGTCCCCATACTATGTGAGTGGGTGGATAATGTAGTGCCCCCAATGGGTATAGTATGGATAACACTTTGACTAGTGCCAGCATGAGTACCAACCATAGTGGAAGGTTCGACAGTATTGTGACTAGGCATACCAAAAGAGAGTGTAGTGGGGTTGACCATAGGGCCAGAATCATCATGAGTCTCAGGCCTCCTATATCTAGAATCGCGTCGAAACGAAGGAACGAAAGGCTTGTCCTGTTCTTCCTCCTCGAGTAAGTCGAGCATTCCGTAAAGATAATTATCCAGATTTGAAGGATCAAATGGACCCCGGTCAAGTGGATTAGGCCAAACAGAACCAAGTTGAGTTGCAGGTGGATCACCTCCCCAATCCTCACAAGGAGTCTTGGGATCAAAAGTATGTTTAACTCTACCCGAAGGAGTAGAAAGGTCTTGCCCAATAAGAATCTGAAGACTCAGAGTAAGTCACATAAGAATCTGAAGACTTAGAGGGATCCCTCCGGCGTCCTCCAGTAATACGTTGTGTAACCAAAGCTAGCTTTAAACCAACCAAATGACGGGACCGGCGGAGAGTAGGGCTCCGTGCCACATTCTCTCCGGAGAGAGACACAACGTCTCCTAAAGGCCAACTATCGATAAAAAATAGTAAATCAAAAGCATACACCTAGAGAATCTACAGCCACGAGTAGACAAACAGAGTGGCTAAATGAGCTCCCGACACTAGAGCCGATATGTCTCGCCTAGGAGAGGATTGAGACTCCCAAACTATAGCTGGAGGTAAAAGAATCGGTTATAGAGACACCCAGGCTTCACTATGTCAACAGGGTCAAGTCCACTGCATGAACACAACTATGCTGTCCAATCCCTATCTGACTCAGGACACAAACAACATAACCACTGCAAGTACCCTGTGCGGTACCTAGGTAAGGAAACTATGTCTACCGCAATATAACCAATGCTCAGGGGGACAGTCACAGGTGGGATCCGTCGTATGGGAAGGGTAGCTAAGCCCGAAGCACAAGAGGACGAACCTCCGGTACACCCAGATACGAACAAATCCTGGACATATCTCCCACGTTCAGCCGATATTAGAGGGATATCTCCTCAACCAACCTCCCGTGACCTCGTGCTTAACTCTGGTTTGAGTAGAGTTTTCCTAAGAACACCGATCTATACCATGGATTCCTCCACTCCCTGGTCAGACACCTAATGTTTTGTTCAATAGTCTTTGATTGTTAACTCACAATGATCTATTCCAAGACTCTAAACCTATGCTAGTTGGTGTACTCTATAAATAAAATAAGTCTAATCAATTTTATGATTAAGCGTTAATTTTAGTGGCTGTGATTACTCAAGGGATATGGTCATGAAACTAGTGATGTGTAGACTCAATAGTATGAAAAATCGTCCAATCCTAGACTCATCTATCCAATAAAACAATGTCACTAATATGCAAAATCAACCAACAATTCTAAAATAAATATGCAAACTTTTATCTTTTCAATGCACAAGCAGAACCTAAAATGAAGGCAACAAGCACTCAATGCAAAATGCAGTACATGGAGATAAAATATTTTTGTATTTTCTCTTATAAACAGAAAGGAAAATGCAAAAAACTAATGAATATTTTTGTATTTTTTCAATATATATGGAATGAAAAAATGCAAGCAAAATCCTACTATTCAGTCACTAAAGTGCTGAGAAGATCACTAAGACAACCCAGCAGATCCTAAACAGCAAGACTCATCCAAAAGGAAGAGCTCAAAAGGAAGAAACCAATGTATCAAGAAACCCTGGTATAATTTCTTGAAGTCTTCTGATGTGAATTCTCCACCATTGTTTGACCGAAAAATATTGATTCTCTTCTCTGTGTGGTTCTCGATGAAGGATTTGAATTCCTTGAACTTACTGAATACTTCATCTTTTCTCTTTAAAAAATATATCCATGTCTTCCTAGAAAAATCATCAATGAAAGAAACATAATATACATACCCACTCAAAGAACTGGATGACATCGGACCGAATACATCGGAGTGGATGATTTCCAAGATTCCTTTTGCCTTGCTTTCGCTACTTGGAAATGTCTTCGTTGTGTTCTTTTGTTTTGCACATCCTTTGCAAACGCCTTCATGATTTGCATGGACTTTTGGAAGACCTTCAATGGCTTTGCTTGCAAGAGGTAGTGCTCTATAGTACACATGTGCAAGCCTTCTATGACATAGTTTACTAGTCTCCATGGATTCATGGACCATGGCTTGTTCTGGTTGGCCCTTCAATTTATATAACCATCCCTCTTGCTCTGCAATCACCACTGCATCATCTATAATCTTTCCTTTTGGACACATAAGAACTTGGCCATCTACAAATGCAACCCTCATACCTTTTGCATTCAATGCAGATATGGAGAGAAAGTTCTTCTTGATTCTTGGCACAAACAAGACATCTTTCATCTTCATAGACTTTCCAAAATCTAGGTTATAAGAAGCTTCACCACTTCCTTTTATAGGATATAGGTAGTCATCCCCAAGTTTTAATTTGTGGGGTGACTCATGTTTAGATAGGTTCATAAAGGATTTCTTAAATCCCGTCATAATATGCTTGGAAGCCTCACTATCTATTATCCAATCATTGCTACCATGTGTAACAGTTCCTCTGAGGGTAGAAATCAAGACATACTCTTCATCGCTTGAAGAATCTTCACTTTCTTCTCTGGCCCTCTTCCTGGGAAGTTCATCATCATCTACAATGTGAGAATGATGTCTTCTCTTGGTGCTCTTCCTCTTGTGGGAGCTTCTTTTGTTCCTGGGACAATCTCTAGAATAGTGTCCCTTCTCATCACAAGTATAACATCTAATGTGAGAATTATCTGTCATAGATCCTCCAAAGTTCTCTCTCCAGATCTGGTGGTGGTGTTTACCCTTTTTGTGATGAGGATGCTCCCTCTTGTTGTTATTCTTCCTAGTGTGTGTTGTGAGAGCCTTGTCTTCATTACCCATCTTTTCTTATCGAGCTACAATTTGAGCTTCTTCCTGTGAGCACGCCTCCCATAGCCTACTGAATGTGATGAGCTTCTTCCTAGCACAAATTCCTTGAATGAAGGAATCCCATGACTTAGGGAGACCATTCAAGGTGTTCATCACTATTTCTCCATTTTATATGTCTTTTCCCATAGCTTCAAGTTGTTCTTTTATCTGAGAGACTCTTGTAAAGTAAGACTGCATGGTCTTTGTATTTTGAATCTTCACATTCTTCAATTGGTTCCACAATGTCATCTTCTGATTTATATTCTTTCCTTCAAATAGCTTGGACAAAGAATCAAACATCTCCTTGGGTGTCTTTAGAGATGAAACATGTGGTATGAGATGGTCCTTGATAGAATCTGCAATGATCCTCCTGGCCTTGACCAAGTTCTTCTTATGAAAGGCCTTAGCCTCATCTCCCTCTGGAATTGGAACCTCTTCACTTATGTAGGTATCCAATTCATTTTCTTCTAGGAGTAACCCAATCCTATACTTCCATGCTCGAAAGTTATCAGCCCCTTCAAGCCTATCCTCAACCTTGGTGTGGTGAGACATCTTTAATGAGAAACTCAAATGGAAATATAAGATTTAGATCTTACCACTTGATTGCAGAAACTAGATCTGGAGCTGGTTAGGGTTTGATAGAGAAACCCAAAAACTTCAAACTTGGAATTTGAAACTTTTTTCTAGACAAGAAAATGTAATTGACTAAGGAGAGCAAGCTAGTATGCTTAGATTTTGAAAACTCCAAAAATTGACCCCTCAAAAGTGACATGCGAATTTTGGATCTGCAACTTCTGTCAAATTCTAGTTTTCTAGTTTTCTCATTTTTTTTGTCCACAAGTCAAACTAGGGTTTGACAATTCCCGAGGTTCTACCCAAACAAAAAGTTTGATCTTCGTCTCTAAATTTATATTTTGCTGAGGAGAACAATCCTATGCTCAAATCACTCCAAAATTCCACTTATATCAAAATCCTAGGAAAGTTAGACTAGTCTCCTTCCCATGATGATCTGTGGAAAGAGACCCAAAAATTAAGAATCCCTAGCTTCCGCAGCTACATAGTGTCTTCTTCTCAGGTTAGATTTGATACCATGTTAGTTTTTCACAATGTAATTTAATATGATTTAGGATCTTATCTGAGAGAACAACATGCACAACATATTAAACATAAGAGACAAGATACACAAAGCATTTCACCGGGGAAACCATAAAAGAAGAAAACTCCGCAACTTCCTCAAAGATAGAATGAGCAATAATACAAATTCCCAAAACAAGAAAATGGTCTCCAATAGATTCCTCCTCCTCCACTTGTGCGAACTTCTCTCTCTCTCACTTGTACGAATGAGTGAGTGAGTGAATGATCAAATAGAGAGGATGCTCCTCTCTATTTATACTTTACTTTCACTTTCCTTTTACCCTAACTGGGTCAACCTCTCCTAGGAGAGTATAATAACCCATTACAACTTAACTCTAGGCCGACCCCACTAGGGGAGTCTAATAACCCACTCAAATACAATAATAGCTTTCCCGATCAGAGGAATGAAACCTGTCCGTTGAAAGTACAATGAGATATGAATACAATATAAAATATACAAGTGAAATACATTCTGAAGTTACCAATACATCAAAATTAAACATGTTAGAGCAATAATCGAGTGGATGCACATGCATCAATTATCCCCTTTAATTTTTTCAATGCAAGACAAACAATTGGTCGAGATAAGCATACTTGAAATTGTAGACACGAATAATAGTGATGCACAAGTCTCCTTGTGAGTAAATTCAATTTGAGGTTATCTTGAGATAGAAAAATTTCACTCTTAATAAAAGTAAAACTGGAGTTAACCTACAAAAGAGACCAATTGCATGATGAAGAAGGTAGTTATAATTTTTTCTACCACATTGTATCAACCATGGAAGTTATTGAGATGCTTTCCAAGTGTCTCAATAAATCTGTCACAAGCATCCCACTTGTCACTGCTTGAACAGTATGGTAATAAAAATAATAATAAATAAATAAACTTTAGTTATTGATTTTGGAAGTCTCACACTAAACTCTTACAACAAAGGATCGATCAACTATCTTTAAAGTGCCTCCTCCCAACAACCCAATTTGAGTGTACAGGAGGTGATAGATACAATTTGTAGACACAAACCCAGTTCTATCTTGGATAGGTTTGACATGCAGCCTCATCTTGTGCTTGCACCTTTTAACACTTGAGTTCAAATTTTAGCAGCTCTACCACAATTCCTCTCTGTCTAGTACCTTGACCTTAAATTCCTTGTTATTAATTATTGGCGGTGCTACTTCCTAAATCCCTTTATCCCATGTTACGTTGCAGGTATGGACATTTAATTATAGTGAAGAACTACTTCCTTGTCCTTGCCATAATGTTGTATTATTTGAGAAGATATGTTATGTTGCCAAAGTGCATTGATGGGATAAAATTTGACAGTGCCTTACATTGCTCCCCCTTCCAAAAGTGGTTACGACCATCTAAAAAAATTCCTTTTTTCAGGAATAATTTATCTGATCAATACTCTCCCTGGTCTAAGTAAACATCATACATTTAACATTTACTAGAGATACTAGTTTGAAATTGTTAAGAGGATATCTAGCATCTGTTTGTAAAAGATAATACAGGACCTGTACGGAGAGAGAGATGGCCTTCATTTTTCTACAATGGTTGTGATGATTCATAAGAACAAGTTCATTTGATCATTAGAAGAAACTGCAAACATAATATAGATATAAAAGAAAAATATAAGATGTAATTACACAGATCAATGTTTATATCTTAGAATTTGGGGTGTATTATTATTTATGTTTTTCCTAAATTGAAGGAGGATGGGACAAGTGTACTTTGGTCATCATTCAAAATTAGAAATAAACAATTATAAAAAAAAGAAACATAAATATAATTGGTACTTGAACTTATACATGGATTATCTCTTTAGCTTCACACATCTTAATTATGTAAAACTGCTCCAAAGATACCAATGCTTCCATACTCAAGGTATCCATTCTAACTTAAAGCATGGCCAACCCCAATATGATCTTCAACTTCACGCATCTATATGCATAAAACTGCTCCAAAGATACCACACATACATACTTAGAAGCACTTCTTAGTGAGAGTGCTCGGACATTTAGTATTAGAAGTATTTCCCATTGCACAAACTCTTGTATGTTCTTCAGCTTTACACAACCAAAGCATAAAAATACTCCAAAAATACCAATGTTTCCATACTTGGTAGCACTTCTAAAGAAGAGCACCCACAACACTTACTAGTGGAAGATTTGTATAATACCCCAACCTGCTTATGCTCTTCAACTTCACAACATTCTCTTCCAGCCAAAATCCAATCGTCTCTCACGAGTGTTCACTACTCTTCTACTCAAGAAGAAGACATGATTTTAATCAATCAACAAGAGCATTATCCAGCTCAAATCCAAAAATTATTTCTTGTAACTTATGACTCTTTTACCCAAGTTGTAGCTACAACTAGCTACAACTTATAATTGTAGTTCACACTGCATCTTTTGTAGGTATCCTACGGACCATGCCCACCTGAAATGATCAAACCTATATGGATTTTATAGAGAAGAGTTCATATAAATGCCAACTACTCACGACAGTGAATTAGAGACTCCATTTGAAAGGAAATCTACCCTGAAGAAATGAATATTTCAAGAGCTTAAATTCAATGAAGAACTTCCATGTCTCAAGTCATCAAATGATTATGTGCCTTGTAGAGTCATCATGTCAAATTTGTCTGCATACCATGGAATTTTTTGTGTCCTGCGATAAATACACATTCAAAAGTAGATTAGCTTGTCTATCCATTGGTAATAGCCTGCCTTCGGAAGTAGCTTAGCTTGTTTGTCTTTTGGCAATAGCTAATGGTTTCTTTAATGTATCCATTTGTCTTAAGTTTGAGAGTCCCATAGTCAAATTGTATAGGTAGTGTGGCATTGTTATACGTCTTAATTTTGATAGTCACAAATTGTAAAGGTAGTGTGCCATTGCTATACTTCTCAATTTTGAGTGCCACGGTCAAATTGTATATGTAGTATGCCATTGCTATGTTGGTGAGACATCTCAGTAGTTGGTGTTTTTTTTAATTATTTAAAGCTGCTATGCACAAGATAAATCTCAATGCATACTCTTACTTTGAGATATGATATTGTTTTTGTTTTACTAATTGTTTTGTATAATATTTTAATTGTTATTATTAACAAAAAGTATGATATATTTATAAATAGTTTAAAACTGTTTAAAACAATGGCACTGTTATACATAAGATTTTTATGACTTTCCGGCATGTTTATTTATATTATACTTTTTGTTCCCATACGAGTGGAGCCGAATAAATCAGAATTGTGATCTTTTCTTATCGAACAAGATAGTCATGTCCGAAGTATTATTCGGAGTAAAATTTTATTGCATTTTGTTTCGGTTGTGTTTACTCTAGTTTGAGGATTATCCACTATTAAATGGATATGCATAGGAGTAGTGATATGTTTTTAAACATAGAAACTGCAATTTCATATATACAGAGATATGTTTTGGTATCTTTCATATATATTTGAAGTGCAATTGTATTTCTGTTTTGCAGATTATGTAGTTATAATAACAAATGTGTATTTTTTTATTAGTTTTTCTATGCTTATGAGTACGGATTCATATTATTTTATTTAATATTTTTTAATCCAATGCATTCATATTTCTTTACTTTTATAAACTTAATTTATGAGAAATTTTAATTACTTTATTTTAATTTCCAATTCCTAAATTTATAAATATATAAATAGTACTTCTTGAGGTATTCAGTTACAATGAATGCATCACTTCTTATAATAACTTGCAATGAATGCATCATTAACAATCCTTCATCTCTTCTCCATGTTAACTCTTGTTGTGATAAGAGAGAGCTTTAGATGTTTACCCAAATATTCTTGTTGTTCCTGAGGAGTCTAGGGAAGGGAAACTTCGTTTGAATAAAATGGAGATGACTTCTTTTACTAGTCTAGATTCCCTTTCTTATTATGCAATTGGCATAAATAATAAATGTTGGCTAGGGATGATGTCAACCCATTCATAAGAGATATAATTCAAGTAGAGTGCAGCACAATCATCTTTGAAACAGCTAATGCAACATATACATGAATAGTTTTTTATGACATGCCAAGGTATAACAGATGTTGATTAGGGATGATGTCAACCCATTCATAAGAGATATAATTCAAGTAGAGTACAACACAGTGATATTTGACACAACTAATGCAACAGATACATGAATAGTTGTTGATGACATGCCAAGGTAAATTGTCAAACTTATTTTCTACTTATTATTTTCTAAGTCTAAGATAGTTTGTGCATTTTTCTTGCAAGAAAAATAAACCAATTGGTTTTATACCCAAAGAATACAAACATGTAAATACCAAAGAATAATTTAAAATTAATCACTCTCACACACACACACACACACACACACACACACACACACACACACACATTGTGATGTGTAATGAAAATAATGTTATGTTGGGTGTCAAGAGGAATAATTGTGATTGATAAAATAGAAGCATGTGAGAGCAAACTAGAGAATCCATTTGTCTTCTGAATAATTCTACATTGTATATTTGGTGGCAATGAAATATGAATCTATTCATTTTTACATTTGTCTCCACTTGATCAACATATTACATCTCTGGACTTGTAGCAATACTAAGTGGGTGGCATTTCAACTAAGGATCTGGAATGATGAAATTTGCAATGTCAATAGGAATCCCAAACTTCCTCCACATAAAATCCTCAAGGAATCCTCATGATTGGTCCTAAAAACAAAGTTTTACGGGTTTTAGTACTAATGTTTGAAGTCCTTGAGGATTGTAGGACCATGAGATATCTCTAGATGACTGATTTTCAAAAAACAACATTAGCGAAAAATCTAGAAATGACTTGTATTATCAATTCAGATGACAATTAAATTTGCTCTTCATGGGAATTGGCCAATGTAGAAAGGTGGTTTTTGGTCCAATGGCATGCCTATCCTCTAGCTTGTGTCATTACTTTTATAATCACAATAGGCCAAACCCATTACTAAGAAAAATATGTAAGAAGTTGGTTAGCAATGCCCACCATCCTTAGCAAATAAATTTTGATGCTAAACAAAAAAAATTATGTTCTCTTTCAATGGGCATGGTAGTGATCCCATGGTTAAAAGAATTATAAGAAAAAAATGATGCACCATTTCTTCTTTATCTAGCACTTATCACCTCGCAGGTGTTTTCTAAACTTAAGCAAGTCTGTTGATGTAACTCTTTCCATTCCTTATGCTTATTCCATGATTTTTTGAGAATTTTTCAACATATTCTCGATCATGTGATTGACTTGATGTATAGGAACCTTTTTGTCTTTCCATATTTATCTTTGCTAGAAATATTTGTGCATTTTTTTAGCATATTCTTGATCGCATGATTGACTTGATAACCAGGAGCCTTTTTGTTTTTCTATATCGTGCTTTGCTAGGAAAATATGTGTATCAAATGAAAGAAGGTTGATCTCTCTCCTTATTTTTCTTATTCAAGGATACCTCCCTAAGATGAATATGCCCTTTTGAATCATGCTCTCCAATCATGTGACCACATGATTTTTTTTCTCATGTGGATGTTTCTTTTAAGGGTGGTTTAGGATAATAGTTTCTAAATTAGCGGACACTCTCCACTAGACATCTTCAAATCATTTTTTACAATATCCAATTGTCTCACAACATTGGGATTTGTGTTTGTCAAAGAATTTTTGTTGAGTAAGGGACTATGTGTGTAGACTTTGGAATCTTCCTAAACCTTGTTTGTTGCATGTCAAATGGGAATAATTTTTTCATATGGTGTTATATATATGTTATTTCCAAATACACTACTTATGTGTAAGCTTGTTGCTCTAGTGTGGCTTGCTTCTCTATTGTGGTATTTTTGTAAGCTTGGCCACCTTTATGCTTGTGCACAGTGTTAGATTTTTAGAATTTACTTCAATCTAATCTAGGATCTTAACTAAGAGAACAACATGTACAGCATATCAATCATGGACACAATATTGCAAGCACACAAGAGACACAGATTTTACTTGGGGAAAACCATAAAGGTGAAAAACCCCAATAACTTCCTCAGAGATAGATAGAGCAATGATACAACCAGAATACAAGAGATAGTCTTCTCCTAACAATAGAGCCTCCTCCTCCACAAGTGCGCCACTCTCCACAGTGTAAGTGAGAGAATAGAATGATGAAATAGAGATCTCCCGATCTCTATTTATACTAGACTTGACTTGCCTAATAACCTTTACTAGGTCAGCCTTAACTTAACCACATAACAAAATGCTGACTAGGCTGACCCCCACTAGGATGGTCTAATAACCCTTTGACCCACATGGCCAACCCCCAATAGGGTGGTCTAATAACCCATCAAGTATAAGTTACGACACTTACAATATAAATGACGACACTTTCGTATAGAGGAATAATAAAATCTCTATAGGAATACAAACACTTCCGTATAGAGGAATAATGCCATCTCTATAGGAGTACAAAATACATGGGTGAAATACATTCCAAAGTTACATATACATCAACACTCCCTCTTAACTAGGAAGGTATTTCTTGACGTAGGTCTGCTAGCACAAGTCTTCTTCTCTGGATCATCATCAGTGAATCATCATCCTTGAATCATCGTCATCGTCACTGCTGCTATCTCAATCAATCTCTAAATCTACTCATCATAGGAAGTTCTACAGAGCCAATCCTTTTTCATACTGGATGTAGGCTTGCCACCTACAGGTCTTCATCATCACTGGTCATATTGTGGAATCCTCAGGACTTATTACATGCGTCAAAAAACCTTAAAAGAGTCTCTTGACTAGCAAGAAACCTAAAGAGCATCTGAGGCCTTTTTCATCCTGTCCATATCTCCAGGACTTATTACATGTGATTGTCACAAAACCTTAAAAGAGTGTCCCAGGAACATTTATGTGCATAGCACGACCGGCAAGAACTCTAAAGAGCATCCCAGGAACATTTATGTGCCTAAGCACGACCGACAAGATCTCCAGGACTGATTACATGTGACCTATGCTACAAACCCCCGAAAGAGCATCCCAGGACTTATTACGGGAACACAGCCCAACCTATCAGATATCCCAAGTCTTACATGTAGTATCGCACCACAAACCCTCGAAAGAGCATCCCAGGACTTATTACGGGCACACAGCCCAACCTATTGGATATCCCAGGTCTTACATGTCGTCCACTATCACAAACCCTCGAAAGAGCATCCCAGGTTATTACAGCTACACAACTCCAACCTATAAGATATCCCAGGTCTTACATGTGATACACAGTTCCAGTCCTTTTTCATACTAGATGTGACCTAGAAAAAATCTAGGATTTTCTTTGCACAACCTGTCCATGGTCATAGAGTATCAACCTGATACTCAATATACATCATCCTGATGTACACATGATCACCATCACTGCAACATCCTGCTGCATGTCATCTGGAGCAACATCCTGAAGCTCGTCATCTATGATCATCTTGATCATACAATGCATACCAAGTATCTACTTGATACATATCATCATACATAATCCACCTGATCATACAGTGTATCCACCTGATACAAATACAAATACATGATCCACCTGATCATACCTGATACATATCAACATACATGATCTACCTGATCATACAATGTATCCACCTTATACATATACAGATACATGGTCCAAGCATCCAACACGACGCATCTACAAATACATATAAATGATCCAACTGATCATATCCAACATCCAACATGATGCGTACATACATATACATATAAATGATCCAACTGATCATATCCAATATCATCCTAATGCATATACATAGCAGTAATTGGAGCATCATCCAGATGCTCATCATCCATGATCCTCCTGATCATCATAGCATATTCCTCTTCATATCATCTCATCGTCCATGAAGCACAACCCAGATGCACATCATCCAACACTTACACCACCGACATGGGAGAACACATCTACCACCATTCGGAGAAGGCTCCAACCCTTACTTCTTCACCATGGGAGAAAACATCTACCACCATGTGAAAAATGGCTTCAGCCCTTACATCTACACCATGGGAGAACACATCTACCACCATGTTAGAATGGCTCAGCAATTACATCACAACCATGGGAGAACACATCAACCCTGTCAGAAAAGGTCATGTGCATCTGCATCTTTAGAACTCATCACTTCCCTTTGGAAGGAACCTCGATCTGAAGTGCACCAAGCCTCTCTCTGAAGTACTCAAACTGCACTCTGGGCAATAGCTTGGTCAATACATCTGCAACCTGCTCATCTGTCGCAACATACTCTGCTTCAGCTATACTTAGTGCTATGCAGGACTACTTCCTGCGAAACCAAGAGATCACACCAAATCCCATAATGTAGCAGCACCCAGGAGTGCTCTTCTTATCTGCAGCACTGCCTGCCCAATCTGAATCAACATAAACCTGCAGTTTAAGCTATTCGCATCATACTTGAGCCCATAGTCAACCGTACCCTTCAGGTACCTCATAATATGATTTACAACAACCAGGTGAACACTCCTCGAATCATGGCATTCTTCCCAGATCCTGGGAACTTCAATATCTTCAATATTTTCAGTAGATAACTTTGTTGCTAAACAAATGTTGTAGTCCTTCTTTTGTAGGTGATGGTATACGATCTTTCCTACACAACAAGTTAAATTGCATGATTAGAAAACATCTTATAGTTTTTAGAACAAATTCTTACACATAAAGAAATATGTCATACAGTCATGCAATTATCTTAGCCAATGCTTCAATACAACATTTATCCATATCCCGTAACTTGGTAGATGCCTTCCAATCTCTACTAGAACGTTGTTAAGAGTGTGCACAACTCCTAACATGTCAACAAAGAGGTTTCATTCTAGATAATTAGCAATGGAATGTTGTACAGTGCCATAGGCCACTTACCCATGTATATTAGTAGTATATTGTGCAACTATTCTAATATGCATAATACACAACCTAATTTTAGGAACATAAGCATATACATCAATGAATAACATTATGTAAGAAATGACAATTCAAATACTTATCTTTGTTTGGTTGCTGGGTGGACTCCCTCTGAATCTTTGCAACTCCATTCTGATGTGGATTGTGAGAAGTGGTCAACTCCCTCTGAATATTTGCATCCTTGCAAAAACTACTGAAGTGTGCTCCTTTGCTTTCTTGCAGGAACAACTGGAGTGTGCTCCCTCTTGATATTTGCTTCCTAGATTACCTGTCCTTGAACTTATATCCATCCTTAATCACTATGCATGCTTATTAGTATCATCTTGATGTCTCATACATAATCACACATTTATTAGTATAATCTTAATACTATCAAAACACAATAATCTTAAACATGTGTAGTCATGATCATTCACAAATAATAAACATTAGTATTCAAGGTTTCAGGGAAGTCTTCTTTTACTCATGCATATTCTTATTCGATCATAGGACTCTTCTGATTAGTTAAATCATCAATGCATAAACCTGTGATTACTCAAACATATACCTTAATGATTCTTCTGGTTAGTCATATCATCAATTATGGTAAGAAACATAATATGCATACAACCATGACTATTCAAACCTATGACTTCATGAATAATCATTATCAACAACACAACAGTATAAGATCCTAACACAAGGTAGGATTCTAGCTTGATATAGGAAAAACATACCTGGATTAGCATGCTAGCTAGTTATGTCTAACATACCCGCATAATGTCTTCCGGTTCTCTTCAATGACTTGTGCTAGTAACTTGCATGTCTCATAAGTTATCCATTGTAGAACCAAGTTATACATACCTCGTAAGTAGATCTTCTAAGTGATCCATGACAATGGATGAATCTTTGTCTTCATGTCATCATGATCATATGTTCTTGAACTAGAACATGATTTTTCTTTCTTGGTGTACCTTTCATGTTAGCGGACAACATAAACCTCATACAACACCATAATGCATTAGTACAATCATAAGTGTCAACACCCTAACCAATGAATATTTTCTATCATGCATTCATAATTTTATTAAGGTGATACAACAAGTCTAAATTTAAACAAGATTGTACTAACCGTAATAATATTAAGACAAACATACCATAGACTTAATCGTGAGCAAATCTTGAAACATACCTGGATAAGTCATACCTATTGAGATTGCTTGTAATCTTCTTATGTAAGGCCTTAGCCTCATCTCCCTCTGAAACAGGAACTTCTTCACTTATGCAGTTGACCAATCCATCCTCTTCTAGGATTAAACCAATCCACTTGATTTCCAGGAACTTGATGAGGAGCTGTAATAGGGTTTGTCAAAGAAACCCCAAAAATTCAAACTTTGAATTTCAAACTTCCGAAAGGATAGAAATATGCACCTTGATGAGTTGATCAAGCTGGTATATTCAGAATTTGAAAACTGCAAAGTTTCACTCAATTTTTCCTTTGAAACTTTCGGATTCACTGGACGTGACCCCGAATTTGGGTTTGATGAAGCCCACTCTTCTGCCCAATCAAAAGGTTTGATCCAAAGCTCTAAGCTTCTGTTTTCCTGAGGAGCTTCCAGCTGTGGTCACAAATTTCAAAAATTCCCATTTTTACAGAAGCCCTAATTTTCCACTTTTCCAATCAAAGTCCCGAACTAGGGTCTGATCAAGCCCGATCTTCTACCCAACCAAAAATTCTGATCTTGGTCTCTAAATTTCTATTTTGATGAGTATCATTCAGCCGTAGTCTTCGATTACAAAAATTCCAACTTTCTCCAAAACCCTAAATTCCGGAAGCCATGAATGAAGGTGCTCAAAAATAATTATGCTATGACAGAAATATGTACCTGATTGTTTCTGGTGTAACTCCGAACTTTACTATCCACAGGGTCTGAAATATTTTCCTGACATAGCCCGACCTGTCATCTTTCCATCCCAATAGGTCTGACCCCAATTGTATTCTCCGAGAGAGAGTTATACCAAGTGTCACAACGTGACCTGTTTATGGGATAAAATAGGAGAGTGAACTTGTACGTCATGCCACGTGTCACTAGTTCAACTTCGACCTCTAAAATAGTTTCTTGAGATAGTAGAGTCTATGTACTACTTGTCACTTTTTATGAAATTTCATTTGGATCTTCCTAGCCCAATTTATGACATTTTTTCCAAGGTCACCTGTTTATGACTGAGATCTGGAAGAGGCAGAAACCCTATATTGTACAGATCATAAATCACAAAATACAACGAATTAGAAGTTTTCCTTTGGATACAAGGTACATGGAGATCTAATATTCAACCTGTAAAAGTTTCAGATCTGAAAACTTCGCTAAAATGGATTTATAGCTAAAGTGCTACGATGACTGGTTTTTGCTATATCAAGCCCTAGCATCGTAACTGCAACAAGTGTCATACATGCCATATCATGCCTTCTTTCAGGGTAGCTCTGATACCATGTTATATTTTCAGAATTTACTTCAATCTGATCTAGGATCTTAACTGAGAGAACAACATGTACAGCATATCAATCATGGACACAATATTGCAAGCACACAAGAGACACGGATTTTACTTGGGGAAAACCATAAAGGTGAAAAACCCCAATAACTTCCTCAGAGATAGATAGAGCAATGATACAACCAGAATAAAAGAGATAGTCTTCTCCTAATAGCAGAGCCTCCTCCTCCACAAGTGCGCCACTCTCCACAGTGTGAGTGAGATAATAGAATGATGAAATAGAGATCTCCCGATCTCTATTTATACTAGACTTGACTTGCCTAATAACCTTTACTAGGTCGGCCTTAACTTAACCACATAACATAATGCTGACTAGGCCGACCCCCACTATGGTGGTCTAATAACCCTTTGACCCACATGGTCGACCCCCAATAGGGTGGTCTAATAACCCATCAAGTATAAGTTATGACACTTACCATATAAATGACAACACTTCCGTATAGAGGAATAATAACATCTCTATTGGAATACAAACACTTCTGTATAGAGGAATAATGCCATCTCTATAGGAGTACAAAATACATATATGAAATACATGGGTGAAATACATTCCAAAGTTACATATACATCAACACACAATTGAAGGAGTTAGGTCATGCTCTACCTCTAATTTTTTTTTCATGTAATCTCCTTTCTACCGAAGGATAAATCCTCTACTATTGTATTGTTGTTTCATATGTAATATGAATTTTTATTTTGTAGAAAACAATAACAAATGCAAGTGAAAGTTTTCAACATCCTCAAACCAACCATAAAAAAAAACAATGCATTTGGTCATTCTTGACTCCACATGACCATCAAATTGATTCTTACATAGACAAAGTATAGACCAATCAAATCATTTTTTTCTTTGGACACATATCTCTCCATATTTATGGATACATATGGAGAAGACCCTTCCTCTTGATATTAAGATATTAAGATATGAGCTTAGAAAGCCTAAGTTTTTGGATCAAGTACATGGGATCGTAATTTGGTATATTGTTTATATGATCCTTCTTGAAAAATTGTTATCTTTGGTTAAGGTTTTATTCGTGATTTGTTATGATTGTTTCCACTACTTCTTACTGCTAATTCTTCTACAAATGAGTCTTAACCTATTATAGTGGATCTTTATATATCACATTTTGATGTACTTTCCCTTATTGATGGACCTTGTATAGAGACTTCTTTTGAATTGTTGTCGAATTGGAAGGACTCATGTTATGATGCACATTTGGCAATGCATTTTGCACATTGGGCCTTTCTAGTTTTAGGATGTGTTGATATTGATCCTATCACATTCGGAGATGTTTATGTTATATGAGTTCATTGATTTATAGTGAACTCCTTGGTTGGTTATGCAAGGCATACTTCTTAGTGATGTGAGAAATACTTCCCACCATATTCTGTAGATGATTCTATGGATGATTCTCAATATGCTTTGGTGGATCCTTCTTCTATACCATTGACAGAGGCCACCTTTACCACTTTGTTGAATTGTGTTGGTGTGACATATATGTCTTTATGGTAAAGTGCAAGCATATAATGTATGAGATATGTGACTTTACAATTTTGTAAAAATAAAACTGGGTGTATGGCTGCCTTCCATGTGTTGGTTACCAAGTTTTTAGTATACGTAGTGAGTTTTCATTATAAGTACTGAATGAAGGTGAGTTCAACAATTTTATGATTTCTTGCATTTCCTTTCATTGTCATTGGATTAGTATAATCTTGTAATGATTTTATGGTTATGGTGTTTAGCAATTTTGAAGTATACCCTATGGATCTAGTATATGATCAATGTTAATTATCTTTAAATGAGGGACTTAAATCCCAATTTCTTCGCCAACATAGGTCCTGTATGAAATTACTTATGTAGATTTTTGTGGTTAGATATCTTTGGGGTCTCTTCAAATAGTTCCAAAAGTTATAAGGAGTTGTAGGATTATTATGGTATATTTTTGTGCTTATCAATGTGTTTTGAAAAATAAATTGGATTTTAGGCATGCTTGTCTTTGGATATTATTGTCTTTTCTTAGAATTACAAATGATGCAAAATGGGTGTTCATATTTCTCCTCTCCCCAATTCTGAAAGGGTGCTATCTCAATGGAAGAGCGCCTTCCTTACAAGTAGGAGGTTGGTGGTTGTATTCCTACGTTCCCTATTGATATTGCAATATTGGTATTTTTAATAAAATATATTTTATTATGATTTAATATTGCTATAGAGGGGATTTCTAACCATATTTGTATGTTTCTATGAGGGAGGTTCTATACCTCCTTCATATGTCATTAAGAGGGGGTATGTCACTACGAGGGGGGTTCGAAATTGCACCTGTATGTTATAATGAGGGGGGTTTAGAACCGCCCTCGTAGGTACCTACAAGGGGCGTTTAGAACTACCCTCATAGGTACCTGTGAGGGGGGTTTGTAAATGCCATTGTAGGTACCTACGGGGGCAGCTTGTAACATCCCCCAAAGGTTTGTACTGAGGAATTTTAGGGGGGTTCTGAACTACCCCCATAGGTGTCTAAGAGGGGGGTTTAGAACTACCCCTAAAGTCAATTCCTTTTTCCGAGGGGGGGGGGGAGAACCACCCCCAAAAGTCACTTTTAGAATTGGTTTTGATATCTTCCAAAACCTCCCTTAAAATTCCAAACTTTTAGCATCGGTGCTATTGAGGGCATTTTTGTTAAGACAACCCCCAAAGGTTTGTAAGATGAATTTTTAGGGGGGGTTTAGAACCACCCCCATAGGTACCTATCTGGGGGGTTTGTAACTGCCCCTATAGGTTTGTAATAAGGAATTTTAGGGGGGTTTTGGAACTGCCCCCATAGGTGTCTATGAGGGGGGTTTAGAACCTCACTCAAAAGTCACTTTTAGGGGTGGCTCAGAATCGCCCCCAAAAGTAACTTTTAGGGGTGGTTTTGATCTCTTCGAGAACCGCCCCTAAAATTCCAAACTTTTAGCGTCGGTTATATTGGGGGAGGTTTTGTAAATACCGCCGCCAAAGCCAAAACTGCCCCCAAAAGTGACTTTTGTAGGTGGAAGACAGCCCCCCCTAAAAGTCAAATTTGTTGTAGTGAATTATGGACTCATATATGCTTCTAGTGGTGGAGTGATGTTGCTTGGTTATTCCAACTTTGACTGGGGTGGTAGTATTGTGCACTAGAATAGTACATCCAAATTTTGTTTTAGCTTGGGATCAGCTATGATCTCTTGGTCTAGTAGGAAGCAAGGATCAATAGTATAAAGTACTACAGAAGGAGAGTATATTGCAGGAAATACTTCCTACCAAGAAGTTTTGTGGATTAGGAAGCTACATGCTTGGTTGTTTGGTGAGAAGCGTGAGACTACTGTCATTCACTCTGACAATGAACGATGCATTAAGATCTCAGAAAACCCTGTTTTTCATGACAGATTGAAACACATTGACTCGAAGTACACTACATCAAAGACATGGTCTAAAGAGGTGTCATAAGACTTCGGTACATTGATACTCATGAGCATATAGAAAATATGTTGATTAAGCTCCTATCCTTAATGAGGTATAATTACTTTTGATACAAGCTTGGCATGGCAACGAATTCCTCCCTCTTTGAGAGGGAGTGTTAAAGTTGCAACATCATGAGTCATTCTCTAGGAAAATCTTGTGTGTCAATATTAAGCCTTGTGTGTCGAGGTAGTGCCTTATAGGATCCTAAGTTGGACTCAGGAAAATTTGAGAAGAGTCTTGAGTTGGACTCAAGAATGAATAAGCCTCATGTGTTGAGGTAAGTTCTTTGCATGTCAAGGTAATGGTGATGTATAGTATTTTTTTTCAAGACTAAGCTCTTGTGTGTCAAGACGGCTCCTCATGTGTTGAGGCAGTGCCTCATGTGCTGAGGTGATGCCTTGCATGTCGAAGCATGAATGGTGTGTGATGTACTACTAACTATGGTTGAGCTATTAAGTATCCTCTAGAGACTGGGAACCTCTACAGTGAATTACTTTAGCATATGACCACTTGGAAGGATAGTAGAACAAGATGATATTATAGATAAATTAATGTTGGCACATGTGGACCATGCAGATAAGACAAGAGATAAAGATAATATGTGATAAGATAAGAGAGAACTCGATTTTCTCACTTAAGCAATAATAAATACTCCAGTTAATTAAGAGAGAACTTGAATTGTTAAAATTCAATGATGTTAACAAGAAATACTTTAGTTAATTAAAAGAGAAATCGAATTTTTCATTTTAGTGATGTTATCACGAAGAAATTCAGTTAAAATATTTAACTAAATGTTAATAAAGAATATCTAATTAGCTAAAGTGTTTTTCATATCAACACTTAAGTTGAAATAAAATACATCACTTGAGTTACGACACTTGAATTGTGACACTTGAGTTATGACACTTAAGTTAAGACACTTGCACGAAAAAAATATAGTTAGCCACCTAACTAAGTGATCTAGCATCTAGATGAAGGGCGAGTTCATCTTGAAGCCAAAGAATGAGAAGTATGGTATATATATGTTATGTAGGGTTAACGAATTCAATGTGAGAGAGAATTCTCTTCTCTCTTGAAGTAAATTTGCATTCATTGTGCATTTGACCAAAATCAGTGAATTGGTTTGTGCAGGATATTATTCCGAGTTATATTCTTCCATCTTCTCTCTTTCTCCGGGATTGCACCAAGGGTGCTTGGTATTTATCTCTAATAATGCACTAGGGTGATTGATGTAATATGATCAATGTAAAGACATTCTCTGCTACCTATCAAAATTCTAAGGAAGATTTTTCTAGGGTTTTCTCCCTCCAGTACTAGAGGGATCCCCAGGGTAAATATTGTGTCCTAAGTGAATGCTTATGCTTGTTGATTATTCATTTAATTTCAAGTACTACTATATTTCTTCAATAAGATAAAAAAAAAAAGTAACAGATTCCACTAGAGGGAAGTCTAACTTTGGAAAAGCGTACGGAATTAAGTTAAAACAATCCATTCGAGTCTAATGATTAAAGACTAAATCATGCTACAATATTATTATTGCTCAAAAATTTAGGGTTAGGTATACTTTGTACGTTGAAGGGAGTGAGACCCTAAAAATAACATCTCTCTCTTTCTTGAGGAAACTTGATGGGTGAGAGACTACTTAATTTCAATAACAAGAACAAGAAGGGTTTAATGAATCATAGAGGAAGAAAACTGAAAAAAAAGAAATAAGATTAGATAACTACATCTTGGAGGAAATTTTGAGGAGTTTTTCTGAGATCAAGTTCATCTTGGTTTTGTTAATTAAGAAACTATATATGGCCATAGAGTGTTTCACTTGGTGTGCATAGTGGAAAGAGGTATTTTCCTATTGAGAACCACTAAGGATGGTAAAAGAGAAAAAACTCATGAACCATAACTAATCTTTGATACTTATACTATTGGTAAGGTGTTCAGAGTGGTATCAGGCTATGATAAAGAATATGAATGTTATGTTATTAAAAGATGGATCCAAATACTGGAAAATTCTAAGTGACAACCTTTAATCGTATCTTGGCTTAGATAAGGGATGAACAAAAGCACAAAAAGGTAAGTGTTCTTGTTGGTCTACATTTGGGTGGTTTGTGAAATACCTACTGTAAAATTATAATTTAACCAATTATAAGATAATACATATAAATTAATTATTCCCTATACTCAACAGTAAAACATTCAATTTAGGAATGATCACACTAAGATAAATAGACAAAGTGCACAATACTTGAATTAACTTATTCTAAGAAACATATTACACTAGTAAATCTTTGAAATCAATATTGTTCTATTATCCCATTTTACAAAATTATCTTAAAGAGGGTCCTCATAAACTTATATTTTTCATATAACAAAAACAATATATACATGAAATAAACACACTAAGCCTATAACAGAATGAACATAGTTGATCATTATATCATAATAATGATATCTTTAACATAATTCAAATGCAACAATAACAATTATCATATGAGAAACCAAGAATATATTTACAACCAGAATAAACTACAGAACAATAGAAATAAAAGAAATAAGAAATTTAGAGTTAACCAAAATTTATATCATAAAAGAAAATATATCAATATAGGAAATTAATGTATGCTTGGTTAAACAAGCATGCGGGGATTTAAAAATAACTCAAGGTTTCTATCCTCAGACACTATAATATAAACAACTATTTTAGTAAATCTTTTGATCCTCAATCAACCATAAAGGATAATATACACATATCTGAGTATCAACAAGGCTCATGAGATAAAAACCCCATGAAGAAAAACAAAGGTGTACTCTCAAATATTAGAAATACATAAGTTTGTGATTGTGCTCATAAATTAGAATACACAAGTCCTTAAACCAAACAAGTCAAACCAATTTACTTGACTCCCCAAGCCTAGATTACAAGATAGTCTTGATTGAATGGCACTCCTTAGACATGGCAGACCCTATTTGAAACAAAAGTAAGTATGAATAATTGCATTTATAACCTAGAAGTTTAAATAATATAAAGGATATAAACGAGTAGTCTCATGTCCAAGGAAAGTACCCATTGGTTCACTAATCTATTAAAAAATCATACAAGGGTTAAACTCTGTAAAATAAAGGAAAGTAGCATTGCAAACATAACATAAAAAGGGATAATTGTTACCTTGGACTTGGTATCCAATGAACCTTTAGATGAAACTGAGTTAGGGTTATCCCTATTTGCATGATCTATGTATCTGTTGAATCCACAAAGGATAAGCTTCCTCAAAAATTCCAAATGGAAACCAATATATTATGCATCTATATAAATATGAACAAAAACTAAAGAATACACTAACCAAGAAAAACAACAGTAAATAATATTAAACCCTAATTTCCATATTACTTTATCCTAAGATGTGAACTTGAGGGAATATTAAAACCTCTCAATCATCCAACTAAATGTGACATAGTAATAAAATCCTAATGTGACGCAAGGCACCTTATGAAAAGGTTCTAGCTTAACAATTACACACAGCACACATGTTCACATAGACAATATGTAAACAGGATGCCAGAAGCTGGCTTATATTATTTCTACTGAAACGGTTACAATGA
The DNA here is from genome assembly GCA_027924585.1 of Larix kaempferi. Lineage (NCBI taxonomy): Eukaryota > Viridiplantae > Streptophyta > Pinopsida > Pinales > Pinaceae > Larix > Larix kaempferi. The sequence goes on along the minus strand of BSBM01000960.1, from coordinate 5,718,068 downwards.
AACTACAATGAATGAAATAACTAACTATTGTCGGCCTTATCCAATTACAATACAGAAGTAATTGTGTGCTATCTTAGTGTGTCGACCATCACCCTCTCCTGGTTCACTGTAGAACTCTGAGCTATGGCTCGATCTTCTCTGCGCTCTGTAGCTGTGTGACTCTCCTCTCCAATATACAAAAATTCTCTTGAGCTCTGCTCTCCTCTTGTTGACTCTACCAAGTGCCAAGTGATCCAACTAATCCAAACTCGCTAGCCTTATACTTAGCTGATGTTGTTCCTAAGATCATTATGATCCCTGAGACATGCTTCCTCTGCATGTCGATCACCTTAGATCCTACAGACTTGCAACTGTCAGTGCCCCTATCGTGCTGCACAATCTCTTCCTATGACGACATCTTTCATGTCTTCATCCACCTATAATAACTTACAATAACTTCCTTAGAAACCCCAAACTATTTCCAAGTACTCTCCTTGACTTCTACACGTCCTTCATACACTGCTACAATAGTCGGTCTTATCACTGCCTCGACCATATTGTCTTTTGTCAACCTTTGACATAACCTATCAGCTTCCCTTTTCACTCTCAGGCTTCGCTAGTCCAAACATATCGGAGTCACAATTCGACCACATGTCGAACCTCGATGTCTCCACTGCTTCTATCGGTCACATATCGACTGCTCCTACTCGACTCATTGAATTCGACAGCTAGTTTGCTCTTCTACACCAGTGGTCATCAGCAATCCATTTGGTCAGCCTTCTTCATGTCAATCATTTTCGACTACTCTGCCTAGGCCTTGATGCTCCTACATCAGACTCCCTAGGTGAAAAGAACTCGACTACTCCATCAGTCTCATGAACTCTTCTTCAAAAATCCATGTCACCTCATACAACTCATCATATTTCCATCGCAATAAGTATTCCTTCTTTCACGAATTGCACATACCCCCTACTTCGCGTTCCTCTATTACTTTTGTGATTTCTTTTCTCTGCCGATATGGAATCTACACTGTACACTCAATGTTCGACACTTCTGCACTTTTGCTAGTTGAACCTTCTTCAAACTTGTACAGATATGAGACATTGAATGTTGGTGAAATGCTCAAGTCATTCGATAGCTCCAACACATAAGCGCTGCCCAAAATTTTCTTCAGAATCTTACATGGTCCAATCTTCTTCAACTTCAACTTGTTATATGTCCCCGTCGGAAATCTCTACTTCCGCAAATGTGCATAGATAAATTCTCCTTTGTTGAACAACTATAGCCTCTTCTTCCTGTCATCTCTTAACTTGTATGTGGCATTACTCTTTTCTATGTGCTTTCGCACACCTTTGTGCACTTATTTCATATGCTCTGCGAATGATTCTGCATCTGTGTTTTTCCTAGTTTCTGTCGGTAAATTGACCAAATCCACCACTCCATGTGGGATTCTTCCCTGAACAATCTAGAATGGGCTCAACCCTGTCGACCGATTCACAGAATTTTTATATGCAAACTCTTCTTATGCCAACATGTTCTCCCACTGCTTGGGTATATAGGTCGTCAAACTCCTTAGAAGATTTCCTAAACTTATATTCACAACCTCGGCCTGTCTGTCTGTCTATGGATGATATGTCGAGATGAACTACAACCTCATGTCCAGTTTCTTCCATAGGGTTCTCCTGAAATGTCCCATAAACTTGGTATCTCTGTCTGATTTAATACTCTTTGGAAACCCATGCAATCTGACTACTTCTTGGAATAATAGTACAACAATTCCCATGGCGTCACTTGTCTTCCGACACAAAATAAAGTGTGGCATTTTTAAAAATTTTTAGACTACAACAAAGATTGATTTGCTCCCTTGCTGCGTCTTCGACAATCCTAGCACAAAATCCATGCTTAGGTGCTCCCATGGGGTCTCTAGTACAAGTAATGGTGTATACAACCCCATATTCTGACTTCTCCCTTTTTCTAACCGGAAAACTCTACACTGTTGGACCCACTTCCCGACATCTGTCGTCATTCCTAGCCAATAATACTTTTCTTCGACCAATGCCCTAGTCTTGTCGATGCCAAAATGACCTGCTAATCCACCACTATGCAACTCTCAGATTAGGTTCTATCTTATGGATCCTCTGGGAATACACAACTATTGTCCCTTGAATAAGTATCCGTCTTGGATAAAATAATCCAAGTATGGAGTCTTGTCAACACTCCATGGTTCACGATAAGCCTCCCATGCTTTCAAAAAATATGCATTGGTCACATACTCTTCCTTCACCGACTCTATACATGTTGCCTAAAAATTTGTCATGTTCAACAATGCAACTCTTCGACTCAGTGCATCGGCAACCTTGTTCAACTTGCCTGACTTATGTCGCAACATGAAAGTGTATCCTTGCAGGAATTTGACCCATTTCATGTGCCACTGATTCAACTTCGACTGAGCATTCAGATACCTCGGTACTTGGTGATATGTGTAGAACACAAATTCCTTGGGCAACAAATAATGCCTCCACTTCTTCAATGCTTGGACAATAGCATAAAATTTCTAGTCATATACCAAATATTTCCACTTCGCATCATCCAACTTCTCACTAAATAATGCAATTGGTCGACCCTCCTAGCTCAACACTACTCCACTTGCCATTCCACTCGTGTCGCAATCGACCTGGAAAACTTTGTCGAAATCTGGGAGTGCTAACACCAAGCTCTTAGTGACCTTTTCCTTCAACCTGTCAAAAGCTCTTTCGGCTACTTCTGTCCACTTAAATTTCCCTTTTCTCATGCACTCTGCCAAACATGCACAAATTTGACTGAATCCCCGAATGAACTTCCTATAGAAAATAGAAAGTCCATGGAAACTCCTTACTCCAGTTGTACTTGTCGGTTCTGGCTAATCCAATATTGCCTTCACCTTTTCTGGGTCCATCACCAACCCTTTCCCTGAGATTACAAATCCCATGTACACCAGTTCTTCCTTCATGAAGAAACACTTTTGGAGGTTCACCATCAGCTTTTCTTCCTACAACTTCTGCAATACTTGTCGAATGTGCCCAAGTGTTCTGTCTTGGTTCGATTAAATATCAGGATGTCGTCTAGGTATACTACAACGAACTTACCCAAGAATGGTTTCAGTACCTCATTCATCAATCGCATGAATATTCTGGGTGCATTAGTCAATCCAAATGGTATGAATAACCACTCATATAGCCCTTCCTTCTTCTAATATGTTGTTTTCCATTCATCTCCTTCTCTAACCCAAATCTGGTGATAACCTCTTTTCAGGTCTATCTTTGTGAAGTAGTTCACTTCACTTAGGCAATCCATCAAGTCATCCATCCTCAGCAATGGAAACCGGTACTTGATCGTGATCTTGTTAGTAGCTCTAGAGTACGTACACATCCTCCATTCTCCACCTTTCTTCGGTGCTAATACTGCTGGTACCGCACATGGATTCAAACTTTATCTAATCAACCCTCTGTCCAACAACTCCTTGACCTGTCGATTGAGTTCCTGACCTTCTATTAGACTCATCCTATGTGGTGCTTTGTTTTGAAGACTCGACCCTAGAATCAAGTCGATCTGATGGGATATGCTTCTTGTTAGTGGCAATCCCATCGACGTCTCATCGACTACTATGCTTAGAAACTCGTTAAGCATCTTTCTGAATTCATACAGAATCTTCTCCATTGTCGTCATCTCAACACATGGTCCTTTTGGAATGACTACAAAACATCTCGACTACTTTTCCTCTTCCGTGAGGAATTTTTTCGCTGAACACATCAGCACTCGCTTTTCCCAAACATTGCTCTCTCCCTACTTACCGTCAGATTGCTCCTCTGGTTTCAGCTTAAGAGTCCTTTGCACGCCATTTTTACACACTGTGACTGTGTTGGCTCGACCATCATAGATCATTTTTCAATCATATTTCCATGGTCTTCCTAACAATAGATGACATGCATCCATTGGGATTATGTCGCACAGTACACTGTCTTCAAATACCTCGACTCTAAAGTTAATCAGGCACTATTTGGCCACCTTCACATGATGTCCTTTATGCAACCATGAGATCTTGTATGCGTGTAGGTGTTCTTGTTACTTCAAACCGATCATGTCGATGACCTCTGTCGACACAAGATTCTCAGTGCTTCCACCATCAACTATGGTCTTGTAATGCCATTCGCCGATTCACACTTTGGTTCAAAAGATATCCTTTCGTTGTGTCGGCTCTTGCTCATCGTGCCAGTCTTCTTGAACCAATTTTCTCCTAAGCGTCAAGTTTCTATTTTTCTTCTTCTCATCCTCATTGCTATTAGGTGTCGATTCTGTCCTCTCATCGACTTTCTCATCTATTCGACATCTAGGCTTCGAATCCTCTATAGCATGTAGGCTCTTTGGGCATTCATATTCCTTATGTCCAGATCCTTGAAACTTATAAGAGATTATAGATGGTCTGTCAGCTCCTTTTCTGTTGGATGGACAAATTCGACCATACGCACCTCGACCGTGTGTTTCTCGACCATCGCATCGATTTTCTTGTGCTTTCTCCCTTGTCGATGTCCCTTCTGCTCATCGGTTGTCTTCAACAGCTTCAATCCTGTAACTGCTACTTTGGCCCTTCGCGAAAATAGTCTTCGCACCTTGACTGGTCATCCTACCTTTGGTCGCTGCGGATTTCCTTGACAGTTTCTCTTCTTCCTTCAGAGCTAACTGGTAGGCTTCATCAACCGCTCTGAATCTCGACATGGTCAACTCATCTTGAATGGCATATTTCAATCCGTTAACATATCTTGCGACAAATTCTTTGCTTTCGTCGGTCTATCCCGACCTTATCGACAATCTGTAGAACTCTTCCGTGTATTCCTTCACGGTCATCTCTTTTTGTTGAAAGTTCCGCAACTTCAGGAACAAGGAAATCACATACTCATTTGGAAAGAATTTCCCTTCCAGCTTGGCAACCATCCTATCCCAATATTTGATTTTATCCTTTCCCTTCTTGACTCTGTCATCCTACACATTGTCCCACCACAATGAAGCATGACCCTTCAACCTCAGACATGTAGTCTTAACCCATTTAGAATCTTCGATCTACTCTATCTCAAAGTATTTCTCCATTTCTTTGAACCAGACGATCAACTCTTCTAGATCCAGGATTCCTGAGTAGGTATGTACATCTATCTTTGTCCGATCTCTCATATCCATTAGAAGTTTGATCAGTTTTTCTTCTGGTTCTTCTCCTTATGCTTCCCGTGCTTCCACTTCTTCGACCTCTTTGTCACTGTGGTCTAATGCATCAAGAATAAAACCACTCCTTTGGATTTCTTTGATTGATGCAACTTCATTTTTCAAAGCTCGCATTGTTCTGACGCACTTGTCGAACATCTCATGATCAATTGTGACTGTTGCGCCACGAGCTCTTCATCCAACTCCTCGAATGTTGACGCCTTTGTGAGCCATTTTCAACCTCGGCTGAAACTCCCACTCCGTCCAATCGCAACCGGACTTCAACAAGTCATGCAGAATTCTACCCAACCGTAGTTGGAGCTGTTCAATGCACTTGGACACTGGATTTACTTCCAATATCGATACCACTTGACGTTGTTATGCTCACAGGATTTTTCCACTCGCAGGATTCTCTTTCCGCTCTGATATCAACTGATGTAAGTCAGGTTGGTATCACTGCTTCTCAAGCAACTTCGGCCCTAAATTTTACTAGTTCTTTCTGGCTCTGATACAAATTTACGCAAGGCGCCTCATGACAAAGGTTCTTGCTCAAAAATTACACACAACACACATGTTCACATAGACAAGATGTAAAGAGGATGTCAGAAGCTGGATTATATTACTTCTACTAAAACGGTTACAATGCAACTGCAAGGAGTGAAATAACTAACTATTGTCAGCCTTAGCCAATTACAATACAGAAGTAACTATGTGCTATCTCAGTGTGTCGACCATCACCCTCTCCTAGTTCACTATGGAACTCTGAGCTATGGCTCGATCTTCTCTATGTTCTATAGATGTTTGACTTTCTTCTCAAATCTACAAAACTTCTCTTGAGGTCTTCTCTCCTCTCCTTGAATCTACCAAGTTCCAACTAATCAAACTGATCCAAACTCGTTGGCCTTCTACTCAGCTGTTGTTGTTCCCGAGATCATTCCGATCCGTGAGACATGCTTCTTATGCCTATCGATCTCCTTAGATCCTGCAGACCTGCAACTGTCAGCGCAGCTGCCGTGCTGTACAATATCTTCCTATGACGACATATGTCATATCTTCACCCACCTGCAATAACTGCCAATAACTTACTTAGCAACCCCAAACTGTTGCCAGGTACTCTCCTTGACTTCTACGGATCCTTCTAACACTTCTACAGTAGTCGATATTATCACTGCCTCGACCATACTGTCTGTTGTCATCCTTCAAAATAACCTGTCGGCTAGCCTTCGCACTCTTAGGCTTTGCCATTCCAAACCTGTCGAAGTCATGATTCGATCACATGTCGACCCTTGACATCTCCACTACTTCTGTCGGTCGCATACCGATTGCTCCTGCTCGACTCATTGACTTCAACAACCAATCTTCTCTTCCATACCAATGGTCGTCGCCAATCCCTCTAGTCGGCCTTCTTCATGTCGATCATCTTCGACTACTCTTCCTAGGCCCCGATGTTCCTACATCATAATGGTAAAGATTTTTTAGGTCCAAACTCAAATGAACTCAACTAGAAATCAAGGATGTTCATAATGTGATAAAAGTTAAAAATATTTACACATTCAATAATTTGACAGATAAGGAGGAGAATTCAGAGGGAAAGCAAGTCATCGGAAAGAGATCTAATATGCATTTTTGAACACGGTTAATAGATGGGAAAAACTGATCTGGTCGAAAGAACCCATAGAGTCAAATGCCCACTTGGAAATAGTTTGTACCGCAAACACAAAATTTAGGATATAATGAAATTAGATTCATCTAAAGGTGGTAAATGAACCCGAGTTTAAAACCATGTGTGGGATTACAACTGCTCATTTTACTAAACACTAATTGGCATAATGATGAATAAACACATGTAATTATACTATTAATTTACCCTTTGGATATTCTGGTATCAAAAGTGTGACTCATACAGATGTCAATATCACATAAAACAGTGTAATTAAACCTCAAGCAATTGACATGCGACACTAGTGATGTAGTAATTAATTCTATTTCCGACACCATGATTTGAGTAGTAATTTACCATAGTGAAAGTATTCTCATATGGTATAGGTTTGATTCATAAATTGGAATCAATTAATAATTATCCAACTAGGATATAATATGGTAAGGAAAGTGGTGGGCCAATAAAAAATTATAAGTTTGTTATTATACCTATCAATATGAAGTGTATCATTGCATTTGATTCATAGTTGATAGGCTATTAGTTAATCTAACATCATATTACTTTGAGTTCCCTTTGTGTAGTTTTAACAAACTTTTCAAATCCATAATTTTATGCAATGCTGCTATCCTAAGTTTCAAAATACTTAGCTTGCATGCTATTGGCTGAAATATTTGGGGTTTTATTACAGAGCTAGAAATGGAATTCTAAGTAAACATTCCCAACATTTAATGTGCATTTGATGAGAATTGAATGACTTCCACTTGATATTCATGCACTGGCTATCAAGTATCTTGCACCGCTTGTCCCAAACATTCTTGCACTACCTCCATCTCATATGTTGAATGTTGAATTCCTTATTGAGTCATAGAGGAGATCTATAAATGCATCTACATTCTTCCATTTGGTTTCCATGGCATTGATGTCAATTTCCATAGCATGTTCTTAGAATTAGCATCCTTTCTTCATTGTTGTTGGATGTGTATCAAGTGCAACTGGAAATCTCATATTTTAGTCGTGAATGCAAGTGTGCCAACTAACTGCTAGAGCATTCCTCTATTGCTATATCTCATTGTGGTCATTACTGAATCTATCTTATGCATTATGTGATCAAATAAAAGGATCATCAGCTAGTATAATTTTAACTAATTTACTTCTTGACCAAAAACAAATGTTCTTGATTAAATTATTCAATTACATATATAGATAGATTAATTCGGTGATCATAGATATACATGTAATCCACGAAGGTGTTCCTTGCTTAACTTGTTAATTTTTTAGCATTAATTCAACATACTCTAGGATCTTTACTGAGAGAATAACATGTACATCATATCAAGTATAACAATGCATATCAATCACACCAAGCAATCACATGAGACAATAGACACATAGAGTTTCACTAGGGAAAACCATAAAGGTGAAAAACCCCACAACATCCTTAGAGATAGAAAGAGCAATGATACAACCAAAGTACAAGAGATAGTCTTGTACTAGAAGCTACTCCTCCTCCTCAACTAGTGCACCACTTTTCGAGTGATGTAGGAGTGAATAATGAGATATTGAACAAATAGAGATCTCCCAATCTCTATTTATACTTGTTTCGACTTGCCTAATACACTAGCAGGGCCGACTTCTCTAGAAGAGTCTAATAACCCATGGTTACATTAATCTAGGCTGACCCCACACTTGGTGGTCTAATAACCCATCACAGCAAGTTATGACACTTGCGACACTTGTCAATACAAATGACGACACTTCTGTATAGAGAAATAATAACATCTCTATAGGAGTACAATAGACATGGGTGAAATACATTCCAAAGTTACATATACATCAACACTCCCTCTTAATCAAGAAGGTATTTCTCGACATAGATCTTCTAGCACAAGTCTTCTTCTCTGGATCATCATCAGTGAATCATCATCCTCGAATCATCGTCATCATCACTATTGTTGCTATCTAAATCAATCTCCAATTTACTTGTCATAGGAAGTTCTACAGAGCCAGTCCTTTTTCATACTGGATGTAGGCCCACCACCTGTAGGTCTTCATCATCATTGGCCAGACTGTGGAATCCTCAGTACTGATTACATGCATCAACAAAACCTAGAAGGAGCATCCGAGGACTGATTACGAGCTTACTGCTCAACCTATCGGATCTCCCAGGATCTTTTACATGTTGACCTTCACAAAACCTACTCAGAGCATCCTAGGATGTTACGAGCACACCGCTCTACCTGTCTGGATCTCGATAGATCATCCCAGTCTATTACGAGCACACTGCTCTACCTGTTCGGATTTGAAAGGATCTTTTCTTTGTGAACTTCCGCAAAACCTACTCAGAGCATCCCAGGATGTTACGAGCACACCGCCCTACCTATTTGGATCTTGATAGAACATCCCAGGATGTTATGAGCGCACTGCTCTACCTGTCCGGATTTTAAAGGATCTTTTCTATGTGAAATTTCCGCAAAACCTACTCAAAGCATCCCAGGATGTTACGAGCAAACCGCTCTACCTGTCTGGATTTTAAAGGATCTTTTCTATGCAAAACCGTAGCAAAACCTACTCAAAGCATCCCAGGATGTTACGAGCACACCGCTCTACCTCTCCAGATTTTAAAGGGTCTTTTCTATGCTACCTATAGCAAAACCTACTCAGAGCATCCCAGGATGTTACGAGCACATCGCTCTACCTGTCTGGATCTCGACAAAGCATCCCAGGATGTTACGAGCACACCACTCTACCTGTCCAAATTTTAAAGGACCTTTTCTATGCTACCTGCACAACCTGTCCATGGCCACAGAGTATAAACCCGATACTCACCACACATCATCTTGATGTACATCATCTTGATGTACATCATCACACAATCAACCTGATCATCATCATAGCATCAACCTAATGCATATGCAAATACATCATCCACTTGATCATACAATGTATCTACTTGATACATATCAAATACATGATCCACCTGATCATACAATGTATCCACCTGATACATGTGCAAATACATGATCCACCTGATCATACAATGTATCTACCTGATACATGTCAAATACATGATCCACCTGATCATATAATGTATCTGCCTGATACATATACACAATACATGATCCACATGATCATACAATGTATCTACCTGATACATATACAAAATACATGATCCACCTAATCATACAAGTATCCACCTGATACATACATAGATACATGATCCTTTTGATCATATCAAGCATCCAACATGATGCATAGACAAGTACATGATCCAACTGATCATATCAAACATCCAACATGATGCATATACAAATACATGATCAAACTGATCAAAGCATCCAACTGATGCATATACAAATACATGATCAAACTGATCAAAGCATCCAACTGATGCATATACAAAGCAATAATTGGAGCATCGTCATGATGCTCATCATCCGGTGCTTGCATCCACAACCATGGGAAGGATCCTCCTCTCACCATGCTTGGAATGGCTCCTGCAAATGTGTCCATCACTTCTTCCTCGAAGTGTCGTCAATCTGAAGAACACCAAGCCTCTCTCTGAAGTACTCAAACTCCACTCTGGCTAGTGGTTTCATCAACACATCTGCAACCTGCTCATCTATCACAACATACATGAGATTCATTGCCCCTCTCTACACCATATCCCTGATATAGTGATATTTGATCTCAATGTGCTTTGACCTGTCGTGGACCACCGAGTTCTCAGACAACTTCACACAACTATGGCTGTCACAAAAGATACCAGTAGCATCCAATGGGAGATCAAATAACTCAGATAGTAGCTTTCTAAGCCATACTACCTCACAACTAGTCGAACAAGCTGCAACATTCTATGCCTCGGCTATACTCAGTGCTACGCAAGACTGCTTCCTGCTAAACCAAGAGATCACACCTGATCCCATACTGAAGTAGCACCCAGAAGTGCTCTTCCTATCTGCAGCACTACCTACCCAGTCCAAATCAACATAACCCTGCAGGTTAAACTTTTGATCCACATCATACTTAATCCCATAATCAATTGTACCCTTCAGGTACCTCAGAATATGCTTTAGAGCAACTAGGTGAACACCTCTGGGATCCGTCAGGAACTGGCTCAATGTGTTCACCACAAAGCAAATATCTGGTCTAGTGTTCGTCAACTACATCAAGGACCCAATCATTTGACGATACACAGTGACATTAACCAAATCAAATGAAGCATCACATAGAAGCTTCAGGTTTGATGCCGTAGGTGTGGCCATGGCCTTCCATTCCATCATCCCGAAACTCTTCAGGATCTCTACTGCATACTTCCCTTGTCCAAGGAAGATTCCATCTGCACTTTGCCACACCTCCATTCCTAGAAAATAGTGCATCATCCCCAAGTCCATCTCGAACTCAGAAACAAGCTTCCTCTTCATGTTGGTAATCAATCTATCCTCACCAAGTCCTAGGAACTTGCTTCAAGCCATACAAGGCTTTCTTCAGTTTGCACACATGAGTCTCTCTTTCTGGGAGAAGCCATGAGCTACAAACCTCATTTTGTATTTCTCCATGCTACCATCTACAACATGCTTGATCTTATAGATCCACTTGGAAGTCACAACAAACTTCCCTTTAGGTCTTGTGACCACATCCCAAACATCATTCTTCATGATCGACTGGTATTCCTCGATCATGGCATTCTTCCCAAATCCTGGGAACTTCAGATTCTTCAATATCTTCAATAGATAGCTTTGTTGCTGGAACAAATGTTGTAGTCCTCCTTTTGTAGGTGATGGTATACGATCTTTCCTACAAGACAAGTTAAATTGCATGATTAGAAAACATCTCATAGTTTTCAGAACAAATTCTTACACATAAAGAAATATGTCATACAGTCATGCATTTAATTTATCCAATGCTTTAATACAACATTTATCCATATCTCATAACTTTCTAGATGCCTTCCAATCTTTACCAGAACGTTGTTAAGAGTGTGCACAACTCCCAACATGTCAGCAAAGAGGTTTCATTCTAGATAGGTAGCAATGGAATGTTGTACAGTGCCATAGGCCACTTACCCATTACATGCATATTAGTAGTATACTGTTCATTAATGCAATTATTCTAATATGCATAATACACAACCTAAGTCTAGGAACATAAGTATATACATCTTTGAACAGTATTATTTAAACAATCAAATATACAAGAAATGACAATTCAAATACTTATCTTTGTTTGTTTGTTGGGTGGACTCCCTCTCAATCTTTGCTTCCTTGCAGTAACTACTGGAGTGAGCTCCTTCTTGATCTTTGCTTCCTGGATTACCTGTCCTTGAACTTATATCCATCCTCGATCACTATCATTGTGTTATCCTCGAGATCTCATACATAATCATACATTCATTAGTATAATATTAATACTATCGAAACACAATAATCTTAAATATGTATAGTCATGATCATTTCAAACACAGATAATAAGCTTTAGCATTCAAAGTTTCAGGGAAAACTTCTCTTACTCATCCATATTCATATTTGACCATAGAACTCTTCTGGTTAGTCATATCATCAATCAAGGTAAGAGACATAAAATGCATAAACCCTATATTACTCAAACTTGTAACCTCATGAGTAATCATTATCAATTATACAAAAGTATAAGATCCTTACATAGGGTAGGATTCTAACATGATATAGGAAAAACATACCTAGTCATCATATTTGCTAGTTATGTCTAGCAATGTTTTTCTTGTTCTCTTCAATGACCTACATAACTCACAAGTTAACCATCGTAGAACCAAATTATACATACCTCTATGTGATCCATGACTATGGATGAGTCTTTGTCTTCATGTCACTATGGTCTTGATCTAAAACTTGATTTGTACCTTCATGTTAGCGGATAACATTCTCCTCATACAATACGACAGTGCATTAGTACAATCATAAGTGTCATAACCCTAATCAATAAATTTCTTGTATCATGCATTCATACTTTTACTAGGGTGATAAGACAAGTCTAAAATTAAACAAGATTGTTACTAAACTCAATAACATTAAGACAATCATATTATAAACTTAATCATGAACAGATTTCAAAACATACCTATCAAATTGCTTGTAGTAGTAGTTGTTGTTGTTCCTTTTGTTCTTAGGACAATTAGAGGAACAAGTATCCTCTTCTTGGTATGTGCTGTGAGAGCTTGATCTTCATTCCCCATCTTTTCTTCTCAATCTACAATCTGAGCTTATTCCTATGAGCATTCTTCCCACAGCCTACTGAATGAGATAAGTTTCTTCCTAGCACAAATTCCTTGCATGAAGGAATCCCATGACCTAGGAAGGCCATTAAGAGTGGTCATTACCACTTCTCGATTCTCTATATCTTCTCCCATAACTTCAAGTTGTTCTTTTATTTGGGAGCCCTTGAAAAGTTAGACTGCATGGTCTCCGCATTCTGGATCTGGATGTTCTTTAGTTGATTCCTCAATGTCATCTTCCGATTTATGTTCTTCCCTTCAAATAGCTTGGTCAAGGAATCAAACATCTCCTTAGGTGTCCTTAGGGAAGACACATGTGGCATGAGATGGTTTTTGATAGAATCAACAATGATCCTTTTAGCCTCGACTAAGTTCCTCTTGTGTAAAGCCTTGGTCTCTTCTCCCTCTGGGATAGGAAACCCTTCACTTATGTAGGTGTCCAACTCACTCTCTTCTAGAATTAACCCAATCTTATACTTCCATGCTCGGAAGCTATCAGCCCCTTCAAGATTATCCTCAAGCTTGGTGTGGTGAGACATATTAAAGATTAATTCAAATGAAATAGAAAATATTTAGGTCTTACCACTTGATTTGTAGAAATTTGGATCTGGAGCTGGATTAGGGTTTGTCAAAGAAACCCTAAAAATTCAAACTTTGAGTTTCAAACTTCTGAAAGGATAGAAAGATGCGCCTTGATGAGATGATCAAGCTGGTATACTCAGAATTTGAAAACTGCAAAGTTTCACCCCTCAAATTTGATTTTCGAACTTTTGGATTCACCAAGGAGGACCCTGAATTAGGGTTTGATTTTCCCAAAGCTTCATCCATCCAAAAAGTTTGATCTTGGTCTCTAAACATCTATTTTTCAGAGGAGCTTCCAGCCATGGTCTTAGATTTCAGAAATTCCAACATTTGCAAAAGCCCCAATTTTCGGCTTCACTAGAGAGGACCCCAAACTAGGGTTTGATTTTCTCAGAGCTTCACCCAACCGAAAAGTTCAATCCAAAGCTCTAAAATTTGATTTTTCCAAGGAGATTCCAGCCATAGTCTCATATTTTAGAAATTCTTATTTTTGTGGAGACCCTAATTTTTAGGGCCAAAAATGAAAGTGCCTAGAATTGAATTTTGATTGGACAGAAAGATTCTCCTTGATGAGTAGAGTCAATATACCTTGTTGCTTTTCCAAAATCTATGGAAAGAAACCCAATAAACAAGAAAACCTAGTTTTCGCCACTACACAATGTCTTCTTCTCGGGTTAGCTCTGATACCATGTTAATTTTTTAGCATTAATTCAACATACTCCAGGATCTTTATTGAGAGAATAACATGTACATCATATCAAGTATAGCAATGCATATCAATCACACCAAGCAATCACATGAGACAATAGACACACAGAGTCTCACTGGGGAAAACCATAAAGGTGAAAAACCCCACAACTTCCTCAGAGATAGAAAGAGCAATGATACAACCAAAGTACAAGAGATAGTCTTCTACTAGAAGCTACTCCTTCTGCTCAACTAGCGCGCCACTTTTTGAGTGATGTACGAGTGAATAATGAGATGAACAAATAAAGATCTCCCACTCTCTATTTATACTTGTTCTGACTTGCCTAATACACCAGCAGGGCTGACTTCTCTAGAAGAGTCTAATAACCCATGGTTACATTAATCCGGGCCGACCCACACTTGGTGGTCTAATAGCCCATCACAGCAAGTTATGACACTTGCGACACTTTTCAATACAAATGATAACACTTCCGTATGGAGGAATAATAACATCTATATATGAGTACAATATACATGGGTGAAATACATTCCGAAGTTACATATACATCAACATAACCCATTGGTCAAGGTGCTTAATGAATGATCATACATATCTTCTTCACTTCTTTTTAGTCCCTTTTTCCAAAAGAGATGGAATCTACCACTTGTATTTTATAATGCATTAGAATTCCCAAATATGGCACTTCATCAGCTGTTAGTTTCCCTATGCTTTCGCCATTCTTTCATGGTGTCAAGCTCAGCTCAAATCTAGATGTTGAATTAGCCAGATTGCTTTTATCTTTATCTTGCAAACTTTACCTAAAATAATAACATAGACATGTTATTTATGAAATCTGTGCATCAAATAATATAATCATAATATTCATGGCATTACTCTCATAGTTGGAAAATCTTGTCATGATTTACAGAACAAAAGAAGCACTTGTTTCTTTAAAATTATATGGAATTTAGGGATCAAAGTTTTCTTAGAATTGGATTTATGGATATTCATAATTGTGAAGTTGATATACTATTTCACAAGGTGTTGTAGTTCTTTCTTCACCTCCAATTGTTGGTGATGTTAACCTACCCTATTTTCTTTTGTTGAATATTCATTATGTTCTCCCAAAACTTATTGAAATATTTAACAGAAATTAGATCATATAGAAATTAGTCATGGTAATTCTTACAATATAAAGTCATGATAATGCTTGCATCCATAGATTTGAAGTCTTAAAATGCGGTGTAATGGGAAAATTTGCATTTGTGCATACAAAACTAGAAGGGATGCGAGAAACATAGAGGATATATGAGAAATTATCCCAACTCTAAATAGGGAATCATAATACCTGATCTCCAAAGGTCCTTGTTCACTGAATAATCACCCACGAAAGAGGAGAAATGCTCTAGTCCTGTCAGAAATTTGTCAACTCCTTCACCTATTTCCCAATCATATATATATATATATATCATTCAATCTCATTTTTTTAGATTCACGACTACATTTGTTAACATTGGTGATGTGATTTTATTTCTTTTATTATTATTCATGTAAATGACATGAGAAACACTCAAATTGGGTTATCGGTGTGCATCTTGTGTCGTGTCTGTGAAAATCCTCACAGCAGATCTAAGAGATGATGTATCTCACAAGAGAATAATTATGATTAAGCAAGAAAATAGAAGAAGAGTAATACATGCAGTATAATGAGCAACAGAATAACATGGTATAGTAGAACTCAGATAGAAGCAATAATACTTCGGTCATACTATGTTATTAATCACAAATGGACATATAAATAATACAATGAATGAGGAATTCGAATGCCTAAGGTGGCAATTCGAATTAGCCTTCATGGAGTGATCAAAGGATCACTGGAGTGTCATCGGAGCACAACTAGGTGTCCTCATGATCATCGGAGCGCAACTGGAAGTCTTCATCATCATCAGTGGAGTCATCAATGCTCAAGTAACTGTCAACCATCAGTCAAACTAACTCTGGTAGCTGTAACTGAGTGTAACTCAATGTAACTGAGTGTAACTGACTGTAACTCAATGTAACTGAGTGTAACTGACTGTAATTCAATGTAACTGAGTGTAACTGACTGTAACTGAGTGTAACTGAGTGTAACTGAGTGTAACTAAGTGTAACTGACTGTAACTGAGTGTAACTGAGTGTAACTGAGTGACAACTGGACTGGTAGGTGAAGAAGGGCGAGTTGCTCCCTAAAATCAAGGAAGAAGGGCGCACTAAGCAACTGGAGGGCTAAAACTGAATAGTGAGAAGCTCCTGGGGGCTGGCTAACTGAGGGCTAGGTGCTGGACTGATGACTGGGATTCATGCAAAATGCATGCAAACCCTAGAATGCATGCAAACCCTAAAAGGTGCATGCATGACTGAAAATGTAAATGATCAAAATACTGGTGGGACTAGGATGGAGTATAGGAATATCCTAACACCCCCCCCTTAATCCATCCTGGGCCCTGGTAACTAAGACCAAAGGTCACCCAATACAATGAATAATAACAATCAATAAACCAAGGAAGTGGGAAAATTTCATGGGAAACATACCCCCTCCTCAAAAAATAGACTGTAAGGCACACATAAAAAATAAAAGCTCCAAACTCAAGCATGTGTGATGCTTGGTCATATGTCTGGAGGTATCTTCTTCTTGGGAAGAAGTGGATCATGCTCAAAAAGCATGTGCTTGTACTTGCTCTTCAGATCGAATGTGATGAGAACAAATCCAACAGTATTAGAATGATCCTTGAACCTATGATTCGAATTAGCTGAGGTAGGATCAAATTTTTGAATGTGCATATAGTCCTTTGTCTTCTCCTTCGAACCACCATGGGTGAGATTATGCCAAAAGGAACTATTACATGTTTGCTTGAAATCAAAATCAGATTTAAGACTTTCAAAACAGTTTCTTGAGATCTCCTTTGAACCAGCAGGGGTGAGATCAAAACTATCATATGATGCATGAGAAATTATCTCAAGCGGGTGGCAATGGCCATATTCTTCAATAACCTTCTGAAAGCATGTGCAAATGATCATATAGTAGTAAATAAGAGATGTTTGCTGAAGAGGAGCGAATGCATTACCTCCAATAGCTGATGTTACCTCCGAAATAATCATGTGATCATGATGCAAACCAACAAACTCTGGTGCAAGAGAGGATTTAGGACCTTCTGCAATATCTAGAGTGTGAACTGGCACAGAAAGAGAAGAAAGTTTGAGCATGAGCGGAGAATCTGCAAGTTCTTTGTCAACAACTTCAATATGAGATGATACTGGTTCATGATCTGAGAGATCATCAAGGGGAGCGAATGCAACATGATCTGAGAGACCATCAGGAGGAGTGAATGCATCATGATCTGAGAGATCATCAAGTGGAGCGAATGCATCAACTTGCTTTCTTTTGAAGGGATTTGAACCAAATCCATCATTCTTTTTGCCGAATCTTTCATCCAGATGAGCCCATAACTCTTTTGGAGTTTCAATATCAAAGATGGTCGGGTACAATATGTAATCAGTCATAGTAAGCTTCATTCTTCTAATGTGCATGTCACCTTTATTCAACCATTTAATCTTCTTTGTAGAGGATTCGAACTCTCTTTCAAAATAGCAATCAAAGAGATCATGGCTCTTCAAATATGCTATCATTCTTGGTTTCCATTCATCATAGTTGAATGGAGAAAGAGGAGTAATTTCTTCTAAATTCATTGAAGTTGTAGAAGACCTGCAAAAACAATATAGAATAACTGCAACTGCTACTGCTGCAAAAATGCAGAAACTGCTGCAACTGCTGAACTCGAAATCTTGGTAATAACCTGCAAAAAACTCTCAAGAATGGAGATAAACAATACTCTCAACATGCTCTGATACCATGTGAAAATCCTCATAGCAGATCTAAGAGATGATGTATCTCACAAGAGAATAATTATGATTAAGCAAGAAAATAGAAGAAGAGTAATACATGCAGTATAATGAGCAACAGAATAATATGGTACAGTAGAACTCAGATAGAAGCAATAATACTTCGGTCATACTATGTTATTAATCACAAATGGACATATAAATAATACAATGCATGAGGAATTCGAATGCCTAAGGTGGCAATTCGAATTAGCCTTCATGGAGTGATCAAAGGATCACTGGAGTGTCATCGGAGCACAACTAGGTGTCCTCATGATCATCGGAGCGCAACTGGAAGTCTTCATCATCATCAGTGGAGTCATCAATGCTCAAGTAACTGTCAACCATCAGTCAAACTAACTCTGGTAGGTGTAACTGAGTGTAACTCAATGTAACTGAGTGTAACTGACTGTAACTCAATGTAACTGAGTGTAACTGACTGTAACTCAATGTAACTGAGTGTAACTGAGTGTAACCGAGTGTAACTAAGTGTAACTGACTGTAACTGACTGTAACTGAGTGACAACTGGACTGGTAGGTGAAGAAGGGCGAGTTGCTCCCTAAAATCAAGGAAGAAGGGCGCACTAAGCAACTGGAGGGCTAAAACTGAATAGTGAGAAGCTCCTGGGGGCTGGCTAACTGAGGGCTAGGTGCTGGACTGATGACTGGGATGCATGCAAAATGCATGCAAACCCTAGAATGCATGCAAACCCTAAAAGGTGCATGCATGACTGAAAATGTAAATGATCAAAATACTGGTGGGACTAGGATGGAGTATAGGAATATCCTAATAGTGTCGGCATATCACGCATCTCATTGAGGGGTAATCATAGGGTTCGTATGGACTACATTTTATATACTACCACTCTCCAAGCGTATCACTTATTATACCCTACCATCTATTCTTTTCTCTTTTCTAGTGTGCCTTCATGAGGGTTTTTCCATTCTATCATTTCAGTTATAACTTTAATAATAATAAACTAGCTCCCTCAACATCAAGATACTAATATGCATGCTCCTATATAACACCTATGGATTGTCTCTACCATTGGATGCCTAATCAAATCTGCATCTTCTGTGCATATATGACATTCTTAAGGTGCCCACCTGTGTGCATTATTTTTACATTATGTGTTGCTTCATGCGGTTACAGTCTGTTGCGGCCATATTTTCCCCTTCTCTACCTTCATGAGTTGGCATTTTTCTGTCTCGATGCATGTTTACCTCTACAGATGACCACTAAGCATGAATTTTTCTTACATTCATACCTTAGTGAATAATGCCATTGCCGGGGAGAATAATGGGAAGCAATTTGATCATGTACCTATCACTCATGCATTTTGAATTCTTTTTTGTGTGTTCCACGAGCTCTGCAGGATGACACGCCATAAATTTTTAATATTTTTTGTATGCCCTTCCTTCATTGGATCCTGAGACTACAAAAAGAAAAATCATGTTAATGAAATAACATGAGAGACAACATTATGTTGGATAGGTAGGGGATTTGAAACTCACAACAAGAACCGAAATGAAACACAAAAGACACACACAGAGCTACAACTAATATAAGAATGCAACATGAGCTTTCAATCTCTTCTCCATTCACAAAAAAAAAAATCTCTACCACTATTGAAAACATGCTTCGTACATATCTGCAATTTTGAACTAGATCAGGAAGCTTCTCGCATTAAATAATATACCTAACTATATTTAAAACTATCACTTCTAATATCAGATTGTGTACATCATGCATTTACCTCTATCAATAACACACTGACTTGTTTACATATATCAAAGGGAGAAATTACTCCTTCTTACACTCCCCCTTAATTTCTACCTTATACATTGCATGAGTACCTATACCAAGATCATTCCTTTGATTTACAAATTTATCTCTTGCCATAGGCTTAGTGAAGGTATCAACCAATTGGTTTTGAGATTTAGGAAATTCCAAACATATTTTTGTATTGCTTACAAGCTCTCTTATAAAATGATATATCATATCAATATGCTTGCTTTTCCAATGAAATACATAATTTTTGGATAATTCTATGGCTGAATTGTTGTAAAAGAAAATGTGTGTTGCTCCCTTTTCTTTATGTTGAGGATCTTCTAGTATCCTTCTCAACTATACAGTGTGACAGGCTGTTGAAGTTGCTACCACATACTCTACTTCTGCTAAAGATATTGTCACAATGGGTTGATTTTTGGATGTCCAAAAAATCGCACTTGATCCAAGATGAAATGCATAACCTGAAGTGCTCTTTATGTCATCAATGCTTCCTGAAAAATCATTACCAGTTTATCCAACTAGAGAACTGGAATTTGTGGTTGAGTACATGCTGCCAAAATTGACTATACCTACAATATACCTCAAAATTATTTTATGTACTTGCCAATGGGAAGTTTTTGGAGTTTCCATGAACCTAGAAATTACACTAACAACATACATAATGTTTGGTCCTGTAGCTATTAAATACATCAGGATGCCAACTAATATATTATACAAAGTGGGATCCAGTGTTGTTCCTTGGTCATGCTTGCTTAATTTTGTGCCTGTTACCACTAGAGTGTCTTGTTAAGATTCAATATGCTAAGACAAAAAATAGCAGCATTACATTCCATTTCACAATAATAGCATATACAGGATCACTGAAGAAACAACAAGCATAGCATAAACACAAGAGACACAGATTTATCCTGGGAAACCCTCATGGGGTAGAAAACCCAGTAAAGCTTCCTCAATATAGATGGCCAGCAATATACAAAGATGCAAACCAAAGACATGATCTCCTCCTCCACCATAGCAGACCTCTCCTCCACAAGTGCGCCTCTCTCAAGTGTGTGTGTGTATCAAATGAGGAACACACCTCCTCTATTTATACACTACTCTGACATATCTTTTACACAAGTACACGTAGGCTCGTATTTAACCAATGGGTTAAATACCCCACTACAACTGACTGGGCCGACCCCTCTAGGGTGGTCTAATAACCCTTTGACCCACATACCACATACAGGGCCGACCCCCACTAGGGAAGTCTAATAACCCAAGTTACCACATTCCGACGGAGGAATAAACATCTCCGGATATACAATAAGATCTTCACGGAGGAATGAAACATCTCCAGAATAATAAAGTACAAATATAATATTCTTTGAAGTTACAATATCTCAACACTCCCCCTTAACGAGAAGGATATTATAACAGCATCTGCACGAGCAAGGAGTCATCAACATCATACATGATACATCTATAAATCATTGGAAGCTTTCTCAATATCATCAGTAACTCAACCAGTTACTGGAACATCTTCAATACTGGAACATCAACATCTTCAGTATTGAGTCTTTATCTTTTGCAACACCCAAATAGCTGCAGCAACATCAATATCTGAATCCTCACGATCGTCAGCATCATCATCACGCGATCATCAGCATCGTCATTGCAAGATCATCAGCATCGTCATCGCACGATCATCAGCATCGTCATTGCACAATCATCAGCATCATCATCACACGATCATCTCGATCTATAGCATCTGGATCATCTTGATCTACAGCATCTGGATCATCTCGATCTACAGCATCTGGATCATCTCAATCTACAGTATCTAGATCATCTCGATCTGCAGTATTTGGATCATCTCGATCTATAGCATCTGGATCATCAGTATTAGTATCCACACCAATACACATATACATACAAGTATCCTCATTAATACAAGTATCATCAAAAGTATGTATTCTCACCAATACATCTATCAAAACATGTATTCTTACATATATCATCAAATGCATGTATTCTCACTAATACATCTGTCATCAAAAGCATGTATTCTCACTAATACATCTATCAAAACATGTATTCTTACTAATACATCTATCATCAAAAGCATGTATTCTCACTAATACATAGCAGCATACCCTGCAACACACACGATCATATTACAGGATGATCAATCCCGCTCTCTTTAGGACATAGGTCCATGGATGATACAATCCAGATCAAGTTCCAGGATGATCAATCCTTATCACTTTAAGACAAGTCTCATGTCTAGGGACGATGCAATCCCATCATGTACATTTTGAACCCAGTTCATGGACGATGCAGTCCTCTCACGTACATTTTGAACCGAGGTCTAGGGACGATGCAGTCCTATCTTCAATTCTCGGAGACATCAGTCTACGGATCAATTCTGGGACCTCAGTCCGGGGATGATGCAATCCCTTGTCTGTTCATTTAGGACTTCATTATCGGAGACCCAGTCTACGGCTCAATTCTGGGACCTTAGTCCGGGGACGATGCAATCCCCTACCTATTCATTCAAGACTTCATTATCGGAGACCCAGTCTACGGCTCAATTCTGGGACCTCAGTCCGGGGATGATGCAATCCCCTGCCTGTTCATTCAGGACTTCATTATCGGAGACATCATGTCTACAGCTCTATTCTGGGACCTCAGTCTGGGGACGATGCAATCCCCTACCTATTCATTCAGGATTTCATTATCACAGACATCATGTCTACGGCTCTATTCTGGGACATCAGTTTGGGGACGATGCAATCCCCTACCTGTTAATTCAGGATTTCATTTATCGGAGACATCATGTCTACGGCTTTATTCTGGGACATCAGTCCGGGGATGATACAATCCCCTACCTATTAATTCAGGATTTCATTTATCGGAGACATCATGTCTACGGCTCTATTCTGGGACATCAGTCCGGGGATGATGCAATCCCCTACCTGTTAATTCAGGATTTCATTTATCAGAGACATACATCTACGGCTCTCTTTAGAACAGATGTTCAAGGATGATACAATCCCTTTTCTTTCTCAGAGACACCTGTCTGTGGCTCACTTTAGAACATGTGTTCAAGGATGATACAATCCCTCTTCTTTCTTGGAGACACCTGTCTACGGCTCACTTTAGAACATGTGTTCAAGGATGATACAATCCCTCTTATTTCTCGGAGACACCTGTCTACGGCTCTCTTTAGGACTGAAGTCCAAGGATGATCCAATTCTCATGTCCACCAAGGACTTCATTCTCGAAGACATACATCTACAGCTCTCTTGAGGATGATGCAATCCTATCATGTCCACCAAGGACTTCATTCTCAAAGACATACGTCTACGGCTCTCTTGAGGATGATGCAATCCTATCATGTCCACTTTAGACCCTGTCTAAGGACCATCCACCAACCTCTCTGTCGGCTTCACCAATATAGGTATTCACATCATCAACCTCACTGTCGATGCAGGCAATCTCATCATAAGTGATCACATCACTCCCCCTTTCGAGGAGGGTCCTTCTGAACTATATTAAGTTTGTCTCGGAAAAACTTTACTTGAGGTAGAGGTTTGGTTAGTAGTAGAGGTTTGGTTAGTACATTGGTAACTTGTTACAAATTCGAACTTTAATTCCTTTCTGCACCATATCTCGTATATAGAAATGCCAGATCTCTATGTACTTTTGACTTATCATGGAACACTGGATTCTCTGCCATTTTTGTACAACTCTGTTTGTCACATAGGATCATAGTTGGGTCCATCTCTAAGTCAAACAATTCTGAAGCCATGCCGTTTCATAATTAGTAGAGAAAGCAGCCATATATTCCGCTTGTGCTGAGAGCCACACTAGACTGATTGCTGCTAAACCACAAGATCATGGCTGATCCCAGATAATAACATCTTCTCGATGTGCTCTTCCTGTCTGATACACTTTCTGCTCAATCAATATCTTTGTAGCCATTTGAATTCATGATCTCCATAGATCAAAGTCTATTGTATCCTTTAGGTACCTCATCACATGCTTTGCAACTAACAGGTTAACACTTCTAGTTTCCACTAGATACTGACTCAAGCATATATCTGACCTAGTATTCGTTAGGCACATCAATGACTCAATAATTTGTCTGTACAGAGTTCTATCCACTAACTCTAATGAGTCATCTACTAACAACTTCAAGAGTGGCCATCCCAACACATCAAGTCCTTTTAATATTTCTCAGCATACTTTCCTTGGTTGAGAAAGATTCCTTCTGAGCCTTGCCATACTTCCAGACCTAGGAAGTAATGCATCAATCTGAGATCTTTCATTTTCATTTCTGCAGCCATCTTCTTCTTTCTTTTCATGATCTATTTCTCATTACCTATAAGAAAGATATCATAATAATAGTATGATCCATAGCCTTAAGGTAAAGGTTAGGAACAACTTTACTTTTGGTAAAGTCCAAGCTTATCAAGAAACTGTCAATTCTCCCTTTGTGACTGAACATCATTCACACTTTGCATTTGAATGATTTTCTGCATATCTATCTGTGTCATCTCTCGTTAGATGGGTCTACTGATATGAGCCTCAATATTATTCAAACACTGTGGTGAGTTCCTTCTTGCATCCATGTCATCTGTGTATAGAAACCATATTCAACCTTCTAGAAAAGGTTGAGATCCACATCGCCCATGGTGATCATTAAGCTCATCAATTGATTATCGATCCTGGGTACCCATACAGAACCTGAATCACACTTCTTCTTTAATTACACCATTAAGGGAATGGTTTTATCTATCCACTTGGAACAAACATCTCATCATGATTCTCTTCCTCTTTTCTAAGAGAATCTTCTAGCCACAAGCCTTCTCTAGTGTGTTTGATTTGTAAATCCTTTTGTTGAACATCCATCGCTTGTTCAGTGTTCATCATTCATCATGATTTTTCCTACAAATCAAAATTAGGTACATGATTAGTAATACTTCATAATCATCAAATCATATTGACATGATAACCTGTTATGCATACAGATATCTTTTACATAGTTATGCAACTATCTTGACCAATACTTTGGCACAACAATTTCCCATATCCTGTATGCATACAGTGGCTATCTAGATGCCTTCCATCTCTACCAGAACATACTATCGAGAGTGTGCACAACTCTCAGCATGTCAGCAAAGAGGTTTCATTCTAGACAAGCAACAATGGAATGTTTGTCCAACTTACCAATCATATGCATATTAGTAGTATACTGTTCAATGTTCTATGAATATTTACACTCAGCATGATATATTATAGGAATACAAATATGCATACAACCTATTACAGGCAAAATCATTTACTATTTCAAATAACAACTCAAATACTTATCTTTTATGTTTGTGTGGTTGCCTCTCGCTTGATCTTCTGTATGTCTTTTGAACTTCTATTCATTCTGTACCACTGTGCATGTTCAAGTGTCATCCTCATGATCTCATACACAAACATACACCCATTAGTATGTTCTAAATGTTATCAAAACATTATAGTTCTAAATAATCTTGAAAATGTATAGTCATGATTATAGTTAATAAACATTAGTATTCAAGATTTCAGGGAAGTCTTCTTTTACTCATGCATATCATCAATCAAGATAAAAGACATAATATGCATAATCCCTTGATTACTAACTTTATGAATAAGCATATACCAAGTATACTTATATAAGGGATCCTAACACAAGGTAAGATTCATGGGAAACATACCTGGATTAGTATACCTGCTTAGTTATGTACAACATACCTAAACAATCTCTTCAATGATTTAGAGATCCTGAGCTAGAACCTGCATGTCTCATAGGTTAAGCATAATATAACAAAGTCATACATACCTTGTAAGTAGAACAAAGATTATGGATGAGTCTTTGTCTTCATGTTTTCATGGTCATGGAACCTGATTTGTCTTTTGTGATGTACCTGTATCTTGTTAGCAGACAACATCAACCTCACACACCATCATAATGCATTAGTACAATCATATAGCCCTAATCAATGAATGTCTTTGATCATTCACATGCATTCATACTGTTACTAGGGTGATAAGAAAATTCTAACATTAATCAAAATTATACTAATAAATATTATGAAGACAAACACATCATGAACTTAATCAAGAATTAGATTTCAAGACATACCTGAGCCTCCTTAAGTCATACCTGTCGAGACTTCTTGTAGTCTTCTTATGTAAGGCCTTAGCCTCAACTCCCCCTGAAACTTGATCTGGAGCTTGATTAGGGTTTTCTAGAGAAACCCTAAAAATTCAATCTTTGACTTTCACACTTATGAATGGATGAAAGAATATGTCTTGCTGAGCTAATCAAATTAGCATACTTCAATTTTGGAATTTCCAAAATTTGACCCCTCAAAATTGCCTTTGAAACTTCTGGATCTTCTGGACAGGATCCGAAACTAGGGTTTGATGAAGCCCACCCTTCTGCCCAAACAAAAGGTTCGATCCAAGGCTCTAAACTCTTATTTTTCTGAGGAGCTTCCAGTCGTGGTTACAGACTTCAAAAATTCCAACTTTTGCTGAAGCCCTAATTTTCCATCTTTCCGATCAAAATCCCGAACTGGGGTTTGATCAAGCCCGGTCTTCCACCCAACCAAAAAATTTGATCTTGGTCTCTAAATTTCAATTTTCCTGAGTAGCATTCAGCCATGGATTCCGATTCCAAAAATTCTAACTTTCTCCGAAACCCTAAATTTTGGAAGCCATGAATGAAAGTGCTCCAAAAATAATTCTGTTTTGACAGAAATATGTACCTGATTGTTTCTGCTGTAAATCCGAAATTTTCACTCCATAGGGTCTGAAACCTTTTTCTGTAGTATCCTGACCTGTCATCTTTCCATCTTGATAGGTCTGACCTCAATTGGATTCTCTGAGAGAGAGTTATGCCACATGTCGCAACGTGACCTGTTTTGGGATAATACAGGAGAGCGAACTTGTACGACATGCCACGTGTCACTGTTTGAACTTCGGCCTCTGAAAACTTTTACGGAGATAGCCTGTCCTATTATCTTTCCATATTGATAGGTATGACCTCAATTGGACTCTCTGAGAGAGAGTTATGCCAAGTGTCGCAACATGACCTGTTTATGGGATAAAACAGGAGAGCAAACTTGTACGGCATGCCACGTGTCACTGGTTGAACTTCGGCCTCTGAAAAAGTTTCTTGAGATAGTACAGTCTATGTACTACCTATCACTTTTTATGAAATTTCATTTGGAGCTTCTTAGCCCAAGTTATGACCTTTTTTCCTAGGTCACCTGATTTTGACTGAGATCTGGAAGAGGCAGAAACCCTAACTTGTACTGATCATAACTCACAAAGTACAATGAATCTGAGGGTGCCCTTTGGACACAAGGTACCTGGGGATGTTATCTTCGACCTGCAAACTTTTCAGACCCTGAACCTTTGCATAAATTTATTTATAGCGAAAGTTCCACGATGACTGGTTTTTGCTATGTAAAACCCTAACCTTCAAATTGTCGTAAGTGCCATACCTTGCCTTCCTTCAGGTTAGCTCTGATACCATGTTAAGATTCAATATGCTAAGACAGAAAATAGAAGCATTACATTCCATTTCACAATAATAGCATATACAGGATCACTGAAGAAACAACAAGCATAGCATAAACACAAGAGACACAGATTTATCCTGGGAAACCCTCATGGGGTAGAAAACCCAGTAAAGCTTCCTCAATATAGATGAGCAGCAATATACAAAGATGCAAACCAAAGACATGATCTCCTCCTCCACCATAGCAGACCTCTCCTCCACGAGTGCGCCTCTCTCAAGTGTGTGTGTGTATCAAATGAGGAACACACCTCCTCTATTTATACACTACTCTGACATATCTTTTACACAAGTACACGTAGACTCGTATTTAACCAATGGGTTAAATACCCCACTACAACTGACTGGTCCGACCCCTCTAGAGTGGTCTAATAACCCTTTGACCCACATAACACATACAGGGCCGACCGCCACTAGGGAAGTCTAATAACCCGAGTTACCACATTCCGACGGAGGAATAAACATCTTCGGATATACAATAAGATCTTCACGGAGGAATGAAACATCTCCAGAATAATAAAGTACAAATATAATATTATTTGAAGTTACAATATCTCAACATGTCTGTTCATTTGTAATTTGTCATTCTAAAGCTGTTCAAATGTTTTTTATCATACTTTTGTTGACATATAAATATGGAATTATCTTCTCGTTCAAATTCAATCCCAAGAAAATACTTCATTAATCCATGATCTGTCATTTCAAACTCTATTTTCATGACTGATTTGAAATTTTCTAGCATTAAATTTCCATTGTAAATCATATCATCTACAAATAGACATACAATCAAAAATATGTTTTGTTGGTCTGTTTTGGTGTATACTGTGGGTTTATATTTGCTTTTGCAGAGTCCATTGATAATTAGATATAAGTCAATTCTTCCATACCATGCTCTTGGTGCTTGTTTCAAACCATACAATGCATTTTTCAACTTGTAAACTTTATGCTTTTGATTCCTGATTTCATATCCAGGTGGCTGATTTATGTACACTTCTTCCAAACTTCCATTTAGGAATGTTTATTTGACATCTAACTAATATACTTGCCATTTTTGTTGAGCTGCTAATGCAAGCACTATTCTAATGGTGTCTAAAGTTGCTACTAGGGAAAATGTTTCTCCATAATCTATACCATGTTGTTGTGCAAAGCCTTTTGCAACAATCCTTTCCTTATGCTTCTCCACTTCTCCTTTTACATTGAATGTAGTTTTATAAATCCATTTAACTTTAATGTTTCCCTTACCTTCTGGAAGATGTACAAGATCCTAAGTGTCATTATTTTCAATTGCATCAATTTCTGCATTCATTTCTTGAATCCATTTTTATTCTTTGACGGCCTCTTCAAAATGCATAGGCTCACAAGAAAATATTGCAAAATGCACTTGCATATCAACTTCATCATCTTGATTGTAAATCTCTTTTAAATTTCTTGTCTTCTTATTTCTCAAAGAAACTAACATGGGATTTGAATTGCTACTAGAGTGAGGACTATTACCTTGGTGTTCTCCATGACTTTAAATTTCACCTTGAATTTGGAATCTTGGTAATCTGTATTGAGATCCTTGTTGTCTTGGTGGTTCCACTTAATTTTTTGTTGGAAATAAGGGTGCTGAAATTCTAGCGGTAGTAGATTGTTCACCTCGACTATTCCAAGCTTCTGCTTCTTTGAATTCCACATTTCTGCTTACTATAAATTTCTTTGTTACTGGATTGTACAACCTATAGGATTTTCAATGCTCACTGTACCCTATAAAGATGCATTTTTCACTTCTTTCATCCAAATTTCTTCTTAGTTGCTCGAGAACATGTGCATAAAAAACACAACTAAATACATTGAAATGTGAAACACTTGAATTTGTTCCACTCCATGCTTCTTGAGGAAATTTGTTTTTGACACTCTTTGTATGTGGTCTATTCAAAATATAGACTAAGCATATTGCAAATAATTCACCCCAAAATTGATTTTGAATTTGTTTCTATTTCAGCGTAATTGTATCCATATTCATTATGGTTCTATTTTTTCCTTTCTGCAATCCCATTTTTCTAAGGGGTGTGTTGATGTATTTGTAACTTCGTAAGATATTCACTTGTATATTTTATTTGTACTTTATTGTATCCCCAACAGAGATGTTTTATTCCCATTAGAGAGATTTTGAGGTCAAAAAAGGGCCTCCTAAGAGATGTACTACAAAAATATGAGATATATTAAAATATTATGAATTTTGGGTTTTATGGGGTAGGTATATATGACAAGTCACCTACCACACTATTTTCTATGCACAATATAAATAACCATGGTTGAGTTCCTTTTTAAAATTCACTAGAAATAAAATTAATAAAATAAGTCTACATTGATGTGACTAAGATTCATTGTAAATTCCCAAAAATGTATTGTCCTATAACATTTATTTGTCTTGAACTTGCAAATGAAATTAAATAATAAAAAACATTTTTAAGAGCTATTTTTAAAATTTTATGTTGACTTTTTATATTTAGTATTTTTCTCATGAATTTAATAATGTAATTTAATTGAGAATTTATTTACATGTAAAATGTCAATAATATTATTATAATCCACATTGCATTATTATTATTATTATTATTATTATTATTTATTAAATCTATTATTATTTTTTATTAGTTTGACATTATGTTATTAAATAGAATGGAGTGAATATATAATTTAAAATTAAAAACATAAAAATGATAATATATTATTTTATAAAAAAATGTGAAAGGACTTTCTTTATGAATTAAGAGTACTTCACTTGAAAATGACAATAATATTATTTTATGTGAAAGTGTGAAAAGACATTCATTATGAGTACTTTACTTGAAAATGACAATAATATTATTTTATGAAAAGACTATCATTATGAGTACTTTACTTTATGACTTAAAAGTACTTACACCACTACCTTGGTTAACTATGTGTTTTCATCCACCATAGAAAATTTGACAAATAAGCATTCTTAACTCATGCAATGCCACCTCACCAAGGGGGATGATGTCATCTACTAGAATGTGATTGGTTATATTTTATAGTACATTTTCTTTATTTTGAGGCCCTTTTTTGACCTCAAAATTTCTCTAATGCTTTGGTTGGAAGTGTCGTCATTTGTATTTGTAAGTGTCGCAAGTTATAATGTAACTATCGTAACTTATATTTGATGAGTTATTAGACCACCCTAGTGGAGTCGGCCTAGAGATAAGTGGTATTGGGTTATTAGACTCTCCTAAGGGAGGCTGGCCCAGTTAGAGTAAAAGGAAAGTAAAACTAAAGTATAAATAGAGAGGAGCACCTCTCTATTTATCCATTCACACTCACTCCCTTCGCATTAGTGAGAGAGAGGACAAGTGCACACAATTGGAGGAGGAGAAGATGCTAGGAGACTATCTCTTTTTTGGGGTTTCATCTTTGTGATCTTTGTATTATTGCTCATTCCATCTCTGAGGAAGTTGCAGGGTTTTTCACCTTCTTGGTTTTCCCCGGTGAAATGCTTTGTGTCTCTTGTCTCTTGTGTTTGATATGCTGTACATGTTGTTCTCTCAGTTAAGATCCTAGATAATATTGAATTAAATGATGAAAAAATAACATGGTATCAAATCTAGCCTGAAGGAAGGCATTGTATGGCATTTACGACACTTGTTGCACTTGCGACAAATTGGAAGCTAGGGCTTATTATAGTAAAACCTAGTCATCATGGCACTTTTGCTATAAATCCATTTTGGAGAAGGTTCAGGATATGAAACTTTTATAGGCCGAATATGAAAGGTTCATGTACCTTTTGTCCAAAGATAAGCCTCAGATTTGTTGCACTTTGTGAGATATGATTCGTACAAGTTAGGGTTTCTGCCTCTTCCAGAATGCATCCCTAAAAAGGTGACCTAGGAACAAAGGTCATATATCAGGCTAGGAATCTCCAAATGGAATTTCGTAAAATGTGACAATTAGGGCATGGACTTTAGTTTCATAGGTTTGGGTATCAGAAGCCGAAGTTGAAATAGTGACATGTGGCACTCCGTGCAATTTCGCTATTCTGTTTCATCCCATAAACAGGTCATGTTGCGACACTTGGCATATCTATCTCTCAAAGAATCCATTAAAGCTCAGATCTATGGGGTTGGAAAGAAGACAGGTCATTCTACTAGAGGCTGAAGTTTTAGACCCTAAGGATCCGAAATTTTAGAGATACATCAGAAACAATATGGCATATATTTTTGTCCAAAAAGAATTGGATGATAAGCACTTTCATTTTTGCTTTATCACTACTGCGGGAAATTAGGGTTTCTGCAAAAGTTGGAATCTTTGGAATCTGAGACCACGACTAGATTATCCTCATCAAAATCAAAATTTAGAGACCAAGATCGAAGTTTTTTGTTGGGTAGAACCCCAGGCTCTATCAAATCCTAGTTCAGGATTTTGACCAGAAAACCAGAAAACCAAATTTTGACAGAAGTTGCAAATCCGAAATTCGCAGGTCAATTTTGGAGGGTCAATTTTTGGATTTTTGAAAATATGAGAACACTAGCTTGCTCGCCTCATTCAATTTCATCTCCCTATCCAGACAGAAGTTTGAAATTCCAAGTTTGGATTTTTTAGGGTTTCTCTGACAAACCCTAGCGAGCTCCAGATCCAGTCTCAGCAAATCAAAGTGGATTAGTTAATCCTAGAAGAGAATTATTTGGACACCTACATAAGTGAAGAAGTTCCAGTTCTAGAGGGTGATGAGGATAAGGCCTTACAAAATAAGACTACAAGCAATCCCGATAGCTATGACTTGAGGAAGAACTAAGAGATAACTGACTGGTAGGTGAGATAGGCGCCTTGTTGGTTGTGGAGCCAAATATTCCAGTCTCATAGATGATATTGTCACAGTCGTGCACACCAGAGGACTGTCTGGGGCATCCCCTGAGAAAAAATTGTGGGGCTATTTTAGCCAACAGTTTTCAGGCCCATGGTTTTGGGTATCCCGTGGTATTTTCCCATTGTATTTTCCTTCTAAAAGAAAGACATTGTAATACGGCTATGGTTGATGTATTAGGTTTTATGCATTCTAAAGATCTCTGAGATTGGAAGATAGACTGTGAGACAATGAAGAGGAAGTGCAGTGGTTGTGGTGTAGGTTGTATCCCTTCACTTTGCTAGATGGAATAATAATAAGGACTGGCAAATTTCAGTGTGGACATAGCCCAAGTTGGGGTGAACAACGATATATCTGTGTCTCTTTTGTAACATGCGTGTGATTATATTGGAATTTATGTTTATTGTTATTGCTCTACGATCCTGTTTTTCTAACAATTGGTATCAAAGCCAAAGGTCTATTTGGCAGATAAACCCGCAGGAAGCTAGGGTTTATGGTTTGAGTGCGAGCAATGGCGGAAGAAGGAAAGTTTAAAGTTGAGAAGTTTAACGGCCAAAACTTCCAGTTATGGAAGATGCAAATGGAGGACTATCTATACCAGAAGGATCTATTCGTACTGTTGGGAGGAAGAGAAAAGTAGTCGGCGGCCATGAAGGACGAAGAATGGGAGGTTCTTGATAGAAAGGCTATGGGAACAATACAGATGAGCTTGGCTTCATCGGTGGCTCTCAATATCTCAAAAGAAACGACAATGGAGGGCTTGATGAGTGCATTGGGTAAGCTGTATGAAAAACCCTCGGCCTCCAACAAGGTATTTCTAATGAAGTGTTTATTTAATATGAAGATGTTTGAAGGTGGACCTCTTACTGATCATTTAAATGAGTTTAATATGGTTACAAATCAACTAAGTTTTGTAAGTGTGAACTTCGATGATGATGTTAGGGCTCTTCTAATCTTGGATTCATTGCTAGAAATTTTGAATAGCTTGGTTATGGCTGTAAGTAACTCTGTCTCTGGTTCAAACACCCTGAAATTTGATGATGTTATTGGTGTTATTCTTAGCGAGGAAATGCAAAGAAAAAGCACAGGTGAGACATCAGGTAATGCATTGACCATGGAGAGTAGAGGAAGACAAAAGGAGAGAGGAAAGAGCCAAGGTAATCATGGAAAATCTAAAACGGGAAGACCCAAGTCCAGACTGGGAAAGATAGAGTGCTGGAACTGTAGAATGAAAGAACATCTGAAGAAAGATTGCAGATCTCTAAAGAAGAAAGGAGATGCACAGAAGGAAACTACCCAGGAAGAAAATGTAGCAGGTGATGTGTTACAAGATGCTTTGATTCTTGCATTAGATAATACAAGTGATTATTGGGTAGTAGATTCAGGGGCTTCATGCCATGCTACACCCCACAGGAAATATTTTCATGATTATGTTCTAGGTGATTTTGGACATGTTTTATTGGGTGATGATGAGCCATGTAAAATTGTTGGAATGGGTAAGGTATGGATAAAAGTTAAGAATGGAACTGACTGGCTGTTAAAAGATGTTAGGCATATTCCTACTATGAAAAGAAATCTGATCTCAATAGGAAGTTGTGAGATGGTGGCTGTCTATCTACATTTGGAGAAAAGTGGTGGAAGATCACTAAAGGATCAATGGTGATAGCATAAGGATACAGGGTAGGTACATTGTATTTATGTCCTCATAATACTGACCATTCTATCTCTTTAGCGTCCACAAGAACATATACAGCATTATGGCATTATAGGCTTGTCCACATGAGTGAGAAAGGGATGCAGATTCTCCACTCAAGGAAGTTGCTGCCAGATTTGAAGCAGGTAAGTTTGGAATTCTGTGAGAAATCTGTTGATGGAAAACAGAAGAGAGTAATATTTCTCAGGGTTGGGAAAGAGAAGAAGAATGAAAAGTTAGAGCTAGTGCATACAGATGTATGGGGACCGGCTCAAGTACAATCTCTTGGTGGCTCTCATTATTATGTTACATTTATTGATGATGCAACTAGGAAAACTTGGGTTTATTGCATTAGATAAAAATATGATGTGTTTGCTACTTTTAAGAAGTGGAAAGCATTGGTTGAGAATGAGACGGGAAAAAGGTTGAAGTGTCTCATATCTGATAATGGAGGTGAGTAATGCGGCCAAGAGTTTGATAGTTACTATTCATACCATGGGATTCGTAGAGAGAAGACAGTCCCAGGAACACCACAAGAAAATGGTGTCTCTGAAAGGATGAATAGAATGATCATGGAGCATGAAAGGTGTATGAGATTGCAGGAAGGGTTGCCCTTACAGTTTCGGGCGGATGCTATAAATATTGTTGTTTATTTAATAAACAGATGGCCTTCAAGTGCTTTGGATGGTGGCATTCTAGAGGAGGCATGGAAAGGTAAAAAGGTAAACTAATCATTTATGAGAACGTTTGGTTGTGAAGCATTTGTCTATATTGATAAATATAATAGAACAAAGCTTGAAGCTAAATCCAAGAAATGTACCTTTATTGGATATGGGTTTGATGAATTTGGCTATCGCTTATGGGATTATGAAAATAACAAAATCATCAGGAGTAGAGATGTGATATTCAATGAAAAGGTGATGTATAAAGATCAGTTGTAGGGAAAGAAACAGGAAAAGGAAAACACAAAGTACACAACACTTGATGAAATTAAAGAAAATGAAGTTCCAAAGGTGCAAGAAAATCAAGAATAGCAGTAAGTACCTGAAACTCCTGCAACTGCAAGAAGATCTACTAGGTTAAGTAGACTTCCTGAACGATACTCTCCAATGTATTATTTATTGATGACTGATGCTGGTGAACCCAAGTGTTATGAAGAAGCAATGCTGGTGGAAACTAGAAAGAAGTGGGAGAAAGGCATGAATGAGGAGATGGACTCATTGGTAGGAAACCAGAATTGGGATTTGGTTCATTTGCATGCTGGTAAAAGAGCATTGCAGAACAAATGGATTTACAGGTTTAAGGAAGAAGAAGGAGGTAAGAAGCGGTATAAGGCCAGACTTGTTGTAAAGTGGTTTGCACAGAAGAAAGGTATAGATTTCGATGAAATATTTTCTCCTGTTGTTAATATGACTTCAATTAGGACTATCTTAAGTCTAGTGGTGGTAGAAGATTTGCATCTTGAACAGTTAGATGTAAAAAAAGCCTTTCTCCATGGGGATTTGGAGGAAGAGATATATATGTAGCAACCACAAGGGTATGAGGTCAAAGGCAAGGAGGATTTGGTATGCAGGTTGAAGAAGAGCTTGTATCACTTGAAGCAAGCTCCACGGCAGTGGTATTTAAAATTTGATCGGCTTATGACAATATAAGGTTATAGTAGATGTCATTCTGACCATTGTGTTTATTTCAAGAAGCTAGACAATGAAAGATATATTATCTTTTTATTGTATGTGGATGACATGCTTGTTGCAGGGTCTAACATGCAGAATATAAATGAACTCAAAAGGAAGCTAGCTAATTCATTTGCGATGAAGGATTTGGGTGCTGCAAAGCAAATCCTTGGTATGAAAATAACGAGAGACAGGAAAAACCACAAATTGACATTGTCTCAGAGTGAATACATACAAAAGGTGTTGGAGAGGTTCAGAATGCATAATGCAAAACCAGTAAGTACACCTTTGGCCATCCATTTTAGTCTAAGTAAGGCAATGTTTCCCAAGACACAGGAAGAGACAGATTACATGTCTAAGATTCCCTATCAATTAGTAGTTGGTAGCTTAATGTATGCCATGGTGTGCACAAGACCAGATATTGCACAAGCACCGGTAGTTGTGAGCAGATATATGAACAATCTAGGTAAAAAACATTGAAAGGAAGTACAGTGGATTCTCAGGTATTTGAGAGGTACTACCACTCAGGCATTATGTTTTGGAGGTTCAGACACTATTCTATAGGGATATGTTGATGCAGATATGGCAGGTGATAGGGATAGCAAGAGGAGCACCACATGGTATGTGTTTACTCTAGGTGGAACAACAGTAAGTTGGATTTTGAGATTGCAAAAGGTTGTTGCACTTTCAACAACGGAAGCAGAGTATGTTCCTATTACAGAGGATAGTAAAGAGATGATTTGGTTGCAGAGGTTTATGGAGGAAGTGGGTAAGAAGCAGAAGGATAGCAGGTTGTATAGTGACAGCCAGAGTGCCATTCATCTTGCAAAGAACTCAACATTCCATTCCAATACTAAACATATACAGCTCAAGTACCATTTCATACGCTCTATTCTGGAAGATGAACTGTTGAAGCTGGAAAAGATACACACTAGCCAGAATCCTATAGACGTGTTCACAAAGGTAGTGAGTGACCAGAGAGAAATTGAGTTCCTGCTCAGTTTCAGTTGACCTTCTAGCATGAAGGTGAAGATGAGAAAGTTGCCAAGTCCAAGTTCCAGCAAGTGCAGCAGTAGTGGAGTTGCTATGGTCAGTCTCCAAATAGGATATTGTTGGTTGTGGAGCCAGATCTTCCAGTCTCATAGATGATAGTGTCACAGTCGTGCACCCCAGAGGACTGTACACTCATTCCTGTACCTTGGGGTTGTTTTTGCCAATAGTTTTCAGGCCCATGGTTTTGGGTATACTGTGGTATTTTCCCATTGTATTTCCCTTCTAAAAGAAATACATTGTAATACGCCTAGGGTTGATGTATTAGGTTTTATGCATTGTAAAGATCACTAAGATCGAAAGAGAGACTGTGAGACAGTGAAGAGGAAGTGCAATAGTTGTGTTGTAGGTTGTATCCCTTCACTTTGTTGGATGGCATAATAATAAGGATTGGAAAATTTCAGTGTGGATGTAGCCCAAGTTGGGGTGAACCACGATATATTTGTGTCTCTCTTGTAATGTGCGTGTGATTATATTTGCATTTCTGTTTATTATTAGTGCTCTGCGATCCTATTTTTCTAACATGCCTAACCGGCTGTGGTAGGTGAGAAAGGTGCACTAGCCATGCAGAAGACTAGAGAAGGGCACCTTTGGTAGGTAGGAGGCCCCCTTGGGGATGTAGACAGGCTATGGAGAGCTAGAATGAAGCTATAGAAGTTGGGAGGTCCACCATGACGATGACTGGATGCATGCATGCAAAACTCAAAAATGATGGGGAGAATATTCCAACACTGCCACGCAATCTATACTATGAGAAAATAAATGAAGAGTAGGGCCTTGGTAACTAAGACCAAAAGTCACCCCATACAATCAATCTAAAATAAACTAAGTGAGGAAAGAGGGAAAAATCCAGTGGGAAGAAAACCCTCCCTCAAAATAGACTGGAGGAGCTAAAGTAGCATATCATGACTTTCCCCTAAAGGAGGAAAGTGACCTTCCTTTCCAAGGAAGGTTTGATCAACCTGAAATGGATCTGCATTGTGAGGGGGATGAGACCTTACATGCTGAAAATCTGATATGGTTCTTCTATGATCATGAGGATCACCAACAATCACTTGTAAATCGAAGTGTAATGGTAGTACATTGTGGGAGAGGAGGAGCATCAGGTTCTTGTGGATCTGGATCTCTCATCCTCTCATCTTCATTATCAGTTACTAGATCTTCAGGTTCTTGTGGATCTAGATCTAGCATTCTATCATCATCTTCACTTTCGGATTATGTATCTGATGAATCATATGAATATGTATTACTCTCATCAACAAAAGGAGGAGTGTTAGGTGAGCTTCCCTTTTAGATAGAAGGAATGTCATGAAGAGGCCATTCCTCAAACTGAACACTTCTCTCCAAGAATGTGTTCATGGAGGAAGGATCAAGTAACTTGTAAGCCTTTGTATTAGATGCATAGCCCACCATAATGCATTCCCTGCTTTGAGAATCAAGAGCTCTCCTTCTGTCAATTAGAATCCTTGCCCATGCTCTAGATCCAAATACTTTGAGATGAGATACATTAGGTTTGTATCCCATCCATGCTTCAAAAGGAGTAGAGTCACTGAGTCCCTTGTAAGGAACTCTGTTAAGATAAGTAGCATAGTTGATGGCTTCTGCCAAAATACTAGGATGTAATCCTTTTGACTTTAGCATGCAGGTAGCCATCTCCTTCAATGTTTTGTTCTTCCTTTTAGCTACACCATTCTGTTGTGATGTGTAGTGAACAGTGTGTTACATTTCAATGCCCTCTTCAGTACAAAAATCTTGAAATTCACCCTTAATGTACTCACGACCATTGTCAGTGC
Source organism: Larix kaempferi (assembly GCA_027924585.1). NCBI lineage: Eukaryota > Viridiplantae > Streptophyta > Pinopsida > Pinales > Pinaceae > Larix > Larix kaempferi. Next base: position 5,679,297 of record BSBM01000960.1, on the reverse strand, counting down.
GAATGTATTTTATCTTCCTTTCTAAAAGTTTCTCTACAGAAGACTTGAAAAACTTGAAAAACCCAAATACTTCTGATTTCAATCTAAGGAAATATACCCAAGTAAATCTGGAATAGTCATCAACAAAAGTGAGCACATACCTTGCCTTGTTTAGAGATAGATCAAGAAACGGACCAGCCACAACACTATGAACGAGATCAAGGGGTTGAGAGGCTCTCCTAGCCTTTCCCCTTTTAAATTTCTTCTTAGGATGCTTTCCCATTAAACAACCGTGACAGTTACCTTTGGTAAATTTGATTTTTGGTAGCCCATTAACCATATCCTTTGCATGCATGTCATGCAAATATTTATAGTTGAGATGCCCAAATATTTCATGCCACAACCTGCTTTCTTCATTGGCATGAGTACGGAGGGCAGATTGCTTTGAGAGAGATAGAAAACGTGAGAATTCATATAGCTTGGAGTTGTGATTTGCAGTTCCTTTTGCAATGATCTCACCTGAGACCATGTCTTGTATCTCAACCTCATTTGGAGAAAAGATCACTTTTTTGGGGTTTCCAATATGAGTCATTTGATATACTAAAAGCAAGTTAGCTATAAGGGAAGGAACATAAAGCACATCAGCAAAATATCCATGGTCAAGATTGCTTTTTCCAATACCTTGAGAGGAGACTTTTGCATTATTTCCCATCATGATAGCTGGGCGAACTGAGCTCTCGAAGTCTGAGAAGAGGTTCTTTGAAGAAGACATGTGTCTTGAGGCCCCTGAATCTATGATGAAAGAAGAATATGTTGATGCACTTGCCATGTAGGCATGACATCTTTCTTTGTCTTCGGATCTGGAAGATTCAGAATCTTTCTTCTTTGCACATGCAGGTACAGGAAGGTTGTTCTCTTCAAGTAATTTTGCCATCAGATCTATAGTCTTCTGCATGCAAGCACTTTCAGGATGAGGCCCTCTGTGACAGTATGTGCACTTTGCCTTTCCCTTTTTAGAATGTTGGCCTTATTAGAGTACGAAGCTCTAGCTAACTGGTGTGTAGGCCTTGTATCACTAGGAATATCTGGCTTTCCTATATCATTCGCTCTCTCTACAACTATAAGAGCTTAATCCAATTTGGGTATGATCATTCCCATTGAAATCAACTTCTCTTCCTCTTGGATAAGAGATTTTGTGAAATCATCAAATGAGGGAAACTTCCATCTTGGAATGGACAACCTAGCTGACTGGAAAGTAGAGACAAAAACTGAGAAATTTTCCCCCAACTTTGAGAGAATGTTAAGTATAAGCTGCTTATCTTCCTTCACTATCTCATACCTTTTCAAGTATGATATCAAGCTTTTGAATTTTGTGAGAAATGCATTGATAGAATTGAAGCTACTAGGACTCAAACATATGAGCTCATTCTCCAATTTGTGTGCTACCATATCATCTTTTGGCCCAAAGAGAGATTCGAGCTTGTCCCACACCTCTTTCGGAGATGTAAGATCGATGACATGAAAGTGCAGTTCATCAGAAATTGAGAGAAGGAGGAGACCAATTGCTTCATCAAGCTTATCCAAGTACTTGGACTTTTCCACTGCACTAAGAGGTTCTACCATCCTTCTGTTGAGTATTCGGGTGAAGCTCTTGGATCTCATGAAGAGAGCCATATTGGCTTTCCACTCAACATAGTTGGAAGATGTAAGCTTTAGATCCATCTAAACAGAGAAATTCAATAGTTGAAGAATATTTCGAATGGGTGAATAAACTTGCAAAACAATAAAGATGTGCTGATGGAGAATGCTAAACTTTGACTGAGCACTACCTTAAGGAAAGATAGTTGCTCAAAGAAATGATGCAATTGCTGCAATTCGAATAGATGCTTCCTGCTCTAATACCCTGTAATAATATGCAATGATCTGGAAGCTGTAGCAACTCACATTCAAACTCACAAATATGTTGCAAAGAAGAAGAGAAGGAGACACTCAATGATCACTCATAAACACAGTAGAATAGAACAATATCTCAGTATTATATAATGAATAAGAATGTAAGTGAATGAGTACAATAGAACAGTAAGGTGCATAATATAGGATTCGAATAGGCCAAGTAGGGCATTCGAATTCCTAACTTAGAGTGTGGATTGAATGATAGTGGATTCATCATCCATTCAATGTATCAGTCATCAAATGTAACGGTCAGTCAACTGAGTCTAACTGAGTGAAGTAGGCATGAACTGAATGAATGAGGCTCAGTGGAGGGTGCACGATGAGTCTAACTGAGTGAGGTAGGCATGAACTGGATTAAGGAGGCTCAGTGGAGGGTGCATGAGGAGTTAATTGGAGTCAGAATGGGCATACTAGTCTCACTGGAGGTCTATCGGAGTGAAACAATCAGTCAAGGAGTCAATCAAGCCTCAAATCAAGGAAGAACTGAGAGATAACTGACTGGTAGGTGAGATAGGTGCCTAACTGGTTGTGGTATGTGAGAAAGGCACACTAGCCATGTAGAATACTGGAGAAGGGAGCCTTTGGTAGGTAGGATGCCCCCTGGGGGCTGTAGAGAGGGTGTGGAGAGCTAGAATGAAGCTCTAGAAGCTGGTAGGTCCACCATGATGATGACTGGATGCATGCAGAATGAATGCATGCATGCAAAACTCAAAAATGATGGGGAGAATATTCCAACATTGAGATTATACTAATGCATGTATGATTATTTATGAGATCTTGAGGATGACACAATGATGACACTAGTGCACACTTAAGCATGCATAGTGATCCAGGATGGATATAAGTTCAAAGAAAGATAATCCAGAAAGCAAAGATCAAGAGGGAGCACACTCCAGTAGTTCCTACAAGAAAGGAAAGATCAAGAGGGAGCACACTCTAGTAGTTCTTGCAAGGAAGCAAAGATCAAGAGGTAGCACACTCCAGTAGTTCCTGCAAGGAAGCAAAGATCAAGAGGGAGCACACTCTAGTAGTTCCTGCAAGGAAGAAAAGATTGAGAGGGAGTCCACCCAACAACCAAACAAAGATAAGTATTTTAATTGTCATTTATTGTATATATGATTACTTAAATGATGTTGTTCACTCATGTACATACTTATGTTCCTAGATTTAGGATGTATATTATGCATTTTAGAAAAGTTGCATTAATGAACGAGATACTACTAATATAGTAATGGGTAAGTGGCCTATGGTACTATACAACACTCCATTGCTACTTATCTAGAATGAAACCTCTTTGCTGACATGTTGGAGTAGTGCACACTCTTAATAATGTTCTGGTAGAGATGGAAGGCATCTAGAAAGTTACAGGATATGGATACATGTTTTATTGAAGCATTGGCTAAGATCATTGCATGACTGTATGACATATGTCCTTATGCGTAAGATTTTGTTCTGAAAACTATGATATATTTCTAATCATGCAATTGAATTTGACTTGTAGGAAAGATCATGTACAATCACCTACAAAAGAAGGACAACGACATTTGTTCCAGCGACGAAGACTCAACAAATCCAAAAGAAAATACCTATTGAAGATATTGAAGAATATGAAGTTCCCAGTATTAAGGATGTTGTAATGGAAGGATGCCATGATCGAGGAATACCAGTTGATCATGAAGAATGATGTTTGGGATGTGGTCCCAAGACCAGAAGGGAAGTCTGTTGTGACTTCCAAGTGGATCTACAAGATCAAGCATGCTGTAGATGGCAGCATAGAGAAACACAATGCAAGGTTTGTGGCTCATGGCTTCTCCCAGAAAGAGGGGATAGATTATGAAGAGACTTTTGCACCTATAGTCAGATACACTTCCATCATAACAGTACTTGCTCTCGCTGCGGTAATGAAGTGGAAGATACACCAAATGGATGTCAAGACGACTTTTGTTGAATGGTGTAGTCGAAGAGGAAGTGTATGTGGAGCAGCCACTCAGTTTTGAGACACATGACAGGGAGTCATATGTGTGCAAGTTAAAGAAAGCCTTGTATGGCTTGAAGCAAGCACCCAGGACATGGTACAGCAAGATAGACAGCTTCCTGTCCAGTTTGGGCTTTACCAAGAGTAAAGCAGATTCCAACCTTTACTACAAGGTTGACGAAGGCAATCCAATGATACTCCTACTATATGTGGATGACCTGTTTGTGATAGGTGAGGATAGGTTGATTGCCGATAAGAAGAGGAAGCTTGTTGCTGAGTTCGATATGAAGGAATTGGGTATGATGCATTACTTTCTAGGTATGGAGGTGTGGTAGAATGCAAATGGAATCTTCCTTGGACAAGGGAAGTATGCAGTAGAGATCCTGAAGCGGTTCGAGATGATGGACTGCAAGGTCATGGCCAAACCTATGGCATCGAACCTAAATCTTTTGAGTGATGCTTCATCAGAGTTGGTTGATGCCACGATGTATCGTCAGATGATTGGGTCCTTGATGTACCTGACGAATACAAGACCAGATATTTGCTTTGTTGTGAACACATTGATCTAGTTCCTGACGGATCTGAGACATATTCACCTGATTGCTAAAAATCATATTCTGAGGTACCTGAATGGTACGGTTGATTATGGGCTCAAGTATGATGTGAATCAAAAGTTTAACATGGAGGGTTATGTTGATTTAGATTAGGCAAGTAGTGCTGCAGATAGGAAGAGTACTTCGGGGTGCTGCTTCAGTATGGGATCAAGTGTGATCTCTTGGTTTTGTAGGAAGCAATCCTGCGTAGTGCTAAGTACAGCCGAAGCAGAGTATGTTGCAGCTTGTTTGTCTAGTTGTGAGGAAGTATGGATAAGGAAGCTATTGTCTGATTTATTTGATCTCCAGTTGGATGCTACTTGTATCTATTGTGACAACCAGAGTTGTGTGAAGTTGTCAGAGAACCTGGTGTTTCATGACAAGTCGAAGCACATCGAGATCAAATATCACTATATCAGGGATATGGTGCAGAGAGGACCAACGAAGCTCCTTTATGTTGCGATGGATGAGCAGATTGTAGATGTGTTGACCAAACCACTAACCAGAGTGAAGTTTGAGTACTTCAGAGAGAGGCTTGGTGTTCTTCATATAGAAGATACTTTGAGGAGGAAGTGCTGGGACACATTTGCAGGAGCCATTCCAAGCATGGTGGTAGGAGGATACTTCCCATGGCTGTGGATGTAAGTGTTGTGTGATGAGCATCAGGACGATGCCTCGGATGATGCTATGTATGATGATGATCAGGATGATCATGTGTGATGAGCATCAGGGTGATGCTCCACTTGATATGCATCGGGATGATGCTATGATGATGATTAGGATGATCATGTGATGATGATGTGTATCAGGATGACGTACTATATGATGATGACCAATATGATCATGAGCATCAGGATGATGCTCTGTGCGAGGATGATCAGGAGGATCATGAGTATTAGGATGATACTCCGTGGTCGTGGACAGGTTGTGCGATAAGCATATAATAGCACCCTAGGAGATTTGCAGATACTCTTGCAAGGTTTTTCCTATGGCATATAATAGCTCCTTGGGAGATCTGGAAAATGCTCTTTCGAGGTTTTGCTTAGAGGGACATATAATAGTGCCCTAGGATATTTGCAGATACTCTTGCGAGGTTTTTCCTATGGCATATAATAGCTCCCTGGGAGATCTGGCAAATGCTCTTTCTAGGTTTTGTCTGTGGCATATAATTTTTCCCTCGGAGATCCGATAGGTTGAGTAGTAAGCTCATAATCATTCTTGGGATGCTCTTTCGAGGTTTTTCCAGACCACATGTAATTAGTCCTAGAGATCCAATAGGTTGAGCAGTAAGCTCGTAATCAGTCCTGGGATTCTCTTTAGAGATCTTACAGGTCGCAAGACACTCTTTTAAAGTTTTGTGGAGACCACATGTAATAAGTCCTGGAGATCTGATAGGTTGAGCAATAAGCTTGTAATCAATCTTGGGATGCTCTTTAGAGATCTTGCTGATCACAAGACACTCTTGTAAGGTTTTGTGGAGGTCACATGTAATAGCTCCCTAGGAGATCCGATAGGTTGAGCAGTAAGCTTGTAATCAGTCTTGGGATGCTCTTTCGAGGTTTTGTTGACACATGTAATCAGCCTTGCGGATTCCATAGGATGGCCAGCTCACAAAGATGATGAAGACCTACAGGAGGCTAGTCCTACATCCAACATGAAAAAGGGCTAGCTCTGTAGAACTTCTTTTGATGAGAAGAATTGAGAGATATCCCAATGATCAAGATGACGAGTATAGTAGCAGTGATGATGATGCTCCATGATCTAGTGATAATGATCCAACTCTAGAATTGAAGACTTGTGCGTATGTGTATTGATTACCTGTGTCAAGAGAATACCTTCCTAGTTAAGAGGGAGTGTTGATGTATTTGTAACTTCAGAAGATATTCACTTGTATATTACATTTGTACTTTATTGTATCCCCAATGGAGATGTATTATTCCTCTGGTTGGAAGTGTCGTCATTTGTATTTGTAAGTGTCGCAAGTTATATTGTAAGTGTTGTAACTTATATTTGATGGGTTATTAGACCACCTTAGAGGGGTCGTCCTAGTATGAGTTAAAGGGTTATTAGACCACCCTAGTGGGGTCGGCCCAGTGACAAGTGGTAATGGGTTATTAGACTCTCCTAAGGGAGGTTAGACCAGTTAGAGTAAAAGGAAAGTAAAGGTAAAGTATAAATAGAGAGGAGCACCTCTCTATTTATTCATTCACACACTCACTCACTTCGCATTAGTGAGAGAGAGGAGAAGTGCGGACAAGTGGAGGAGGAGAATATGTTAGGAGACTATATCTTATTTTGGGGTTTCATCTTTGTGATCTTTGTATTAGTGATCATTCTATCTCTAAGGAAGTTGTGGGGTTTTCACCTTCTTGGTTTTTCCCGGTGAAATGATTTGTGTCTCTTGTCTCTCGAGTTTGATATGTTGTACATGTTGTTCTCTCAGTTAAGATCCTAGATCATATTGAATTAAATGATGAAAAACTAACAGGGTGTATTCGGCTATAAATTGTCTTGCAATGCCATGATATTTGAAATAATTAGGAAAGTCTTTTGAATCATACTCACCTCCTCTGTCAGGCCTCAAAACTTTAGTGTACATTCCACTTTGTTTTTCTACTAAGGCCTTATACTCCTTAAAGTTGTCAAAAGTTTCAGATTTGTGCTTTAGGAAATATACCCAATTCTTTCAACTGAAATCATCAATAAAGGTCATAAAATAAAGGTGTCCTCCTAAGGAATTTGTTTGCATGGGACCACATAAGTGAGTGTGTACCAGCTCCAATGCTTCTCTTTCTCTATAGGATGCACTAGCTATAAATATATCCCTATGTTGTTTTCCCAATAAGAAATTCTCATAAGAATTTGTTGGTTCACGTATTAATGGCAGCCCTTTAACATTTTGATTTTGTTATAATTAATTGAGTCCACCAAAGTGTAGATGACCAAATATCAGGTGCCATAACCAAGAATCATCTAGAGTGTTGACATTGTGAACACATGAAGCTAACTGATTGGCATTCCTTAAAGTTAAAGGAAACATTTTATTCTTGGTCATTTTAATCTTATCAATAAAATTCCTACTTTGAAGCTTTTCCAATATTATACAAGCATTATTAGTAAAGATGACTTTATAACCATGCTCAATGAGTTGACAACACTCATCAAATTGTGCTTTAGACCACGGACTAGATAGATGTCAGGCATATTCTTTTTCTCATTATGCTTGGTAACAAAGCTGACTATCCCTTTACCAACTACATTGACAACTTTATTATCTCTGAATATGACATCAAACTTGATTGAATTGTATGCATTTACAAGCATACTTTTATCTCATGTCATATGGTTGCTATAACCACTGTCTAACAACTAAATATCTTTATTATGTTCTTGAGCTTCATGACAACTTAAGAACATGGCCTTTGAGGTATTTTCAGATGTATTAGAAACATTAGATCTATTTTTGTTTAGGTCTACCTATTTTTTCCTACATTAATTGGCTAAATGACCAAATATTTTACAATAATAACATTTATTTTTAGATTTGTCATATCTCATGTTTTGTTGATATCCTCTGCCTCTCCCCCTTGAGGTCATAGGGTCTTGTGGCTTGTCTTCTTGTTCCATACATGGCTTGTTTTCTCTTTGTGAATTGTAGGTGTTAGATCTTCCCCTTCCTTTTTTATATCTTCCTCTGCCTCTATTAACATATGCTTGCGTCTTGAAGGCATGTTCAAGTGATTCTTCTTCCCTATTAATTCTTGATTCATAGGAAAATAATGATCATGTCATCTCATCTATTGAATATGTTGAAAACTACTTTCAATGGAAACTACTACCATACCAAATTTCTTAGTAAGACTGCTCGGAACCTTTTGCACAACCTTATCATCTTTTATGTCTTCTCCATGAATCCTTAGCTAATTGACCACTATCATTACCTTGGTCATAAATTGATCTATTGTCTCAAACTCTTTGATCTTCGGTGTTTCAAATTCTATTATGAGATTCTGCAATTTCACAATTTTCACTTTGTCTATGCCTTGATAGGTTTTCTCCAAAATAATTCAGGCTTCCTTTGCAGTAGAAGCATTTGTTATTTTTGGAAATATTGAATCATTAGTACCTTGTTGAACTAGCCACAGTGGTCTACCTTCTCTCTTCCTCTATTTATTTAATTGTGCTCTCTGTGCATTTGTCATGGTATGGATTATTTCTTGATCTGGTTCTGTGAACCCAGCTTTAATTGTTTCCGAACATTATTGTGACCTCAAGAATGATTTCATTCCAATTGACCAAGACTCATTTTTTTTTCCCAAGGCCTCTTTTCCTTACCTTAGTTCTTAAATTACCTCTCCCTTTATTTTCAAAAGAAAATATATTTTCTTTTAAATTTTCTCCTCCTTTTTAAATCTCCACTTCTTTAAAATAAACCTCTTCCTTAAATCTTGGATATTTTTAACTTTTACTATTACGGTTACTGTTAGCCCACTATTTTCTCCTTTCTTTTAATTATTTTCTATTTTTTATTTTCCATTTTTCATTTTAAAATCCAAGGGACATTCCTCTTTTCAAAGAAATATTGTGGCTCACTAAAGCATTCCCTATTCTTTAGGGGAAAGGTGGATTTTACCGTTTAACCAAGATTAATTTTTGCATTTACAACATAGATCCATAAATCTTGTTTAGGGTCAGAGGAAAACCTTCACACATGAAAAATGATCCATTTTACAATGATTTATCAACATGCATGAGATTTAATTGGCTTATAACAGAGGGTGGAATTATTTTGCGCGGATTTTACCACCTTTTATGGAACCCAAATTGATTAAACTCCACCTCAACGCGGCTCAACAAGTCGGGATGGAAAAATATTTTATAGATGTGTTTTTACTTTTTACGGAACTGAAATTTTGATGATGTCACCTCCTCAAGCGGGAGTTGTGGATTTTAACCATTGATCTCCAAGGTAAATCTAGACCGTTAAAATTTTAATTATTATTTTTATTAGGTTTTGACTCTTACCTGATTTTGCTTCTCCTTCTTGCATGCAGCAATGAACCTTGTGCTTCTTCCATGAGCTTCTCGATTCCTTCAAAATAGAAACAATGGGAGCAATAGTTGCTCAACAGTATCCACAGTATTCTAAAGGGAGTTTGGCTTGGTGTATGTGTCCTTTAGTTTGCTCATGTCTTACAACTCCAGTTTTTCCTTGGACATGTCGGGAGACACCTCTATAGATCTCTTCTGAATCTTCCAACTCACTCCAACTAGTGGAGAACCTCTTGATCATCAATAAGTTGCTATGATACCAATCTATTAAACAGGTAGGGGATCTGAGACTCGTAACAAGAACTGAAATGAAACACAAAAGACACACACATAGCTACAACTGATATGAGTATGCAACATGAGCTTTCAAGATCCTATCCATTCACACAAAAAATCTCTTCCTCTACTGAAAACATGCTTCATACATATATGCAATTATGAACTAGATCGAGAAGTTTCCCGCATTAACTAATCTAGCTAACTGGATTTAAAACACTCACTTATAATATCAGATCCTGTACATCATGTAGGTTACTTCTATCAGTAACACACTGACATGTTTACGTATATCAGAGGGAGAAATTACTCATTCTTACACATTAGAGGGGATTTGTCTCTATGAACTATTTGCAATGTCTTGGTATGTATTGCAATGAATATGTTGCAATGTTAGATAAATATTCTTATTGGATACAAAGTGTAGTTATTGCTAGTAATGGCTATCATTATTTCCTTAGCACTATTTTCTTCAATGCAAGTTATTCAGTTCTTTGTGTTTATCGACTCACTCATAGGCAAACTCGTTGGTAAGTTCCACTTCTCGAAAGGGTTTTTCTATTGTTCTATTTTTTGATATCCTATCTTCTAAAATGTAAAAAGATGCTTCTATTATGCTCAAAGCATCCCATTAACTAGTATTTTCTCTTTGAGAAAGATGCTTTTATTATGTAAATCACAACCCTCTACTATTTGTTTTTTTCACATAATTGATTATGTTGTGGTTTGCTTTTCATGACTGATTCCTTTCTCTAGAGTTTTGAGTTTTGGCAAACACAAACCTTATGATTATTTTGGTTACATAATAAATGTCTTATGATTATTTTGGTTACATAATAAATGTTTGTCTTCATTTCTTTATAGGTGAAGCGCTTCTTGAATTATGTGGACCCCTTTACCTCATCTAAAAAACATATATTTTGCAATAATAACAGATCAATAGAGATTTCTCAATAAAAAAAAAATATTTTGATTAAGAATTTAAAACCCATGACTTGGTAACATCAAAATGCATCCCCGATAGTGTTCCCAATAGATTGCCAATTTGCATGCATTCTACAAAATTAGTGTCGCCAAGGAAATGATATGCCACGAGGCATGCCATAATATTTTCATTGTGGTCAAAATCTTTGTTTATGCTAGCTAAAATGTCCTGGAATTCACCATCTTCCTTTTTTTTACCAAGGATTTCATAATTATAATTATTCCTTTTTTTTCTATATTCAAGTGTGAAGTCCATGAAGCCCAACCATATATTTTGAGTAAATCATCCAAAATTCAAAGTTGAACTCCTATCACAATATTCTATGAAATTGTTTTCTTATTCTAATAATTGTCTTCTCATTATTATGTGTTAACCCATAATGCATCAGAATTAGAATAAAATTTTGATACTTATAATCATGCACATTATTACTATCACTTAATATTTATAATTTTTATTTTTTTTGTTAGAACACATGTTTTTCACATTGTTTACCACGTAAGTTCATGTTCTTAATCTCAACATGGCCCTAAAAAACAGATATCCATATTTTTCATCCTCTATCCTTAATCTAGTTAATAAAAATGCTTAAAATAAATGAGTTGCATTGAGAAAGATAAAAAGCATGTCATGTTCAATGTTTTCTACTTGCACCATAATTTGGGTCAAACTATATTTTTAAAAGTTCAACTGCATTGTCAATTACTTTAATGGTGATTTTCTTGTCTCTTAACCTTTTTTGAACATGATATAGTTGTAATCCTACAATGTTGTTAATATGTTCATGGTCTACAGGTTGTAAGACAATATACTAATCGATGTGATTCATGAACTTGAGTCAGAATGTGATTTGAGTTGCTTTCACAACCCTGTTCTTCATGTCAATTCTCACAAGAGTTTAATAGATAAGGCACAAGAGCTTTATCTAATTTGATTTTTCCATTTCTTATTTGACCTACAAACATGAAGTTATGCAATCTAATATAATACCTCACTAGGTAATGCATCACTATGTGAGTTTGATTATAAATATAGAACCTTAAAACTAGAGAATATGTTAGGACTACAAAGATAACCTTAATTCTACTTAAATTTAAATAATATAATCACAATAATAGTAATCCTAAATAAGCCAGGTGTCATAACCCGAAATTTCTGAAAAATTTAAAATTTTTATTATAACAATAAATGTTAACTAAATGCGTTTCTGGTCCTGTTTAATTTCAGTAACTAATCATAATCTTGTTAATCAGTTTCTGTTTAATACAATTGTAAATTTTTTTTATTTTTTTTTTAAGTGGATTGTTTTCTTTCAAACTGCAAAGGGGGAGCTAGCCCTAGCTGACTGGCTTACTTAGCTTACGAGCTAATGCATACTTTGTCTTTTGTTCGCAGGTACACCGGGGAAGTATGGGTCACTGTAATTTTAAGCTTTGTAAGTATCAAACTCCTTTCCCTGCACTGTAAAAACTTAAAGAAGATCTATTTACTATGCTGGTTGTCGTGTAATACAGTAAGGTTCTTTTCATGAAAGTTACGCTTGAAATAAAACTGATAGTCTTCCTCGACATGATATCTCTTATCCTGAATAGTATCGTCAGGTTTGCGATGAATTACAAAGTTTCCGTCATATCCATTGCGATATGATCATAACTCTAGTTTAATACGGAATCTATCACTGTAACAAATTGTTTGTATCATGTTTATTGTCGGCATATAGTGACGTTTGCGTTATGTGATATGTTGTCGACTATTACCGGTGATTACTGCTGTGTTCGCGTGTTATTAGCATAAGTTGGAAATGTGACGCCTCTAGTGTTGTTCCATTATATTCATCTATAATTCAAAATCCAACGTCTACTTAGTATTATTGTTCAACCTATGTCCTCTAACTGTGCCATGTTTTTAAAACTATGTTCATGGTATGGACCTGTAGGTGAGTTTATATTTAAACATCATAGTAATAGAGTTTGTTATTCTAATTGTTGATAGTTTAACAATAGTATCAAGAGAGTTAAGATAGTATGACTTATTAAGTCATGGTGTATCCACCATATAGTTATGGTACTTTTCATTGTCTAAAAAAAAAATGTGGAGTTCTCATTGAAAATTTGATTATATCATTGTTTAAATGACTGTAGGTATAATATGATGTGCCCTAGACATTATTGATGACTTGGTTTTTAATATATATATATTACAATGATTGTATAACAATCATAGTATTTTCCATACGTTGGGAAAACTTTATATCCATGCAAATGATTTTTAAATCGGTGAACAATGATTCGAAATGCAACCAAACTATATGATCTCGACCCATATTACGTTGATAAATTTCATTGCTACGTGTTTGGCTCTCCTCCATGCATTTGGTGATATATAAGCTAATAATGAAACCCTACCAGGTCATTGTCTTTGCCTTCGGCTCGGGTTCTAAGGGAGAAACCCTCCATGTCTGAATTTTGTAGTTGGGCACTGTAAAAATGCAAAATGCTTTGGTTATGGTTTCGTTGTTTCATTCTGTGGTAGGATAGAAGTCCTCGGCTCTGCTAATGGCGTCTACTTCAGTTTCCTTTGTATACCGGTCTCATTGTTTCACCATTTTAGAGTCACCTGCTACTTACAGCTTTCCACTGTCGCTGGTGTGAGTATGATGCAGGGTTTCGCTACATTTTTATCCATGAGATGATTGTGTATAGGGTTTGGAAATGTGCTCCCCGACTGGTTCATTCACAGCTTAAGGGTTTTGTCTTGACTGTTGCCTGTCGTGACTGTCAATAGTGAGATATTGGAAGTTCCCTTGCTCATCTAACTGTCGAATGAAATGGGGTTTCGCTACGTGTTTCCACTGGTGGCTACCAGGTTGTCCACGGGTTACTTCCTCCATGGCTCTGGTAAGATAATGGGTTCCCAGTTTTGGTTTTGCACAGATTGTTTAGATTTATATTAGTATTAACTACTCTTGGCATTCAATAATGTGATTAATATCTCTCGGCATTCGTTAATGTGCAGGTCACGCGGTTCTGAAGGTGCACAGGGCTTCATCTCCAGCGCTGGCTCCTCCGGGTAAGCCTGGTTATCCACGGCTGTCTCTCTCTTTGTTGGTTTTGTTGTGCTAGGGTTGAGTTTGGAGGGGAACTCCTGTATAATGGGATCGTCATTGCTCTTGTGACATGGGTACAGTCACCTGTATAATTGTTTTGTTTATAATAGAAAAGGGGTTTGATACCCAGTCATGTTATGAAGAACCATAAACGGCTCAGACTGTATGAGGCCAAGGGATTATTGTTGTTGTTTTGTTTTCTATATGTAGGGTTTTTACCCACGCTGTATAAGTTAATAGTTGAGGTAATATGGGGCCTGTCATGGCCGTGTATCATTCAGTGTTTTTGTTAAATGAATAGAGTGTTTTAAAAAAATCTATAAAGACCGTTTTGCGTTCTCCGATACCTGCACAAGATGATAACTCTACTGTAGGGAATTCATGTATCTGTATCTCTGCGTTTTCTTGGTTTCTTTTGAATGTTTAATAAACGAAATGTTGATATTACTACCATTACTGTAATGGTTAAATAATATAGGGTTAACCCTGACAAGTTGGGGTTCTGTTCCTGGTTCAAAACATATATATGGAAATGTTGAATTCGGTGGTGACTGGAAACGAGTTGTGAAATTTTGTTTTGGTTTTTGCATAAATATTTAATATAACTGTGGATAAAATTATATACATAAACTATGTATAAAACCTCCTGTAGGTTCTGTCTGTCATATAAGGCATTTCTTTTCTTTTGTTTTCAGTCTGTCGAATTAATGTGATCAGGCTACGGCCGTGTTACGTTGTGGTCTACTCTGAATGAGAAATATTTATAATGAAATAAATATTACTACAGTGAAAAAATACGAGGGTTGGTAACAGCCAATAATGGTGGCGTTCGTTGATAGTTTTTCTACGTCTTAAGGTGTTTGTCTAAAGGTAGGCAAATTCCTACAACAGTGCTTGTGTATTACATGTAATATGAGTTCGATAACGAACAGTAATCTATGCCTATGATTTGGTTAAAGAAACATTGAAGTCTCTTGAGACTTGGCTTCGAGCCATTCAATACGTTTGTCCTGTTTTAAACAACTCTGTCAACTCTGTTGTGACAATATGGCTATTAAATTATAGCATTAGGTTTTTAAAGAGAATAACAATCTACAGTTTATGTGTTTGTATTTAACTACTATTTTTATTGAATGAGATTGCATGAAAAGTTTTTAAACCATGATACATTTTTGCAGCCACACCCTTTAGATAATTGATAGCAGTCAAGGATGTTCTGAGTAAAATAAATAAAATGACATGAGTTTTATTCTCCTTAGCTCGATACAAAGAATGACCTGTATCTATAGTTGACCGAAATATGAAACAGATATATATATACAGGTATATTGCTCTAATAGGAACTATTCCTGTACATTTCTCTAATAGGAAATATCTCACAGTAAATCTAAGATTTATCTATGTCTGTTCTTATGATTGTTTTAATAAATATAATTCTGGAATAACTACTGTTTAATATTCTGTCTATTATTTAACTATTAATAGAAATTCTAGAAATAAATAATCATGATATTTGATTTCTGTAACAGTAACAAATATATTCTGCATAGGATAATTACTCCTTTTAAGTGATAATAGGAATTACCGAAACACTGATCTACTGAAAATAAACACTGTTCAAAACACAGTTGAGATAGTCCATTCTACATTTAATTTATTAAATAAACAACAGGAAGAGTGGCAGAACCTGTTTCTATGGCAGACAATAACAGCGATGGGAGGCTGTTCCTCCCTACCAATTCCTGGAGAGTGCCCAGACAGCACTTCTCAGGACCCCCGAGCTTGCTCTGGTCTAACCGGCTGGAACTAGGTACAGCCATCAATTCCCTCAGCCCAAACAGCTATACTGGAACCAAGTTACTGCAACTTCCTGACTCAAAACACTTCCTTACTCTTTTCCCACTTCCTCAATGGGACTCCTGAATAGCATTCACCTGAATGTATTCTCCCTCTAGAACAAATGCTGAACCCCCAGCTCAGTTCATTGAGTAGTATTTAAAAGATTGCCTAGGTCTTAGTTGGGCTAACTGTCATTAATGAGCCACCTGCTCAGATTCCACTTTCTTGGGGAATCATGACCCCAAAATATAGGGAAGTTGCCACCTGCAACTCAGGAAGTGTTTGAGGATGCTGCCACTTGTCTTTTGTCCTTCCACCTAATTCCATCCACCAGTTAGACCAGTAACCTCTTTTAACAGCTCTCCCATGCTGTTGTCTCCATAATTTATTTATTAATAATAATTATTCAGAATTTACATTCCATTTCTGGAGACTCTGCTGAGTCATCCATTCCTACTTAGCATTAAATTTAACATAATGTCTCAGGAATATTAAAAATAATTACATTATTTTAATAAAATTGGGGTATGTGACATACACACCCCCTTAAAATGTAACATCGTCCTCGATGTTACTTATTCTTCTTCTTCAGCCACCTGCTGGAATAGATGGGGATATGCTTCCCGCATCTTACTTTCCAGCTCCCAGGTAGCTTCTTCAGGACTAAGGTGCTTCCATTGCACCTTCACTTGTCCAATTATGCGGTTCCGCAGAGTAATTTCCCTCCTCCCGAGGATACAATCCGGTTCCACCAGAACTTCCCCTTCTGGTTCTACCTGTACAATGTTCCAATCAATAACATGAGTAGCATCATGAACATATTTTTTTAAAACAGAGATATGAAAAACATTGTGTACTTTTAAATTTGGTGGTAATGCTAACTGATAAGCAACTTGACCGATTCTAGATAAAATTTCAAATGGACCACAGTAACGTGGTGCTAATTTTGCACAACTTCCTAATCTTAGGGAGCTCTTCTTTGGCCTTACCTTGATGAACACATGTTCACCTACCTGGAACTCTTTAGGAGTTCTTTTCAAATCCGCTTGACTCTTTTGCCGATCCTGGGCAATCTTCAAGTTTTCCTGCACTTGTTTCACAATCTGCTCCATTTCTTTCAATAAATCAGGTCCTAACACTAATCTATCTACTGGATTACTCCAAGAGATAGGAGTGTTGCATTTTCGTCCATACAAAATCTCAAAAGGACTAAACTTAGCTGATGATTGATAGTTGTTATTGTATGCAAATTCGGCTAAGTGTAAATAATCCTCCCACTTACCTGGTTGATCTTTAACATACATCCTTAACAGATCTTCTAATACCTGATTAACTCTTTGAGTTTGTCCGTCCGTCTGAGGATGGAAAGAGGTGCTGAAATTCAAAGTGGTGTTTAATCCTTTGAACAAGGACCTCCAAAAATTTCCTGTAAATTTAGGATCCCTGTCTGATATAATAACTTTTGGAATACCGTGTAACTGAAAAATCTGTTTTAAAAAGATATCTGCTATGTTTGCAGCCTTGTATGTGGTTTTAACAGGAATAAAGTGTGCTGATTTACTTAATTTGTCTACCACTACCATAATTGAATCATTCTGATGTTGATTTTTGGGTAAACCCGTAATGAAATCCAGGCTGATTATTTCCCATTGCCAGTTAGGAATAGGTAAAGGTTGTAGTAATCCAGCTGGATGTTGGTGTTCTGTTTTTACTTGTTGGCAGTCCAAACACCTAGCTAAATACTCAGCTGTTTCAGATTTCATGTTAGGCCAAAAATATTCTTTTCTCAACATGGTGACTGTCTTTTGATAGCCTGGATGCCCGGAATAAGGGGTTTTATGAATTTCGTCTAAAATTAACAGCTTAACTTTAGGTGCATTAGGAATATACAGCCTGTCTTTAAACAATAAAAATCCGTTTTCGTTTACACTATACCCTTTTATCAAACTTTCTGTGGGTTGTTTCTTGGCTGAAATTTGTAAATGCTGATAATTTTCGTCTAATTTTATCCCTTCAGCCAGCTGTTCATTTAAGTCAGAGGTATAAGTGCTGCTAGCTGATATAAAATTTAGTTTTGCATTTCTTCTCAAGGCATCAGCCACCTTATTTTCCTTCCCTTTTATGTGTTGGATTTCAAAATCGTATTCACTTAGGAATGCCAGCCACCTGGCTTGTCTTGCATTTAGATTTGGTTGATCTAAAAGGTATTTCAGACCTTTATTATCTGTTAGTAAAGTGAATTTTCTGCCTATTAGGTGGTGTCGCCACATCTTTAAAGCATGAATTACAGCAGCTAATTCTAGGTCATAAGTGGCATAGTTCTTTTCATGGATTTTCAACTTCCTAGATTCGTAAGCAATGACATGTCCTTCTTGAGTCAACACTCCGCCTAAACCATCATTACAAGCGTCGGTGCAAACTACGAAATCTTTATTTGGGTCCGCTATTCTAAGAATAGGTGCAGTTGTCAATAAGGTCTTAAGTTTCTTGAAACTTTCTTCACACTTCGCATTCCAATCAAACTTCTTGCCTTTCTTTTGCAAAGAAGTGATTGGGTTGGCTATTTTTGAAAAGCCTTCAATAAACCTCCGGTAGTAACCGGTAATCCCCATGAAAGATCTAACGTCCGTCACATCTTTAGGTACTGGCCATTCTTCAATCGCCCGAATCTTTTCAGGATCAACTGATATCCCTTCCTTAGTGACTACATGTCCTAAGTACTGAATTTTGTCTTTGAAGAAGTCACACTTACTGAATTTCGCAAAGAGCTGTTGTTCTCTCAGTTCTTGTAAGACTATACGTAAGTGTTCTTTATGCTCCTCCTCACTCTTAGAGTAGACTAAAATGTCGTCGATAAATATGACAACAAATTTATCTAAGTACTTATGCATTATGTTGTTCATTAAGCACATGAAAACAACTGGGGCATTAGTAAGCCCAAATGGCATTACAACAAATTCGTAATGTCCGTACCTTGTTCTAAAGGCTGTTTTGAAAATGTCTTCCTCTTTAATTCTCACCTGATGATAACCCGATCTCAGATCGATCTTAGAGAATACCGTAGCTCCACGTAGCTGATCAAACAGATCATCAATACGAGGTAACGGATACCTGTTCTTGATCGTCATCTTGTTTAGTTGACGATAATCTATGCAAAGTCGCATAGTTCCGTCCTTCTTTTTAACGAAAATCACTGGTGCTCCCCAAGGGGATACACTGGGTCGAATATAGTTCTTGTCTATTAACTCATTTAACTGAGTTTTCAACTCGTTAAGCTCCAAGATATTCATACGATACGGGGCTTTTGAACTGGGAACAACACTTGGTACCAGCTCAATTGTAAAGTCTAGCTCCCTCTTGGGAGGCAATTCTGGGATTTCCTCAGGAAAAACGTCAATAAATTCATTGACTACAGGGATGTTCTCTACCGTTTTCTGGCTGCTTTCAGACTTATCTGTCTCATCTGTAATAGTTACAGCATAGGTCTTGCACCCTTTTCTGACTGCTCTTTTAAGTTGTAAGGCAGAAATCTTCCTAACTACTGTTTTCCTAGGGATACCCCTGACAGTTACAGGTTGTCCACTACTGTTTACACACCTAAAAGTTTTGTCAAAACAGTTTAAAACGACCCTATGTTGTTCCAACCAGTCCATTCCGATAAGTATGTCATAAGAGCCAAGTGGTAAGATGTTCAGTTTAACTGTTGTTCTAAAATCATTCATGTTTAAGATGCAGTCTTTTACATAACAATTTACTTTCCTCTTTGCCCCAGTAGCTAATTGTACAGACCAAGAATTATCAAATCTTTCAACAGTCAGTTTACATTTTTCTACCAGCTGAGGTGAAATATAACTAAGACTAGCACCTGGATCTATTAAAATAGTAACAGGGGTTTTGTTAATCATACCTCCTACTTCCACCATGGAAGTTTGGTAGTCAGCCTGGCGGTTTTCCAATGCTGCATTGATTCAGGGCATAGTTCTTGCAAAATCCCCAACTGTCATTTCATCTTGAACAGTATGAATGTTGCTGATTTGTTTCTTTCTGTTTGGGCAGACTGAAGCATAATGTGGCCCATTACACTCCCAGCACTTGACAGGTTCCTTTCGCCCAAAAGTTTTGGTGTAGTTTCCATGATTATTAGGAGTCTCCTTGCTGTTTTTGTAATTGTTTGAATGGCTGACAGCTCCGTTTTTGTTTCCCTGGAAGCTTTTACCATTGAAGTGGTTTCCGTTTTTTCCATTCTTGAAACTTTTTTGAGAGGCAAATTCCTTTTTCTTGTACTCCATCTGATTGCTGTTCTTTTTGGCTTTCCAGCTGGCTATTCCCTCTTTCTTTTTATTCTGTTCATAACAGAAATTGGCCTTGCGCATAGCTTCTTCCAGTGTCTTGGGGTTGTCATATTCAATTCTGTCCTTGATATGATAGGGCAGACAACTAAGAAACCGCTGTATTTTTGGTTTCTCTTCGACAAAATACGGTACATACTGCAACAGACTTAAGAATTTACTGTTTAAGTCCTTCATCGTCATAGATCCGAGCTTTAGTTCATAAAATTCCTTGGCTCTCTCCTCATAATACTGTTCGGACATGAATTTCTTCTTGAAGTATCTTTTAAAGGTACTCCAATTAACTTCTCTTTCTTTAATCCCTTTGACCCTTTTCAGGTCTTGCCACCATATGTCCGCCTTTCCCGAGAGGTTGTAGATGGCCATTCGTGCCTTCAGCTGATTTGAATAGTTATAGATCTGAAAATATTTTCTCATCCCGGATAACCAGGATTCTGCCTCTTCCCCAGTTTCAGATTCTCCATTGAAGGTTGGGGGCTTTATCTTCTTAAACTCCCCGGAAATCTCTTCATAAGGTCTGTGCTTTTTCCTTTGGTTGTGCAGCTCAGTTTCACTGCTGTCACTGCTTGTGTGATAACTGGGTTGTCCCTTTCTTTCTTCAAATGAGGAACTGATGTTGGACTTAGCTGGTTTTGTCCTTTTTGACCCTTTTTTATGACTAACTTCTTCTGAGTCAGCTCGTTTGCTCCTTCCTTCTGTCTGAAATTTTTCTATCAATAGCTGATTTAACTGTTCCTGAGTCTTTAAAATTCTTTCATTATCCTTCTTGACTGTTTCCATCTCTGTCTTTAATCCTCTTATGGTCTGCATCAGCTCAGTGGTGTGAGCCATTACTTCTTCTGTCTCAGGTTCTCTTGACATCTGTCTTGTCACTGCATTTGGAGATTCCTCCTCAGTGTATTCTCCTAGTTTTTCCATACCTGTCTGAAAAATTCAGAAAAAGGAAATTTTCTGTTCTGTTCATGAAACCGAAACATATGTTAGTACTTTATAAAAAAAAAATTTCTTTTATGGTCACTGTTTTTGCGGAAGTTAGTGGAGTCACCTCCAAGCCTAGTGTCTGAACCTGGCTCTGATACCACATGTCATAACCCGAAATTTCTGAAAATTTTAAAATTTTTATTATAACAATAAATGTTAACTAAATGCGTTCCTGGTCCTGTTTAATTTCAGTAACTAATCATAATCTTGTTAATCAGTTTCTGTTTAATACAATTGTAAATTTTTTTTTTTTTTTTAAGTGGACTGTTTTCTTTCAAACTGCAAAGGGGGAGCTAGCCCTAGCTGACTGGCTTACTTAGCTTACGAGCTAATGCATACTTTGTCTTTTGTTCGCAGGTACACCGGGGAAGTATGGGTCACTGTAATTTTAATCTTTGTAAGTATCAAACTCCTTTCCCTGCACTGTAAAAACTTAAAGAAGATCTATTTACTATGCTGGTTGTCGTGTAATACAGTAAGGTTCTTTTCATGAAAGTTATGCTTGAAATAAAACTGATAGTCTGCCTCGACATGATATCTCTTATCCTGAATAGTATCGTCAGGTTTGCGATGAATTACAAAGTTTCCGTCATATCCATTGCGATATGATCATAACTCTAGTTTAATACGGAATCTATCACTGTAACAAATTGTTTGTATCATGTTTATTGTTGGCATATAGTGACGTTTGCGTTATGTGATATGTTGTCGACTATTACCGGTGATTACTGCTGTGTTCACGTGTTATTAGCATAAGTTGGAAATGTGACGCCTCTAGCGTTGTTCCATTATATTCATCTATAATTCAAAATCCAACGTCTACTTAGTATTATTGTTCAACCTATGTCCTCTAACTGTGCCATGTTTTTAAAACTATGTTCATGGTATGGACCTGTAGGTGAGTTTATATTTAAACATCATAGTAATAGAGTTTGTTATTCTAATTGTTGATAGTTTAACAATAGTATCAAGAGAGTTAAGATAGTATGACTTATTAAGTCATGGTGTATCCACCATATAGTTATGGTACTTTTCATTGTCTAAAAAAAAAATGTGGAGTTCTCATTGAAAATTTGATTATATCATTGTTTAAATGACTGTAGGTATAATATGATGTGCCCTAGACATTATTGATGACTTGGTTTTTAATATATATATATTACAATGATTGTATAACAATCATAGTATTTTCCATACGTTGGGAAAACTTTATATCCATGCAAATGATTTTTAAATCGGTGAACAATGATTCGAAATGCAACCAAACTATATGATCTCGACCCATATTACGTTGATAAATTTCATTGCTACGTGTTTGGCTCTCCTCCATGCATTTGGTGATATATAAGCTAATAATGAAACCCTACCAGGTCATTGTCTTTGCCTTCGGCTCGGGTTCTAAGGGAGAAACCCTCCATGTCTGAATTTTGTAGTTGGGCACTGTAAAAATGCAAAATGCTTTGGTTATGGTTTCGTTGTTTCATTCTGTGGTAGGATAGAAGTCCTCGGCTCTGCTAATGGCGTCTACTTCAGTTTCCTTTGTATACTGGTCTCGTTGTTTCACCATTTTAGAGTCACCTGCTACTTACAGCTTTCCACTGTCGCTGGTGTGAGTATGATGCAGGGTTTCGCTACATTTTTATCCATGAGATGATTGTGTATAGGGTTTGGAAATGTGCTCCCCGACTGGTTCATTCATAGCTTAAGGGTTTTGTCTTGACTGTTGCCTGTCGTGACTGTCAATAGTGAGATATTGGAAGTTCCCTTGCTCATCTAACTGTCGAATGAAATGGGGTTTCGCTACGTGTTTCCAGTGGTGGCTACCAGGTTGTCCACGGGTTACTTCCTCCATGGCTCTGGTAAGATAATGGGTTCCCAGTTTTGGTTTTGCACAGATTGTTTAGATTTATATTAGTATTAACTACTCTCGGCATTCAATAATGTGATTAATATCTCTCGGCATTCGTTAATGTGCAGGTCACGCGGTTCTGAAGGTGCACAAGGCTTTATCTCCAGCGCTGGCTCCTCCGGGTAAGCCTGGTTATCCACGGCTGTCTCTCTCTTTGTTGGTTTTGTTGTGCTAGGGTTGAGTTTGGAGGGGAACTCCTGTATAATGGGATCGTCATTGCTCTTGTGACATGGGTACAGTCACCTGTATAATTGTTTTGTTTATAATAGAAAAGGGGTTTGATACCCAGTCGTGTTATGAAGAACCATAAACGGCTCAGACTGTATGAGGCCAGGGGATTATTGTTGTTGTTTTGTTTTCTATATGTAGGGTTTTTACCCACGCTGTATAAGTTAATAGTTGAGGTAATATGGGGCCTGTCATGGCCGTGTATCATTCAGTGTTTTTGTTAAATGAATAGAGTGTTTTAAAAAAATCTATAAAGACTGTTTTGCGTTCTCCGATACCTGCACGAGATGATAACTCTACTGTAGGGAATTCATGTATCTGTATCTCTGCGTTTTCTTGGTTTCTTTTGAATGTTTAATAAACGAAATGTTGATATTACTACCATTACTGTAATGGTTAAATAATATAGGGTTAACCCTGACAAGTTGGGGTTCTATTCCTGGTTCAAAACATATATATGGAAATGTTGAATTCGGTGGTGACTGGAAACGAGTTGTGAAATTTTGTTTTGGTTTTTGCATAAATATTTAATATAACTGTGGATAAAATTATATACATAAACTATGTATAAAACCTCCTGTAGGTTCTGTCTGTCATATAAGGCATTTCTTTTCTCTTGTTTTCAGTCTGTCCAATTAATGTGATCAGGCTACGGCCGTGTTAGGTTGTGGTCTACTCTTAATGAGAAATATTTATAATGAAATAAATATTACTACAGTGAAAAAATACGAGGGTTGGTAACAGCCAATAATGGTGGCGTTCGTTGATAGTTTTTCTACGTCTTAAGGTGTTTGTCTAAAGGTAGGCAAATTCCTACAACAGTGCTTGTGTATTACATGTAATATGAGTTCGATAACGAACAATAATCTATGCCTATGATTTGGTTAAAGAAACATTGAAGTCTCTTGAGACTTGGCTTCAAGCCATTCAATACGTTTGTCCTGTTTTAAACAACTCTGTCAACTCTGTTGTGACAATATGGCTATTAAATTATAGCATTAGGTTTTTAAAGAGAATATCAATCTACAGTTTATGTGTTTGTATTTAACTACTATTTTTATTGAAGAGATTGCATGAAAAGTTTTTAAACCATGATACATTTTTGCAGCCACACCCTTTAGATAATTGATAGCAGTCAAGGATGTTCTGAGTAAAATAAATAAAATGACATGAGTTTTATTCTCCTTAGCTTGATACAAAGAATGACCTGTATCTATAGTTGACCGAAATATGAAACAGATATATATACAGGTATATTGCTCTAATAGGAACTATTCCTGTACATTTCTCTAATAGGAAATATCTCACAGTAAATCTAAGATTTATCTATGTCTGTTCTTATGATTGTTTTAATAAATATAATTCTGGAATAACTACTGTTTAATATTCTGTCTATTATTTAACTATTAATAGAAATTCTAGAAATAAATAATCATGATATTTGATTTCTGTAACAGTAACAAATATATTCTGCATAGGATAATTACTCCTTTTAAGTGATAATAGGAATTACCGAAACACTGATCTACTGAAAATAAACACTGTTCAAAACACAGTTGAGATAGTCCATTCTACATTTAATTTATTAAATAAACAACAGGAAGAGTGGCAGAACCCGTTTCTATGGCAGACAATAACAGCGATGGGAGGCTGTTCCTCCCTACCAATTCCTGGAGAGTGCCCAGACAGCACTTCTCAGGACCCCCGAGCTTGCTCTGGTCTAACTGGTTGGAACTAGGTACAGCCAACAATTCCCTCAGCCCAAACAGCTATACTGGAACCAAGTTACTGCAACTTCCTGACTCAAAACACTTCCTTATTGTTTTCCCACTTCCTCAATGGGACTCCTGAATAGCATTCACCTGAATGTATTCTCCCTCTAGAACAAATGTTGAACCCCCAGCTCAGTTCATTGAGTAGTATTTAAAAGATTGCCTAGGTCTTAGTTGGGCTAATTGTCATTAATGAGCCACCTGCTCAGATTCCACTTTCTTGGGGAATCATGACCCCAAAATATAGGGAAGTTGCCACCTGCAACTCAGGAATTGTTTGAGGATGCTGCCACTTGTCTTTTGTCCTTCCACCTAATTCCATCCACCAGTTAGACCAGTAACCTCTTTTAACAGCTCTCCCATGCTGTTGTCTCCATAATTTATTTATTAATAATAATTATTCAGAATTTACATTCCATTTCTGGAGACTCTGCTGAGTCATCCATTCCTACTTAGCATTAAATTTAACATAATGTCTCAGGAATATTAAAAATAATTACATTATTTTAATAAAATTGGGGTATGTGACACGAGGATTAACCATAACCCTTATCTTAGGCCATAATTCTCACAAGAATCTAAGCCATGAATATAATTTTACATTTGAGCTAAGAAAATGAGAGTGGTGTTAAAAAAACCATTGTCTCCAAATTCGAGAAATGAAAGAAACAAGTGCATATTGGTAGATCATTGCCAATCTCTCTAACTACGGCTTACAATATCCACATGAATGTAATATGAATGGAAATGAATAAAATAACAGTCCATTATAAGTGCTTGAATATTCTATTAATTATGCTTTTTTCAGATGAAAAAGCCACAACTTGTTGTTTCCTTTCGAAAATCAAAGTTACATAATGTGTACATAGGAGAATAATCATCTCAGACCAGATGCACCTAGATACAAAACTCCCAAATTCTCAAAAATTTCTTCTACTGCTTAACAAAAACCAACACTCATCCTAGATACTTTGAACAAGAAACTATGAAGTACTATCTCTCATGATAGCTAAAATAAATTCAAAAATTAGAAAAAAGACATTGTACCATTATCTATAATGTTACATTCAACATATTCTTCAAAATATAGATAGCCATGCATTGGTCCCAAAGCCTCCTTCGACAGCTTGTCAGCTTTGAAATTGACCTCCCGATAAATATGTAGAAATGAAATATCGTCAAAAGACTTAATTAGACGTTTGTTTTGTGCATCCAAGGTTCCAATAGGAGGGTGTGAATATCAAACTTGTACCAGCTGCCGAGTTAATGATAACTCATGAGTTACCAAATATCTTGATACAATATATCCTTCTTTTTAATACAAATCATAATAATCCTCAAAGGGCCTAAATTTTTTCCCTTGTGTTGCTTCCTTTCCCTACACCCACAGTAAGCAGTATCTTATGGTCCCTTTTAATAAATAAGACCATACCAGCCCCACATAAGAACCACACCATCAAAAACTCCATAAGAGAGATCACTGCTCACTACAAGTTGAATGTTACAACATTTTGCATATTCCATTATAAGTGCTAGAAACTAATTTAATGGGTAAGAACAATATAATGCTTGAATGTTCCATTAACCCTGCTTGCTTTGTGGACATGTTATAAATTTTTGCGAATTTAAGCTTTGTTAATTTTTGTATAGTTTTTACAACGTATATATGTATGTTTAGCAATATGAACAAAGAAAAATTGTATTAATAGGTGTTATATATGATGAGTTCTTATTTTACTATGAAGTTTGTATGTTCTTAATTTAGCAATGTTGATTTTCTAAGTTAGTAATATTCCACTATTCTTTAGAAAATGTTAGAAAATGTTGTAATCCTAAATTTTATATCCATACAAAATAAAAAGAATAACCTCAATTTAAAAGAAGAAATAATATATAATTTAAACCATATATATAAAGAGATAGACAATTATTAATACAATCTTAATATCATTTTATTTTTCATTTTCATTTAAAGTATATAATGTTTTAAATAAATTTATATTCTTAGAGAGTATCATGTTATTAGAATGGTATTAAAAAAAAAAAAAAATATTTATCTTAAAAGATTTTATTTTTTATAAATATGAAAAAATATTAAAGATTATAAATAATAAATTTTATTATTTTTTAAAATATAATAATTAAAGTTATAAGAATGGTTTACAACAAGAAAAAAACATAATTAATGAAACATATCTATAACAAGGGAAAAAGCTGCGTGGCAACTTAGTCCGTGTCAAAGGGAGTGGGCCATGCACCACGCGACAGCTACACAGAAGCAAAAGCATAAGGGTAAGGCTAGAGCATGTGGAAGAGAAGGGTGAACATGTCAGAGGGTTGGAGCAGGTGTCAGGCTAGTGGGAGGTTTGAGCAAAACCATAGGCGCACTAAGCTATAAGTCTCCGTCTAAGCGGTAAGACAATGTCAAGACGCTCGAGCACAAGCGTCGTAGCAATAAGTCAGGCTATACATGTTCAAGGTCTGCGAGGGAAGAGACCACTTCTTGAAACTAAATTCACATCTAATTCTGAAAATTAGTTCTTGGAAGTTGTTGCTGCTACCACTTCTATACAACTCTTGTGTTCGTGCAGCAATAGTGCCATGTGACGTCAAGGTGGAAAACATAATTCCTTACTCATCTATTCAAAACAATGAATTTCACCTTCCGAGTCTCCAAACCAATAGAAAACCTAGAAGCCAGACTTTGGACAAAATTTTGTGTATTCAGACTCCAGAGGAATTGTCGTGCGCTGACTTTGTATTTGATGCCAAAATACAAATGGCCCTGTCTAAACTTAATAATGATAACTACGATGAAGAACATGATGTTGCTTCTTCCTATATTGTTGCGGATGTGACCCCTTCCTTCTTTTTACCTTCTTCTGAATCAGAAGAATATTTGACTAATCTGTTTCTTACTATGGTAAGCGAAGATTTACAAGCCAATTCTAGCGTTGTGTGGCCCTCGGTCCTTGCGAGTTCCTGTTATAAATTAATTGCTAAATTTGAAGAGAAATTTTGGTCGTGGAGTGATTATGCTTCTGCTAATGGTTCCAAAGGCCTATCAGAGCTTCCGTTTAGTATAACTGATCTGGCATGTCGAGAATTTACAGAATCATGTCATGGTAATGAAGCATTTTCGGACTATTTCCAGGTAACGTTAGTTCACGAAATTTATGTTTCCGTTAATAAATTCTCTTGTCGACAGTACTAAAAAATGATAATCAGGAACTCGTAAAGCTTAAATCATTGATCATTAGTATTTATTTTCATTTACTGTAGAGACAATTTCTGTTTTTTTTAGCAGAACAGGTGCAAGGTATTATCCATGCTAATACGATGTACGAGTTTGCACCAAGTTAGTATATTACTATTTACTAAGCAATGGTGCATTGAGCTCCTAGGCTCGTAAAGTAAAATCTCGGTGTTAAAACAACGTTACTCCTATTATGCTATCTCTTTTCACTTATACTCAAGTGTAAATTATGCTGTCTGAGCTGCCCAAATAGGTTTTTTATGTGGATAGAAGAGCAGTTGATTTCAGGTCTTATTCGGGTAATCCAATCAGACAATTAATTGTATCTACTATACAATTAAATCTAATCAGACATTCAGTTATCAACACTACAAAAAATCAATCTCAGATGTCAAACTGGGAACTCTATGGTAATAAAGATTTCATGCTCATGACGAGAAATGCAGATCAAAAGGCTTAGGTGTAGTTTTTTTTTTTTGGTTTTTTTTCATAAGCCACCCATTTTTTGCTACTAGGAGGTGTTCCTTCATTGCGACTTCTTTGAAGTAAAACCATTAATGAGGGCACTGAGAATCGAGCCTGGGCCAGTTGAATCAAATCAAGCGGGTTATGGTAAGCTCCCAAGAACACAGCTCAACCGATATTACTGCGGTGTAAAATAGGTGCGTGATTTGGCCACATAAGTTTTGTTTAAGTTCCCCAATTGTATAGATCTTCAAACAGTACATCCATGTTGTTATTATTTGGTTGCTAATGCATTGGAATTGCATTACTGCAACTATTATTAATGTGATTGCTATAGTTATTACCGTTATGTGTTGCTACTACAGTGTCAAAATTATTACTGTTTGACCCTTCTTCCCCGAACAAAGAGGCCAGTTTCTTTTGTTGGTGCAACTTCCACTATAGATCCGCAAGAGTGACCCTAGCGAGATTCAAACTCTTGATCAAATTGCCGAATGAGAATGAACTCAGGTTGAACAAATCTCTAGAATTGAGAAGTTCAGGGTTTGCATGGATTTGTTGATCCATGGCGTAATGTCGTCTACTGATCCGTAGTCGAGAGTCGCAAGGACGTTAAACGGCGGGGGAGCTAGAACCGTGTTGCATTCCTCTGCATGAGCATTGAAGTTCACCTGTTCTGTTAAAGCCTCGTGTAATTCCAAATTGAATCCGTAAAGGGTAGCAATTTCGTCTCCTGCTGGGGTGTTGACATTGGAACTCGAAGAAGAAGAAGACGTACCGGTGATGGTGGAATTGTCACTGTTGGTGGCAGGGGAAATGGAAGAGGATTTCATGGGGTCCGGGTTCCATGGCCTTGTTTTTTCCGGTAGCCACCAGTATTGTCGATCATGGAAGAATGGAAGAAGGAGAAGGCATGCCTCATGTGACCAGAGATTTCTTGTTGGACTAACGGTACACATTGACAGTTGGAAACTGGAAATACGTGACGTGTAAAAATGTGCCCTGCCAAACAAGGCAAGTGTAATTTTCTGAAATTTTTTATTTTTAAATTACTAAAAATTCCAATCCTCGTGCAAGCATTTACCTCAAATATGGGCTATCCTTAACCAATGAAAAATTAGATTTTTGTTTTTCAGAAAATAGAAAATGTATTTTCAATTTTCAGAAAAAATAAGTTAAATACACTATTTTCTATAACATTGTAAAAACATTAACAAGAACAACCCAAAAATTGATGCTTAATACAAGTCAAAGAGCTTTGACTCTCAATGTGAAAGTATATCCTTGCCCTGTGCAAGGACTAATAATTAAATATATTAAAAAAAAAGTTCCAAATTTAGATTTTACCAAAATAAATTTATTACCAATAAATCATCAAAAAAATCTAAAACTTAAAATAAATAAACTACTCTATTAAAAAATGCTTAAAAATTTATTATTTTTATTTTATCAGTAGTGAGAAATTTGATATTAATATCTATTTTAAAATGAATAAATTAAAATTTGTAATATTATTAATCATATATCCTAAATGTATAAAATATTAAAATAAATTAATAAAATTTCTAAATATTTAAAGTAACATCTTGGTTTTCTGAATTAAGATCACAAAGTTGTTAAATATCATTAACATGACGTACAAATGTTTTTCTTTCGCAGAGAATATTCTCAAAATTAATAAATTGCATATTATTATTATTATCACAATTTCTAAATGCTGACTGAACCTTTAAAATGAATCTTGAATTTCTTCATTAAGATCACCAAGTACACCAAGTAGGTTAAATATAATTAAACTGACCTCCAAATGTTTTTCTTTGACATAGAGAATAGTCTCTGAAAGTTACTTTGAAGACTAGCAACTCCATAAACTTCGTTTGCATAATTTCATGAATTGATGCAAAATCAACTCCGTTTTACACAACCTTTTGTTACATGAAAACTAAAAGATGGCGGCGGATTTCCCAAGGATTGAATCCATCACAAAATGTTTGCATCCTGTTGGCGTCCTCTTAAAAGCTAAATGATATCCAGAGGAAGCTAGGCATCAACAAATTTCAAGAAGAAAAACCATTCAACTCCTACATGTTCACATTCCACAAATCTCAAGAAGAGAAAAATCCAAACTATGCAGCTGTTTTCACGCACAGACATAATCAAGAGTCAACCATTGGCATGGAGATTCATCACACTGAAAACGGGATTTTCTTCACTGTTTTTCTTGTTCCCAACACGGACGTATACAATGTTATTCTGTAGAAGATAGCAAAGTAAGGGTTATCTGTAGCTTCCATTATTTGCCAGGATGGCGAGGGATGAAATGGAAAAAATTATGATAATGCCCCCGACCTGACCTTGGATCATTTTCTTCATGACTATATTCATCAGATCTTTAATCATTTCTCTGCTGCTGTACTGATTGCGGATTGGCACGAGCCATACCAGTGGAATGCAATGGAAATAACTCCAGTGTTGGAGGTTCGCATAAATTGTCAGCATTTCTTGTCCGATTATCATGATCTGTACTAGTAACATTTATCTGAGAACCCACCTAATGTTAGGGATCCTTAAATAGGATATTTGTAGCTAGACTGATTGATATTCAATAATGTATTGATAAATAACGGAATCCAAAGAAAATAACACAATCCGGAAAAAGAAATGCTCTTATTAACTCCTTACCTTTGGCATGACGACGGTGGCCGATTTCTGCTCTGGAGAGAAAAGTGCATTGCAATGAAAAACTAATAAGTATGAGGAAATAACAAGCTACTAGCTTTGCTTATACAGAAATAAAATGTTCGTGATTTTATTTCGAAGATTGGAGGAGGTATCGCAGAGCTTCTTACTATTTGTGTGAGATGTGACTGCCAAGGAAGGTGGTTGAAGAAACTGATTAAGGAATGCCATTCTCTCTCGTTTCTGTCGCTGCCTCTTGCGAGCTTTACGATTTCGAAACCAGTAATACACATTCTTCCCTTCAATGTTGCCATACATTCGCAGTCGATTGACAATCTGCTCTGTCTGGCCTCCGTTGGGAGTACGGATCCCTTGACAGTACGTGGCTTCCAATAAAGCTATTTGTTCACTCGTCGGATTCCATCTAGTGCTTATGGTAGATTGGCCCTCTGCCATTTCTCTGGTTTCTTGAGCTTTTTCTTCACTTCAGTCCTGCTCTCGAACTTACTTGAGAATAAAGCGAGGTGTGGATGTCGACTGGAAGCGTTGCATGCCCTTAGAAGTGTGCTAATAAACAGGAGAGAACGGACGAGATTGGAATGCAGAAAACTTCAACTGAGAAGTTACATGGAGTAGATAAATGAGGATCACCGTGCAGTGAGTTGTTGAAATTGTCTTTGACTTCGAAAGGGGAAAAGAAAACGAGGCCCAAAAGACGGCAGAGGATCGTGACTCGTGAGCCGTGACACATTATTATTTGACGTGCATGCAATTTCCAGCCTGTCTTGTAATAATCTTCCACCGAATTCCTTTCTCGTAAACCCAAAATATCGGCTTTTATAACACTAAATATTATGTCTGGTTTGTTTGAATCATTATTATATGTTGGCGTGTGATGACTGGCACTCAAATCGACCAGTTTTTTTTGGGTGATTTGTTCTTTAGATCTGGTTATAAAAACGAGTGGAATCGTTGTTTCATTCTATTTACTATGGAACTGTGCTTGAAGGGATTTTGGCCCATTTTAAAACGACTCAGATCATTGAAATTCCAAAAAAAACCCAGAAAAAATGAAACTATACTTCCCCACAAAAATTTCCATCACCAATTATCACACGCCTTATATGATATCTTCCTTGTTATCAGTATAACATTCTCTATCTCGCCTTGAGAATCATCATAAAAGACATGGCCATTAATAATCTTTGTGTTCCGAGCCCTAAGATTTGACTGCTTCGTTGTCAAAATAAATTTCAAATATTAATTTTATTATTCATTCCAACTTTAATCTTCGACAGCTTAAAGGCAAAATGAAATTAATAAATTACTTCGATATTGAAAATGTGTTAATATTATTCAGCCTACTACACGTGGGCAGCAAGTTGGTTGACAATTGGATTTCACAATATCTTGAAATCCAACTACCAATCTGCCCCATTAAATGACCTTCAACAAATTAGATAATATTCACCCTGAAAATGGAACAAAACCTAAACAATTCTTAAAATCCTAGATTTGTCCCATCTTGAAAATATGCCTATTCTTGATATTATCATAAACTTTTTAAAATCCTAGATTTGTCCCATCTTCGAAATATGCATGTCCTAGATTTGTTCCATCTTCGAAATATGCCTGTCCCATCTTGAAAATATGCCTCTTCCTGATATTATGATAAACTTCTTAAAATCTTAGATTTGTCCCATCTTGGAAATATGCATGTTCTCGATATTATCTTAAACTTCGTTATAGAATTGGGGAATTTTAAATTATTAAATTGTTATTATAAGATACTCTTTTATAAAAATATGAATAATTCTAAATTATTAAATGCCTTTTTTATATTTATAAATATTGTTAAATAAATATTGGTTAAATCTACAAATGATAATTATATTTATGGTTTCTTTTTAATGTTCATATTATTCAATAAAAAATTGTTTTTGGCGTTTATGTTTGGTTATTCTTCATTAAATCACTACCATATTGTTCATTGATATGGTAAACAAATGGTAAACAAACTTCCATTCTTGTTCTTGGTTTTGAAAGCTCTATACTATTTTTTAAAAGTGGTTGTTTAGTATGGTTGTTCACTTAAATAATGGTGGTAAGAGTAATGTAAAGTAATTTCTTATTGAATTTTAGGTTTTTATTAAACTTATATGTTAACATCTATCTTATATGGTAAAAATATATTATCACTTTATTATTTTTAGTAAGAATAAGATAATTTTTATATAAACGTTATCACTTTATAATTCTTTGTTTCTTATCAATGACAATTGTTTGGAAAATGATATAATAAAAATCTATCGATCATGAAAAAGTTTATATACAAATCATTTAAACTTTTTTATAGTATTTGAAAATATCTTTTCACTTTTTTTTTCCATAGTCCTTCCCTCAAGGAAAGAGATACTTAAAAAATGCAAGCTCATGTTTTAGATAGAAAAGGAAATAACCGTAGACTAAACCATCACAAATTAGGGACTAAGCAACACATTTTTGTCAGGTTAAAGGGGCTTGCTTCGTATTTCTTTAATATAAATAAATACATTAGTAGTATCATAATTTTCTTGAATAGGCACTCCCTATCCTTCCCCAACTCCATCAAAATAGGAATTAAATCGAAAATGACATCATTAATGAAAACTTCAAAATGGCCAAAATGATGGAGGTATTCAAAGAAGGTGTTTAAATGTGAAAGCTCCACCCATGAAGTGACTTCCAATTAAGAGAATGTGCCATTAAGGCTAAATACCTAATAAGGGATATTTATTATATCTTTTTAGTGTCCAAAGAATTGATCCTTCAAGTTTTAGTAATATGATGTCAATGGGTTTTCATTTGCCTTGCCTTCATTATATAATAGTTTTAGTTTTGTTATATATGAGTAAAAGAAATTTTGGAATAATTGTATTTCTAATTCTTTTGCATTAAATGAAAGTTTAATCCACAATTGAGAAATTAGAACCACTACTTTGATGTTGTCTTGTCTATTCTAAAATTATATAGTATTTTTTTGTTAGGAAAGTGTATGTGTTTCTAACTCTTTACTTAGTAAATAAAATATTTTTAATCTTTTTTATTCATCTTTCAAAAAATTTAGAGTTGCCACCTATAAGAATATGTCCTTGTAAATATAAGAATTATTTTACAATTTAAAATATACAAAATTTATGCCCTACACAAAATCCTATCATAAAAATCAACCATAGGAAGCTAACATATATTCATTGAAATATCAAAAAACTTTGAATAGTCTTCCCCTCATCAAATGGAATGATTAACAACCTCTTAAACTTACACATGATTTGTGGTAGAAAAAAATTTATAGTATTTACAAGAATTGGCTCCATCCATAGTTTTGAGTGTTAGGATGACGCAATCCTATTTTAGAATAGAGATCCCTCCCTCAAATAAATGACATGTCTCAAGAGAATTTTCTAAGCTTAAGATCACTCGAGAGATCTCATTATTTATTTTGAAAATAAAAATTTGGATTGTAAGTTTTATATCCAAAGAATTTTTAATGACTAAAAGTAACCTCAAGATTATGGAAAGAACAATTGAGTGCTAGTTGTTCTAGCTATCTCTAAATGCAAAAAAGGTAGTGCTTAGCTAAAAAAGAATAATATCTAAATGTATAATTGCACTAACAATAACTATATAATCAATGTGTGAAACTAATGTTTTGGTAAGGCATTGAAATGCCTTATGTAATGTTACAAAAAAAACCACCATTATGCATTAAGAAACTCCAATCAAGTTCTTCTACATTGACCAATCATATATACCCGATAGGAGTGCCTTTGGTTTACAATAGTGTGATCTCGAATTTTGAAAATGCATAATAAATGTGGAATTCCAATGCATACTACAAACACTTAACACATGACTAACTAAGATTCACCATCATATGTAATAGTACAGGTTTGACTTTCATCATCCATTGCATTATGTTGAATGCAAGTAAATAATGGTCTCTCATGACATGTAAGTGGCAATAAAAAATGGAAAAATAATAGTTGGTATATACCTATTTATATTGATTCCTACCTACGTAGAAATCTATGGATCCTTGATGATCCTACATCAAGATGTGGAATCGTTCAATCCCTCTAATGTGACCACATGATGGAAACATTGATAGACCTTTATACATTGATATTTTTGTGATGAAATTAAATGTAAACACTATTTAAAATTAGTAAATACATATAAAATAATCATCACTTCAAAAATTGATATACAACTTGGATTTAAAATTTGATTCCCCAATTGTACTTAATCAATAAAGGATTGAGGTGGATTTTGCCCAAGATTAACTGCGGGGCTCTGTGGATTTGAGCAATTTTTGGGAGGCGGAAGGACTAACAGTGGCCATGGTTGCAATAATGAGGGGGTTCTTAGACCTCCCCAGCTGAATCTTCAAGGGGGCTCCAGATCAAGGGCATCCCGATCTCAATGCAGGAAATGTGAGGAGATGGAACAAGTACTCAAGCACCAAAAATGACAGTCCCTTCACTCGAAAGGAGGCATGGCCAGTGCATTCCTAAATAGTCCCTAATACCCTCAAAGCAGATCAAATCAAGCAAATTGAGGGATCATATCCAATACATGCAATATCATGCACTCATAGGAAAATTTCTGGGAATGTTACCATTGGAGAAAACCCTAGTTTGGTAGATAAATTCCACCAGGAAACCACAAGGTCACTATGATCTACATGTTAGGAACTCGTGTCAACCCTTCTCTTTACTTTGTTGGTATATTGTTGTTGGACGCATATCCTTTGTAAGTCATCCCGTAGTATTTGTTGATCCATAGTTTGTATTAGCCCATGGTATCGACCCATAGTATTGGACACATATGCTTTGTAAGTCGTCCCATAGTATTATATGTCCCATGGTATTGACCAATAGTATTGGGCATAGACTTAGTATATAAGTGTGTGTTAAGGCCAATGAAGGTACCGTGAAGTTATTTGTATTGAGCTTGCTCAAAGGAGGTTTCCCCCTCGAAGTGGCCTATGATCAATAAAGCGATTCTAAGCTATGTTATTTATGTTATCTCGTGTATTTTCATTAATTAATTGTTGCAGGTTCTTCACATATGGTATCAGAGCACTTTCTTGGGCTTGTTGGGTGAAATTTCTGCCATTTTTTTTTTGCATCTATTGCAGGTTCAGATCTGGGAATAATCCCTATCCGCTTGACTATGGAAGTACTTGGGCATAATCCATAAAACTCATTGTGAGGAGTACCACAGGAACCCCAAAGTAGCTCGCCCATTGAGAGGACCTGCCAGTGAAAAGGGAAACGACCCCTACCTGATTGCCTAGTTCCCACCCGTGCGGTAAACCAAGAGTTGTCGTTTGTGGCAAAGAGGTTATCAGTTTGACCTAATCCGTGGAGTGAGAGGTACTACCCCAATACACAAGCCATCAAACAACATTGGTAGCCAAGTGAACCCCCTAAACCATTAGGAAGCCAAGCATACGAGGTATATATCTATTTTCAGCTGATAAATCGCATATTTTCTCTGTCCATAATTGTTGCCAATCCCTTCTGCGTCGTTGCAGATCCATTTGTTCTGCTGCCTTCCACGCCATTGCAGATCCATTTGTTTTGATCCCTTCTGTGTCATTGCAGATCCATTTCTAGAAGAAAAAAAATATAAAATTCCATTTTTTTTCCATATTTCCCTTGTTTTAACTCAGTTTCCCTTGAAACATCCCTGACACCCCTGCAATCCCATTCTGCATATTTCATTCTTGAGGACCATATCCCAAATTCCACTTCCCAAAGCCAGAAATCCCACATTTGTCTATTTTTAGGGTTTGTCGTAACTTCTTCAATTTTCACCTACTCGCCTTCAAATTTTATCATAGTGTTCATTTCCTATTTTTGCTTCTTTGTCCCTCTCTGCCAAATTTTATCATTCTTTCAGCCCGCTTATGAAATCCCCATTTTTTGCTTCCTTGTCCATCATAAAGTGTCCAAAACCTAGTCAAACCCAAATTACCCATCAGAGTTTTTCCCAAATCCAAATTTTCCTTTACTAAAACCGTTTCTATTTTTGTTTATCTACCCACTCAACAGACAAACAAAAAAAACTCCTGGTTAGGGTTGTCACCCATGGAGGAGCACAAATCATGGAGGAAGAAATTATAGCCCTCAAAACCAAACTCCAAGATCTGGATGAAAAATTTCTCAACCCCCATCTTCAGCATTCAACCATGAACAATAACCGACAACCAGAATCTTCTGCAGCCACTCGGTTCTCTTCTTCCAGCAATTTTCATGGGCCAATGCTTGAATTTCCTCACTTCAATGGTACTGATCCAACTAGATGGATATACCAGGAAGACCAATATTTCAATCTACATAATACTTTTCACGTCCACAAAGTTCCACTTGCATCCTTTCATTTGGAGCAGGAAGCCCTTCAATGGTCCCATTGGTACATCAAAGCTCATCACGAGCCAAACTGGACAGATCTTTGCCAACTCGTTTTGCAACGATTTGGTCCGAGTGCTTTTGATGACTGCAAAGGAGCACTCACTAAACTTCACCAAATTGGCACTATGAGAGAGTATTAGACAGAATTTGAGAGACTGTCCAATCACACAGAAGGATTGTCAGATGAATTTTACAAGAGTTGTTTTGTTAGTGGTCTCAAGGATGAAATCTGCTCAGAGGTTAAAATGTTCTTTCCCAACACAATGATGGAAGTCCTAGGGTTGGAAAAGTTGGAAGAGGACAAGATTGCAGCCCAACAACGCTCCAAACCCACCTTTGTTCCCTTTAGAAATATGGGTTCCCAGCGACTTCCCATCACGCCAGCTCCTCGACCAACTCCTATCAAGCATTTTTCTGAAGCAAAGATGCGAGCATGTCAAGAAAAATGGCTTTGTTATAATTGCACGATGAGAAATTCACTTGGGCCATAGATGTGTTGAGAAAAAACTCTATTTCTTAGATGTGGATTCTCCACCTGCCTCTGGACTTTGTGAAGACACTCCAGATACAATAGATGATCGTGACGACATTCAACAGCCTCATGTTGACCTCCCATATCCAGACGACCAACTAGAGATATCTCTCCATGCTTTATATGGCGTCACCACCCTCCAAACAATGTGGGTGAGGGATTACTTCCAAAATATCCGTCTTACAATACTCATTGATTCTGGTAGCACTCATAATTTCATTGACCATCAGATTGCCAAACAGGCTGATTGTTTTATCCATCCTTGCTCCAACTCTGAAGTCATGATTTCCAATGGGCGCACCTTACCTTGTAAGGGGAATTGTCACAATGTGCGTATCTCTATGGAAGATTATAACCTGCACTCTGACATGTTTTCCTTGTCCTTAGGTAGATGTGATGTGGTTTTGGGCGTTCAATGGTTACGCACTCTTGGT
Source organism: Larix kaempferi (assembly GCA_027924585.1). Classification (NCBI taxonomy): domain Eukaryota; kingdom Viridiplantae; phylum Streptophyta; class Pinopsida; order Pinales; family Pinaceae; genus Larix; species Larix kaempferi. Next base: position 5,640,473 of record BSBM01000960.1, on the reverse strand, counting down.
CCCATCTTATGGGATTTTGCTGAACTTTGGATGCAGTTTTCAGTCATTGGGAAACAACACAAATTTACAGGCTTCCAACCAGGGTCTCTCTCCATCATCAGTTCACATCGCCTGGAAAATATCCTTAAGAAGAATTCACATGGTGTCATCGCTCAGCTCCATTCCATTCAGATGCACCCATCAACGGTCTGCACTACTTCCTTGGATAGATATGCAAGTGTCTTTGTTGAACCAGTGGGCTTGCCACCTTTAAGAGACCTTTCCGGTAAGAATTTAGCCACATCTACATCTCAACAGGAAATGATGGCTATTTTGCATGCAGTACAGCAGTGACAGCCGTACCTATTAGGGAATTATTTCTGCATCAAGACTGAGCTCTAGAGCTTGGAAAATTTCCTGGAACAATGGGTCTCCTTCCCAGCACACCTGAAATGGGATATGCCTATGCAATCACTTACAAGAAGGGTAAGGACAATATGGTGGCAGATGCTCCTTCTTGCACATTTGATGACCCAATTTCTCTTACAGTTATTTCTCTGCTTGTTCCAAATTGGTTGCAATCTGTTCAACAGGTCTATCTCTTCTTTGAACTCCATGCTTCTCCATCGGTAGGGCACTCTTGGTTCCTCAAAACGTATGAACGAGAACAATGTAAATTCTTTTGGAAGGGACTGAAAATAGAAATTCAAAATATGGTGGTTGACTGTGATACTTTCCAAGTCAACAAGGGTGAAACGACACTCCTTTCGGGACTGCTTGAACCCTTTCCCATCCCTACACAAATTTGGACAACTATTTCTATGGATTTCCTAGAAGTGCTCCAGTGGTACAATACCACATCTGAAAGGACACCATATGAAGCATTCTATGGATAGAAACCACCAGTTCTTCTTGCATACACCCTTAGCAGCTCCCTTGTTCAGGCCATTGACTCGGTTCTTCAAAACCACGATCAGATTCTTCTCATTCTACAGGACAATCTTCACATGGCAAGAATTTGACTGAAACAACAAGCCGATCAGCACCATTCTGAGTGCAGTTTTCATGCCACTAATATGGGTCTTCTTCGTCTATAGCCTTCCAAGCAATCCTCCCTAAAACTCAAAAGGCGTTAGTGGCCCAGAATGCAACCTGAGGATGCTATAGGGGAACCACTCCTTCAGATTCTACATCAATTTCCACATCTAAATATTTGAAGACAAAGCTTTTTCTAAGAGAGAGGGGATGTTAGGAACCCGTGTCAACCCTTCTCTTTACTTTGTTAGTATATTGTTGTTGGACGCATACGCTTTGTAAGTCATCTTGTAGTATATGTTGATCCATATCTTGTATTAGCCCATGGTATTGAACCATAGTATTGGATGCATATGCTTTGTAAGTCATCACGTAGTATTATATGTCCCATGGTATTGACCCATAGTATTGGGCATAGACTTAGTATATAAGTGTGTGTTGAGGCCAATGAAGGTACCGTGAAGTTATTTGTATTGAGCTTGCACAAAGGAGGTTGCCCCCTCGAAGTGGTCTGCGATCAATAAAGCGATTCTGAGTTCTATTATTTCTGCTATCTCGTGTATTTTCATTAATTAATTGTTGCAGGTTCTTCACAGTACAACTGGGTTCAAAAGGATTTTTCACCATTTCCTTTCTAAGCGTGGAAGATAGAAACATAGTGTTGGATGGAGATCCTTATTTCTTCTACTCTATAAGCCTATTCTTAATACCTTGGAAGAAGAAGTTATGCCCGGATAAAGAGGATCTGAGAGTTGCACCTGCATGGATTTGTCTATACTCTCTCCCAAGCGAGTAGTGGGACTCATAAATTCTGGAAGATATCATAAACAATCTTGGCTCCTTCATTAAAATACCAAAGAAAACAAAGGCACAAAGATACATAGCCTATGGGAGGATATGTGTGTATATGGATCTATCCAAAGAACTACCAGAAGCCATCAAAATGTCATGGGAAGATGAAGACTAGGTGCAAACCCTAGATTATGAACAAATTTCGTTCATATGTCGTAGATGTCACAAGTATAGGCGTCTATTTAGAGAATGCCCTATGAACTCTCTAAAATCTCCTCCCAATAAATATGAGAAAAAAATGGATCAATGGTTTGCTAGGGTTCCCACCCATAAAAGAGGAGGGAGAAAACATGAAAACATGGAATCCCCCAAAAAGATCTTAGTATCCAATCAATTTGAAGCTTTAGGAGATCAATTGGAGGAATTCATCAACTTATGACCTAATGAGAACCAACAACGCCTGAACCGGCATGAAGAGAAGGATGGAAATGCAAAGGAAACAAATAATGCGATGGCAGAAATCCCCAATGAAGACCTAGAAAGAGATAAAGGGGAAGAAGTCAAAGATATGGATATTGGGTATTTAGATCTAGATGGCATTGAACAAGCATACGAAGATGCCAAGAACGGATATGTTCCCCAGGAGCAAGTAGTTCTACTAAAGGAGGCTATCATCAAAGCAAGGGAAACCAACCATCTTGGAATCAACCTAGGTTCTCATAAGGACTACAAGAGAAAGCATGAAGAGATAATAAGGAAGTCCGGGAGGAAATCAAACAAGCATCGTATAGCGAAAGTAGGTCTGAAGTTGATTGAATTAGGTCCGTACCGTACTATTAGGGATACACTAGGTTTATAAATCTCATTTTTTTAATGAAGATTGTATCTTGGAATATAAGATGTCTTAATATCCCTCAAAAAGAAAATATTTTAAGAAAGAAGGTTCGAAAGACAAATATGACTGTTGTTTTCCTTCAAGAAACAAAATGCTCAGTGAATCAGATACAAGACACAGACAAGAAGATCTAGAAAGGAAGTGAAGGAATGGCCATTGATACTAGAGGTTTGGCAAGTGGCCTGGGAATCTTATGGGATCCTAACAAAGTAAGTCTATCTGCATTTAATGGAAAACATCGGTTCCTCTCAGTAGAATTTGGAGTAATTGGTTTCTCGGTTGCTAGAATCTTAACCAATGTTTAAGGCCCTCACACACCTTGAAAAAAACTATCTTTCATTGATTCCCTTAGATGAATGCATGATTGAATAGAGGGGAAGCACTGGATTTTGGGAGGAGACTTCAATCTCATTACCTCTTTAGAAGAAAAGAAAGGTGGAATATGAAGGTTTGAGGAAGAATCTGGGAGTTTCAGAGATACTATTGATGACCTAAGGCTAGTGGATGTGATCCTGGGGAAAACTTGGTTCACATGGAAGAACAAACGAAGGGGAGAACGCCACATTGCCTCTCGCTTGGACCATTTTCTTGTCTCTGAATCAGTTATGGAGTCAGGAAGTGAAATCTCAGCTTATGTTCTCCCAGCTCCTGCTTGGAACCACTAGCTAGTGGAATTATGGTGGAGCAGTCTAGGTTCTAAATTCAAAAATCCTTTTTGATTTGAACAATTTTGGTTAGGCCATCTAGATTTCAAAGAGAAAGTGGGGCGGTGGTGGGATGATCTAAGCGAAGGGGAAGGTCAAAGTATGTATAAGTTCCAACAAAAACTAAAAGGATTAAAAGAAAATATTAAGAAATGGAACAAGGAGGAGTTTGGGAATATCTTCGCCGATCAAAAAATTCGTAGAATATAGGCTGGAGGAAATACAGAACCAAGGCATGAATGAAGGATACACAATCGAGCTTCGGGAAGAAGAAGAAAGCATGTGTACTAGGCTTTAGGAGAGGTAGCTACAAGAGGAAATTTTATGGCGCCAAAAAGCCAGAGTTAGTTGGCTAAAAGACGGGGAAAGAGACACTAAATTCTTCCATAGATTGGTCATCTTAAACCGTTTGCAAAATAGAATTATCATGATTAAGAATAACAATGGAGAAAGATTGAAAACCAGGGAGGATATTGCGGAGGAACTATGACACCATTTTCGGGATATTATGACTGAACCTATTTAGGACAGATGTGAGGACATTGAAAAAATAACACAACATATCCCCGCTATTGTGTTGCAAGATCAAATGACCTTTTAATGAAGTCAGTGACCCTTGTTGAAGTTGAAGAAATGGTGAACTAAATGGTTGATGGAAGAGCACTAGGTCCAGATGGATTTACTATCAACTTATTTCATCACTTTTGGGATCTTATCAAGACCAAAGTCTGGCATATCATGGAAAACTCTAGACTCTCTAAGAAAATTATTCCTTCTTTCAGTGCCACCTTTTTAAATCTTCTCCCCAAGAGTGATGGGGCAGATTCACCGAGTAAATTTCGACCCATATCCCTCTACAACATCATCTACAAAATTGCCACCAAGGTAATAGCTAACCGTCTCAAACCCATCCTTCCTTCTCTGATCTCCCCTGAGCAATTAGGGTTTGTTGAAGGAAGGAAAATCATGGATGGAATTATCCTTGTTCATGAAGATCTCCACTCACTCAAAACTGATAAGATCCCCGGGATGATGTTGAAACTTGACATAGCTAAATCCTACGAAAAACTCAACTGGAAATCCATGCAATCTATGCTTAGGTCCTTTGGCTTTGCAGAAGATTGGACAAATTGGATCATGAATCTCATATGTACAACCATCTTTTCCATTCTTCTTAATGGAGTGTCGTCTGCTCTACTAGAACCAAAAATGGGTATTAGACAAGGAGATCATTTATCTCCCTTCTTATTCATAATAATGGCAGAAGGACTAGGAAGAATAATTAAGGATATGCACGATAATCATGAAATACAGGGGCTTCATATCCACCCAAGACCGAAATGAAAAATGCACTAATAGTTCGTTGATGATACAATGATGATGGGGCATCCTTCAGTCCAAGGGGGTAGGAAGATCAAACTGTGTCTAGCCAACTTTGGCAAAGCTTCAGGTTTGGAAGTTAACGAAAAAAAATACCAGGTCTTTTTCTTTATAACCCCAAGGGTTACTAGACACAGCATTTATCGAATCCTTGGATTCCAAGAGAGATCCCTTCCATCCAAATGCCTTGGATCCCCTTTAGTTGATTCTATGGTGCAAAAAGGCTCATGGTCTAAGTTGCTGGACAAAATGAGGAAAATAATTTCAAATTGGACCTTGAGGCCTCTAAATTTTGCAAGCAGTCTGGTCTTGATAAAATTCATTCTACAAGCTATGCCAATTTACTTATTCTCTGCACTAGCGGCCCTGAAAGCAATTTTGAAGGAAATCATGAACATACAATGAAAAATCCTTTGGAATGGACCAGGTGAGCATTGGAAATGGGCCCTGGTGAATTGGGAAACTATTATTCTCTCCTAAGGAACAAGATAGTCTCAATCTACGAGATCCAAAAAAAGTCAATTATGTTAGTGGGGATAAGATATGGTGGATATGGGTCACCCATAACTAAGAACCATGGGAAAAAATATGGCATAAGAAATATGTTGGGGGATGGGAGAAGGGTAATCTCATCTGCTTCTCAAAGGAAATTCCAAGGTCGCACATATGGAATAGTACCACCCAAGGGAAGAGACTGATCTAGGATAACATTTTTGGGGAAATTAGAAATGGGCAAAGAGAGATCTGGCCTAGGAAGACTCATGGAAAAAATTACCTCCTCTGGAAAGAAGCATAGAAATATGGTGCAAAACCTGAACGATTCTTAAAATCCTAGATTTGTCCCATCTTGGAAATATGCATGTTTATAATATTATTATAAACTTCTTAAAATCCTAGATTTGTCCCATCTTGGAAATATGCCTATTCATGATATTATCATAAACTTCTTTATAGAAATTGGGGAATTCTAAATTATTAAATTATTATTATAAGATACTCTTTTATAAAAATATAAATAATTCTAAATTTTTAAATTATTAGATGCTTTTCTTTTGATATTTATGAATATTGTTAAATAAATATTGACTAAATCTAAAAATGGTAGTTGTATTTACTATTTTTTTTATTGTTCAATAAAAAATTGTTTTTGGCGTTTTTGTTTGGTTGTTCTTCATCAAATCACTAGTGTATTGTTCACTTATATGGTAAACAAAATTCTGTTCTTGTTCTTGGGTTTGAAAGCACCACAATATTTCTTAAAAGTGGTTTTTTAGTATGGTTGTTCACTTAAATACTTCAATAATGGTGGTAAGAGTAATGTAAGGTAATTTCTTATTGAATTTTATGTTTTTATTAAACTTATATGTTAATATCTATCTCATATGATAAAATATATATTGTCACTTTATTATTTTTTGGTAAAAATAAGATAATTATTATATAATGGTTATTACTTTATAACTCTTTGTTTCTTATAAATGATATTTTATTAGAAAATGATTCTAATAAAAATATATATATGGTCACTTTATTATATTTTTGGTCACGATAAGATAATTTGTATATAAAGGTTATTATTTTATAACTCTTTGTTTCTTATAATGATATTTTTTTAGAAAATGATACTAATAAAAATTTATCAATTATGAAAAAGTTTATATACCAAGTCATTTTAATTTTTTTATAGTATTTGAAAATATCTTCTTACTTTTTTTAAAAAATTTCCCTAGTCTTTCCATTGAGGAAAGAGATACTTAAAAAATGCAAACTCATGTTTTTGATGGGAAAGGAAATAACCTAGACTAAACCATCACAAATTATGGACTAAGCAACACAATTTTTGTGAGGTTAAAGGAGCTTGCTTTGTGTTTATTTAATATAAATAAATACATTAGAAGTATTAGAAGTTTCTTGAATAGCCACTCCCTATTCTTCCCCAACTCCATTGGAATATGAATTAGATTGAGAATGACATCATTAATGAAAACTTCGAAATGGCCGAACCGATGGAGGTATTCAAAGAAGGTGTTTAAATGTGAGAACTCCACCCATGAAGTGACTTCCAATTACGAGAATGTGCCTTTAAGGATACGTACCTACTAAGTGATATTTATTATATCTCTTTAGTGCCCAAATAATTGATCCTTCAAGTTTTAGTAATATGATGTCAATGGGTTTTCGTTTGGTTTGTTTTCATTATATAATAGTTTTAGTTTTGTTATATATGAGTAAAAGAAATTTTGGAATAATTGCACTTCTCATTATTTTGCATTAAATGAAGGTTTAATCCACAATTAAGGATGTAGAACCAATACTTTGATGTTTTCTTCTCTATTCTAAAATTATATAGTTTTTTATCTGTTAGGAAAGTGTATGGGTTTCTAACTCTTTACTTAGTAAAGAAAACATTTTCAATATTTTTTATTTATATTTTGAAAAATTTAGAGTTGCCACCTATAAGAATATGTACTTATAAACATAAGAAGTATTTTACGATTTAAAATATAAAAATGATGTCCTACACAAAATCCTATCATAAAAATTAACCATAGGAAACCAACATATATTCATTGAAATATTAGAAAACTTTGAACAGTCTTCCCCTCATCAAATCGAATGATTAACAACCTCTCAAAACTTCCTCATGATTTGTGGTAAAAAGAAATTTATAGTATTTACCAGAATTGGCTACATCCAGAGTTTTGAGTGTTAGGATGACACAATCCTATTTTAGAATAGTGATCCCTCCCTCAAATAAATGACATGTCTTAAGAGAATTTTCTAAGATTGAGATCACTCATTTATTTCGAAAATAACAATTTGGATTGTATGTTTTATAACCAAAGAATGATGAATGACTAAAAGTAACCTCAATATTATTGCAAGAACAATTGATTGCTAATTTCTCTAGCTATCTCTAAATGCATAAAAAGTAGTGCTTATCTAAAAAGGGATAATCTCTAAATGTATAATTGCACTAATAATAACTATATAATCAATGTGTGAAACTAATGTTTTGTTAAAGTATTGAAATGTCTTGTGTAATGTTACAAAAACTACCACCATTATCCATTGAGAAACTCTTGTAGTGCGCCTAGACTACTGTAGACATTGAGGGCACCTACTGAGTGACCTGACCATTTGAAACATTAATAAAATAATCCTTTGATTTTATTTTTATATTTATGATTAAGATTGATTGTAAATCAATGAAATAATGATATATGTGTATTTGGGTAGTTATTGTGAATGAACAATTTCATGATGTTTAACGATTAACTTTGGTATGAAAACTGTACATGTGAATGATGCTTAACAACTAGTTATATGGTTCACTATGAGATGAGAATGAAGAAAGTAGATATTGACAAGATGCAATTATGAGTAGATGAATGAGTAATGTTATGGGTAAAATATAAATGCTTAATGAAGTAGCAGATTGATGAATCAAATTATGATTATCAAGGACAGTACTACTAATATATGTTTGTGAGAAATGTGTATAGCGACAGGTGAAATGGTTCACTGACAGATACAAAAAGGAAGATGAAGGGTTGTAGAGTACGGATAAATCACACACAGGGAGAGCGACGACGATGTCGACTTCCGACGTAATACCATGCATGAGCAGATAAGCATTGATCCACTTTCTCAAGAGAAAAGCATGAGGGCATACGAGGTGGGCCATGACAGAGCTGGTCACGTATGAGTTGGGGAGCGTGCAGTGAGAACGAATTCACTCCTCAGCACCATTAGTCCCTAATAGCATGTAGACGGAGGATGGAAGGTAACGGTTCCTGAAATCCGTACATGAAGTTCCCGCAAGTCAAAACGAAAGGATGACGACAGAAGGGCCCGATAGTGCGGTACCCTGTCAAGAATGGAAAGAGTGGACGCAAGGACCCAACGATGTGGTACCTTGTCGAGGAATGGAAACTACGGATGACTGGACCTGACGGAGTGGTGCCATGTTGGGGAATAAAATTAAGGAATGAGGAAGTCCAACAGCGCGGCACCAGGGTCCTAATGAAAATGATTGTTAAACTTAACTGCATAAAAACATATAAGTTTGCACCTAGAACATTAATTATAAATGAATTTGAGTACTTTGGGCATTTGCACATAAATGATTACTTTGGCATTTAAATGATATTAAGTGTTATTTAGGCATTTGCACATGAAAGAATATTTTGAGCATTTAAAATAATATAAGTCTCTATTTAGGAGCAAATTAGAATCCTAAGCATGGACACCTAGTCAACTCCGCCTACACCTCAAAACTAGGAGTTAAGTAAAATATCTAGGGGACAAACATGAGAAAACTTAGGAATGTTGGTGCATCTCCTAGAAAAACTGACACATGGATGGGTGAATTGTTTTTAATTAGAAATTTAATTAAATAATTATGTATGCATGAAGAGACATGTGTCACATGGAATTTTCCTTTATAAGGAATACTTTGGGAATGGGTAAAGGACCCAGACCCTGGATGACTATCGTAATTTTGAATTACCTCATGACTTGCTGCTATTAAGTGTTTGGCTGGAAATCCTAGTGAGGGGAATCCCAAGCTGGGTTTTGTGATTATTGTGTATGAGCTCTACAACCCAAATCTCGAGGGTGGCCATGCGATTGAAAGCATGAGTCTATGGTTGGGTGGAGAAGCTAACGATTGATTTGCCTATGGTTCAAACAAGCTTTGTTGGAGGGATCCTACGGAAGATGCAGATGGCAATGGACGAGCTGGATCGAGTTGTCAGGTTATGATTTTGTTTATTTTGTTAAGTTATTTACTTAATTTGTTTTATTTTTCTAGAAATAATGATAGCTAATATTTTTGTATGAAGTTGTCTGAAGTTTCAAGTTCATTTCAGGAGGACCCTAAAGGAGGGGTTCTACAACTCCAATCAAGTTCTTCTACATTGACCAATCATATATACTGGGTAGGAGTGCCTTTAGTTTACAATAGCATCATCTCAAATTTTGAAAATGCATTTAATAAATGTGGAATTCCATTACATACTACAAACATTGAATACACAACTAACTAAAATTCACCATCATATGTAATAGATCAGGTTTCACTTTCTTCATCCATTGCATTAGGTTCAATGCAAGTAAATGATGGTCTCTCATAACATGTAAGTGGAATAAAAAATGGAAAAATAATAGTTGATATATACCTATTTATATTGATGCATACTTACGTAGAAATCTATGGATCCTTGATGATCCTACATCAATATGTGGAATCGCTCAATCCCTCTCATGTGACCATGTGATGGAAACATTGATAGACCTTTATACATTGATGTTTATGTGATGAAATTAAGTGTAAACACTATTTAAAATTAGTAAATTTACATATAAAATAATCATCATTTAAAAAATTGATATATAACTTGGATTTAAAATTTGGTTCCCCATTTGTACTTAATCAATAAAGGGTTGAGGTGAAGTAAACATATTTATAGGGACCAAGGGGACTATATGTGGAGGACCATAGGTTCAAGTTTAGGCTTAGGCGGAACCTTTGAAAACACCTTTTCCTTTACCATGTACCATCTAGTGGGAGACATTCATGAGAAGAAAAATAGAATGGAATAACCAATTGTAGAATGTATGCACATACATAATCTATATTTAAACTTCTTGAATCCAATCATATACTAACCAAGTATCCTCCATTGGTTGCATGACAATTCAAAACTAATGGAATATTGAAGTTGAAATCATCCAATAGTGTTATAAAATAAGTTATCATATATAGATATATTTTTCTCTAAGCAATGAATTCCTATGTTTAATGCTCAAACTATATTATTGCTTTTATTGAACATGTTGTGTAAGAATTTTGGATACTTCATTTTTCCTAGAGAAATGCATCAATATTACCTCATGGATCAAATAGCTACACCAATCTAACAACAAGATTAAAATGATACAGTGGATTGCATGTAACCTTGTAGTAGTTGCAGAACCTATACAAATCATGCCACATGATGTATTGTGCATATTGGATTACCTATGTAAATCATGTTTGTTGTGTGCATCATGTAAAGAAAGCTTGCATATATTTAATTTGAGTGTTGAATCCTAAGGAATTTTTTCACTTTTGAAGATATCACATCTAAAGATATTGGTCAAATAACATAAGCTGCATTTGAAGTTTACAACTCCTCTACTAGATGTCAAGCACTTAACATTCCACAAAATTCATTAATAGTTTTTACAATGTTACTTGTTTTAGTGGTCCATGTTTTAGGTGTTGAACACTAAAGATCATGAAATTAGCTGGCACAAGCCTACTATTTTTCATCTTTGAAAGTTATATGGATTTACATGCATGGGTGATAATAAAAAAGGATGACTTCCCTTTAAACGCAATACACGTTTCAAGCACTATTATCCCGATAAAACCATCCTAAGCCATGATTGCATGGTGTCCCATTGTTGCAGTGCATAATAGCACCAAATTAGATCTTGTGAACATTTAGATGCTTAAAGAGTGTATGGAGACTTTCCTCCACTATCTTTTGAGGTATGGCTTATTTTGTTTTCCATTGTAATATTTGGAAAAGTTATCATGTTAATTTCTTACATCACTGATGTATAATTATATAATATATCCTATTTAAGGTTGCCAGCCCAATGGAAGAGAACCTTTCTTACAGGAAGGAGGTTAGTGGTTCGATTCCTCTATTCCCTATTTACAGAAATCAATGACTAATTAAATGACCATTTAACAATAATTAATGACTAAATAATAACCAGTTAGCAACATCAGTGACTAAATAAATGACCAGTTAACAACTCTTAGTGACTAACTAAATGACCAATTAACAACAATCAATGACTAAATAAATGACCAGTTAACAACAATCAATGACTAAATAATGACCAGCTAACAACAATCAATGACTAAAAAAATGATCAGTTAACAACAATCAATGACTAAATAAACGACTAGTTTAGAACAATTATTGACTAAAACAATGATTAAATATACAACAAAAATATCAATCAAAACAACCAATAAATGACTAAACACTTTTAGTCATGTTATAAGTGTCTTGAAATAAATGGCTATTAGTCACATGACTAAATTTAGTCATTTACATGCAAATTTTTTTATACTAGTGCTAGACCTCTTGCTCCATTTTCTAGCTATAGTGAGGAAGGACCTAGGGAAAGTGAAGACGACAGAGCATACATGGATTTGATTTAGGGAAATCTAGTTCTCTAGGAATCATCGACTTCAAATCCTCTGGCATGATACGAGAAGCAGAGTAATGCTTTACAAGAACTTAGTGGTGCTACAATAGGTCACGAAAGCTCTGATGAAAAGGGTTTTAGAGGATCATAACCTGGTCCTTGGCACCATCAAGCAAAATATTGTAGCTTTGAAGGACTAGCATAGGATGAACGCAATTATGGAAGGAAAGGTATGTATAATGGGGAAGAGCATAGATGTTCAAAAAAAATAAGGCTCTACGTCAATAGGAGGCTCGAAAGTGCCCCCATCACCATTGATGATAGTCCGACATAATCGGCATGGTGACAAGGATCTTCATAACTAAATCTCTAGGTTTTTTTCTTATCAAGTCATAATTGGCCTTTTTGTTAGAATCATGGCTAGTCCTCTAGTCTTTGGTTTATTAAAGTCAGTTTTTAAGCACTGCACACAAAGACAATTCTCCCAAAATTTTGTCATTAACTTCAAATTCATTATGAGCATCGTCATAACTCATACTTTGTTTTATAACTTTGTCTCTCATAGAAGTAAGATGATGTTGAATTTGCAAATAAATATTGTACTCGATTTCTAGACTAATTAATAAAAGGTTTCTTCTCGTATTAAGAAAAACAACTATAAGCTTCACAATTTATAGAACATATTCTTAATCTTCTTTAAAAGAAAACATATTTCTTTCTTATTATACATAATTTGTTGAATATAGATTTATTCACCAGTTAAACTATGTTTCCTTACTTTATTATAAACTTTATCTTAATTTATTATAAACTTTATCTAACTTTTAAGTGAGAATACTAACTTCAACTATCATTTTTTATATGAAATTTTCATATTATTATTAAACAATAATATATTTTAATTATTTTATTTAAAAATTATTTACTTTTCAATCTATATTTTTTTTAAATTATTTTTATTAACAATTTTAAATAAATTTTAATATTATTCATTATATTTGAAATTTGAACCAACAATATAGATTCTCTATATATTCATATTCTTAATTAATTTATATTTTTTTTAAATACTTTTATCGTGATAAATTTTTATAAAGATAATAAAGATTATTTATTTTTCCTTGTTTTAATCATCTCATATATTTTTTATGGAAATATTTAAAACAAAACTATAGAATACTTTATTCAATATTATTATGGTTTAAGTATTTTCTTAATATTGAAGATGATTATGGTTATCAATTTCCACTAAGATCAATATTGATTTATCAAATCTTAATAAAATTAAGGAATCAATTGATTTTCTTTAAAATTTATTTGTGTTCTAAAAGCTTTTAAAAAAGTAATCATAAATCATCATAGTTATGTCTTAATATCTTTAGTTTTCAATAATTGATCACAAACTAAAAAATTTAGTCACGGCACTTTTTGCAAGGGATAAACAACCAAAATCGAGCAATTCTAAGTGAGCCAACTAAAAACGACTAAGATAAAAGACTAATTTAGTCACGGGATAAAATATACGACTAAATAACAAGTGACTAAAATAAAAATGACTAATGTAGTCATAGTAATACTAATATTACCAGGTCGTTTTTGTTAGTCATTTTTAGTTGTGTCACCCTGACAATAAAAAATCACAATTTTGACAATGAATTTGTACAATTTGCTAAATTTTAACACTGCATATGGAGTCATTTACCGTATTACTATTTAGTAAATTGTAACATTGTAGATAAATTTAGAGATCCGATTGATGTTAATTGTGTCGCTCGACAATGTAAAATTGAAATTTTGACAATGAAATGTTACCATTTACTAAATTTTAACACTTTAAATAGATTTAGAAACCCTTGAGTTTAACACTGATGGAAATCCATCTACATAACATAACACTGTTTTCTTTTGAGAAGTGTCTCATTTCTAACAAACAAAAGGACTCCTAAAATTATGCATAGTAAATGCTTATGATCTCTTACCACTTATCTTATATCTAGTTCCTCCATACAAATAACTAAGGAATTTCCCATTTTTTTTCTTATTTGATTCTCCCAAACCTCCTTACTAAATAGTAATTTATGATATCCAGAGGAAGCTAGGCATCAACAAATTTCAAGAAGAAAAACCATTAAATTCCGTCATGTTAACATTCCACAAATATCAAGAAGAGAAAAATTCAAACTATGCAGCTGTTTTTACGCACAAACATAATGACGAGACAGACATGGGCATGGAAGTTCAGCACAGAGAAAACAGCATTTTCTTCATTGTTTTTCCTGTTCCCAACAGTGACGCATACAATATTGTTATTCTGTGGAAGATTGCAAAGTAAGGCTAATCGGTAGCTTCCATTATTTGCCAGGATGGCCAGGGATCAAATGGAAAAAACTATGATAATGCCCCCAACCTGGCCTTGGATCATTTTGTTCATGAATATATTCATCAGATCTTGAATCATTTCTCGGCTCCTGTACTGATTGCGGATTCGCACGAGCCATACCAGTGGGATGCAATGGGAATAACTCCAGTGTAGGAGGTTCGCATAAATTATCAGCATTTCTTGTCTCATTATCATGATCTGTACTAGTAACATGTATCTGAGAACCCACCTAATGTTAATGTTAGGGATCCTTAAATAGGATATTTGTAGCAACACTGATTGATATTCAATAATGTATTGATATATAACGAAATCCAAAGAAAATAACACAATCCGGAAAAATAAATGCTTTTATTAAATCCTTACCTTTGGCATGACCACGGCGGCCGATTTATGCTCTGGAGACGAAACTTCTGGTAACAAAGCTTTGAAATTTTAAAAAGAGCTAACACAAATGCATTGCAATGAAAAACTAATAACTATGAGGAAACAACAAGCTACTAGCTTTGCTTATACAGAAATAAAATGTTCGTGATTTTATTTCGAAGATTGGAGGAGGTATCGCAGAGCTTCTTACTATTTGTGTGAGATGTGATTGCCAAGGAAGGTGGTTGAAGAAACTGATTAAGGAATGCCATTCTCTCTCGTTTCTGTCGCCGGCTCTTGCGAGCTTTACGATTGCGAAGATTGAAGGAGGTATCGCAGAGGTTCTTACTATTTGTGTGAGATGTGGCTGCCAAGGAAGGTGGTTGAAGAAACTGATTAATGGATGCCATTCTCTCTCGTTTCTGTCGCTGGCTCTCGCGAGCTTTACGATTTCGAAACCAGTAATACACATTCTTCCCTTCAATGTTGCCATACATTCGCAGTCGATTGACAATCTGCTCTGTCTGGTCTCCGTTAGGAGTGCGCATCCCTTGACAGTATGTGGCTTCCAATAAAGCTATTTGTTCACTCCTCGGATTCCATCTAGTGGATTGGCCCTCTGCCATTTCTCTGGTTTCTTGAGCTTTTTCTTCCCTTCAGTCGTGCTATACAACTTTCTTGAGAAGAAAGCGATGTGTGGATATCGACTGGGAGCGTTGCATGCCCTGGTGCTAATAAACGGAAGAGAACGGAAGATATTGGAATGCAGAAAAGTTCAACTGAGAAGTTACATGGAGCAGATAAATGAGGATCACCGTGCAGTGAGTTGTCGAATTGTCTTTGACTTCGAAAGGGGAAAAGAAAACGAGGCCCAAAAGACGGCAGAGGATCGTGACTCGTGACACATTATTATTTGACGTGCATGTAATAATCTTCCACCGAATTCCTTTCTCGTAAACCCAAAATATCTGTTTTTATAACACTAAATATTATGTCTGGTTTGTTTGTATCATTATTATATGATATCTTCCTTCTTATCAGTATAACATTCTCTATCTGGCCATTAATAAACTTTGTGTTCAGAGCCCTAAGATTTGACTGCTTCGAGCCGTTGTCAAAATAAATTTCAAATATTAATTTCATTATTCACTCCAACCCTAATCTTCGACAGCTTAAAGTCAAAATGAAATTAATAAATTACTTGGATATTGAAAATCGGGCAAAACCTGAACGAATCTTAAAATCCTAGATTTGTCCCATCTTGGAAATATGCCTGTTTCTGATATTATTATAAACTTTTTCTGATATTATTATAAACTTTTTTATAGAAATTGAGGAATTCTAAATTATTATATTGTCTTTGACAAGTATATAGTAATCAATTTGGATTTTACTTTTAATTAATTTACAAATTTTATTTCTAAATTTTTTTATAATTTCTTATTGTTTTAGAGTTTTTAAATATTAAATTGATTTTAAAACAAATAAAAATTTATATTTTAAATTTTATAAATTATATAATTTTTATTTTTAGTTGGCTATTCTTATTTATTTTTATTTTTTATTGGCTATTAAACTTGATTTGACTAATAAACTGCTTGGGATGTGACTTTTGTGAAAATAAAAAATTAAAATTTATATTATTTACATTATATTTCTACAAGTAAAATTTCCACACTTTCTTCCTTGTTGATCCAAGGCAATTATTACGAATGTCATGCCATATTTTATATCGGTCTGTAATCACATGCTGCCATATGAATGTCGCTCTTCCCAAGCAGCCGTAACCATGTGCATGCTCGGGTTCCTCTCGCGCTTGCCTTTATCTCTTTGATTTTTAAGATCTCAGGAATTTTTGGATCTACATTCGCTGTCATGTTTATGTGGAGCGACCTTGTATTCAAGGTGGCCACGGGTGTTTCTTTTGCATGTTTTCATGTCGGTAATTAGGTTTTCCTTAACATTCAATATTGTGATAAATCTAGGGTTATGTAATCACATTTAGGGTTATATGTAGTATTCTATATATAGTATTATATTTAGGAATTTTATATTCCATCCTTGTTTAGTGGCGTAGTTGGAATGTTTAGCAATGATTGCTTCATATAAAGTAGTTTCCAAATCACTTGTACTTGTCCATTTAATGAGAGACATAGTCATCTATTTGATAAATGTGATATCTGTCATATATTGTTATTTTCAATGCATAAAACCTAAAAAAAAATTAAAGTATAAATTAAAAAACATTTATTACATAGGTTTTATAAATGATCAGCAAAGCTTCTCTTCATTTTGTATTTGTCAAAAATAAGTCTAATTAGTTAAGCTTCTCTTCATTCATGAAAAATAAATAACAAATTTTTAAAACAAAATTTACATTTAAATGGTATCAAAATACACCATGGCATTTTTATCGTGAAATTCCTAACCCAGCCTTGAGTGCATTAACAAACTAATTCCACTCCACTTTTACTTCCTTCGACTAACACACTACCTATAGTAAATTAAGACTTTTGCCTACTTTAATATTATTGTAACAAAAACCATTCATTTTACTTCATAATTTTCAAATGGCAGGTATAAGCAGTTTTGCTGCTATTTTTACCTGTTAAATTATTATTATAAGATACTCTTTTATAAAAATATGAATAATTCTAAATTATTAAATGTTTTTTTTTCAATATTTATGAATATTGTTAAATAAATATTGGATAAATCTAAAAATGATAGTTGTATTTACTGTTTTTTTTTTAATTTTCCCTATTGTTCAATAAAAAAATGTTTTTGGCATTTATGTGTGGTTGTTCTTCATTAAATCACTACCATATTGTTCACTGATATGGTATATGGTAAACACATATGTTCTTGTTCTTGGTTTTGAAAGCTCTACGATATTTCTTAAAAGTGGTTGTTTAGCATGGTTGTTCAATTAAATAATGGTGGTAAGAGTAATGTAAGTAATTTCTTATTGAATTTTATGTTTTTATTAAACTTATATGCTATCTTAAGTGGTGAAACATATATTGTCACTTTATTATTTTTGGTGAGGATAAGATAATTATTATATAAACTTTATAACTCTTTGTTTCTTAATGATAATTTTTTGGAAAATAATACTAATAAAAATCTATCGATCATGAAAAAGTTTATATATTAAGTTATTTTAACATTTTTATAATATTTTAAAATATCTTTTTACTTTTTTTATTTATTTCCATAGTCCTTCCGTCAAGGAAAGATATACTTCAGAAATGCAAGCTCATGTTTTAGATGTGAAAAGAAATAACCTAGAATAAACCATCACACATTAGGGACTAAGCAACACAATTTTTGTGAGGTTAATGGAGCTTGCTTTGTATTTCTCTAATCTAAATAAATTCAGTAGAAGTATGAGATGTTTATTGAATAGTCACTCCTTATCCTTCCCCGACTCCATCAGAGAATACGAATAAGATCGAAAATGACATCATTAATGAAGACTTAGAAATGGCCAAAGTGATGAAGGTATTCAAAGAAGGTGTTTAAATGTGAAAGCTCCACCCATGAAGTGACTTCCAATTATGAGAATGTGCCATTAAGGCCCCAAAGAATCCATCCTTCAAGTTTTAGTAATATGATGTTAATGGGTTTTCGTTTGGCTTACCTTCATTATATAATAGTTTTAGTTTTGTTATATATGAGTAAAAGAAATTTTGGAATAATTGCACTTCTCATTCTTTTGCATTAAATGAAGGTTTAATCCACAATTGAGGATGTAGAACCAATAATTTGATGTTTTCTTGTCTATTCTAAAATTATATAGTATTGTTTTTTAGGAAAGTGTATGTGTTTTTAACTCTTCACTTAGTAAAGAAAATATTTTTAATCTTTTTTATTCATCTTTTGAAAAATTCAGAGTTCCCACCTATAAGAATATGTCCTTCTAAACATAGGAAGTATTTTACAATTTAAAATATAAAAAAATTATGTCCTACACAAAATCCTATCATAAAAATCAACCATAGGAAACCAACATATATGAACATTGAAATATTAGAAAACTTTGAATAGTCTTCCCATCATCAAATGGAATGATTAACAACCTCTCAAAAGTTCCACATGATTTGTGGTAAAAAGAAATTTATAGTATTTACTAGAATTGGCTACATCCATAGTTTTGAGTGTTAGGATGACACAATCATATTTAGAATATCGATCCCTCCCTCAAATAAATGACATGTCTCAAGAGAATTTTCTAAGCTTGAGATCACTCGAGATATCTCATTATTTATTTCGAAAATAACAATTTGGCTTGTAAGTTTTATATCCAAATAATGATGAATGATTAAAAGTAGCCTCAAGATTATGGCAAGAACAATCGAGTGCTAGTTGCTCTACCTATCTCTAAATGCATAAAAAATTAGTTCTTAGCTAAAAAGGGATAATCTCTAAATGTATAATTGCACTAATAATAACTATATAATCAATGTGTGAAACTAATGTTTTGTTAAAGCACTGAAATGCCTTGTGTAATGTTACAAAAACTACCACCATTATCCATTAAGAAACTCCAATCAAGTTCTTCTACATTGACCAAATATATACCGAATAGGAGTGCCTTTGGTTTACAATAGCGTGATCTCAAATTTTGAAAATACATAATAAATGTGGAATTCCATTGCATACTACAAACAGTGAACATGTGACTAACTAAAATTCACCATCATATATAATAGTAAAGGTTTCACTTTCTTCATCCATTGCATTAGGTTGAATGCAAGTAAATGATGGTCTCACATGACATGTAAGTGGCAATAAAAAATGGAAAAATAATAGTTGGTATATACCTATTTATATCAATTCATTCCTATGTAGAAATCTATGGATTCTTCATGATCCATGTGACCACATGATGGAAACATTGATAGACCTTTATACATTGATCTTTATGTGATGAAATTAAGTGTAAACACTATTTAAAATTAGTAAATACATATAAAATAATCATCATTTCAAAAATTATATATAACTTGGATTTAAAATTTGATTCCCCAATTGTAATTAATCAATAAAGGGTTGAGGTCAAGTAAACATATTTATAGGGACTAGGGGACTATATGTGGAGGACCATAGGTTCAAGTTAGGTTTAGGTGAAACCTTGGAAAACACCTTTTCCTTTACCATGTATAATCTAATGGGGGACATGAGAAGAAAAAAAAATGAAATAACCAATTGTAGAATGTATGCACATACACAATTTATATTTAAACTTCCCGAATTTAATCATATACTAACCAGGTATCCTCCATTGATTGCATGGAAATTCAAAACTAATGAAATATTGAAGTCGAAATAATCTAATAGTGTTATAAAATAAGTTATCATATATAGATATCTTTTTCTCTGAGCAATTAATTCTTATGTTTAATGTTCAAACTATATTATTATTTTTATTAAACATGTTGTGTAAGAATTTTGGACACTTTGTTTTTCCTTGAGAAATGCATCAATTTTACCTCATGGATCAAATAGCTACATCAATGTAACAACAATATTAAAATGATACAGTGGATTGCATGTAACCATGTAGTAGTTGAAGAACCTATACAAAGCATGCAACATTATATGTATTCTGCATATTGGATGACCTATGCAATTCATGTATGTTGTGTGCATAATGTAAATAAAGCTTGCAAATATTAATTTGAGTGTTGAGTCCTAAGGAATTTTTTCACTTTTGAAGATATCACATCTGAAGATATTGGTCAGATACCATAAGCTACATTTGAAGTTTACAACTCCTCTACTATGTCAAGCACTTAACATTCCACAAAATTCATTAACAATTTTTACAACGTTACTTGTTTTAGTGGTCCAAGTTTTGGGTGTTGAACACTAAAGATAATGAAATTAGTTGGTACAAGTATATAATCCTACTATTTTTCATCTTTGAAAGTTATATGGATTTACATGCATGGCTGTCAATAAAGAGGAATGGCTTCCCTTTAAACGCAATACACCTTTCAAGCACTATTATCTCAATAAAACCATCCTAAGCCATGATTCAATGGTGTCGCATTGTTGCAATGCATAATAACACCAAATTAGATCTTGTGAACATTTAGATGATTAAAGAATATATTGATACTTTCCTCCACTATCTTTTGAGGTATGTCTTATTTTGTTTTCCATTGTAATATTTCGAAAAGTTATCATGTTAATGTCTTATATCATTGATGTATAATTATATAATATATCATATTTAAGGCTACTAGCCCAATGGAAGAGAATCTTCCTTACAGGAAGGATGTTAGTGGTTCGATTCCTCCATTCCCTATTTACAGAAATCAATGACTAATTAAATGACCATTTAACAACAATCAATGACTAAATAATGACTAGTTAGCAACATCCAGTGATTAAATAAATGACCAGTTAACAACTCTTAATGACTAACTAAATGACCAATTAACAACAATCAATGACTAAATAAATGACCAAAATGACCAGTTAACAACAATCAATGACTAAATAATTACCAGTTAACACGTATTTTGTAATATCCCAACTTTTTGACTAACTATGGTTATGATGTCATGTCGGGTCATGGCCCCAGTATGTGTGATTTATTATGTTTGACATAGCATTTATATGTTTTGATTTATTTTCCTTATGAGTGATGTATTGGGCATGGACCCTGATTTGTTTCATTATTGAATATATGTGGGGTAGGAAAGCTAAATGAACAAACTATGTTGTATTTCGAGAAGTGATTACAAAATTATGATATACTGATATTTTCTCTTTTGTTACATTATACTGTGCAGAGCATGATTTACATGGTTGATTAGTTAGTGTGTTGAGCATGGAATCAGGAACACACAAAAGACCTATATACTGGGCCTAAGCCCCAAGGTATTTAGAGAATTCTATTTTTGTACTGGGCCTAAGCCCTGATGTACGTTGAGTGTTGGGCATGAGCCTTGTAGCACTCCAAGCTTGAAAGAATTGATTACCGGATCCGAGGACATGTAATTATCCTAGATGTGCCTCACAACCACATTCTAGCTCTAGTGTTGAGCAGAGGCTCTGGAATATCACTAGCGTAACACCCATGTGAGAGTGTTGAGTTGAAAGGCTCTGAAGAGCACTCGGGGTTACTACTTCTCAAGTGTTGAGTCAAAGAGGACTCTAAATAGCACTGGCATGTCTTATCACAACTATTTCGATTTGATTAAATAAATCTTATTATCATCACCTACTGCGGGAACTACCATGTTAAAACGAGGGAATCTGACATGCAAAGGGAGAGACTAGAGGTGCCTTTACCAGCTTACCGAAACCGTCCAAAGAAGTGGACCCTTCCCTTAAAAAGAACTAAAAGAAGCATTTTGTGAAACAAAATGCTAAGGACCCCAAAGTACTATTATTATTAGAAGCTTCAATAATATATATATATATATATTGGTTAATTATTATATATATATATTCTTTTATAAATGTTTACACTTTATAGATATATATTTATGCATAAGTGGGCTGCAACTTACTAAATATTATTTATTAATATTTAGATGGTATTGTAAATTGTATATTATTATTATTAGGAAAATATCTAAAAGATTAAAAACACTTTAATCAAACAAGTTGAGACTTCCTAGTTTCCAAAATAACTAGTAGTTAAATAAACAAATATTGTTTTTATAAATTAAATTATTTTAAAGAAACCAGTAATTTCCAACAGTTATAATTCAAGATTTGTCCTACTTAAGGAGGACAGACCCCAAAGTTTGGGGGGATCTTCTTTCTCTTTTGGTATTATTGTACCAAGAAGAACTGTCTGTTCCATAAGTGAACACTTCTCATAATTTTTCCCAGATCTGAACCAGTTACCATCTAGGGCCTCTATTCCTCAGTTGCATGTCAAAACCAGCTCAGGGGGATTCTTAATGAACTAGGAACGGTTGTAGAATCATGGTTGGGAGGAACGTGGTAGTCCCAAAGTCATCCATTCAAATCAGTGAATAGGTCAGCTAAGAGTACTGTAGTTCTGCATTCACTAGTTGGCTGAGTGTGCAGGTCATTATCCACAGGAGTAGGCTATAGGGATCAGTGGGGCACTATAAGCAGGAGCAAGCTGCAGAACTCAACAGGTACACAATTTCTATGATATTTTTCCCATGTAATTAATTCTTGTATAAATAAAATTCTAAATTAGTATGGGTCTCTATACTACCCTAAATTTGAGAAATACTCAGGACCTAATGGCTTGTCTAGCAGGTCTAGTAGCTAGCCTTTGCTATCCAATCATATTATAGTTTTTTGTTTACTGCATCGAAATCAAATCTTTATTGTATCTCTTATTTACCTTTGATTTCTTGTTTAAAGTTCCATATAGTTATTTAACTAATGGGATCATTTAACGGAATTTATTGATTGATAGATTAAATTATTACAAAACCAGTTATTCGATTTTACATCAATTTCAGCAATTGTCTATTATAGTCAACTGGGTATATCTAAATTCAAAACCAGGAAATTATACTTGTATTCTGTTCATTTGAATTAAGTAGTGTTCTACTATATACATATATTCTATTACAGAAATGAATGGGGATAAACTTTTGTTTCTCATTGATATATATATATATATATATATATATATATATATATATATATATTCTATTTCAAAAAAAAAAGGACCAGTCAATAACTAGAACAGAAATCGTTATTTTCTCATATGATTGTCTCCTCAAATAAAAAGGTAAGAGCATCTTGTTTAGCCATTGTCACTACCTACCATCCTAGTACTTTCATGAGATATCAGACCTTTGCAATTACACAGAATTAGTATTATGTCCAACCAAGAACTTATACCAATGACCATACAATACATTCAACGAAGGATACAATCATTATAGAATTTCACGTAGGCATCTATCGAAACCCAGATCAAGGGTTGAATCCCCTGGAATCATCAACCTTTAAACTGGCGAGGGTTTCTCCCTACAGGAGGCACGCTTTCAGATAAAAGAACAAAGTGTACATCCCGAGCCTTCATTCAAACAATTAGTTACACCCATGTACGTTATTTTCAAACCAAAGGCGTCAAAGCCCTGTAACCATTTAAACATTTGCACAGAGATTTCCCATAGCATTGGAATCAGAATATTACAGGTTTCAACTTTAAATTCATACAGAAATACAAAAAAGCAGATACCATTCGACAGCGTCACAAACATGGTGGTAGTCACAACGAAAGGATGAAACCCCAACATGAAATATTGTGCCAAAAATTACAGAGCATGAACAAATCCAACCATGATATTCGTTACAACTCAGATGGGTATTTTATATCTCTCCTATGAAATGAAAAGTGCATTACACAGGACTGGAACCCGATTAATAGAAAAGGACCCAACTCATATTATACATACAGTTACATTATAAATATCCCCTGCAATATTCAAATATCATAAGACACCATATCAAGCCCAAGTCCTCAGGTCTAGCCTCACGCGACCATACCCAACTCCCCAAGTGGAATAGTAAGCCAAAGGCTCACGGGAGTGACTCCAAAAATAGGGATCAGGCGCATACATACACAGTCAAGGATACGAAGAGATAGGGAAACTGATGGGTAGGCAGGCACTTACCATTTCTCTTAACCTCGTCCTTGGATTTAGACCAGCTTCACCCCGCATCATGCCCTGTATCACTTGTCATGCACAAGCCAAGTTGTTATCATCTAATGAACTCTATGATATTTGCAAACGAAGAAGAAGAATACAGCTTAAACGTAATCTGGACCCTCCATACCTGTCAGGAGATGTTGTCCATGCCTTCTTGTTGAGTTTAGAAGTGCTAGGGTATTGACCATGAGCAGAGCTCGGGTCAGAACCCCAGTTTTTGGCCACCATCAACAAAATACAGAGCAAAAGAACCATGAACTGACAGGAGTAATGACCAAAGAGGAAACCCTTCTTGACAACCAAGATCCCACTGACAGCAAGTACCCCTACGACTTAAAAGTGTAGTTAATATCACGTACCAAGCATACCATAGTGGAGGTTGGATCTTTGTGTAAGAGTTATATTATAGTCGAATTCACTTCATCCCTATTGAGTTGCAAAGTGCCAAATGGGGGCCTCGTGACCATGAACTTCCCTTATACAACCTCCTAAGTTATAAGTGTCACATACACTTGACTTTTAAACTATCCTTGGTTGTATTTTTGTTAGCCTTCTAGGTTAGCACGATCATGCCAAGCATACCTATGACATCAAAACATAAGAGATAGCATTAGCAAACAATGCTAAGTAAGTCCAACAAACCCGAGAGTTTACCCATGCCTCTTGGCATCCCTGCCGGGGTATGTAATTACCTTCTCCAGATTGAATAGTGCCCACCATGTGAGCATCATACGTCATCAAATGAGTCCATTTCCTGAAGATGACATTTGACATTCGATTTTTAAAATCACATTATTTCTTAAAATAGTAAGGAGTATATGTTCTACCTCATGCTAGCTTTTACAATTTTAATAAAAACATGCCATCATTGTTTTCCACATCGCTTCCACAAACTCCAAACTCACACATAGAATAAACCATGTAAGACGAAAGTCTCAGGATTTCAATTGTTTACATAGGTTTGGATGTTTTTAATTGCCATTAACTTCAATGAATGAATCTATCTGCTGTAAGTTAGTAACTATTGCAGGTAGGAAAAATTTCAAATTTTTGCTATTTTTGGGACATTACATATTTAGTCATGTTATAAGTGTGGTGAAATAAATGGATATTAGTCACATGACTAAATTTAGTTATTTATACGCAAATTTTAGTAATTTTTTTAGCCATATATCTCATTTTTTCTACTAGTGCTAGACCTCCTCCTCTATTTTCTAGCTATAGTGAGGAAGAACCTAGGGAAAGTGAAGATGACAGAGAAAACAGGGATTTGATTTAGGGAAATCCGGTTCTCTAGGAAGCATTGACTTCAAATCCTATGACATGATATGAGAAGCAAAGTAATGCTTTACAAACACTCAGTGGTGCTACACTAGGTCATGAAATCTCTCATGAAAAGGGTTCTAGAGGATCATAACCTTGTCCATGGCACCATCAAGCAAAATATTGTAGCTTTGAAGGAATAGCATAGGATGAATGCAATTATGGAAGGGAAGGTATGTATAATGGGGAAGATTATAGATGTTCAAAACACCTAAGGCTCTATGTCAGCAGGAGGCTCGGAAGTCGCCCCACCATCACTAATGATAGTCCAAGATAGTGGCATGGTGACAAGGATCTTCATATCTAAATCTCTAGGTTTTTTTCTTATCAAACCATAATTGGCCTTTTTATTAGAATCATAGCTAGTCCTCTATTCTTTGGTTTACTAAAGTCACACGAAGACAACTCTTCCAAAATTTTATCATTGTCTTCAAATTCATTATGAGCATCTTCATAACTCATACTTTGTTTCAGTGCTTGGTCTCTCATAAAAGTAGGATAAAGTTCAATTTACAAATAAATATTGTACTCTATTTCTAGACTAATTAGTAAAAGGTTTCTTCTCATATTAAAAAAAACAACTATAAGCTTCACAATTTATACAACATACTCTTAATCTTCCTTAATATATATATATATATATATATATATATATATATATATATATATATCTTTCTCATTATATATCATTTTCTTATTAAAAAAAGAAAAAAACCTATTTCTGTCTCATTATAAATAATTTGTTGAATATAGATTTATCGACCAGATTTTCACGTTAAGCTATGTTTCCTTAATTTATTATAAACTTTATCTAACTTTTAAGTGAGAATACTAACTTCAACTATCATTTTTTATGAAATTTTCATATTATTATTAAACAATAAAATATTTTTATTTTTTTTTATTTTTTTTTTATTTACTTTTCTACAATCTATATTAAAAAAAAAAACTATTTTTATTAATAATTTTAAATAAATTTTAATATTATTCATTATATTTGAAATTTGAACCAACAATATAGATTCTCTCTATATATTCATATTCTTAATGAATTTATATTTTCTTAAAATACTTTTATTGTGATAAATTTGTATAGAGTTAATAAAGACTATTTATTTTTCCGTGTTTTCATCTTCTCATATATTTTTTATTAAAAGGTTTACAACAAAACTACATAATACTTTATTCAATATTATTATGATTTAAGTATTTTCTTAATATTGATGATGATTATGGTTATCAACTTCCACTAAGATTAATATTGATTTATCAAACCTTAAAAAAATTAAAGAATCAATTGATTTTCTTTAAAATTTATGTATGTGTTCTAAAAGCTTTAAGAAAAGTAATTGTAAATCATCAAAGTTATTTTGTAATATCCTTAGTTTTCACTAATACAAAATGAGAGATAAGTGACTAGGTGACTAAAAAATTTAGTCACCGCACTTTTTTCAAGGGATAAACAACCAAAATTGAGCAATTTTAAGTGAGCCAACTAAAAACGACTATGATAAAGAACTACTTTAGTCATGTGATAAAATATACGACTAAATAACAAGTGACTAAAATAAAAATGACTAATGTAGTCACAGTAATACAAATATGAGCAGATAATGATGACTAAGAATATGAATTAATCGTTTTCATTAGTCATTTTTAGTTGTGTCTCCCTGACAATGGAAAATTATATTTTGACAATGAATTTGTACAATTTATAAAATCTTAACACTGCATATGGATTCATAGACCCATTTTTAAAGGGGTCTCTCAATTCATCTACAGTGTTAAGATTTAGTAAATTGTAATAATGTAGATGGATTTATAGATCCGACTGATGTTAATCGTATCGCTCGGTAATGTAAAATTGAAATTTTGACAATCAAATGTTACTATTTACTAAATTTTAACACTGTAAATGGATTTAGAGACCCTTGGGTTTAACACTACAGATGGATTCAGAGACCCTTAGAACAAGGGTCTCTGAATCCATCCACATTGTTAAAATTTATTAAATTGTAACACTGTTTTGAGAAGTTGTCTCATTTCTAACCAACAAAAGGGCTCGTGAAACTATGCATGGTAAGTGCTTATGATCGTTTACCACTTATCTTATATCTAGTTCCTCCATACAAATAACTAAGAAATTTCTTTTCCATGCTTTTTTCTTATTTGATTCTCGCAAACCTCCTTACTAAATAATAACCTAGGGGCAATTGAGTGTTTCATCTATCTGCATTTCACATTAATTTATTAGTTCAGTTTTTTTATGGCAATTGTACAATGTACTTAATGATAAAAGGAAGAGTTTATGCTATACTTTTTTTTCTAGAGAAAAAAACAGTAACTTGTTATTTATTAAAATCAAAGTTACAGAGGTCTATACAAACATGAATTTCCATGCCAAAACATAGTAGATTGCATAGTTCATACACAAGCTATATATCTGACACAACCATGTCTCGATTAAATCCAAGTGCAACTAACAAATCTATTTTAAAAAACTGAAGCATAACATCGAACACAACTCAATAGAAAAGGTAGCTTCTAGAATCAACCATCTGGTCAGAAATGTCAACCATAATCAACCATGGTTAAACATAGTCAACCATAGTCAACAATGGTTAAACATAGTCAGCTACACTAAAATCATATTCAACCAAAGTCAACCATGGTCATCCATGATACAACTATAATCAACATTGCTACACTAAAGTCAACCATAGTCAAGCATGATGCACTAAAGTAAACCATGCCTAAGTAATGGTCAACCATGGTATAATATGGTCAAAAATAGTTTATCGTCAATCGTGGATTAAAATGGTTAACTTTAACTATGAAAAATACACCACGGTTTACTTAAGTCAACCATTGCTCACAAAAATCAACCATGGTCAAACAATAGTCACCCATGCTTAACCATGGTCAAACTTAGTAAACCATTTTTAAACATAGTTTACCAAATTTAACTATTTAGCCAACTATGAAAACCATATTCAACCATTATCAACCATGGTCAATGAAATTCAAACATGGTCTCACATAATCAAACATGCATAGTCAACATTCTTTAGTCAACCATGGTGAAACAAAGTGACTGTTACCTAAATAAACTTAACCATACAAAACCAAACTTCACTAAAGTAAACTATGGTTACTCAAATTCAAACAATAGTTTGCAACCATGGTGCATTCCTTAGCTAAGCAAAGCCAACCATGGTTTACTAATGTCAACCATGGTTATCTAAAGTAAATCATAGCAAGTTTTCATTCCCTAAAATATGCGATGGTTAAACAATAGTCACACATGCTTAACTACGATCATACTTACTCACCCATGTTCAAACATAGCTAACAATGGTTAACTATGGTCAAATTTAGTCAAAAATACATAATAAAGGTTCACTAACCAAAGTCAACTATACACAACCAAGGTTCATTAATGTAAACCATCATCCAACAAAGTAAGACAATAGTCAATTATGGTGCATTAAATTCAACCATGGTTTGCTATGGAAGAACATGAAAAAACAATAGTCAACCATGGTTAACTATGGCCAAACATAGTCAACTATCATTTAACACCCTTCATTAATCGATGTTGATCAAACACAGTCAACCTTAGCTATGCAAAGTCAACCATGGTTCAAAAAAATCAACCATGGTCAAACAACAGTCACCCATGCTTAACTATGGTTAAACTTTATCATCCATTCTGAAACATAGTTAACAAAAGTCAAGCATGGTCAGTGATAAGATGTGTTCAACCATGGTTAAACATAACAAATGATCATTAAATCAAGTCAACCATAGTCAACCATGCTTAAACATAGTCAACCATAGTCAACTAAATTCAACCATGATGTAATCATATTCAACCAAATTCAACCATGATTAAACTATAATCAAGCATGATGCCCTAATGCCAATCATAATTTACCATAATCAAGCACGATGGACTAAATTCAACCATGCCCAAAAAACAGACTACCATGGTTTAATATGGTCAAATGTAGTTTAAGGTCAATCTGCATGCACAAACAAAGCTCTACCATGGTTTAAAGTCAATCATACAATACCATGCATGATGCAACCATAGTCAACCATAGTTAACCTTGTTTTCATAAAGTCAACTAAAAACATTGGTCAACCATGGTTTAACATAGTCAAACTTAGTCAATCATCATTTGATACCCCTCATTAACCTTTGTTAACAATGGTTTAGCCATGGTCAAACACTGTAAACCATGGTTTAACCATAGTCAAACACTATAAACCATGGCTTAACAATGGCTGGCCATGGCCATGGTGCTCTTGGTTATGTCAACCATGATCAACGATGATCTAACATGGTCTTCCATGACTAACCAAAGTCAATCATGGTTCACTACAATCAATAGTGATCAACCAACATCAACCATAGTTAACAAAAGTTCTCTTCTTGAAATATATCCATAGAAATGGTTCTCTTATTCAAATATAACTTAAAAGTAGTTTTTTTTTATTATATATAATTCTCATTTACAAATCTCCTTTTTATTTATATAAAATTCAAAAATATTTATTCATCGATATTTATAATTTCATAAATATAATTATTTTTAAAACACCCATAATTCATAAACACGCATGCTTTTAAAAAAAGACATGCCTAATACTTTAGAATCCCGTGCTTTTTAGAAAGACACGTCTAGTAATTTTAGAAACACGCATTTTTCCAAGAAGAGACAATCCTAGGATTTTAAGGCTGGTCCTCTAGGTTTTGCCCCCTATTTAGTAAACAAGTGAATAATGAAATTATTATTCGAGATTAATTTCGATTTTCACTTGAAAGTGTCAAAGCGTATTGTTTGAATGAATCACTAAATTTACATTTGAAATTAATTTCGACATTTACTATATAAAGTGTCAAAGTTTAAGATATTCAAAGACGCAATTCGGTTGAACATTATTCCAAGACAGGTTAGTGATTGGCATGCACCTCAAAGGAAGGATGACTCTTTATTTAGCAATCTTCTACATGATAACAATGTTGTTGGGGACGGGGAAAACGATGAAGACAAGAAAAACATTGAAGAAAAGGCCATTTTCTCTTTGAAGAATCTCCATGCCTACGGCTGTCTAGTCATTTCGAATGTGTGTAAAACTTTTTTCTCTTCTGGTTTTCTTCTTGAAATTTGTTTGATGTCTAAGCCCGAAGCGATTCCTACGGACACCGTTTCTTTTTTAAGAGGACGCCTCGTCGATGCAAATATTCCATGGATTCAACCGTTGCGAAATTCACAGCCAACGTTCATTTGTAACAAGTAAACTCGAGTTGATTTTGCATCAATTAAATTTGTGTAAACCAAATATATGGAATTGCAAGTGTGAGTGAGTAAGACAATCTCAAACTAACTTTCAAGGACTATTGAGAGAGGTACACTGATTTAGGTTGGATGGTCTACAACTTCAGATAATATATGATAATATAGTTATGAACCTCCACCATGTCCAACTTTGTTCTCAACATACATATATATACATAATTTGTAATCCTTTTATAATTTTCTATTTTAATATTAAAAATATTTTCATTATTTTTTTTAACCATTTAAAAAAATTTCTCGACTAAATAATTTATTTTTAACTACACCAATAGGTGTTTATATTTTAGAATTTTGGGTGGACTACCATCTATGCTTTCCTAAATTGGATGGGACAAGTGTACTATCTAGGTTGATTTTATGGGCGTCGTTCAAAATTCAAAATAAACAATTAAAAAATATATATATATAAAATAACTTGTAGCTTGTGCATGGATAACTCGTGTCCCATGCATGGATAATAGTTAGTGATAGACAACCCATTTAACTGAAGAATGTAACAAGTAGATGAGGCATAGATGACAATAGGTGATTACAACTAAGCATGGAGAACAAGTAATATGTAACTTCTTCACGACATTTAACTTGTGACCTATAGGTGTTCACCAACTACAAGTTAAGTGGCTGTGCTAGTTAATGTATTATCTAAATAAATAAAGCTTGATAATGATGGTGATGATGATGGTATATTGGAATTTAAGACAAAATAATTAAATGAATCGGTTTACTTTAAAAAAAAATTATATGCTCAAAAATCCTGAAGAGAACCGTTCTTGGCTCAACATAGTTTTGACATGTTAGAAGGTTAGGAAGCTCTGTATTGTGACAAATATTATGAAATTGAGATCTAACATGGACTCTGAGAGAAGGTGATTTTTATTGTCAACACTCATAGTCTCATAGAGATGACAGATTCTTTTTTCCCATGGTGTTTTAAGAACTGTCCAACGCTCTGTTTCACTATGGAGCTCATGAGAGTTTTTTCTTATCTTGGTTATAATAAAAAAAAAAATCGAACTAGTTAAAATGAAGAGATACTTTTGATCTTTTAGATTGGGGTTAATGACCTCCTTATAATATCTTAATTTCCTTTTAACCTCTAATTCTTTCTCGTGCCACAAATTTTTTGTAAACTTAGAAGTAATAATACTTTTAATGTTATTGATATTTTGCAAAGTGACATTTTTGTCAATCCTCTAATGATTCAACCAAGCCAAGGAATCTTTATACCAACCTCACTTGAGCCGCAAGTGGTTTTCATAAGATTTTAAAGCAATTTTAGGAATCCTCTTGGATGGGGAATTCACTAGATAGGCAATGTTATAGCACATGAGCTCATATTGTGAGAATTAGTACTCTAAAATATGGAAGCAATATATTGCCTAGTATATAAGGATTAAGAATTATTTTTAATATACTAAAAACATGTAGATATTATGGGGGTTTATAATTATGTTTCTAGGGGGTTTAATAGGGTATTTTTATGTTTTTGTAAGTTTGATTGTGTGTGAAATAAGATTAGTGAATTTGTGAATTTGAATAAGTATGATCTATGTGAAGGTGTTCTGAATCCAATTGTGTTTGGAGTAAGAGTGGTGTTTGAATATGTATGATTTGTAATTGAATGTGATGTGAAGTTGATTGGGATGATTGGGAATGAGTTTTACTTGTGTTTGGGGAGTTGTTCACTATCTTGAAATGTTTCCTCTCACTAAGATTTCATTATTGACCTTGCAAAGTTTCTAAGGGTTATAAGAGATATGTCATGTTACCGTAATGCATAGGGGAGCTTCACCTTGTTGACCAATATCTTATCACATTCATTCATAAAAAAAAAAAATTAATTGTGAAAAATAGGGTAAATATATTGTAGATATTGGGAGGGGAGATGTAGGGTATAGGAGGTTTATATGTATTACAAGGTATAAAAACAATATATAGTAAAAAATGTGATAACCTAGTAAAAATAAGGTTTTTTAAATTGGAAGGATGTATTAGAACATGGGCTCAATAAAAGGATTTTGATAGTTATTTATCAATATTTTAAAATGAAATTAGGGTTATTCTTTAATATCCCATGAAGGAATATGCTATGGCATAGTTTCACTAATTAAATACCTGGTGCCATAATGAGGGTAAAAATAAAAAAAAGGAGTATTAAAAATGTTGTGGAAAATAGGGTTTTTTAAATTGTAAAGGTGTATTGGGAGGGGGCTTTGAAACAATTTTTTTTTTGGAGGAAGTCCTTAATATGTAGTGAAATGAAGGTTATTATATAATATCATTTGAATGCACATGCTATGCCGTATGTTCACGGAGTGAACCCCTGAGGCCTCTAGTCTCCCATGTTATTTATCTTGTGCTTGTACAATAGGTACCTAATCATAGCCATGCTCTCGATGGAGAAAATACCCACTTCTAATAGGAGAATAAATTAGGGTGTATTGCATTTAATTTTTAGGTTATAGGTTATAAAATGCTTATGGATTTGCTCAATATTTCTCCAAAATTCTCTAGACTCTATTGCAACGCCAAAATTTGCGACTGTACAAGATAACAAGAGTGAGGAGAGCTTCAAAGAGGATCTTATTTTTATCCCACATCACAAGGTTTGTTTATTTGTAATTGTTTTCAAGACCAAAATAAGCTTTCCATCATTTATTAATCATTTTCTCAATGTTATAGTTCTAGTTGAGCTTGCCACGAATATCAATTCTTAGATATTTGTAAGAGGACACTTCCTCCAAGTTTCTATTGGCATACATAAAATTAGCATAACTGAGCTAATTGGACTTGATAATCATAAATTTTGTTATGTCAGTGTTAACAATCATATGCATATTACAACATAAATCCTTGAGAATTCTTAATTGCTTATTAAGATCAAAGGGGTACCTTGCAATAAGAACAATATTGTTAGGAGGATGATGACTATTCTAGCTAATATCATGCTAGCACAACTTGCTTCTTCTAAACAAGCTTGATAATAACCTCACACTCACATAAAGCCAAAAACCTATCTGTATATACACGGATCATTGGCCTCTTGATTATCTTTCTGTTTCGTGGGAACTCCTGATGATGATGTCCGAGAGAGATCGAAACGTCGAGCCTTCAAAAGCAACAATGCAGTTTCCTCCTCATTTCAAACAAATCACTGCATATGGCTATATTTTCATTCTTCTAGCTTTTCGATTTATCTTCCGAAGAGGATGTGAGAGAGGAGGCAACCTTGCTTAACTCCAATGTTACAATTAATATTTTTTTACCACCACTTAGTGGTTTTAAACTTGGCAATGACATTCTCGTACAACCTTATCACGATAGCTCTCAACTCGTAAGGAACGTTTAGCTCTTCTAATCTATTGTACACAAGTTATTTCTAGGTACTGTATCAAAAGTTTTTCTAAAGTCCACAAGCAACAATATATATTTGATTTGTTATTATGACATTCCTCCACAATGATCCTAAGCGTAACGGGGTGGTTTGTAGTGATACTTTCTAAAACCCGTTTAACCTTTACGTCGCCTACGTTTACCTTCAAGCCATACATTGATATTCTTTTCTAAGATAATACCGTATAAATTAGCTAAGAGAGGGCTAATCATAATAATCCGATAATTAGAGAGATTATTTTTATCACCCCTTTTAAAATCCACTTTACTAATAAAAATAACTTATATATAAAATAATTTTCAATAAATTTAAATAATATACTAATTATTTAATCAAACTTTTCACTACATCTAACATAATCAATAATAGTTGGTCTATTTCTAATTTTTTTTAGTTGGTCTATTTATAATTTTTTTTTTTAACATAATTGATTATTAATTAATTGTGTTCTCATCTCGGTTATTTATAATTTTTTGTAGAGTACAGAGACTAACATTTATTATTATTATATTTAAAATGTTTATTTCACAAAAGTTTCTTATTTATAATTTTTTCATATAGAAAAGTATGACGACACATAGAAAATAATTTTTTAAAGTTATAAATTTTATTAATGACTTCTCAAAAGTGTGAGTTTTTAGAAAATAAATTTCCTTAAAATTTGGGAAGCAAGAAGGTTTTCGAACGATATTATTTTAAATGAAAATTGAAAGTAAAAATATAATAAAAAACAATTAATGTATAAATTAAATTAAAATAATATTACAAAATGCTTAAATTAAAATAATCTTTATGAATTTTTAATTTTTAAAGAAAATTTGAATAGAAATGATATGAGAAGATAAAACGAGAAAATAAAATAACCTTTATTATTATAACAAAAATTTATTCGTACAAAAATTTAAAGATCCGTAAATAAGAAATTTATAAAAATTAAAAATTAAAAAAATGTTTAAGATTAGGGAATTGCTTTGTGGATTGACCATGGAATTTATGATTAAGTGGGTTTTGATTAGTGTTTCAAAAACATATGTGTTGAATTAGAAAGAACACTTTCAACATTTGAGACATTCTCTAATACAATTTGAGGTACCCTACCTATGATTAGGCGACTTACTTCATTGTGTAGGCTCATAACCATTGGAAGCATTGCATTCTAGGGAAGGGGATAATCATCCACTCTAATCACAAGCCTCTACAACTCATGCATATGAAGGGGAAGTTACATAATGATTTCCATCAAAAGTGCTCTATGTACCTATAATAATTCGACCTAAATGACATCTGGTTGTGAATATGAAAACAAGGCTCAACTCTTATGGACAAAAGACTTCTTGGTGATCCATTTGTATCACACTGACTCTGACATTGTCGTTACCTATCAGACATTAAGTGCAAGTAAACCAATCTCAACTTTTCATCTCTAAGATAACATTTTATTCCACCCAAGTGATAGTTGTGTTCCCTAAAGTGGGTATGAGGAGATGGTTTGAGATTAATATTACACTTGCATGGAAAGGAATTTTGGCATGGAGAATACATTGACATTATTGTTAGAGTACATATGCTAGCCAAAATTCAAAAAGAGATTAGAAGGTGTATCGTTTCATGCATTTATTATGGCATTTCAAAACCTCCCATTAAGAGGAAGGGGGTTTCCACTCCTCTACCTACATTAGACAAACCTTTGGAGTACATATCGATGAAATACATGCCTATCTCTAAGATGGTATTTTTTGTCGAATAGAACTATGTTTTTGTGGTTTTTTATTGATTCTCTAAGATGGTTCATTATGGGAGTTTTGAGGTTTAAAATGGGCCTCCTAACGGAAATAATAAAATAAGAGCTCTAAATTTTAGAGAGGAAAAAAAAAACTACTTTTTCTTATCGTATTTTTGACATATCTCCTTAACGGTTTACCCAAATTTCAAGTTTGGGCACCACTACATACTTCTAAAGCACCCATGACATGAAAAAATGAAAATTTCAATAAAAAACGTATTTTAATATTAAAATGCGTTTTTTATTGAAATTTTCATTTTTTCATGTCATGGGTGCCTCAGAAGTATGCAGTCTGGGTATGGGTTGGATGTGGAATTAAAATCCGCTTCCAACGAGCACCCAAACATGAAATTTGGATAAACTGTTAAGGAGATATGTCAAAAATATGATAAGAAAAAGTTTTTTTTTCTTTTTTCCCTCCAATTTGTTTTACAAAATTTACCCTTATGGTTGACATCATCATATTGAATCCTATTGGTTCTTATAAAGTGAATTTTTATGGTACATTATTTCTTTCGAGGCCCATTTTTTACCTCAAAACTCCCCTAATGATTTTGACACCCCACAAGAAGAGTGTCACAACATAGGTTGCTACTAAGCTCTTCTTCGATTGTGTTTGAGTTCATTTTTGGATCATATAAACCATTATATTAGATAGTATAACAGGTTTCTAGCTACATTTTATTCTCTCTTTTGCTCAAATATGGACATCAAGCTAGCTAAATCAACTTCTTTCCACCTCTAAATTAATGGCAAGACATAATTAGTCTATATGATGATTTTGCATATCTTGAGAGTGTACAAATAAAAATATCCATGCACATGGGATGATATCCTTCCTTATGTTCAACATATCTACAACAAATCCCTACTTCATAGCTCTATCGAAAACAACTCATTAGGTGTGCTTGAGGTTCCAACACTTGGACTTAATTGGCATAGGTATTTCCATTACATATACATAAGAAGAATCCTCCCATCCTCAGAGAGAGATTGATATATTAGCCAATTTTTTTGAATGGACCTAACACATTCAATAATAATTTCATGTTATTTTCATAGAAAGACAACGGAAAATACGAGAAGCACAACGATAAGCGTCAAATCCCATACATGTTTCAAGTGGAAGATAAGGTATGGTTGAATTTGTAAAAAGAGTGCCTTGCAAGACCCGATTAGAAGCTCCACACACTATGATATGGGCCTTACAACAACACCAAGGATATGGGTGGGAATTAATTTGGAATTAATTATTCCCCTTGCATTCCTTTGCTTGGACCCTTTATTTAATGTGGACTTCATTTGACCATTTTCTCCACCATTCTTGGACACCTCAAAGTTGGTTAGGAACTTGATCCCTATAGAAATCAATCTAATACATATTTATTAGGATATAGTTGACTATATACTAGACACTAAGATGTAGAAAAATTTCAAATAGAACATGCGACTTTGTCAATTAATTAAATCCAAGCAATTCCTTCACGAGTGGTTCACCATGTATGGGATTCAATAGAAGTTTCCCCATTTCACGGAGGAACTTGAAACAATGGGGACCATTTATTCCTAAGGGGGGATGACTAATATAGGTGATTCTAGTGTTCACCCACCTATTCCAATGACTCAAAATGGATCCACATCTTGGAATTTCTACAACATCTTTTTAGGTCCCAAAATTTTGATGATTCTTTTAGGCATATTCCTTAGATTTTTGGCACTGGACATAGTCCATCCAATAAAATATTGATTGGCATGACAACACAGAGTGCATGTATTAATATTTTTAATAGTCAAATAAATTCCTTAATGGACTTTATATGCAAACATTGTGGGCCTGGGAAGTTTATGTATCTAATAGCTTTCTCGAGGGTTATATTCCCTTTTCCACAACATTTCCGAGGGTTACGGTTTTGGATCTTTAGTGTTTTTGCATCTTAAAAGGAATCATAATTTATGTTAAAAATTAGTTTTGGCTTCTTTTAATGGCTTCTTGTGAATGAGCATATCCAATACATCTCTTTTTAGAGATAATCTACCACCATTCTAACTAGTTTGTATTGCTTTGGATTTTATAGTCTTTTACTATTTCATTCATTAATAGAATTTGGGTTTCAATGTATTAATGTGTTCTTTTAAATATATCTATGTGTTTGCATTTATATTTATACCTTCATTTCATTCTCTACATCATTTATATTTGTTACTAAGTGTATTGGTTTCAAATTGGAAGTTGTCCACCCTATGAATGACCAAGGACCATTGTTCACATGAACCTAACAAATACGTCTCTCACCATCATTGTTTGCATTAAATGAAACTTCCATTAAAATAAATGGCATATATATGATACATTGAATCCTTTCAAGAAACATACTATCCTCATAACCGAGTTGCAATGCACATATGATTATGTATTATGAAAGGAAATCCCACTTGGGGAGCCAAAATGAGACCAAAATATCCCAAATAGATTGGGAAGAGGTTCATTTATAGACGCAGCCAAAAAAAATCAGGTCGAACAACCACTTTGCATATGTTATTGATTGCAAATAGAGACAAATTGAAAGCAAACAAACTTAGAAATGGGCTAAGACCAATTCTCATGATAAACCACTTAGGGATTCATAATAAGCATTCACTCTCCAAGAAGAATGACAAAGTGGTTTCCTATAAGTTCTTCCCATGTTGATAATGGCCCAAAATGATCACTTATGTAATACTAAATGAATAGGGTATCAAGATAAAATCCAACTACCGTACAAATGATATGCGGCCATTATTCTTGTGGACCTATCAAACG
The DNA here is from genome assembly GCA_027924585.1 of Larix kaempferi. Lineage (NCBI taxonomy): Eukaryota > Viridiplantae > Streptophyta > Pinopsida > Pinales > Pinaceae > Larix > Larix kaempferi. Next base: position 5,601,390 of record BSBM01000960.1, on the reverse strand, counting down.
ACTCGTTGATCACATGTATTTGCATGAAAGAGAGTTTTAACAACAATGATACATCATATCCACTCAAGCAACATAGTAGCCTCATAACCCACATATGATGCAAATCCGATGAAATATTGAAAAGGAATGTCTTGTTCAAGAACCACAATGATCCTTGGACCTCCCAATTAGAATGGAAAAATGTTCTTTTATAGGTGCCTCCCAAAACGAGCATGGACAACAACTACCTCTCATTTTTTATTAGTATAAATGATGGAAAAATAAAATCTAACCACCTTACAATTGACTTGAAACCAATGCTCATGCTAACTTGTCTCAATTTCCACATTTGTATGCACAAAATGCCTCTTTGATTAGAAAATAAATGTTGCAAAAAATAGGTTTTGGCATTTTAACCATGCCACTTAAAAAGGGATGAGCACAATATGGGTGGCCATAAGGTAGACAATATTTTGAAAATGAAATCTTTCTTAGAGAGCCATAAACAAACACTACTCATGTGTTACTAAGTGAATAGAGCTACAAACTAGAAAATGACCACCCTACAAATGACCCACAACCATTTTTCACATGGAATTGAAGATAAACTCATTTATTACCATCTTTCACATGAAGGAGGTTTTTCACATGGACTTGAAGGGAAAATAATTTATTACCACCCTTCACATGAAGGAGGAGACGAAACATAATGGAAAGGAAGAGACTAAAGTGACTAATAGATAGAGGATAAAGTCTATATTCTTAGGATTTCGTATGCATAAAGAGTAAGAGAAAAGACAAAATTAATTTGGCGTTTCTCACTTCATTGAGATGAGTGGAATGTAGAAAATGACATACCATCCTTACACATATTATATCCCATACTATAATATAGAATGAAATCTATCCTATGACAACTACCATTCGAAAGTTTAACCTAGACTTTCACTAAGGTCCCTCTCAAAAGTTTTAATAAGAATTCGTGTAATACTTACATAATCAAATACCTTGATAAAATATTTTTATGTATCCTCTTTTATTAATTTGTCTATACTTGATAGAAATTTTTTTCTTACCACGCTTGATTCTTGTGACGCTCGCAAATCATATGTTATTTTTGAATTCTAATATGAAAATTTAATTACTTCTTCAAATTTCAATTATATATAAATTATCTTTTTATTTGATGTAGATACTTTTAAGGTTTTATAGTCCAAGTATTTTCTATGTCATAGACAAATCTCTAGATCATCCTAAGGTCTTTCTACTAGGTAGCTTGGGGATATGCCTCTTATTTCCTTTGAGAGGATTCGTATGTTTTGAAAATAATTTTTTTTTATTGAATTGTATAAATGAATTGTTACCATCATGAGTAATATTTATTTTTACTCTCATATATGACCTCACCATCCAATCAAAAGGAACAACTATCGATAGTTGGAGAGGTATTGCATTGCTTCTATCCTAGACTATACATGCATCATTTGAGAGTGAGGAGGTTTAAGTTATAGGTATTTTGTGTAAATTCTTGTTTAGATATGAATATATTTGATTTTTAATTCATTATTTCATGGGAAAAGGCATATTTTAATATATTTTTTTTCTCTAATTTGTAGAGTTGCTTAGTGGATAAGGTCATCTTGCACCTCCTACATCATGGGAGAATTGGGTTACACAAATTACCCTAGTAGAAATATCTAGACAATGAAATTGGTTTCATAGAGATACCTAGGCCATTTGGGTAGATAGTTTCACTTTGTACTTGATAATGATGATGCTTTCTCTTTTTGAGTAGTTCATGACACTATATCAAAGGGTAGGACTATATCCCCTTGATAGACTGTTATTATGGGGATGAGGCATGTGGTGATAGGGAGACATTATTGGATGTGGTGAAAGCCATGATGAGGGGACATCATGTGAGTGGTATGCTATTTTATATCCATTTTTTTATCATCAAAGAGGTTAACCACATAACCTACAAGAGTTTATTGTTGAATTTCCAACATCTTATGTTTATGATACATTTATCAAAGTTGTGTTTGTGTGTGTACATAAACATCTACATCTACATATATACATATCTACAGACACATACATCAACATGTGTGTGTTTATGTATACATACGCATGTACATATACATATATATTGTGTGTGTATTCATATGCATCTACATATGCATATATACATATCTACACAAACATACACAAACAAACACACGTGTGTGTGTGTGTGTGTGTTTGTTGAGTTCATGTTGTGCTTGCATCTTGATTATAGTAGCACACCATGATATTTTTATGGTCCTAGTAAGAGACATAGTTATGATTGTACCAAGGCTCATATATATCATGTTGTTGTACCACATCTTATGAGATTAATACCATCGTTGAGTACGAGTATCATTTTACTACAATATTTAGTACCCCTACAATAGCTTAGATTTGAGGTGAGGGATATGATGATAGACACCATGTGCAGTTTGTTGGTTAATGCCACAGTTGCTTTAGCTAAAGAGAGATATAGAAAACTACATGATTTTGCACATCTTAATATGCTATGTGTTGATATATTAATACTTAGGTGGCCACACATTGAGGATTTATTAGACTACAATCAGAGACTTTGGGATGCATATTTTTGGTTTCATAGAATTCGTAGGCCACATCCTAGATGCAAGGTATATTTTTTTACAATTGTGTATGATTCAATTATCTTTATTATTTGTTAATTGATAACATGAATACATGTAGAATCAACACATTAAATAATATTATTTTATTTTTATAACATTATGGGATGATTTTGACTTCAATACTTTAATAGTTTCTCATCATAATACAACAAATGCAGTAGAATTGGTTATCACATGGTTGAATTCTATAAGTTTCAATATAAAACACCTATGTGGTTACATATCTACAATTGGTTATTTCATCCTATTTTTATTCATATTCCCCCCATTACAATGTACATGGTAAAGGAGAGGGTGTTGTCAAAGATAATGAATCCGAGGCTAATATTGAACCTACACATATAGATCCCCCTATAAATATAGGTACTCCACCTCATTTCTTGATCAACTATGTACAATTTTATAATTAAAGATCGAATCCTAGTTATACATCAATTTTTGAAACAATGACTATTATATATGTAGTTATTAATTTTAGTGTTTACATCTAATTTCATCACATTATGGAGGTTTATCAATGTTTTAATCATGTGGTCACATCGAAGGGATTGAGTGATTCCACATCTTGATGTCGGACCATCAAGGACCCCAATATTTGTCACATAGGTACGGATTGATACAAATAGGTGTATACCAATTATTGTTTTTCCATGTTCTTATTGCTACTTACACATCATGAGAGATCATCATTAACTTGCATTCTACCTAATGCAATGGATAAAGAAAGTGAAACCTATACTATTACATATGATGGTGAATTTTAGATGGTCATTTGTTAAAAGTTTGACATATGCATTGGAATTCCACATTTATTATGCATTTTCAAAATTATAGATCATGTTATTATAAACCAAAAGCACTCTCATCTAGTATACCTGATTGGTGAATGTAGAAGAACTTTATTAGAGTGCCTCAATGTCTAATTAAGGTAGTTTTTTGTAACATTACATTAGGTGTTTCAATGCTCCATCAAAACATTAGTTTCATACATTAATTATATAACTATGATGAAAATGAAATGATACATTGAGAATGAATAAGGAGATCTCTCGAGGGATCTCAAGCCTAAAAAATTCTCTTGTAAAATACATTTGAGTCATGTTAATATTGAAAGCTATGTAATGAGCCAATTCTAGTAAAGATTACATATTTTTTTGCAACAAAGATCTTGTTGAAGTTTTGAGAGGTTACTAAAGATTTTCTTTGATGAGAGGAAGACCATTTAAATTTTTCTGAAATTTCAATGAGTATATGCTAATTTCATTTTTATAGTAGACTTTTATGTAGAGTATACCTTTTTTCTTTTTTTCTTTTTATTATAAAATACTTCTTAAATATTTACAAGAACATATTTGTATAGGATGCAATCCTTGACTTTCACTTATAATTATTTTGAAAATATGAATTCAAATATTACTAAAACTTAATCAAAATCAAAATTATTAACATCATATTACTAAAACTTAAAATTCAATTAGATGTTTTTACTTTTGATTAGATATTTAAAATAAAGAAATATAAATCAAATTTCTCTATTCTCACAAACATTGTATAGCTTAATCCTTTATCTCATTTCCCATCTAAAACATTAGTCTGCATGGCATTGATTTATTTAATAAAGAATATATTACTTGGATCTATAAAGTTATATAATTATTGCTTTATATCTACAAGATCCAAAATAATAAAATGAAAATAAATAACCATAAAAATTTAAATTAAATATCAGATAACTTTTTGATATAATTACATTGATACTAACTATATGAAACTTTTATAATAAAAAAACAATATTTTATTAAACATTTTAATATCAGCACACAATTATTGTAGATGTATTTAACAATATCCATAATTTTACAAATTTTTAAACATAGTAGCATATTTTGGTCGTATTGGTAGTTAGAGTACAGAAATTCTGAACAATTCTAATTCGTCCAATATTCTGTGTAGGTGTAATATAAATATGGATTTTTACTAGTGAACAATTAAAATTATTTTTTTTAAACAATTTAAAAAAAAAAATTATTTGAACACTATAAAATAAAAATACAATTCAATTTAATATTATCTTATTAAGATAAGTATTAATAATTATTTGTGGTCTCACACTAATACTATTCTAGGTTCTTACACTAAGAGTATTCTAGGTTCTTAATTTTTAATATTTTTTTAAAATAAATGTTTGATTTTATTATATAAATGTTTATGCGCATTTATTGTGATTTTTTAAAAAATAAATGTTTGAATTTATTATATAAATGTTTATGTATATTTATTGTGTATTTGTGAATATTTGATTAAAAGTATTATATGATTTTATTGGTATTAGATTTTTTCATTACATATTTTTTTCCCTACCAAATCATATTCGTATCCATACTGGTACTCAAACTATACTACTATGGTTTCAAAAAAAAGATGTCAAATAATTATAATCCAATAATTTTTATAAAGGGGTAATTTCAGAAACACGCATCTTTCCAAGATGGAACAAACCTCGAATTTTAAGAATCCTTCAGGCTTTGGCCGCTGTTCAGTATAATACAAGTAAATAATGAAATTAATTTCATCTTGACTTCAAACTGTCAAAGATTAGTTAATCATGCAATTTATACTAGAAATTAATTTACACTGATTTTAAACAGTCAAAGTTTAGTGTTCGTAAGTCAAAGTTTATTAATTACGATGGCTTTTCTAGTGATTCGGAAGGAATTCTGTGGAAGATTATCTTTGTTGGTACTTGTATCCACGTCAGATGAAGCATCAAATGCAGTTAAATGACTCATTGATCTGGTAATTTCGTTCAAACCTCTATAATCTTAGATGCAATTAAATAACTGATATGGATTAATTAGTTCATTGATCCGTGGTTTTCTTTGCCCTATTCTAAGTCAATGAAATCTAAAATCTTCTGCACGCAACTTCTCCCAATCTTCGAAATTGAAGTAATTTGCTGCAATCCAATCCCTTCCTTTCTCTTCTGTTTATTACCACCAGGGGCATGCAACGCTCTCAATTGACATCCACACATCGCTTTCTTCTGAAGAAAGTAAGTTTTTGAGCAGGAGCTGAAGGGGAGAAAAAGCTCAAGAAAGCAGAGAAATGGCAGAAGGCCAATCCACCGCAAGCATTGTTGGAAGCGCACTCCCAAACCCGATCAAATAGAGCACTTCGCACAAGAGAGTGTATGGTAACATTGAAGGCTCGCGAGAGGCAACGACAGAAACAAGAGAGAGTGGCTTCCATCAATCAGTTTCTTCAACCACCTTCCTTGGCAGCACTTCGCACACAAATAGTAAGAAACTCGGCCATACCTCCTTCAATATTCCAAATAAAATCACGAAAACATTTTATTTCGCTAAAAGTGAAGCTAGTAGTTTGCTATTTCCTCAGATTTATTAGTTTATCATTGCAATACATTTGTGTCTACTCCGTTTAATTAATTTTCAAAGCTTTGTTACCAGAAGTTCTCTCTACAGAGCAGAAATCGGCTGCCGTCATGCCAAAGGTAAAGGGTTATTAAGAGCATTCATGTTCCAAATTGTGTTATTTTCTTTGGATTTCGTTATCTATCGATACATTTAAATGTACTCTAACAAATTGTGTTATTTTCTTTGGATTTCAAATGGGCTATTTAAGGATCCCTAACATATAGTGGGTTCTCAGATACATGTTACTACAGATGAACCTCCGATACTGGGGTTATTTCCATTGCATCCCACTGGTATGGCTCGTGAGAATCTGCAATCAGTACAGGAGTCGAGAAATGATTCCAGATCTGATGAATATATTGATGAACAAAACGATGCAAGGTGGGGTGGAGGCCATTTTCAGAATTTTTTTCATTTCATTCCTCGCCATCCTGGCAAGTAATGCAACCTACCGATGACCTGCCGTTTTCTCCTCTTGAAATTTGTGGAATGTAGGAATAGGAATGGTTTTTCTTCTTGAAATCAGTTGATGCCTCAACCCGAAGGTCTTCCTCTGGCCGCCATTTAGCTTTTAAGAGGACGCCAAGCGGATTCGACTGTTGGGAAATCCAACGCGAACTTTCATTTGTCATGTATCAAAAGGTCGCGTAAAATGGAGTTGATTTTCCATCAATTCATGAAATTCTGTAAATCAAGTTTATGGAGTTGCAAGTCTCACTGTCTAATGTAATTTTCAACGACTATTCTGTCTGTCATTGTAAACATTTTGAGTGGTTGGTTTTGCATCAATTCGTGAAATTATGTAAACCAATTTTATGGAGGTGCAAGTGTCAATGTGTAAGACAATCTCAAACTAATTTTGAAAGACTATTCTCTCCTTTATATAGTAAAACATTTTGAGGTAATGTTAATTATATACCTACTTTGTGATTAGAAATTCTGCAATAGTTTGAATTTAATTTTTGGGTTTTGTATGATTTATTCTGGATCTTGTGTGGATTTAATGCATTTTGACAGATTGCGATGAAGATGGCTGGCTACTACCCTGGCATTGACTAGCTCACCCACAAGCTTTTGTGGGTAAACAAACTGAAATTCCGTGGCCAGCTCCCTGAACGATTAAATATAATGAAATATCTATCTATCGAGGTCAGCGCTTGAATTTGACGTTCATTTCGAAGATTGTTCATAGAAATTACTTGGCAAAATTCTTAATAACTATTTTTCTATACTGTAGAGGTTAAATCCACATTAAGCACGCGTTCTGTACTCTAGAGGTTAATTAAATCCACATTGCATTTTTTTATACACAAAGAAAACTGAAATGTACCTTCCAGAGTTGTATTCAATGTGTTTCATCTAGAATTTAAATAGAAATTGATATCTCATATAAAATGATTCGATGAGGCTGTAATTTGGATAAAACTTAAAGTAATCAGGCCACATATTTGTGGCCGGTGAACATAGATAGGTTACAAGTTAAATGCATAAATTAATACAAAAATTAAACTAACATAAATATTAAACTAACATAAATATTAAACTAATTAATATAAACATAAAACAAATACTATTTAATAAACATATTCCTTTTTTTAACCACCACTTAAATAAAATTTAAATCTTCATGAAGATGCATTTAATCCTAACAAGATAGGATTATCATGAAATTAATCTGGATTGTACACTTGTTACACTCAGGTTAATCTTGTTTATCACCTTAAGAAAGTTCAAAATCTGAGATAATATCTAATAACTAGCACAGCCACAAGTAAAGTGGCCAAACACAGATAAGTGTAACCAACTAGTTAGTTTTGTGGAGGTAGTTGGTTCCTAAACAAAAGCTAAACATTAAACTAATTAATATAAACATAAAACAAATACTATTTAATAAACATACCCATTTTCTTAACCACTGCCTAATTTAGCTTATTTAAATATAAATCAAGATGCATTTGAGCATAACAAGATACCACCACCATGAAATGAATCTCCATTGTAGACTTGTTACACTCATGGGTGCACTCATGTTAATCTTGTTGATCCACTTAAGGAAGTCCAAAATCTAAGATAATATCTAAACACCTATCTGTCTAATTAAGTAGGATTATACAATTAATAAACCATAGATTAGCAGCAAACAATTCTACCAATTAGCACCAAACAATTCTATTGTACTAAGATAAACATTAAAATGATTACAAGATCCTTACAGTTATCCATTTATGGTATAACATAAACATTAAACTAATTAATATAAACATAAAAAAACAAAAACTGATGTGGAGTATACAACTTTAGGGAATTATATAGTTATCCATTTCTTTAACCACCACTTAAGTGGAGCGTATTTAAATCATAATCAAGATACATTTAAGTATAACAAGATATCACAACCATGAAATGAATTCCAGGTGTGCACTTGTTGCACTAGGGTTAATCTTGTTCATCCTCTCAAGGAAGTCCAAAATCAAAGTAAAATAAAAGATAGTAAATTAATCTTCAAAGTAAAAAAAAAAGAAGATGGCAAAATTTATTGCATTTTCAAATCATTTTTAAAATGTCAAAAATAACTTAAATTAAATAAAAGATGTCAAAAGTTATTGCATTTTGAAATAGTTTTTGTGTTTTATGAGAATACGTCTAAAATTCTAATGTTCATGTACTTCTAATTTTTAAAAATAATATTTAATTTAAAATTTTCATGAAACAATAACATCTTGAAAAAGGTGAAAAAGGGTGGATTGTATTAACGATGGTCAAACATTTAAAATTATTTGATATACTTCGTTTTCGTTATCACCTTATATCAACCACTTTTAAAAATGTGGTTATGCTAGATAAAAGTACAGATCTCAATTTGGAGAAACATATTGTCGTTTATGCCACAATTCTATACACAAAAGGATTCAGGCCTCCAAATTCACAGGTTTTAAATATCGTAAATGTTTGTGATGGAAGAGGAAAAATAACATATGATGCAATCAATGATTTAATGGAAAATGAAAGATTAATACGAGTTTCCACATATGACGCCTCATAAATGGTTGGCAACATGATTTTATTGTATGATACTATGCAACATGAATCCTAAACAAGTGTTTTTCAATAAGAGGTGTGTAGGTGGGACAAGATTCCCTGAATGTAGTGATTTGACATTGTTCCATAGGAAATTTCCTATCTATCCAACACACCCTGGATTGTTAGATATCACATTTATGTGGAAGAGGTACGAGTATGTCTCCATGAATCCATCATCTTGTTCATCCATGCCATCTAAGAGGATCGAATTGCTTGAGAATGACATTCATGTTTCAAATTTCATGGAGAAGTTTCAAAGTAAGATATATAAATACATAAAGCACTCCGATAGGTCTAGGTGGAAAGCTTCAGAATTCAAACATTCTCCTGCGGTATTTGAGTCGGGTACAATCTTATCAGTGGTAGAATTTGCTGCGAACGACAGATTTGATCGTCATAGAGAGATACAGATTGAGTACTATCACTCCAACCAGGTTTCTATCTTCATACATGTATTGTACATACATGCTCAGGAAAACATTGATGCTAGGGATAACACTCTTCAGTCACACGAAGTGATCACAAAGTACCATTCTTATGTCAGTGATGATCGTGAGCATGACACATTATTCATTCAACAATGATTTTGGTTGATTTATGATTCATTCAGGCAGAGAGGCATATCATTTAATAAAAACTGGATTTGGTGAGACGGGTGTGGAGGGAAATTCAAATCGGCACACTCTTTTTATTGGTTGAGTCGCATTCACAAAGGGACAAGAGTTCGACACCTGGATATTTTTTGAAACATGGCACGGAAAGGGTGAACATGATGGTGCAAGTGCATGTGTGAAACGAGCACTTCGGAGGTACCAAATGAGTCATGGTGCAACTGGACTCAAATGCTCCGTGGAAGTAGTTGATTGGTACACACATCATTTGGGACATCAAGGTCACGAACACATAAGGCTGGTGTGCAGGTAATACACTCCAAACTCAATTAATAAGCTAATAACATTCAATATCATTATTTCCAAAAGAACACCTACTCACTAGGAATTTATATATGACAAATTGAATTCCATGCATGTTCTTTTGGGATGTTTCCCTTGGTGATGTTAATAGATCCATGCCGTGGTATTGTGAGACCATACCTGGTACAGGGGAATTACAATATGTTCAGAGTAAAGACATGGGTGACATATTTTCCATTGAAATGAGGAAGTATGATTTTTTCTTTCTGATTTTTGCATTGATGCAAAATTTGGATGTGGGATTCATCACTTTGAAAATGTCGTATATGTTAAACCATGGAAATATGTCCCTCTTAATCCAAAGGGCCCACATCCAACTCCAACATGGCAAGAGATGCACACTGACGAGGCAATGGTCTCACTAGATCATGATTGAGTTTCTGATGTGGTTAGGTGATCCAGATGGATATAGGTGGCCACCCAACTATTCCACTGGCTCAAAACAATTTTCCATTTTCGAACTTTTCTAGTAATGTTTCTACAATTTTGCGGGTCCTGAACTTCCGGGGCCATTTTGAGGCCATAAACGACATTTTTTGGAGATTCGGGGCGGGGGGGAGGGGGGGTGGTGGTGCGGCAATGTTTGTGAACAACATGCATTGATTGCCACTCAAAAGTTGTAAATATCAGATAGACCTTTCCAACAAACTATCGAGTGCCCCAAACAGAGATCGTATGCAAAAGTTATGACCTCAGGAAGTTAACTGTTAAAGAAACCACCTTGGGTCCACAAAATTTATGACCTTCTAGGGTTAAGTTTTTGGATGTTTATGGTTCTTGCCCACATGATTATGATAAATAGTATCTTTCGGCCTCTTCTTGTATTCAAATTGTCATGAATGAGCATAGCCGCCACATCTCTTCTCATAGATATAGCTACCACCATTCTAGCTGCTTTTATTTTACAGTTTGTTCTATTTCATTCATTTAATAGACTTTGATTTTACTGTATCATTGTGTTTATTTCCATATGTCTGTGTATGTGAATATATTTATGCTCTTTCATTTATTTCTCACATAAATCTGGATCAATGGTATCAGAGCATTCGGCTCTTGTGGTTTCTCAGTGCATGTCCTCGACGAGATCTGAATATCGAGAGTTGGGTATCGAACTAGTTGAGCTTGGGGAAAAACCCTCTTGTCAGTCCAAGAAGACTCACATGATGGGGGAGGAAAAGAGATATGTCAGGGCAGGATATCCTATTAATCTATTGCTTGAGGAATCCCTTGTGCGATAGAGGAATGAGATTATGGATAATTTCTCCCAGATCCTTCGAAGAATGCTGACAACGACAGATGCACCTTCAACGAGTAGTCATTTCAGGGGTGTGACTCCATTCAAGGTACAAGTTAACTTTGACATTCCCTTATTTGAAGGAAAGATAGATGCATATGCTTTGGAGAAATGGTTAAATCTGTTAAAGGTTTACTTCTCCAGTCAAAACTTTTCCGACAGTGAAAATAACACATTCGCGCTCCTTAAGTCCCTCCCCCATGTCAAATACTAGTGGGATGGGTATTGAGAGAGGAAACAAAAGAAGAGTCTGAACTATTCAGGATAGACCCAACTTGGGTAGATTTTGTCCACGCCGTCAAGGATGAGTTCTACCCAATCGGAAACTATGATGACCAATACACAAGGTGGACAACTTTGCGCCAGGAGAGAGACCAAACAATGCCATAGTTTACCAACATGTTCCATACCCTACGCTCCAAAATTGGTAATAGAGACTCTGAATGACACTTGGTCCTAAAGTACCGTAGTGGCCTACAAAGGTACATTTAGATGAAGATGGATTTCTTAGACATATCCTCACTAGGAGCAACTTATCGGTATGTCATCAAGATTGAGCATAAGTTTAAGAAAAAGAAAAAGCGGGATTTTGGGTCTACAATCAGCAGTAAAATCCTCGAAAAGGTGGACCCAATTCAAAAGGAAAAGGATAGAGAAAGGACAGCCAAAGCCTCGACAACCATCCCAAGCCCTAGGTGAAGAAGGGTAATGGGAAATCAAAGGACACTAGAAACTGGTGTGAATTCCACAAGAACCCCTGGAACAACACTGATGAATGCCACTCAAAATAGTCCTTGTTGGATGAAATGAAATACCCAGATCCAGACTCTGACTCAGAATCTAATGTAGAGAAAGAAAGGGGAAAGCATATCATTGACGCGGAACTGAGTGCCACCATCGCAACTGTAAAGATCCAACTAGAAGAGTCATAGGAGCCAGAGGAAGGGGAGCGCCTCTTCCATTCTCAACTATGGATGCATGGGACTCCACTACTTTTCATTGTTAATAGTGGTAGCTAGAAGGACCTCATCTCGGTCGAGGTCGTAAAAATATTGAAGCTTCCGATGGTTCCACATCCCCAACCATACAATATAAGTTGGCTAAGCTAAGGACAAGACATTCGCATCAATCAATAGTGCCACCTCTCCTACAACATCAAGCCATTCAAAGATGAGGTAATGTGTGATGTTTCCCTGCTTGAAGTTTGTGATGTTCTTTTAGGACAACCATACATGTGAAAACACCATGTTGTGTATGAGTCTATACCTCGTAGTGTCATTATTACTTTGGGAAAGAAACTTTGCATGATACGAGAGACACTTCCCACTACTGCAATGTCCCTCATCACAACTGAGCAGTGTAGGAAGGTAATCTCCCTGACAAGGAAATTCGTCCTCTTCATGGTTCATTCTGAAGCAGAAGGAAATATTGTAGTAACATCCACCAACTCCATAGAGAGCCCCTATGCACAACAGAAACAGGTGGAAAATGTCATGGAATCATACAAGGACATCTTCACCACACCTCTCCAGGTGCTAGTACATTTACGGGTCAAGCATCCCATTGATTTGAGACCTGGCATGCCTTTACCTAATGGGCTAGTATACAAGCATTCCCTCATGGAAAATGAAGAAATAAAATGCCAGATTCAATATTTAATCCAAACGGGTCACCTTCCACCCAACTTCTCACCTTCTGGGAGCCCGATTGTGTTGTTACAAAAGAAATATGGGACATGCCGACTCTGTATTGACTACCCAACTCTAAACAAGATCACAGTCCAGAATCGGTATCCCATTCCACGGATCAACGACCTTCTTAACTAGCTCAAAGGTGCCAAATATTTCAGCAAGATTGAACTAAAGTCTGGCTATCATCAAGTGCCAATTGAGCAAATCGATGTCTGGAAGACTTCCTTCAAATATCAGGAAGGCCTTTTTGAGTGGTTGGTCATGCCTTTCAGATTGACTAATTCTCCATCAACCTTCATGAGAATGATGGACGATATCCTACGGCCATTCACCAATTATTTTGTGGCCGTATATCTAGATGACATCCTCATCTACCACAGAACATGGGCAGAACATTTGTAGCATATCCACCAGGTCCTTAGCATGCTATGACAACATAAGTTATGCACCAATCTAGAGAAGTGCTCATTTCGCATGAAGAGGGTTCAGTATCTCTGATACATCGTGGATGAACATGGTGTACATGTGGATCCAGCCAAGATCCAAGCCATTGGAGAGTGGCCAAACTTGACAACTCTCACAGAGGTTCGTAGATTCCTAGGCCTTGCCAACTTCTATCGCAAATTTGTGTTGGGATTCTCTAATATTGCTCGGTACCTTAGCCAGGTGACAAAAGGGGGATCTAAGGCAAAGTTCATTTGGTCCAAGCCACAACAACAAGCATTTGAGGAGTTGAAGCAATGCTCATGTTCGTCGCCCGTCCTTTCCTTACCTGATCTGCAACAACCCTTTGATATTGACACAGATGCTTCGGACTATGCTATTGGTGTAGTCCTCACTCAGCATGGCCATCTAGTGGCATATCATATTGAGACACTTTCAGATGCAGTCTGTAAATACCCAACCTGTGACAATTAAATGTATCCATTGTCCACGCCTTACTCAAATGGAAGTGTTACATCCTTGGAAAAGAAACAATCATCCACACTAATCACAATCCCCTACATTTCATGCAACCCAAAGAAAGTTATAGAATGACCTCCACCATAAGTGGTCCACTTACTTGCAACAATTCCACTTCAACATTAAATATAAGAAGGGCAGCACCAAACGAGTCATTGATTGCCTCAGTCGAACTCCAGTAGCATCACTGACCACAGTGCTCAACTCTTATGGCCACGAGGCCTTCGGGTGGCCTCTACTATATAGCAGTTATCTTGATTTTTATCCCATATTTCAATCCCTATGTGTAGGCACACCTGTGGTAGAATTTCATGTCGAAGAAGGATTGTTATGCCACTCGAGCCATCCGTGTGTTCCTTCAAGCAAGCGTGCGAAGATGATTTGGGAAGCGCATTATAGTCAGGTGGCAGGGAACATGGCACCGAAAAGACAGTGGCCATATTGCATAAGTATTTTTATTGGCCCAAGCTCCGACAAATTTTCGGACGATACATCAGATCCTACACTGTTTGTGCCATCACGAAACCTGCCATAAAATAGCAGGGGTTGTACACCTCTCTTCCCACTCCTGATGGGCCCTGGGATTCCATCTCCATGGATTACATGTCCGGACTACCTTCACCCAACCATGGCAGTGACTGTGTGTTTGTAGTTGTGAATCGATTCTCTAAGATGGCCATTCTGATAGCTTGCAACAAGAACATCTCTACCAAAGCCACTGGTAAGCTCTTCTTCGAGCACGTTTGGGTTCATTTTGGGCTGCCACAAACTATCATTTCATATTGGTACAACAATTTCCTAAGCACTTTCTGGTCCAACCTATGGTAATTGATGGATACCAAGCTCACTAAATCAACTTGCTTCCACCCCCAGACCGATGGAAAAACATATTTAGTCAACTTGATGATTGTGCATATTTTTTAGAATGTACAATTCTAAAAATCCCTGCACATGGGATGATAACCTTCCTTATGTTCAACATATCTATAACAAATCCCTTCATAGATCTATCGACCATATTCCTTTTCAAGTGTTCCCGAGGTTCCAACCACTGGCCCCAATTGATGTATCTCTTCCCATTGCATCCACATGGGAGGAATATTCCCATGCTCATACTGAGGCTGATAAGGGCACCAGATTTCTTGAACGAATCCAGTACATCTGCCAATAGGTCGATGACATTTTGGAAAATTCCAACACTAAGTACAAGCAACAACATGACCAGCATCGAGTTCCACACAATTTCTAGGTGGGTGATAAGGTTTGGTTGCATTTGTAGAAAGAGAGGCTCATGGGACCCCATCGCAAGCTTCGTCCACTTCGATATGGGCCATAAACCATCACCAAGGAAGTTGGTGACAATGCCTTCGAATTAAGCATTCCTCCATTCCTTGGCCTGCACCCAGTATTCAATGTGGAGCTCTTTCGCCCATATTTTTCACCATTGTTGGTCACCTCGTAGGTGGTAGAGCAATTGACAGCTACAGAGCTTAATCCCGACTGCATCAAACAGGAAACTATTGATGATATCATGGACAAACATGGTAAGGTAATCCTCCAGCGGAAGATCAAACTATATCGGGTTGTCAAAGTAGGGAAACTACTCCACCAAGGCAAGTGGCTCACCAGGAGTCAACTTTAGCAGAAGTTTCCCCATTTGATGGGGGCACTCAATGCAATGGATACCATTTATTTCTAAGCAGGGAGGACTGATCCATATGGATATAGGTGGCCACCCACCTATTCCACTGGCTCAAAATAGTTTTCCATTTTGGCAGTTTCTTGTAATTTTTCTAAAGTTTTTTGGGACCCGAACATCCTGGGCTGTTTTGAGGCCCTAAACGATGTGTTTTTGAGATTCGGGGGGGGATAGAGGAATGGTTTTCAACAACATGCATTGGCCCCCAGTAGAATGTTGTAAATATTAGATAGACCTTTCCAACAAACTATTGACTGCCCCAAACAGAGATCGTATGAAAAAGTTATGACCTCGAGAAGTTGACTGTTCAACTAACCACCTTGGGTCCGCAAACTTTATGACAGTTTTTATTCTAGGGTGAGGTTTTTGGATGCTTATGGTTCTTTCCCTCATGCTTATGATAAATAGGATCTTTAGTCCTCTTCTTGTATTCATCTTGTCATGAATGAACGTATCCGCCACATCTCTTCTCAGAGATATAGCTACCACCATTCTAGCTGCTTTTATTTTATAGTTTGTTTTGTTTCATTCATTTAATAGAATCTGAGTTTACTATATCACTCTGTTTCTTTCCATATATCTATGTATGTGAATATATTTATGCTCTTTCATTTCATTCTCACATAAATCCAGATCATTAGGGAAGGTACAAGAATTCATTATGTTACTTAGTTCACTATATAATACACATATATAAATCTTGTAGAAATGCACGTAGGACATTTGATTAATATTTGTAATTTATCTTGTAGGTGATGTATTCATTGCTATTGCACCCACCCACAATCAAGAAAATGTGACATATTATTTGATGCGGTGCACACAAATTAAAAGCAAGTTGGTGCAACCCTATCAAGATGGAGAGTTCGCATACCAAATTGGAGACCTAGTTCTAATAGGACACATTTTTGAAAGAGTGAAAAAACAGGGTGCTTATATTATTTACAGATATTTTAAGCTTGGATATATATCATTCCAATATAGTCATTTGGTGGTGGCAACTCGGATAAATCTAACATAAATCAAGGTGAAGAGAGGTGATCCAAAGAGATGGAAGATGACAAAAGATAACCATGATCATATTATGGAGACTTGCATTACTATAACCCATTGTCCAGATGAATGAGTTACATGTATGCCACTTGCATCATTGACAAAGCTGTCGTGTTATCTTGTTGAAGGTTTTATTGGAGATTTTTGTGGAGATTTTTTTTTCCTCGTTTATATAGGGTTTGTTTCGCAAGGTGACCAATAGTTTTATAAATGTATTTTTTTAGATGCTTTAATGCCAAGATTAAAAATACTAGATGGGAGGTTTTTTTGAAATTTGGGTCATGCTGCTCCAATGTTACAAGCACATTGATACTTTGAATACACTTGAATGTATGGTTAGTGCTCCATGAACTTCCTCCATAATAGTTTTATAAATATTTTTTTAGATGCTTTAAAATCAATATTAAAGATCTACGAGATAGTTGAAGATTATCAATATCTAGGATAAACATGTGTTAAAGAGTCATAATCTCTAAAACCCAAGAATTATTATTTAATACAGTTCCACCTAACCTTATAAAATGGGTAAATTTTATTTGATTGTAGTTCTAAGAAACAATTTTTTATTTAAAGTTTATGTGGATGGATAGGAACTAAATCGTCCAAGAAAGATCCCCAAGTTGCATGTATCCATTCATAGAATGTTTCATACACACCACAATCTTCTATATTTAATAGAAATAAGGAGATGTGACACCTATATGACCTTAATATAATTGTAATTTAAATTTTAAATTGTAATGTATTCTAGTTTTAAATTTTGATTTCAAATGCAATTGTAATGTAATTGAAATTGAAATTTTAAATTGTAACTACACATTGAATTTTCAATTAAAATTACACATTAAATTTTAAATTTTAAATTGTAATTGAATTGTAATGCGTAGACAACATAATGTGATTATAATTTAAATTTTAAATTGTAATGTATTCTAATTTTAAATTTTGATTTCAAATGCAGTTGTAATGTAATTGAACTTGAACTTTTAAAGTGTAACTACATATTGAATTTTCAATTGAAATTACACATTAAATTTTCAATTGAAATTATACATTAAATTTGAAATTTGAAATTGTAATTGAATTGGAATGTGTAAATTGTAATTGAATTGCAATGCGTAGACAACATAATGTAATTGTAATTTCAATTTTAAATTGTAATGTACAATTGAATTCTAAATCTTGAATTTGCAATTGTGATGTAGTTGAAATTGAACTTTTAAATTGTAACTACACATTGAATTTTCATTTGAAATTACACATTAAATTTTAAATTGTAATTGAATTGGAATGTTTAAATTGTAATTGAATTGTAATGTGTAGACAGCATAATGTACTTGTAATTTCAATTTAAAATTGTAATGTACAATTGAATTCTAATTTTTGAATTTTCAATTGTAATGCAGTTGAAATTGAACTTTTAATTGTAACTACACATCGAATTTTCAATTGAAATTACACATTATTGTAAAATTGTAATTTAAATTTTAAATTGTAATGTAATTTAATTTTAAATTTTGAATTTGCAATTGTAAATTGAGATTGAACTTTTATATTGTAATCACTGTAGATTAAATTTGGAATTGAAATGACAAAACATAAATGTAACTATAATAACTATATCTAGATGTAATATAAAAGACGACCGTTTTCAAATCAAGATACAAAATACACATGAAGACATCAATATGATAAAATATACAAAATATATAACAAAATATCCAAAAGTCCATATCTGATAAAATTCCATATATATGATAGAAGTCCATATCCAAAACATGAAAACGTATACATAGATCATCAAAAACACGAAAATATCCAAAATATGAAAATATCCAAAACATGGAAATGTATACATTATCAACTCAGTGGCCGCTACCCCCACGAGGCCCTTGATCGACAATGTTACTGCCTTCACTTGTAGTAGACCCATGCTAGCCTTGAGGCGATAAACTATGAAAGAAGGCCTCGATCTCAACATACTGTATAAGGTAAAATTATGAGCTTTGTAAGTTAGTTAGATTTTGACCAATGCATAATATTCAACAAGAACTGAAAAAATTTAATGGATGGATGCGAAAATCACATGAGTCGAGTCAATGGTGATATCTAGCATGTGGGTCAAAATATGGGTAGATGGTACCTCATCACGACCACGTGGTCGAGCTGCATCCCAATCATCTGAGAAAGTGATTGCAGCATCGACACCCACTTGTAGTGATGGCTATGTAAGATTCCATTACATGTAATAAGTTAGATTTATTAAAAATTAAAACTAAAACATAAAATTTATAATTCAAGAATTAAAACATAAAGTATAAAATGAAATTACTAAATCTAAAATGAATTGGAACATAAATTAAAAATCACCTCTGTATCTATGCCTGGCTGGTCAGGACCTTTGCGGTCCTCATGTGTATCATCTTGAGAAATGACCTTGCCTTTTCCATGTACAATTTGAAATTCAAAGTTAGGATCTAAAACATAAAATCTCAAATTAAGAATTAAAACATAAATTATTTAAACTGAGATTAATAAACACAAATTAAATTGGAAGATAAATGATAACTTACCGCGCCTACTGTGTCCGGCAGGATAGGATGAGCGGATGGACCAATCGATGGCTCACTACGAAAGAGCTCATCCATGTATGTGGTCCCCTACATGGAGCAATAAAATACACCCCTTTAGTATTATTCGACATTCAATTTACAACATATAATATGATGTAACATGAAAGCATATATACATAATTGTACAAAAATATACATGTCCTAGAGATCTGTATCTATGATAGATCCGAAAGTATGCATCTCGGGATAACAGAGAAGACCCCCGTATGGCCTCATCATCCAAAAAATTGAGTAGGTCATCGTCGACCCACTCTATGTAAGAACAAACTCGCAGCATAAACACTACCAGTTGATATAAACATAAATATTCATAACTTGAAAAAATAAATACAACATAAATTTAAAATTTAAAACATATTTAACCTAATGTAAATAGTTTTTCTACACATTTTTTCAATCCATGTTTTCAGTTAGTTTTCAAATGTTTTTTGGTAATTCCAAAGTTCATAACTCTAAAAATTTAAGGTTTCAATGGTTTTTTGTAATTCCAAAGTTCATAGGTCTAAAAAATTAAGGTTTCAATGGTTTTTCTTACACAATTTGGTTAACTTTATTGAAAAAAAAATTGGCAAAATTTATGTTGTTGGTTTTATTTCCAAATATGTAAATCGGCAACATTTTTGCTTGCCAATACACATTTAGAAAAAAAATCGGTAGCATTTATGCTGCCGGTTGATATAAATTTATAAAAAGAAAAGAAAGAAATTAATTTTTATTTAAAAAATAAATATGTGGGGTTTATGGTCCACTTACCTCGTGGAGTGGACGACATGGCGTGGTGGCGAGGTTGCATTGTGAAATGTTGCAGATGTGGTCTGAGATCCTCGGTCGAGCTAATGACCTTGGTCTAGCTCCTGAGATGTGGTCTCTTTCGTTGAAACAGGTCGCGAGCCTGTTTTTTATTTATTTTTGTATGTCTCAACAGCTCGATCAAGGTTTTAACCAATCCCTCGATTGAGCAATTGCTCGATCAAGTGTTTAACCAATCCCTTGATTCAGGTCTTGTTTGAACCCTCGATCAAGGTATTTTAAATCCCTTGATCGAGGTATTTTAAAGCCCTCGATCGAGGTATTTTAAAACCCTCGATCGAGGTTTCAATACCTCGATCGAGGGCTTTAAAATACTCGATTGAGGGTTTGTGGAACAAATTTTTGGTGCTTCGCTTGCCAAAAATCGTGAGCCACCTGCATGGATTGACCCTCCCCACGGTTAAGGTTTTGGATCTTTAGGGTTTTTTCATCTTAAAAGGAATCATAATTTGTGTTAAAAATTAGTTTTCGTTTCTTTTAATGGATTCTTGTGAATGAGCATATCCAATACATCTCTTTTAGAGATAATCTACCACCATTCTAACAAGTTTGTATTGATTTGCATTTTATAGTCTTACACTATTTCATTCATTAATAGAATTTGGGTTTCAATTAAATAATGTGCTCTTTGAAATATATCTATGTGTTTGCATTTATATTTATACCTTCATTTCATTCTCTACATAATTTATATCAGTTACTAAGTGTATTGGTTTCAAATTAGAAGTTGGATACCCTATGAATGACCAAGGACCATTGTTTAAATGAACCTAACAAATACGTCTCTCACCACCAATGTTGGCATTAAAAGAAACTTCCATTAAAATAAATGGCACATATACTATACATCGAATCCTTTCAAGCAACACACTATCCTAATAACCCAGTTGCAATGCACATATTCTTATGTATTATGAAAGGAAATCCCTCTTGGGGAGCCAAAATGAGACCAAAACATACCAAATAAATTGGAAAGAGGTTCATTTATAGATGCATCCACAAAAAAGCATGTCAAAAAAACACTTTGCATATGTTACTGAGTGTAAATAGTGAAAAAATGAAAGCAAACAAACTTAGAAATGGGCTAAGACCAATTCTCATGATGAACCACTTACGGATCCATAATAAGCACTCAGTCTCCAAGAAGAATGAGAAAGTGGTTTCCTATAAGTTCTTCCCATGTTGACCATGGAAAAGATGATCACTTATGTAATACTAAATGAATAGGGTATCAAACTAAAATCCAACTACCCTACAAATGATATATGTGGCTATTATTCTTGTGGAACTATCAAACGACTCGTTGATCATAGGTATGAGAGTTCTAACAACAAATAAATAACAACTATGATACATGAATGAGATTTCTAACAACATAGAAATAACAACTATGATACATGATATCCACTCAAGCAACATAATAGCCTCATAACCCACATATGATGAAAATCCGATGAAATATTGAAAAGGAAAGTCTTGTTCAAGAACCAC
The DNA here is from genome assembly GCA_027924585.1 of Larix kaempferi. Lineage (NCBI taxonomy): Eukaryota > Viridiplantae > Streptophyta > Pinopsida > Pinales > Pinaceae > Larix > Larix kaempferi. Next base: position 5,579,595 of record BSBM01000960.1, on the reverse strand, counting down.
AATGATCCTTGGACCTCCCAATTAGAATGGAAAAATGTTCATTTATAAACGCCTCCAAAAATGAGCATGGACAACAACTACCTCTCATACTTTATTAGTGTAAATAATGGAAAACTAAAATCCAACCACCTTACAATTGACTTGAATCCAATGTTCACGCTAACTTGTCTCGAACTCCACATTTGTATGCACAAAATGCCTCTTCAATTGGAAAATAAATGTTGAAAAAAATAGGTTTTGGTATTTTAACCATGCCACTTAAAAAGGGATAAGCACAATATGAGTGGCCATAAGGTATTAAAAACTTTGAAAATGAAATCTCTCTTAGAGAGCCGTGCACACAAACACTACTCGTGTGTTACTAAGTAGATAGGGCTACAAACTAGAAAGTGACCACCCTACAAATGGTGCACAACCATTTTTCACATGGACTTGAAGAGAAACTCATTTATTAACACCCTTCACATGAACGAGGTTTTTTACATCGACTTGAAAATAAATTAATTTATTACCACCCTTCACATGAAGGAGACGAAGCATAATGTAAAGGAAGAGACTAAAGTGACTAATAGATAGAGGATAAATTCTAGATTCTTAGGACTTCGTATGCATAAGGAATAAGGGAAGAAAGAAAATTAATTTGTCGTTTCCCACGTCATCGAGATGAGTGGAATGTATAAAATGACCTACCATACTTACACATACTATATCCCGAACTATAATATAGAATGAAATCTATCCTATGACAACTACCATTTGAAAGTTTAACCTAGACTAGCAATAAGGTCTTTATCAAATGATTTAATAAGAACTCGTGTAATATTTACATAATCAAATGCCTTGATAATTTTTTTTTATGTATCCTCATTTATTAGTTTGACTATACTTGATAAAAAATATTTCTTACCAGACTTGATTCTTGTTATGCTTGCAAATCATATGTTAGTTTTGAATTCTAATATGAAACTTTAATTACTTCTTCAAATTTCAATTCTATATAAATTATCTTTTTTATTTGATGTAGATAACTTTTAAGGTTATATAGTCCAATTCTTTTATGTAATTCTCTTAGAATGACTGTGGACTTTAAGGGCACCTGTCGAGTGACCCGACTGAACAAACTTTGATAAAGCGGCCTTTTGAGTCTTGATATGTCTTAACGATTGAGGAAAACCTGAAAATGTGCATGACAACAAATCAGATGAATGAAAACAATGGATTGAATGGCAATTTGTGGAATTGGATACTTTATCTGGAATTGATGAATAAATGTATGTGTGCTTAATGATTAGTTGTTTTATGGAATATATGATGTGTATACTGCTTAATGATTAGCTATGTTAGGAAATATATGATATGAGTGAAAGAAATGGATGTTGGATTGATGATTAGCAATTTATGAAATGACTTACGATGATTATGGATAAATTATGATGCCTAACGACCAATAGATTATGAAATAGGTTATGATGAATGAGAACATAGCTATTAATGTGTGCTTTTGAGCATGTGTGTAGCAATAGGTGAAATGGTTTACCGACAAACTCACAAAGGAAATAAAGGGGTCGAAGAGTACGAATAAATCACACATGGAAGAACGACGACAGTGTCGAATTCCTATGGAATTCCACGCATGAGTTGAAAAGCACCTATCTGCTTACTCAGGGAAGTGTGAAGTCGTGCGAAGTGGACCATGACGGAGTTGGTCACGTATGAGTTGGGGGGAACACAGTAAGAACGGACTTACTCCTCAGTGACATTAGTCTCTAATAGTGTGTAGATGAAGGATTGAATGTAACAGATCCTAAATCCCTACATGAAGTTCCCGCAAATCAAATGCAAGAAAGAAGTGTCGACAGAAGGACCTCACGATGCGGTACCTTGTTGATAAACGGAAACAATGGACAAATGGACCCGACGATGTGGTACCATGTCAACGAAAAGAGAATGAGGGACGAATGGACCCAACGATGCGATGCCTAGAACCTAGATGAACATTATGCATTAAACATATAAATTGCATTTAGGCCATTTGCACATGAAATATAGTGTTATAATTAAAATAATAGAAAATATTGATTTAGGAGCAAATGGTATGCTAAACTTGAGCATTTAGTTAACCCCACTTGCACACACAAAAATAGAAACTAGATTGAATATCATGGGGGACAGACTTGAGTAAAACCAGGAAGGTAGGTGCACTCTCTTAGAAATTTGACACATGGCTCGGTGACTCTAAATTGTAATTGAATAATTAAAAATTAGGAATTTTTGCATGAAGCGACGTGTCGCAATGAAGTTTCCTATTTAAGGAAGGCATGAGGAAGGGGAAAGGGACCCTATGGCTGGATGGTTATCATAATGTGTGTAAGACATTGATTTGCTGCTATTGGAGTTTGGAAAGAGATTTTGGTGGGGGGGAAGCCCACTTCTGGTTCTCTAGTTTTGTGTGTGAGCTGCACGACCCTGAAGCTTGGGGGTGGCTATACAAATGATTGCATAAGCCTACGGTTGGGTGTCGAAGCTAACGTTTTCTTCACCTATGGTTAAACAATCTTTGTTGGAGGGATCCAACGGGTGAAGCAGACAGGAAAAGAGCAAGATGGATAGGTGGACGATGACTACTTCTTCGACAATGAGATTGATCGACGGATTGACAGGTTTATGGTTCTATGGTATTCACAAAATTTTATTGTTTTTGTGTAAGTTAGTTTTTTGTCATGGATAAGTTTGAATATGCTTTTATATTATGTTGATAAGTTTTATTATTAAGATTTAGGGATGATCCCACAAACGGGGGTCCCTACATTTGGTATAGATTTGAAATGCTAGATAAATTTTGGTTATATTTTATAGACAGTAAAATATTAAGATTTGAAATGATCTATATATTATTAAATTTTTGGTTATAATTTAAATAGACATAATTTTTTTTTCAGATTCATAATGGAAAATAATATCGAAGTTCTGGATATATTTTATGAGATAGAAAATTATACAGATTCATAATACTTGATGTTAAGATGTATGTGTATTCTCAGTCCCTTTTGTCTATGCGACCTGGGTAGTATTTAAGCCACCATTATATATGTTCATTTACATGCTACTATTTTCAGATCTCTGCAAATTGGATAGAATGCCATTTACGGACGAAATGTTTTAATCACAAAATTCCTTCTCTTAAATCTATGCAATCGAATTCTTAATTTACAACTTTTATTCATGGTAAATATCTATTTAGAGAAAATCGGAAAAGTATGGATCTCTGCAAGCATATTCGATGTAGAAGGCAAATTTATAAACACGAATCTATGCATTCAAATTCTTAAATTCAATCTTTGTTCATAGTAAATATTTGTTTAGATAAAATATTAAAATACGGATTTGTACTGTGTCTTCACCTACTTATACATCTTTCAATGATGGATATATGCATCTTCGAAGTTTATTCTCTTATGAAACTGTTTTGGTCTTTCTTTATGCTTTTCCATTAACTCATGAAAAATTGTCTTCCGACATAGGCAATCGCCGAAAGCACCCAATTCTCAAGAAAACGTGACACTATAAAATATCTCATTCAGATCCTAGAATGCTCCAAAAACGAGGTTTCAAGGTGGCTCTCAAGCCCGTGTCCACTTCTCTTTGCAGGTTACAATTTATAAAAATGTTCCCTCACTTTCTCATTCCATTGCATACATCGCTCAAAGGGTTACATTTCAAAACATATTCAAGGTAAAATTGCCATTGAGCAATTGAAATGACCCATATGCAAATATGAAATTATTGATGTGCAGAGACAACTCTGCCTTTCTGTTTTTACCCTGCACTTCTTTTTCCGAGGCGATCTTTGCATGATGAGCCGCGGTAACTGTGTATCGTAAACACGCAGTAACACACCACTTGATTTCGGTTCGTAATCCTAACCCATAGTCTTGAACGTTGTATATGCTACAGCATAGATATGTTCCAGCCGTAGCATGATCTCCATTTTCGTAGTTTCAACTAAATGTTTTTCTCTGGCTGCGACTCATTCCTGAGATTGTATCGTAATCTTGAAGTTATTCAGATCTAGAAGTTCAATTAATCGAACCAAGACGCCTTCACTGGATTCTGTCGCTAATAAAATCTTAATACGAATTATTAACGTGTCTGTGAGTTAATCTGTGTTCCGGTCTAAACAATAAAAGTATTCGGATCCGGGATTATGTTGATCAAACCTGGACGTGTTCTGCTGGAGTCCGTCGTCACTTAGAGCTCATTTCATATTCCTTTTAGACCATCTAGTCACCTGTACATCCTCTTTTAAACCACCCGGAGGCTAAACGCTAAACAGATCTAAGTCCGCGGACTGTGCTCTGACTACGATATTATTTGGTTATTATGTATATTATAACCTTCTGAAATCAGGAACTATCATCGATAAACCCTGACGTATCCATTGGGAGACTAATCCCTAAGGGAGTACCCTCGGTTGTGATTTCACTCAGATCCCGTAGGATCCACAATTGGCTTCTGAATCGGAATACAACGGATCAATGGGACTAATGTCCGTGCATCATGCGGAAACCATATCTTTCCGGTCTCTGCTTAAATTCTTATTTAGTGTGGATAAATGTAATCTAAACTCAAATAGTAGCGTTCACCTGAGACTCTGCAGTACTTATCCATTGGAGGCATGGCTTGAGAATACATTATTCGCTGCATCCCTTTCGGCGCACTCTGCAGCCATTGCAGCTCATCCTCATTATATGATGTAAAAGCAAGCACGCATAACAATAGGTGATATATCACACGTTCAATCTCGACGGTGGCGGGATGGACAACTACTGGTAAATTAAAAATAAATAGACTTGCTTTTTAATGGCAATGTCGATGAACTACGACACGATACATGACTTCCACGGCATGATTGACGGGTTCCATTTGCCGAGTTGTTTTCAATTAAAAATACCGTTCCATATGGGTAAGTACTCAGGTTTATACCGTCAAATTTGACTCATCTTCGATAGATTACTACTACAGATATACTACTATAGATATCTTGTCGGAGTCACCTAACAAATCTAGCATTATTTTCTTTATTAATTCCATTATATGTTGAAGTTTTGAAGAAAGTTACTAACGTTTATAGAATTTATATTTCAGTGGATAGTAAAAAAATTTGATCCTTAGTGTTGTGATTAAAAACGTAAATGAAATCTCTGCACAGAGTTCATTCATCGCATTCAAGGATGGTTTATAACTCAGCCCATCCATGTTGACTGCACCTTGAGTGTTCTGTTTCACTTAAACCACGCGCCTTACCAGCGCCAAGCTCACCTCTATCTGTTACACCTGTTTAGGAGTATGCATATCTGTCACTGATTTAGTGGGTGCACTAACCAAATTGTATTAAGGGCTATTACGTAGCCATAAATCCAAGTTGAATATTCCCTTCTTAAAATGAATATTGATCAATTCCAATTATCTGGATTTGTCTTTATGTTACCACAGGAGTTGATATAGAAATTATAATATTTAATTGGATACTTATGGTTTAGAATAATGATCTTATTTTTAGTATCATAACCTAGAGTTGAATTAGATTATGAAATCAACATTAAGTTACATAGAGATAGAACATATAGGGCATAGTTAAGGAAGGAAGTATGCATATTCCCATTACTCTATTGTGATCAATTGAATTAGAATATATAAATGATGAGCATGATTTTTTTTTGGTAAACATGAAGAGCTTGATTAAGTTCAATGTTATGTTAAACATGAAGATAGGATAGTTCAATTATTCCAATATAATTAATTTGAACTAGAATATATATTCGAAAAACAAGTTATCTAGCAGTAGAGCATGTAGTGGAATGGTTTAAACTCAAATTAGATAAGTGTAGATGGGATTATGTGTGCTGGTTTACATTCAGTCATTCTAGTTATGGTTGATTGTAAATTAGAATATCTAATTATTTATGTATTACATGAGGTTGAAAGTGTAAATAAGAAAGTGTTTAAGTTTGGTATTCTTATGTTGGTAAACTAAACCTTAGGATTGTTTAATTACATATTTTATTGTTGTATTGATCCTTACTATTGTCAAGTAAAAAAAAAAAAATTATGTGGGAGTTGAATATGAATATTTTTCCATATCATAAATTCTATCACATGTCATGTACGTGAACTAATATATTGCCATGATGTTTCTTACCATAGTTATGTAAGAGAAAGTGGAGTGAAAATAAAATAGGTTAGACTTGACGAGGGTTAAATATGAATATTTTTCCATATCATAAATTCTATCACATGTCATGTAAGTGAACTAATATATTGCCACGATGTTTCTTACCATAGTTATGTAAGAGAAAGTGGAGTGAAAATAAAATAGGTTAGACTTGACGAGGGTTAAAATTACATTAAGAACATAATTCATGTCCAAGAATTTTATTATTGAAAATAAGTCCATGTTATAATTTATGTCTTGATACACTTTATGAAGCCATAACTTCACTATGTACAAGAAGCTTAAAGTTTACATTCTATAGGAATTCAAGTATATAACATTCCACATTTATAAAAGTCGAATTGGATGTGTGGATTCACTTTGTATGTTAACCCCATTTATTAATGATGTATGTTACAAGTTCAAGTTCATGGATTCATCTTATTGCGCCGAGAGGCGCTCTACAGCCCAGTATGAGGGAGATCTTGTAACATGTTTGTGTTTGTCGAGTAGAAAAATAATACAAAGTAAACAAAAAAGAATAATACAAAGTAAAAAGCAATAAATATTATGTCGGCCATAAACAAAAAAGAATAATACAAAGTAAAAAGTAAATATGAGGAAGATAATGTAAGGTTTGTGGAGTGTTTGTCGAGTAACAAAATAATACAAAGTAAACAAAAAAGATTAATACAAAGTAAAAAGTAATAAATATTATGTCGGCCATAAACAAAAAAGAATAATACAAAGTAAAAAGTAATAAATATTATGTCGGCCATAAACAAAAAAGAATAATACAAAGTAAAAAGTAAATATGAGGGAGATCATATAAGTTTGTGGAGTAAAAAAAAAAAGTAAAATAATCAATGGCATAAAATAAAGAAGATTTAAAGATAAGATGCATATTGATTTGATTATTTTTTACTTTGTGCAATACCTCTCCTTGAATATCTCCTTGAGTGCAATACCTGAGCGGTTTGCACCTTGGGAGATTTGATCCCTCTCAGCGCTTGATAGAGCCTAGGATTTGGATCTATGTTGGTATTAAGGTTGTCAATGAAATGAAAACTCAAAGTTGCATGCATATACTCATATAGGGAAGTATGGAACAAGTCCTCACGTCCTCAGTTCAATTTTTAATTAGGTTATGTCCTAAACTTAATTTATGATCTTAAATGTAGACTTCTGAGGTTATTGTTTTCAGTCCAAGTATTCATGCAAATTAGAAAACAATTTAATACTTAAGATAAATACAACTTGTATAATTTATATATCTTATCATAGCAATTGAAGTATTGTATCTATGTCATTAGAATAAAATGATTTTATTGTATAAAGGTAGATGTTGTATCAATGAAAATTACAATTATATGATTGCAAAAGAAAGAAACTTGTGTTTTTGTTATTTAAAAACCTCTTCTATTCTATTTTAGGTAGGAAAAGAAGGAAATGGAGGTTATGATATATAGTTTACAAGTCTTGTCCAAAATAATAATTATATGGAAAAATATAATGTCATTATGGAAATGTAGAAAGAGGTAATTAAAGTATTTTTCTTTTTCTCTTTTTGCTAAGGTTATTGAGTTTGTTGAGTCATTGAACAAATTTATTGGGAGAAACAAGTTATATTGGACTAGGTCTTAGGTGAAGATTATACACAGTAAGAGGTGAATGGGAAACTTAGGGTTGCAATTAGTGAGTCATTAGAGAACTTCTATGGGATTGCTACATTATATTTCTTATTTATGAAAACTACAATATAGTTATATTGGGAAGAAACCAAGGTGCTCAGATTGACGAGACTTTGACAGATTCTCAAGGAAGTGAAACAGACTTAATAATTGAAAAGCAAGATATCTATGTCACTAGCACAAGGAGGTAAGCCCAATGAAACTAATTTTCTAGCATGACAATGTTTAACAAAAAAATACAAACTCAACATGATCGGGACAACAGTAAAAGAAGAATTCTCAATTAGGAAAGTCCACCGAAAAGACCAAACGAAGACAATTTTAGTAAAAAAAGGTATGGAGACAATCAACTCAATGAAATGAATGCAATGAAGCTTACAATAGGACATGGTCAAACCTTGACGAAAATATGACTATCCCTCGATATAGAACTCAATAAGGATACAAAAAACACACATTATACGACTTGATGAGTCTAAAGAAGTAACCCTGTGACAAAATAAGGAATGAAATGAAGTAAGGATGTTATAAGCTCATTAACTTACACGCAATGATACTAATGAAAGGACTAAGGGATAAAATTTAAAAATTTCGACTAATTCACTAAGTTTCGATGCCTCAAATCCTATCAAATTGAGAACCAGCTTTTAGGGGGTTTTGGAAGTAACCTTATGGAAATTAGTTTTGGAATATTTGAGGGTCTCTCTTGATTTGTTAAAAACGTGACCATATCTTACCCATGTACAATTGACTGAATATGTTATGATGTTTACCTTCTCGTCTTGGAGGGAAGGATAACCAAATAGATTTGGATTCTTGCTTGATGATGATTTAATAACTATTGGGTGGCTATTGATGTTATATAGCTTGCAGCTAATTTGGATAACATAGATATTCACAAAATACTAAATCTAAGTTCGTACTCACAATTATGAATATATTATTGTATTTGCATTACGCGAAACTACGATTGAGTTCCTCAGGATGTATTGGAACCATTCTAGATGATAAAAAGGAAAAAAACTAATGATTATAACCAGTATCACTTATGACCATGAGTGCTAGAGAAAAATAGAAGAAAATGGCAAGAAGATGAGAATAGGAAAGCTTAGCATCAAAAGTACGAGAACAAAAATTAACTTTAAGATAAAGTTCTGTATAAGAGGGGGTGTATGTAATGCCCCTAGAATGACTATAGACTTTAAGGGCACCTATCGAGTGTCCCAGCCGAACAAACTTTGATAAAGCGATCTTTTGAGTCTTGATATGTCTTAACAATTGAGGAAAACGTGAAGATGTCCATGACGACAAAATTGGATGAATGAAAACAATGGATTAAATGGCAATTTGTGGAATTGGATACTTTATCTGGAATTGATGAATAAATGTATGATTGCTTAATGATTAGTTGTTTTGTGGAATATATGATGTGTATACTTCTTAACGATTAGATATGTTGGGAAATATATGATGTGAGTGAAAGAAATCCATGTTGGCTTGACGATTAGAAGTTTATGAAAAGAATTATGGTAATTATGGATAAATTATAATGCTTAATGACTAATGTATTATGAAATAGGTTATGATGAATGAGAATAGAGCTATTAATGTGTGCTTTTTAGCATGTGTGTAACAACAGGTGAAACGATTCACCGATAGACTCAAAAAGTAAATATCTAGGTCATAGAGTACGAATAAATCACACATGGAAGAACGGCGACAGTGTCGACTTCCTACGAAATTCCACGTACGAGTTGAAAAGAACCTATTCACTTACTCGGGGAAGTGTAAAGTCATGCGAAGTGGACCATGACAAAGTTGGTCACGTACACGTTGGGGGGCCCACAGTAAGAACGGGCTTACTCCTCAGTGCCATTAGTCTCCAATAACGTGTAGATGCAGGATTGAAGGTAACGGATCCTAAATCCTTACATGAAGTTCCCCCAAATCAAATGCAGCAAAGAAGTGTCGATGAAAGGACCTGGCGATGTGGTACCCTGTCGATAAACGAAAACAATGGACAAATGGACACGGCAATGTGGTACCATGTCGACGAAAAGAGAATGAGGGACGAATGGACCCAATGATGCGGTGCCTAGACCCTAGACAAAAAGAATTGACAAACATTGTGCATTAAAAATATAAATTGCATTTAGGCCATTTGCATATGAAATATAAATTTGTAATTAAAATAATATAAAATATTGTTTTAGGAGCAAATGGTCTGCTAAACTTGAGCATTTCGTTAACCCCGCTTGCACCCACAAAAACAGAAACTAGATTGAACATCAAAGGCAGAAGACTAAGTAAATCTAGGAAGGTAGGTACACTCTCTTAGAAATATGACACATGGCTAGGTAAGCTAAATTGTAATTGAATAATTAAAAATTAGGCATTTTTGCATGAAGCGACATGTGTCGAAATGAATTTTCCTATTTAAGGAAGGCATGAGGAAGAGAAAAGGGACCCTATGACTGGATGGTTATCATAATGTCTGTAAGACATTGATTTGCTTCTATTGGATTTTGGAAAGAGATCTTGGTGGGGGGGGAGCCCACTTCTGGTTCTCTAGTTTTGTGTGTGAGCTCTATGACCCCGAATCTCAGGGGTGGCTATGCAACTGATTGCATAAGCCTACAGTTGGGTGGTGAAGCTAACGATTGCTTTGCCTATGGTTAAACAAGCTTTACTGGAGGGATCCAATGGGTGAAGTGGACAGCAAAAGAGCAAGATGGATCGGTGGACGACGACTACTCCTTCGACAACGGGATCGATCGACGGATTGATAGGTTTATGGTTCTATGGTATTTGCAAAAGTTTATTGTTTTTTTGTAAGTTAGTTTTCAGTCATGGATAAGTTTGAATCTGCTTTTATATTATGTTGATAAGTTTTATTATTAAGATTTAGGGATCGCCCCACAAACAAGGGTCCCTACTTTTTATATGCCATAGAAAAATATCTAGATAATCCTAAGGGATTTATCCTAGGTAGCTTGGGGATATGCCTCCTATGGCCTTTGAGAGGACTTGTATGTTTTGAGAATAATTTTTTTTTATTGAATTGTATAAGTGAATTGCTACCATCCTGAGTAATATTTATTTTTACTCTCACATATGACCTCACCATCCAATCAAAAGGGGACGCCTATCGGTAGTTGGAGAGGTATTGCATTGCTTCTAGCCTAGACTATCCATTCATCATTTGAGAGTGAGGAGGTTTGATTCAGAGGTATTTTGTGTAAATTCTTGTTTAGTTATGAATATATTTTATTTTTAATTTTTTATTTCATGGGAAAAGGCATACTTTAATACATTTTTTTCTCTAACTTGTATAGCTCCTTGGTGGATAAGGTCATCTTGCACCTCCCTCACCACGGGAGAATCACGTTACACAAATTACCTTAGTAGAAATATCTAGACAACAAAATTGGTTTCATAGAGAGATATAGAACATTTGGGTAGATAGTTCCACTTGGAAATTGAGAATGATGATGCTTTCTCTTTTTGAGTAGTTCATGACACTATATCAAAGGGTAGGACTATATAAATCCTGTTGGTAGAGTGTTATTATGGGAACGAGGCAGGTGGTGATAGGGAGACACAATTTGGATGTGGTGAAAGCCCTGATGAGGGGACATCATTTCAGGAATATGTATAATCATAGTCTTTACCATTTGTCTTAAAAATGATGTAGAAATTTGCGAAAGAGCGGAATTTACAAGAAGCCCCACAGGTGGAAGATAGGCATGTATCATACATAAAGGAGACACATCAAAGTAGTAAAGAAATATAAAATCATAACATCTCATATACATCTATCAATACTACGTTATCCATGACCCATAAAGGTAATACAATACTTAGGATGATGTGAAAAAGCAAAGTACTAAAATATACCATTATATTTTCTTTACCTGCCATTTTGGGATTCAATTTACCATGTTGCACCCTAATATGACCTGAGAAGGTTTTATTTTATATCCCTTTTATCATCAAAGAGGTTTACCACTTAAACTATAAGAGTTTAACGTTGAATTTGAAACATCTTATGTTTATGATAAATTTATCAGAGTTGTGTTTGTGTGTGTACATAACCATCTACATATACATATATACATATCTACACACACATACACACACATACATCAATATGTGTGTATGTGTATACATACACATGTACATATGCATATATATTGCGTGTGTATACATATGCATCTACTTATACATATATACATATCTACACACACATACATAAACAAACACATGTGTGTGTGTGTTGAGTTCATGTTGTACTTGTATCTTGATTATAGTAACACATCATCATATTTTTATGGTCTAGTAAGAGACATAGTTATATGACTGTCCCAGGGCTTATAGATATCATGTTGTTGTACCACCTCTTGTGAGATTAATACCATTGTTGAGTAGGAGTATCATTTTAGTGCAATATCTAGTAGCCCTACAATATCTTAGATTTGAGGTGAGGGATATGATGATAGACACCATGTGCACTTTGTTTGTTAATGCCACAGTTGCTTTAGCTAAAGAGAGATATATACAACTACATGATTTTTCACATCTTAATATTCTGTGTGTGGATGTCTTAATACTTAGGTAGCCACCCATTGAGGATTTATTAGAGTACAATGAAAGAATATAGGATGCATATTTTTGTTTCATAAAATTTGTAGAGCACATCCTAGATGCAAGGTATATTTTTCTACAATTATGTATTATTCAATTATCTTTATTCGTTCTTAATCGATCACATGAATACATGTAGAATCAACACATTAAAGAATATCATTTTATTTTTATAACATTATTGGATGATTTTCACTTCAATACTTTAATAGTTTCTCATCATATTACAACTAATGGAGGAGACTTGGTTATCATATGGTTGAATTCTAGAAGTTTCAATAGAAAACACCTATGTGGTTACATATCTACAATTGGTTATTTCATCCTAATTTTATTCATATGTCCCACATTACAATGTACATGGTAAAGGCGAGGGTGTTGTCAAATATAATGAACCCAAGGATAATATTGAACCTACACATATAGATCCCGCTATAAATATAGGTACTCCACCTCATCTCTTGATCAATTATGTACAATTTTTGAATTAAAGATCGAATCCAATTTATACATCAATTTTTGAAACAATGAATATGATATATGTAGTTATTAATTTTAGTGTTTACATTTAATTTCATCACATTATTGAGGTCCATCAATGTTTTAATCATGTAGTCACATAGAAGGGATTGAGTGATTTCACATCTTGATGTCGGACCATCAAGGACCCCAATATTTGTCACATAGGTACAAATTGATACAAATAGGTGTATACCAATTATTGTTTTTCCATGTTCTTATTGCTACTTACACATCATGAGAGACCATCACTAACTTGCATTCTACCTAATGCAATGGATGAATAAAGTGAAACTTATACTATTAGATATGATGGTGAATTTTAGATGGTCATTTGTTAAAAGTTTGACATATGCATTGGAATTCCATATTTATTATGCATTTTCAAAATTAAAGATCATGTTATTATAAACCAAAGGCACTCTCATCTAGTATATATGATTGGTGAATGTAGAAGAACTTTATTAGAGTGCCCCAATGACTAATTGAGGTAGTTTTTGTAACATTAAATTAGGTGTTTAAATGCTTTAATAAAACATTAGTTTCATACATTAATTATATAGTTATGGTTAATGCAACTATACATTGAGAGTTTATCCTTATTTAGCTAAGCACTATTTTTTTAGGAATTTAGTGTTTGATAATTCTTTAGATATAAACCTTGGAATCCAAATTATTATTTCCAAATGAATAATGAGATATCTTGAGGTATTCCATTCATTTGAGGGAGGGATTTCTTTTTTTAGGCATTTAGTGTTTTGTAATTCTTTAGAAATAAACCTTGGAATCCAAATTATTATTTTCCAAATGAATAATGAGATCTCTTGAGGGATCTCAAGCCTAAAAAATTCTCTTGAGGTATTCCATTAATTTGAGGGAGGGATTTCTATTGTAGAATACAATAGACTCATCTTAACATTGAAAACTGTGTAATAAGCCAATTCTAGTAAAGCTTACATATTTGTTTGTAGCACAGATCTTGTAAAAGTTTTGAGAGGTTATTAAACATTTACTTTGATGAGAGTAAGACCATTTAGAATTTTCTCAAATTTCAATGAGTATGTGCTAGTTTCGTATGTTTGATTTTTATGGTAGACTTTTATGTAGGGTATATCCTTTTTTCTTTTTATTTTAGTTCATACTTCTTATATTTACTAGAACATATTTGTGTAGGGTGCAATCCTTGATTTTCATTTATAATTCTTTTGAAAATATGAATTAAAATGATTAAAAATATTTTCTTACTAAGTAAAAAGTTATAAAAATATGTCTTTTTTCTCGAAAAATAATTAAAATATAATTTTAGAATACATAATAAAAAAAAAGGATTGTGACAAAATTCAAACTATTGATTCTATTTGAAGTATGGATTAAACTTTCTTTTAATGGTGAAAGTATTACAAATACAATTATTCAAATCTTTTTTAATGAAATGTAACAATGATATTATATTTTTAAATCAAAATCAAAATAATTAACATCATATTATTAAAACTTAAAATTCAATTAGATGTTTTTTTTTTATTAGATATTTAAAATAAAAAATATAAATAAAATTTCTTTATTCTCACAAAAAATGTGTTGCTTAATATTTTATCTCATTTCCCATCTAAAACACTCGTATGCATTTTTTAGGCATTTTTTTTTTCTTATGGAATGCCTTAGGAAAATTGAAGTTATTTACCAAAAGATAAATTTTTTTATGATAAACTTCATTATCATGAAACAAAGGCATCTTTTTCCTTTATGGAATGCCTTAGGAAAGTTGAAGTTCTTTATGGAATTCCTTAGGAAAGTTGAAGTTATTTACCATAAGGATAAACTTTTTCATGGTTAACTTTCATTATCGTCAAACAAAAAATTATAGTGTTAATTTCAACCATTTATAAATTAATATATAAATTATTGTTTCTCTAAAAAATAATAATCATATTTGATTTATTTAATAAAGAATATATTACTTGGATCCATACAGTTGGTATAATTATTACTTTATCTTTACAAAATCCAAAATAATAAAATGAAAATAAATATCAACCATAAAATTTTAAATTAAATATCAAATAAAAAAGTTTACATAATTACATAGATACTAACCATATGAAATTTTTATAATAATATAAAAAACATAAATTCAATAAAATATTTCCTTACATTCCTCTTTACCATCATTTCATTTAAGTGAAGGGTGGTTTGGCACTTAATATGCTACCACTTTTAACAAATATGGTAGAGAACAAGAACATGTATGAAGATGATTTTAACTTAAAACTTGAAACCAAAAAAATGACTCATTCTAAAATACACTTCGCCATTGTTTAGTTGTTTTTCTTACATTCCTCTTTACCATCATTTCATTTAAGTGAAGGGTGGTTTGGCACTTAATATGCTACCACTTTTAACAAATATGGTAGAGAACAAGGCCATGTATGAAGATGATTCTAACTTAAAACTTGAAACCAAAAAAATGACTTATTCTAAAATACACTTCTCCATTGTTTAGTTGTTTTTCTAAGAATGTAATTTTATTTACCATATAAATGAACATCCATTAATAAAGACAACGTGAAACCTTATTTTGATTACATAAAGAGCGAGAAATTTCATTGATGCTTGAACCTAACAAAAATAATGTTTAGAATAAGAAAACAAAAGATTGGCTAAATTATTGACCAGATTTTATTAGATAGTTTCATACCCAATAGATTCAAATTTTTTTTTGGTTTATTATTTATGGTTATTAATTTTTCATTCACATGCTTCATAAATATTATCCAAATATTAATGGTTTTGAACGTATATTCTATTATAATGGTCATAATCAGGTATGCCCTATATATATTGCTCACATTTAGTCAATGAATATGAGTAACATACGTGGCAACTCTTAATGCAATAACATCTCTAGTGATTATCGTGTTATATCTATTGTTGATGGAATTGCCACCAAATGACGAATTTGAACAATCTGATTTCATTAGTGGTGTGAGGACACAGGTGTTAAATCGAGTTAACTCAATTTCAAATGTATGAAATAGGAATTAGTGTGAGGCTTGGCCCAGGGTTTAAATTGTAGAAAATATATTCATCTATTATTGAGGGACCATTTTGAAACTACTGCCATTCCCATTTCAAGTTTCTACTTACCATATTGCAACTGTGAGAACTTGAAACATAAATTACATTAGCCACACTTTTTTTGTCAGCTGTCTAATATCAATTTCATGTTGTTCCATTGCAAGTTTCTACTTACCATATTGCAAATGTGAGAACTCGAAACATAAATTACATTAGCCATGTTTTTAGCTATTTTATTTTAGTGACATTTATTGCATTTGAGTGAAATGTTTACATATGGTTTGGATTTATAAGATAGGTGAAATATATGTTTAACACATCAAGGAAAAATTGTTATTATATATGATGGAAATGTTTGCATATTATTTAGCTTCAAAAGAGAGAGGAATATCACACTTCCCACCATAAAAAAAGTTTGTTTCATGTATCAAATTATATTCAAAATTGACTATGAAAATAAAATAAAAAATATTGCTTATAAAAACTGATTTTAGTCATGGAAAAATGCCATCTATCTCATTTCTAACAATACTCTCTTTATCATAAAGAAAAACTAAGCTTAATGATGGAAATTGTGAGTTGCTTCTAAGTTTAGAATTAGAATAAACATAATTTTTAGATCAGTGATCACCCTATATGAATCTTGATTGCAGAAGTTCAAATTGCATTTTCTTCATTAGGTTCAAGTGACATGGATACTTGAACTTGAATTGGATGAACTAATAGTTTTCATGACATGTGTTTTCGCAGGTGTGCCATCCATAAATGTTATTTTCCGAGGACTATTAACGTTACCTTTGGAGACAACTGTAAAGTTATTATTGAACCCTATCAGTTAATCAAGCATAATATAATAGTTTATGGATTCTCTAGGGATCTGTAGAATAACATTGAATATAATAGAACATTAAGTAGGAATCCATCTTAAATCTCTTACCTAATAGATTATCACTTTATATTTTTTGTCATGAAGAAATGTCATTCCAAGTGTGCTTTACAAGTATGGGCCGGTGAAAAGATGAATCTCCACAACTTGAGGTACTTACTTCTACAACTCAAATTTCATCTACAATGTAAAAAATAAAAGACACATAAATAGTAAGCACATATAATGTTGATTTAAATCCCCTATGAAACATCAAGAAAATAAAAAAGCTAAGCTCAAATATGGTTTAATTTATTCCACCTTTACAACTCATCGATCTATCATTTCTCAAATATCCCTTTCCTCCTTTGACACTAACGTGAAAGGAGTATATTTTTTTGAGCATTCTATTAATGATATAAAATAAAAAATAATTACCATAATAGTATTAGGTTTTTCCTTTTGTTGGGGTGCATCTTTAAGGCATCAAAATATCAGAGTTATAGGAAAACTAGTACAGTCATAGTCCCATCTCCTTTTGCTTTGAGAGTATGCTTGACAGTGGGAGTCTAATACGTTATCATCAATTTGGTGTCACACTAGGCCCTCCTTATCACATTGAATAGTAGCAAAGTACATATTTGGATATGCCATTAAACTTCATATTTAAATAAAAAATAAATAAATACAGGAAAAAATTGGTTGGATACCTTTCAATATTAAAAGAATATATATAAGTTTGAGTGATTTTCAAGTTAATCTTAGTTTGATTAGGGTTTGGGATTGAAAGTAGAACTAGCAAAAATAATTTCTAGTGAGAACTGCAACCTCCATTGTTGTCCTATTCTTTCTTTATGCCTGTGTTTTCCTTATACCTTTGTTTACAAAATAGGACCCAATATGATGTACCAAACTCTAGGAGTTTGCTTATATCCATAGAGAGCCAACTTTTTGATGGAAACTAACTCCAAACTCGTATGTGATGACAAATATGACTTGCTAGTTCGTACATTACAAATACAACTTATTGGGGGCCTAATAATCTTATAGTGGCATTTTTAAATCAGTTTATGAATGCTCCAAGAGAGATTCATTATAAAGCTGGAAAATGAATTTTGAGGTACTTTAAGGGTGTTGCTTCATTTGTTTACAGTATATACATGACACAAATTTTAGGTTGGTTAGATTTGTGGATTTAGACTAGGATGGTTGTTGTCCTACCATAAAGAGTACATCTGGTTACTCCTTCTCATTAGGTTCGGAACCTCTGCAATGAGCACTAAGAGGAAACCAACTATATCCTTGTCTTTTACTGAGGCTAAATACATTGCAGATGCTTCAACATGTCAGGAAGCAGTTGTTTTAAGGAAGCTTCTACTTTAGCTGGGCATTATGCAGGACCATCTAGTAATAATATATTGTGATAGTGAATGTTTCATTAAGATGGAATCTAATCATTTGTTTCATAAAAAACCACACACATCGAGACAATGTATCACTTCTTTTAGGACAAAGTGTAAAATAATGAAGTAAGGATAAAAGTCTTGTCTTTTTAAATTTAGTTTATTATTTGCTTTTGTAGGGTTTTTTATTTTTTTCTTTGTTTGCGGGAAACACAAGGTTCTCTCATCCTTTTCCTTTGCTTGTTACTATATTTTTTTGAGTCAATATTTGGAAAATCTTTTCAAGATATTTCTAACAAGTTAAATAGTCTAAAAATAGAGTTTGCATGAGAAACTTATGCCTCTAGAAAGTCAAGAATTATGCTTTAATGATGATGGTGCCAAGTGGATGCCACACCAATGCGTATTAGTTGCATATGTGGAACTAGTCATTTTGAAATTTCAAGAAGATTCTAATGGGTCCAAAAACCTAACCCTAATTGGGAGATGGGACATGAAAAAATACACACCATAACTCTCGATGAGTATCTTCATTTATCAAAACAGAACTTGGCGTATTCCTCATTTTCGTATTGGTTTCCCAAATTACATCTTGTGTTCATTATGCTAATTTTCTACCTATTTTTACTACTATAATTGTTTCCATATATTTTAGCACTATGGTTGCAATATCACCATTTAATTATAAGCAATGACTATGCAATAAAGTATATTAACCTTTGTTGATGTATATGTAACTTCGGAATGTATTTTACCCATGTATATTGTATTCCTATAGAGATGTTATTATTCCTCTATACGGAAGTGATTGTATTCCTATAGAGATGTTATTATTCCTCTATATGGAATTGTTTGTATTCCTATAGAGACTTTATTATTCCTCTATACGGAAGTGTCGTCATTTATATTGTAAGTGTCATAACTTATACTTGATGGGTTATTAGACCACCTTGATGGGGTCGGCCCTGTATGAGTCATGTGGGTAAAAGGGTTATTAGACCACCAAGTGTGGGGTCGGCCTGGATTAATGTAACCATGGGTTATTAGGCTAAGCTAGACAAGTCGGCCCCACTGGTTTATTAGGCAGGACAGGACAAGTATAAATAGAAATCGGGAGATCTCTATTTGACATCTCATTACTCACTCTTCCATCACTCAAAAAGTGGTGCACATGTGAGGAGGAGGATCAGCTGCTAGGAGAAGACTATCTCTTGTAATTTGGTTGTATCATTCCTCTTTCTATCACTGAGGAAGTTGCGGGGTTTTTCACCTTCTTGGTTTTCCCCTGTGAAACTCTGTGTCTCTTGTGTGCTTGCATTATTGTGTCCATGATTGATATGTTGTAGATATACTGTACATGTTATTCTCTCAGTTAAGATCATAGATCAGATTAAGGCATGTATGGCACTTGTTGCACTTGCGATGCTAGGGCTTGATATAGCAAAAACCAGTCATCGCAGCACTTTTGCGATAAAAACATTTTGGAGAGGTTTCAGGATTTGAAACTCTTACAAGTTGAATATAAGATCACCATGTACCTTGTGTCCGAAGCACAACTTCTAGTTCGTTTTAATTTGTGTTTCATGATTTGTATAATCTAGGGTTTCGGCCTCTTCCAGATCTTAGTCATAAACAGGTTACCTAGGAAAAAAGGTCGCAACTTGGGCTAGGAAGCTCCAAATAAAATTTCGTAAAAAGTTACAAGTAGGAAACAGATTGTAGTTTCTCTAGTAAGGTTTTCAGAGGCTGAGATTGAACCAGTGACACGTGGTATGCCGTACAATTTTGCTCTCTTGTCTTATCCCATAAATAGGTCATGTTGCGACACTTGGCATAACTCTCTCTCAGAGAATCCAATTGAGGTCAGACCTATGCGGTTGGAAAGATGGTAGGCCGGGCTACCACACGTAGAATATTCAGACCCTTTGGATGCGTAATTTTAGAGTTACACTAGAAACAATCAGGTGCAGATTTCTTTCAAAACAGAATTGGTTTTTGAGCACTTTCATTCATGGCTCCGGGAATTAGGGTTTCAGAGAAAATTGGGATTTTTGTAATCAAAGACCATGGCTGAATGCTACTCATCAAAATAGAGATTTAGAGACCAAGATCAAATTTTTTGGTTTGGCAGAAGGTCGGGCTTGATCAAACCCTAGTTCGGGACTTTGATAAAAAAAAGTGGAAAATTAGGGCTTCTTCAAAAGTTGGAATTTTTTAAGTCTGTGACCACGACTGGAAGCTCCTCAGAAAAATCAAAGTTTAGAGCTTTGGATAGAACCTTTTGGTTGGGCAGAAGGGTGGGCTTTATCAAAACCTAGTTTGGGATCTTGTCTAGAAGATCCGGAAGTTTCAAAGGAAATTTTGAGGGGTGAAACTTTGCAGTTTTCAAATTCTGAGTATTCCGGTTTGATCATCTCATCAAGATGCATCTTTCTATCCTTTGAGAAGTTTGAAATTCAAAGTTTGAATTTTTAGGGTTTCTCTGATAAACCCTAATCCAGCTCGAGATCTAGTTCCTACAAATCAAATGGATTGGAGTAATCCTAGAAGAGAATGGATTGGTCACCTGCATAAGTGAAGAAGTTCCAGTTTCAGAGGGAGATAAGGCTAAGGCCTTACATAAGAAGATTACAAGCAATCTTGACGGGTATGACTTATCGAGGTATGTTTCAAGATCTCTTCATGATAAAGTTTATGGTATGTTTCTCTTCATTAAGGTTAGTACAATCTTGATTAACTTTAGACTTGTCGTATCACCTTAGTAAAATTATTAATGCACGATAGAAGATATTCATTGATTAGGGTTTTGACACTTATGATTGTACTAATGCATTGTAGTGTTGTATGAAGTTGATGCTGTCCGCTAACCTGAAAGGTACATCAAGAAAGACAAATCATGTTCTAGTTCAAGAACATATGACCATGGTGACATGAGACAAAGGTTCATCCATTGCCATGGATCACATAGAAGATCTACTTACGAGGTATGTATAACTCGGTTCTATAATGATTAACCTATGAGATATGTAGGTTACTAGCACAAGTCATTAAAGAGAACATGAAGACATTCCTAGACATAACTAGCAAATATGATAACCATGTATGTTTTTCCTATATCAAGCTAGAATCCTACCTTGTGGTAGGATCTTATACTGTTGTATTGTTAATAATGATTATTCATAAAGTTAAAATTTAAGTAATCAAGGGTTTATGCATATTATGTCTCTTCCCTTGATTGATGATATGGCTAACCAGAAAAGTCCTTTGGTCAAATATGAATATGCATGAGTAAGAGAAGTCTTCCCAAAAACATTGAATGCTAATACTTATTATCTATGTTTGAAATGATCATGACTATACATGTTTAAGATTATTGTGTTTTGATAGTATTGAAATTATACTAATGAATGTATGATTATATATGAGATCTCAATGGTAACACAATGATGATACTAGTAAGCATGCATAGTGATTGAGGACGGATATAAGTTCAAGGACAGGTAATCCAGGAAGCAAAGATCAAGAGGGAGCACACTGCAGTAGTTTCTGCAAGGATGAATACATTCAGAGGGATTTGACCACTTCTCACAATCCACATCAAAATGGAGTTGCAGAAAGGAAGCAAAGACTGAGAGGGAGTCAACCCAACAACAAAAAAACAAAGATAAGTATTTGAATTATCATTTTTTGCATATTTGATTGTTTAAATAATACTGTTCAATGATGTATATACTAATGTTCCTAGAATTAGGTTGTGTATTTTGGCATATTAGAATAATTACATTAATGAACAGCATACTACTAATATGCATGTAATGGGTAAGTGGCCTATGGCACTATACAACATTCCATTGCTACTTATCTAGAATGAAACCTCTTTGCTGACATGTTGGGAGTAGTGCAAACTCTTAACAATGTTCTGGTAGAGATTGGAAGGCATCTAGAAAGTTACAGGATATGGATGAATGTTGTATTGAAGCATTGGCTAAAATAATTGCATTACTGTATGACATATGTCTTTATGTGTAAGAATTTGTTCTGAAAACTATGAGATGTTTCTAATCATGCAATTTAATTTGTCTTGTAGGAAAGATCGGATACCGTCACCTACAATAGAAGAACAACAACATTTGTTCAAACAACAAAGTTATCTATTGAAGATATTGAATATTCTGAAGTTTCCAGGATATGGGATACAGTAAAAGGATGCCATGGTCGAGAAGTACCAATCGATCATGTTTGGGATGTGGTCCCAAGACCTAAACGGAAGTTTTTTGTGACTTCCAAGGTGATCTATAAGATCAAGCATGTTGCAGATGGTAGCATGGAGAAAGACAAAGCGAAGTTGTAGCTCGTGGCTTCTCCCAGAAAGAGGAATTGATTATCAAGAGACTTTTTCTCTTATAGCCAGATACACTTCCATTAGATCAGTACTTGCTCTGGCTGCAATGATGAAATGGAAGATACACCAGATGGATGTCAAGACAACTTTCTTGAATGGTGTAGTCAAAGAGGAAGTGTATGTGGTGCAGCCACTTGGTTTTGAGACACATGACAGGGAGTCATATGTGTGTAGGTTGAAGAAATCCTTGTATGGCTTGAAGCAAGCTCCTAGGACTTAGTATGGTAGGATAGACAGCTTTCTATCCAGTTTGGGCTTTACTAAGAGTAAAGCAGATTCCAACCTTTACTACAAGGTTGAGGAAGGCAATCCTGTGATACTACTCTTGTATGTAGATGACCTCTTTGTAACAGGAGAGGATGGATTGATTTCCGATACCAAGAGGAAGCTTGCTTCCGAGTTCGAGATGAAGGACTTGGGTATGATTCACTACTTTCTAGGCATGGAGGTGTGGCAGAGTGCAGATGGAATCTTCCTTGGACAAGGGAAGTATGCAGTAGAGATCTTGGAGGTTCAGGATGATGGACTGCATGGCCATGGCCACACCTATGGAATCGAACCTGAAGCTTCTGTGTGATGCTTCATCTGAT
This sequence comes from Larix kaempferi, assembly GCA_027924585.1. Lineage (NCBI taxonomy): Eukaryota > Viridiplantae > Streptophyta > Pinopsida > Pinales > Pinaceae > Larix > Larix kaempferi. The sequence goes on along the minus strand of BSBM01000960.1, from coordinate 5,556,192 downwards.
CTGGTTAATGTCACTGTGTATCATCAAATGATTGGGTCCTTGATGTACCTGATGAACACAAGACCAGATATTTGCTTTGTGCTGAACACATTGAGCCAGTTCCCGATGGATCCCAGAGGTATTCACCTGGTTGCTGTAAAGAATATTCTGAGGTACCTGAAGGGTACAATTGATTATGGGCTCAAGTATGATGCGAATCAAAAGTTTAACTTGCAAGGTTATGTTGATTCAGATTGGGAAGGTAGTGCAGTAGATAGGAAGAGCACATCTAGGTGTTGCTTCAGTATGGGATCATGTGTGATCTCTTGGTTTAGCATGAAGCAATCCTTCGTAGCACTGAGTATAGCCGAGGCAAAGTATGTTGCAGCATGTTCAGCTAGTTGTGAGGCAGTATGGCTCTGGAAGCTATTGTCTGAGTTATTTGATCTCCCGCTAGAGGCTACTGGTATCTTTTGTGACAACCAAAGTTGTGTGAAGCTATCTAAGAACCCGATGTTCCACGATAGGTCGAAACACATTGAGATCAAATATCACTATATTAGGGATATGGTGCAGAGAGGAGCAGTGAAGCCCCTGTATGTTGCGACAGATGAGCAAGTTGCAGATGTGCTGACGAAGCCATTAGCTAGAGTGAAGTTTGAGTACTTCAGAGAGAGGCTTGGTGCTCTTCAGATTGATGACACTTCAAGGAAGAAGTGATGGACACATTTGCAGGAGCCATTCCCAGCATGGTGAGAGGAGGATACTTCCATGGCTACAGATGTAAGCGCTGGATGATGAGCATCGAGACAATGCTCTGGTTACTGCTCTGTATATGCATCATGTTGGATGCTTGTTATGATCAGTTGGATCATGTATATGTATATGCATCATTATTGGATGCTTGGACCATGTATTTGTATATGTATTAGGTGGATATGTTGTATGATCAGGGAGATCATGTATGTTGATATATATCAGGTGGATACATTGTATGATCAGATGGATCATGTATCTGTGTATGTGTCAGGTGGATACATTGTATGATTAGGTGGATCATGTATGATGATATGTATCAGGTAGATACTTGGTATGTATCAAGTGGATGTATTATATGATCAGATTGATCAAGGATGATGAGCTTCAGGATGTTGCTTCAGATGACATGCATGAGGACGATGTAGTGATGATGATCAGATTGATCATGTGATAATGTACATCAGGATGATGTATGGTGAGTATCAGGTTGATACTCTCTTGCCATGGACAGGTTGTGCAGATGAGCATATAAGTAGACCTGGGATATCCGACAGGTAGAACTGTGTGCTCGTAACAGCCCGGGATACTCTTTCAAGGCATTGCTCTGGGAGGACATATAAGTATACCTGGGAGATCCGACAGGTAGAGCTGTGTGCTTGTAACAGCCTGGGATGCTCTTTCGAGGCATTGTCCTATGGCATATATGTAGACCTCGGAGATCCGATAGGTTGGGCTGTGTTCCCGTAATAAGTCGTGGGATTCTCTTTTGAGGCATTGCCATGACCACATGTAAGTAGACCTGGGAGATCTGATAGGTTGGGCTATGTGCCCATAATAAGTCCTGGGATGCTCTTTCAAGGCATTGTGGTAGGGGTCACATTGGTTTCCCAAATTACATCTTGTGTTCATTATGCTAATTTTCTACTTATTTTTACTACTATAATTATTTCCATATATTTTAGTACTATGGTTGCAATATCACCATTTAATTATAAGCAATGACTATGCAATAAAGTATATTAACCTTTGTTGATGTATATGTAACTTAGGAATGTATTTTACCCATGCATACTGTACTCCTATAGAGATGTTATTATTCCTCTATACGGAAGTGATTGTATTCCTATAGAGATGTTATTATTCCTCTATATGGAATTGTTTGTATTCCTATAGAGATTTTATTATTCCTCTATACAGAAGTGTCATCATTTATATTGTGAGGAGGAGGATCAGTTGCTAGGAGAAGACTATCTCTTGTACTTTGGTTGTATCATTGCTCTTTCTATCTCTAAGGAAGTTGCGGGGTTTTTCACCTTCTTGGTTTTCCCCGGTGAAACTCTGTGTCTCTTGTGTGCTTGCATTATTGTGTCCATGATTGATATGCTGTAGATATGCTGTACATGTTATTCTCTCAGTTAAGATCATAGATCAGATTGAAGTAAATTCTGAAAAATTAACAACCTTGTAGGTTTTATAGTAGCATTTAAGCTTTTCTATGATGAGTTAATTCCAATGGAACATCCACAACAATTTACATATCACAATTTTAGTACGTGGGTATATTATGCTCATTACTCTTTGGATCTAATCCTTGATCTTATTTTGTTGGATGTTGTTGCTATTTCAATTATAGGAATGAATCAACATATAAATATCTTTACAGAATAATGTAAAGGTACTAGGGAACTTTTATAAACCTATTTCATCATCATACTTATAATCCAAAAAAAATATAAGCAATTTAGCTAGTATTCAAAGTGAAATTTACTATGAAACCAACATAAGACAGAGCACACATGAATAACCTAGGGAAATTGCTAAAGATAATAATCAATTTTTGAAATATCACCAAACATTTCTAGAAACCATATAAAATCCTTAGAAATTTGAATAAAATACAAAACTATGACCAAAAATTTTTAAGGATTAGTAAGATTCACCAAGATTTATAAAATTTAAGATAAATATGGATCTTAAAATTTCCTCAGGTGTCTAGGAAAGCAAGGATGGAGTACTCTACCAAAATTTGTTCCAATTGCATAAGAAGAAAGGAATCATCAATGAAGAGATTGTGAATTATATGTGAACTATCTAGAATCAAATGACATGAATGAGTACTTGAGCATTGGCTCCTCCATGGAGACAAGTTTTCATTTAACAAATCTTCAATCAAAAAACTTAATTTTGTTATCATTTAAAACAAGTGAAGGGTGGTTTGGCACTTAATATGTGACCACTTTTAACAAATATGATAGAGAACAAGAACATGTATGAAGATGATTCTAACTTAAAACTTGAAACCAAAAAATGACTCATTCTAAAATACACTTCTCCATTGTTTTTCTAAGATTGTAATTTCATTTACCATATAAATGAACAACCACTAATAAAGACAATGTGAAACCTTACAAGTTTTGATTTCACAAATCTTCAACACAACAACTTAATTTTTTTATCATTTAAAACAAGTGAATGGTGGTTTGGCACCTAATATGCTACCACTTTTAACAAATATGGTAGAGAAGCTCCTTGAGTGCAATACCTGAGAAGAGGTTTGCACCTCGGGAGATTTGATCCCTCTCGGTGCTTGATAGAGCCTAGGATTTGGATCTAGGCCGGTTTCAGTCGTGGGTGGTGACACAAAACTGGGGTTTGATCAGCATTGTAAGGAATAGGTTAAGTTGAAAACATAGATACATTTACAAGGATTATCATAGTGTAAGTAATAAGTATTAACGATTGATTAAATTGTCAAACTGGAAAATAGAGACAATAATTTTGTAAGGATTAAATAAATGAAAATATGGTTCACATCGTGATCATTCTCAATCTATCTTCTTCATCTTTTCTTATCTTCACACCAGGTAGTTTTGACATCTTCTCATATCGATCATATGAGAATGGAGGTTGAAATCGTAGGCCTACCAAATCTTTAACTCGAGATATTCCTGTAAATGTCAAACCTTGCCTCTCTTGCTTTCCAATACTAATAGTATCTTTCTCCAATGTCAATCCTTCTGAATTATGGATTGTTAAACCCTAAGTGAGTTTCAATGGAAGTTGCTTTTTATTACCTCTTTCGATAGGTGTAATAGGAACAACTTGAGGAAATGATTCATCCCATGCCCCCCCACATAATTATCAAATTTTATTAAAAAATACATGGGTGGTTCTAGAGGAGAACTTTCGGGGTTATATACAATTTGTTGTATAAGTCCAAGAGCTACATTGACGAGTCCTGCATCAGTCTAGAGGTTTGATGTGAACATTACCCTTGCTCATATGGATATAAGTAATTCAAGTTCCAACCCTTCTTCATCTCCTTCCATAGAATATTTGCTTCTTACACATGTAGCAATACTGGTCACAATGGGACAGTTTAAGCTTCTTATTAAACGCTTGTTATGACAGTTTACATCATCATTTGTCGCAAACAAATGTAACGCCTTATCGAAGGAATTTTTCATTGTAGCATGTAAGGAAGTATCTGTACGAGTCATCAGTAATTTGCAATCCTCTATTTTTGGAATTGCATCTCTAATATTCATTAACACATTACGAAAATATATTTGTTCATTGCTTTGTCCATTTTGTTGAAACACCGTATCGAGGGTCGCAACTATTGTGAATGTGTTCCACAATTCTTTTGCAATACCTTTCGATGCATATACAGGCTTATCTAGGACAAGTGGAAATTGTCCCAAATCACCAACCAATATATTTGATCTTCCACCAAAAGGTATATTAGCATTTTCTTGGAAGGCTTGGCGAAGTCTTGAATCTATTTTGATTAATAGATTTTTTCCAATAAAACTCATTTCATCGATCAAAATATATTTAACATTCCTCAACTCTTCCTGTAAGTTAATTAAAGTCGATCCTAGTAAATGATTAATTTCTTTGATCGGTATATGAAGTGCAGAATGAACTATTCTTGTGGATATGTTGAAAGCTGCCACCCCCATAGGAGCCATAAGAAGTAATGGAGTTTTCCCTGGATGAGAGAGATTTTCAATTGTATTTTTAATGGATCCAATCAAATATGACTTTCTGGTACCTGCAATTCCTTGGATTATCATGTGTAGTGGATCAACACCCGTTCTGTAATGTTCAAGGATAACATCATATGCTATTCTTTGCTTATCCCCCAAACTATCAATTGAGTAAGACTTTGCATGTTGATAAGTAGAAATCGTTTTCAATTTTCGCATGTCAGAGATGAAATGAATTACACGACTGGAGGTCTCTTCATCTACAAAAGCAGTGTTCCAATCATTCATATGATCAAGATCCCTATGTCCAAGCATCTCAAACTGATTATATTTTATAAATTGATTTTTATATGTAATCCACATATGATCTTTCATTCATGCTTCCTGGAATCTCTCCGTGGAATTGGATGTTCTTCTTCTTCGTTGGATTCAACTCAAGCAACTGTAGGCATAGGTTGGCGATCAACATGCCAAGGTACATATTGCAAATTTTGCCAATTTTGTACTATTTCATTAGATGTGTGGCCTATATCTCTTTGAAAGTCACGAAATGTCTTGTACAAAACCAACTCGGACCAACAGAATTCAACAAAATTCTCATCTTTTTGATCAGGAATATAGTTAAATCTAGGAAACACATGTACAATAGATGCATTACTTCGTGGTAACCATTTTTCTCCCCATCGACATTTGTCATATCACCAATAGTTTGCAACATCTATCAATGTAAGTTGCTCCATGGTCTCCGGTCGCTTAGTATATGCATCAATCAGAGAATTATCATTGTTGGCATTATATGTTTCCACTTGTACTTGTTTGAAAACCTTCATACCTACATTTAGAACCACAAAACGACAACTACAATCTGAAAGAGGAAGCTCTAGAAGCATATGGCATGTCTCATGTGTACCAATGTCCCTATCAACAATGGATTCACACAACAAACTTTTATATGCACGTGCTGCTCGTTCATTAGGATTATGGATAGAAGAGACCCGCATCAACATATTGTGGAAAGTTTCAAATATCTTTTATGATTTAAGAACGTATTTTTCTATGTAATTAGTAACGATGCGCTTGGAAAGTATAGTCTGCCAATCTATATTATCCCTCCACATCATTAGTGTTTCACGATTGTGCGTATTCACTTTGTCATCATTTCGTCTAGGTTCATACACTTTTTCTCCTTGTTCATCAATGTAAAGTTTTCACTGGTCACATAGATCCCATGGTGCGTGGTACCGACATACCAATTTTCCTCCCTTCTTTCAAAGACAACTTGTCTCATTGCAAGTAATATGTTGCTCAACACAGTTAAGAAGTTCTTCATAATCAGTCATTGGCTCCGATTGAAATATTTGTTCTGTTCCTTTTACACAAGGATGATCATCTACATTATCTCCATTTTGAATATTTCGTTCATGTCCCTCACGTGGATTTATTGCATGCACACATTTGTTGAAATATTTTTTTGCAGATATAACTTCTCTAGGATCATCCCAATTGAGAGTGTCCATGTTGGGAGCATTTTTTAACCATAGAAACCCATGGACATGAGAAGATCCATGATGTTTCTATTCATACCGACTCCAATAATATGTAGCTTGATGAAAATGTTTGAAAACCTCTTCTCGAAACATTGTATGTCTCAAGTACATATAATGTGCCACGATGTGAGAATTATCAATTACATTTTGATGTCGCCATTTTCTCGCTTCACGTGGATCTGTAAGACTTGTTTAAAACAAGTGAACGGTTGTTTGGCACTTAATATGCTACCACTTTTAACAAATATGGTAGAGAATGAGAACATGTATGAAGATGATTCTATCTTAAAACTTGAAACCAAAAAATGACTCATTCTAAAATACACTTCTCTATTATTTTTCTAAGAACGTAATTTCATTTACCATATAAATGAACCACCATTAATAAAGACAATGTAAAACCTTAGAAGTTTTCATTTAACAAATCTTCAATCAAAAAACATAATGTTGTTATCATTTAAAACAAGTAAAGGGTGGTTTGGCACTTAAGATGCTACCACTTTTAACAAATATGATAGAGAACAAGAAGATGTTACCAAGATGATTCTAACTTGAAGCTTGAAACCAAAAAATGACTCCTTCTAAAATACACTTCTCCATTGTTTTTCTAAGAAGTTAATTTCATTTATCATATAAATGAATAACAATTAATAAAGACAATTTGAAACGTTACAGGTTTTCATTTAACAAATATTCACTTTAAAAAACTTAATCTTTTTATCATTTAAAACCATATTTTATTAAACATTTTAATATCAGCATACAATTATTGTGGACGTATTTAACAATCTCCATAATTTTAAAAAGTTTCAAAAGAGAAGTGTCTAATAATTTATAAAGGCGCATCTAATAATTCCAGAAACACGCAAAATGAACAAACCTCGAATTTTAAGAATTCTTCCTGCTTTGGCAGCTGTTCAGTATACAATTAAATAATTAAATTAATTTCATTTTGACTTCAAACTGTCAATGATTAGGGTTGAAGTTAATAATGGAATTTATATTAGAAATTAATTTTCACTATGATTTTAAAGAGTCAAAGTTTAGTGTTCGTAAGTCAAAGTTTATTAATTACCATGCCTTTTCTGGTGATTCGGAAGGAAATCGGTGGAACATTATCTTGGTTGGTAATTGTATCCACGTCAGAGGAAGCATCAAATGCAGTGAAATGGCTCATGGATCTGGTAATTTCGTTCAAACCTCTATAATCTTAGATGCAAATAAATAACTGATATGGATTACCTGGTTTTCTTTGCCCTACTCTAAGTCAACGAGAAATCACATGGTTATCTCCATTTACAGCTAAAATCTTCTGCACGCAACTTCTCCCAATCTTGGTACTTGAAGTAATTTGCTGCAATCCAATTCCTTCCTTTCTCTCCTGTTTACTACCGCTAGGGCATGTAACGCTCTCAATCGACATCCACACATCGCTTTCTTCTCAGAATGATTTTGAGCAGGAGCTAAAGGGGAGAAAAAGCTCAAGAAAGCAGAGAAATGGCAGAAGGCCAATCCACCGCAAGCACTAGATGGAACCCGACGACTGAACAGATAGCTTTGTTGGAAGCTACGTACAGTCAAGGGATGCGCACTCCCAAGCCCGATCAAATAGAGCAGATTGCCAGTCGGCTGAGAATGTATGGCAACATTGAAGGGAAGAGTGTATTTTACTGGTTTCAAAATCGAAAAGCTCGCGAGATGCAATGACAGAAACAAGAGAGAGTGGCTTCCATCAATCAGTTTCTTCAACCACCTTCCTTGGCAGGAACTTCGCACTCAAATAGTAAGAAACTCTGCGATACCTCCTTCAATATTCCAAATAAAATCAAGAAAACATTCTATTTTGCTAGTAGTTTGCTATTTCCTCATATTTATTAGTTTATCATTGCAATACATTTGTCTACCCCTTTTAATTAATTTTCAAAGCTTTGTTACCAGAAGTTATCTCTACAGAGCAGAAATCGGTTGCCGTCATGCCAAAGGTAAAGGGTTATTAAGAGCATTTATGTTCCAAATTGTGTTATTTTCTTTGGATTTCGTTATTTATCAATACATTTGAATACATTTGATTTCGATTTCGTTATATATCAATACATTTGAATACCAATCAGTGTTGCTTCAAATGGGCTATTTAAGGATCCCTAACATTAAGTGGGTTCTCAGATACATGTTACTACAGATGATAACCACACAGCAAATGCTGACAATTTATGTGAACCTCCGATACTGGAGTTATTTCCATTGCATCCCACTGGTATGGCTCGTGAGAATCTGCAATGAGTAAAGGAGTCGAGAAATGATTCCAGATCTGATGAATATATTGATGAACAAAACGATGCAAGGTGGGGTGGGGGCCATTTTCAGAATTTTTTTCATTTCATTCCTCGCCATCCTGGCAAGTAATAGCATTGTATGCATCAGTGTTAGGAATCTCCATGCCAAAGGTTGTCTCTTCATTACGTTTGTGCGTGAAAATAGCTGCATAGTTTGTATTTTTCTCCTCTTGAAATTTGTGGAATGTAGGAATAGGAATGGTTTTTCTTCTTGAAATTAGTTGATGCCTAAACCCGAAGGTCTTGATCCTCTGGCCGCCATAGGACACCAAGAAGATGCAAACAGTTGGTGGATTCGACTCTTTGGAAATCCACCGCCAACTTTCATTTGTCATGTATCAAAAGGTCGTGTAAAATGGAGTTGGTTTTGCATCAATTCATGAAATTATGTAAATAAAGTTGATGGAGGTTCAAGTCTCAATGTGTAATACAATCTCAAAGTAATTTTCAAAGACTATTCTTTCTGTCATTGTAAACATTTTGAATGGTTGGTCTTGCATCAATTCGTGAAATTATGTAAACCAAGTTTATGGAGTTGCAAGTTTCAATATGTAAGACAATCTCAAACTAACTTTCAAAGACTATTCTCTTCTTTATAGTAAAACATTTTGAGGTAATGTTAATTATATACCTACTTTGTGATCTTATTCCAGAAATCCAACATGTATTTTAAAAGCTTCAGCATCTAGAAATTCTGCAATTCATTATTTTTTTAGCTAGATTTCAATGAATGGGTGGGTTAAAGATTTTCCTTTTTTTTTATAAATGAATGGTCAGGTTTCAGGATGCTCAAATGCTTTTAGTCCTGTTTATGAATAGAGCATTGAGATTTACTGAATTAACTTGACTGTCCGGAATGGTTATTAAAAAAATTACGGTTATTTCAATTGACAACCCTCCCACGACTATTTAATTGCTTCTTTCATCCACGCTGGTTGAATCCAATCCAGTGCTTAATTTTTAATCGAATCCATGGTTTTGTGCGGCTATTTAATCTAGGTAATATCACATACATTAAACCATCCTTTTAGTCAAATTATTGCTTATGCGGCTATTTAATCCGGCTAATATCACATAAGAAATCAAACAGGGATTTGATCCCTAAGAACTTTGGATATTTCGTCCTTTATTTGCTTCGTAGAAATGGAGAAGCCATCCGAGTCATTGAAGAAAAACTGAATGGATCTTGCAAAATTTAAAACAAATTTCTTGCAACACAGGTCACAGGGTCCTGCTTTATAACTTAACTCCCAAATCAATTCCTTGTGCGAAAGATAGACAGTGCCAATTATATGATTTAAAGCATCTTCTACTGTCGATTCTGGATTGTCTTTGAGATAACAATCTACAGTGGAAGCTAACTCTCCGTGTTCCTTCTCTGCCTTCATATTACAAAATGGATATGCGACGCTAACACTTCCTCTTCGAAATTTGTTACAGAGTAAGACACCTAAACCTATCTATGACACAAAAATCCTTTTAACATCTCTATATCCATACTTGAAACTTCAAAAGATTAGGGAATATGCCAACATGCCAAAGTCTCCAGTCTGTTATATCTAGCCATGAATTTATTTCCTCTTAAAGTTTTTATTCCCAACCAAGTTTCAAATAGTCGCTTTTACAATCGAAAATCAAAGTCCTGCTTGCACCTCTATTTGGTGCTGCTTTTTGTGCATTTGCATATGTCAAATTTAATTTGCCTTGGAATAGGGAAGAAAAAAATAATGTGTGCATCGCCCTCACAAAACAATAGGTTTTCCCAGAAGACGAATTAACAACCATCTTGTTGGATACAACGTCTGGCTCAATATAGTAGTCTTGTGATGTTGCATTCAGTCTTTGAATAGCCCAATTAAACCTTGCTAGGTCTTATTTCTACAATGGAAGCACAGAGTTATACTATAGCTCAACTCTTAGAAAAAGCTTAAATTTTGATAAGGTTTTTATAATTTCACACTCGAACTCAGTGACGTTAGCCCTGTATCTAGTTTACTGATTTTTTTGACGTTAGCCCTGTATCTAGTTTACTGATTTTTTTGACTGATTTTACTTTAAAAAAATTAAAAAAATTTGATATTTGATTTATTGCCATTGAGAATACAAAAATACATTTTTTTTTAGTTTTTAATACCATTTCTGTCTCAAGTCATTTATGTCTGCAATCTGCAAATGTCTAATCCTCTCCCAACTTCAAAACCATTGCCAATCTATACCACAACAAATTACATATACAGTTAGCTAGAATATTAGCATGAAACTCTAGCATCTAAACTACAATATTTTATGTGAACATTTAAATAAAAAAACAAATTGACATCGTTAAATTGCCTAGATTTACTAAAATCTTTATTTGTTATTTATTCTTGCCCATCTGAATTTTGGTGATTTTGCTAAGTCTACTAACTATACAATGTTCAAAAACAGAAACTGCATCCGAAATGCAAATGCTTTTAACAACAACAATTTTCTTTGGTCCTCCCTGCTTCTTTAATACCTACAATTTTGATGACTACACCAACAAACAGTTACCAGCACCCTTTTGCAGATGGGCAAAAAAAAAATACAGCTGAATTGCTTTTGAAGCTATTGTATTATTTTACTTTTTGCTTTTTAATCTGAACATAGAAAAAAAATGTTGGTTGAATAACTCTTGTCCAAATCTATTGCATGAGTTTGGTTGCAATTTTGAAACTTTGCAAATGATAGTTTAATTCCAATTTTGCCCAAGGCCAATGGCAGTTGCAAATGAAAAAAAAAACAGCTTTTGCGTTTTTTAGTCTCTGCTAGGCATGAGACTATATGTTCCCGTTGTTTCTATTAGTTGCCATCAATATATTGTTTTTACTAAAGTTAGATTAATGTTAACATAAAATTTGTATTTTAAATTAGTTAGAAAAACCAAATTACTATTTTATAATTGGACAATCACCTTGAATTGACTATTTTTATCATTGTCAAGCATTAAAATAAATCAATCAATAAATAAAAAATAAAATCTTATGTTCAAACTTTACCCACATACAACTTCACATTCCAATTTACCTTGCATGGCAAGTAATCACTTGCTATTTCTAGGCAGTGCAACTTCGTAGTAATGATCCAATGATTTGATTTGGAGGGGCCTCAGGTGATCCCCGATTCCCCACCTTCTTCTCTCCACGTGGCAATGCTCTCCACGTTGATTTATGTGTGCATGGATTTGTGTCTACATTACATGAGAGTTGAATGCATGTGGTCCACCTCGATAAACATCAAATCCACCTATGTACTCTTCACCCTAAAACCTTTTGTTTGGACTCATTTCTTCATTTGCTTGTTCGAGAGAGTTCCATACTAACTTGCCTAGAAAACCATGGTTAATGACAGAGGTGTAGGATGTTCAACCATGGACAAGTTTGCATGCCTAAGTTTGCATGCCTGGTAGGCTAGTACTCTTGATTTGCCATGTCTTGGTCACTGTTGTGATCAACTTGAAATCGTCAGAGCCATGGCTGCTGCCTTCCTTTGTAGAAGATTTGTAACTCAGTTGAACTGCGTTCTAGGAATTAGCTATTTGCAGGCTGCAGCAAGGCCATCTATGTGTTATGGTGTCAAAAGCAGTGGTATTAATATATCCAGGCCTCCTGTTAGCTGAGAATCGCCATATAGTTGGCTTGCTATCACAATCTCCAACAAGCACACGCTGATAAGTACTGAATCTGGAAAACAACCTGATGATGATAAAGCAGTTAGGTAGCGTGAGGATGAGCGGCAGGTTGGTTATTGTCTTAACCAAACTCTGTTATTTCTTTCAATCTCCTTCAGTTTCTGATTATAAGTCTTTCATTTTTATCTATGATGATATTAGTTTGAAGATACTGGAATAAGAAAGGTGAGATATGCATATCATATGGAGTTTTTATCTGCAACATCATACAAAGCAACCCCATGTTACACGATTTTAGATGACCATGGTCACCGATTGCGGGCATTGATTCGGAAGAGGTTTGTTACTGAAAATAACTATAATATTTTCTAAATAACTGTCGAAAATTGCATTAGTGCCAGAGATTAACTGTTCTTGGTACCTGCACAAGTAATGAAGAATCCGGTTAAGGGCGTTGGCTATTGTATCCCTGACAATTCGCAAATATTTTTTCTCTGAGAAAACGAATGATCACTTCTCTGCATATTGTAGTTTCTCAGGAAGGAGTAAGGAGGACCTCACCTTTCTATGGAAGATGATTTTATCTTGACGAACTAAGGTATAAAAGGTTGAGAATTTCTATGCTATTTTATCATACAAACTCTTGTTCATTACTGTGGTGTCATCTAAGTGTTTGGGCAGCCTCGTGAGAGAGAGACGACTTATTCTTTGATGGTAGCAATATCTTTATTTAGATTTTTAGTGAGTTCATATAAACCTATGTTAATCTTTCTAAAGATTGTAAAATGACCATCTGGAGGGATCAGCTCTTAAGAAATCCGTCTTTCTATCAATTTTGAGGTCGAATTCCTTCGATTTTGGGAATGTTGTTCGCACATAGTATTCTGATATATATCCAGTACAGTTGCTTGGGGTTATGCAATTCCCACTGCGGGATTGATCATATCTCTCGTACTATTCTTATTAGGTACTCCATTTTACAGACACGAAGTTCAGAATGGGAACCCATTCCATCGCATGGCGCAGGTACTTGTTGCATTAGTTCGGAAATGGAGAGTTAAAGTACCGTCGGATCCCAACCAACTGCATGAAGTTGACCCCAAAGAGTATGTTGATAAGGGCAGATTCCCCATTTCTCATGCTCCGGTTTGAGGTGAGTCTAACAATCTACAATTTTCATTTTTAATTTGAATTACTTTATTATTCATTTTCAATTTGAATTACTTTATTATTCATTTTCAATTTGAATTACTCTATTAAAATTAAAAAATAAACAAGAAAATACTACAATTCATTGTTACATAAAAACACAGAACATAGATATTAGCTTAACAAAGTCGTTGTGAAAATCCACAGCCATGTATATGAAATCCATTGGAATGATTCTGTGATTCAACTTAGTGTGCTAGGACTTTTGGACGCCTACTGCACATAGACGTATATAAAATCCATTTCTAATATTCCACTTTTGGTTACGAATATAAAAAACCATTTCCATAATTCCAATTAGCGTGCTTACACTTTGCACAACAACAGTGGATATCAAATTCATTTGAAAGATTGCACTTTTGACCGCTGCTTAGACCCCGTATCATCAATAGTCACAATACTCAACAATATGAGAGAATCCACCAAAATGGGACTTTCAGCGTTAAACAGTTTCTTTAATTTTCTTCATCTCCTTGGTTTTGCAGACTTTTTAAAACTTCAGCTCAGTATTCTTGGCCATCCTTATCTGGATTGCTGGATTTCCCATCTAAAGGCATGGAGAAAATTCAATCGTTGACTCTTTTCCCTAGTGACTTTTCTCTTTGATATTAGATGGGAAATCCAAATAAGGATGGCCAAGAGTAAGATTACTGAGATGAACTAATATTATAAAAAGTTTGAAAAACTAAGGAAATAAGGAGACAAAGGAAGATTACTGAGATGAACTGATTCAGGTTGGTTGACTTTACTCCATACAATCAAAATACTCTTTAATACTCTTTATAATAAGTTCACTTTTATATTTTTCCTTTATAACTTCCTTTTCTTCTTTTTATGTGGTTTTCCAGAATTTCCTCTTCATTTTCTGTGTTTTTCCAGAATTTTTATGGCTACCATGTCTCTTTTTACCACGTTCATAACTTTCTTTAATACTTCCTTGTCTATTCTTGTTCTAGACTTTCTATAGATTCCTATGTCTTGTTCAGCATTTATGTCTTCCTAGTGTCACAATCATTCCCTTTTTAAATTTTTGAAAAATGTTATCCTCCTTTTAATGGTGGAATGAAAAAAAGATATAAAAATGGGTTTGAATATCTTGTAATGTTTATGCTTATGATAATATACAAATCAAAGTTTCTAGATGACTAGCATTCTAGCAAGACCACTTAATTTAATTTATGAAGGGTGAGTATGGATAAATCACAAGTTAAGTGTTTTCTATTGCGAGATTTCTGTGGTTGATGGTTTCAGGTAGTTTCGGAGAATCCACAGTTTCCATATTACGAAGTCAACGTTTCGAATCCAAATCAGGATCCATCTTCAAGACGTAAATGTCGATCTTATGGAGAGCATAAGAACTAAAATATATATTGGAGATGTTTCGGTGAAGTGAGAGTAGGTTTAAAAATTAGATAGAGTATTAATTAATTTTAATTTTAATAATATTAAATGAAAACCTAAATTAAACTATTAGTTTTTATAGATTAATATAACTTAAATTGAATTATTAGATTTCATAAATTAATATAACCCTATTTTGAACTATAGAAAGTTAGGTGGATTTTAAATAAATAATTTCTTCTATATTAGTAGTAATACTTAAAGTTTTAAAATTAAATTAAAGTATTATTATCAAATAAAGTTTTAATATCATTTAAAGCTTATTATGATAATTGATTGGTTTAATTAATTAGTTAATTAGTTAATTAATAAATAAGAGTGTTGTTTTATTTTTAAGAAGGTTTAATATTCAATAGAAATGATAAGTGTAGGGAAATTTTTAGTGAGAAGGTTTAAGGTAAAAGCAGTTTAACATAGCTGATAATAAGGTAAAAGTAGTTAAGTGTTATGAACAAGTTACTCGTTCTCCATGTGTACTTGCATGAACTTATCACTATCTATGAGTTAATCATGCATCGACATTTCTGTTATCAATACATATCTACCAAGATGACACATTACAATTATCTCATTCTGATGTAATCTAGGAAAATTTTTAAAATATAAACACCTATAAATATAAATATGTATCTAATATAACTGAACTGGAACTTAAAAACAAGGAGATTAATAATCTCAAAGATAGGAAAGCAAAATTTATTCCATTTGATATTTTCCTATTGCCTCAAAGCGAAATATTTGAGTGGAGGGATTTAGTCTTGGTTGCAGTGAAAGATTTATTTTAAATAGATGGTCTTTTTTTTTAATATAGTCTAATTTGAGTGGAGGGATTTTGTCTTGGATGCAGTGAAAGATTTATTTTAAATTGATGGTTTTTTGTTTTGTTTAATATAGTTTAATTTGGCCTGTTGTAGTAGGACATAGTTAGGGTTTATTAGTAGTGACATTCACATAGGAACATCTATATGTACTTACTTTTTGATGAATGTTGATTTAACGTAATTATAAGCATTTAATTTTATGTGCACTACGAGATCTCAAGGATTGAATCCAATTTTGTATTATTTGATGATGACATGAAACCTTTTTCTTTAGAAAAAAGATATTAGACTCCTAGCCATGTGACATCGCTATTGATATTTTAAACCATTGCCAAATTAAAAAGGGATCGACATCATAAATTTTAATGCTTTGAAATGAGAAAACAACCTAAATATAAATTTAAAACCTTCGAAATGAAGGACCTTAAACTTTTAACCTCTTTCAAGCTAACTCTCAGTTGCATGTTAACTTTTATGCCAACAATTGTCTCGAGGATTAACCTTTTATGCAGTGCTATGCATTAGTTATTATCCTTTTATTTAGTGTTGTCTTGGTGGCATAAAATTATGCATGCGCTCCTTTTCACATGATCCGGAGTTGTCCTATTGGACTTGGCCCATCGGATTTTTTCCCAATGGAGTTGGCAGGAAATACCAGAGGAAATCCCAAATGGGCCTGAAGACAAATGACAAAATCATAAGATTTCTCTTGCATGGATTTTGTCAAACATTTAGCAACTAGGTTTTAAATTAAAAGATTAACTTGCAGACTTTAAGAATTTAAAACACCATGCCAAATCCTTCAAACACATCAAATCTGAACATTCACCATGTATAAATGCAGCCTGAGGATGATCAAGCAGTTAGGCAGCCCAAGGATGAACCGCAGGTTGGTTATTGTCTTAACCAAACTTTGGTATTTCTTTCAATCTCCTTCAGTTTCTGATTATTAAGTCCTTCATTTTTATCTGTGATGATATTAGTTTGAAGATACTGGAATAAGAAAGGTGAGATATGCATATCATATGGATTTTTTATTGGAAACATCATACAAAGCAACCCCATGTTACAGGTTTTTAGACAACCATGGTCACCAGATTGCGGGCATTGATTTGGAAGAGGTTTGTTACTAGAAATAACTATAATATTTTCTAAATCCATTTCCCCGGTAGTTGTCCAACTTATTAACTGAGATATACCTGGACATGTGGTTTTCTATGGATAGGAAAGGGTTCTCAACAAACTATAAAATATATTCTGGCTTTTGCAAGGGTGCATTACAAAGAGGGTGCTTGCATAGGGAAATAGAGTCCATGCCCACATCATCCAAACCAGATTTGACTGGAGTATAATTGTATATAACAATCTTCTTAATATGTATGCCAAATGTGGAAATTTGAGGGATGCACAGAAACTGTTCGACACAATGCCTGATCGAGATATGATCTCCTGGAATGCGCTGATCTTAGGATACGCCCATCATGGTCTCTACGAGGAGGCCCTGAAACAGTTATGCAAAATGCAAATTAAAGGCAAGAAGCCGGATTAGTTTACTTTTGCTAGCATTATGAGCAAATGTGCCAACATCAGAGACCTCGAAAAGGGCCAGCAGGTCCATGGTTGTGTTATTAAATCTGGATTGGAGTCTCACATCTTTGTTGGGAATGCACTGGTTGACATGTATGGTAAGTGTGGGAGAATTGAAGCTGCTCATGGATTGTTCAGTGACAACCATGAGAAGGATGATGTTTAATGGATTGCATTGATTGCAGGGTATGCACAAGTTGGGAATGGGGAGGAAGCCATAAAACTCTTTTGTCAAATGCAGAGGATGGGCTTCGCAATAGGCCATTTCGCACTCGGTAGCATTCTTAAGGTATGTGGAAGTGTTCCGTTTTCTGAACAAGGAAAGCAGGTACATGCTTATATAATCAAAATTGGGCATGAATCAAATGTGTTAATGATTAGTGCCATTCTTGACATGTATGCTAAGTGTGGGAGAATGGATTATGCTCAACAGTTGTTTGATGAAGTCCCTTAACAAGGGGAAGTTCTGTGGAATTCTTTGATTACAGGATATTCGCAGAATGGCTATGCTGAGGAGACATTGAAACACTTTGTTCAAATGCAGTGGGCAGGCCTAAAGGAAAATCATTTCACATTTGGTAGTGTTCTCAAGGCATGTGGCAGTATAGAAAACCCAAAACAAGGTAAGTGGATCCACTCCTTTATCATCAAGACTGGTTTTGAGTCTGATATTCTAGTAGGGAGTACCATTGTTGACATGTATGCAAAAAAATGGAATCACAGAGGATGCACACACAATGTTTTACAAAATTCCTGAGAGAAATGTGGTTCCATGGAATACAATTATTGCTACATTCTGTCAAGCAATGAACTATTTTTGTGAAATGCAGCAAATAGGTATGAAGCCAAATCACTTCATTGTCTCCAGTGTTCTAAGAGCATGTACCAGCATAACTTCCGTGGATTATTGAAGGCAAGTCCATGTTGACATCATCAAAAATAGCTCCAACATTGATGAATTTGTAGGAATTACACTTGTCGACATGTATGCTAAATGTGGGGCTATAGATGATGCATGCAAATGGTTTGAGAAAATGCCAAAATGTGACATTGTCTCATGGAATACAATGGCTGTAGGGTATGCTCAGAATGGGATGAGTGAGGAAGCTCCAAGACTCTTCCATCAAGTGTTAATGGAAGGCATAACGACAAATCAGTCTACATTCATCATCATTCTTAGTGTATCTGCTAGCATAGCAGCTCTGGACCAGGGAAAGCAGCTCCACACCTACACCATCAAAGTTGGATTTGAATGATGGGTGGTTGTTGGCAATTCTCTCATTTGCATGTATGCCAAGGGTGGAATCATTGACGAGGCATGTGATTCCTTTGAGGAAATTCCTGAACAAGATATGATCTCATGGACAACACTGATTTCTGGTTATGCTCAACATGGACGTGGGAAACAAGCTCTCCAGCTTTTTGAACAAATGCAACATAAAGGAATTAGACCAAATGATATCACTTTTGTTGCTATTATGTTTGCTTGCAGCCATGTAGGCTTAGTGGATGTTAGATGAAGGTTGTCACTACTTCAATTCCATGACTAAGGATTATGGCATTGCACCTAGAGTGGATCACTATGCATGTGTTGTTGACCTTCTTGGCTGTGCTGGGTGCCTCAATCAGGCAGAGAATTTCAGCAAGAAAATAAAATTGAAAGCAGATGCTATGATGTGGCGTGCCTTGCTCAGTGCCTGCAAAATCCATCGCAATGTGGATATAGGTCAACGTGCTGCAGAACATATTCTTGAGTTGGATCCACATGATGCCTTAACATATATATTGCTTTCAAACATGTATTCCTTGGATGGAAAGTGGGATGATTCAACACGAATAAGAAGTATGATGAAAATCAATGGAGTGAAAAAGGAACATGGACTGAGCTGGATTGAAGTTAGCAATACAGTTCATTCTTTTGCAGCACGAGATAGATCCCACCCACAAACAACAACTATACATGCAAAAATCGAGAGATTATTGAAGCAAATGAAAGAAGCAGGGTATGTGCCTGAGACCAATTTTGCAATGTATGATATGGACAATGAGTAGAAGGATAATTATTATAATGAGAAATCCACCATTGCTTTGAGGTTAGTCAACACTCTGCTTCATTTAGTATGCTGATTTCCTTTGATGAATAGAATGGAAAATAACAACTTGAGATGAGCTAAAGCTAAGCAGAGATCATGACATATTTAGCACTATCTTTTGTAAACTCAAACATTTCTTTGGAACTTTACATGAATTCCTGTCACACTTGAGTTCTTGTCGAGATTATATTTTGATTTCAACCATGGAAACCAAGTCTCTGAAGAGGAAGTTGTTATTCTGTGTTACCAGAAACATGATGGATGAGAGTTGTTTTTGGGTGAAACCCATCAGGCAAAGGAAACACATTAGAAATGTTGGATTTTTTGTGCTCGTTTTTGGTTTTTGGATGGATTGCGATTTCAGTAAAATATGAACATTTCTAGTTTCCATTTTGGTCTGTTGTATATGTGATTCCGATTCAAAGATACCATTATGAAAGGAATTAGTAGTACACAATAAAAAGACCTTTGTGAGTTTTGAGGCATAGTATTTGAAGTGAATCCTCTCAAAATCAAATCTGCTAATTATTACAACAAAAAACTGATTGATCAATCTACTATTGATTAATAGTAATTTAGAGGGAGAATTGGACCTTGTATACAAGGTTAGAAATCTTCTAGTTTATATAATATATAACCACACCCTTGACTGCTAGATACAAATTGCTTGCTTGAAAGTAAATATATAGTAAAAAGACAATTCAGTTGAAGTACTTTACAAAATCTGTCATACAGATCATTAGTCTGAATTTCTCAGGTAACTACTAAAGATAGATGATAACAAGCACATTGGATTTCTGGTTTCAGGGGACGAATGAATGATTGATCTATTTTTTGATTAAATTAGTGGTCTTTGACAATGTACCTCTCAAACACTTTTGAAATCGAAGATATTTTAACATGATGGATGACACTAGCTCCCAAATTTAGCCTCAATGAATTAAATTATTAATATGTGGAAAATGTTGAAGGATAAAATATTTTGCTTAAACATAGTGAAGTGGTTCTAACTTATTGAAATCTATAGCATGCATGATGCATGATGCATCTAAAGTGGCTGTTTAAGATGCATCTACAACACTAACCAGTAAACTAAAATATATTCATGTGATCTATATTTCAATAAACCATAGATGTGTTGGGCATAATCTCAGAGTTCAGAAACCATCAGGATAACTGTTAAAAACATAGATGTGTTAGGCATAATCTCAGAGTTCATAAACCATTAGGATAACATTAAAACAGATACATGTTTGGCATAATTTCAGGGTTTAGAAACCATTAGGATATCACTTAACAGCCAAAGCAATATTGCTGTAGAATGATCAATACAAACAGATGAAGAAATGTCTATACTTTTTAGTAAGCAAAGAGTCTGAAGATAGCAGATAACAACATTTGAAGTCTGAGGCCATTCATTGGAAACTTAAACTGTTTTCTCTATTATTAACAAGTCGTTACAATGAGTATAGTGAAGTTATTAGCATATGTGTGACCTGATTTATCATTTTTTATATCAAGCAATTTGTTTTCATTTTGTAAGTACCCACCAGGATTTAAACTTGTGACCTTCCATTTACAACTTCTCATCTCATTTACTCATTACCAATTGCTCTAACCCTCGTGGGCAATATATCAAGCAATTTGGTATGTGCATTAGGCAATGTAAATTTTCCATGATAAATATGAACTGGAGTTTGTATCTACTTGTAGAAATAAAATGAGTTCCAAAAAGTTAAAATTTTAATTATTTTGGCATATATTAAAAAAACCCTAAAAACATTAGTTCTGTAAAACCTAAGAATTTTCATTTCCCATATTATACCCTTTTCTAAACAGATTGACAATGATTTTGTACTAAAAATATACATTGACATGGTGATTGTCAAGTTATGGATACAATATTCTATGAAGCATAGAGACAAGGAAGGATTTCGTTTTATTTGACCTCTATTGGAGAGGAGGCTGTGGGTGTTGGATCTGCTGCAGGTCTAAGTATTCAGGATGTGGTGTTTGCCCAGGTAATTACTTATTATCGATAAGTAGACATAGATACTATCCTCAAGGTTTGTCATATATGTACAAGAATAATTATTAGTGTCCCTACTATGAATAGTATAGAGAAACTGGAGTACTACTATGGCGAGGCTTTACCTTGCAAGAGTTAGCAGATCAATGCTTTGGAAACCGAGCTGTCCATGGAAAGGGAAGGAAAATGCCTATACACTATGGATCCATAGCTCTGAATTACTTCACCATTTCCTCTCCTCTAGCGTAATTCTCTTTTTATACTAGTTTGATTATTCTTAGAAGTTATTGGCGCAATGTAGTTTCTCATTGGGCATTTTTATGCCTCCAGGGCTTGATTATTCTTAGAAGGCATTATTTATTACCTTTGGTGCAATTTCTCATTTGATATTCTTTTTCCTTGATGATTCTCAATGAACTTATAAAAGAGCAGTGGTCCAATCCCATATGAGTTAGACTTCTATTGCTCCCCAGCAGGATGCTTATTGTTCCCATAGATAACTGAGATCCACTTGCTGTCCCTAACTAAATGCATTCTGTCCAACATCTTTTCTTCGAAATGTCTTCCTTTCCACGGTTTTTTTCCTTAATAATTTTTTTTTACTTGGAAATGTCTGCCTTTTTTTTATTAGTTGATTAAACTAATATCATGATAATTTTGTTCTTATTAGAAGATAATATAATTAAGAGAATTTCAAATAAATAACCATTTCATATCAAGATAATTTTGAAATTTCACGTCATAGAGGGTTATTAGCAATTTGTTTAAAAACAGTCTCATGGATAAAGTATATATTTTAAAAATAGAAGAAGGCATTCTTTATTACCTTTGGTGTAATTTCTCATTTGATATTCTTTTGCCTCGGAGATGCTCAATGAACTTATGAAAGAGTAGTGGTCCAATCCCATATGAGTTAGACTTCTATTATTCCCGAGCAGGATGCTTATTGTTCACATAGATAACTGAGATCCACTTGCTATACCTAACTAAATGCATTATGTCCAACATTTTTTCTTCTCACAATCTTGGCTCTCCAAAATATTTTACATAAAATAAAATAGAGATTCATGAATAGTAGATCTAATGCATAATGCATAGTTTTTGAAGTTTCAATCATTATCTAAGATTATGAATTCGATTATAAATAAGTAATTTGGAGCTTGCAACAACATCATCTACTTTGTAAATAAATAATTTACTGTATAGTGTTAAAATTTGTTAATGTAAAATTGTTTTGGATAGAAATAATATATACCATATTTGTTGACACTCTCTCTCTATATAGAAGAAATATGAATTAATTTTAATTGACTTTTAATCCATGATATAATATAATTTTAATATTTTTATTTTTATTTTAAAATGTATATTAGGTATTATTTCTATCTATTTTATTGGTTTATATGTTTATTCTACTTTATATTTATTTGTGTTTTTATTTTTTACTCAAAAACATTTAGGTGAAAAAATCGAACACTTATTTACAATGGCATTTGCTAGCTTTACAATTTACCTTACAATTATCCTTCACATAAAAGGAAGTAGTAAACAACTAACAACGATGCTACCTATTCCACTTATTTTGATAGAATCTTAATTGACTTCATTATCATTATAATATTTCAAAATCAAGTTGAATATGGTCAACCATAATAGGAATTAAGTTGGATTGATGATCGATGGATTTACATATAACAATTGTTAATATTGCAAAATCAAGTTGAATACGGTCAACAACAAGAGGGTTTCAATTAGATGACCCAACTTATATTGAATTTGTGACCATATTAATATTTAATATTCATTTTTGTTTCTGTGCTATAGGGCTTCCTTTTTTTTAAATGCTTCTATCTCGGTCTTATCTTTTGGGATTTGTCAATTGTTATTTTCCAAACAATAGATATTTATGTTTGCTTATTCAAATACTCACGAGAATCAATTCCAAAATCAAGCTTTTGAATTTTTTTTATTTCTGAATCTAAAGCCAGGCTTTTCACAATTGCATTTATGCAATTGGACACAGTCTCAGCTACATACTAAATTCTAGCTACTACTTATTTACAACATATCATAGATGATGTTGTTGTGAAAATTGCAGTTTTGATCTATTTAGAACAATTCAATCATGATAGTATATTGATATACTTTGTTTTTCCTTTTTAAAAACTAAAACCTACCATCACATTGCAATGGCCGCTAAAGATGAAGAGAGATTATGATGAAGAACATGAAGTTCAGTTTGTTAATGGAACTATTTATGATAGTGCATTTGCTTTGTGCGGTCTAGTTATGAAGTCCCAAACTGTAATTTTCTAAATGGCAGCTTTACTATGCATGAATAAATGACCTTTCATAATAAATATGGCAATTAGAAGTTTATACAGTTTGTGTATATGTTGTAACTAGAAGCTCCTTTATTTAATAAGGTACACATTCTTCCATCATGTTTGGGGTATTTGAATTTTGCATCGCGCTAGCATGTTATGCAATGTTCTTATCATACTTTATTTTATTTTTATAAATTTCAATAAGTCAAATTATAAGTTGAAGTATTAATATTATTGGAAAATTTGATTTTTTTTGTGGTTCCAACATTCACACGTTTAATACAGTTATGATGTTTTGATACTTTATAGGTATATTTTGCTCAAAAATAGGATATTAAGTTTGTTTTTTCGAGACTTGATAGAGTTATGGACCCTTTCTGCATTGTCTTTGCTATCCATATCAATTACATGTTATGTCCATGTTGTCTTATCCATAAAACATTTGTCTTTACACCAATGAGCACCTATTGCCAAAGCAATTGGCAAGAGTAAGAGCAAGAGCAAGGAGCAATGTAGGGGACATTGCCACCTGACCGCTCTTGTTTTATAAAATTTTCTTATTTATAAGTTTTTCATATAGAAAAGTATGACAACACTTAGAAAATATATTTTTGACAACACTTAGAAAATATATTTTTTAAAGTTACAAATTTTATTAATGACTTCTTCTCATAAGTGTGAGTTTTCAGAAAATAAATTTCTTTAAAATTTGGGAAGCAAGAAGTTTTTCGAACGATATCTTGCCCTTTTCGAACGATATCTTACCCTTTATTTTAAATGAAAATTCAAAGTTAAAATCTAATAAATTTGCTATAATAAAAAACAATTAATATATAAATTAAATTACAATAATATTATAAAATTCTTAAATTAAAATAATATTGAATAAAGTATTATATGAATTTTTAAAGAAAAATTGAATAGAAATGATATGAGAAGATACCACGAGAAAATAAAATAACCTTTATTATTATACCAAAAATTCATTTGTGCAAAAATTAAAATCGGTAAACAAGAAGTTTATAAAAGTAAAGAAAAAATGTTTAAGGCTAGGGAATTGCTTTGTGGATTGACCATGGAATTTATGATTAAGTGATTTTTGATCATTGTTTCAAAAATATATGTGTTGGATTTGAATTAACACTTTCAATATTTGTTAATGCAGTTTGGTACCCTACCTATGATTAGGAGACTTACTTCATTGTGTAGGCTCATAACCATTGGAAGCATTACATTCTAAGGAAGGGGATAATCATCCACTCCAATCACAAGCCTCTACAACTCATGCATATGAAGGGGAAGTTACATAATGATTTCCATCAAAAGTGCTCCAAGTACCTATAATAATTCCACCTAAATGACATCAAGTTCAAAAAGGGAAGAACATATCATGTCATGGAATATATAAATTGACCTTTGGTTGTGAATATGAAAACAATGCTCAAATCTTATGGACACAAGACTTCTTGGTGATCCATTTGTATCACAATGAATCTGACATTGTTGTCACCTATTAGACATTAAGTGCAAGTAAACCAATCTCAAATTTCCGTATCTAAGTTAAACTTTTATGCCACCTAAGTGATAGTTGTGTTCCTTAAAGTGGGTATGAGAAGATGGTTTGAGATTAATATTACACTTGCATGGAAATGAATTTTTGCATCGGGAATACCTTGACAATGTTGTCAAAGTACTTATGCAAGCCAAAATTCAATAAGAGATTAGAAGGTATATCATTTCATGCATTTATTATGGCATTGCCAAACCTGCAATTAAGAAGAAGGGGGTCTCCACTCCTCTACCTACATTAAACAAACCATTAGAGTACATCTCCATGAAATACATGCCTATCTCTAAGATGGTAATTTTTGTTGAATAAAACTATGTTTTTGCAGTTTCTTATTGATTCTCTAAGATGGCTATTTTGACACCACACAAGAAGAGTATCACAAAATAGGTTGCTACTAAGCTCTTATTCGATTGTGTTTGAGTTCATTTTTGGATCATACAAACCATTATATTAGATAGTATAGTAGGTTTCTAGGTACATTTTGTTCCCTCTTTTGTTTAAATATGGACATCAAGCTAGCTAAACTAACTTCTTTCCACCTCTAAATTGATGGGAAGACATAATTAGTCATATGACGACTTTGCATATCTTGAGAGTGTACAAATACAAATATCCATGCACATGGGATGGGATCCTTCCTTATGTTCAACATGTCTAGAACAAATCCCTACTTCATAGCTCTATTGAAAACAACTCGTTAGGTGTGCTTGAGGTTCCAACCCTTGGACTTAATTGGCATAGCTATTCCCATTACATATACATAAGAAGAATCATCCCATCCTCAGAGAGAGATTGACATATTTTCCAATTTTCTTGAATGGACCTAACACATTCAATAATAAGTTCATGTTATTTTGGTATAAAGCCAATGGAAAATACGAGAAGCACAATGATAAGCATCAAGTCCCATACATGTTTCAAGAGGAAGATAGGTATGGTTGAATTTGAAGAAAGAGCACCTCGCAAGACCCGATTAGAATCTCCACAGACTACGATATGTGCCTTACAACATCACCAAGGATATGGGTGGGAATTAGTTTGGAATTAATTATTCCCCTCACATTCCTTTGCTTGGACCCTTTATTTAATGTGGAGTTGATTTAACCATTTTTTCCACCTTTCTTGGACACTTCAAAGTTGGTAAGGAACTTGATCCCTATAGAAATCAATCTTCTACATATTTATTAGGATATAGTTGACTATCTATCCTAGACACTAAGATGTAGAGAACTTTCAAATAGAACATGCAACTTTGTCTAGTCATTAAAGCAAAGAAACTCCTTCACGAGTTGTTCACCATGAATGGGATTCAATATAAGTTTCCCCATTTCGTTGAGGAACTTGAAAAAATGGGGACCATTTATTACTAAGGGGGGATGAATAATATAGGTGATTCCAGTGTTCACCCACCTATTCCAATAACACAAAATGGTTCCACATCTTGGAAGTTCTACAACATCTTTTTAGGTCCCAAAATTTTGATGATTCTTCTAGGCATATTCCTTAGGATTTTGGCACTGGACATAGAACCATCCAATCAAATATTGATACCCATGACAATACATAGTGCAAGGATTAATATTTGTAATATTCAAAGGAATTCCTTAATGGACTTTGTATGCAAGCATTGTTCCCCTCGGAAGTTGATGTATCTACTAGATTTCTTGAGGATCATATTCCTTTTGCCACATCATTTCCCAGGGTTAAGGTTTTGGATCTTTAGGGTTTTTTCATATTAAAAGGAATCACAATTTATGTTAAAAAATAGTTTTGGTTTCTTTTAATGGCTTCTTGTGAATGAGCATATCCAATACATCTCTTTTTAGAGATAATCTACCACCATTCTAACTAGTTTGTATTGCTTTGCATTTTATAGTGTTTTACTATGTCATTCATTAATAGAATTTAGGTTTCAATGTATTAATGTTCTCTTTGAAATATATATATGTGTTTACATTTATATTTATGCCTTCATTTCATTCTCTACATAATTTATAACAGCTACTAAGTGTATTGGTTTCAAATTGGAATTTGGCCACCCTATGAATGACCAAGATTGTTCGCATGAACCTAACAAATACGTCTCTCACCACCATTGTTGGCATTAAATGAAACTTCAATTAAAATAAATGGCATATATATGATACATCAAATCCTTTCAAGCAACACACTAGCCTCATAACCCAGTAGCAATGCACATATGCTTATGTGGTATGAAAGGAAATCCATCTTGGGGAACCAAAATGAGACCAAAACATCCCAAATAGATTGGAAAGAGGTTCATTTATAGATGCATCCAAAAAAATCATGTCGAACAACCACTTTTCATATGTTACTGAGTGTAAATAGTGACGAATTGAAATAAAATAAACCTAGAAATGGGCTAGACATATTCTCATGATGAACCACTTAGGGATCCATAATAAGCACTCAGCCTCCAAGAAGAATGAAAAATTGGTTGTGTATAAGTTCTTCCTATGTTGACGATGGAAAAAATGATCATTTATGTAATACTAAATGAATAGCATAACAAACTAAAATCCAACTACCCTACAGATGATATGTGGCCATTATTCTTGTGGAACTATCAAACGACTCGTTGATCACAGGTATGAGAGTTCTAACAACAAAGAAATAACAACTATGATACATCATATCCACTCAAGAAACATAATAGCCTCATGACCCAAATATGATGAAATATTGAAAAGGAAAGTCTTGTTCAAGAACCACAATGATCCTTGGACCTCCCAATTAGAATGGAAAAATGTTCATTTATAGGTGCCTCCAAAAACGAGCATCGAAAACAACTACCTCTCATATTTTATTAGTGTTAATGATGGAAAACTAAAATCAAACCACCTCACAATTGACTTGAAGCCAATGCTCATGCTAGGTTGGCACGGGGTTAGAGCGCGCAAAGTGCAAAAGTGACAGCGAGAGAAAGGGGCATTCGCAGAATAAAGGACCATTCACGAAGAGCAAGGAGTCGACGAAAGTGCAAGTTATAGTTTAGTTGGTTAGAATAGGTCATTTGGACCATTCTGTAACCACCTTAGTTGTGTATAAATAGAACCATGATTGTAATCCTAAGGGCATCATCGGTGATAGATTGTGATTTTCGCATTTATGTTTTGTTATGCCTTCGGCAAGTTTTGTTCTAGTTGTATGGATCCGTGATAAGTCGCTTGGACTTGTTCCTGTGAAGGTTGTAGTGCAGATTTTGGGATGAGTTAATGCATGAGGATGTTTGGTTATGTCTCTTCTCTTTGTGTCGAATGATGAATGTTATCTCAATGATGCGATACGTTTAAGGTTTTATTACTCTGTCTGTAATGCTGGTTGATGCGAATGACAATAATATAATGTTGGTGTGAATGTTGATTATTTCATGTTGATGCAGATGCCAAATATATATTTAAACTATTAGCATGATGCGAAGACAAGATCTCTGGTTTCTATAGCGATTGGGTAAGGGTTAACGCATGTCTTCTCCCTACTGCGGAAACTTGGTTCTTGCAGCACCCCTTTGAACCATCTTGGGTGAGACTTCACTCGCTCTGTGAGTGTTGCTGGAAGGGATGAAGCCTTTCTGGTCCAATGCTTAAGGGTGTTTGGTTGGTGTTTGTTGACAACAGTGCGAGCATTAGAGGGAATTTGAGGTCTAAAATGGGCCTTATAAGAAAACGAGCCAACCAAAATTTATTGATGAGTTGGAATTCAAGAACCAATATAATTTCATTAAAATGAGTCAACCATAATGGTTGACTTGAGATATTTGTCATAAAAAAACTACTTTTTTGTTCGTATTTGGAACATATCTCCCAGTGGCTTTACTCAAATTACGAGAGGGAGCACTCGTTGGATGAGGAATTAAATTCCACATCCAACAAGTACCCACACTGCATACTTTTGATGGACCATGCTAACCCCAAAACAAGAAATACCTGAAAAATGTGATGATAACATCATCATCACTTTTTTTCAAGTATTTATTGTTTTGGGGGCAAGGGAGT
This sequence comes from Larix kaempferi, assembly GCA_027924585.1. Lineage (NCBI taxonomy): Eukaryota > Viridiplantae > Streptophyta > Pinopsida > Pinales > Pinaceae > Larix > Larix kaempferi. The sequence goes on along the minus strand of BSBM01000960.1, from coordinate 5,526,880 downwards.
CCATCAAAGTATGCAGTGTGGGTACTCATTGGATGCAGAATTTAATTATGCATCCAACGAGTGCTCCCGCTCGAAATTTGAGGAAAAAACCAGAGAGATATGTTGAAAATACAAACAAAAAAGTAGTTTTTTTCTTTCTTTCTCCAAAATGAATAAATATTATTTTATTATTTTAACTATTATTTCATTATTTCAACTATTATTTTATTATTTTCCTTAGGAGGCAAATTTTTTGACCTCAAATTTCCTCTAATGAGTGAACCCATGTCGACAAAACTGTGTTAACAAATGGTTCCACTGTCGGTACCCTAGTGTGAAGAGAAATAGAGAGGACATGCTGTGGCATCCAACGAAATCGGAGATCGAGGATTGGTTCCACAAGAAGGCGCGACAGTTTGCTGAAGAAGAGAATCACCAACCTGGATGGTCGACAACTGAGTGGTTATAGAAATATATATACTCCGACATCCACGAGATATTTTTTGCGAATTCCCAATATTGTTGCATGAATGGTTGGTGCAACTAGAGTCCATAAGAAGAATTTCCAAGGTGTTGAACCTGAACATTGGACACTTGAGTTGATACAGCAATTGAAGCGAGTGGATAACAAGGCATCCAGGGTTGTCGATGTCTGGATGGATAGTATTCTAGAGGGATATATCACTCAATTCGTCGTCAACACAATCAAGTCCTACAGTGACGCAGAGAGGAAATTTTTCAAGGGACCTCATGGAAGGTTTCTACTGTCGCTGAAATTGTGGATTAAGATGCTTATCTATGAAAAGGGTATACTGAAGATGAATTCCGACAAGTAAAATTCGATGTGCGGAGGTTGCGGGTACCGCGTAAATGCGGGTCTAGTAGAATGATGTGGGGTAGATGGACATGAGTAACGATGAGTTTTTAAGGAAGGCTGAGGAAGGTTGTGATAGCCTGCGAAGTGGAGTGAGATTCCAGAGGCCAGAGAAGAAGAGGAGGACTAAGATTGAGAGAGAGTCTCCTGAGGTAACTGGAACAGGGAACTGCGAGATGGGACCACAAGGGACAAAGTGACCCTACTGTGATGAAGAAAGCGACCAGGCTACCCTTGAAGCCGAAGAAGGACAGACCTAAATCTACAACATACCCACAACCCCATGCACTATGCCAAATTTCAGAGGAATAAACATAAGTTCATCACAGTGTTGTTTGAAGTGTCAGAACAATGGTAAAAGTAATGGGTCCGTAAATAATAGTAGGGGATCAAGGATGACAGGTGACGACGTAAAAATGCCAATTTTCTAGGGTAACGGGACCGAGGATCCCAAACATTATTGGTTTTTATGTGAAGCAGTGTGGATAGTAAAGCAAGTCCAAGACGAAGATATCAAAAAGGGACAGCTAGCGACAACCTTTAGGGGTCGTGCGCTAGATTGGTTCATGAAATTCATACAAGTATCTACAGGTAGTCCACAGAAGACACTTTTGCAAATCAAGACAGGACTAATTGATGAATTCAGGAAGCCGAAATATGAGTCGCAATACATCATGGAACTGAAGGAGATTAAGCAGTTTGCAAATGAATCATTGTGGGAGTTCGATTAGAGATATAAAACTTTGATGGTGAAAGTCATCTTTGGGATGAGAAACTTACAACACAAATAATGGTTCATGACAGGATTAGTCCCATACATTTATGGGCCGCTGATGCAGGATAAGTCACATCCCAAGTAGAAGCATTGGAAATTGCAATGAAGTTGAAGGCTTCATGAGTTGGCGAAGCAAGAATGGGAATCAATCACATTCAAGCGTAGCTGGAAAATCTAACGATCCAACTCCAAGACATTAAGAAGGGAAAATGGTTGCGAGATGAAATATGGTGCAACCATTGTAAATCAGAATTACACCATAAGGACCAATGCCCAGAGTTCCATGAATATTTACAGTCTAGCGCACTGAATCCACTGAGCCATTGAGGGATGCCACGGTGTAGAATCTTCCAGACGAGGGGGCATCAGTCAGAAGACTGTGTATATTTACAGAAGATGGTGTCAAAACCAACAAATATTTACTACAATTTCTATCGATCAGTTGGGCATGAAGAAAAGGATTGTAGGGAGTACGAATTGCTCCAGGAGAGGATTGCAGACACATATTTTATGAAAGGGGTAGAGAAACCCCTAGCGCAGCATCAACCACAGTACAATCAGTAGAAACCGCACTATCACCAACCGCAACTCCATTATAGCTAGTCGCGGTCGATTTGCAGTCAAACCCCACAACAGCATGACCAACAATAGTATCATACTGTGCAATATACCCAACAACTATACGACTGACCATGAGGACAGATCAGAGGAGGATTCAACGGAGGTTGAGGTGGAGGTGTTGGTCAGGGAGGGACTTTTGGACGAGGTTGAGGGTCGGTTGTATGCTACAAATATGGTCAAGACAGGCATTATCAGAGAGATTGTTAGAGCCCAGTTCCATAGTGTACATATTGTAGTGCACCGGACCATACTGTGGAGGACTACCCTAGCTGATTGCGAAGTGGAAAAATAAGAACCCACCCCAACCTCAGTTGAATCCAAATCAGGGTCAAAATCTACCTCCAAACGTACAAAATATTTTGGCAAAAATAAGAAGTCGACATGCGAATGTTGAAGTAGTGACAAGGGGATGAGCTGCGACAGGGGAAGACAGGACACAGTCGAGCATCTGATTAACAGCTAGAAAACAAGTCATATTCGATGTGGAAGTGGGAAGGGAGACTTTCTTGGAATCACAAGAGACAATGAGACAGATGAGGCAGCCACCTACCAACCAGAAAGAATCCACCTATGACATGCCGCCGATATTTGACACGACAAACTCATAGAAAAGTATTAACACCTTAAGAGCCTTCCTAGAGAGATTCTTGGAGATGGAAAAATATCAAGACGGATTGGAAGATGTATCCATCTTACTACACCGACAGGACAACGGACGACAAATTCGAACAATAAATCGACTGCACAGGAGGAAGACAAGGAAGGAGATGAGGATGAATGCACAAATTGGTGCATTCGATGTCGACAATATTATTCTCGACTTGGGGTCAAATGTCAACATCCTAACGAATCAAACAAGGGAGGTAATCGGGAAACCACATTTTCAATGGTCCCCTGTATAGCTTCGATTAGCGAACCAGAGCAAGGTCACACCTATCGATTGATTGTGTCACATCCAAGTTGAAATAGAGGGCCTGAAGAACTATGCAGATTTTGATGTGATAGAAATAGTTGATAACACAAGCCCCTATCTAGTGTTGCTAGGGATAGACTGGGAAATGGAAAATCAGGCCATCATAAACTTTAAGAAAAGAACCATGTCATTTGAAAATCACGACATGAGGGTAGTCGCACCCCTGGATCTAGTAGAAGGGCAGCGGTATGCTGAGCCGATGAGGGATGAATTCACTAAAGGATGGGACAATGTTTACAACATATCAAAAGACTACATCAACCCTACCACTGATGGATAGTTGGGATGGTGGAGTGCTAACTCAGCATCATTTGATTCTGACAAAGCACTTGAGAACTGGAAAAACTGACTACATGAAGTTTTGTTCAGAAGGTGCGCATGGATTACCGAATTGTTGCAAAGACTGACAATAGAAGTATGTGAACTGCCAACATACGAAGGGTTGCCCAACCTGGTTGAATTTCTCTCCAAGTTTGAAGAGAAGGTAGAAGAACAGCAGATATTAATAGCATTGGAGTACGCATTGAGGGATAGACTAGCGCGCTGGTGGGCGGCACATAAGTTGACAATAAAAAATTGGCCACTATGTTGACAATTGATGGCAACTAGATTCAGCGAAGCTAAAGGATACCGCGAAAAGAAGTACAGCGGATGAAGTGACCCAAGGGATCACTTGGAGGAATTCAAAAGCGCATGTGCAGTTAGACCACAACAAGAATGGGTCCATGCATTCATCCATACATTGGACGAGGTACCGCGAAACCGATACCTCGCAGCAAAACTTCAAGATGAAATGACTATGTGGGAGGAGCTAACTCTCAACATTGGCCGGATCTTCATCTTCTCGGATGAAAACCCCTTCATCCATAGTGCACTACAGGTGATACGGGAGAAGGTGCTTGAAGCAGTCTTGATGGAAAAACCAATGGGATTACAGTGGACTGCGGTGCCAGAAATGTTGATGGAATGCTACAATGTGAGAGGAGAACCCAATGATGAGGACGATATGGGATCCACTTATATACTAGATTCGGAAGGAAGCCGGAATGTTGAGGCACCCAAGATACCCTTCGAAAAATGTCAACAGTCGTTGCGCATCAAGAAAGTTAATATTGGGTCAGAGGAAAACCCAAAGTTTGCAAGCATCGGAGATTATTGGGATGATGCGACAATAAAAAAAGTCACGAATCTACTACATGAATTTCAGGATCTATTCCCAACAAAATTTTTGGAAATGAAAGGCATTTCCAAGGAACTAGGTGAAAAAAAGATCCCACTAAATCGTAATGCGAAACCAGTGAAGCGGCAACTGTACATATTGAATCCCAGGTACAAGGAGCACATGAAAGTTTAACTAGAGTGAATGTTGGATGTAGGTATCATTAAACTGGTAGAAGAATCTAAATGGATCAGTCTGATGGTGGTTCAAAATAAAAAGACTAGTGAAGTCAGGATTTGCGTTGACTTAAAGAAACTGAACGACGCATGTCTACACGATCCATTTCCTACACCGTTCACAGACAAATTACTAGAAGGCGTCAGGGGTCAAGAGATCTACTCATTTACAGATGGCTTCTCAGGGTACCACCATATAAAAATTGCGAAGGAGGATCGACACAAGAAAACGTTTCTAACAAAATGGGTTGTTTTCAATATACGCTAATGCCATTCGGTCTGAAAAATGCACTAGCGATAGTTTCCAGACTGGCTATCGCTGTATTCAAGGATTTCATTCATAAATTCCTCGCAGTATACATGGATGATTGGACAATATATGGATTGGTTAAGGATCACGTTGCGAATCTGAGGTTGATGCTGGAGAGATGTAGGAAGCATCATATTTTGTTAAATTTGAATAAGTGCATCTTCTGTGCTCCATTCGGTATTCTGGTAGGACACATTGTATGCCAAGAGGGGATGTTGATGGACCCAACGAAGATTGCAATCATTATCGACTTACCACCTCTAATGACAGTAAAATAGTTAAGGGAGACATTGAGGCATACAGGGTATTACAGAAAGTTTATCATAGGGTATGTGGTGATCAAAAAACCAATGGAGAAACTATTGAAAAAGGATGCGAAGTTTGAATGGAATGAAGAGTTCTAGAAGAGCCTCAATATATTGAAAGCAAAGATGGCCCCAACACTGATATTAGCTTTTCCTGACTGGACAAAGGAATTTCATGTTCACGTGGATGCGCCATCAGCTGCACTAGGGGTGGTATTGGCTCAACTAGGAGAAGGGGCAATCAACCATCCAATTGCATTCGCTACCAGGAATCTGTCCACTTCAGAGAAAAAATACATGACGATAGAGAGGGAAGGGCTAGCAATGGTTTACGCACTATAGAAATTCCGCCACTACCTACTTGTTGGGGGGGAAAATTTGTTGCTGGCTGCTTTTATTGCAAGAATTTGACTTTGAGATAATTGTTAAATCGGGACACTTGAATGCCAGTCCTGATCACTTGTCCCGAATTGAGTCAGGAGAAGAACCTAAAACCATTGATGAAGGCTTACCAGATGTGCAATTATTTTAGATTGGAATGGTTGATGAACATTACAAGAAAATCATTGAGTTCTTGACTACAGGATGCGCACCAGAAGGATTCAATGCTAGCCAGAAAAAGCACTTAGTAGTGAGGGCTGCCGACTTTCAGCTAATTGCAGGATAGCTTTACAAAATGGGGCCAGACGAGATCCTTCGCCGATACATTCTTCCACATGAACAAGAAAGGATACTAGTGGAAGCTCACGATGGGATCGTAGGAGGACATTATGGAGGATGTGCCACTTCTAGGAAGATCCTTAGAGCCAGATTATGGTGGTCGACGATACATGGAGTTGCTGCAGATTAAGCTAAGAGCCGCGATGTGTGCCAAAGAATAGGAAAAACATCATGAAGGTATGAAATGTCGCTAGTACCTCAACTAACACTACAAGATTTTGACAAATAGGAAGTCAACTTTGTAGGGCCTATCAACTCACCAGGAAAAGGAATAGGGTCGTGGTACATAATTACTATGATGGATTATTTGACGTGATGGACTGACGCTGCACCAGTAATGAGCGACCAGGGTACTCACTTCGTCAACCAAACTATCAAGGAAATCACAAAAGAATTCAAAATTCAACATCGCAAGAGTACCCCATATCACCCACAAGAGAATGGTGTGGTGGAAGCATTTAGCAAGGTATTGGAGCATGCACTAACAAAGGTATGCAACATGAACCGCAATGACTGGGACTTGAATATTTCGGCAATATTATGGGCCTATAGAACAACTTGTAAGCATTTGACGGGACAAACACCATTCAAGTTAGATTACAGACAAGAAGCGGTGATGCCAATGGAGTATATTGTCCCCATTCTTCGCATCGCAACAGCCACAGGAATGAGCGAAGATGGAGCAATCGAAGAATGATTGGCACAGTTAGCACATCTTGACGAGAACAAGTTTATCGCAGGATTCCAGCAACAGCTAGAAAATGATCACCAAAAGGCTTGGCACGATCACCACGTCAAGGAAAAACACTTCCAACGTGGAGATATGGTGCTGCTATACGACAGTATGTTTGCAAAGAATCCAAGTAAGTTGCAGATGCATTGGTTGGGCCCCTATATTATCAATTTTATTACTGATGGAGGCGCAGTATAGTTGCAAAAGCTAGATGGGACACTAATGAAAAATCTAGTGAATGGAAGCCGATTGAATCCCTATCACCATAGTTAGGTGCATGGCAACTTAAACAGGGTTCGCACAAGTTCTAAAATAATAATAATAATAATAATAATAATAATAGAAATTAAGCACATAGACGGTTAGCGCTAGGAGTTAACGCTTGTAAACGGTTATCATGTGGCAGTCAAATCAAACCATAATTATAGTAATTAAGCATCGACGGAAGGCGACAGAGACGGATGATTACACACTCGATGGTAGAATTTGGTAAATCAGGGAAATATTTGACGAATGACTTGGTAATCATTCTTCAAAGATTCCATGATGGACAGGAACCGAGGGAGTTGAGTTATAAATATCCAAGTAGATGGATCTATAGCATTATGAAGAGTTTTTGAGTTAGATATACGATGCTAGGAAGTTGCAGAGTTAGGCAGTAAGGATAGAAGGGTCAGGATGTAAGGAAGTTGCGATATAAAGGAATGTGATTAGAGGGTTGCAATGGTGCATTTCATTTCCCACGGAAGCAACCAGGGTGCGCTAAGGGAAAAGACAACAATTTTTCACAAGCAACCGACAAATGAATATGCGTAGACAATCCCAAAGGAAAAAGATGAAGTCTCACTCGGGATGTCTAAGAGAGTTTTAGGAGTTGGAAGAACCGTGGTCCCTCTAACAACAGAAACCCCAAGAGCAAGGGCACACAAGCCCCATTGAAGGATGATCAAATGTGGCAGAGCATCCGACCTATTTAAGATTGTGGTTATGTCGATTAACTTTTGTCTAGTCAAAAGCCAAGGTCGAGAGCAACAGATGACCAAGCAGGGATAGATGATGAAGGTTTCAAGAGATTGGAGGATGAGTTCAAGAAGTACATAACAGTGATCCAGAGACTGGAGGATGAGTTCGATTAGTTCATAACATTGATCCGGAGACTGGAGGATGAGTTCGAGAAGTACATAACAACGATCCAAACACTCGAGAGTGAGTTCGAGAAGTACACAGCAGTGAACCTAAGCAATACCATAGGTGTCCATCTGACGTGGCTGGAGGGAGAGCCACAAGTTTGTGTTGGGGGCCTATTGGCATGGAGTTAGAGTGCACAAAGTGCAGAAGTGAGAGCGACAGAAAGGGGCATTCACGGAAGGAAGGACCATTCGTGAAGAACAAGGAGCCAACGAAAGCACAAGTTATAGTTTAGTTGGTTAGAATGGGTCATTTGGACCATTTTGTAACCACCTTAGTTGTCTATAAATAGAACCATGATTGTAATCATAAGGGCATCATCACTGATAGATTTTGATTTTCGCATCTATGTTTTGTTCTACCTTCGGTAAGTTTTGTTTTGGTTTTATGGATCTGCGATAAGTCGCTTGGACTTGTTCCTGCGAAGTTTGTACCACAGATTTTGGGATGAGTTAATGCATGAGGATGTTTGGTTATGTATTTTCTCTCTGTGTTTCTGTTTGTGTCAAATGATGAATTTTATCTCAATGATGCGATATGTTTAAGGTTTTATTACTATGTATGTAATGCTGGTTGATGTGAATGCCAATAATATAAGGTTGGTGTGAATGTTAATTATGTCATGTTGATGTGGATGTCAAATATATAATAAAACTCTTAGAATGATGTCAAGAGAAGATCACTAGTTTCTGTATCAATTGGGTAAGGGTTAATGCATGTCTTCTCGCTACTACGGAAACTTGGTTCCTACAGCACCCCTTAACCATCTCGGGTGAGACTTCACTTTCTCTGTGAGTGTTGCTGGAAAGGGTAAAACCTTTCAAGGCCGATGCTTAAGGGTGTTTGGTTGGTGTTTGTTGACAAGAATGCAAAGTGAACACATGTCGACAGAACTATGTCAATATCCTAACTTGTCTCAATTTCCACATTTATATGCACAAAATGCCTCTTCGATTGGAAAAGAAATGTTGAAAAAATAGTTTTTGGCATTTTAACCATGCCACTTAAAAAGGGGTGAACACAATATGATTGGCCATAAGGTAGATAATACTTTGACAATGAAATCTCGCAAAGAAATACAAACAAACACTACTCATGTGTTACTGAGTGGATAGGGATACACACTAAAAAGTGACCACCCTACAAATGGCCCACAACCATTTTTCACATGGACTTGAAGAGAAACTCATTTATTAACACCCTTCACATGAAGGAGGTTTTTCACATGGATTTGAAGAGAAACTCATTTATTACCACCCTTCAGATGAAGGGTGAGACGGAGCATAATGGAAAGGAAGAGATTAAAGTGACTAATAGATAGAGGATAAAGTCTATATTCTTAGGATTTTGTATGAATAAGGAGTAAGAGAAGAGAGAAAATTAATTCGGCGTTTCCCACTTCATTGAGATGAGTGGAATGTAGAAAATGAGCTACCATCGTTAGACATAGTATATCCTGGACTATAATATAGAATGATCAATCTATCCTCTGAAAACTACCATTCGAAAGTTTTAACGTGGACTAGCAATAAGGTCCCTCTCAAAAGTTTTAATAAGAACTCGTGTAATATTTACATAATCAAATACCTTGATAAAACATTTTTTTGTATCCTCATTTATTAATTTGACTAATTTGACTATACTTATAGAATTTTTTTTGATTACCATGCTTGATTCTTGTGATGCTTGCAAATCATATGTTAGTTTGAATTCTAATATGAAAATTTGATTACTTCTTCAAATGTCAATTCTATATAAATTATCTTTTTTATTTGATGTTAAGGTTCTATAGTCCAAGTCTTTTCTATTCCATAGACAAAGATGTGTGGCATTGCTTCTATCCTAGACTATGCATGCATCATTTGAGAGTGAGGAGGTTTGATTCATAGGTATTTTGTGTAAATTATTGTTTAGTTATGAATATATTTGATTTTTAATGTTTTATTTCACGGGAAAAGGTTCAATTTTAATACATGCTTTTTTCTCTAACTTGTAGAGTTGCTTAGTGGATAAGGTCATCCTGCTCCTACCTCACCAGGAGGGAATCAGGTTACACAAATTACCTTAGTAGAAATATTTAGACAACGCAATTGGTTTCATAGAGAGATCTAGGCCATTTGGGTAGATAGTTCCAGTTGGAAATTGATAATGATTATGTTTTCTCTTTTAGAGTATTTCATGACACGATATCAATGGGTAGGACTATAGAAATTCCCTTGGTAGAGTGCTATTATGGGGATGAGGCATGTGGTGATAGGGAGTCATAATTGGGATGTGGTGAAAGCCATGATGAGGGGGCATCATGTGAGGGGTATGCTATTTTATATCCATTTTTATCATCAAAGAGGTTAACCACTTAAAATACAAGAGTTTAATGTTGACTTTACAACATCTAATGTTTATGATAAATTTATCGGAGTTGTGTTTGTGTGTGTACATAACCATCTACATCTACATATATACATATCTACACGCACATACATCAACATGTGTATGTATACATACACATGTACATATACATATATATTGTGTGTGTATACATATGCATCTACATATACATATATACACACACATACACAAACAAACGCATGTGTGTGTGTGTGTGTGTTGAGTTCATGTTGTGCTTGTAGCTTGATTATAGTATCACATCATCATATTTTTATGGTCCTAGTAAGAGACATAGTGATGACTGCCTGAGAGCTCATAGATATCATGTTGTTGTACCACCTCTTATGAGATTAATACCATTGTTGAGTAGGAGTATCATTTTACTACAATATTTAGTAGCCCTACAACATCTTAGATTTGAGATGAGGGATATGATGATAGACAGCATGTGCACTTTATTGGTTAATGTCACAGTTGCTTTAGCTAAAGAGAGATGTATACAACTACATGATTTTTCACATCTTAATATTCTATGTGTGGATGTATTAATACTTAGGTATCTACCCATTTAGGATTTATTAGAATACAATGAGAGACTCTAGGATGCATATTTTGGGTTTCATAAAATTTGTAGGCCACATCCTAGATGCAATGTATATTTTTGTACAATTATGTATTATTCAATTATCTTTATTAGTTGTTAATTGATCACATGAATACATGTAGACTCAACACGTTAAATACTATCATTTTATTTTTATAACATTATTGGATGATTTTGACTTCAATACTTTAATAGTTTCTCATCATAATACAAAAAATGGAGGATACTTGGTTATCATATAGTTGAATTCTAGAAGTTTCAATATAAAACACCTATGTGGTTACATATCTACAATTGGCTATTTCATCATAAATTTATTCATATGTACCCCATTACAATGTACATGGTAAAGGCGAGGGTGTTGTATACCAATTATTGTTTTTCCATGTTCTTATTGCTACTTACACATCACAAGAGACCATCATTAAGTTGCATTCTACCCAATGCAATGGATGAAGAAAGTGAAACCTATACTATTACATATGATGGTGAATTTTAGATGTTCATTTGTTAAAAGTTTGACATATTCCACATTTATTGTGCGTTTTCAAAATTATATATCATGTTATTATAAACCAAAGTCACTCTCATCTAGTATATCTGAGTGGTGAATGTAGAAGAACTTTCTTAGAGTACCTCAATGACTAATTGAGGTAGTTTTTGTAACATTACATTAGGTGTTTCAATGCTTCAACAAAACATTAGTTTCGTAAATTAATTATATAGTTATGGTTAATGCAGCTATACATTGAGAGTTTATCCTTATTTAGCTAAGCACTATTTTTTTAGGCATTTAGTGTTTGGTAATTATTTAGATATAAACCTTGGAATCCAAATTATTATTTTTCAAATGAATAATGAGATATCTAGAGGGATCTCAAGCCTAAAAAATTCTCTTGAGATATTCCATTCATTTGAGGGAGGGATTTCTATTGTAAAATACAATTGAGTCATCTTAACATTGAAAACTATCTAATGAGCCAATTCTAGTAAATATTATATATTTTTTTGTAAAGATCTTGTAGAAGTTTTGAGAGGTTATTAAACATTTACTTTGATGAGAGGAAGACCATTTAGATTTTTCTCAAATTTCAATAAGTATGTGTTAGTTTACTATGTTTGATTTTTATGGTAGATTTTTGTATAGGGTATATCCTTTTTTTCTGTTTTTCCTTTTATAGTAGAATGCTTCTTATATTTAGAAGAACATATTTGTGTAGGGTGCAATCTTTGATTTTCACTTATAATTCTTTTGAAAATAGGAATCAAAATGATTAAAAACAATTTTTTATTAAGTAAAGGGTTATAAAAATATGTATTTTCTGAAAAAAAAACTAATACATAATTTTAGAATACATAATGAAAAAATGGATTGTGGACAAAATTCAAAGTATTTGTTCTACATCCTTCCAATTGTGGATTAAACTTTCTTTTAATAATGAAAATATTACAAATACAATTATTCAAATCTCTTTTAGTGAGATGTAACAATAATATTATATTGTTAAATCAAAATCAAAATTATTAACATCATATCACTAAAACTTAAAATTCAATTAGATGTTTTTGCTTTTCATTAGATATTTAAATTAAAGAAATATAAATCAAAATTCTTTATTCTTACAAAAATTGTGTTACTTAATTCTTTATCTCATTTCCCATTTGGGATACTTAATCCTTTATCTCATTTCGCATCTAAAACACTAGTCTCTAGTTTTAGGCATCTTTTTCCTTTATGAAATGCCTTAGGAAAATTGAAGTTATTTACCCTAAGATAAATTTTTTCATGATCAACTTTCATTATCATCAAACAAAGGCATCTTTTTCCTTTATGAAATGGATTAAGAAAGTTGAAGTTATTTACCATAAGGATAATTTTTTTCATGATCAACTTTCATTATCATCAAACAAACAATTATAAAGTGTTAATTTCAACCATTTATAAATTAATATATAAATTATTATTTTTTCTATAAACAAAAATTATATTTGGTTTATTTAATAAAAAATATATTACTTGGATACATAAAATTGATATAATTATTATTTTATCTCTACAAAATCCAAAATCATAAAATAAAAATAAATATCAATAATAAAATTTTAAATTAAATATCAAATAATATTTTTTACATAATTACATAGATACTGACTATATAAAACTTTAATAATAATAATAAAAATAATAAAAATTCAATAAAAGATTTCCTTACATTCCTATTTATCGTAATTTCATTTAAATAAAAGGTGATTTGGCACTTAATATGCTACCACTTTTACCAAAGGTGATTTGGCCAATCCACCTCAAGATGGAACCCGACGAGTGAACAGATAGCTTTGTTGGAAGCCACGTACAGTCAAGGGAGGCGCACTCCCAAACCCGATCAAATAGAGCAGATTGCGAGTCGGCTCAGAATGTATGGCAACATTGAAGGCAAGAGTGTATTTTACTGGTTTCAAAATCGTAAAGCTCGCGAGAGGCAACGACAGAAACAAGAGAGAGTGGCTTCCATCAATCAGTTTCTTCAACCACCTTCCTTGGCAGGCACTTCGCACACAAATTTTAAGAAACTCTGCGATACCTCCTTAAATCTTCCAAATAAAATCACGAAAACATTTTATTTCGCTAGAAGTGAAGCTAGTAGTTTGCTATTTCGTCAGATTTATTGGTTTATCATTGCAATAAATTTGTGTCTACTCCCTTTAATTTTTCAAAGCTTTGTTACCAGAAGTTCTCTCTACAGAGCAGAAATCGGCTGCCGTCATGCAAAAGGTAAAGGGTTATTAAGAGCATTTATGTTCCGAATTGTGTTATTTTCTTTGGATTTCGTTATCTATCAATACATTTGAATACCAATCAGTGTTGCTTCAAATGGGCTATTTAAGGATCCCTAACATTAAGTGGGTTCTCAGATACATGTTACTGCAATAACCAGACAGCAAATGCTGACAATCTATGTGAGCCTCCGACACATTGCATCCCACTGGTTTGGCTCGTGAGAATATGCAATCAGTACAGGAGTCGAGAAATGATTTCAGATCTGACGAATATATTGATGAACAAAACGATGCAAGGTCGGGTGGGGGCCATTTTCAGAATTTTTTTCATTTCATTCCTCGCCATCGTGGCAACTAATGCAAGCTACCGATGACTCTGCACTTAGCATTCCTCTATAGAATAACATTGTATGCGTCAGTAATAAAATAAGTGAAGAAAATGACGTCATCTGTGTGATGAATCTCTATGCCAATGGTTGTCTCTTCATTACGTCTGTGCGTGAAAAGAGCTGCATAGTTTGTATTTTTCCCCTCTTGAAATTTGTGGAATGTAGGAATAGGAATGGTTTTTCTTCTTGAAATAAGTTGATGCCTCAACTCGAAGGTCTTCCTCTGGCCGCCATTTAGCTTTTAAGAGGACCCCAAGCGGATGCAAACAGTTGCTGGATTAGACTGTTGGGAAATCCAACGCCAACTTTCATTTGTCATGTATCAAAAGGTCGTGTAAAATGGAGTTGATTTTGCATCCATTCATGCAATTATGTAAATCAAGTTTATGGAGTTGCAAGTCTCAGTGTCTAATGTAATTTTCAACGACTATTCTCTCTGTCATTGTAAACATTTTGAATGGTTGGTTTTGCATCAATTCGTGAAATTATGTAAACCAAGTTTATGGAGTTTCAAGTGTCAATGTGTAAGACAATCTCAAACTAACTTTGAAAGACTATTCTCTCCTTTATTTTGATGTAATGTTAATTATATACCTACTTTGTGATCTTATTCCTGAAAACCAACATGTATTTCAGCATCTAGAAATTCTGCAATAGTTTGAATTTAATTTTTGGGTTTTGTACATGATTTATTCTGGATCTTGTATGAATTTAATGCATTTTGACAGATTGCGATGAAGATGGCTGGCTCCTACCCTGGCATTGACTAGCTCACCCACAAACTTTTGTGCATAAGAAAACTGAAATTCCGTGGCCAGCTCCCTGAATTTGACGTTCGTTTCGAAGATTGTTAATAGAAATTACTTGGCAAAATTCTTAATAATTATTTTTTCTATACTGTAGAGGTTAAATCTACATTAAGCACGCGTTCTGTACTCTAGAGGTTAATTAAATCCACATTGCATTTGTTTATACACAAAGAAAACTGAAATGTACCTTCCAGAGTCTATTCAATGTGTTTCATCTATAATTTAAACAGAAATTGATATCTCATATAAAATGATTAGGCGAGGCGGTAATTTGGATAAAAGTTAAATTAACAAAGTCACTAAATTTGTGGCGGGTGAACATAGATAGATTACAAGTTAAGTGCATGAATTAATACAAAAATTAAACTAACATAAACATTAAACTAATTAATATAAACATAAAACAAATACTATTTAATAAACATATCCCTTTTTTTAACCACCACTTAAATGAAATTTAAATCTTAATCAAGATGCATTTAATCCCTACAAGATATGATTACCATGAAATTAATCTGGATTGTACACTTGTTGCACTCCGGTTAATCTTGTTTATCAGCTCAAAAAATTTCAAAATCTGAGATAATATCTAATAACTAGCACAACCACACGTAAATTGGCACGTGAACAGAGATAGGTGTAGCCAACTACTTAGTTTTGTGGAGGTAGTTGGTTCTTAAACAAAAGTTAAACATTAAACTAATTAATATAAACACTTAGCTTATTTAAATATAAATCAATATGCATTTGAGCATAACAAGATACCACCACCATGAAATGAATATCCATTGTACACTTGTTACACTCATGCACCACTCATGTTAATCTTGTTGATCCACTCAAGGAAGTTCAAAATCTAAGATAACATCTAAACACCTATCGGTCTAATTAAGTAGGATTATACAATTAATAAACCATAGATTAGCACCAAACAATTCTATTGATTAGAACCAAACAATTTTATTGTACTAAGACCAGCATAGATCCATCTTAAACCCGTATCTATCAAGCACCGAGAGGGATCCAATTTCTTGAGTTGTATTTCTTTTTTTAAATTTAAACTCAATAAATTTGATCTCTCTTGATTGATAGATCGAGGTTTAAGTTTTAAGTTTTTATTTTATAGAAGAATATCTATTTTTTAATTAATTTTCATCATATTTTATTTTATGAACCAACATGGATTTTTTTTCAATACTTTCCATTAATTTTATTTTATGAGCCGACATGAATGTTTTTAATTATTTTGTTTTATGACAAATGTTACATCACAGTATAACATAAACATTAAACTAATTAATATAAACATAAAAAAACAAAAACTATGTGGAGTATACAACTTTAGGGAATTATATAGTTATCCATTTCTCTAACCACCACTTAAGTGGAGCTTATTTAAATCATAATCAAGATACATTTAAGTATAACAAGATATTACAACCATGAAATGAATTCGAGGTGTACAATTGTTGCACTAGGGTTAATCTTGTTGATCCTCTAAAGGAAGTCCAAAATCAAAGTAAAATAAAAGATAATAAATTAATCTTCAAAGTAAAATAAAAGAAGATGGAAAAATTGATTGCATTTTCAAATCATTTTTAAAATGTCAAAACAACTAAGATAAAATAAAAGATGTCAAAAGTTATTGCATTTTGAAACAATTTTTTGTGTTTTATGAGAATACATCTAAAATTCTAATGTTCATGTACTTCTAATTTCTAAAAATGAAATTTAATTTAAAATTTTCGTGAAACAATAACATCTTGAAAAATGGTGGATTGTATCAACGATGGTCAAACATTTAAAATTATTTGATATACTTGGTTTTTGTTATCACCTTATATCAACTACTTTTAAAAATGTGGTTATACTAGATAAAAGTACAGATCTCAATTTGGAGAAACATATATTGTCGTATATGCCACAATTCTAGACGCAAAAGGATTCGGGACTCCAATTTCATAGTTTTTAAAGATCATAAATGTTTGTGATGGAAGAGAAAAAATAACATATGATGCAATCAATGATTTAATGGAAAATGAAAGATTAATATGAGTTTCCACGTATGACGCCTCATAAATGGTTGGCAACATGATTTTACTGTATGATACTATGCAACATGAATCCTGAACAAATGTTTTTCAATAAGAGGTGTGTAGGTGGGACAAGATGCCCTGAATGCAGTGATTTGGCATTGTTCCATAGGAAATTTTCCATCAATCCAACACACCCTGGATTGTCAGATATCACATTTATGTGGAAGAGGTACGAATATGTCTCCATGAATCCATCATCTTGTTCATCCGTACCATCTCACAGGATATAATTGCTTGAGGATGACATTCATGTTTCAGATTTCATGGAGAAGTTTCAAAGTAAGATTTATAAATACATAAAGCACTCCCATAGGTCTAGGTGGAAAGCTTTAGAATTCAAACATTCTTGTGAGGTATTTGAGTCAGGCACAATCTTATCAGTGGTAGACTTTGCTACAAACTATAGATTTGATCCTCAGAGAGAGATACAGTTTGAGTACTATCACTCCAACCAGGTGTCTATCTTCGTACATGTATTGTACAGACATGCTCAAGAAAAAAATTGATGGTAGGGCTAACACTCTTCAGTCACGCGAAGTGATCAAGGAGTACCGTTTTTATGTCAGTGATGATCGTGGGCATGACACATTGTTCGTTCAACATTGATTTGGGTTGATTTATGATTCATTGAGGCAGAGAGGCGTATCATTTACTGAAAATTGGATTTGATTAGATGGGTGTGGAGGGAAATTCAAATCGGCACACTCTTTTTATTGGTTGAGTCGCATTCACAAAGAGACAAGAGTCCGACACCTCGATCTTTTTTGAAACATCGCATGGAAAGGGTGAACATGATGGCGCAAGTACATGTGTGAAACAAGCACTTCGTAGGTACCATATGAGTCATGGTGCAACCCAAATCAAATGCTCCGCGGAAGTAGTTGATTGGTACACATGTCATTAGGGACATCAAGGTCACGAACAGCAAGGCCGGTGTGCAAGTAATAAACTCCAAACTCAATTAATAAGCTAATAACATTCAATATCATCATTTCCAAAAGATCACCTACTCACTAGGAATTTATATATGACAAATTGAATTCCATGCATGTTCTTTTAGGATGTTTCCCTTGGTGATGTGAATAGATCCATGCCGTGGTATTGTGAGACCATACCTGGTATGGGGGAATTACAATATGTTCGGAGTAAAGACATGGGTGACATATTTTCCATTGAAACAAGGAAGTATGAGTTTTTTTGCGATTTTTGCATTGATGCAAAATTTGGATGCGGAATTCATCACTCTGAAAATGTTGTATATGTGAAACCATGGAAATATGTCCCTCTTAATCCAAAGGGCCCACCACCAATTCCAACATGGCAAGAGATGCACACTCATGAGGCAATGGTCTCACTAGATCATGATCGAGTTTATGATGTGGTTAGGTGATCCAGATGGATATGGGTGGGCACCCACCTATTCCACTGGCTCAAAACAGTTTTCCATTTTCATATTTTTCTAGTATTTTTTCTACAATTTTTCGGGTCGTGAACTTCAAGGGCCGTTTTGAGGCCCTAAACGACGTTTTTTGGAGATTCGGGGGTGGGAGGGGGAAATGTTTGTGAACAAAATGCATTAATTACCACTCAGAAGTCCTTAATATTGGATAGACCTTTCCAATAGACTATCAAGAACCCCAAATAGAGATTGTATGCAAAAGTTATGACCCCGTGAAGTTGACTGTTAAACAAACCACCTTGGGTCCGCAAAATTTATGACGGTTCATCTTCTAGGGTTAGGTTTTTGGATGTTTATGGTTCTTGCCCTCATGATTATGATAAATAGTATCTTTTGGATTCTTGTTGTATTCAAATTGAAGCGAATGAGTGTAGCTGCCACATTTCTTGTCAGAGATATAGTTACCACCATTCTAGCTTCTTTTATTTATAGTTTGTTATATTTCATTCATTTAATAGAATCCGAGTTTACTGTATCATTGTGTTTATTTCCATATATCTGTGTATGTGAATATATTTATGCTCTTTCATTTAGTTCTCACATAAATCCGGATCAGTGGTATCAGAGCGTTCTGCTCTTATGGTTTCTTAGTGCATGTCCCCAACGAGATCTGAATATCAAGAGTTGGGTATCGAACTAGATGAGCCTGGGGAAAAACCCTCTCGTCGATCCAAGAAGACTCACATGGCGGGAGAGGAAAAGAGATATGTCAGGGCAGGATATCCTATTAATCTATTGCTCAAGGAATCCCTTGTGTGATAGAGGAACGATATGATGTCACGTCCCCTCGCATCATACCAGCATGATGGAGAGGATGTGGTGCTAAACCGGGCATCTAGCCCCATGTAATTTACTAAATAAGTATTCACATAATATAAAAGAACATATGGACATGTATTATTATAAGAAAAACATAGCGGAAGTAATTTCAATTACACATCCATCATTCATTCAAAATATTCATCGAATAACAATTGCAAGATTAACACAGGAGAATACTTATCTTGAATAAAGTAGTCCCAAGCAACTGGCTATGCAACTGCAACGTTCCACCCAACCATAGGCCAGTTGTGCTTATCAACCTCTTGATACAACTGCCACCCTCGAGCTAGGCATGATTTCTACAAGGAACCAGGGAACAGCAGACTCACACATAGCCAAGCATACACCAAGATGAGCCAAGCCAATCTGCAATTGGGTTTATCAGGCTGCTAGGACATGGAAGGGAAGAATTGCTAAGCTAGTATGCTCAACCACAGAGCTATGGATACCCCTCCCAGATCTATTTAGCTTGGCACTCACAATGCCTACACACCCAACACAAGGAAGTATTCTCTTCACTGCCACACAGTCCCTCAAGCCATAGCTTCCTTTCTAGTGCTCTTAGGGTGTGCATAGAAAAGTAGCCATCCCTCTTGATCTTCTTGAGAGGTTACTCCCTCTACTAGGTTTATCAAGCCAATTCTGTCCACTACCAGTCCCAGGTTCTTGCTTACAGGTTCAAACAAACAAGGATGCACATAACAGCAAAAACTACACTTGCTGAGCATGAGAAAAACGGTTCAATAGTGGGATGCATGAGGTTGGGTTTCCTGAGCTTCAGAAAAACGTGGGAAGACCCAAAACGTATTGGAAAATGGGAAAATTCGACTGGGAGAGCAAACCCATTCCAGAAAAATGCCCCAGGGAAAAAACAACCTCTCCCTCAGTCCTAAATCGCGTCCCTCATTCCCTAGCTGCTGCACACTGCCAAAAACGAGTTCCTGGGCATGGAAAATGCAGGGTTTTGCTGAAAAACATGAGGATAAATTCCAGTGAGCTCAGTCTGTGTGAGAGATGAAAGACTAATTGTTCATAATCACTTTGGGCACCATTTCATGGGTGTTTTTTTGCTCAAGGAGACAAAACATGTTTTCCCAAGTTGATGGCTTGCCCATACATGAAATTGGCTGCCATACCTCTTCATTCCCAAGGCATTAACTACCTCAACCAATTCTTGGAAGAATTAAATGATTGGGTCCATAACCCAAAATGGGTAGTTGGTGGTTTATGGGTTTTCTCATTGACACATGGATTAACACCATTGGCTCAAGGGTTTGAATAATTTCCCTCCCTATTTCTTGTAGAATCATGTCCCATCTCTTTTGTTGCATTGCATAGCTAGTTGTGGGTTTTTCCATTAAAATTCGTATTTACATGATGTCTTATTTACATTGTGCCCATCTAGCACAAGAACCATAGGCATCTATTCCTTTAATCGTCGATACATAAAATGCTAAATCAATGGTGGGGCCTTGGCCTTGAGCTCCTCACCGTGATCCAATTACAATATTTACATCATTTACGATTTAATACAAAGGGGGTCAAAATGGGGACGTGACAGATGATGGATAATTTCTCCCACATCCTTCAAAGAATGCTGACAACGAAAGATGCACCTTCAACGAGCAGTCGTTTCGAGGGTGCGACTCCATTCAAGGTACAAGTTAACTTTGACATTCCCTTATTTGAAGGAAAGATAGATGCAGATGCTTTGGAGAAATGGTTAAATCTGTTAGAGGTTTACTTCTCTATTCAAAACTTTTCCGACAATGAAAATATCAGATTTGCACTCCTTAAGTCCCTCCCCCATGTCAAATACTGGTGGGATAGGTATTGAGAGAGGAAATCAGAAGAAGAGTCTGAACTATTCAGGATAGACCCAACTTGGGCAGATTTTGTCAATGCCGTCAAGGATGAGTTCTACCCAGTCAAAAACTATGATGACCAATACACCAGGTGGACAACTTTACGCCAGGAGAGAGACCTAAAATGCCATAGTTTACCAACATGTTCCATACCCTACGTTCCAAAATTGGTAATAGAGACTCTGAATGACACTTGGCCCTAAAGTACTGTAGTGGCATGTAGAGGTACATTTAGATAGAGATGGATTTCCTGGACATATCATCACTAGGAGAAACTTATTGGTATGTCGTCAAGATTGAGCATAAGTTTAAGAAAAAGAATAAGCAACATTTTGGGTCTACAAATCAGCAGTAGAATCTTGGAAAAGGTTGACCCAATTCAAAAGGAAAAGGATAGAGAAAGGACGGTTAAATCCCCGACAACCATCCCAAGCCACAGGTGAAGAGGGATAATGGGAAATAAAAGGACACTGGAAAGTGGTGTGAATTCCACAAGAGCCCCTGGAACAACACTGATGAATGCCACTCAAAATAGTCCTTGTTGGCTGAGATGAAATCTTCAGATCCAGACTCTGACTCAGAATCTAATGTAGAGAAAGAAAGGGGAAAGTATATCATTGACATAGAACCAAGTGCCAGCATCTCAACCATAAAGATCCAACTAGAAGAGTCATAGGAGCCATAGAAAGGGGAGCACCTCTTCCATTCTCAACTATGGGTGCATGGGACTCCATACTTTTCATTATTAATAGTGGTAGCTAGAAGGACCTCATCTCAGTCGAGGTCATAAAAATATGGAAGCTTCCGATGGTTCCACATCCCCAACCATACAATATCAGTTGGCTAAGCCAAGGACAAGACATTCATGGCAGTCAACAGTGCCACCTCTCCTACAACATCAAGGCATTCAAAGATGAGGTAATGTGTGATGTTTCCCTGCTTGAAGTTTGTGATGTTATTTTAGGACAACCATACATGTGGAAACGCGATGTTGTGTTTGAGTCTTTACATCGTAGTGTCATTATTACTTTGGGAAAGAAACTCTGCACCATACTAGAGACACTTCCCATTACTGCAATGTTCGTCATCACAGCTAAGCAGTGTAGGAAGGTAATCTCCCAGACAAGGAAATTCGTCCTCTTCATGGTTCATTCTGAAGAAGAATGAAATATTGTAGTAACATCAACCACCTCCACATGGAGCCCTTATGCACAACAGAAACAGGTGGAAAAAGTCGTGGAATCATACAAGGACATCTTCACCACACCTGTCGAGGTGCTAGTACATTTCCAGGTCAATCATCCCATTGATTTGACACCTGGAGTGAGTTTACCTAACGGGCCAGTATACAAGTGTTCCCTCATGGAAAATGAAGAAATAAAACGCCATCTTCAATATTTAATCCAAATGGGTCACATTCAACCCAACTCCTCACCTTGTGGGAGCCTGATTGTGTTGGTACAGAAGAAATATGGGACATGGCGACTCTTTATTGACTACCCAAATCTAAACAAGATAACAGTTCAGAATCAGTATCCCATTCCCTGGATCGACGACCTTCTTGACCAGCTCAAACGTGCCAAATATTTCAGCAAGATTGAACTAAAGTCTGGCTATCATCAAGTGCCAATTGAGCAAACCGTTGTCTAGAAGACTTCCTTCAAATATCAGGAAGGCCTTTTTGAGTGGTTGGTCATGCCTTTGATATTGACTAATTCTCCATCAACCTTCATGAGGATGATGGACGATATCCTATGGCCATTCACCAATTATTTTGTGGTCGTATATCTAGATGACATCCTCATCTACAATAGAACATGGGCAGAACATTTGCAACATATCCACTAGGTCCTCAGGACGTTGCGACAACACAAGTTATACGCCAATCTAGAGAAGTGCTCATTTGGCATGAAGAGGGTTCAGTATCTCGGATACATCGTGGACGATCATGGTTTTCATGTGGATCCGGCCAAGATCCAAGCCATTGGAGATTGGCCAACCCTCACAACACTCACAGAGTTTCATAGCTTCCTAGGACTTGCCAACTTCTATCTCAATTTTTTGTTGGGATTCTCTAATATTGCTCAGTACCTTATCCAGGTGACAAAAGAAGGATCTAAGGAAAAGTTCATTTGGTCCAAGCCACAACAACAAGCATTTGAGGAGCTGAAGCAATGCTTATGTTCGTCTCTCGTCCTTTCCTTACCAGATCTGCAACAACCCTTTGATATTGAGACAGATGCTTCGGACTATGCTGTAGGTGCAGTCCTAACTCAACATGGCCATCCAGTGGCATATCATAGTGAGACACTTTCAAATGCAGTTTGTAAATACCCCACCTATGACAAGGAAATGTATTCCATTGTCCAAGCCTTCCTCCAATGGAAGCATTACATCCTTGGAAAAGAAATAGTCATCCACACTAATCACTAGCCCCTACATTTCATGCAAACCCAAGGAAAGTTACAGAATGACCTCCACCAGAAGTAGTCCACTTAATTGCAGCAATTCCACTTGAACATTAAATATAATTATTAACCCTACTCTCATTTCACTAAAACACTAATTTATTCACAAAAAAACAAAGCCGACAACATCTTATCATATCATCTCTACATCTCCACTATATATCTTAGTTTTTATGCTCTCCACAAGATCGACATTTACGTCCTGATGATGGATCCTGATATGGATTTGAAACGTCGACTTCGTAATATGGAAACTGTGGACTCTCTGAGACTACCTGAAACCATCAACCACATAAATCTCACAACAGATATATAGGGTTTGTTTCGCAAGGTGACTAATAGTTTTATAAATGTATTTTTTTAGATGCTTTAATGCCAAGATTAAAAATACTAGATAGGAGGTTTTTTTGAGATTTAGGCCATGGTGCTCCAATGTGACAAGCACCTTGATACTTTGAATACACTTGAATGTATGGTCAGTGCTCCATGAACTTCCTCCATAATAGTTTTATAGATATTTTTTAGATGCTTTAAAATCAATATTAAAGATCTACTAGATATTTGAAGATTATCAATATCTAGGATAAACATGTTTTAAAGAGTCATAATCTCTAAAAACCAAGAATTATTATTTAATACAGTTTCACGTAACCTTATAAAACGGGTAAAATTTATTTGATTGTAGTTCTTGGAAAAGAAAAATTATTTAAACTTTATGTGGATGGATAGAAACTAAATCGTCCAAGAAAGATCCCTATGTTGCATGTATCCATTCATAGAATGTTTCATACACACCACAATCTTCTATATTTAATAGAAATAAGGAGATGCGACATCTATATGACCTTAATATAATTATAATTTAAATTTTAAATTGTAATGTATTCTAATTTTAAATTTTGATTTCAAATGGAATTGTAATGTAATTGAAATTGAAATTTTAAATTGTAACTACACATTGAATTTTGAATTAAAATTACACATTAAATTTTAAATTTTAAATTGTAATTGAATTGGAATGTGTAAATTGTAATTGAATTGTAATGTGTAGACAACATAATGTAATTATAATTTAAATTTTAAATTGTAATGTATTATAATTCTAAATTTTGATTTCAAATGCAATTGTAATGTAATTGAACTTGAACTTTTAAATTGTAACTACACATTGAATTTTCAATTGAAATTACACATTAAATTTGAAATTTTAATTTGAAATTGTAATTGAATTGGAATGCGTAAATTGTAATTGAATTGTAATGTGTAGACAACATAATGTAATTGTAATTTCAATTTAAAATTGTAATGTACAATTGAATTCTGAATCTTGAATTTGCAATTGTAATGTAGTTGAAATTGAACTTTTAAATTGTAACTACACATTGAATTTTCAATTGAAATTACACATTAAATTTTAAATTTGAAATTGTAATTGAATTGGAATGTGTAAATTGTAATTGAATTGTAATGTACTCTAATTTTAAATTTTGATTTCAAATGCAGTTGTGATGTAATTGAACTTGAAGTTTTAAAGTGTAACTACACATTGAATTTTCAATTGAAATTACACATTAAATTTTCAATTGAAATTATACATTAAATTTGAAATTTGAAATTGTAATTGAATTGGAATATGTAAATTGTAATTGAATTGTAATGCGTAGACAACATAATGTAATTGTAATATCAATTTTAAATTGTAATGTACAATTGAATTCTAAATCTTGAATTTGCAATTGTAATGTAGTTGAAATTGAACTTTTAAATTGTAACTACACATTGAATTTTCAATTGAAATTACACATTAAATTTGAAATTGTAATTGAATTGGAATGTTTAAATTGTAATTGAATTGTAATGTGTAGACAAGATAATGTACTTGTAATTTCAATTTAAAATTGTAATGTACAATTGAATTCTAATTTTTGAATTTGCAATTGTAATGTAGTTGAAATTGAACTTTTAAATTGTAACTACACAACGAATTTTCAATTGAAATTACACATTACTGTAAAATTGTAATGTAATTTAATTTTAAATTTTGAATTTGCAATCGTAATGTAATTGAGATTGAACTTTTATATTATAATAGCTGTAGATTAAATTTGCAATTGAAATGACAAAACATAAATGTAACTGTAATAACTATATCTAGATGTAATATAAAAGACGATCGTTGTCAAATCAAGATACAAAATATACATGAAGAAATCAATATGATAAAATATATAAAATATATAACAAAATATCCAAAATATATAACAAAATATCCAAATGTACATATCCAAACTCCATATATGATAAAATTCCATATATATGATAAAAGTCCATATCCAAAACATGAAAACGTATACATAGATCATCCAAAACATGAAAACGTATACATAGATCATCCAAAACATGAAAATATCCAAAACATAGAAATGTATACATTATCAACTCATTGGCTGCTACCCCCACGAGGCCCTTGATCAACCATGTGACTGCCTTCACTTGTAGTAGACCCATGCTAGCCTTGAGGAGGTAAACTATGAAAGAAGGCCTCGATCTCAAGATACTGTAAAAGTTAAAATTATGAGCTTTGTAAGTTAGTTAGATTTTGACCAATGCATAATATTCAACAAGAAGTGAAAAAATTTAATGGATGGATGTGAAAATCACCTGAGTCAAGTCAATGGTGATATCTTGCATGTGGGTCAAAATATGGGTAGATGGTCCCTCATCATGACCACATGGTTGAGCTGCATCCCAATCATCTGAGAAAGTGATTGCAGCATCGACACCCACTTGTAGTGATGCCTGTGTAATATTCCATTACATAAAATAAGTTAGATTTATTAAAAACTAAAACTAAAACATAAAAGTTATAATTCAAGAATTAAAACATGAAGTACAAAATGAAATTATTAAATCTGAAATGAATTGGAACATAAATTAAAAATCACCTCTATATATATGCCTGGTTGGTCAGGACCTTTGTGGTCCTCATGTGTATCATCTTGAGAAATGACCTTGCCTTTGCCCTGCACAATTTGAAATTCAAAGTTAGGATCTAAAACATAAAATCTCAAATTAAGAATTAAAACATTAATTATTTGAACTGAGATTAATAAACACAAATTAAATTGGAACATAATTTATAACTTACCTCGCCTACTGTATCCGACAGGTTACGATGAGGGGATGGACCAATCGATGGCTCACTACGAAAGAGCTCATCCATGTATGTGGTCCCATGCATGGAGCAATAAAATACACCCCTTTAGTATTATTCGACATTCAATTTATGACATATAATATGATGTAACATGAAAGCATATATACATAATTGTACAAAAATATACATGTCCTAGAGCTCCGCATCTATGATACATCTAAAAGTATGCATCTCGGGCTAATAGAGGAGACCCCCATATGGCCTCATCATCCAAAAAATTGAGTAGGTCATCGTCGACCCACTCTATGTAAAAAATACTGGCAGCATAAACACTATCGGTTGATATAAACATAAATATTCATAACTTGAAAAAATAAATACAACATAAATTTAAAATTTAAAACATATTTAATGTAATGTAAATAGTTTTGCTACACATGTTTTCAAGCCATGTTTTCAGTCAGTTCTCAAATGGTCTTTGGTAATTCCAAAGTTCATAGGTCTAAAAATTTAAGGTTTCAATGGTTTTTGGTAATTCCAAAGTTCATAAGTGTAAAAAATTAAGGTTTCAATGGTTTTTTTTACACAATTTGGTTAACTTTATTGAAAAAAAACTAACAACATTTATGTTGTCGGTTTTATTTCCAAATGTGTAAATCAACAACATTTCTACTTGCCAATAAACATTTAGAAATAAAACCAGCAACATTTATGCTACCGGTTGATATAAATTTATAAAAAAGAAAAGAAAGAAATTAAATTTTATTTAAAAAATAAATAGGTGGGGTTTATGGTCCACTTACCTGGTGGAGTGGATGACATGGCATTGTGGCGAGGTTGCTTTGTGCAATGCTATGGATGTGGTCTGAGATCCTCGGTTGAGTTCCTGAGTTGTGGTTGCTTTCATTGAAACAGGCCGCGGGCCTACCCTAGGCCTATTTTTTATTTATTTTTGTATGTCTCAACAGCTCGATCAATAAATTGCTCGATGGAGGTTTTAACCAATCCCTCGATTGAGCAGTTGCTCAATCAAGTGTTTAACCAATCCCTTGATTGAGGTCTTGTTTGAACCCTCGATCAAGGTATTTTAAATCCCTTGATTGAGGTATTTTAAAGCCCTCGATCAAGGTATTTTAAAACCCTGGATCGGGGTTTCAATACCTTGATCGAGGGCTTTAAAATACCTCGATTGAGGGTTTGCGGAACAAATTTTTGGGACTTCTCTTGCCAAAAATCGTGAACCACCTTCATGGATTGACCCTCCCCATGGTTAAGGTTTTGGATCTTTAGGGTTTTTCCATCTTAAAAGGAATCATAATTTGTGTTAAAAAATAATTTTCGTTTCTTTTAATGGATGTGTCTATTATTCTTGTGGACCTATCAAACGACTCTTTTATCACAGGTATGAGAGTTCTAACAACAAATAAATAACAACTATGATACATGAATGAGAGTCCTAACAACAAATAAACAACAACTATGATATATGAATGAGAGTTCTAACAACAAAGAAATAACAACTATGATACATGATATCCACTTAAGAAACATAATAGCCTCATAACCCACATATGATGAAAATCCGATGAAATATTGGAAAGGACAGTCTTGTTC
The DNA here is from genome assembly GCA_027924585.1 of Larix kaempferi. Taxonomy (NCBI): domain Eukaryota; kingdom Viridiplantae; phylum Streptophyta; class Pinopsida; order Pinales; family Pinaceae; genus Larix; species Larix kaempferi. The sequence goes on along the minus strand of BSBM01000960.1, from coordinate 5,498,558 downwards.
AAGAACCACAATGATCCTTGGACCTCCCAATTAGAATGGAAAATTTTTCATTTGTAGGTGCCTCCAAAAATGAGCATGGACAACAAATACCTCTCATATTTTATTAGTGTAAATGATGGAAAACTAAAATCAAACCACCTTACAATTGACTTAAAGCCAATGCTCATGCTAACCTGTCTCAAATTCCACATTTGTATGCACAAAATGCCTCTTCAATTGGAAAATAAATGTTGAAAAAAATAGGTTTTGGCATTTTAACCATGCCACTTAAAAAGGGATCAGAACAAAATGAGTGGCCATAAGGTATATAATACTTTGAAAATGAAATCTCTCTTAGAGACCCACACACAAACACTACTCGTGTGTTACTAAGTGGATAGGGCTACAGTGACTAGAAAGTGACCACCCTACAAATGGCCCACAACCATTTTTCACATGGACTTGAAGAGAAACTCATTTATTAACACCCTTCACATGAAGAAGGATTTTCACATGGACTTGAAGAGAAATTCATTTATTACCACCCTTCACATGAAGGAGGAGACGAAGCATAATGGAAAGGAAGAGACTAAAGTGACTAATAGATAGACGATAAATTCTAGATTCCTCGGATTTGATATGCATAAGGAATAAGGGAAGAGAGAAAATTAATTTGTCATTTTCCACTTCATCGAGATGAGTGGAATGTATAAAATGACCTACCAGCCTTACACATACTATATCCCAGACTATATTATAGAATGAAATCTATCCTATGACAACTACCATTCGAAAGTTTAACCTAGACTAGAAATAAGGTCCCTATCAAAAGCTTTAATAAGAACTCGTGTAATATTTACATAATCAAATACCTTGATAAAAAAAATGTATGTATCCTCATTTATTAATTTGACTATACTTTTGATAGAAATTTTTTCTTACCATGCTTGATTCTTGTTGTGCTTGCAAATCATATGTTAGTTTTGAATTCTAATATGAAAATTTATTTACTTCTTCAAATTTCAATTCTATATAAATTATCTTTTTTATTTGATATAGATAACTTTTAAGGTTCTATAGTCCAATTCTTTTATGTAATGCCCCTAGAATGACTCTGGACTTTAAGGGCACCTATTGAGTGACCCGACTGAACATTTTTTGATAAAGCGGTCTTTTGAGTCTTGATATGTCTTAACGATTGAGGAAAAACTGAAAATGTGCATGACGACAAATGGGATGAATGAAAACAATGGATTGAATGGCAATTTGTGGAATTGGATACTTTATCTGGAATTGATGAATAAATGTATGCGTGCTTAATGATTAGTTTTTTTATGGAATATATGATGTGTATACTGCTTAACGATTATCTATGTTAGGAAATATATGATGTGAGTGAAAGAAATGCATGTTGGATTGATGATTAGCAGTTTATGAAATTACTTACGATGATTATGGATAAATTATGATGCTTAATGACCAGCCAATTATGAAATAGGTTATGACGAATGAGAACAGAGCTATTCATGTGTGCTTTTGAGCATGTGTGTCGCAAAAGGTGAAATGGCTCATCGACAAACTCACAAAGGAAATAAAGGGGTCATAGAGTACGAATAAATCACACATGGAAGAACGACGACGATGTCGAATTCCTACTGAATTCCACGCACGAGTTTAAAAGCACCTATCCGCTTACTTGGGGAAGTGTGAAGTCGTGCGAAGTGGACCATGACAAAGTTGGTCACGTACGAGTTGGGGGGCACGCAATAAGAACGGACTTACTCCTTAGTGCCATTAGTCTCTAATAGTGTGTAGACAAAGGGTTGAAGGTAATGGATCCTAAATCCCTACATGAAGTTCCTGCAAATTAAATGCAACATAGATGTGTCGACGGAAGGACCCGATGATGTGGTACCTTGTCGATAAACGGAAACAGTGGACGGATGGACCCACTGTTGTGGTACCATGTCGACAAAAAGAGAATGAGAGACGAATGGACCCAACGATGCAGTGCCTAGACCCTAGATGAACATTATGAATTAAACATATAAATTGCATTTAGGCCATTTGCACATGAAATATATTGTTGTAATTACAATAATAGAAAATATTGTTTTAGGAGCAAATCATATGTTAAAATTGAGCATTTAGCTAACCCCACTTGCACACACAAAAATAGAAATTAGATTGAACATCAGGGGGGACAGACTTGAGTAAAACTAGGTTGGTAGGTGCACTCTCTTAGAAATCTGACACATGGCTCGGTGACTCTAAATTGAAATTGAATAATTAAAAATTAGGAATTTTTGCATGAAGCGACATGTGTCGCAATGAATTTTCCTATTTAAGGAAGGCATGAGGAAGGGGAAAGGGACCCTATGGCTGGATGGTTATCATAATGTGCGTAAGACATTGATTTGCTGCTATTGGAGTTTGGAAAGAGATCTTGGTGGGGGGGAAGCCCACTTTTGGTTCTCTAGTTTTGTGTGTGAGCTCCACGACCATGAAGCTAGGAGGTGTCTATGCAATTGATTGCATAAGCCTATGGTTGGGTGTCGAAGCTAATGATTGCTTCACCTATGGTTAAATGATCTTTACTGGAGGGATCCAACGGGTTAAGCGGACAACAAAAGAGCAAGCTGAATAGGTGGACGATGACTACTTCTTTGACAGTGGGATTGATTGATGGATTGACAAGTTTATGGTTCTATGGTATTTGCAAAATTTTATTGTTTTTGTGTAAGTTAGTTTTTTGTCATGGATAAGTTTGAATATGCTTTTATATTATGTTGATAAGTTTTATTATTAAGATTTAGGGATGACCCCACAAACGGGGGTCCCTACATTTGGTATTAGAGTGAGTCAAGTCAAGCGTTGAGTGCACCGGACTCAAATTTTAAGATTTTAAATGGTAGATAAATTTTGGTTATATTTTATAGACAGTAAAGTATTAAGATTTGAAATGATAGATATTATTAAATTTCTGGTTATAATCTAAATAGACATAATTTTTTTTTTCAAATTCATAATGGCAAATAATATCGAAGTTCTGGATATATTTTATGAGACAGAATATTATACAGATTCATAATACTTGATGTTAAGATGTATGTGTATTCTCAGTCCCTTTTGTCTATGTGACCTGGGTAGTATTTAAGCCACCATTAGATATGTTCATTTACATGCTACTATTTTCAAATAAATTGGGTAGAATGCCTTTTACAGACGAAATGTTTTAATCACAGAATTCCTTCTCTGAAATCTATGCAATCAAATTCTTAATTTACAAGTTTTGTTCATAGTAAATATATTTTTAGAGAAAATCATAAAAGTATGGATCTGTGCAAGCATATTCGATGTACAAGGAAAATTTATAAACATGAATCTATGCATTCAAATTCTTAAATTCAATATCTGTTCATAGTAAATATTTGTTTAGATAAAATCGTAAAATATGGATTTGTACTATGTCTTCACCTATTAATACATCTTTCAATGATGGATATATGCATCTTCAAAGTTTATTCTCTTATGAAACTGTTTCGGTGTTTCTTTATGCTTTTCCATTAACTCATGGAAAATTGTCTTCCGACACAGGCAATCGCCCAAAGCACCCAATTCTCAAGAAAACGTGACATTATAAAATATCTCATTTAGATCCTAGAATGCTCCAAAAATGAGGTTTCAAGGTGGTTCTCAAGCCCGTGTCCACTTCTCTTTGCAGGTTACAATTTATAAAAATGTTCCCTCACTTTCTCATTCCATTGCATACATCACTCAAAGGATTACATTTCAAAACATATTCAACGCAAAATTTCCATTGAGCAATTGAAATAACCCATATGCAAATCTGAAATTATTGATGTGCAAAGACAACTCTGCCTTTCTGTTTTTGCCCTGCACTTATTTTTCCCGTGCAATCTTTGCATGATGACCGGCGGTAACTGTGTATCATAGACACGTAGTAACACACCACTTGATTTCGGTTTGCAATCCTAACCCGTAGTCTTGAATGTTGTATATGCTACAGCATAGATCTGTTCTAGCCGTACCATGCTATCCATTTTTGTGATCCCATTCAGCTCCGAATATCTAATTCAAGCAGTTTCAACTATTTTTTTTTTCTCTGGCTGCGACTTATTCCTGAGATTGTATCATAATCTTGAAGTTATTCAGATAATTAATCGAACCAAGACGCCTTTACTGGATTCTCTCACTAATAAAATCTTAATACGAATTATTACCCTGTTTGTGAGTTAATATGTGTTCCGGTCTAAACAATAAAAGTATTTGGAACTGGGATTATGTTGATCAAACCTCGACGTGTTATGTTGGAGTCCGTCGCCACTCAGAGCCCATTTCATATTCCTTTTAGACAACGTAATCACCTGTACATCCTCTTTTAAACTTCAATATTCCAGATCTTAAACAATATGGAGGCTAAACGCTAAACAGATCTAAGTCCGCAGACTGTGCTCTGACTACAACATTATTTGGTTATTTTGTATATTATAACCTTCTCGGAACTATCATCGATAAACCCTAACATATCCATCGGGATACTAATCACTCAGTACCCTTGGTTGTGATTTCACTCAGATCCCGTAGGATCCACGATTGGCTTCTGAATCGGAATACAACGGATCAGTGGGACTAATGCTCGTGCATCATGCGGAAACCATATCTTTTTCGCTCGTGCATCATGCGGAAACCATATCTTTTTCGCTCTCTGCTTAGATTCTTATTTAGTGTGAATAAATCTAATCTAAACCTCTTACTGGAAACTCAAATAGTAGCGTTCTCCTGAGAATCTACAGTACTTATCCATTGGAGGCACGGCTTGAGAATACATTATTCGTTGCATCCCTTTCGGAGCACTCGGTAGCCATTGCAGCTCATCCTCATTATATGATGTAAAAGCAAGCACGCGTACCAAGCACGCACAACAATAGGAGATATATCACATGTTCAATATCGACGTTGGTGGGATGGACAACTACTGGTAAATTAAAAAGAAATAGATTCGGTATTTAATGGCAATGTCGATGAACTACGAGACGATACATCACTTCCATGACATGATTGATGGGTTCCATTTGCCGGGTTGTTTTCAATTAAAAATACTGTTCATATGAGTAAGTACTCAGGTTTATACCGTCAAATTTGACTAATCTTTGATATATTACTACTACATATATACTACTGTAGATATCTTGTCGGAGTCGCTTAACCACTCTAGCATTATTTTCTTTATTAATTCCATTATATGTGGAAGTTTTGAAGAAAATTACTAAAGTTTATAGAATTTCAATTTCGGTGGATAGTAAAAAAATTTGATCCTTAGTGTTGTGATTAAAAACGTAAATGGAATCTCTGCACAGAGTTCATTCAAGTGTGGTTTATAACTCAGCCAATCCCTATTGACTGCACAGCGAGTGTTCTGGTTCACTTAAACCACGTGCCTTACCAGTGCCGAGCTCACCTCTATCTGTGACACCTGTTTAGGAGTATGCATATCTGTCACTGATTTAGTGGGTGCACTAACCAAATTGTATTAAGGGCTATTACGTAGCCATAAATCTAAGTTGAATCTTCCCTTCTTAAAATGAATATTGATCAATTCCGATTATCTGGATTTGTCTTTATGTTACCACGGGAGTTGATATAGAAATTATAATATTTAATTGGATACTTATGGTTTAGAATAATGATCTTATTTTTAGTATCATAACCTAGAGTACCTAGAGTTGAATTAGATTATGAAATCGACATTAAGTTACTTAGAGATAGAACATATAGGGCATAGTTAAGGAAGAAAGTATGTATATTCCCATTACTCTATTGGGATCAATTGAATTAGAATATATAAATGACGAGCATGATTTTTTTTGTGGTAAATATGAACAGCGTGGTTAAGTTCAATGTTATGTTAAACATGAAGATAGGATAGTTCAGTTATTCCAATATAATTAATTTGAACTAGAATATATATTCGGAAAACAGGTTACCTAGCCGTAGAGCATGTAGTGGAATGGATTAAACTTGAATTAGATAAGTGTAGATGGGATTATGTGTGCTGGTTTACATTCAGTCATTCTAGTTATCGTTGATTGTAAATTAGAATATCTAATTGTTTATTTATTACGTGAGGTTGAAAGTGTAAATAAGAAAGTGTAATTTTAGTATTCTTATGTTGGTAAACTAAACCTTAGGATTGCTTAATTATATATTTTATTGTTGTATCGATCCTTACTATTGTTAAGGGAAAAAAATAAAAATTATGTGGGAGTTGAATATGAATATTTTTCCATATCATAAATTCTATCACATGTCATGTAAGTGAACTAATATATTGCCATGATGTTTCTTACCATAGTTATGTAAGAGAAAGTGGAGTGAAAATAAAATAGGTTAGACTTTACTAGGGTTCAAATCACATTAAGAACATAATTCATGTCCAAGAATTTTATTATTGAAAATAAGTCCGTGTTATAATTTATCTCTTAATACACTTGATAAAGCCATAACTTCACTATGTACAAGAAGCTTAAAGTTTACATTCTATAGGAATTCAAGTATATAATATTCCACATTTATAAAAGTCGAATTGGATGTGCGGATTCACTTTGTATGTTAACCCCATTTATTAATGATGTGTGTTACAAGTTCAAGTTCATGGATTCATCGTATATATTAAGGTTGTCAATGAAATGAAAACTCAAAGTTGCATGCATATACTCATATAGGGAAGTATGGAACAAGTCCTCATGTCCTCAGTTCAATTTTTAATTAGGTTATGTCATGAACTTAATCGATGATGTTAAACGTAGACTTCTGAGGTTATTGTTTTCAGTCCAAGTATTCATGCAAATTAGAAAACAATTTAATACTTACTAGGATAAATACAACTTGTATAATTTATATATCTTATCATACCAATTGAAGCATTGTATCGATGTCATTAGAATAAAATGATTATATTGCATAAAGGTAGATGTTGTATAGATCAAAACCTATCTTCTATTCTATTTTAGGTAGGAAAATAAGGAAATGGAGGTTATGATATATAGTTTACAAGTCTTGTCCAAAATAATAATTATATGGAAAACTATAATGTCATTATGGAAATGTAGAAAGAGGTAATTAAAGTATTTTTCTTTTTCTCTTTTTGCTAAGGTTATTGAGTTTGTTGAGTCATTGAACAAATTTATTGGGAGAAACAAGCTATATTGGACTATGTCTTAGGTGAAGATTACACACACCGAGAGGTGAATCGGAAACTTAGTGTTGCAATTAGTGAGTCATTAGAGAACTTCTATGGGATTGCTACATTATATTGCTTATTTATGAAAACTACAATATAGTTATATTGGGAAGACACCAAGGTGCTCAAATTGAAGAGACTTTGACAGATTGTCAATGAAGTGAAACAAACTTAATAATTGAAAAGCAAGATATCTATGTCACTAGCACAAGGAGATAATCCCAATGAATCTAATTTTCTAGCATGACAATGTTGAACAAAAAAATACAAAGTCGGCGTGATCGGGACAACAGTGAAGAATAATTCTCAATTAGGAAATTCCACCGAAAAGACCAAATGAAGACAATTTTAGTAAAAAAAAGTATGGAGACAATCAACTCAATGAAATGAATGCAATGAACCTAACAATAGGACATGGTCAAACCTTGACGAAAATATGACTAGCCCTCAATATAGAACTCAATAAGGATAAGAAAAACACACATTATTCGAGTTGATGAGTTTGAAGAAGTAACCCTTTGACAACATAAGGAATGAAATGAAGTAAGGATGTGATAAGCTCATTAACTTGGACGCAATGATACTGATGAAAGGACTAAGGGATCAAATTTAAAAAATTCGACTAAGTCACTAAGTTTCGATGCCTCGAATCCTCTCAAATTGAGAACCAACATTTAGGGGCTTTTGGAAGTAACCTTATGGAAATTAGTTTTGGAATATTTGAGGGTCTCTCTTGATTTGTTAAAAATGTGACCATATCTTACCCATGTACGACTGACGGAATATGTTATGATGTTTACCTTCTCGTCTTAGAGGGAAGGTGTTAACAATCAAATTAACACCCCTATTCATGTGACACAAGAAGCACATTTTTACCATGCGCCCACAACATCAAGACAGAAACACAAGTACATTCAGAGACAATTCCTCTCTAATCTAATCACTTCTCCCATAAGTGGAAGGAACTTAAGAGACCAAGTTCAGTGAATGAACCGCTCACCAAAGGTTCGAAACTAAGATACACTAATCAAAAAGTGAAGAGAAATGTATTAAAGTGCATTAATTGTGCTTAAAATATACTAAGTTGTGCAAAAAGCCTAAAAACTATGGAAAAGTGGGTTTTTAGGTTAAAATAAGCTAAAATGAGGAAAATGAGTAATGCCACATTTAGAAGAAAAGCTTAAGGTTCATTTCCAAATGCTAAATAAGAAAAGAATGGGAGGCATTGTAGGGTACACAAAGGAAGAGAAAAGGCATGGTGAAAATATTCTAAAGGAGGAGGAAAAGCTCAATTTCTTCAAAAGCAAGGGTGGAGAAAGGAAAGATTATGGCGATGGAGTAGGGATTCACACCAAGATCCATGGTAGGAATGTATCTCTTCATTGTTTTAATATGAAATTATTCAAGTTTGTTCCATTTGAATGTTTAAATGTTGGTTATCTTGCATGATTTAGATGTTTAAAATGGCATTAGCTCTTAGCTTTACTTATCTTAACTGATGAATGAATGTAGATCTATTAATGAATTGTGATAATCATTTTAATATGCTGACATAGAAGCTCACCACCTCTTGGTAAAATAGCATGTTTAGAGTAGACACAACCTTACATTAATTGATGTTATCATATTGGCGACCATACTTTTTGTTGAAATTTCTTGAAGTTTCTTGATTTTTCTTCATTTTTGTGGTGTTTTCTTCAGATTTACTCCTTTGTGGCTTAAAGATCACTAAAAGAACCTTAGATCCAGCTTGAGATGCTCAATACTAGCCTAGACATGCCTTTAATTCATCAAATCACCTCAAATTGCACTCAGATATGAGTTTCTTTCTTTTTGAGCTTTTTGAATGTTGAGTTTCTTGAATGATGAGTTTGAGGAATTTCAAATTTCTAGAGTTTTAAGCTAGTACCTCTGTGTGTTTTCTGTAAAATTTGCTAAGATTTTAAACTTTGAAGATCTTAAAGCTTTGAGGTGATATCTCTTTAACCTCTGCGTGTCTTCAAACTTTGCGCATACATCAGCGTTGAAGATCTCTCTAACCTCTGTGTGTGAATTCAACCTCTGTGTTTTCGTTAGATCTCTTCCTATTTTCTTAAGCCCTGGATCTTTTGCGTGTGGCTAGACAACTCTGCATTTTTTCTCTAGATCTCAGCTTCAAGCTCTGCGTAGTTCTTGAAACTCTTCCTGGAATCAGTTGGTTAAATTTTGTATAGTTATGAAAGCCCTGCGTGGATCTTAAACCAATTTGACAAACTCTACATGTAAGCTTTGTGTCGAAGGATTCCTTAGGAAAACTCTTCCAACTCAGCATGTAAAATCTGTGTCGAAGGCTAAAATCTGCCTCGGTGCTGCATGATTTAAAACTCGTCAAACCTTGCATGTTACAACTATTTAAATTCTTCCATTAAATGGTGCCATTACAGCCCTGCCACGATGTGAAAATGTTTGCAGAAGCTCTGTGTGTTACATATTTAAAGGCATACATGGATACAATTGTTTATGAATTCAAACTCCGAATGAAAGCTTCACACTCTACGTGAAAGCTTCAAACTGGTACACAGATTGACTATTGCATGATTGGAGGCGTTTTTGTTTCTGGTTTTAGTTTTTGGCAAAGGCATTTTGGTGAAAGATGAATGCGTTTTCATTTCTAGATGCTACATGACGAATACAATTTCATTTCCAGAATTAGCAACTATAAGGTGAATGTGTTTCCATTTCAAAATCGAGTGTTGTATTGATTGAGGGAGTTTTGATTTTTAGTTCTGGTTTATGGGGAAAGCGTGTTCAATTCCAGAATTGTATGGTGAATGCATTGCTTTAAAAATCTGCCCAGCTCTTAGGACCCTGCCACGTTTTAACCAATGAAGACCATCACTGAACATTGAAAACCAAAGAAAAATCTCATCCTTAATTCGAATGTAATCTCAGTTTTCAACTTTGAAGACCATAACGCTTCTAACTCTGTGTTAAAACTCTCAAAACCAACATTAAAAGTTTGTAAATCTCAGCATGAAGCATTGTCATGACGACCTCTATCCAGGTTCATATATGCCGGTGGTTTTCAAAACATTGTCTTATGTTGTAGATAACGCATTATGGCTAATTAAAACATAATCAAATTTGAGCACCAAAATAAATCTAATTCCAAACAACCAATTAATCCTTTCGAAATTGTTTAAAAAATTCAGTTTCAAAAATCTTTTGCCAAAGTTTTGTGTGGTTTGGTATCAAAATTCTTATTTTTGGATTAAAAAAGATTGAAAGGTTTTGATTAAGTTGAAGATGTGTTTCGAATGCCTTTGAAAAAGTTTGAAAAGTTTTAATTAAGTGGGGATATGTGTAGAGTTATATGCCTTTGAAAAAACTTTAACAAGTTTTGTTTATATTTGGGTTCAGATTTTTTTTTGGGGATAAAAAGAATTCAATTTTTTTTTGAAAACATTTTGCTGAAACTAGGGATTAACATCTTTTTCGTTGGGAACTTTAAACCAAACACATTTGAAGGCCCCATTCACACACATTTGCATTGATAAACAAATCTTGAACGTCACATTGTGAGACAAATTGAAGACAATTTCTTCCCAAAAAACAGAAATAAACTTTCATTTAGTTACATTTTGTTTCGCAGTTGGAATTTTCTTCATAATTTGCATGCACGATTAAAGAGACTTTCACCCTTAGAGTCCAGTTTTCTTGAGATATATTGTGTATGAGGAACCGTATCCTCTTCACTCACACCTTACGACAATCTTGTGAATGAGAAAGTGTATCTCGCTTGTAATAGTTTAGGAGTCGATTTTTTCAAAGCATCTTATATTGAGCCACTGTATCCTCTTCACTTGCACCTTATGGAGACCTTGTGAATGAGAACGTGGATCTCACTTGTAACAGAGTAGATTTAATCTTTTCAAATAGTTTTTCGAGCCACCGTATCCTCTTTGCTTGGGACTTATGGAGATCTTGTGAATGAGAAAGCGGATCTCACGTGTAACAGTCTAGAATTTAATTCATAAACACTCCAAAGGGCTCTGCATATCATCTTCACTTGGGTCTTATGGCGATCTTGTGAATGAGAAACAGGGATCACCCGTGTAATAGAATTAGATTCATGTTTACTTGAGATATCTGTTTCGATTACATTGGTCTTTACATATCAATCATTATCCATATTTTAAAAAAAACTATGCATGAACATACGAAATCTACCATAAATTTTGCATGTCTGAAAGAAACTCATGAACCTCTAACTCTTCCTTAATTTAGAATATTCATCGAATTGAAAGCTAGAGTAGTGAGCATTTTGCATTGTTTGGTTCATTTTCCTATTTTTGAGTCAAAACACCACAAGTTTCACTTCCACTCCTGAAACTATGCAAACTACCCTTAAAATTGGCTCTTAATTTAAAATTGACAAACTTTTGATTTTCATATCACCAACAAGTTTAGGTTAGTTCCTTGGATTAGGTTTGGAGATTTAACACTTCTGGGCTACAAAAAATTTAAACTAGCATTGATTAAAGAGAGTAAATCCATTAGTAGCAAAAAAACGCTTGTCGGGAAAGCGGTTTTGAAACATGCGTCAAGCATGAGGTCAATCTGGATAAGTAAAGGGTGGTTCCCCCCTTTTTCTTATTTAGTGGGACATGTGCATATCAAAGGGATTCTATGTTCAGTGACAAGTCCTTGGGGTGACATCACTGTTTCTAGAGTTTCTGGTTATGAGAGTTGTCCTCGACTTACAACTGTTCCACCCAACCGTCAATTGTGAAGTGGTAACTTTAGTGGATATTCCTAGGATATCACACAGGCTATTATGAGTGGGAAACACTTGCATTACCTGAGACAGACTTTGGAACTTTTACTCCTTGGGAGGGTGATTGGTCAGGAACCAACACTTGCACCCCTAGCGATTAAAATTTATTGTAACTATTTCTCATACCTTCGCTGCTAACAATTGTCTGAGGCCTAACATCCCTCAACAACTACTAGTTTCGGAAGGCCCTCCAATCCAACTTTTCACTGAGCTTCAGTTATTTCGAAGAGTAAGTTTGCGTTCCTGAAATATTTAGGAATTTTTACTCTGTGGACACTTTTTATTTTGTTGAGTCTAGAAATCCATAGGATTGTTTGATTCTTTTTTCAAAAAACTTTTTAAATGCATCCTTTATTAAATTTCTTCAAAGTGGTTTCTCTCCCAACCTGCCAATCACAGCGACATAGAGGTGACTGACCAGAAATTGAAGGCCCTGCTTCATTGCAGAAATGGCTACAAAATACAAATCATTTTGACTTTGAAACTAAAACACTTCTGACTTCAATTAAAAACAATAGAGCATAAAGACATCAAACAAATACTGCAACATTACCTATCAAGGCAAATACATAAACTCTTGATCCTCTTGCTCCATTTGAAGTTTAAACATTAGAAGACAACACTGCAACTAATTTAAATCCACCTTTGACAAATCTTTCAAACCCAGTGGTACTTCACATTAGTGAACCATTGAACACCATCAATCCTCTTTTGGCACATTTGGTACACATGCAAAATTCAACATCTAACCCCATGGCTTCATCAGGAGCACAAGGGACCCCATCATCAGAACCTCAAACAGTTGTTGGAGGTAGAAATACTTCCTACATCCCTATGGATTCATCAGGAGCACAAGGGACCACATCATCACAACCCCAAATGGTTGCTGGAGGTAGTAATACTTCCAACTTGAGCTCTACCACAACTCCAACAGTTAGTTTCCCTGCTGCTACCATAAGTTCAACTAGCACTTCAATGCCAGTTGGTACAATTTAGGGTCCCAATCCCGGAAGTACATCCACTTTTCCTATAGGAATCCCCACTGGAGGGTGTGCCTTACCAAACTTGGGTTTCCCATCTGGTTCGTCTACTCAAGGTCAAAACAATCAAGGAGTAAACCAAAATCCTATTGGCATACCAAACAGTCTTCCAAGTTCTACACCTGGGGGGAATCCTTCACTTTGGAATCTCAATATCTCTAGTGGAATTAATGGACCATGGAACAATAATCCTAATTGGGGTAATACTCCACAAGTTAGTGGAAGTTCCTCGGGAATCCATTATCTAAACTTTCCTAGCATAAATCCTGGGGGCAATCCCATACCCCCAACAGGTAGCACACCAGGAGGTAACCCATCCACCAACCCCATTCCACCATGGAGTGGGCAGGTTCCAGGAAGTACCCCATCTTCTTGGGCACCACCCCCGCAAGGCAGAAATCAACCTTGGAACGCATATCCAAACCAAGGAAACATTCAATGGAGTGGTCCAATTCCAACTAGTAACCAATCTAATTGGGGCCCACCTCTGCAAGGGGGCAATCCACCCATGAATCCCAACTAGAAATGGAGTGGTAATGTTTCACCAAGTAACCAATCTCAATTGAACATACCCCCGCAAGGGGGAAATCCACCCATGAATCCTAACCAGCAATGGAGTGGTAATGTTCCACCAAGTAACCAATCTCAATGGAACATACCATCGCAAGGGGGTAATCCACCCGTTAATTATATGCCACAATGGAGTGGCAATGCTCCACCAAGTAACCAATCTCAATGGAACATACCTCCGTAGGGGGGCAACCCATACATGCATCCTATTCCACAATGGAATGGACAACCTTCAGGAAGTAACCCATCTTTTTGGATGCAATCTCCTCAAGGAGGTAACCCTTATTGGAATGCTTCTGAAGCCCAAGGAAACCAACAGTGGAGCCATCAAGCTTCAGCAGGATATCAAACGTTTGCTTCAGCACCATCTAAGTCACCATTTCTAGCTACATTGAATCTATCGGATTTATCCCAGCTGACCAATGACCCTGTTCTACATTTGAATGGGTGACCAACCATACCAACTAAACTACCCTTAGACATACCCAACATTGATGGAAAACCAGGGGAAGACCCATCCAATCATGTGATGAGATTTCATCTGTGGTGTTCATCCAATTCCCTAGCTGATGACAGTGTTAGGTTAAGGTTGTTTCAGTGGACCCTCATGGGAACTGCTGCAAAATGGTACATGGAATTTCCACGCAACACATTCACATATTTTTCATCTTTAGCTATGGTCTTCTTGACACATTTTCAATTACCTGTCCTCTATGAGACAAGAACAGAACTTTTAACTTCACTTAGGAAATCCACCGCTACTCACATCTCAGATCACATCCATGAGTGGAGGAGGCGCCGAAGGCTTATAAAAGCTGACATCCATGACCCATTCTTAGCACACTAGTTCCTCAAATCCTTATTTCCTACTCTTGCCAAAGATGTAGCCATGTCAAGAGCCATGACTGAAGAACAACTCATTCAGAGTGCTCACCAAATGGATTTAGTATATTCCTAATCAGGCACACTTTATGACTTAATACCCCATGCTGTAAGACCTACGTCTGATCCAGCTAGGCCTCCAAAAGGACCTCATACCGATGGTGTGATTGGATCCATAAACCAAATTGAGAACCAACATTTAGGGGTTTTTGGAAGTAACCTTATGGAAATTGGTCTTGGAATATTTGAGCGTCTCTCTTGATTTGTTAAAAACATGACCATATCTTACCCATGTACGATTGACGGAATATGTTATGATGTTTACCTTCTCGTCTTGGAGGGAAGGATAACCAAATAGATTTGGATTCTTGCTTGATGATGATTTAATAACTATTGGGTAGCTATTGATGTTATATATCTTGTAGCTAATTTGGATAATGTAGATGTTCACAGAAGGCTAAATCTAAGTTGGTATTGACAATTATGAAGATATTATTGTATTTGCATTACGCGAAATTACAATTGAGTTCCTCAGGATGTATTGGAACCTTTCTAGAAGATAAAAAAGAAAAAAAAAACTAATGATTATAACCACTAGCACTTATGACCATGATTGCTTGAGAAAAATAGAATAAAATGGAAAGAAGATGAGAATAGGAAAGCCTAGCATCGAAAGTACGAGAAGAAAATTAACTTTGGGACAAAGTTCTATTTAAGAGGGGGTGTATGTAATGCCCCTAGAATGACTATAGACTTTAAGGGCACCTGTCAAGCGACCCGGCTGAACAAAATTTGATAAAGTGGTCTTTTGAGTCTTGATATGTCTTAACAATTGAGGAAAACATGAAGATGTCCATGATGACAAATTGGATGAATGAAAACAATGGATTAAATGGCAATTTGTGGAATTGGATACTTTATCTGGAATTGATGAATAAATGTATGCTTGCTTAATGATTAGTTGTTTTATGGAATATATGATGTGTATACTTCTTAACGATTAGCTATGTTAGCAAATATATGATGTAAGTGAAAGAAATGTATGTTGGCTTGACAATTAGAAGGTTATGAAATGAATTACGGTGATTATGGATAAATTATGATTCTTAATGACTAGTGGATTATGAAATAGGATATGATGAATGAGAATAGAGATATTAATGTGTGCTTTTTAGCATGTGTGTAACGATAGGTGAAATGGTTCACCGACGGACTCACAAAGTAAATAACAGGGTCATAGAGTACAAATAAATCACACACGAAAGAATGACGATGGTGTTGAATTCCTACGAAATTCCATGCATGAGTTGAAAAGAACCTATCCGCTTACTTGGGGAAGCGTGAAGTCATGCGAAGTGGACCATGATGGAGTTGGCCACGTACGTGTTAGGGGCGTCGTAGTAAGAATGGACTTACTCCTCAGTGCCATTAGTCTCCCATAGCGTGTAGATGGAGGATTGAAGGTAACGGATCCTAAATCCTTACATGAAGTTCCCCCAAATCAAATGCAGCAAAGAAGTGTTGACGAAAGGACCTAGCGATGGCGTACCCTGTTGATAAATGAAAACAATGGACGAATAGACCCGACGATGTGGTACCATGTCGACGAAAAGAGAATGAGGGATGAATGGACCCAATGATGCAGTGCCTAGTCCTTAGATGAAAACAATTGATGAACATTGTGCATTAAACATATAAATTGCATTTAGGCCATTTGCACATGAAATATAATTTTGTAATTAAAATAATAGAAAATATTGTTTTAGGAGCAAATGGTATGCTAAACTTGAGCATTTAGTTAACCCGACTTGCACCAACAAAAATAGAAAGTAGATTGAACATCAGGGGGGGCAGACTTGAGTAAATCTAGGAAGGTAGGTTAACTCTCTTAGAAATATGACACATGGCTGGGTATGCTAAATTGTAATTGAATAATTAAAAATTAGGCATTTTTGCATGAAGCAACATGTGTCGAAATGAATTTTCCTATTTAAGGAATGCATGAGGAAGGGCAAAGGGACCCTACGGCTGGATCATTATCATAATGTGTGTAAGACATTGATTTGCTTCTATTGGAGTTTGGAAAGAGATCTTGGTGAGGGGGAGCCCACTTCTGGTTCTCTAGTTTTGTGTGTGAGCTCTATGACCCCGAATCTCGGGGGTGGCTATGCAACTGATTGCATAAGCCTACGGTTGGGTGGCGAAGCTAACAATTGCTTATCCTATGGTTAAATGAGCTTTGCTGGAGGGAGCCAATGGGTGAAGTGGAAAATAAAAGAGAAAGAGGGATCGGTGGACGACGACTACTCCTTCGACAGCAGGATCGATCGACGGATTGATAGGTTTATGGTTCTATGGTATTTGCAAAAGTTTATTGTTTTTTTGTAAGTTAGTTTTCAGTCATGGATAAGTTTGAATCTGCTTTTACATTATGTTGATAAGTTTTATTATTAAGATTTAGGGATGGCCCCATAGATAGGGGTCCCTACATTTCATATGCCATAGAAAAAGTTCTAGATTATCCTAAGGTCTTTCTCCTAGGTAGATTGGGGATATGCCTCCTATGGCCTTTGAGAGGACTCGTATGTTTTGAAAATAATTTTTTTTTATTCAATTGTATAAGTGAATTGTTACCATCATGAGTAAAATTTATTTTCACTCTCACATATGACCTCATCATCCAATCAAAAGGGGACACCTATCGATAGTTGGAGAGGTATTGCATTGCTTCTATACTAGACTATCCATGCATCATTTGAGAGTGAGGAGGTTTGATTCATAGGTATTTTGTGTAAATTCTTGTTTAGTTATGAATATATTTGATTTTTAATTTTTTATTTCATGGGAAAAGGCATATTTTAATACATGTTTTTTTCTCTAACTTATAGAGCTCCTTAGTGGATAAGGTCATCCTGCACCTCCCTCACCATGGGAGAATCAGGTTACACAAATTACCTTAGTAGAAATATCTAGACAACGAAATTGGTTTCATAGAGAGATATGGGCCATTTGGGTATATAGTTCCACTTGTAAATTGATAATGATGATGCTTTCTCTTTTTGGGTAGTTCATGACACTATATCAAAGGGTAGGACTATATAAATCCCTTTGGTAGAGTGTTATTATGGGAACAAGGTAGGTGGTGATCGGGAGACACAATTGGGATATGGTGAAAGCCATGACGAGGGTACATCATGTGAGGAATATGTATAAGCATAGCCTTTACCATTTGTCTTAAAAATGATGTAGAAATTTGCGAAAGAGCGTAATTTAAAAGTGAAAAAAGTATCCTGATGTACCCATACAGTATGTGGTACAAGAAGCCCCAAAGGTGGAAGATAGACATGTATCATATATACAAAAGATGCATCAAAGTAGTAAAGAAATTTAACATCATAACATCTCATATACATCTATCAATACTACGTTATCCATGACCCATAATGGTAATACAATAATTAGGATGATGTGCAAAAGTAAAGTACTGAAATATACCTTTATATTTTCTTTACATGCCATTTTGGGATTCAATTTACCATGTTGCGCCCTAATATGACCTGAAAAGGTTTTATTTTATATCCCTTTCTTATCATCAAAGAGGTTAACCACTTAAATGATAAGAGTTTAATGTTGAATTTGCAACATCTTATGTTTATGATAAATTTATCAGAGTTGTGTTTGTGTGTGTGTACATAACCATCTACATATACATATATACATATCTACACACACACATACATCAACATGTGTGTATGTGTATACATACACATGTGCATATGCATATATACTATGTGTGTATACATATGCATCTACATATACATATAAACATATCTACACACACATACACAAACAAACACACACACACACACACATATATACTACGTGTGTATACATATGCATCTACATATACATATAAACATATCTACACACACATACACAAACAAACACACACACACACACACACATGTGTGTGTGTGTGTGTGTGTGTGTGTCTGTTGAGTTCATGTTGTTCTTGTAGCTCGATTATAGTAGGATATCATCATATTTTTATGGTCTAGTAAGAGACATAGTTATATGAATGTCCCAGGGATTATAGATATCATTTTGTTGTACCACCTCTTGTGAGATTAATACCATTGTTGAGTAGGAGTATAATTTTAGTACAATATTTAGTAGCCCTACAATATCTTAGATTTGAGGTGAGAGATATGATGATAGACACCATGTGCACTTTGTTGGTTAATGCCACAGTTGCTTTAGCTAAATAGAGATATATACAACTACATTATTTTGCACATCTTAACATTCTATGTGTGGATGTCTTAATACTTAGGTAGCCACCCATTGAGGATTTATTAGAGTACAATGAAAGACTCTAGGATGCATATTTTTGTTTCATAAAATTTGTAGGCCACATCCTAGATGCAAGGTATATTTTTCTACAATTATGTATTATTCAATTATCTTTATTAGTGGTTAATCGATCACATGAATACATGTAGACTCAACACATTAAATAATATCATTTTATTTTTATAACATTATTGGATGATTTTCACTTCAATTATTTAATAGTTTCTCATCATAATACAACTAATGGAGGAGAGTTGGTTATCATATGGTTGAATTCTAGAAGTTTCAATATAAAACACCTATGTGGTTACATATCTACAATTGGTTATTTCATCCCAATTTTATTCATATGTCCCACATGACAATGTACATGGTAAAGGCGAAGGTGTTGTCAAATATAATGAACCCAAGGATAATATTGAACCTACACATATAGATCCCCCTATAAATATAGGTACTCCACATCATCTCTTGATCAGTTATGTACAATTTTTGAATTAAAGATCGAATCCATGTTATACATCAATTTTTGAAACAATGAAGATGATATATGTAGTTATTAATTTTAGTGTTTACATTTAATTTCATCACATTATTGAGGTCCATCAATGTTTTAATCATGTAGTCACATAGAAGCGATGAGTGATTTCACATTTTGATGTCAGACCGTCAAGGACCCCAATATTTGTCACATAGGTAGAAATTGATACAAATAGGTGTATACCAATGATTGTTTTTCCATGTTCTTATTGCTACTTACAAATCATGAGAGACCATCACTAACTTGCATTCTACCTAATGCAATGGATGAAGAAAGTGAAACTTATACTATTACATATGATTGTGAATTTTAGATGGTCATTCGTTAAAATTTTGACATATGCATTGGAATTCCACATTTATTATGCATTTTCAAAATTATAGATCATGTTATTATAATCCAAAGGCACTCCCATCTAGTATATATGATTGGTGAATGTAGAAGAACTTTATTAGAGTTCCTCAATGACTAATTGAGGTAGTTTTTGTAACATTAAATTAGGTGTTTAAATGCTTCAACAAAACATTAGTTTCATACATTAATTATATAGTTATGGTTAATGCAACTATACATTGAGAGTTTATCCTTATTTAGCTAAGCACTATTTTTTTAGGCATCTAGTGTTTGGTAATTCTTTAAATATAAACCTTGGAATCCAAATTATTATTTTCCAAATGAATAATGAGATATCTTGAGGTATTCCATTCATTTAAGGGAGGGATTTCTTTTTTTAGGCATTTAGCGTTTTGTAATTCTTTAGATATAAACCTTGGAATCCAAATTATTATTTTTCAAATGAATAATGAGATCTCTTGAGGGATCTCAAGCCTAAAAAATTCTCTTGAGGTATTCCATTAATTTGAGGGAGGCATTTCTATTGTAGAATACAACAGAGTCATCTTAACATTGAAAACTGTGTAATAAGCCAATTCTAGTAAAGATTACATATCTGTTTGTAGCACAGATCTTGTAGAAGTTTTGAGAGGTTATTAAGCATTTACTTTGATGAGAGTAAGACTATTTAGATTTTTCTCAAATTTCAATGAGTATGTGCTAGTTTCGTATGTTTGATTTTTATGGTATACTTTTATGTAGGGTATATCCTTTTTTCTTTTTATTTTAGAATACTTCTTATATTTACAAGAACATATTTGTGTAGGGTGCAATCCTTGATTTTTATTTATAATTCTTTTGAAAATATGAATTAAAATGATTAAAAATATTATCTTACTAAGTAAAAAGTTATAAAAATATGTCTTTTTCTGGAAAAATAACTAAAATATAATTTTAGAATACATAATTAAAAAAGGGATTGTGGACAAAATTCAAACGATTGGTTCTATTTGAAGTGTGGATTAAACTTTCTTTTAATGGTGAAAGTATTACAAATACAATTTTTCAAATCTTTTTTAATGAAATGTAACAATAATATTATTTTTTAAATCAAAATCAAAATTATTAACATCATACTATTAAAACTTAAAATTCAATTAGATGTTTTTGATTTTTATTAAATATTTAAAATAAAAAAGATAAATAAAATTTATTTATTCTCACAAAATTTGTGTTGTTTAATCTTTTGTCTCATTTCCCATCTAAAACACTAGTATGCATTTTTTAGGCATTTTTTTTCTTTATGGAATGCCTTAGGAAAATTGAAGTTATTTACTAAAAGATGGTAAACTTTCATTATCATGAAAGAAAGGCATATTTTTCCTTTATGGATGCCTTAGGAAAGTTGAAGTTATTTACCATAAGGATAAGCTTTCTCATTTCATTATCATCAAACAAAAAAAATTTAAATGTTAATTTCAACCATTTATAAATTAATATATAAATTATTGTTTCTCTAAAATATACTAATCATATTTGATTTATTTAATAAATAATATATTACTTGGATCCATACAGTTATATAATTATTATATTATCTTTACAAAATCCAAAATAATAAAATGAAAATAAATATCAATCATAAAATTTTAAATTAAATATCAAATAAAAAAGTTTACATAATTACATAAATACTAACCATATGAAACTTTTATAATAATATAAAAAACATAAATTCAATAAAATATTTCCTTACATTCCTCTTTACCATCATTTCATTTAAGTGAAGGGTGGTTTGGCACTTAATATGCTACCACTTTTAACAAATATGGTAGAGAACAAGAACATGTATGAAGATGATTCGAACTTAAAACTTGAAACTAAAAAAATGACTCATTCTAAAATACACTTCTCTAATGTTTTTCTAAGAACATAATTTCATTTACCATATAAATGAACAACCATTAATAAAGACAATGTGAAACCTTATTTTGATTACATAAAGGTCAAGAAATTTCATTGATGTTTGAACCTAATAAAAATAATGTTTAGAATAAGAAAACAAATCTTAGAAACAAGATTAGCTAAATTATTGACCAGATTTTATTAGATAGTTTCATACCCAATGGATTCAATTTTTGTTTTTGGTTTATTATTAATGTTTATTAATTTTTCATTCACATGCTTCATAAATATTATCCAAATATTCATGGTTTTGAACTTATATTCTATTATAATGGTCCATAATCAGGTATGCCCTATATATATATTGCTCACATTTAGTCAACGAATATGAGTAACATACGTGGCAACTCTTAATGCAATAACATATCTAGTGAATATCATGTTATATCTATTGTTGATGGAATTGCCACCAAATGACGAATTTGAACAATCTGATTTCATTAATGGTGTGAGGACACCAGTGTTAAATCGAGTTAACTCAATTTCAAATGTATGAAATATGCATTAGAGTGAGGCTTGGTCTGGAGTTTAAATTGTAGAAAATATATTCATCTATTATTGAGGGACCATTTTGAAACTACTACCATGCCCATTTTGATGGGGGCATATTGTCTAAATTCGGATGTATAAGCCATAAAAGCATTAAATGGAGAGGCCACCCTCTCCCATCCATGGTATTTGGTAGCACATAGTTTTGTCCCATGGTATGACCTCAAGACACATTGTAATAACGCTATATAAAGGTCTAGCAAGCCTTCTCATAAAAAACAAGTTACTCATTTTGGTTTCTCTCCTATTTTCTATTGTTCATTGTGAGATTAATTAGATCTGAGTGACTTATTGGTAATTAGTTTAAGAGGTGGGGCTTCTCTTTGAGCCTCACCTCCCATTCACTTCATATGTTTTTGTTCATGCTTATTCTTATGCAATATTAGGGTTTTCATGCGAATTTTATGACATATTTTATTGCTTAATCTCCTCCTCTCTCGGCATTCAAGCCTTCCGGTTCTCAGCTCCCAAGATTCGGATCACATTTCAAGTTTCTACTTAAACCATATTGCAACTGTGAGAACTTGAAACATAAATTACATTAGCCACACTTTTTTCATTAGCTGTCTAATATCAATTTCATGTTATTCCATTCCAAGTTTATACTCACCATATTGTAAATGTGAGAACATGAAACATAAATTACATTAGCCATGTTTTTAGCTATTGTATTTTAGTGATAGTTATTGCGTTTGAGTGAAATTTTTACATATGGTTTGGCTTCATAAGATAGGTGAAATATATGTTTAACATATCAAGGAAAATTTTCTATTATATATGATGGAAATGTTTGCGTATGATTTAGCTTCAAAAGAGAGATGAATATCACACTTCCCACCATAAAGAAAGTTTGCTTCATGTATCAAATTATATTCAACATTGACTATGAAAATAAAAAAATATTGCTTATAAAAACTAATTTTAGTCATGGAAAAATGCCATCTATCTCATTTGTTACAATACTCTATTTATCATAAAGCAAAACTAAGCTTAATGATGGAATTTGTGAGTTGCTTCTAAGTTTAGAATTAGAATAAACATAATTTTTAGATCAGTGTTCACCCTATATGAATCTCGATTGCAGAAGTTCAGATTGCATTTTCTTCATTAGGTTCCAGTGACATGGATACTTGAACTTGAATTGGATGAACTAATAGTTTTCATGACAGGTGTTTTCTGCAGGTGTGCCATCCATAAATGTTATTTTCTGAGGACTATTAACGTTATCTTTGGAGACAACTGCAAAGTTATATTTGAACCCTATCTGTTAATCGATCCTAATATAATAGTTTATGGATTCTCTAGGGATCTGTAGAATAACATTGAATATAATAGAACATTAAGTAGCAATCCATCTTAAATCTCCTACCTAATAGATTATCACTTTATATTTTTTTTCACAAAGACAGGTCATTCCAAGTGTGCTTTACAAGTATGGGCCGGTGAAAAGAGGAATCTCCACAACTAGAGGTACTTACTTCTACAACTCAAATTTCATCTACAATGTAAAAAATAAAAGACACATAAATAGTAAGCACATATACTGTTGATTTAAATCCCATATGAAACATCAAAAAACTAAAAAAGCCAAGGTCAAATATTCTTTAATTTATTCCACCTTTACAACTCATTGATCTATGATTTCTCAAATATCCCTTTCCACCTTTGACACTAACGTCAAAGGAGTATATTTTTTTGAGCATTCTATTAATCATATAAAATAAAAAATAATTACCATAATAGTATTAGGTTTTTCCTTTTGTTGGGGTGCATCTTTAAGGCATCAAAATATCAGACTTATATGCAAACTAGTACAGTCATAGTCCCATCTCCTTTTCCTTTGAGGGTATGCTTGACAGGGGGAGTCTAATACATTATCATCAATTTGGTGTCACACTAGGCCCTCCTTATCACATTGAATAGTAGCGGAGTACATATTTGGATATGCCGTTAAACTTCATACTTGAATAAAAAATAAATAAATACAGGAAAACTATGGTTGGATACCTTTCACTATTAAAAGAATATATATATATATATAATTTTGAGGGATTTTCAAGTAAGTCTTAGTTTGATTAGGGTTTGGGATTGAATGTAGAACTAGCAAAAATAATTTCTAGTGAGAAATGCAACTTCCACTATTGTCCTATTCTTTCTTTATGCCTGTGTTTTCCTTATACCTTTGTTTACAAAATAGGACTCAATGTGTATCTACCAAACTCTAGGAGTTTGCTTAAATCCATAAAGAGCCAACTTTTTTTATGGAAACTAACTCCAAACTTGTATGTGATGACAAATATGACTTGCCAGTTCATACATTAGATATACAACTTATTGGGGGCCTAATAATCTTATAGTGGAATTTTTAAATCAGTTTATGAATGCTCCAAGAGAGATTCGTTACAAATATAGAAAATGAATTTTGAGGTACTTTAAAGGTGTTGCTTCATTTGTTTATGTAGAACCCCTCCTTTAGGGTCCACGTGAATTGAACCTGAAACTTTAACAACTTCATACAAACAAATTAGCTATCATAGTTAGTGGAAAAATAAAATAAAAAGCATGAATAACTTAACAAAGATAAACCAAACCTTAACCTGTCAACCCGACTCAGCTGGTCCGTGGTCGTCCACGTCTTCCGTAGGATCGCTCCAGCAAACCTAGTTTAACCTTTGGCGAAGCAACCATTAGCTTCACCACCCAACCATAGGCTGATGTTTTCAGTCGCATGGCATCCCCCAAGCTTTGGGTTGTAAAGTTCACACACAATAATCAAGAAACTCATCTTGCGATTCCCCCCCACCAAAGTTTCCAACCAAATCCTCAATAGCAGCAAGTCATGAGGTAACTCAAAATTACGATAGTCATCCAGGGTCTGGGTCCTTTACCCATTCCAAAATCCTTCCTTTTAAAGGAAAATTCCATGTGACACATGTCGCTTCATGCATAAATACATGAGGGGGGAACAAAGAAAGAGTTTTGGCGGGAGGGACAGGCAGAAAAGGAATCGTTTTAGAGGGTGTGTGGATGTGTGTGAGAGAGAAGGGGGCGGAAAAAGAGAGAAGGAATTATGGGGGGAGAGAGAAGGGGGTGGAGAAAGAGAGAAGGAATTATGGGGGGTGAGAGAAGGGGGTGGAGAGAGGAGGTAGGGGGAGAAAGTGAGGTATGGAGTGAGTGAGAGGATCAATCATCAATATTTCTAGTTAAATTATTTGTTGAACAATTTCTAGTTAAATGATTTGTTGTTTTTGAATCAATAGTGTAATGTGATTAAACTATTAAAGATCATATAGAAACAAATCACATTAAAATGTCATGTGTACACCCACATTTCATCCCAAATTCGAAATATTTGTTACAATACCAACCTTCCTAACATTTTAACTCATCAAAACTATGGTGATTTATGAATGTTTCTCTTAAAAATTTTGAGCACAGAAATATAATTCTAAAGAAAACCAAGTGACTCTTTACCTTTTTTAAGGTTTGATAGATCAAAATTGGTCTCAATGGACATTAATAACAACCATAATCATCATCAACTCAAGTAGAGCATTATTAAGTTATATAATAAATTTGTCATTAAATAAAAAACCCTACTTGAAGTCATTTAACTACACTAATATCAAAGAAAGTTTGATTAACAAAATAAGTGCAAAGATATGTTGGTTCTCATCAATAACATCAATCAATAGATGGATAGTCAACTATAGTTCGAAGCCACAAACTTCAACTATCTTAGTGTAGTAAGGTGAAGTTCTATACTAGGAGTCTACACAATAGTGAAGATGGAATTCTCGAGATATATTTGAATCGATTTTTCTTCGGTGCCTATTAAATCTCATACCTAGGATAGGATACAAGGAAAATTATTAAAACGGAGAGGATGAAATCCCTAACCCTTGAAAATGGATTGAAAACCAAATTATACTCACCACGATATCCCAATTACTTCATCAATAACAATCCACCATTTGGCTTCTTAGATGTCCCATTCACTTTGATGTGAGTTTATACTTTATACCATACTACCCCATACTACCTAATATATCAAATATAACTTAGTTGAAAATAGAGATTTATTGTTTCCGAACCCATTTGTCATGTTAAACAATGTTATATTAACCATGATGGGATGCTATCTTACATTTCAAAAGAATAATCTTTATGCCACTCTTTTATCTAATAATCTTTATTCTCTATTTACTCTTTTGTACTAAACCGAAACGCATATCCATTATATCGCATATGCAATATGAATCGCATATACAATATGGACAAGTCCAATCCGCATATCTGTTATAATGCATATGCGTTAATTTAAAATTTAAAAACTCAGCGGGAACCAGGCTTGGGATGATGTTCGAAAATAGCTTCGGACTGCCGAACCTATTGGCTAGAACAAAAAAACCAAGGCCATTTCCTGTATTTTTGAACTCTATCAATATGCTCAGTTTCAATGGCGTGTTTTGCTATGAAAAACTCAAATTTTTTTATGAAAATATAGAATATTGTAGAGTACGATCTGACGATTCTGAATATGTAATTTTTTCATAGAAATGTATCTTTTATTTATTTATTATTAATTTTGTAAATGACACATGTCAGTTTTCGAAAATACATACATCCATTCGTTTTTATATAACTTTTTATTGCCTTCACCATTTCCCAAGAAAACTATATGGTGCACTAGAGGAGACTAAGCTCTACAATCTCATATATAGCAAACAATGATTTCATTAAATTTTGCCCCTAAAGTGTTGCACCCGCACATAACGTTTTAATTTCAAGGTTTTCTGACTTCAATAATTAATAATAAAAAAAATAAATCGTGAAAAGTTTTGAAAAAATAGTGTTTCACTAGGCCCATATGTCCTTTATATGTCTGCAAGATTTTATTCAAAATGGACATCATTTACCTCAATAAGTGTTGCACCCGCACAAACATATATGTTATGATGTGCTGAAAATTTGAAAACCCAATTTAATGGAAACTAATTTTATAATCATTTACACAATTTTTTTATAGATAAATGTTATATATTATGAAAGCTGATTCAATTACCTATCTTTTGTCTTTTTACTTTATCTTCAAATCCATTACGGAAGTACCCCTAATTGTCACCTAAAGTGAGAGGTTCCAGGTTTTTTCAGTATTATGTGGCATCCAAAGTGTCTTTAAAGGAGTCCATGATTGTGCATCAGCCCATCGAGACAAGGTATCACTTCTTTTAGGACAAAGTGCAAAATGATGAAGTAAGGATAAGAGTCTTGTCTTTTTAAATTTAGTTTATTGTTTTCTTTTGTAGGGTTTTTTTATTTTTGTCTTTGTTTGCGGGAAACACAAGGTTCTCTCATCCTTTTCCTTTGCTTGTTACTGTATTTTTTTGAGTCAATATTTGGAAAATCTTTTCAAGATATTTCTAACAAGTTAAATAGTCTAAAAATAGAGTTTGCATGAGAAACTTATGCCTCTAGAAAGTTGAATTATGCTTTAATGATGACGGTGCCAAGTGGATGCCACACCAATGCTTATTAGTTGCATATGTGGACCTAGTCATTGTGAAATTTCAAGAAGATTCTAATGGGTCCAAAAACCTAACCCTAATTGGGAGAGGGGACATGAAAAAATCCTCACGATAACTCTGGATGACTATCTTCATTTATTAAAAGAGAACTTGGCATATTCCTCATTTTCGTATTGGTTTCCCAAATTACATCTTGTATTCATTATGCTAATTTTCTACTTATTGTTATTACTATAATTGTTTTTGTATATTTTAGCACTATGCTTGCAATATCACCATTTAATTATAAGCAATGACTATGCAATAAAGTATATTAACCTTGTAGGTTTTACAGTAGCATTTAAGCTTTGCTATAATGAGGTGTCCAATGGAACATCCACAACAATTTACATATCACAATTTTAGTACGTGGGTATCTTATGCTCATTACTCTTTGGATCTAATCCTTGATCTTATTTTGTTGGATGTTGTTACTATTTCAATTATAGGATCGAATCAACATATAAATATCTTTACAGAATAATGCAAAGGTACTAGGGAACATTTCGTAGACCTATTTCATCATCATACTTACAATCCAAAAAAAAATATAAGCAATTTAGCTAGTATTCAAAGTGAAATTTACTATGAAACCAACACAAGACAGAGCACACATGAATAACCTAGGTAAATTGCTAAAGATAATAATCAATTTTTGAAATATCACCAAAAAAATTCTAGAAACCATATAAAATCCTTATAAATTTGAATAGAATACAAAACTATCACCAAAAAATTTTAAGTATTAGTAAGATTCACCAAGATTTATACAATTTAAGATAAGTATGGATCTTAAAATTTCCTCAGGTGTCTAGGAAAGCAAGGATGGAGTACTGTACCAAAATTTGTTCCAATTGCATAGGAAGAAAGGAATCATCAAAGAAGTGATTGTGAATTACATGTGAACTATCTAGAATCAAATAACATGAATTAGTCCTTGAGCATTGGCTACTTCGTGGAGACAAGTTTTCATTTAACAAATCTTCAATCAAAAACCTTAATTTTGTTATCATTTAAAACAAGTGAAGGGTGGTTTGGCACTTAATATGCTACCAATTTTAACAAATATGGTAGAGAACAAGAACATGTATCAAGATGATTCTAACTTAAAACTTGAAACCAAAAAATGACTCATTCTAAAATACACTTCTCCATTGTTTTTCTAAGAACGTAATTTCATTTACGATATAAATGAACAACCATTAATAAAGACAATGTGAAACCTTACAAGTTTTCATTTAACAAATCTTCAATACAAAAACTTAATTTTGTTATCATTTAAAACAAGTGAACGGTGGTCTGGCACTTAATATGCTACCACTTTTAACAAATATGGTAGAGAAGCTCCTTGACTGCAATACCTGAGAAGAGGTTTGCACCTCGGGAGATTTGATCCCTCTTGGTGCTTGATAGAGCCTAGGATTTGGATCTAGGCTGGTTTCAGTCATGGGAGGTGACACAAAACTGGAGTTTGATCAGCATTGTAAGGAACGCGTTAAGTTGAAAACGCAGATACATTTACAAGGATTATCATAATGTAAGTAATAAGTATTAAGGATTGAGTAAATTGTCAAAGTGGAAAATAGAGACAATAATCTTGTAAGGATTAAATAAATGAAAATATGGTTCACATCATGATCATTCTCAATCTATCTTCTTCACCTTTGCTTATCTTCACACCTGGTAGTTTTGACATCTTCTCATATTGATCATATGAGAATGGAGGTTGAAATCGTAGACCTGCCAAATATTTAACTTGAGATATTGTTGTAAATGTCATACCCTGCCTCTCTTTCTTTCCAATACTAATAGTAGCTTTCTCCAATGTCAATCCTTGTGACTTATGGATTGTTAAACCCCAAGAGAGTTTCAATGGAGGTTTTTTTTATTACCTCTTTCGATAGGTGTAACAGGATCAACTTGAGGAAACGATTCATCCCATGGCCCCCCTACATAATTATCAAATTTTAATAAAACATACGTGGGTGGTTCTGGAGGAGAACTTCCAGGGTTATATACAATTTGTTGTATAACTCCAAGAGCACCATTGACGAGTCTTGCATCAGTCGAGAGGTTTGATGTGAGAATTACCCTTGCTCATATGGCTATAAGTAATTCAGGTTCCAACCCTTCTTCATCTCCTTCCATAGAATAGTTGCTTCTTACATATGTAGCAATAGTGGTCGCAATGGGAAAGTTTAGGCTTCTTATCAAATGCTTGTTTTGATAGTTTACATCATCATTAATTTGTCGCAAACAAATGTATCACCTTATCGACTGACTTTTTCATTGTAGCATGTAAGGAAGTATCTATAAGAGTCATCAGTAATTTCCAATCCTCTATTTTTGGAATTGCATCTCTAATATTCATTAACATATTACAAAAATATATTTGTTCATTGCTTTGTCCATTTTGTCGAAACACAATATCACGGGTCATAACTGTTGTGAATGTGTTCCACAATTCTTTTCCAATACCTTCCTAAGCATATACAGGCTTATCTAGGATAGGTGGCAATTGTCCCAAATCACCGACCAATATAATTGATCTTCCACCAAAAGGTATATTAGCATTTTCTAGGAAGGCTTGTTGAAGTCTTGAATCTATTTTGATTAATAGATTTTTTCCAATAAGACTCATTTCATCGATCAAAATATATTTAACATTCTGCAACTCTTCATGTAAGTTAATTAAAGTCGGTCCTAGTAAATGATTAATTTCTATGATCGGTATATGAAGTGCAGAATGAACTGTTCTTCCAGATATGTTGAAAGCTGCCACCCCCGTAGGAGCCAGAAGAAGTAATGGAATTTTCCCTTGATGAGAGATTTTCAAGTGTATTTTTAATGGCTCCAATCAATTATGACTTTCCGGTACCTGCAATTCCTTGGATTATCATGCGTAGTGGATCAACACCCGTTCTATAATGCTTAAGGATAACATTGTATGGTATTCTTTGCTTATCCCCTAAACTATCAATTGAGTAAGACTTTGCATGTTGATAAGTAGAAATCGTTTTCAATTTTCGCATATCAGAGATGAAATGAATTGCATGACTGGAGGTCTCTTCATCTACAAAAGCAATGTTCCAATCATTCATATGATCAAGATCCCTATGTCCAAGAATCTCAAACTCATTATAGTTTATAAACTTCAAGTTTTATATATAATCCACATATGATCTCCCATTCATGTTGCTTGGAATCTCTCTGTGGAATTGGATGTTCTTCTTCTTCGTTGGATTCAACTCGAGCATTTGAAGGCATAGGTTGGCGATCAACATGCCAAGGTACATATTGCAAATTTTTCCAATTTTGTACTATTTCATGAGATGTGTGGCCTATATCTCTTCGAAAGTCATGAAATGTCTTGTACAAAACCAACTCAGACCAATAGAATTCGACAAACTTCTCATCTTTTCGACCAGGAATAGAGTTAAATCTAGGAAACAGACGTACAATAGATGCATTACTTCGTGGTAACCAATTTTCCCCCCGTCAACGTTTTTCATATGACCAATATTTTGCAACATCTATCAATGTAAGTTGCTCCATAGTCTTCGATCGCTTAGTATATGCATCAATAAGAGAATTAGTATTGTCGGCATTATATGTTTCAACTTGTACTTGTTTGAAAATATTCATACCAACATTTAGAACCACAAAACAACGACTACATTCTCAAAGAGGAAGCTCTAGAAGCATATGGCATGTCTCGTGTGCACCAATGTCCCTATCAACAATGGATTCACACAACAAACTTTTATATGCACGTGTTGCTGGTTTATTCGGATTCTAGATAGAAGAGACCCGCATCAACATTTTGTGGAAAGTTTCAGATCCATTTTCTGATTTAGCAGTGTATTTTGCTATGTAATTAGTAACGATGTGCTTAGAAAGTACAGGATGCCAATCTATGTTAGCCTTCCACATCATTAGTGTTCCACGATTGTGTGTATTCACTATGTCATCACTTCGTCTAGGTTCATACTTTTTTTCTCCTTGTTCATCAATGTAAGATTTTGACTAGTCACATAGATCCCATGGTGCGTGGTACCGACATACCAATTTTCCTCCCTTCTTTCGAAGACAACTTCTCTCATTGCAGGTAATATGACGCTCAACATAGTTAAGAAGTTCTTATTAATCAGTCATTGGATCCGATTGAAATATTTGTTCTGTGCCTTTTACACAAGGATGATCATCTACATTATCTCCAATTTGAATATTTCGTTCATGTCCCTCACGTGGATTTATTGCATGCACACATTTGTCGAAATACTTTTTTGCAGATATAACTTCTCTAGGATCATCCCAATTCAGAGTGTCCATGTTGGGAGCATTTTTTAACCAAAGAAACTCATGGACATGAGGAGATCCATGATGTTGGCATTCGTAGCGACTCCAATAATATGTAGCTTGATGAAAATGTTTGAAAACCTCTTTTCGAAACATTGTATGTCTCAAGTGCATATAATGTGCCACGATGTGAGGATTGTCATTAGCATTTTGATGTCGCCATTTTGTCGCTTCACGTGGATCTGCAGGACTTGTTTTAAACAAGTGAACGGTGGTTTGGCACTTAATATGCTACCACTTTTAACAACTATCATAGAGAACGAGAAGATGTATGAAGATGATTCTATCTTAGAACTTGAAACCAAAAAATGACTCATTCTAAAATACACTTCTCCATTGTTTTTCTAAGAACGTAATTTCATTTACCATATAAATGAACAACCATTAATAAAGACAATGTGAAACTTTACAAGTTTTCATTTAACAAATCTTGAATCAAAAAACTTAATTTTGTTATCATTTAAAACAAGTGAAGGGTGGTTTGGCACTTAATATGCTACCACTTTTAACAAATATGATAGAGAACAAGAACATGTATGAAGATGATTCTAACTTAAAACTTGAAACCAAAAAATGACTCATTCTAAAATACACTGAACTTCATTGTTTTTCTAAGAACGTAATTTCATTTACCATATAAATGAACAATCATTAATAAAGACAATGTGAAATCTTGCAAGTTTTCATTTAACAAATCTTCAATAAAAAAGCTTAATTTTGTTATCATTTAAAACAAAGAACAACCATTAATAAAGACAATGTGAAATCTTACAAGTTTTCATTTAACAAATCTTCAATCAAAAAATTTAATTTTGTTATCATTTAAAACAACTAAAGGATAGTTTAGAACTTAATATACTACCACTTTTAACAAATATAGTAGAGAACAAGAACATGTATGAAGATTATTCTAACTTAAAACTTGAAACCAAAAAATAACTCATTCTAAAATACACTTTTCCATTATTTTTCTAAGAACGTAATTTCATTTACCATATAAATGAACAACTATTAATAAAGACAATGTGACCTTACAGGTTTTCATTTAACAAATCTTCAATCAAAAAACTTAATTTTAAAACAATATTTTACTAAGCATTTTAATATCAGCATACAATTATTGTGGATGTATTTAAGAATCTCAATAATTTTAAAAAGTTTCGAAAGAGACGTGTCTAATAATTTATAAAGGCGCATCTAATAATTTCAGAAACACGCATCTTTCCATAATGAACAAACCTCGAATTTTAAGAATTCTTCCGGCTTTGGCAGCTGTTCAGTATACAATTAAATAATTAAATTAATTTCATTTTGACTTCAAACTGTCAAACATTACGGTTGGAGTTAATAATGGAATTTATATTAGAAATTAATTTTCGACTATAATTTTAAACAGTCAAAGTTTAGTGTTCGTAAGTCAAAGTTTATTAATTACCATGCCTTGTCTGGTGATTCGGAAGGAAATAGGTGGAAGATTATCTTGGTTGGTAATTGTATCCACGTCAAAGGAAGCATCAAATGCAGTGAAATTTAGTTCAAACCTGTATAATCTAAGATGCAATTAAATAACTGATATGGATTAATTAGTTCATTGATCCTTCCTTTCGGCATGGTTTTCTTTGCCCTATTCTAAGTCAGCGTCACGTGGTTATCTCCATTTACAGCTAAAATCTTCTGCACGCAACTTCTCCCAATCCAATTCCTTCCTTTCTCTCCTGTTTATTACCGCTAGGGCATGCAACGCTCTCAATCGACATCCACACATCGCTTTCTTCTCAAGAAAGCAGAGAAATGGCAGAAGGGGAGAAAAAGCTCAAGAAAGCAGAGAAATGGCAGAAGGCCAATCCACCTCAAGCTTTGCTGGAAGCCACGTACAGTCAAGGGCTGCTGGGAATGTTGCCAGCCGGCTGAGAATATATGGCAACATTGAAGGGAAAAGTGTATTTTACTGGTTTCAAAATCGTAAAGCTCGCGAGAGGCAACAACAGAAACAAGAGAGAGTGGCTTCCATCAATCAGTTTCTTCAACCACCTTCCTTGGCAGGCACTTTGCACACCTCCTTCAATATTCCAAATAAAATCACGAAAACATTTTATTTCGCTAGAAGTGAAGCTAGTAGTTTGCTATTTCCTCAGATTTATTAGTTTATCATTGCAATACATTTGTGTCTACTCCCTTTAATTATTTTTCAAAGCTTTGTTACCAGAAGTTCTCTCTACAGAGCAAAAATCGGCTGCCGTCATGCAAAAGGTAAAGGGTTATTAAGAGCATTTATGTTCCAAATTGTGTTATTTTCTTTGGATTTCGTTATTTATCAATAGATTTGAATACCAATCAGTGTTGCTTCAAATGGGCTATGTAAGGATCCCTAACATATAGTGGGTTCTCAGATACATGTTGCAAATGCTGACAATTTATGTGAGCCTCCCACACTGGAGTTATTTCCATTGCATCCCACTGGTATGGCTGGTGAGAATCTGCAATCAGTACAGGAGTCGAGAAATGATTCCAGATCTGATGAATATATTGATGAACAAAACGATGCAAGGTCGGGTGGGGGCCATTTTCAGAATTTTTTTCATTTCATTCCTCGCCATCCTGGCAAGTAATGCAACCTACCGATGACTCTGTACTTAGCATTCCTCTATAGAATAACATTGTATGCATCAGTGTTAGGAGCAGGGAAAAAAGTGAAGAAAATGCCGTTTTCTGTGTGATGAATCTCCATGCCAAAGGTTGTCTCTTCATTACGTCTGTGCGTGAAAATAGCTGCATAGTTTGTATTTTTCTCCTCTTGAAATTTGTGGAATGTAGGAATAGGAATGGTTTTTATTCTTGAAATTAGTTGATGCCTAAACCCGAAGATCTTGATCCTCTGGCTGCCATAGGACGCCAAGAGGATGCAAACAGTTGGTGGATTCGACTGGTGGGAAATCCACTGCCAACTTTCATTTGTCATGTATCAAAAGGTCATGTAAAATGGAGTTGGTTTTGAATCAATTCATGAAATTATTTAAATAAGGTTTATGGAGGTTCAAGTCTCAATGTGTAATACAATCTCAACGTCATTTTCAAAGACTATTCTCTCTGCCATTGTAAACATTTTGAATGGTTGGTCTTGCATCAATTCGTGAAATTATGTAAACCAAGTTTATGGAGTTGCAAGTGTCAATGTGTAAGACAATCTCAAACTAACTTTCAAAGACTATTCTCTCCTTTATAGTAAAACATT
The DNA here is from genome assembly GCA_027924585.1 of Larix kaempferi. Taxonomy (NCBI): domain Eukaryota; kingdom Viridiplantae; phylum Streptophyta; class Pinopsida; order Pinales; family Pinaceae; genus Larix; species Larix kaempferi. The sequence continues at coordinate 5,463,108 of BSBM01000960.1, read as the reverse complement.
TTGAGGTAATGTTAATTATATACCTACTTTGTGATCTTATTCCAGAAATCCGACATGTATTTTAAAAGCTTCAGCATCTAGAATTCTGCAATTCATTATTTTTTACCTAGATTTAAATGAATGGGTGTGTTACAGATTTTCCTTTTTTTATAAATGAATGGTCAGGTTTCAGGATGCTCAAATGTTTTTAGTCCTGTTTATGAATAGAGCATTGAGATTTACTGAATTAACTTGACAGTCCGGAATGGTTATTAAAAAAATTACGGTTATTTCAATTGACAACCCTCCCACGACTATTTAATTGCTTCTTTTATCCACCCTGGTTGAATCCAATCCAGTGCTTAATTTTTAATCGAATCCATCGTTTTGTGCGGCTATTTAATCCAGGTAATATCACATACATTAAATCATCCTGTTAGTCAAATTATTGCTGATGCGGCTATTTAATCCGGCTAATATCACATAAGAAATCAAACAGGGATTTGATCCCTAAGAACTTTGGATATTTGGTCCTTTATTTGCTTCGTAGAAATGAAGAAGCCATCCAAGTCATTGAAGAAAAACTGCATGGATCTTGCAAAATTTAAAACAAATTTCTTGCAACACAGGTCACAGGGTCCTGCTTTATAACTCCCAAATCAATTCCTTGTGGGAAAGATAGACAGTGCCAATTATATGATTTAAAGCATCTTCTACTGTCGATTCTGGATTGTCTTTGAGATAACAAGCTACAGTGGAAGCTAACTCTACTTGATTTATTGCCATTGAGAATACAAAAATACATTTTTTTATGCTTTTAATACCATTTCTGTCTCAAGTCATTTATGTCTGCAATCTGCAAATGTCTAATCCTCTCCCAACTTCAAAACCATTGCCAATCTGATACCACAACAAATTACATATACACTTAACTAGAATATTAGCATGAAACTCTAGATCTAAACTACAATATTTTATAAAAGAACAATGAACATTTAAATAAAAAAACAAATTGACATCGTTGAAGTGCCTAGATTGACAAAAATCTTTATTTGTTATTATTCTTGCCCATCTAAATTGTGATGATTTTGCTAAGTGGACTAACTATATTATGTATACAATGTTCAAAAACAGGAAGTGCATCCGAAATGCAAATGCTTTTGACAACAACAATCTTCTTTGGTCCTGCCTGCTTCTTTAATACCTACAATTTTGATGCCTACACCAACAAACAATTACCAGCACCTTTTTGCAGATGGGTAAAAGAAAAATACAGCTGAATTGCTATTGAAGCTATTGTATCATTTTACTTTTTGCTTTTAGAACACACCAGGATAACATGAACATAGAAAAAAAATGTTGGTTGAATAACTCTTGTCCAAATCTATTGCATGCCTTTGGTTGCAATTTTGAAACTTTGCAAATGATAATTTAATTCTAATTTTTCCCAAGGCCAATGGCAATTGCAAATGATAAAAAGAAAACAGCTTTTTGCCCTTTTTAGTCCATGTTAGGCATGAGACTATATGTTCTGGTTGTTTCTATTAGTTGCCATCAATATATTGTTTTTACTAGAGTTAGATTAATGTTAACATAAAATTTGTATTTTAAATTAGTTAGAAAAACGAAATTACTATTTTATAATTGGACAATCACCTTGAATTGACTATTTTTATCATTGTCGAGCATTAAAATAAATCAAAAAATAAATAAAAAATAAAATCTTATGTTCAAACTTTACCACCATACAACTTCACTTTCCAATTTACCTTGCATGGCAAGTAATCAACTGCTATTTCTAAGCAGTGCAACTTCGTAGTAATGATCAAATGATTTGGAGGGGCCTCCCGTGATCCCCGATTCCCCACCTTCTTCTCTCCACCTCGCAATGCTCTCCACATTGATTTATGTGTGGATGGATTTATGTCTACATTACATGAGAGTTGAATGCATATCGTCCACCTGTAGGATGAACATCAAATCCACCTATGTGCTCTTCACCATCAGATCCACCTATGTGCTCTTCACCCTAAAACCTTTTGTTTGGACTCATTTCTTCATTTGTCTGTTCGAGAGAGTTCCATACTAACTTTCCTAGAAAACCATGGTCAATGGCAGAGGTGTAGGATGTTCAACCATGGACAAGTTTGCATGCCTGGTAGGCTGGTACTCTTGATTTGCCATGTCTTGGTCACTGTTGTGATCAACTTGAAATATTCAGAGCCATGGCTGCTGCCTTCCTCTGTAGAATATCTGTAACTCAATTGAACTGGGTTCTAGGAATTAGCTATTTGCAGGCTGCAGCAAGGCCATCTATGTGTTATGCTGTCAAAAGCAGTGGTATTAATATATCTAGGCCTCGTGTTAGCTGGGAATCGCCATATAGTTGGCTTGTTATCACAATCTCCAACAAGTACATGCTGATAAGTACTGAATCTGGAAAACAACCTGATGATGATAAAGCACTTAACAAGTACATGCTGATAAGTACTGAATCTGGAAAACAACCTGATGATGATAAAGCAGTTAGGCAGCCTGAGGATGAACCGCAGGTTGCTTATTGTCTTAACCAAACTCTGGTATTTCTTTCAATCTCCTTCAGTTTCTCATTATAAGTCTTTCATTTTTATCTATGATGATATTAGTTTGAAGATATTGGAATAACAAAGGTGAGATATGCATATCATATGAAGTTTTTATCCTAAACATCATAGAAAGCAACCCCATGTTACAGGATTTTAGACGAGCATGGTCACCTGGCATTGATTTGGAAGAGGTTTGTTACTGAAAATAACTATAATATTTTCTAAATAACTGTCGAAAATTGCATTAGTGCCAGAAATTAACTGTTCTTGGTACCTGCACAAGTAAGGAAGAAGCCGGTTAAGGGCATTGGCTATTGTATCCCTGACAAATAGAAAATATTTTTTCTCTGAGAAAACGAATGATCACTTCTCTGCAGATTGTAGTTTCTCAGGAAGGAGTAAGGAGGACCTCACCTTTCTATGGAAGATGATTTTATCTGGACAAACTAAGGTATAAAAGGTTGAGAATTTCTATGCTATTTTATCATACAAACTCTTGTTCATTACTGTGGTGTCATCAAAGTGTTTGGGAAGCCTCGTGAGAGAGAGACGACTTATTCTTTGATGATAGCATTATCTTTATCTAGATTTTTAGTGAGTTCATATAAAACTGTGTTAATCTTGCTAAAGATTATAAAATGACCATAGTATTCTGATATATATCCAGGAGAGTTGCTTGGGGTTATGCGATTGCTACTGCGGGATTGATCATATCTCTCGTACTATTCTTATTAGGTACTCCATTTTACAGACACAAAGTTCAGAATGGGAATGGGAATCCATTCCATCGCATGGCGCAGGTACTTGTTGCATCACTTCGGAAATGGAGAGTTAAAGTACCGTCGGATCCCAACCAACTGCATGAAGTTGACCCCAAAGAGCATGTTGATAAGGGCAGATTCCCCATTTCTCATACTCCGATTTTGAGGTGAGTCTAACAATCTACAATTTTTATTTTCAATTTGAATTACTTTATTATTCATTTTCAATTTGAATTACTTTATTAAAATTAAAAAATAAACAAGAAAATACTACAATTCATTGTTACATAAAAACAGAGAAGATAGATATTAGCTTAACAAAGTCGTTGTGAAAATCCAAAGCCATGTGTATGAAATCCATTGGAATGATTATGTCATTCAACTTAGTGTGCTAACTTTTGGACGCCTAGTGCACATAGACGTATATAAAATCCATTTCTAATATTCCGCTTTTGGTTACGAATATAAAAAACCATTTCCATAATTCCAATTAGCGTGCTTACACTTTGCACAACAACAGTGGATATCAAATTCATTTGAAAGATTGCACTTTTGACCGCTGCTTAGACCCTGTATCATCAATAGTCACAATCGTCAACAATATGAGAGAATCCACCAAAATGGGACTTTCAGCGTTAAACAGTTTCTTTAAAACTTCAGCTCAGTATTCTTGGCCATCCTTATATGGATTGCTGGATTTCCCATCTAAAGGCATGGAGAAAAGTCAATCGTTGACTCTTTTCCCTAGTGACTTTTCTCTTTGATATTGGATGGGAAATCCAAATAAAGATGGCCAAGAGTAAGATTACTGAGATGAGCTAAGATTAAAAAAAGTTTGAAAAACTAAGGAAATAAGGAGATAAAAGAAGATTAGGGAAATCATTCAGGTTGGTTGACTTTGCTCCATACAATCAAAATACTCTTTATATTAAGTTCACTTTTATATTTTTCCTTTATAACTTCCTTTTTTTCTTTTTCTGTGTTTTTCCAGAATTTCCTCTTCATTTTCTGTGTTTTTCCATAATTTTTATGGCTACCATGTCTCTTTTTACCGCGTTTATAACTTTCTTTAATACTTCCTCATATGTTCTTGTTCTAGACTTTCTATAGATTCCTATGTCTTCTTCAGCATTTATGTCTTCCTAGTGTCACAATCATTCCTGGGTGAAAATGTGAAGGTGGGTAACACTTTCGTGAGAATCAAGTGTAAAAAAGGCGTAGCGGAGGTTATTCGGCCGAATGACTGTCATTATTCGGCTGAATAACTCATAAGTTATTCGGCCGACTAACTAGTAACGGTTCTCCGTTTAAATTAACGGGGACCCTCGAAGTGTGTGCGAGGCACTATCCGCCAGGAAAAATTTCTGGGTGTGCTAGTTTATTCGGCCGAACAATTGTTCGGCCCGAACAATTATTTGGCCGAATAAGTATTCGGCCAAACACGTTTCCTGCATAAAAGCTCGGCCTTGTCCGTTGTTCGGCATTCTCTGCTAGCATTTTTCTCGACCCCACTTGTGGACCCGCGTTCGAGCTTACACGCCTTCTCGCTACCCTGCAAGATAGGGCTTCTCTCCACACCTTCTCGCCACGCCTCACCTCGCCATAAGCCACACCATCCTGACCTTGCGTTCGTCGACGAGCCCGCTATCTGCCACCTCCAACTTGTCGTTTGCCAATCGACGAGCCCGTGAACCCCAACTCGCCGTTTACCATTCGACAGTCGCTCCCTGTCGGATCCGCGTGGAGTTAATGGCTTTGGTGTTGAGGTAACAATTCATTTAGTTGTTTCATTTTCATTTTTGTTTTTTAGTTTTTTCCAATTTGTTTTTTTAATGTATGCTTATGAATTCGTTTTTTTAATGTGTGCTTAAAATTTGGTAATGTGTGCACGTTAATTCGTTTGGCGAGTTGGTGGTTGTCTTCAGTGCAGCATTGGTTTTCTTGTGTTCGGCGTGGACTTGATAATTAGTCAATTTATTAGGTATGTTTTGAGGTTAAGTTGTTTCGTTTTGGTTTCGTTTTCGTATTTTTATAGTTTTCTATTGCTAATACAATTTGTTGATGTTTGTAGGAAATTGTTTTCATTCGGCGAGTTGGTGGTGAGCTCTGGTGCGGCGTTGGTGTTCGTGTCTGCTTCGACAATTTGTTGACTGCGAGTTTGGTTTACAGATATGCCTCCTTTCTCAAATTTTTGGATTGTCAATAAATATAGTTGTCATGGAAATAATGTATAAGATTTTGAGATATTTGATTAAGCATTTAGATGATAGGTTTTTATTTAAAAAAAATTAATAAAAATATATTTGCATTTTAGAATTAAAATCAGATTGTTTAATTTTTTTTACATTTAAATTTTATGTTCCTGTTCATGAACAGAGTTTTTCAACTTTGTTCATGAACAGAGTTGAAAAACTCTGTTCATGAACGCAGAGTTGAAAAACTTTGTTCATGAACACAGAGTTGAAAAACCCTATTCATGAACAGAGTTTTTCAACTCTGTTCATGTTGCTTGAAGATATCATTGAGACCAAATTAATCATTAGATGTTTCAAACAATTCTTTCCAAACAAAACGTAGCCTTTATGGGTGGGTGGGAGTGCCTTTTGAACCGACTAATGCTCCAGAAACAGGAAACTCAGCAATGACAGGCTTCATATACATCTTTGAAAAATTGTAATTGCTTATCTAGATGATATCCTGGGATAACAAAAGTTGGAAAGAACAGCTCCAACACTTCAACATATGTAAACCATTTTGGATAACCTCCAATAACACCAATTAAAAGCTATGATAAAAAAAACCTTTTTTTTGCCAGGATTCTATTTCATATCTAGGATTTATCATTGATTCCAAGCTGAGTCCTAAACCTGATGTTACTGACTCTGTCCTTTTAGGATCCTTGGATGCTTCTTGCCCACACCTTGTGAGGAGAAGAATCTTTGGACAGATCTGTCACAAATACTATATACATAGCTAACTATTGATAAAGAAAAGCTATAGCAGAACATATAAAATTAGATTCAGTTAAACCGTAAAAGATCTCAATGTAACAACTATTATTCTATATGGATAGCTGCTAGCGTTTTGAACAGAATTGAAAAACTCTATTCATGAACAGAGTTGAAAAACATATAAAGAGTCATATAGTGTTGTAAATCATTCATTATTTTTCTTTCTTATAAATAAAGTACGATTCTTATAATAAGTGGATATATATATATATTTCGTGTGATGTTTGGTTATTGAGATATATAATGGAATCATATGTGATGGATGAAAAAATTGTGAGGTTACTATACTACTTCAATTAACTGCATTATATCTTATATCTGATTATGAAACGATTATTAAATAGATCCTTATGTTGCAATAGTAGTGATGGTAAGAATTTCAGTTAATTAATTATGCTAGAGTTAGGAAAGAAAGGGGGACTTACAAAAAAAAAAAAAAATCACTTATACAACTTGAGACACCCCTACATTTGGTATGTAGTTCTTTATTAGATATGTCTTTAAGTCTGTAGAATTAACATGTAGAATTTCAATATGTTATGAGTTGACATTTGTGTAAATTTAGATATCATATCAAATGGAAAGAGTGGAGTCTTCGAAGCGAAAGCATAGGAGGTCATCACATTCATCGGGAGTTGGTGTCCCAATTGGTAATCGAAGGTTGTCGAATTCACCTCGTGGTTCGAGTTTACTGTATGGGTCACAGTCATCCGATCACCAACAAGGTGATAGGGGTACAAATGATTCCCTTTTATCTTCTATGGGAGAGCGTCGATCTCAACCTTCTGTCGATATGAACATTAATGTTTCAATACATGTATAATTTATATTTTTGTTTGTTTCGAATGTTTGGACAAGGTTAAACACTTGACTTCGGCTATATTTGAAGCAGAGCGAGGTTCAGAAGATGTGTGTAATTCGACAGAGCGGGAGGAAGATAAAGATATGATTGTAGATGATGGAATAGGTGTGAGTGCAGAGCAGGGTCCTGAAGATCCTCCTAGAGCTAGGACGACATATGTTCCACTAGCTGAGGGTTGTACACCCATATCAACTTATCCGTCTGATTTACCTGATGAGCTTCCATGGGAAGGTGTTGTGCAAAAAACTATCCTCGAAAGTTGTAGATCCCACTATGACAGGTTGAACAATGATCTGTCTACTTTGGATCTCCCTCTAGAGAGCAGACAAAGTCTAGAGATTGTTTTGGGGTCATTGCAAAAATTCATTGATGCATATGAGGAACTCGAACCAACTATGAATGGTTTTGTTCATTTGATGTGGATGGGAAGGGAACAAGTTACGGGTCCAGACAAGTGGGAGGTTGTGAAGGAGAGAGTGACCAAAGAACAGGCCAATTCAATGTTTAATTTCAAAGAAGGCCTTAGCGAAAAATGTTGAAAGTGCAATATTTCAAGCATCCTCAAATTGCACATCTAATATATGATCGGTTCCTTGTAGCTTATGGTCGATTTCCATGGAACGATGAGGTTCCTAATTATTTTTCTAGATTTTTCTATGTGGAGTTTTTTTTAGGTATGAAGCCAAACTATACTAATATTCCTTATGAATTTTATGGAGTTTTAAAGGGTCGAATATATAATCGAAAAGGTGCTCTTAGAGACCCTACAAATCTTTGACCTCCACCGAAGATACCTTGCCCACCCAGGGTTGTGGCATTAAGATCGGAGATGGAGCCCGCATCCCAACTTGGCACAACCGCAAGGGATTTTGTTGGTGATGGTTTAGCATCAGCTCTTGTTGGAGTAGAAGTGGGATTGGGTCGAGAGAGGGCTCGTGCTACTATTCGTCAAAAGTTTGTTTACAAAAATAATGATGAGGTAGATGGATTGAGCATCGACGATCTCAGGGCTTATGCCAAGTCTTGTCACAACATAGCTTCAGATCTGTTATCCAATGACACATCGATTATGGGAGAGGTTTCTTGATTATGCTATGACAATCTATTTGATCTTTTATTCATTTTGAATTGAATTTTTTGTTACATAGTAATAAGTACATTAAACAAATGTATTTTGTTTGCAGCTTTCTCGAATGCTGAATGCACATAATTTTCGAGTCTCCACTAGTCAAAATGAAGAGCATCTTGGAGAGGTATATTTAGTATAATATTTATGCTTGAACTTGATATTTTATCTTTTTTTTTTTAATTTTAATAAATATTAATGTATCTTATTGTTAATTTGACTTATCCATGCAGGTTTCTTTAGAATCGAACTTTTTAGATGATTTACCATCTCTTGTGAGTTAATGATTTTATTTTTTTTGTTTTGGTTTTAGGTTAATTGCTTAATTTATTTTTTGCTTCCACTATGTTTTATTTATTAAGAAAATTTAAATTTTAGGGGAGAGACCATATGGAAATTGAGGGTGAAGATGTAGGTTCTTTGATGAATGTGGATATTGGCACCGAGGTAATTTTGTTTAACTTGAATTTATCTCTGATATAAGTTCAATATTTAATATTTTTTGGATTTATTTTAAAATTGTTTAAATACTTTATTGGATTCATAAATTGCTTTTCTACATGTTGCAGCTTGGCTCTCTTAGATCCTTTGGAGCCAAAGGGAAGACTAAGGTGGAAGAAAGTGGTGGACATGCATTCAGAGAATTTGATGTACAACATTTTTAATAATTGAATTGTTCTTTCATATATAAGTTTAATATTTTAATTTTTTGAATTTAGTTTAAAATTGTTTAAATAATTTATGATATTCATAATTTATTTTCATACATGTTGCAGGCTGGGTTGGGTCCAAGGGAAGGCCCTAGTGGAAGATAATGGTCCAGACTTATGGATAGTGGTCCAAACTTTCTTGTTTTTGCTGATATATATATATTGTAGTTGTTTTGGACATCGAGGGTATTTATTTTTGGATTATCTATATGTACATTGAACTCACATGTTCATGAACTTTTTTATTGGATTATATACGAGTACATGTTAATTATTTAGCATATTTGCCACTTGGTAAAATGTTTAGAATATGTTTTGCATGAATGTTTAAAATGTTAAGAATGAATGTTTGAAACTTTTGATAGGTGCAATCTAAAGTTAGGAAATATTGAATGTTGAGAATGAATGTTATGGTAAGAATGAATGTTGGGAAAGAATGAATGGGAGGCATCAAGAATGTTTAAAATGTTAAGAATGAACATGTTTGGAATTTTTGATATAGGTGCAATCTAAAGATGGGAAATGCTGAAAGTTAAAAATGAATGTTATGTTGAGAAAGAATGTTATGGTAAGAATGAATGTTGGGAAAGTGTTGAATCCTAAGAATGAATTGGAATTGTCACTTGAATGTTTAAAATGTTAAGAATGAATGTTTGGAATATTTGATAGGTGCAATTTAAAGTTAGGAAATGTTGAATTTGTTCAAAATGTTCAATGTTATGTTGAGAATGAATGTTATGGAAATAATGAATGTTGGGAAAGTGTTGAATCATAAGAATGAATGGGAAGTGTCAAGAAGGTTTAAAATGTTAAGAAATGAATGTTACCAAAGTTTAAAATGTTAAGAAATGAATTTGTTACCAAAGTTTTAGGAAGTTTAAGAATGTTACCTCATATGAATCTTTAAGAATGAATTAATGTTAGGAATGATAGGAATTTTTGATAGAAATATGAAGTTTTAATAGGTTCAATTTCTAATGTTATGAATGAAAATATATGAATTGTTTGATAAAAGTTTCAATCTTTTGGTCGTTTGATCGATATGATGTTGCATATGTATTTCAATTTTTAACTAATGTTTCTTATATGTTCATTGTTCAGGTACTTTGTAGTTGGTGAATCTTTAGATGCTGTTGAAATCATGACAAATGGGGATAAATGATTTTTTGTTTTTTAATCACAAGTGAGGATTCCCGGATTGTGAAGTTTATGCTAAGTTAGAGCAATGAATTTTAGACAACAATTCGATGAATTTTTATCGGTTTGTTGTAAATAATCATTGCTCTAATTTAGCATAAGCTTCACAATCAAGGAATCCTTGTGTGTAATTAAAAATCAAATGATCTTTATTTCCATTTGCCATGATTTCAATTATGTGAACTTACATGTAAGGGATATATTATCTTTGTGCAACAATAATTTATTTAAAAACCATATAGATTAACAACTTGTTTTAAAAACTCATGGATCATATTTATGGCGAAGTACATTAGAAAAACATGTTCAATGGATTAGATGAATACAAAATCTAGTAGGTTTCTCGGTGCTTTCTCATTGGCATCAATCAATCAAAAGTAAAAATTCGAGGCGGAGTGTGGGGATAGCCACATCCGTTATCTCATCCCTTAAGTGGTCTAATAGACATATGGGGACCCGAATAAAGTACTTTATATCACGGAATTACAAATTAAAGACAAACATTCCATATAGCTGAAATACAACATTTTTGAACTTTTTCCAATTTTTATTAAAAATTTCATTACTAGATAATTTTTGAATTCATTTAAGCATGCTAAAATACAACCATTTAAACTCTTATTCCAGTTCTCATTCAAGATCATAGTCATAAAATTCAATGAAAAAAATATATTGCACACAACATTTGTGACATGGACAAAAAATATATTGTACACAACAATTGAGATGGACAAAAACATAGATCAATTCATTTTTTATATAGTTAAAAACATCGCAATGGAATTCCATCCTTAATTATCCGTTCATGGTCACATATGGACAGTTTCCATTTGTTGTTTTTTAACTATTTTTTTTATGGAACTTGTAGCAACCTTATTCGAAATGCACATACTAAATGACTATACTGACAACATATAACATCGGGTTCATAATCTTGAAAGTAGACATAATTTTTAGTCACATGGGTCTGCTGAAAAAAATAGCCTTTTAAAATGATGGATCCTCTCTCGTATGTAAATTCATTGTCATTGTAGTCCTCCAATAACTTCATTTTTCCTTCAGTGCATCGCATCAAATAATATTTCATATTATTTTCGTTGTTGTCTAAAGGTGCAATCATAGCAAAAACATCTCCTACGCAAATTACAATTGGTGTTAGCATTTTTAAATCAATTAAATTGACTATACAAATAAGGTGATGGACAAGAATGAACAATCAACTTAAAATTCAAGTAAGTTCATTACCTTCTCTAACAAGATCTGGAATTCTATCGCCATCAGATGATATTGCTATTTCTTATGATTCTAACTCTTCTACACTTGCTAGTGGCATTTTTCCCTTTAGATTAATCTCTGTGTGTTTCCAAGATTTTATGTAGTTGTTTGTTATGTTTTCACAAACTTCTGTAGATTCAACATTTTCAGTTCAAATATGACAAAAGCATGATTGCTTTCTACTGTAAAATGCAAACACGTTTTGGAATGATTTTGTTTGAATAGAGTGAAGATCTCTAGTCCCATGTATGGTGCTAGCGTCATATGGTATTGATATTTTTATATCTTGAACCCCAACAAGCCAAAAATACCTACACAATAAATGATAAATCACAAAGAACAACTTTTAATGTTAGTGTATATGTACTTAAATGTTAGTGTACATTTTTTTAAATTTCAAGAAATAATATAAATTAAAAAAATAGTGTACATACCTGCGCACATCTTTTGATTGTTGATTATAATCATGGCTTAGATTTAATTGACACCATAGGACAACCTCTACAGCTGAATGAAATCGTGCAGAAGAATGGTTCATTTTCCATCTTCGAAGTGCTCTTTTTACGCATGTTTCTGCACCATCATGTTCACCTTTTCCATATCCAGTTTCAAAGAAATTCCAGCGATGTTTAATGTTCAACGCTTTATGAAGTCTACATAACCAAAAAATGATCGTGAAGATTTAAATTGACCTGCACATCCATCAGACCATATCCAATGTTCATTGAATTTAACTTCGTGTTTTTTTAGTGAATCGTAGAAAATATTTTCTATACAATGTTGAAAAAAATGTGTATCGTGTGTACGATCATCGCTGATATAGAAGTGATATTCTTTAATCACATCTCGATTGTCACATGTGCTTTCAATGCCATCAACATCCTGTTGAGAATGTCTATATACAACATGGACAAATATAGAAACTTGGTCATAGTGATAGTATTCACTCTGTATCTCTTTTTGTGTAGCAAATGTATAGTTTTAAGCAAAATCAACCATGGACAAAATTGTTTCGAGTGGAAAAATTTCACGAGACTGTTTGAAGTGAAGATCTTGCCATCGTGCTCTATGTGAATGCTGGGTGTATTTATAAATTTCACTTTCAAATTTTTTGAGAAAATCTGTCATGCATATCTTATCTTCTAGCAAAGCAATTCTTTTGGAATGTGAATCACTAGAAATTGCAGTATAATTGATGTATTCGTATCTCCTCAAATCAACATTTACATTTGACAATGATTGATCATTATCGATAGGATATTTATTGTGGAATAACACCAGATTTTCACAACGATAACAATCTTTTGCATTGACACATTTATTATTATAAAATACTTCATCGTGATTTATCTCACATAGAGTTTGAGATATGAATTCATGTATTGTGGGCGGAGGCGGTGAATTTGTCCAAAACATTTTACCAAATTCAAGAAACGTGTCATAATATAACTGAAATTGTACATGATAACGGCAACAACATGTGTCACGTATAGTAATAGGTCTAACATACCATGGTTTTTGTTGCACAAATGTAGTGATTGATATATTAATTCCACGATTAGCTTCCTTGAATTTATTGAACATTTGTACTTGTGTCATGTCCATTATATGTTTTGGTTGGCTTTCATATACATTTCATGATATTTTTTTGCGTATCACATCTCTTGAATTTGGTGAAACTCGAGCATGTTCCAACCAATATTCCCGTACAATATCTTTAACACCTGCTCCCATTCTATCTTTGTAAGGTTGTCTACAAATAATTGCCCAGCAAGCAAGTTCATTTTTTTCATCTATTTGCATTCTGAATTTGCTATGTTTGTATAATGTCTTTCTTGATGTTCCAACTGCTTTTGCTAGTTCTGTTTTCAAACGCTTTTGTTTAGTACTAGTTGAAATAATTGCTGTATGAATTGCTTTACCTGCAGCACTGATATCTTTCTTTCTGGATTTTCCAAATTTTTTTATTGCATCACCTATATTTTCTATCACATTATGTTTCAATTTTGACTCTTTTATCACCTTGTGAATACCCAATAATGATGTAGCACCTTCTAACTTCTTGGACACTAATAAACATCTCAAAATTTGTGCTTGTCCTGCTATTGAGTAATCCTTGAGAACTTCATCATAAAATTTTGTAGCACAATATCGTGCAACATGTATTGGTAGTTTTTCTCCATATTTGTCGCAATCAATGTCTTCTAACATTTTATCATCAATGGTGAAAGTACCTATATATCAAGTTAAATTTAATTTAACATATATCCAAAAATACAATTCATTATAAAAAAATAAATTTGAAAATATATGATATATACATACCAGGTCCAATTTCTGGATCTTGAACTTGCTCTTCAATATTGACTTCATCGACATTAACATGTAAATCATTATTTACATCTTCAACAATGGTCTCTTCAACTTCAATTTGTTCTTCTTGTACTCTATTTTCAATTTCCATTTCCTCAACATTATCATGTAAATCTGTATTTATATCTTCAATAATTCTTTCTTCCGTTTTGGCAACCCTTTGTTTTTTGGCATTATATCTGATTTTTTGTTTTTCTCTATTAGCATCATCATCACATTTACGATCACCTTTTTTTTTACGTTTTCTCTTATTGCCCATGATTGTTTAATCTATAGATGATAAATTAAAGAATCGTCACTTTATAGTAAAAATAAATAAATTAAGGTTTAAAAATATTTACGAAATTTATAAAAACATGAACTGAAATTTACTTCACTTTATAAAAATCTTGTAAGAGTCTTTTGAAGAAGATCTCTTTAGAATTAAATTTCCTTTGAAAAAACTCTTTGAACAGAAATCTTCTTTGAAAAAAATCTTCTTGGAAAGAACTAAGAACTTCTTGACAATAAATCACCTTTGAAAAAATCCATTGGAAAATAATAAGAACACCTTGTAAATAAATATTCTTTGTAAAAACCACTGGAAAAAAAACTTATTTGAAAAAATATCTAGGAAAAAACCACTAGGAAAAAATGCTTTGGAAAAAAACTTATTTGTAAACATATCTTGGAAAAAACCCTTGTAAAGAAATAACTCATTTGCAAAAATACTTTGAGTAAACAACTCTTTGAAAAAACCCCTTTCAAATAAATAAGAAGTGCAAAACTACCTTGGAAAAAAACCCTTTACAAAATACCTTAGCAAAACAACTATTTGAAAAAACCCCTTTCAAAGAAATGAGAAGTGCAAAACTACCATCGAAAGAAACCCTTTGCAAAATACCTTAGCAAAACAACTATTTGAAAAAACCCCTTTCAAAGAAATAAGAAGTGTAAAACTACCTTGGAAAAAAACCCTTTGTAAATTACTTTACCAAAACAACTCTTTGAAAAAATCCCTTTCAAAGAAATAAGAATGAAAAATATATTTTCTTTGCAAAAATACTTTGAAATAAACACTCTTTAAATACAACCCTTGGAAAGAAGCTCCTTGGAAAGAAACATTCTTTACATAAACCACTTTGCAAACATGTCTAAGAATTTATTTTTTTTTGAAAAAACTCCTTGCAAAAATGCCTTAGAGAAAAAAAACATTTACAAAAATGCCTTAGAAGAAGACTTATTTACAAAAATGCCTTACAAAAAAACTCATTCAATGTGCCATTTGGAAAAAAAAAAAAAAAAAAAACATACCTTGTAAAAACCTCATTTTGCAAAAAATATCTTCTTTGAAAACCCTTTCAAAAATAGTTTGACAAGAAATATATGAAGTTAAAACATGCGAAAATAATTAATCAATTTAGGGTTATTTATACAAGTATAGTAAACGTATTTTTTTTTTTCGGCCGATGAAATTTTTTTTCCGTTTCACTATTTAGCCGAAGAACCTTTACTGTAGTTGACGGTGTCGTTACGGAAAAAGTTTATTCGGCCGAATAATCTCTGAGACATGGACGCTTGACGATTCTGCAGAATTTTCAGTTTTCTCCATTTTCGGAAGGGAAAAACAACCTCTTACACTACAAAACGAATGTCGGACTTGATACCATTAGTTTCATCATTGAATCTACTTTATGTGGGTATATATTTTGTTGTGTATAGATAAGAACTCACATTTTTAATGTTTTATTTTCGTAACATGTGTCGAGTTTGGATTCATCTCTTTAAAAAAACGGTGAAGAAAAATCCATAACTTTAAAAATACACCACCAAAAAAATTGAAAAAAATGTGGGAATCTTAATTGCTGTGTCTACTTCAAAAGGGTGTTCGTAGATTTTTTTATTTTTAGAGTCAATTGAGAGAAAAGTGGCGCAACAAAAAGCATGTTGAAAATCGACTAAGTTTCCCCATTGATCGACTTTAAAAAAATATAATAATTAGTATATAGATCCATTGGTTACAAACTTATAGTCAGGCACTAGTACATTTTGTGTAAATTGTCGTAGCATTTTCTATTTTTGCAAAAAACAAGTCTAACAATGATTTTACTGGCACAACAAATCATGACTATTTGGTAGTCTTTTCATTTTATAAGAACACACTATCAAACATTTGCGAAATCGAGATATCAAATCTTAATAGAAAAAATTGAAAAAATTATGAATAGAAAGCTAACATAATTCTATAAAAGTTTTCTTTTTACTACAAAGTGAAATTCTAAACAAAAATATCACTTTTGTTCGTCCAAAGTTGAAAAACATGAAAAAAACAGAATTATTTTCTCACGAGACCCCCCAAAATAGACACCCATCTTGATTTTTTCACCCTCGAGGACCTTCTTAAATGTTTGAAAAATGTTATCCTCCTTTTAATGGTGGAATGATAAAAATATATAAAAATGGGTTTGAATATCCTATAATGTTTATGCTTATGGAATATACAAATCAAAGTTTCTAGATGACTAGCAGTCTAGCAAGACCACTTAATTTAATTTCTGATGGGTGAGTATGGATAAATCACAAGTTAAGTGTTATGAACAAGTTACCTGTTCTCAATGTGTACTTGCATGAACTTATCACTATCTATGCATCACCTATGAGTTAATCATGCATCAACATTCCTGTTATCAATGCATATCTACCAAGATGACACATTACAATTATCTCATTCTGATGCAATCTAGGAAAATTTTTAAATATAAACACCTATAAATATAAATATGTATCTAATATAACTGAACTTGAACTTAAAAGCAAGGAGATTAATAATCTCAAAGATAGGAAAGGAAAATTTATTCCATTTGATATTTTCCTATTGCCTCAAAGCGAAATATTTGAGTGGAGGGATTTAGTCTTCGTTGCAGTGAAAGATTTATTTTAAATTGATGGGTTTTTTTGTTTAATATAGTCTAATTTGAGTGGAGGGATTTAATCTTGGTTGCATTGAAAGATTTATTTTAAATTGATGTTTTTTGTTTTGTTTAATATAGTCTAATTTGGCCTGTCGTAGTAGGACATAGTTAGAGTTTTATTAGTAGTGACATTCACATAGGAACATCTGTATGTACTTACGTTTTGATTAATGTTAATTTAACGTAATTGTAAGCATTTAGTTTTATGTGCACTACCAAATCTCAAGGATTGAATCCAATTTTGTATTGTTTGATGATGACCTAAAACATTTTTCTTTAGAAAAAAGATATTAGACTCCTCGCCATGTGACATCGCTATTGATAGTTTAAACCATTGCCAAATTAAAAAGGGATCAACATCATAAATCTTAATCCTTTGAAATGAGAAAACAACCTAAATATAAATTTAAAACCTTTGAAATGGAGGAACTTAAACTTTAACCTATGTCAAGCTAACTCTCAGTGCCATGTTAAATTTTATGCCAACAATTGTCTCAAGGATTAACCTTTTATGCAGTGCTATGCATTAGTTATTATCCTTTTATTTAGTGTTGTCTTGGTGGCATAAAAATTATGCATGCGCTCCTTTTCACATGATCTGGAGTTGTCCTATTGGACTTGGCCCATCGGATTCTTTCCCAATGGAGTTGGGAGGAAATCCCAAATGGGCCTGAAGACAAATGACAAAATCATAAACTTTCTCTTGTAGGGATTTTGTCAAACATTTAGCAACTAGGTTTTAAATTAAAAGATTAACTTGCAGACTTTAAGAATTTAAAACACCATGCCAAATCCTTCAAACACATCAAATATGAACATTCACCATGTATAAATGTAGCGTGAGGAGGATAAAGAAGTTAGGTAGCATGAGGATGAACTGCAGGTTGGTTATTGTCTTAACCAAACTCTGGTATTTCTTTCAATCTCCTTCAATTTCTGATTATTAAGTCTTTCATTTTTATCTGTGATGATATTAGTTTGAAGGTACTGGAATAAGAAAGGTGAGATATGCATATCATATGGAGTTTTAATCGGAAACATCATACAAAGCAACCCCATGTTATAGGATTTTAGACAACCATGGTTTCCAGATTGCAGGCATTGATTTGGAAGAGGTTTGTTACTGGAAATAACTATAATATTTTCTAAATCCAATCCCCGGTATTTTTCCAAGTTCTTAACTGAGATATACTTGGACATGTGGTTTGCTATGGATAGGAAAGGGTTCTCAACATACTATAAAACATATTCTCGGCTCTTGCAAGGGTCCATTACAAAGAGGGCACTTGCACAGGGAAATAGAGTCCACGCCCACGTCATCCAAACTAGATTTGACTGGAGTATAATTGTATATAACAATCTTCTTAATATGTATGCCGAATGTGCCAATTTGAGGGACGCACAACAACTGTTTGACACAATGCCCGATCGAGATATGATCTCCTGGAATGCGCTGATCTCAAGATACGCCCATCATGGTCTCTACGAGGAGGCCCTGAAACACTTCTGCAAAATGCAAATTGAAGGCAAGAGGCTGGATCAGTTTACTTTTCCTAGCATTATGAGCACATGTGCCAAGACCAGAGACCTCGAAAAGGGCCAGCAGGTCCATGGTTGTGTTATTAAATCTGGATTGGAGTCTTAGATCTTTGTTGGGAATGCACTAGTTGACATGTATGGTAATTGTGGGAGAATTGAAGCTGCTCATGGATTGTTCAATGACAACCATGAGAAGGATGATGTTTCATGGATTGCATTGATAGCAGGGTATGCACAAGTTGGGAAGGGGGAGGAAGCCATGAAACTCTTTTGTCAAATGCAGAGGATGGGCTTCGAGATAGGCCATTTCACACTTGGTAGCATTCTTAAGGTATGTGGAAGTGTTCCATTTTCTGAACAAGGCAAGAAGGTACATGCTTATATAATCAAAATTTGGCATGAATCAAATGTGTTAATGATTAGTGCCATTCTTGACATGTATGCTAAGTGTGGGAGAATGGATTATGCTCAATAGTTGTTTGATGAAGTCGCTGAACAAGGGGAAGTTTTGTGGAATTCTTTGATTACAGGATATTCACAAAATGGCTATGGTGAGGAGACATTGAAACACTTTGTTCAAATGTAGTGGGTAGGCCTGAAGGCAAATCATTTCACATTTGGTAGTGTTCTCAAGGCATGTGGTAGTATAGAAAACCCAAAACAAGGTAAGTGGATCCACTCCTTTATCATCAAGACTGGTTTTGAGTTTGATATTCTAGTAGGGAGTGTCATTGTTGACATGTATGCAAAAAATGGGATCACAGAGGATGCACGCACAATGTTTTACAAAATGCCTGAGAGAAATGTAGTTACATGGAATACAATTATTGCGGCATTATGTCAATTTGTGGATGCTGAGGAAGCACTGAACTATTTTTGTGAAATGCAGTAGGCAGGTATGAAGCCAAATCACTTCAATGTCTCTAGTGTTCCAAGAGCATGTACCAGCATAACTTCCCCGATTATGGAAGGCAAGTGCATGTTCACATCACCAAAAATAGCTCCAACATTGAGGAATTTGTAGGAATTACACTTGTTGACATGTATGGGTGAGGCTGTAATTTGGATAAAAGTTAAACTAACAGAGCCACTTAATTTATGGCCCCTGAACATGGATAGGTTACAAGTTAAGTGTATGAATTAATACAGAACTTAAGCTAACATAAACATTAAACTAATTAATATAAACATAAAACAAATACTATTTAATAAACATATCCCTTTTTTAACCACCACTTAAATGAAATTTAAATCTAAATCAAGATGCATTTAATCCTAACAAGATAAGATTACCATGAAATTAATCTGGATTGTACACTTGTTACTTATCAGCTCAAGAAAGTCCAAAATCCGAGATAATATCTAATAACAAGTAAAGTGGTAGGTGAACACAGATAGGTGTAGCCAACTACTTAATTTTGTGGAGGTAGTTGCTTCTTAAATGAAACCTAAACATTAAACTAATTAATATAAACATAAAACAAATACTATTTAATAAACATACACATTTTCTTAACGAGTGCCTAATTTAGCTTATTTAAATATTAATCAGGAGGCATTTGAGCATAACAAGATACCACCACCATGAAATGAATCTCCATTGTACAATTGTTGCTCATGTTAATCTTGTTGATCCACTCAAGGAAGTCCAAAATCTAAGATAATATCTAAACACCTATTGGTCTAATTAAGTAGGATTATACAATTAATAAACCATGGATTAGCAACAAACAATTCTATTGATTAGCACCAAACAATTCTATTGTACTAAGATAAACATTAAAATAATTACGAGATCCTTACAGTTATCCATTTATGGTATAACATAAACATTAAACTAATTTTAATATAAACATAAAAAAAAAAACTGATGTGGAGTATACAACGTTAGGGAATTATATAGTTATCCATTTCTTTAACCACCACTTAAGTGGACCTTATTTAAATCGTAATCAAGATACATTTAAGTATAACAAGATATCACAACCATGAAATGAATTCCAGGTGTACACTTGTTGCACTAGGGTTAATCTTTTTTATCCTCTCAAGGAAGTCCAAAATCAAAGTAAAATAAAAGATAATAAATTAATCTTCAAAGTAAAATAAAAGAAGATGGCAAAATTTATTGCATTTTCAAATCATTTTTAAAATGTCAAAAATAACATAAATAAAATAAAAGATGTCAAAAGTTATTGCATTTTGAAACTATTTTTTGTGTTTTATGAGAATACATCTAAATTCTAATGTTCATGTACTTCTAGTTTCTAAAAATGAAATTTAATTTAAAATTTTCATGAAACAATAACATCTTGAAAAAGGTGAAAAGGGGTGGATTGTGTCAATGATGTTCAAACAATTAAAATTATTTGATATACTTGGTTTTCGTTATCACCTTATATCAATCACTTTTAAAAATGTGGTCATGCTAGATAAAAGTATAGATCTCAATTTGGAGAAACATATTGTCGTTTATGCCACAATTCTAGACGCAAAAGGATTCGGGCCTCCAATTTCACAGTTTTAATGATCATAAATGTTTGTAATGGAAGATAAATAATAACATATGATGCAATCAATGATTTAATGTAAAATGAAATATTAATATGAGTTTCCATATATGACGCCTCATAAATGGTTGGCAACATGATTTTATTATATGATACTACGCAACATGAATCCTGCATCTTGAACAAGTGTTTTTCAATAAGAGGTGTGTAGGTGAGACAAGATGCCCTGAATGCAGTGATTTGGCATTGTTCCATAGGAAATTTCCTATCGATCCAACACACCCTGGATTGTCAAATATCACATTTATGTGGAAGAGGTACAAGTATGTCTCTATGAATCCATCATCTTGTTCATCCGTTCCATCTAAGAGGATCAAATTGCTTGAGGATGACATTCATGTTTCATATGGTTTCAGATTTCATGGAGAAGTTTCAAAGTAAGATTTATAAATACATAAAGCACTCCCATAGGTCCAGGTGGAAAGCTTCAGAATTCAAACATTCTCGTAAGGTATTTGAGTCGGGCACAATCTTATCAGTGGTAGACTTTGCTGCTAAATACAGATTTGATCCTCATAGAGAGATACAGATTGAGTACTATCACTCCAACCAGGTGTCTATCTTCGTACATGTATTGTACATACATGCTCAGGAAAACATTGATGGTATAGATAGCACTCTTCAGTCACGCGAAGTGATCAAGGAGAACCATTTTTATGTCAGTGACGAACATGAGCATCACACATTGTTTGTTCAACACTGATTTGGGTTGATTTATGTAACATCCCCAAAATTTTACTAAAATTTAAAATTTTTCAGGTAGCAATAAC
The DNA here is from genome assembly GCA_027924585.1 of Larix kaempferi. NCBI lineage: Eukaryota > Viridiplantae > Streptophyta > Pinopsida > Pinales > Pinaceae > Larix > Larix kaempferi. The sequence continues at coordinate 5,441,402 of BSBM01000960.1, read as the reverse complement.
TGCTTGTGTTTGTTGTGCGGAAGTATTAAAATGTTAACTTAAAACACATATAAACATTAAATCCAAAAAGAGCTTAACGACACGAACTTCTATAATTTGTCATTAGTGACTAAGGGTTTAGATTACTTATGAAACATGACACTTGTCGTAAGAATTGTTAACTTAACTAGCGTCTTAAAAGTCGTAACATCAATTATCGTCCAACAAACGTCAGAATGTTAAATATTTCAATTGCTTGCATTACGTAATTTATTGTTTGCATGCATATCGTCACTTTCATTCTATATTATACATGTTTGATTCTAGAGACTAATTGATCATCTCACTGTAATGAAGGGGTCCTTGTGTATGCCCGGAGGCTTAATTAGCTATCGCTAGCTAACGCTCATGAATTCTATTTGCAAAGAACAGGTAAGACAGAGAAATTCCAACTGAAAGCATACCAATGTTTTTTTCAGATTAATCTTGCAGTACAATGTTAGCCCCTTTAAAGTTAGATTTCAAATGAGTAGAGAGATTTATCTACCTTACACTAAAACTCAGGTATTATGTATTCATCCCCAGATAATTTGTATTCATTTTACATATGATTTTATCTATTGTAATAACAAGTTGATAGCCTACTCTATCCAAAACTATGGAGAAACTACCTTGTATTTACATTACATAGTATTATATCGAAACTATGGAAAAAATACTACATTGTAATACATTTCAATTTCATAGACTATATAATGATATCTATGTTAAACGTTATGATTATAATACAATACCATATTGTCATGACTATGGTTAATATGCATGTCCTAGATGCATAAGCTATATGCATGGAAACTATAGCACTAAACTTTGACTATGTAATGATATGAATTTGCCACCATAATAATCATACTAACCCTATACTCTAAGATTTATAAACTATGCAAGAAAATCTATCTGTGGCAAACAACATAGTAGTGGGTCTATGCATTGGTAGGTACACACACGGTAGTAATGGTATTTATGGTTCATTAATTTGTATCTTGGTGGATTTCCTTTTGGCAGCCTTTGTGGCAGATCTTCGCGTGCTATACTTTGGAAGAAGGTGGCAACCTTGCTACGTATCGCCTTATACACCAAGTTGTGCATGGTTTAGTATGTGGTAATAATTGAGGTGGAGTTATGTTTTGGAAAAGCACCGAGCGTTGAAAGCTGTGGCTTTAAATGCTATTGAATGAGGTTGGTGGTCGTATGATGGCTCATCCTCGTGGCAGGATCCATACCGTCGATCTCCAAGATGGTCTCGTGTTTTGGGTTTAACCCTAACCTGCATTGATATCTCCAAATCCTTCGTAATTCATTTCATTTTCAAATATAGAGGGAGAGGCCGATAGGCTCTGCGATTTTCTAGGGTTTTAGGTTTCATGGCTGCGAACTCTCCCAGGGTTCGATGTAGAGACCTCTCGTCTTGTATGTTAATACCATGATATGTACCAGGGTTCTTTGCTGGTCTTGATACAGTGTCTTGTTGGGCCTTGATGTTCATCTGAATGCCGTTGTTGTGGAAAAGTAAGCAACCCTTGCTGGTTTCTTGGTTGAAGCTTTTCGATACCGGTGTGGATATTCTTGCTGAAGCACTCTGTTGTACAACAAATGTTACAGGTTATATCATAGTCTAACCGTTACTTCATTCAGTTTTTTTTTTAAATATTATTAATGTCTTAAGCTTTAGAATTTGGTAAAATTTTTGACCACCTCCGAAATGTGGTTTTTGCAGGTTCTTTCATGGCAAAAAGCTTGAGTTCGGCTAGAGAGGGAAGTGAGCTCAAAGGCCCTCATAAGCCTTGCTGACATCTCAAAAGGGTATCCCAAGTATGCTGCATATTTTATAATGAACCTTGACACCAACAGGTCTTAGTTGGCTAGCTGAGAATTGAATTTTGTTTCAGACTTTGGTTTTTACAGTGATTGGTAAAAGGTTTAAGCGGTATGGCATTTTGCAGTTTGTATTAAGACTGGGAGTTTTTTTTCTCCAGAGCTTTTTGAATCTCTCGTTGGATTCTCAACTATTTCCTTTGGTTTGTAAATAAAATTTATATAAATTATAATTTGTTTCTCCAGGAAATATGTATGTTTTATTTTGAAGGATAGCGAGATAGTCTCAGCCAATCCTCGGTTAAATCACAGTGCTTGATATATTATTGGGGCAAGGCCCGTCGTAGTTAAATTATGCAGGAATGTTTTTTTTTACCATTATTTAGATGCTGTTTGTGAACCTAGGTCGATACTCTGCTATAACAGTTAGTGTTTTTATAAAAAAGTTACTTGCAGAGGATCGAACCCTCGACCCTATCCTTCATTAATCCCTTTAGTAGTGTGAATGTAACTTTAGGAATTTTACAATGTTTTAAAAATTGTTGGGAAGTGTCAAGCTTGAAATATTTGCTCTCGGCAGTCTTCGATTTCTATAAATTTGATAATATGTTATTGATTGTGAGGAAATATAACCTCTGCGATTTTAATTAATGTTTGTAATATTCGTGAGGTTGGGTCTTGATAACCTTACTGTAATTACTTATAGTATTTTAAAAGGTTTTGTGCCGAGGGTTTTCAAACCCTAGAGTGGATATAATTATTATGGGAAAAGGAAAAGTATGTTAATAGTTTTTAAAAGATGGAACTACAACCACAGGGCTTCGACCCTGGAATACTGATAGGCTATCTACTTAACTTGATATAAATTTTGAGTTTTTATTTGATGAGTATATTAATACTGGTTACATTAATATATAATGGTATAGATAGATGTACGATGTAACGTACCCAAATTTTCGTAAACAGAAAAAAAAAAAAACTTTTCTAAGTGCCCTAGATGCCACTTAAATATATGCGGAACCATAAGGTGTGGGTTTACTTTCTTTAAATATCGCTTACAAATAATTACAACTCTTCGAATACAAACTCTTCTAAATTCAACACATGGTTTTCTTTCTTTGAACCAATTAACTCTTCATATGTGTGCACCAGATACAACCTTAACAACCATAGATCAAGAAACCATAGACAACTATATTTAAGTCCCATATTTCTTTTAATCACTTCATTCAGTTATTCGTCAAATTAATAAAATGCACTTCAAGATGTTAATTCATTTTCAAGAAGCATGTACATCTTTTATCAGTTAATTGTACCAGTACAACAGCCTAAATGGTAACAACATAATCATAATCATAAGGGAAAACATATTAGCCATATACATCATATAAACAACCAACTTTCTAACTCAATCATATACTTCAAAGTAATCATAAACATTTTAAGAAAGAAGCAAGTACTCAAACCTAAAGACACATTGAGGAACATCATAAGAGACAAAATATAACGTGGTTCACCCGTACATGGGCTAGTCCACAAAGGCGTGTGTGTATCTTTTATTAATCTTTAAAGGAATCAAGGATTACAATCCAGCAACATGCTTGTTGCAACAATATCTTTCTACTTTCTCAGCCCCTACCATGTAGAGCACTATTAAAAATTACACTTGCACCTATAATGCTCCTTTATTCTAGGAGTTGTGTTTAACAACATAATCGATATGAAATTCATTAACATCAAATGCCTTTCTAGGCCCAACTTTACCTATGCATTGTATTAACCTTAACAACAAGTCTAATCCACTTTAGAATCTAACAATTATACAATCTCTTATGCAAGAGTTTATAACATAAATATCTTATGTTAATATTAATAACAAGTCTAATCTACACTTTATACTATGACCTTTACATAATCTCTTATACCAATAGATTATAACATAAACACATTATGTTAACTTTAATGGCAAGTCTAATATTCACTTTAGACTATAACCTATGTATATTCTCTTACACTAAGAATTATAACATGAATACGTAATAAAGCTCTCTATAGACTTTATTTTAAACCTTTCGAGGTGGAGGTTTCACGAATTATGAAAAATGTGGGTGATCTTCTAAAGACATCTTCAAATATATAAACATATATATAAAACCATAGTGCCAAAAATCTCTAATTCATGACATACTAATTCAACGGAAAGACTTTTGGTTGACCAAGGTCGTCTTCCTAACTCGCTGCAATCACTAAGTAAATCTTCGCGCTGAGGATTATTTGGACAATAAAATAAGGATATGGAAAGACCCTTATCTGTCTCACGCAGAGATCTCACCCAAGGTTAAGGTAACTTTCACCAAACATATTTGTAAATGCTAAAAGATGCAGCATACAAGGAGAAAAAGACCACGACTCTCTCATACAGAGGTCTCACTTGCTGGACGCAACCTACAGGGTTTCGAAAAACACATCTATACAATAAAGTTTACATTACGTAATGGACACCAAATCTAGCGCAGAGATAAATAATACAAGCTATAAAACAATTCTCTGTGCTGTCGAGATCCCAAATCTGTCGCAGAGATTAACAATATAAACTATAAAACAATTCTCTGTTCTGTCAAGATCCCAAATCTATCGCAGAGATAAAAAAAAAATACAAACTATAATTAAATAACAGCATTCAAAATATACAGACATAAAACATCGACCAGTAAGTTTGGGTTCTAAGAACTCCTTTCTCTGAAATATATGATCGTTCTATAGCCTTATGGTCATACTTTAATTGAAATAGCCTGCACATCTCTACGGATTCATGACATATATCATATGTTTAAGATGTAGTTATATCTATCATGGGCTTATATTTTCATTTAAATGGTATGCACATTCCTACTATTCCCAGAGGTATATATATATATATAAACAATGCTTCATTTTTCTCCGTTTCCTATCGTTATCAATATAAGCTTATTAAGGCTGTGGCTATATAATAGTATGGATCAAAAACAGCGTTTAGCTACAAGCAACTGAATTATACTGAGGATATGATCATAGATAGAGATCCGAAATTACTTACATGGTACTCTTCTTCGTATACAAAGTCGATTTTAGTTGAATACTTAAAACCGAGATGTCTCCCAGCATTCCTCGCCGAGTGCTAAACCTCCCCGCGGAGTTCCTTTGTCAAATTCCCCGCTTAGAGGTCCTGCAACTACGTACCCTTCATAGAGATCTACTCTAGAAAACCTCAGTAGATGAACTTACAGCATTTCAGTTTTCATAATCGCTGCCATAGCTTGTCTCTTAAGCCTTCGTTTGATCCTTCCATCGAGCACGGGAAGGATACATTGTGAAATTTCAACGGAGATCCTCCTTGAGTGCATCGAAAATGACTATGAAATAACCCCCGAGATGCTATGGGGTGCAACTCATTTCCCCAAACTATCCCCTCGCCATCTGTCACATACCTGCGGGAAGTAGTTTGCTATTCCACCGTGACCTCTATTCGATTTCACCTTTAATGAAGTAAGATCACACTATTCAATTGACCGAGGAAATTTCTGAGATGTTCCTTGCAACTGAGGTTTAACACCAATGACCCCAAGGAAAAACTAATTCCCATCCGCCAGCAGTAACCAAACAGTAATTCTCAAATTAAAACATAAATTCATTCTATGACCGGAAGCGACATAAAATACCAAATATCCCCAAAGGGAAGGAACTCGAGATCTCCTTATCTAGGTGCAGAGATCATGATAGGTAAACTTCCCTGAGATTTTGCTGTACAACCAAATATAAAGTCACAACGATGAGCTTGAGGTGTCAAAACAATGCACTCGTGTGTGAACAATATAGAGTTAGGAAGCAAGTATAATACACATAGATCACACTAAGATCGCCTTTCTCCTTGGACCCCTAAAAGTTAGCGTCGATATCCTCGAGATTTCCCAAGAGAGGGAATACCTCCATTTTTTAAGGCATATCGTACCTAACACGATTTCCAAGTAAAAGGATTCCTCCCGAGGCTATGATACCCGGTTACTTGATAACAAAAAAAACAAATATCGATTTCAATTAGTGCTCAACTGAATAGTTAATGCTTGTACGTCATGTGGAGGCAGGTAGTGGCATGAACTTATTTCCTTTAACGTCGAGTGATGTAGTGCCCATAGACTTGTGTAGACATTGAGGGCACCTGCTAAGTGACCCGGCTGATTGAAACATTAATTAAATAACCTTTTGACCTTATTTTTTTGAGTATGTGTATCTGAACTATTGAGGTAAATGAATAATTGCATATGTTAAACGATTAGCTATGACTATGGAAAATTATGTTGATGGATAATGCTTAATGACTAGCTGTATGGTGATTATGTATTTGGCGATGAAATGTATATTTTATAAGATGAATGAGCAGTTTGAATAAATCATAAATGTTTAACAATGCTAGAGTTAGAAACTAGATGATGATTGTTGAGAACAGTGCTACTAATAATTTGTTGCGAGAAGTGTGTGTAGAAACAAGTGAGACGGTTCACCAACGGACACACAAAGGAACATGGAGGGTCGTAGAGTACGGGTAAATCACACACAGGAGAAGCGACGACGATGTCAACTCCCGACAACAATACCACGCATGAGCAGATAAGCATTGATCCGCTTGCTCAAGAGGAATGCGTGAGGATGTACGAGGTGGGCCACGACGGAGCTGGTCACGTACGAGTTGAGGGGCGTGCAGTGAGAACGGACTCACTCCTCAGCGCCATTAGTCCCTAGATAGCATGTAGACGGAGGATGGATGGTAACGATTCCTAAAATCCCTACAAGAGTTCCCGCAAGTCAAAACGGAAAGATGGTGGCAGAAGGGCCCAACGATGCGGTACCCTGTCAAGAACGGAAAGAATGGACGCAAGGACCCAACGAGGTGGTACCATGCCAAGGAATGGAAACCATGGATGATTGGACCCGACGGAGTGGTGCCATGTCAGGGGATTAAAAAAATTAAGGAACCAGGAGCCCAACGACGCGGCACCATGATCCTAGTGAGTTTGATTGTTAAATTAAACTGCATAAAAACTTAGGAGAATAACTCTAGATTATTACTTAGCAAATGCATAACAATAGCTTAGACATTTGCACATGAATAGTTATTTTTGTTGAGCATTTAAATTAATAGAAATTATTATTTAGGAGCAAAATAGATTAGACACCTAGTCAACTAAAAGCTAGGAGTTGATTAAAATATCTGGGGGACAAACTAGAGCAAACTTAGGGATGTAGGTGCACTTCCCAGAGAAACTGACACTTGGATGGGTGAGTGTTTTAATTAAATAAATAATTAAAAATATTTAATTATGCATGAAGCGACATGTGTCGCAGGAGATTTCCCTTTATAAGGAAGGCTTAAGGAATGGGTAAGGGGCCCATAATTTGGACGATTGTCGTAATTTTCGAATGCCTCAAAGACTTGCTGCTATCTAAGGGTTTGGCTTAGAAATCCTGGTGGGAAGGGAAGCCCAAGCTGAATTTCTGAAATACTTGTGTGAGCTCTACGACCCAAAGCTCGGGGGAGGCCATGCGACTGAAAGCATGAGCCTATGGTTGGGTGGCGAAGCTAACGGTTGCTTCGCCTATGGTTAAACGAGCTTTGCTAGAGGGATCCTACAGAAGACGCAGACAACAATGGACCAGCTGGATCGGGTTGACAGGTTAAGGTTTGCTTATTTTTGTTAAGTTATTCACTCTTTTATTTTATTTTTCCAATAACTATAATGGCTAATTGTTTGTATGAAGTTTTTAAAGTTTCAGGTTCAGTTCAAGTGGACCCTAAAGGAGGGGTCCTACATTTGGTATCAGAGCCGGTCAAACCTTGAGGGAACCATACTCGGAGCTGTTGAATACGAAGGTTTAACACCTTCGTCAAATAGAAAGTGCAAGCCTTCGGATCAGGTTCTTCTTTGATTTAAATTTATCGATTCATATGTGCGTCTTCAACATCATTGATGTATTTAAAAAAAAAAAAATTGATAAGGGTAAATTATTTACTTGGAAGAATCGTGACAACACCATAGTAAACATGTGAGTTCGCTTATAGATAAATGTTTCACTATAGCTAACATGAAGGGAATCTATGCAATAATAAACCTTGATTTGGAAATAGCCCTTCTGACTGGAAATTAATGGAGGCAGTCTGCAAACAAGCTCTGTGTCCGCATCTTCTATTTTGATTGTTGAAGTTTATCTTAGCCGTATTTAGAACCCTTTTAAACTCAGAGTATGTGCCGACTTCGATCTTCGATTCCGTTACCGATCTATGATTTGATTTATCGCTGGAACTCTTGCACATGATCGATCCAAGGATCTAGATTATTCTTACCATGATAATTTTGAAACAAACATGTGTTAGCGACTCTGTCTCGAGCGAAGGATTTCTTTTTACTCTGCATTTTAAACTAGGAGCCTTGCTTAAACTTTAAACTTCAAATTCTTGGATTAATGCTTAAGCCTGATGTCGTACTTCACCCAGTCTGATTTGTTCAATAGCCCTCGATCTCGGTAGATCGTGGCTCATCCGAACTCGACACTTCACTCAGTCTAATCGCGGTAGATCGTGGCCTTAGGATGCAACCCTGAACTCATTGCTTGCACAGTTGTAACTCCATTAATTCGAATCTACGTGTTATCTCATCGATTCAGATGGTGATAGATAATTAAAATATTTAACTCTGTGTTCGGTATGCATCCTTCCATCCCATACCTGGATCAGATCTAACCTATCCCGTCAATTGGGGATGGTGTCATCGGTATATTAAACCTGCACCATATCAGATGAATGGTACTCAGAACAACAACTCTAAGATACGCGAATGTATCATCACACTTCACTTCACCGATTCCTTTTACCGCAGATGGCGACGAACTAGAATCACCCTGATAATTGTTTACCATAATATCGGGATTCAAATCTACCTGTTATGAAGAGTTAAGTCTCAGTTCGATGGTCTAGATTGTCATGTAGTCTTCGAATGCCAACCCATTTCCACGCTATTATCTTGTTAATATACACACTCTTTATCGGAGCGGCTACTTATTGAATTCGAAAAATAAATTCAATTACGTCCCCAGATATTTAGGAATGAGTAAATCGTAGTAAATCGTGGTCGACCCTTAACCTTGATGGAACTCTATCTCTCTGAATCCTTTGTCGTTGATCGCCAAGTTCATTATCACATCAATGATTTGTGATGTTATTTTATGTTAAACATTACCTTATGAAGTTCAAATTCAAGTCTTTAAATGATTCTATTTTATGCACATGCTAATTTATACACATATTCGAAGTAGTTGCATTTTTTTTTTTTTATTATTATTAGACAATCCTCATGCTGAATCCCCAGTTTGGGTAGCGAGCTGTCTTTTAGTCTCATGATCAGCTGTGGATAAAGTTATGCATTTACTTAGCCTCATCTGGTAGTTAAACCATTATTTTCGCTAAGATGGAATGTGTTCACTTTAATGTTGGGACGACATCTCATTTGATGAAATTTTAATAGTGCCATGTACCATTAATACCTTCAATTGATTGTTGCGACTAGTGGGATATGTGATATCATAGGGTTTATGCGTTGGACGTGTAGATATGATAAAAATGATTCCATTCTCCTATCGGAAAGAATGGCATTGTTTATACATCTTTTACACATAAAAAAAAAGAGAGAGAAGAACAGGGAAATTCCTCTTTTGGGGAATTTATGCTTGGTAGCTCGGGATAGGTGAGAAACCTGTACACCGAAATCAAGCTCTCCATAGGATTTATGCACTGCAAACCCGGTCCTTGTAGTTTTATCCAAGTCACAGAACCAAATTAAGTAATTTTGGTGGTATCCTTTGTGTTGCATATGATATAGTTGTGTGATTTCTCCCTTAAGAGATCAGTAACTGCGGATAGATCAAGATGGTAGATCATGATCGCAGTAATGTTATGGATAGTTGAGTGTTGTATTTAAAATCGCCATTGGGTAGAGCATGGCTCAACTAAATCCTAGTTCGTCGTCGCTTCAAGGTAGGACGAATGTACACAAATAGAGAGAGAGGGGATAAAACCCCTGCATAAAACCAAGGTCATGCTTTGTTTGTTTTGGCGTGAGGGCCACTGGGAGAGGACGGCTGGGTGGCAGCCCGATCCCTGCTTAGATTTTTTTTGTTTTGTTTTGTGTGACAGTAAGATATTTTTGCTGACAATGCATTTGGGCGGCCTCCATTTTGAAAGGGGTGGATCCATGCCTTTCCTCCTTTCTGGATGGTGTCAGCGTTTTGATATCTATCAGGTTAAACGGATAAGAATACTGAAAATCGATGAGTCCCACGTTTCCATATTTTTTTCTGTGAAATGTAGTTGTTTATGGATCGTAGGAACTTTTCCTTCATTTTGTTATTTACATTATGCTAGCTATGCTGCGTGGAAGAGTTTTCCTTTCTAAGTATGTGATAGATAGACTCCATCTCTTCACTACATATATATATATATATATATATATATATATATTTTTTTATTTTATTTTTTTTTTTCCTGTTTTGTGCTGCCGTGAAAGCGTGAATTCCATGGGATAAACTAAGATCCATTTATGTGTGTTCATGTACCGTTTAAGTTCTGCTGCACATAGGAAAGGACGGCCAACTCCTCTATAGCTTGAACTCTCTCTGAGACTTTCATCTCCTAATACACAATTTTATAGCTTATGAATATGGCTGCACAAGCAAGCCGGGGAAGGGCCAACTCTTCTATAGCTCGAGCCCTCCCTAATCTTCCGATTTCATAATACACCGTAACAGTGTTTAATTCAGATGGGTTAATTTCTGAATATGGCTGTGTAGAAAAACCTGGGATGATATAGCTCTCCAAGGCTCGATCCCTGTCAGAATAATTTTCATTTTGGTAAAATGAAGTATTGGTATTCTTTTTTTTTTTTTTTGACTATTCGTTTTAACACTTTAACACTTTAGTAAAGTAAGAAGTTTTTGGTAAACTAAAGTATTAGTATTTTAATGCTTTAACGCTTTTGCTAATCTCGTAAATATGTATTTATAAGGAACTGAAGTTTGGTTGTGTTAAGTTGTTAAATGACAGAGGGACTGATATCCGACTTGGATCCCTTATTTGTAATATCTTATATATATAATTTTAAAAACAGAGTTTGAATGCCCGCTATAAATTTTAGTCTGTAAATTGCTAGATCTGGGTTTTAATTTTGCAGAAATTGGGATTGATATCCGAATGGGTCACCGGCCAAAATAGGCTTTTATTTAAAGAAATTAGAGTTTTATTGTTTCGGCGTGAGAATACTGCCACGATCTAGAGTATAGAGTCAGTGTTAATAGGGTTTCATTCTCAAAGACTTAGCATCACCAAGGGTTGGTTGTGTCATCTAGAAGAAGAGTCTTCCTTTTAGTCTAATGATAATTACAGTTAGAAATTAATACTGAGATCAAATTACTGTATTGTTGAGCCGGAACCATAGGTCCGCGCCCTTTGTAGATTCTGAGAATGAAAACATGATTTTAAAAACACCTCATTACATGGTTAAATTGAGTGAATTTTTTTTAAATGGAATAAAAATATATTCATAGATATGTTGTTATAAGATTAATTAAATGAAATATGATCATATATATATCAATATGTGTTCGATGGTTAGACGAATGGATTATATATATATGAAATATATATATATATATAATTATATATGTGTGTAGGAATGAAGTCTTATAATCATATATAAATATGCTATGATAATGCACTATAATAGACAAGTTCACATGTGGAACATATGAAAGCTAGTTCATATAACATTGCACTCTTATACTGTGAACTAGAGAGAATGAAATCCAAACCATGGAGTATGTAGAAGTAGATGGAAAAACCAAGAGTTATAAACACGTTGTTTTGCATAATCAATTACATGTTTATGTTTCTTTATTTGTATGTGGCATGTAGTTAGATAGTGAAATAAGCTCATGCAAGTTGTAATTTAAGTAATGGTAGTTGGAAGATCAATGGTTAGAGGTTGAGCAATAAAATGAGAGCCATTTAATGAAGGTTAAGAAGAGTATAGTGAAACAAGCAATTTAATGACAAATCCTACATTGTCGAGCCCTACATTTGGTCTTTATAACATTGAATACCTCTACGTTGGGATACATGGTACCTATATATATGTCCTATTATAGTTGCATGAAGTGTTATGAAGTAGGAGGAAGCATACATAAGCTTGTACTTGTAAGTTATATGTAGTGTTAGGAAGTTGGAATATCCATTTAGATATTTTAGGCCCAAAGGAAACTATATAGTTTACCATTCTAAGAAGGATTTTATACACATCATAGCAATCCCTAGGTCTAATGAAAATACTAATGTAGAAAGGTGTAATTATCATATGAGTATGAGGTTCTACCAAGGGTATACGTGTCATATTAAAGAAATGATATATACTGGTTGTATAAAAGAAGTGGTATAAGTCATATTAAGGGGGTTAAGGGTGAACATAATAGTGGCATCATGAAAGGGGAGCATATGCATATCTATACCAAAGGATAACTAGACTAAGGATGATTGGATGTACAGTATAGTTGACTTATCATTGAAATGGAGGCACAATTAAGGGACAAAAGTAATACGAATGTAAAAAACATAAGGTAGGGATGATGACTTATTTGGAATGGGATATAAGGAAATCAATACATCACTTATTTTGTTAAAAGCAACACAAATAGTATTCTTAATAGGAATCACGATGAATTAAGGAGGGTAATATGAGATAAATCATATAAGCAATTGTAAAACCGAGTTTTGTTGTCAAACTTTGATGGTCATCTTTATATTTACTAATAGACATAGGAAGAAGGCATTACATATTTAGTTTTTTTTTTTTATCTTGTGATTTCTCAATTAGGAAAGACCACCGAAGGGGCCAAACGATGACGATTTTAGTAAAATGATGTATGAATTTGATAAACGCAATGAACTAAATGTAATGCAGCTAGCCAAAGGACATGGAAAAACCTTGATGAAAAGTGGAATAACCCTAGATATGGAATACAATACTTAGCGTGACTTGATGAGTTTGTCGAAGTGGTCATATGGAAATGGAAATGATGTAATGAGGTAGGAATGTGATAAGCTCATTGACTTGGACATGATGTTAATAATGAAAGGACTAAGTGATAAATTCAGATACGTTCGACTGAGCCACTAAGTCTCAATGCCTCGAATCCTATCATACTAAAAACCTTTAGGGATTTGGAAGTAGTCTTTTGGGAATTGGATTTTGGAATATTTCATAGTCGCTCTTGATTTGTTAATTCATGATTATAAATTACCCATTTGTATTCTAAGGAAGATTGTATAATCTTTACTTCCTCGTCTTGGAGGAAAGGACATCCATTAGATTTGAAATCTCATTCGGATTTGTTATGCAAAAAGATGATTGGATAACTAAGGTGTGGCTTTTGATGCAATATAACTTGTGGTTAGATCAGATACCATGAGTCTTTGAAGATGAATAGGAGATATAGTCCAAATCTAAGTAGAGAATGACAATTATTAAAAGAATTATTAAAATTGCATTACGCAAAGCTTATGATTGAAATTCCTGAGGAGGTATTGGAACCGTGTTGGATGAACAAATTATTAGAACCACTTGTGCTTATAGCTATCATTGTTGAAAAAAAAAAATAGAATAGAATGATAGAAGATGAGAATAGAAATTAAGATAAGGCAAGTACAAGAACACAAATTAACTTCGGGACGAAGTTCTATTTAAGAGGGGGTGTATGTAATGCCCCTAGAATGACTGTGGACCTTAAGGGAACCTTTCGAGTGACCCGACTGAACAACTTCGATATAATGGTCTCTTGAGCCTTCTTATGCCTTAAATGATTGAGGACAACTTGAAGATGTAAATGACGACAATAATTGATAAATGAATTAAGGAATTAAATTCTATGTGTGGAGAGGGATAATTGATTGATTACATCTTGATTAACGATTAGCCCTGATTGATCAAGTCAAAGTGCAGTAGGACAATTACAGTCCTAGCTCTGCGACTTGGGAGGACGCAACTGAGATGCGTCGTAGCTTTCCATTTTTTTATGCTGAACTTCGGGAGGAAGTTCTAATTAAGTAGGGGTGTATGTAGTGCCCCTAGACTTGTGTAGACATTGAGGGCACCTGCTAAGTGACCCGGCTGATTGAAACATTAATTAAATAACCTTTTGACCTTATTTTTTTGAGTATGTGTATCTGAACTATTGAGGTAAATGAATAATTGCATATGTTAAACGATTAGCTATGACTATGGAAAATTATGTTGATGGATAATGCTTAATGACTAGCTGTATGGTGATTATGTATTTGGATTTGAAATGTATATTTGATAAGATGAATGAGCAGTTTGAATAAATCATAAATGTTTAACAATGCTAGAGTTAGAAACTAGATGATGATTGTTGAGAATAGTGCTACTAATAATTTGTTGCGAGAAGTGTGTGTAGAAACAAGTGAGACGGTTCACCAACGGACACACAAAGGAACATGGAGGGTCGTAGAGTACGGGTAAATCACGCACAGGAGAAGCGACGACGATGTCAACTCCCGACAAGAATACCACGCATGAGCAGATAAGCATTGATCCGCTTGCTCAAGAGGAATGTGTGAGGATGTACGAGGTGGGCCACGACGGAGCTGGTCACGTACGAGTTGAGGGGCGCGCAGTGAGAACGGACTCACTCCTCAGCGCCATTAGTCCCTAGATAGCATGTAGACGGAGGATGGATGGTAACGATTCCTAAAATCCCTACAAGAGTTCCCGCAAGTCAAAACAGAAAGATGGTGGCAGAAGGGCCCAACGATGCGGTACCCTATCAAGAACGGAAAGAATGGACGCAAGGACCCAACGAGGTGGTACCATGCCAAGGAATGGAAACCATGGATGATTGGACCCGACGGAGTGGTGCCATGTCAGGGGATTAAAAAAATTAAGGAACCAGGAGCCCAACGACGCGGCACCATGATCCTAGTGAGTTTGATTGTTAAATTAAACTGCATAAAAACTTAGGAGAATAACTCTAGATTATTACTTAGCAAATGCATAACAATAGCTTAGACATTTGCACATGAATAGTTATTTTTGTTGAGCATTTAAATTAAAGAAATTATTATTTAGGAGCAAAATAGATTAGACACCTAGTCAACTAAAAGCTAGGAGTTGATTAAAATATCTGGGGGACAAACTAGAGCAAACTTAGGGATGTAGGTGCACTTCCCAGAGAAACTGACACTTGGATGGGTGAGTGTTTTAATTAAATAAATAATTAAAAATATTTAATTATGCATGAAGCGACATGTGTCGCAGGAGATTTCCCTTTATAAGGAAGGCTTAAGGAATGGGTAAGGGGCCCATAATTTGGACGATTGTCGTAATTTTCGAATGCCTCAAAGACTTGCTGCTATCTAAGGGTTTGGATTAGAAATCCTGGTGGGAAGGGAAGCCCAAGCTGAATTTCTGAAATACTTGTGTGAGCTCTACGACCCAAAGCTCGGGGGAGGCCATGCGACTGAAAGCATGAGCCTATGGTTGGGTGGCGAAGCTAACGGTTGCTTCGCCTATGGTTAAATGAGCTTTGCTGGAGGGATCCTACAGAAGACGCAGACAACAATGGACCAGCTGGATCGGGTTGACAGGTTAAGGTTTGCTTATTTTTGTTAAGTTATTCACTCTTTTATTTTATTTTTCCAATAACTATAATGGCTAATTGTTTGTATGAAGTTTTTAAAGTTTCAGGTTCAGTTCAAGTGGACCCTAAAGGAGGGGTCCTACAAGTGATCTCGTGTTAATTCTCTTTCAATATAACGTATAGCTAGTTTAATTGATAGCACCAGGAGTGTGTAGATTCTTAAATAAATACTCCTTTATTTACGAACAATACACGAATAATGGTTATCAAAATTATTAACCTTCACAACTCTAAGAGACACACAAATCATACTTAAATGGCCTCAACTATATATTTATATATATATGATAGTCACCGCTACCTAATTATATATATATATATATAAACCATTTTTATGGCTAAATCATAACATGATTAAAATAACATAGGTCAAAGTATTTTAGTTTTAATGGCGTATAGTAATCCTTTCAGGACGAAGTTATGTCGTCACCTATCATATGATAAGTTATGATATGATCAACCAACTTATTATCTTTTCTTATGCATGCGTTTGGTTACTTATTATTTAGTTGTATTGCTATTCTATAGTCTTCTAGGTTTAATCTAAGACGTATAGAGCATAACACTAGTTTGGGGCCCACTGGTGGGGCCTTGGCCTTGAGCTCCTCACCAGGGCCATTTACAAAATTCATAATTACATTTATTTAAAAATAACAAAATAAAGATTAAAATAGGTCATAAGGGAGGGATATCACATACGATTATTGCTTACTTACTTGCAAACTCTTGTATTATATGTTCCGATATTAATAGGTTTTACATAATATTATTTGTAATAAATTATTCTCTATAATATTTTAAAGAAACAAATCCCTTTTCTGTTGTTTACAAATGCATTGTTTGTGAGCTAACTAGATTTAGACATAAAGATTTCTATAGTTTAAATTTCATAAATGAATATTGAGAATATTGTTATATTGTATAAAAAAATGAAGGGCATGTTGGTAGACCTGTGCATGAAAAGTAATGCCTCTGGTTCCTAGTTAGAATCTGTGATGTTTTACTGAAAAGACAGATAACGATTAAATGACTGAAATAAGTTGGATTTATTTGCGAAAGCTAAATCATTCGAATCTATTATAATCTCATCTTCCCTGTACTAGAGTACAACAATGGAAACAGTGTGTGGAAAAATGCAGGGAATCATTTAATTCTATCAATCAATATTGTTATAATTAACTAATCATTTAGGATTTTATACTGAATGATGTAAAGGATTTCAAAGTAGATAATTTGCAGAAGTAAAACATTTATCAAAAATCCAAGATACTTATAAATACATAGAAAGCATATATCATAATACATTTTGAGCCTTAGTACGACTTGACAAAAAATAAATAAGATAACACAATATGAACCTGGTAACTGTAGCAGAAACAAATAGCCAAAGGAGCCCGTTCCACCCAACCTGATCTCGAAGACAACCAAGTTACTTACCTTAGGACCCCCAACCCTGTTCACTGAACCACCAGGACGAAGATGCTGTGTGGATTAATGGAATAAATTCCTTTGCAACTCAACAGTAGCACTTAGCAGTAATACTTCCTGCTTTTAGCAATTTTGAACTCAACAATGCTGTTGCACTAGTTTAGAATGCAATCTTAGTTCACTCAATCACTTCTAACCTTCCCCTCATCGAATCTCTTGTGCTCAGCACAAATTATCACAAGGTAATAATGAACAACCTCTTGCTGAATTATATGGGTAGATAAGTAGCATGCCTAGGTCTTTGTTCAGTTAATTTAGTAAATGAGCCACCTGCTTAGTTCCACTTTCTTGGGGAACATCACAATAAAAGTGGGGAAGTTTCCGCCTGCAATAGTTAGAAGTGAGTTGAGGATGCTTCCAAGTGTCAGTTTGCTCTCCACCCCAGTCCATTCCTCCTAGTGGGTCAGTGAACACTCATTCAACAGTCTCCTTTGGATGTTTGTCTCCACTTTGATTTATTAATAAAAAAAATATTTAAAGTAATTAATTATAGTCATCCTTGACCCACTTGATCAATAGTCATAAAAACTTTACAATAAAAATAAAACATAATGTTTCCATCATGGCATAAAATTTCTAGAGTTTGGGTATGTGACAATTTATGATTCATTCAGGTAGAGAGGTGTATCATTTATTGAAAATTGGATTTGGTCAGATGGGTGTGGAGGGAAATTCAAATCGGCACACTCTTTTGATTGGTTGAGTTGCATTAA
The DNA here is from genome assembly GCA_027924585.1 of Larix kaempferi. NCBI lineage: Eukaryota > Viridiplantae > Streptophyta > Pinopsida > Pinales > Pinaceae > Larix > Larix kaempferi. Next base: position 5,423,556 of record BSBM01000960.1, on the reverse strand, counting down.
CAAAGAGACAAGAGTCCGACACCTAGATATTTTTTGAAACATGGCATGGAAAGGGTGAACATGATGGCGCAAGTGCATGTGTGAAACGAGCACTTCGGAGGTACCAGATGAGTCATGGTGCAACCCGACTCAAATGCTCCCCGGAAGTAGTTGATTGGTACACATGTCATTTGGGACATCAAGGTCACGAACAAGCAAGGACGGTGTGCATGTAATAAACTCCAAACTCAATTAATAAGCTAATAACATTCAATATCATCATTTCCAAAAGAACACCTACTCACTAGGAATTTATATATGACAAATTGAATTCTATGCATGTTCTTTTGGGATGTTTCCCTTCGTGAGGTGAATAGATCCATGCCTTGGTATTGTGAGACCATACCTGGTATGGGGGAATTACAATCTGTTCGGAGTAAAGACGTGGGTGACATAGTTTCCATTGAAACGAGGAAGTATGATTTTTTTTGTGATATTTGCATTGATGCAAAAATTGGATGCGGGATTCATCACTCTAAAAATGTTGTATATGTGAAACCATGGAAATATGTCCCTCTTAATCCAAAGGGCCCACATCCAATTCCAACATGGCAAGAGATGCACACTAACGAGGCAATGGTCTCACTAGATCATGATCGAGTTTCTGATGTGGTTAGGTGATCGAGATGGATATAGGTGGCCAACCACCTATTCCAATGGCTCAAAATAGTTTTCCATTTTTTGGATTTTCTAGTATTTTTTCTACAATTTTTTGGGTCTTGAACTTCCAGGGCCGTTTTGAGGCGCTAAACGACGTTTTTTGGAGATTCAGGGGGAGTTGGGTGGGTGGGGCTATGTTTGAGAATGACATGCAATGAACGACACTCACAAGTTTCAATTATCAGATAGACCTTTCCAACAGACTATCGAGCGCCCCAAACATAGATCGTATGCAAAAGTTATGACCCCGGGAAGTTGACTATTAAACAAACCACCTTGGGTCCGCAAAATTTATGACGGTTCATCCTCTAGGGTTAGGTTTTTGGATGTTTATGGTTCTTTCCCTCATGATTATGATAAATAGTATCTTTCGTCCTATTTTTGTACTCAAATTGTCACGAATGAGCGTAGCTGCTACATCTCTTCTCAGAAATATAGTTACCACCATTCTAGCTGCTTTTATTTTATAGTTTGTTCTATTTCATTCATTTAATGGAATCTGATTTTACTGTATCATTGTGTTTATTTCCATATATCTGTGTATGTGAATATATTTGTGCTCTTTCATTTAGTTCTCACACAAATCCAGAGCAGTGGTATCAGAGCGTTCCACTCTTGTGGTTTCTCAGTGCATGTCCCCGACGAGATCTGAAGATCGAGAGTTGGGTATCAAACAGTTGAGCTTGGGAAAAAACCCTCTCGTCGATCCAAGAAGACTCACATGGAAGGGGAGGAAAAGAGATATGTCAGGGCAGGATATCCTATTAATCTATTACTCAAGGAATCCCTTGTGCGACATAGGAACGAGATGATGGATAATTTGTCCCAGATCCTTCGAAGAATGCTGACAACGACAGATGCCCCTTCAACGAGGACTCGTTTTGAGGGTGCGATTCCGTTCAAGGTACAAGTTAACTTTGACATTCCCTTATTTGAAGGAAAGATAGATGTAGATGCTTTGGAGAAATGGTTAAATCTGTTAGAGGTTTACTTCTCTATTCAAAACTTTTCCGACAGTGAACATATCACATTTGCTCTCCTTAAGTCCCTTCCCCATGTGAAATACTGGTGGGATGGGTATTGAGAGAGGAAATCAGAAGAAGAGTCTAAACTATTTAGGATAGACCCAACTTGGGCGGATTTTGTTGACTCCGTCAAGGATGAGTTCTACCCAGTCGGAAACTATGATGACCAATACACCAGGTGGACAACTTTGTGCCAGGAGAGAGACCTGACAGTGCCAGAGTTTACCAACATGTTCCATACCCTACACTCCAAAATTGGTAATAGAGACTCTGAATGACAATTGGTCCTAAAGTACCGTAGTGGACTACAGAGGTACATTCAGACAAAGATGGATTTCCTGGACTTATCCTCACTAGGAGTAACTTATAGGTATGTCGTCAAGATTGAGCATAAGTTTAAGAAAAAGAATAAGTGGGATTTTGGGTCTACAAATTAGCAGTAGAATCCTGTAAAAGGTGGACCCAATTCAAAAGTAAAAGGATAGAGAAAGGACGTCCAAAGCCCCAAAAACCATCCCAAGCCATAGGCAAAGAAGGGTAATGGGAAATCGAATAAGGACACTGGAAAGTTGTGTGAATTCCACAAGATCCCCTAGCACAACACTGATGAATGCCACTCAAAATAGTCCTTGTTGGTTGAGATGAAATCCCCAGATCCAGACTCCGACTTAGAATCTAATGTAGATAAAGAAAGGGGAAGGCATATCATTGATGCAGAACTGAGTACCACCATTGCAACCGCAAAGATCCAACTAGAAGAGTCATAGGAGCCATAGGAAGGGGAGTGCCTCTTCCATTCTCAACTATGGGTGCATGGGACTCCACTACTTTTCATTGTTAATAGTGGTAGCTAGAAGGACCTCATGTCAATCAAGGTGATAAAAATATTGAAGCTTCTGATGGTTCCACATCCCCAACCATACAATATCATTTGGCTAAGCCAAGGACAATACATTTGCGTCAGTCAACAGTGCCACCTCTCCTACAACATCAAGCCATTCAAAGATTAGGTATTGTGTGATATTTCCCTACTTGAAGTATGTGATGTTCTTTTAGGACAACCATACATGTGGAAACGTCATGTTGTGTATGAGTCTATACCTCGTAGTGTCGTTACTATTTTGGGAAAGAAACTATGCACGATACCAGAGACACTTCCCACTACTGCAATGTCCCTCATCGTAGCTAAGCAGTGTAAGAAGGTAATCTCCCAGACAAGGAAATTCATCCTCTTCATGGTTTGTTCTAAAGGAGAAGGAAATATTGTAGTAACATCCACCACCTCCACACATATCCCCTATGCACAACAAAAACAGGTGGACAAGGTCGTGGAATCATACAAGGACATCTTCACCACACCTGTCGAGGTGCTAGTACATTTTCAGGTCAAGCATCCCATTGAATTGACACCTGGCGCGCCTTTACCTAACGAGCCAGTATACAAGCATTCCCTCATGGAAAATGAAGAAATAAACCGCCAGATTTAATATTTAATCCAAACGGGTCACATTCGACCCAACTCCTCACCTTGTGGGAGCCCGATTGTGTTAGTATAGAAGAAATATGGGACATGGCGACTCTGTATTGACTACCCAACTCTAAACAAGATCACAGTCTAGAATCGGTATCACATTCCCCGGATCGATGACCTTCTTGACCAGCTCAAAGGTGCCAAATATTTCAACAAGATTGAACTGAAGTCTGGCTATCTTCAAGTGCCAATTGACCAGACCGATGTCTGGAAGACTTCCTTCAACTCTCAGGAAGGCCTTTTTGAGTGGTTGGTCATGCCTTTCAGATTGACTAATTCTCCATCAACCTTCATGAGGATGATGGATGATATCCTATGGCCATTCACCAATTATTTTGTGGTCATATATCTAGATGAAATCCTCATCTACAACAGAACATGGGCAGAACATTTGCAGCATATCCACCAGGTCCTCAGCACCTTGTGACAACACAAGTTATATGCCAATATAGAGAAGTGCTCATTTGGCATGAAGAGGGTTCAGTATCTCGGACACATCATGGATGAACATGGTGTTCATGTGTATCCAACCAAGATCCAAGCCATTGGAGATTGGACAACCCTGAAAACACTCACAGAGCTTCGTAGCTTCCTAGGCCTTGCCAACTTCTATCGCAAATTTTTGTTGGGATTCTCTAATATTGTTCGGTACCTTAGCCAGGTGACAAAAGGGGGATCTAAGGAAAAGTTCATTTGGTCCAAGCCACAACAACAAGCATTTGAGGAGCTGAAGCAGCGCTTATGCCCGTCTCCCGTTCTTTCCTTACCAGATCTGTAACAACCCTTTGATATTGAGACAGATGCTTCGGACTATGCTGTTGGTGCACTCCTCACTCAGCATGGCTATCTAGTGGGGTATCATAGTAAGACACTTTCAGATGCAGTCTGTAAATACCCCACCTATGACAAGGAAATGTATTCAATTGTCTAAGCCTTCTGCCAATGGAAGCATTACATCCTTGGAAAATAAATAGTCATCCGCACTAATCACAAGCCCCTACATTTCATGCAAACCCAAGGAAAGTTACAGAATGACCTCCACCAGAAGTGGTCCACTTACTTGCAGCAGTTCCACTTGAACATTAAATATAAGAAGGGCAGCACCAATCGATTCATGGATTGCCTCAGTCGAACTCCAGTAGCATCACTGACCACGGTGCTCAACTCTTGTGGCCACGAGGCCTTCGGGTGGCCTCAACTATATAGCAGTTATCTTAATTTTTCTCCCATATTTCAATCCCTATGTCCAAGCACACCTGTGGTAGACTTTCATGTCCAAGAAGGATTGTTATGCCACCTGGGCCATCTTTGTGTTCCTTCAAGCGAGCGTGCGAAGATGATTTAGGAAGCGCATTATATTCGGGTGGTAGGGCACGTCAGCACCGGAAAGACAGTGGCCATATTTCATAAGTATTTTTATTGGCCCAAGCTCCAACAAGATGTCAGACGATACATCAGATCCTGCACTATTTGGGCCATCGCGAAACCTGCCGTAAAATGGCAAGGGTTGTACACCCCCCTGGCCACTCCTGATCGACCCTGGGAATCCATCTCCATGGATTAATGCCCGGACTACCTTCGACCAAGCATGGTAGTGACTGTGTGTTTGTGGTCGTGAATCGCTTCTCTAACATGGTGTCACGTCCCCTTCCATCAATACAATGCTAGGAAGGAAACATGACCAACACACCGGGCTTATTGGCAATCTCAACCCCATACATTACTAAGAAATTCATGGATAAATAAAAACTTCTGTGTGCAAATACATAGTCAATATAAACACAGCGGAAATAAATCATATTTGCGCAAACACAAACAGAAATGCATCAGCCTATATATCACAGACATATGATGGATCAACATGCAGAGAGTTCAATTTGGTTCTGATGCAATGCATAGACTGCATGTCAATTTCGTTAAGGTAATCATTTCATTTCATTAACATGGACAATTAACATTTAGAATAGAACACATAATGATCATAATTTAAACCACAGAGAACACTTATCTTGAGATGAAGTTGTCCAACAACTGGCTATGTCAGAGCAACATTCCACCCAACCATAGATCTCTGTCCATCCTATATTCCTTTAGCTGAGAGATCACCCCCGAGTTGGGTTGTGTATCCACTAAGGAGGAACTAAACATGCTCACTCACAACCATGGTTTTTCACAAATAGTCATGCTAAGCCAACACACAGTTGGGTTTATCAAGCATGTAGAGACAAATGAGGAGGATTATAAGCCAGTGAGCTCAACCATAAAGCTACATGCATCTCAAATGAACTCAGTAGTCATGGCACCCACAATACCTACCACACCCAACACAAGGAAGGTCTCCTTCTCTGTTGCACAGTCCCTCAGGCATCCCTTCCCTCCAGTGCTCTTCAGGGTGGGCATAGAAAGGTCCAACTGCTAATTCCTTGATATTCTACCCTTCACTTGGTTTATCAAGCAACCCCAACCTCTGCTCAGTCATTCACACTTGGATTTGTCACAATTCTGTCATCAATTAACTCAATCCCGTCACTGGATTTCTGAGCTATAAAAACTAGTTTTTTCTATGGATTTTGGGGTATCTAATTCTCTCAAATTCACCCCAAGGTTCATATCTATGGATCCCCCATTGGATTTTCTGTCAATACCCAATTCTAGGCGTTTATGGCTCTACAAAACGTGGGTTCTTGCAAAGTTGCGATTTCTGGTTTTTCTCACTACTGGGAATTCGTAATGGATGGAAACTAAAGTTGGGATCTTCCACAATGGAATGCGAATGAGGAAGAACTAATTCCCATGAGGTAGAGTGACTTGGGTTACAAGAAAAACAGAGCCCATACCTGCCATATGATTTTTTGGGCTACCCATGCTCCATTGAAGCAATGGAATGAATTCTTCAACAACTTCCTTACAATAGAATTAAATGTCAGCAAGGAAAGTGAAATGAGTTCACAAGATGACATTTGGTAGCATATGGTTCATCCCCACAACCCCCTCAGCACTCCCTAGTGGAATACACATGACCCCTTCTCCACAGGGGCTTCACTAGAAGGCAATATAATATCATGTTCATTCATATTGCGATATTAAATATTCATGAAAACCTAAAAAATATATTGCTTATATATTAAGGAGAAAAGGTTTTTATTTATTTAATGTAACAATACAAAAATACTTTGGGGTATTTTTTATATGGATGGGCTGACAAATATCCTCCAAATGGAGATGGCGGGATCACGGCCGCATGAGAAATCGGGTTGAGGCAACGCTCGGGCTTACCAATACACAGAGAAATCGCATCTTGAGGCATGCTTGAGGCCACGAGTTTCATGGTGAAGTTGATTTCCAGTCGATCATGGTCGAGAGACAGTGGTCATTGACAACAAATTGTTACCAATAGCACTCAGCCAGTTGTTACCAATAGCCTTGGGAGGATCCAAGCCTCTAGGGCCTGTTATAGGCCCTCGATAGGCCTTGGGGTCTTGAATACCCAACCACTTGTGCCTATTACAGGCCTTGGGAGGTTTAGTCAGCCTCCTAGAGCTTGTTACAGGCCCTGGGGGCTTGGATACCTAGCCCACAACAGGTTTAGTTAGCGATTGGGGAACTGCAACATGCAATCTAAATGTTGTACTATGTTTATTGGCTCTAATGAAATACAAGAAGTGATCTCCTATATCTTCATTAGACCATTAGATGTTGTAAATCATAATGATATGTGATTGGGTAATTGCATTGTGTGTGAAGTAATGTGCATCCACAATATAGATGGAAAGAAGCAAGGTGCATTGTAGAATGCATGTGGGGTCATAAGAGGGGTATCATATCAATATGCTAGGTAGAAATATAAAGGGGTATAAAAAATGTTAATGAAAACATTGATACATACAATATCTAGTGAAAATAGGGGTTTTTTTAAATTGGGAAGGCATATTGGGAGGGGGTTAAAAAAAAGATTTTGGAAGGTATTTTCCAATATTTAGTGAAATCAGGGGTATTGTTTCATATGCCACGAACGAACGTGCTATGATAGCGGTTTATTGAGTGAAGCCCCTATGCCCTTCTCATTCGTTGCTTCCATAGCCAGTTTTGGTATTTTATTGAAATATTAATATTTACATCAAATTACAATATTCCATGGCTTAATAGCACATGGGTAACAGAATATCAAATGCTTGTCCATTTTAACTAAAATCCGAACATACACTAGCGTGGCCTTGGCCTTGAGCTCCACGCTAGGGAAACATACATCGCATGTATACACTATTTACATTAAAAGCCAATATTTCATAAGGGTAAAAAATGGGGTATTAAGATGGCCATTCTGATAGCTTGCAAGAAGAACATCTCTTCCAAAGCCACTGCTAAGCTCTTCTTTGAGCATGTTTGGGTTCATTTTGGGCTACCACAAACTATCATTTCATATTGGTACAACAAGTTCCTAAGCACTTTCTGGTCCAACCTATGGTAATTGATGGATACCAAGCTCACTAAATCAACTTCCTTCTAGCCCCCAGACCGATGGAAAAACAAAGTTAGTCAACTTGATGATTGTGCATATTTTGAGAATGTACAATTCTAAGCATCCCCGTACATGGAATGAGAACCTTCCTTATGTTCAACATAGCTATAACAAAGCCTTTCATAGCTCTACCGACCATAGTCCTTTTCATGTGTTCCTAGGGTTCCAACCACTTGCCCCAATTGATGCATCTCTTCCCATTGCATCCACACGGGAGGATTATTCCCATGCTCATACTGAGGTTGATAAGGCCACCAGATTTCTTGAACGAATCTAGCACATCCACCAATAGGTCGATGACATTTTGGAAAATTCCAACACTAAGTACACGTAGCAACAGGACCAACATCGAGTTCCACACAATTTCCAGGTAGGTGATAAGGTTTGGTTGCATTTGCAGAAAGAGATGCTCACAGGACCCCATCGCAAGCTTTGTGCACTTTGATATGGGCCATACACCATCACCAAGGAAGTTGGTGACAATGCCTTCAAATTAAGCATTCCTCCATTCCTTGGCCTGCACCCAGTATTCAATGTGGATCTCTTTCGCCCATATTTTCCACCATTGTTGGACACCTTGTAGGTGGCAGAGCAATTGACACCTACAGAGCTTAATCCCGACTGCATGGAACAAGAAACTATTGATGAGATCATGGACACATAAGTTAAGGTAACCCTCCAGTAGAAGATCAAACTCTATCGGGTTGTCAAAGTAGGGAAACTGCTCCACCAAGGCAAGTAGCTGACCAGGAGTCAACTTTAGCAAATGTTTCCCCATTTGATGGGGGCACTCAACGAAATGGATACCATTTCTTCCTAAGGGGGGAGGACTAATTCATATGGATATAGGTGGCCACCCACCTATTCCACCGGCTCAAAAGAGTTTTCCATTTGGGCAGTTTTCTGGTAATTTTTCTAATGTTTTTTGAGACCCAAACTTCCTTGGCCGTTTTGAGGCCCTAAACGACGTCTTTTGGAGATTCAGCGATGGTTAGAGGAATGGTTTCTAATGACATGCATTGACCCCCAGTCGAATGTTGTAAATATCAGATAGACCTTTCCAACAAACTATTGAGCGCCCCAAACAGAGATCCTATGAAAAAGTTATGACCCCGAGAAGTTGATTGTTCAACTAACCACCTTGGGCCTGCAAAATTTATGACACTTCGTATTCTAGGGTTAGGTTTTTGGATGTTTATGGTTCTTTCCCTCATGATTATAATAAATAAGATCTTTCGACCTCTTCTTGTATTCATCTTGTCACGAATGAGTGTAGCCGCCACATCTCTTCTCAGAGATATAGCTACCACCATTCTAGCTTCTTTTATTTTACAGTTTGTTTTGTTTCATTCATTTAATAGAATTTGAGTTTATTGTATCACTCTCTTTCTTTCCATATATCTATGTATGTGAATATATTTATGCTCTTTCATTTCATTCTCACATAAATCTAGATCATTAGGGAAGGTACAAGAATTCATTATGTTACTTAGTTCACTATATAATACACATATACAAATCTTGTAGAAATGCATGTAGGACATTTGATTAATATTTGTAATTTATCTCATAGGTGATGTATTCGTTGCTATTGCACCCTCCCACAATCAAGAAAATGTGGCATATTATTTGATGCGGTGCACACAAATTAAAAGCGTGTTGGTGCAACCCTATCAAGATGGAGAGTTCATATACCAAATTGGAGACCTCGTTCTAATAGGACACATTTTTGAAAGAGTGAAAAACAAGGTGCCTGTATTATTTACAGATATTTTATGCTTAAATATATATCATTCCAATATAGTCATTTGGTGGTGGCAACTCGGATACATCTAACAGAAATCAAGGTGAAGAGAGGTGATCCAAAGAGATGGAAGATAATAGAAGCTGACCATGATCGTATTATGGAGACTTTCATTACTATAACCCATTGGCTAGATGAATGAGTTACATGTATGCCACATGCATCATTGACATAGCTGTCATGTTATCTTGTTGAAGCTTTTATTGGATATTTTTGTGGAGGTTGTTTTTTCCTCATTTACATAGGGTTTTTTTTGCAAGGTGACCAACAGTTTTATAAATGTATTTTTTTAAGATGCTATAATGCCAAGATTAAAAATACTAGATGGGAGGTTTTTTTTAAATTTGGGTCATGGTGCTCCAATGTGATAAGCACATTGATACTTTGAATACACTTGAATGTATGGTCAGTGCACCATGAACTTCCTCCATAATAGTTTTATAAATATTTTTTTAGATGCTTTAAAATCAATATTAAAGATCTAATAGATAGTTGAAGATTATCAATATCTAGGATAAACATGTGTTAAAGAGTCATAATCTCTAAAAACCAAGAATTATTATTTAATATAGTCCCACCTAACCTTATAAAACGGGTAAATTTTATTTGCTTGTAGTTCTAGGAAAAAAAATTTATTTAATGTTTATGTGGATGGATAGAAACTAAATCGTCCAAGAAAGATCCCTAAGTTGCATGTATTCATTTATAGAATGTTTCATACACACCACAATCTTCTATATTTAATAGAAATAAGGAGATGCGACACCTATTTTACCTTAATATAATTGTAATTTAAATTTTAAATTGTAATATATTCTAATTTTAAAGTTTGATTTCAAATGCAATTGTAATGTAATTGAAATTGAAATTTTAAATTGTAACTACACATTGAATTTTCATATAAAATTACACATTAAATTTTAAATTTTAAATTGTAATTGAATTGGAATGTGTAAATTGTAATGTGTAGACAAACATAATGTAATTATAATCCAAATTTTAAACTTAATGTATTTTAATTTTAAATTTTGATTTCAAATGCAATTGTAATGTAATTGAACTTGCACTTTTAAATTGTAACTACACATTGAATTTTCAATTGAAATTACACATTAAATTTGAAATTTGAAATTGTAATTGAATTGGAATGTGTAAATTGTAATTGAATTGTAATGGGTAGACAACATAATGTAATTGTAATTTCAATTTTAAATTGTAATGTACAATTGAATTCTAAATCTTGAATTTGCAATTGTAATGTAGTTGAAATGGAACTTTTAAATTGTAACTACACATTGAATTTTCAATTGAAATTACACATTAAATTTTAAATTTTAAATTGTAATTGAATTGGAATGTGTAAATTGTAATTGAATTGTGATGTGTAGACAACATAATGTACTTGTGATTTCAATTTAAAATTCTAATGTACAATTGAATTCTAAATTTTGAATTTGCAATTGTAGTGTAGTTGAAATTGAACTTTTAAATTGTAACTACACATCGAATTTTCAATTGAAATTACACATTAATGTAAAATTGTAATTTAAATTTTAAATTGTAATGTAATTTAATTTTAAATTTTGAATTTGGAATTGTAATGTAATTAAGGTTGAACTTTTATATTGTAATCACTGTAGATTAAATTTGCAATTGAAATGAAAAAACATAAATGTAACTGTAATAACTATATCTAGATGTAATATAAAAGATGATCATTTTCAAATCAAGATACAAAATACACATGAAGACATCAATATGATAAAATATACAAAATATAGAACAAAATATCCAAAAGTCCATATATATGATAGAAGTCCATATCCAAAACATGAAAACGTATACATAGATCATCCAAAACCTGAAAATATCCTAAATATGAAAATATCCAAAACATGGAAATGTATACATTATCAACTCACTGGCTGCTACCCCCACGAGGCCCTTGATCGACCATGTGACTACCTTCACTTGTAGTAGACCCATGCTAGCCTTGAGCCGGTAAACTATGAAAGAAGGCCTCAATCTCAACATATTATAAAAGTTAAAATTATGAGCTTTGTAAGTTAGTTAGACTTTGACCAATACATAATATTCAACAAGAAGTGAAAAAATTTAATGGATGGATGCGAAAATCACTTGAGTCAAGTCAATGGTGATATCTGGCATGTGGGTCAAAATATGGGTAGATGGTCCCTCATCACGACCACGTGGTCGAGTTGCATCCCAATCATCTGAGAAGGCGATTGCAACATCGACACCCACTTATAGTGATGCCTATGTAAGATTCCATTACATGTAATAAGCTAGATTTATTAAAAACTAAAACAAAAACATAAAAGTTATAATTCAAGAATTAAAACATAATGTATAAAACGAAATTACTAAATCTGAAATGAATTGGAACATAAATTAAAAATAACCTATGTATCTATGCCTGGCTGGTCAGGACCTTTGCGCTCCTCATGTGTATCATCTTGAGAAATGACCTTGCCTTTGCCCTATACAATTTGAAATTCAAAGTTAGGATCTAAAACATAAAATATCAAATTAAGAATTAAAACATAGATTATTTAAACTGAGATTAATAAACACAAATTAAATTGGAACATAAATTATAACTTACCTCGCCTACTGTGTCTGGCAGGTTAGGATGAGCGGATGGACCAATCGATGGCTCACTATGAAAGAGCTCATCCATGTATGTGGTCCCTTGCATGGAGCAATAAAATACACCCCTTTAGTATTATTCGACATTCAATTTACGACATATAATATGATGTAACATGAAAGCATATATACATAATTGAACAAAAATATACATGTCCTACAGCTCTGTATCTATGATACATCCAAAAATATGCATCTCGGGCTAATAGAGCTGACCCCCGTATGGGCTCATCATCCAAAAAATTGAGTAGGTCATCGTTGACCCACTCTGTAAAAGAAATATGGTAGCATAAACACTACCGGTTGATATAAACATAAATATTCATAACTTGAAAAAATAAATACAACATAAATTTAAAATTTAAAACATAATTGACGTAATGTAAATAGTTTTGCTACACATGTTCTCAATCCATGTTTTTATGTTGACCATGGAAAAAATGATCACTTATGTCATATTAAATGAATAGGGTATCAAACTAAAATCCAACTACCCTGCAAACGATATATGTGGCTATTATTCATGTGGACCTATCATACGACTCATTGATCATAGGTATGAGAATTCTAACAACAAATAAATAACAACTATGATACATGAATGAGAGTTCTAACAACAAAGAAATAACAACTATGATACATGATATCCACTCAAGCAACATAATAGCCTCATAACCCACATATGATGAAAATCCGATGAAATATTGAAAAGGAAAGTCTTGTTCAAGAACCACAATGATCCTTGGACCTCCCAATTAGAATGGAAAAATGTTCATTTATAGGTGCCTCAAAAAATGATTATGGACAACAACTACCTCTCATATTTTATTAGTGTAAATGATGGAAACTAAAATCCAACCACCTTACAATTGACTTGAAGCCAATGCTCACGCTTACTTGTCTCAAATTCCACATTTGTATGTACAAAATGCCTCTTCAATTGGAAAATAAATGTTGAAAAAAATAGGTTTTGGCATTTTAACCATGCCACATAAAAAGGGATCATAACAATATAAGTGGCCATAAGGTAGATAACACTTTGAAAATGAAATCTCTCTTAGAGAGCCACACACAAACACTACTCGTGTGTTACTAAGTGGATAGGGCTACGAACTAGAAATTGACCACCCTACAAATGGCCCACAACCATTTTTAACATGGAATTGAAGAGAAACTCATTTCTTAACACCCTTCACATGAAGGAGGTTTTTCACATGGACTTGAAGAGAAATTCATTTATTACAACCCTTCACATGAAGGAGGAGACGAAGCATAATGGAAAGGAAGATACTAAAGTGACTAATAGATAGAGGATAAATTCTAGATTCTTAGGATTTCGTATGCATAAGGAGTAAGGGAAGAGAGAAAATTAGTTTGTCGTTTCCCACTTCATCGAGATGAATGGAATGTATAAAATGACCTACCATCCTTAAACATACTATATCCTGGACTATAATATAGAATGAAATCTATCCTATGACAACTAGCATTCGAAAGTTTAACCTAGACTAGCAATAAGGTCCCTATCAAAAGCTTTAATAAGAACTCGTGTAATATTTACATAATCAAATACCTTCAAATACCTTGATAAAAAAAATTTATGTATCCTCATTTATTAATTTGACTATACTTGATAGAATTTTTTTCTTACCAGGCTTGATTCTTGTTATGCTTGCAAATCATATGTTAGTTTTGAATTCTAATATGAAAACTTATTTACTTCTTCAAATTTCAATTCTATATAAATTATCTTTTTTATTCGATGTAGATAACCTTTAAGGTTCTATAGTCCAATTCTTTTATGTAATGCCCCTAGAATGATTGTGGACTTTACGTGCACCTCTCGAGTGACCCGACTGACAAACTTTGATAAAGCATTCTTTTGAGTCTTGATATGTGTTAACAATTGAGGAAAACCTGAAAATGTGCATGACAGCAAATGGGATGAATGAAAACAATGGATTGAATGGAAATTTGTGGAATTGGATACTTTATCTGGAATTGATGAATAAATGTATGTGTACTTAATGATTAGTTGTTTTATGGAATATATGATGTGTATACTTCTTAACGATTAGCTATATTAGGAAATATATGATGTGAGCGAAAGAAATGCATGTTGGATTGATGATTAGTAGTTTATGAATGACTTACGATGATTATGGATAAATTATGATGCTTAACGACCAGGAGATTATGAAATAGGTTATGATGAATGAGAATAGATCTATTAATGTGTGCTTTTGAGCATGTGTGTAGCAATAGGTGAAACGGTTCACCGAAAAAATCACAAAGGAAATAAAGGGGTCATAGAGTATGAATAAATCACAAATGGAAGAATGACGATGGTGTCGAATTCCTATGGAATTCCACGCACAAGTTGAAAAACACCTATCCGCTTGCTCGGGGAAGTGTGAAATCGTGCGAAGTGGACCATGACGGAGTTGGTCACGTACGCGTTGGGGGGCATGCAGTAAGAACGGACTTACTCCTCAGTGCCATTAGTCTTTAATAGCATGTAGACGAAGGATTAAAGGTAACAAATCCTAAATCCCTACATGAAGTTCCCGCAAATCAAATGCAACAAAGAAGTGTCGTCGGAAGGACCCGACGATGCGGTACCTTTTTAATAAACAAAAACAATGGATGAATGGACCCGACGATGTGGTACCATGTTGATGAAAAGAGAATGACGAATGAATGGACCCAATGATGCAGTGCCTAGACCCTAGATGAACATTATGCATTAAACATATAAATTGCATTTAGGCCATTTGCACATGAAATATATTGTTGTAATTAAAATAATATAAAATATTGTTTTAGGATAAAATGGTATGCTAAACTTGAGCCTTTAGTTAACCCCACTTGCACACACAAAAATAGAATTTAGATTGAACATTGGGGGGTCAGACTTGAGTAAAACTAGGAAGGTAGGTGCACTCTCTTAGAAATATGACACATGGCTAGGTGACTCTAACTTGTAATTGAAAAATTAAAAATTAGGAAATTTTGCATGAAGCGACATGTGTCGCAATGAATTTTAGCATTAGGAAGGGGAAAGGGACCCTATGGCTGGATGGTTATCATAACCTATGTAAGACAGTGATTTGCTGCTATTGGAGTTTGGAAAAAGATCTTGGTGGGGGGGGAAGCCCACTTCTGGTTCTCTAGTTTTGTGTGTGACCTCCACGACCCTAAAGCTTGGGGATGGCTATGCAACTGATTGCATAACCCTACGGTTGGGCGTTGAAGCTAACGATTTCTTCTCCTATGGTTAAACGATCTTTGCTGGAGGGATCCAACAAGTGAAGTGGACAGCCAAAGAGCAAGCTGGATAGGTGGATGATGACTACTTCTTCGACAACGGGATCGATCGACGGATTGATAGGTTGATGGTTCTATGGTATTTGCAAAATTTTATTGTTTTTGTGTAAGTTAGTTTTCTGTCATGGATAAGTTTGAATATGCTTTTATATTATGTTGATAAGTTTTATTATTAAGATTTAGGGATGAACCCACAAACGGGGTCCCTACATTTGGTAGCAGAGTCAGTCAAGCCTTGAGGGCACCGGACTCATATTTTAAGATTTGAAGTGGTAGATAATTTTTGGTTATATTTTATAGACAATAAAGTATTAAGATTTGAAATGATAGATATGATTAAATTTCTGGTTACAATTTAAATAGACATAATTTTTTTTTTCAGATTCATAATGGCAAATGATATCGAAATTCTAGATATATTTTATGACACAGAAAATTATACAGTTTCATAATACTTGATGTTAAGATGTATGTGTATTCTCAGTCCCTTTTGTCTGTGCGGCCTGGGTAGTATTTAAGCCACCATTAGATATGTTCATTTACATGCTACTATTTTCAGATCTCTACAAATTGGGTAGAATTCCGTTTACAGACGAAATGTTTTAATCACATAATTCCTTCTCTTAAATCTATGAAATCGAATTCTTAATTTACAACTTTTGTTCATAGTAAATATCTGTTTAGAGAAAATCGTAAAAGTATGGATATGTGCAAGCATATTCAATGTACAAGGAAAATTTATAAACATGAATCTATGCATTCAAATTCTTAAATTCAATCTCTATTCATAGTAAATATTTGTTTAGATAAAATCCTAAAATATGGATTTGTACTGTGTCTTCAACTATTTATACATCTTTCAATGATGGATATATGCATCTTCGAATTTTATTCTCTTATGAAACTGTTTTGTTATTTCTTTATGCTTTTCCATTAACTCATGAAAAATTGTCTTCCGACACACGCAATCGTCGAAAGAACCGAATTCTCAAGAAAACATGACACTATAAAATATCTCACTCAGATCCTAGAATGCTCAAAAAATGAGGTTTCAAGGTGGCTCTCAAGCCCGTGTCCACTTCTCTTTGCAGGTTACAATTTATAAAATTGTTCCCTTACTTTCTCATTCCATTGCATACATCGCTCAAAGGGTTACATTTCAAAACATATTCAACGCAAAATTGCCATTGAGCAATTGAAATAACCCATATGCAAATATGAAATTATTGATGTGCAGAGACAACTCTGCCTTTCTGTTTTTACCTTACACTTCTTTTTCCTGCACGATCTTTGCATGATGACCGGTGGTAAATGTGTATTTTAAACACGCAGTAACACACCACCTGATTTCAGTTCGCAATCCTAACCCATAGTCTTGAACGTTCTATATGCTACAGCGTAGTCTGTTCCAGCTGTAGCATGATCTCCATTTTCGTGATCCCATTCAGCTCCAAATATCTGATTCAAGCAGTTTCAACTAAATGTTTTTCTCTCGCTGCGACTTATTCCTGAGATTGTATCATAAGCTTGAAGTTATTCAGATCTAGAAGTTCAATTAATCGAACCAAGACGCCTTCACTGGATTTTTTCGCCAATAAAATATTAATACGAATTATTACCCTGTCTGTGATTTAATCTGTGTTTCGGCCTAAACAATAAAAGTATTCGGATCTAGGATTATGTTGATCAAACCTGGATGTGTTTTGTTGGAGTCCATCGCCACTCAGAACTCATTTCATATTCCTTTTAGACCATGTAATCACCTGTACATCCTCTTTTAAACTTCAATATTCCAGATCTTAAACCATCTGGAGGCTAAACGCTAAACAGATCTAAGTACACAGACTGTGCTCTGACTATGACATTATTTGGTTATTCTGTATATTATAACCTTCTCAAATCAGGAACTATCACCGATAAACCCTGACGTATCCATCGGGAGACAAATCCCTAAGGGAGTACCCTCGGTTGTGAGTTCACTCAGATTCCGTAGGATCCACGATTGGCTTCTGAATCAGAATACAATGGATCAGTGGGACTAATGTTTGTGCATCAAGCGGAAACCATATATTTCCAGTCTCTGCTTAGATTCTTATTTAGTGTGAATAAATCTAATCTAAACCTCTTACTGGAAACTCAAATAGTAGCGTTCTCCTGAGACTCTGCAGTACTTATCCATTGGAGGCACGGCTTGAGAATACATTATTTGCTGCATCCCTTTCGGAGCACTCGGCAGCCATTGCAGCTCATCCTCATTATATGATGTAAAAGCAAGCATGCGTACTAACCACGCACAACAATAGGAGATATATCACACGTTCAATCTCGACGCTGGCGGGATGGACAACTACTGGTAAATTAAAAAGAAATAGATTCGGTATTTAATGGCAATGTCGATGAACTATGAGATGATACATCACTTCCACGACATGATTGACGGGTTTTCAATTAAAAATATCATTCCATATGAGTAAGTACTCAGGTTTATATCGTCGAATTTGACTTATCTTCGATAGATTACTACTACAAATATATTACTATAGATATCTTGTCGGAGTCACCTAACTACTATAGCATTATTTTCTTTATTACTTCCATTATATGTTGAAGTTTTGAAGAAAAGTACTAAAGTTTATAGAATTTCAATTTCGGTGGATAGTAAAAAAATTTGATCCTTAGTGTTGTGATTAAAAACGTAAATGGAATCTCTGCACAGAGTTCATTCATCACATTCGAGGATGGTTTATAACTTAGCCAATCTCCGAGCTCCGAGCTCACCTCTATCTGTTAAACCACGCACCTTACCAGCTCCGAGCTCACCTCTATCTGTTACACTTGTTTAGGAGTATGCATATATGTCACTGATTTAGTGGGTGCACTAACCAAATTGTATTAAGGGCTATTACGTAGCCATAACTCTAAGTTGAATCTTCCCTTCTTAAAATGAATATTGATCAATTCCGATTACTGGATTTGTCTTTATGTTACCATGGGAGTTGATATAGAAATTATAATATTTAATTGCATAATTATGGTTTAGAATAATGATCTTATTTTGAGTATCGTAACCTAGAGTTGAATTAGATTATGAAATCGACATATAGGGCATAGTTAAGGAATAAAGTATGCATATTCCCATTACTCTATTGTGATCAATTGAATTAGAATATATAAATGATGAGCATTTTTTATGTGGTAAACATGAAGAGCATGGTTAAGTTCAATGTTATGTTAAACATGAAGATAGGTTATTAGTTGAATTATTTCAATATAATTAATTTGAACTAGAATATATATTCGAAAAAAAAGTTACCTAGCAGTAGAGCATGTAGTGGAATGGTTTAAACTCAAATTAGATAAGTGTAGATGGGATTATGTGTGCTGGTTTACATTCAGTCATTCTAGTTATGGTTGATTGTAAATTAGAATATCTAATTATTTATGTATTAAGTGAGGTTGAAAGTGTAAAAAATAAAGTGTAAGTTTAGTATTCTTATGTTGGTAAGCTAAATCTTAGGATTGTTTAATTATATATTTTATTGTTGTATTGATCCTTACTATTGTTAAGTAAAAAAAAAATTATGTGGGAGTTGAATATGAATATTTTTCCATATCATAAATTCTATCACATGTCATGTAAGTGAACTAATATATTGCCATGATGTTTCTTACCATAGTTATGTAAGAGAAAGTGGAGTGAAAATAAAATAGGTTAGACTTGACGAGGGTTAAAATCACATTAAGAACATGATTCATGTCCAAGAATTTTATTATTGAAAAGAAGTCCATGTTATCATTTATGTCTTGATACACTTGATGAAGCCATAACTTCACTATGTACAAGAAGCTTAAAGTTTACATTCTATCGGAATTCAACTATATAATATTCCACATTTATAAAAATCGAATTGGATGTGCGGATTCACTTTGTATGTTAACCCCATTTATTAATGATATGTGTTACAAGTTCAAGTTCATGGATTCATCTTATATTAAGGTTGTCAATGAAATGAAAACTCAAAGTTGCATGCATATACTCATATAGGGAAGTATGGAACAAGTCCTCATGTCCTCAGTTCAATTTTTAATTAGGTTATGTCATGAACTTAATTTATGATGGTAAACGTAGACTTCTGAGGTTATTGTCTTCAGTCCAAGTATTGATGCAAATTAGAAAACAATTTATTACTTAGGATAAATACAACTTGTATAATTTATATATCTTATCATACCAATTGAAGTATTGTATCTATGCCATTAGAATAAAATGATTCTAGTGTATAAAGGTAGATGTTGTATAGATGAAAATTTTAATTATATGATTTCAAAAGAAAGAAAGTTGTGTTTTTATTATTTAAAAACCTACCTTCTATTCTATTTTAGGTAGGAAAAGAAGGAAATGGAGGTTATGATATATAGTTTACAAGTCTTGTCCAAAATAATAATTATATGGAAAAATATAATGTCATTATGGAAATGTAGAAAGAGGTAATAAAATTGTTTTTCTTTTTCTTTTTTTGCTAAGGTTATTGAGTTTGTTGAGTCATTGAACAAATTTATTGGGAGAAACAAGTTATATTGGACTAGGTCTTAGGTGAAGATTATACACACTCAGAGGTGAATGGGAAACTTAGGGTTTCAATTAGTGAGTCAGTAGAGAACTTCTATGGGATTGCTACATTATATTGCTTATTTATGAAAACGACAATATAGTTATATTGGGAAGACACCAAGGTGCTCAGATTGATGAGACTTTGACAGATTGTCGAGGAAGTGAAACATACTTAATAATTGAAAAGCGAGATATCTATGTCACTAGCACAAGGAGATAATCCCAATGAAACTAATTTTCTAGCATGACAATGTTGAACAAAAAAATACAAACTCGACGTGATCAGGAAAACAATAAAAGAAGAATTCTTAATTAGGAAAGTCCACCGAAAAGACCAAATGAAGACAATTTTAGTAAAAAAAAGTATGGAGACAATCAACTCAATGAAATGAATGCAATGAAGCTAACAATAGGACATGGTCAAACCTTGACTAAAATATGACTAGCCCTCAATATAGAACTCAATAAGTATAAGAAAAACACACATTATAGGACTTGATGAGTCTGAAGAAGTAACCCTGTGACAACATAAGGAATGAAATGAAGTAAGGATGTGATAAGGTCATTAACTTGGATGCAATGATACTGATGAAAGGACTAAGGGATAAAATTAAAAAATTTTGACTAAGTCACTAAGTTTCGATGCCTCGAATCCTATCAAATTGAGAACCAACATTTAGGGGTTTTTGGAAGTAACCTTATGGAAATTGGTTTTGGAATATTTGAGGGTCTCTCTTGATTTGTTAAAAACGTGACCATATCTTACCCATGTACGATTGATGGAATATGTTATGATGTTTACCTTCTCGTCTTGGAGGGAAGGATAACCAAATAGATTTGGATTCTTGCTTGATGATAATTTAATAACTATTGGGTGGATATTGATGTTATATAGCTTGTAGCTAATTTGGATAACATAGATATTCACTGAAGACTAAATCTAAGTTGGTACTGACAATTATGAAGATATTATTGTATTTGCATTATGCAAAATTACGATTGAGTTCCTTAGGATGTATTGGAACCATTCTAGATGATAAAAAAAGAAAAGAAAAAACTAATGATTATAACCACTAGCACTTATGACCATAATTTCTTGAGAAAAATAGAAGAAAATGGCAAGAAGATGAGAATAGGAAAGCCTAGCATCAAAAGTAGGAGAACAAAAATTAACTTTGGGACAAAGTTCTATATAAGAGGGGGTGGGGTGTATGTAAAGCCCCTAGAATGACTGTAGACTTTAAGGGCACCTGTCAAGTGACCCGGGTGAACAAACTTTGATAAAGCGGTCTTTTGAGTCTTGATATGTCTTAAAGATTGAGGAAAACATGAAGATGTCCATGACGACAAATTGGAGGAATGAAAACAATGGATTAAATGGCAATTTGTTGAATTGGATACTTTATCTAGAATTGATGAATAAATGTATGCTTGCTTAATGATTATCTCTTTTATGGAATATATGATGTGTATACTTCTTAACGATTAGCTATGTTAGGAAATATATGATGTAAGTGAAAGAAATACATCTTGTCTTGACGATTAGAATTTTATGAAATGAATTATGGTGATTATGGATAAATTATGATGCTTAATGACTAGAGGATTATGAAATAGGTTATGATGAATGAGAATAGATATATTAATGTGTGCTTTTCAGCATGTGTGTAACGACAGGTGAAACAATTCACCGACGGACTCACAAAGTAAATAACGGGGTCATAGAGTACGAATAAATCACACACTGAAGAATGACGACGGTATCGACTTCCTACGAAATTCCACACACGAGTTGAAAAGAACCTATCCGCTTACTCGGGGAAGCGTGAAGTCATGCGAAGTGGACCATGATGGAGTTGGTCACTTACGCATTGGGGGGCCCGTAGTAAGAACAGACTTACTCCTTAGCGCCATTAGTCTTCAATAGCATGTAGACAGAGGATTGAAGGTAACATATCCTAAATCCTTACATGAAGTTCCCCCAAATCAAATGCAGCAAAAAAGTGTCGATGAAAGGACTTGGCGATGTGGTACCCTATCGATAAATGAAAACAATGGACAAATGGACCCGATGATGTGGTACCATGTCGACGAAAAGAGAATGAGGGACGAATGGACCCAATGATGCGGTGCCTAGACCCCAGACGAAAACAATTGATGAACATTGTGCATTAAACATATAAATTGCATTTGGGCCATTTGCACATGAAATATAATTTGGTAATTAAAATAATAGAAAATATTGTTTTAGGAGCAAATGGTATGCTAAAATTGAGCATTTGGTTAACCCCACTTGCACCAACAAAAAGAGAAACTAGACTAAACATCAGGGGTGACAGACTTGATTAAATCTAGGAAGGTAGGTGCACTCTCTTAGAAATATGACACATGGTTGGGTAAGCTAAATTGTAATTAATAATAAAAAATTAGGCATTTTTGCATGAAGCGACATGTGTTGAAATGAATTTTCCTATTTAAGGAAGGCATGAGGAAGGGGAAAGGGACACTATGGCTGGATGGTTATCATAATGTGTGTAAGACATTGATTTGCTTCTACTGGAGTTTGGAAAGAGATATTGGTGGGGGGGAAGCCCAATTCTGGTTCTCTAGTTTTGAGTGTGATCTCTATGACCTCGAATCTCGAGGGTGGCTATGCAACTGATTGCATAAGCCTACGGTTGGGTGGCGAAGCTAACGATTGTTTTGCCTATGGTTAAACAAGCTTTGCTGGAGGGATCCAACGGGTGAAGTGGACAACAAAAGAGAAAGCTGGATCGGTGGATGATGACTACACCTTTGACAGCGAGATCGATCGATAGATTGATAGGTTTATTGTTTTATGGTATTTGCAAAAGTTTATTGTTTTTTTGTAAGTTAGTTTTCAGTCATGGATAAGTTTGAATCTGCTTTTATATTATGTTGATAAGTTTTATTATTAAGATTTAGGGATGGCCCCACAAACAGGGGTCCCTACATTTTATATGCCATCGAAAAAGCTCTAGATTATCCTAAGGTATTTCTCCTAGGTATCTTGGGGATATGCCTCCTATGGCCTTTGAGAGGACTCATATGTTTTGAAAATAATTTTTTTTTATTGAATTTTATATGTGAATTGTTACCATCATGAGTAATATTTATTTTTACTCTCACATATTACCTCACCATCCAATCAAAAGGGGATGCCTATCAGTAGTTGGAGAGGTATTGCATTGCTTCTATCCTCGACTATCCATGCATCATTTAAGAGTGAGGAGGTTTGATTGATAGGTATTTTGTGTAAATTCTTGTTTAGTTATGAATATATTTTATTTTTTATTTTTTATTTCATGGGAAAAGGCATATTTAAATACATGTTTTTTTCTCTAACTTCTAGAGCTCCTTAGTGGATAAGGTCATCCTGCACCTCCCTCACCATGGGAGAATCGGGTTACACAAATTACCTTATTAGAAATATCTAGACAACGAAATTGGTTTCATAGAGAGATATAGGCCATTTGGGTAGATAGTTCCACTTGGAAATTGATAATGATGATGCTTTCTCTTTTTTAGTAGTTCATGACACTATATCAAAGGGTAGGACCATATAAATCCTATCGGTAGAGTGTTATTATGGGAATGAGGAAGGTTGTGATAGGGAGACACAATTGGGATGTGGTGAAAGCCATGATGAGGGGACACCATGTGAGGAATATGTATAATCATAGCCTTTACCATTTGTCTTAAAAATGATGTAGAAATTTGCGAAAAAGCGGAATTTACAAGTGAAAAAGTATTCTCATGTACCCACACAGTGTGTGGTACAAGAAGCCCCATAGGTGGAAGATAGACATGTATCATATATAAAGGAGACACATCAAAGTAGTAAAGAAATATAACATCATAACATCTCATATACATCTATTCATACTACGTTATCCATTACCCATAATGGTAATACAATACTTAGGGTGATGTGCAAAAGTAAAGTACTGAAATATACCTTTATATTTTCTTTACTTGCCATTTTGGGATTCAATTTACCATGTTGCGCACTAATATGACCTGAAAAGGTTTTATTTTCTATCCCTTTTTTTATCATCAAAGAGGTTAACCACTTAAACTATAAGAGTTTAATGTTGAATTTGCAACATCTTATGTTTATGATAAATTTATCAGAGTTGTGTTTGTGTGTCTGTACATAACCATCTACATATACAGATATACATATCTACACACACATGCACACACATACATCAACATGTGTGTATGTGTATACATACACATGTACATATGCATATATACTGCATGTGTATACATATGCATCTACATTTACATATATACATATCTACACACATACGCAAACAAACACACGTGTGTGTGTGTGTGTGTGTGTGTGTGTGTGTGTGTGTGTGTGTTGAGTTCATGTTGTGCTTGTAGCTCGATTATAGTAGCACATCATTAGATTTTTATGGTCTAGTAAGAGACATAGTTATATGACTATCCCAGGGCTTATAGATATCATGTTGTTGTACCACCTCTTGTGAGATTAATACCATTGTTGAGTAGGAGTATCATTTTAGTACAATATATAGTATCCCTACAATATCTTAAATTTGAGGTGAGGGATATGATAATAGACACCATGTGCACTTTGTTGGTTAATGCCACAATTGCTTTAGCTAAAGAGAGATATATATAGCTACATGATTTTGCACATATTAATATTCTATGTGTGGAAGTCTTAATACTTAGGTAGCCACCCATTCAGTATTTCTTAGAGTACAATGAAATACTCTAGGATGCATATTTTTGTTTCATAAAATTTGTAGGCCACATCCTAGATGCAAGGCATATTTTTTGACAATTATGTATTATTCAATTATCTTTATTAGTTGGTAATCAATCACATGAATACATGTAGACTCAACACATTAAATAATATCATTTTATTTTTATAACATTATTGGATTATTTTGACTTCAATACTTTAAAAGTTTCGCATCATAATACAACTAATGGAGGAGACTTGGTTATCATATGGTTGAATTCTAGAAGATTCAATATAAAACACCTATGTGGTTACATATCTACAATTGGTTATTTTATCCTAATTTTATTCATATGTCCCACATTACAATGTACATGGTAAAGGCGAGGGTGTTGTCAAATATAATGAACCCAAGGATACTATTGAACCTACACATATAGATCCCCCTATAAATATAGGTACTCCACCTCATCTCTTGATCAATTATGTACAATTTCTTAAACAATGAATATGATATATGTAGTTATTAATTTTAGTGTTCACATTTAATTTCATCACATTGTTGAGGTCCATCAATGTTTTAATGATGTAGTGACATAGAAGGGATTGATTGATTTCACATCTTGATGTCAGACCATCAAGGACCCCAATATTTGTCACATACGTACAAATTGATACAAATAGGTGTATACCAATTATTGTTTTTCCATGTTCTTATTGCTACTTACACATCATGAGAGACCATCATTAACTTGAATTCTACCTAATGCAATGGATGAAGAAAGTGAAACTTATACTATTACATATGATGGTGAATTTTAGATGGTCATTTGTTAAAAGTTTGACATATGCATTGGAATTCCACATTTATTATGCATTTTCAAAATTATAGATCATGTTACTCTAAACCAAACTCTCATATAGTATATGTGATAGGTGAATGTATAAGAACTTTATTAGACTGCCTCAATGACTAATTGAGGTAGTTTTTGTAACATTAAATTAGGTGTTTAAATGCTTCAACAAAACATCAGTTCCATACATTAATTATATAGTTATGGTTAATGCAACTATACATTGAGATTTTATCCTTATTTAGCTAAGCACTATTTTTTTAGGCATTTAGTGTTTGGTAATTCTTTAGATATAAAACTTGGAATCCAAATTATTTTTTTCCAAATGAATAATCAGATATCTTGAGGTACTCCATTCATTTGAGGGAGGGATTTCTTTTTTTAGGCATTCAGTGTTTTGTAATTCTTTAGATATAAACCTTGGAATCCAAATTATTATTTTCAAAAAATAATGAGATCTCTTGAGGTATCTCAAGCCTAAAAAATTCTCTTGAGGTATTCCATTAATTTGAGGGAGGGATTTCTATTGTAGAATACAATAGAGTCATCTTAACATTGAAAATTGTCTAATAAGCCAATTCTAGTAAATATTACATATTTGTTTGTAGGTCAAATCTGCACTTCTCCATCCGTGATCACGTTGCTCTGTCGATCACACAAAAGGACAACATGGATTGAAGCGCTAGGTTGACCTAGATGATGTATGGACTAGAACTACCCTCTTCAGCTAAGAAATTCCCTGTTTCTCTTGATGTTTTGACATCTGCGCTACTCCCTGGGTAGTAAACCAGTGCACATCTTGGAAAATGCCCTACTTTGCTCAAGGGAAACTAGTGCACACCTTAGAAAACTGCAAACGCTTGTTGTAAAACAACGAAGTTGCATACTATGCACTACTATGCCTTGAGAAACTCGTGCACATCTTAATATGAAACCAAAAAAAATATTAATATTACGAATTGGGATTAGTTGAACTTGGTTCTGCAACTTCCCCAACCTCCCAATTCAACCACCTCTCAATTACAACTTCCTACCTTGTCCCATAAATACAAGGAGGATCCATGAGAGAGGGACCTAGAAAGAATGCATTAAGGGTTGTTACACTAG
Source organism: Larix kaempferi (assembly GCA_027924585.1). Lineage (NCBI taxonomy): Eukaryota > Viridiplantae > Streptophyta > Pinopsida > Pinales > Pinaceae > Larix > Larix kaempferi. The sequence continues at coordinate 5,396,661 of BSBM01000960.1, read as the reverse complement.
AGGAAAGTCCCAAGTCATTGTGAAGAGTAGGAGCCCAAGATTGGGTTGCAGAAACATCTTGACATGTCAGGTATATTGTACTGATTCATGTTTCTTTGACAATAAAAAGGTTGAAAGACCCTTCCTGTCCCAAATCGAATGTCTATTAGATTTTATGCTCATTTGGATTAGTATCTGATTATTGTTGATGCTTGTTTGCTTTCAATATTCATTAATACTTATATAGTCAAGATACGTTGAAGAAGTTTTCCTTTGTGTTGCAGGTTCATCATAGCGGGAGATCAAGTGAAAGCTAGGACCAACCGTCGGTTAAAGGTATGTCTTTCGATATCTCGATCTCTATTATTTGTAGGAACTAAATGCAATATAATGAATGTATTTACCTATCAACCCCACCCAAGTTGGTATTCTCTCTCCTCACTATAAGGTTAAAATCCTGAACAACAGACTCGCAACTCTGTTGGGGAGTAACCGGTAGTTATTTTGCTCTAGGAGACCTAGTTTAGGGTTTCTTTAAGTCCCTTTTTAAGTTTTTGATTCTCTCATAAGTCTTGTAGGTATTTGTTACATGTTCCTTACTGCTTGAGTCATCTCAATCCACTGCTGCAAAGCCTGTTTCTACCTTTCTGAGGCTTGTGCGCTTGTCTACCCTACTTACAGTAGCGCATCTTTCTTGATGAGCGCTGGTTTGTGTACTGAACAGTAGCGCATCTTTTCTAGTGTGCATTGGTTTTTGCACTGTACAGTAGTGCATTTTCCTGTGTCTTCTAGTTTGTTGTTAGGGTTTGATTTCAAGTGGTTTGCTTCCACTTCCAGCCTTTTGCTTTGCCTTCTTAACTGATCCCTGAGACTTCCATGTCTCTTTTGAGTCTCGTTGGCCTCTCTTGAGTCTTGAGTTTGTTTTTGCTTGCTTGGGTACTTGTTTAAGTGTCTTTACTACTTTCTATCCCTTTTTGAAGTTCGTGCACTATTCTCTTTTGGACATAGCAACATACTTTTACCCTAGTTTCTTGTCGCAGTCATACAGACCTTCATTTTTAACGTTAGTTGTATGTTGCAACATTTAACACGCTTTCACTTTGTCTTATCCTTGCCATTAGGGTTTGACCTCAAGTTTAAGTCCTTAGGGTTGCTTTCGAAAGGTTGCTTGGTTTAGGTACTTTCTGATTGTCTTATCAGTTCAATCCAAGTAAGTCAAATCTTTCTAGTTATCTTTCTGTTGAGTCCGTGTTTTAGTAAGGTCATTCTTGGTTCGCTTGCTTACTTTTTGCTTGGCTTAGTGTTTTCTTAGGGTTTTGATGCTTAGGAGAAACTTGTTTAGGTCTGCCTTTCCGTTACAAGTGTCTCTTTTCCCTGCTTCGTTTACTCTTTGTTTCCAAGCCTTAAGGTTTCGTCTTGCAAAAAATTGGTAAGTTAAGTCTTCATCAACTCTGTTGATTCATTTGTTTTGAGCCATTTAGATGTTTGTCTTATGCACACTTTGCATTTAGATCTTACTTGATTTTTTACAAGTTCTCTTTCTTTTACAATTATCAGAAAAGAAAAAAATTGTTCAAGTAGCTTAGTAGTAAGGTTTTTCATTATTTTGAGGTAGCATAGTTTGCTTTGAAATATTTAAAAGAAAAATACAAAAAGAAGTTTTATTTTAGGATTGCCTAGTTTTCAATTTTTGAAAGAATATAAAAAGAAAAGAGAATTGTTTTTTGTGAATTTGAAGGAATTACTTTACATGCACTTTACTTTCATAACAAACCATTCCACACACTGCACTACAACCCTTGAGTAACAAGTAGCCCTTAAAAAGAACCATTAATAAAATTTATTAGCAACTTTTTTATTTCTAGGTATACACATCATCAACTAGCCTAGGCTAGAGTTTTGGACTTAAATCACCTTAAACAATCCAAAACTCGCTTCGTTACTCAACAATCGTAGTACGACTTTCATTTATGTAAATACATCTCTATCAAATAGTCCTAGGATGCTCTACTCAAACTAGACTTAAGCACGAGGTCGTGGGAGATTGGAATTGTTGAGGATATCCCCTAACTTTCCTCTCAACCATAAACCAAAGTTGACTCGCGTACAGGGGTCCTTTCGGACTTCAGGCTTTGCTACCCTGCCCATGCATTTCGACTAGGCTGACGAATATCCCCCCACGTTATTTCCTATTGATGGTAGCCTTAGTATAATACTTTTAGGGCTCTTCATAGGTAGAGTGGGCATTTATTCCCATTTCACCTTAGACAAACGTGAAAGGTAACCCTTTGGCAGTAACACCGGGAGGGCGGTTTGGTGATTCAAATGCTTGTACCCAGTGGACCTCCCGAGTATGCCATGTAACTGACCATCGATACTCTATTAGTCTGTTCTGGGCCCTAATCATCATAAACTTACTTCCGAGAGTATTTTCCATTGTTTTCCTGGTTTGATTACTTAGGAAAATTTTTATTGGTATGTTGTTTGCTCCTTAGTTGTAGTGGCTACTAGGTTTTTTACTTAGTATACTTTTTGTAGTTGTGGAGGACCAACATCTTCGTTGGTATCGGAGGTTGAAAAACCTTCCCCCACCCATACTGGAGCCTCCACCACCACCGCAACGCCGGAGGATAGATTCTTGTGGTTCTTTTGAACTTACGGGCGACACAGGTGTTCTTGGTGAACCACAACCTAGAACCCCGGATCGACAAGTCTTTGATACTGTCAAGGTTGAGGATCTAACTTCTAGAGAGTTCAGTACTCCTTTCAACCCTCCTCTTACTAGACCAAACGATCCTCTTCTGGCACCTGTAGGTTTTCAACAACCTGAGTATAGTGCTTAGTTTTTTACATCGGGTTATACTATGACTAACCTAGGAGATGAGCAGGGAGTCACTCAAACTCCCACAACTTCTATGGATGCAAGGATTGTTAATCCTTCCTTTAGAAACACTGCTACCCTGAGTTCATCGCAGAATGATTCTGCCTCTACTTCATTTTTTAGTTTCAATGTTAGTACTCTGGGCATGCCAAGCTCATTAGCTTCGACATCTACCTCAGTTTCTACCCCAACTTTTGGACCAAACAATGTCCCTTTGTTAGGGATACCTGCAGTGAAATTCACTCAGTGTTCTGCTACACAATAGTTTTAGGGTGTAACTCAAGCTGTTGCTTCCACTTCCACTGTAGGATCAATTCCCTCTACATCTATGCCTGTCATGGGTACCATGAATGCGCCATCCATTACAACCACACCTAGTTTCAACCCCTATGCAGGTTACAATGTGAATCCATTGAATATACCCGCAGGGAGTATGCCCTTGTCTTTGTTTGCTGGAGGAGGGGATAATATGTTTAACTAGCAGTATGGAGGGGCTGACACCCAGCCACAATGGACAAACACACAGGGTTTTAATCTGCTTTCTTTTGGATGGGGTAATTTCAATCCTTTTGTTTCACAACCGATGGCTGGGGAAACCCCAACCAGTAGTACACGAACTAGGTGATGGGTGGTTCCTAATACCAGGTTCCTGTCTATCAGATGCCATCGACTCAACCTCGTTTACCTTTTCTGGAAACTTTGTACTTGTTAGATATTTCAAAGCTTACGAATGACCCCATGCATCATGGCCACCATTTCCCACTAAGTTTCCCTCAGACATACCAAAGTTTGAAGGTAAGAGTAGTGAGGACTCCGGAGACCATGTTACGACATTTGATCTCTGGTGCTCCTCTAATTAACTGAATGATGATTCCATAAGGTTAAGGCTCTTCCAAAGAACCTTGACAAGTGTCGCAGCCAAGTGGTATATCAAACTTCCTACAACTGCCTATGGCACCTTTCAGGATCTTGCTATTGTTTTCTTAAACCACTTTCAACTTCCTGTCCGGTATGATGCTGGCACAGACCTTCTGTCGACCTTTCGGCAGAGCAAAGCCACTCATCTATCTGATCATATTCAGGAGTGGAGAAGGAGAAAGAGGCTTATAAAAGCTGACATCCCCCCAACATTCTTATTGGAATGGTATCTTAAGTCTCTTCTTCCTTATATTTCTATTGAAGTTTCCAATTCAGGGGTGTCCTCTGAAGAGGAAGCCATTTTGAGAAACCAGCAACTGGAATTGGTCTATGCTTAGTCTGGGATTTTATATGAAATTATTCCTAATGCGTCGAGGTCTAATATAGACTTAGGTAAACCTAATACTGGACCACATGCTGGTGGCATTGTGAGTTCAGTCGATTCTGCAGTGTTTGATGCCTCAACAAAGTAGGTTCACACCTTATCAGTCAAATAGTCTGCTGCAGAAGCAACTTCTATTGCATCCTCCCCTTCAACTACAGGATCTATACAGTAGGTGCAGACAAACCAAAAGGGCTCTCAGTAGCCCAAAAGAAAGGGCAAGAAAGTGGAGGGAAACCAACAATAGCCCAGAAACACACAAGATGCCGAGGAGGGTAAAAAGGATAAAAGGAAGGCTAAGTTTCCTTGCAAGCTATGTCAAGAGGACCACCTTACCCATCAATGCCCTCTAATGGAATAAGCCCAGAAGTTGATCCGTGAGAAGAAACCATCTATTTTAAAAGACCCTTTTCCTCACGGACAGAGTTCAGCTTCTTGCAGCTCTAGTGCTGGGGGCACCACTCATGCCACCTCTGATGATCAGTCTTTCATTAATATGGTTAACTCACATGCTCTATTACAAACTCGAGCAAAGAATTATACACCGGATCTGCAGCATAAAGATACTCCTGAATCCTCTACTCCTCTTCACATACTAGTGGAGACATTGCCGAAGATACCAAAAGGTGTCTACAAATCGGCTGTACACAACCCCAACGGGCAGGCTTCTCCCAAATAAAATGTTGTGGAGGATTTAGCCCAAACCCCTTGTGCCATGTCTACTTTGGAGGTACTGCAAAGTTTCCCATTGCAATGCAGTACACTCCTCACAGTGATTGGGAGTGTTGATTCATCTTCCATGCTTGCGCATTTTGATATGAAAGATATCAAGTACCGGTTGCCGTATCAAGTTGCTCTCCAGATAAAGGTCGTCCATGGTCCTATGACCATTTGACGAGCTGTTGTAGATGAGGGCGCATCTACGTGCGTAATGTCTGTTGATGTATATGTAACTTCGGAATGTATTTCACATGTATGTATATTGTATTCCTATAGAGATGTTATTATTCCTCTATACAGAAGTGGTTGTATTCCTATATAGATGTTATTATTCCTCTGTACGGAAGTGTTGTCATTTATATTGTAAGTGTTGTAACTTATACTTGATGGGTTATTAGACCACCTTGTTGGGGTCGGCCCTGTATAAGTCATGTGGGTCAAAGGGTTATTAGACCACCCTATTGGGGGTCGGCCATGTGGGTCAAAGGGTTATTAGACCACCCTAGTGGGGGTCGGCCCAGTTAGCATTATGTTAAGTGGTTAAGTTGAGGCCGACCTAGTTGAGTAAAGGTCAAGTCAAGTTAGTGTATAAATAGAGAGTGTGTCTCTCTCATTTTACACATTCTATTCTCTCACTCACACTTGGGAGAGTGGCGCACTTGTGGAGGAGGAGGCTCTTCTGTTAGGAGAATACTATCTCTTGTATTCTGGTTGTATCATTGCTCTATCTATCTCTGAGGAAGTTATTGGGGTTTTTCACCTTTATGGTTTTCCCCAAGTAAACTCTGTGTCTCTTGTGTGCTTGCATTATTGTGTCCATGATTGATATGCTGTAGATTTCATGTACATGTTGTTCTCTCAGTTAAGATCCTATATCCGATTGAAGTAAGTTCTGAAAATTTAACATGGTATCAGAGCTAGCCTGAAAGAAGGCATGATATGGCATGTATGACACTTGTTGCACTTACGATGTTAGGGCTTGATATAGCAAAAACCAGTCATTGTAGCACTTTCGCTATAAATCTGTTTTGGCAAATTTTTCAGATCTGAAACTTTTATAGGTAGAGGATCAGATCCCCATGTACCTTGTGTCCAAAGTACGACCTCTAATTCATTGTACTTTGTGATGTATGATCTATACAATATAAGGTTTCTGCCTCTTCCAGATCTGAGTCAAAATCAGGTGACCTTGGGAAAAAAGTCATAACATGGGCTAGGAAGCTCCAAATGAAATTTTGTAAAAAGTGACAGGTAGTACATAGCCCGTACTATCTCAAGAAAAATTTTCAAAGGCCGAAGTTGAACCAGTGACACATGGCACGACGTACAAGTTTTCTCTCCTGTATTATCCCATAAACAGGTCACATTGCGACACTTGGAATAACTATCTCTCAGAGAATCCAATTGAGGTTAGACCTATCACGATGGAAATATAATAGGTCAGAATATCTCAAGAAAAGTTTTTAGAGGCCGAAGTTGAACCAGTGACATGTGGCACGCCGTACAAGTTCGCTCTCCTGTATTATCCCATAAACAGGTCATGTTACGACACTTGGCATAACTTTCTCTCAGAGAATCCAATTGAGGTCAGACCTGTCAAGATGGAAAGATAAGAGGTCGGGATATCTCAAGAAAAAGTTTCAGACCATATGGATCGAAAAGTTTGGAGTTACACCAGAAACAATCAAGTACATATTTCTGTCAAAACAGAATTATTTTTTAGTACCTTCATTCATGGCTTCTGGAATTTAGGGCTTCGAAGAAAGTTGGAATTTTTGTAATAGGAGACCACGGCTGGATGCTACTCATCAAAATCGAAATTTAGAGACCAAGATCAGATTTTTTGGTTGGGCAGAAGGCCGGGCTTGATCAAACCCCAGTTCGTGACTTTGATCAAAAAGATGGAAAATTAGGGCTTCTGCAAAACTTGGAATTTTGGAAATCTGTGACCACGACTGGAAGCTCCTTAGAAAAATCAAAGCTTAGAGCTTTGAATCAAATATTTTGGTTGGGTGAAGCTCCGAGAAACTCAAACCCTAATTCAGGGTCCTCCCTAGTGAATCCAGAAATCTAAAAGGCAATTTCGAGAGGTGAAACTTTACAGTTTTCCAATTCTTAATATACGAACTTGATCAGCTCATCAAGGCACATATTTCTATCCTTTCGGAAGTTTGAAATTCAAAGTTTGAATTTTTGGGGTTTCCTTAACAAACCCTAGTCCAGCTCCAGGTCCAGTTCTTGCAAATCAAGTGGATTGGGTTAATCCTAGAAGAAGATGGATTGGTCACCTACATAAGTGAAGAAGTTCCTATCTTAGAGGGAGATGAGGCTAAGTCCTTCCATAAGAATATTACAAGCAATCTTGACAGGTATGGCTTATAGGTATGTTTCATGGTTAATTTTATCATATGTTTGTCTTCATATCATTACAGTACAATCTTGATTAATTACTAGACTTGTCGTATCACCTTAATAGAAGATATTCATTGATTAAGGTTTTGACACTTATGAATTTACTAATGCATTGTGATGTTGTATGAGGTTTATGTTGTTCGCTAACATAAAAGGTACACCAAGAAATACAAATCATGTTCTACTTCAAGAACATATGATCATGGTGACATGAAGACAAATATTCATCCATTCTCATGGATCACATAGAAGATCTACTTTTGAGGTATGTATAACTTGGTCCTACAATGGTTAACCTATGAGACATGCAGGTTAATAGCACAAGTCACTGAAGAGAACCAGAAGACATTATGCGGGTATGTTGTACATAACTAGCTAGCATGCTAATCCAGGTATGTTTTTCCTATATCAAGCTAGAATCCTATCTTATGTTAGGATCTTATACTGTTGTGTTGTTGATAATGATTATTCATGAAGTCATAGGTTTGAATAATCATGGTTGTATGCATATTATGTTTCTTACCATAATTGATGATATGATTAACCAGAAGAATCATGAAGGTATAGGTTTGAATAATCACGGGTTTTATGCATATTATATCTCTTATCTTGATTGATGATTCAACTAACCAGAAGAGTCCTATGATCAAATAAGAATGTGTATGAGTAAAAGAAGACTTCCCTGAAACCTTGAATACTAATGTTTATTATCTGTGAATGATCATGAATATACATGTTTAATATTATTGTGTTTTGATAGTATTAAGATTATACTAATAAATGTGTGATTATGTATGAGACCTCAAGGATAACACAATGATGATACTAATAAGCATGGATAGTGATTAAGGATGGATGTAAGTTCAAGGACAGGTAATCCATGAAGCAAAGATCAAGAGGGAGCACACTCCAGTTGTTCCTGCAAGAAAGCAAAGGAGCACACTTCAGTAGTTTTTGCAAGGATGCAGATATTCAGAGGGAGTTGACCACTTCTCACAATCCACATAAGAATGGAGTTGCAGAAAAGAAGCAAAGACTGAGAGGGAGTCAACCCAACAAACAAACATAGATAAGTATTTGAATTGTCATTTCTTACATAATGTTATTCAATGATGTATAAGCTTATGTTCCTAGAATTAGGTTGTGTATTATGCATATTAGAATAGTTGCATTGATGAACAATATACTACTAATATACATGGGTAAGTGGCCTATGGCACTGTACAACATTCCATTGTTACTTATCTAGATTGAAACCTATTTGCTGACATGTTAGGAGTTGTGCACACTCTTAACAATGTTCTGGTAGAGATTGGAAGGCATCTAGAAAGTTACGGAATATGGATAAATTTTGTATTGAAGCATTGGATAAGATAATTGCATGACTGTATGATATATTTCTTTATGTGTAAGAATTTGTTCTGAAAACTATGAGATGTTTTCTAATCATGCAATTTAACTTGTTGTGTAGGAAAGATTGTATACCATCACCTACAAAAGAAGGACTACAACATTTGTTCAGCAACAAAGTTATCTATTGAAACTATTGAAGATATTGAAGTTCCTAGGATCTGGGACGAATGCCATGATCGAGGAGTACCAGTCGATCATAAAGATGTTTGGGATGCAGTCTCAAGACCTGAAGGGGAGTCTGTAGTGACTTCCAAGAGGATCTACAAGATTAAGCTTGCTACCGAGTTCGAGTTGAAGAACTTGGGGATGATGCACTATTTGTTTTTGGCATGAAGGTATGGCAGAGTGCAGATGGAATCTTCTTTGGACAAGGGAAGTATGCAGTAGAGATCCTGAAGAGGTTCGGGATGATGGACTATAAGGCTATGGACACACCTATGGCGTCGAACCTGAAGCTTCTGTGTGATGCTTCATCTGATCCGGTTGATGTCACGATGTATCGTCAGATGATTGGGTCCTCTATGTACCTGAAGAACACTAGACCAGATATTTGCTTTGCGGTGAACACATTGAGCCAGTTCCTAATGGATCCGAGGGGTGTTCACCTGGTTGTTGTAAAGCATATTCTGAGGTACCTGAAGGCTACAGTGGATTATGGGCTCAAGTATGAAGCGAATCAAAAGTTTAACCTGTAGGGTTATGTTGATTCAGATTGGGCTGGCAATGCTGTAGATAGGAAGAGCACATATGGATGCTGCTTCAGTATGGGATCAGGTGTGATCTCTTGGTTTAGCAGGAAGCAGTCCTGCGTAGCACTGAGTATAGCTGAGGTAGAGTATGTTGCAGCATGTTCAGCTAGTTGTGAGGTAGTATGGCTATGGAAGCTACTGTCTGAGTTATTTGATCTTCCATTGGATGCTACTGGTATCTTTTGTGATAACCAGAGTTGTGTGAAGCTATTCGAGAACCCAGTGTTTCATGACAGGTCGAAACACATAGAGATCAAATATCACTATATTAGGGATATGGTGCAGAGAGGAGCTGTGAAGCTCCTGTACATTGTGACGGATGAACAGATTGCAGATGTACTGACGAAACCACTAGCCAGAGTGAAGTTTGAGTACTTCAGAGAGAGGCTTGGTGTTCTTCGGATTGACGACACTTCAAGGAAGAAGTGATGGACACATTTGCAGAGGCCATTCCAAGCATGTTGGAAGGAGGATCCTTCACATGGTTGTGGATGTAAGCGCTGGATGATGAGCATCAGGACGATGCTCCAGTTACTGCTCTGTATATGCATCAAGATGATGCTGGATATGATCAGTTGGATCATTTATATGTATATGTATGTATGCATCATGTTGGATGTTGGATATGATCAGTTGAATCATTTATGTATGTATGCATCATGTTGGATGCTGGATATGATCTGTTGGATCATTTTTATGTATTTTGTATATGCATCATGTTGGATGCTTGGACCATGTATCTGTATATGTATCAAGTGGATACATTTTATGATCAGGTAGATCATGTATGTTGATATGTATCATGTATGATCAGGTGGACCATGTATCTGTATATGTATCAGGTGGATACATTGTATGATCAAGTAGATCATGTATGTTGATATGTAATCATGTATGATCAGGTGGATCATGTATTTGTATTTGTATCAGGTGGATACATTGTATGATTAGGTGGATCATGTATGATGATATGTATCAAGTAGATACTTGGTATGCATCAGGTAGATGCTTGATATGATCAGGATGATCGTGGATGATGAGCTTCAGGATGTTGCTCCAAATGACTTGCAGCAGGATGTTGCAGTGATGATGATCAGGATGATCATGTATACATCAGGATGATGTATGGTGAGTATCAAGTTGATACTCTATGGCTGTGGATCAGGTTGTGTAGATGAGCATATAATTTGGCCCTGGGAGATTTGCAGATAATCTTTCCAGGTTTTTCCTATGGTGTATAATTTGGCCCTGGGATATCTAGCAAATGCTCTTTCGAGGTTTTGCTCTGGGAGGACATATAATTAGGCCCTGGGAGATCTGCAGATAGTCTTTTGAGGTTTTTCCTATGGCATATAATCTGGCCTTGGGATATCTGGCAAATGCTCTTTCGAGGTTTTGTCCTATGGCATATAATATGTCCCTGGGAGATCCAATAGGTTGGACTGTGTGCCCGTAATAAGTCCTGGGATGCTCTTGCAATGTTTTTCCATGACCACATATAATATGTCCTTGAGAGATCCTATAGGTAGAGTTGTGTGCTCGGAACAGCCTGGGATGCTCTTGCGAGGTTTTGTGGTAACCACATATAATCTGTCCCTGGGAGATCTTATAGGTAGCGCTATGTGCTCGTAACAGCCTGGGTTTCTCTTGCGAGGTTTTGTGGTGAGGTCACATATAATATGGCCCTAGGAGATCCTATAGGTAGAGCTGTGTGCTCATAACAGCCTGGGATGCTCTTTCGAGGTTTTGTGACACACGTAATAAGTCCTGAATATTCCACAGTATGGCCAGTGATGACGAAGACCTGCAGGTGGTGGGCCTACATCCAGTATGAAAAAGGACTGGCTCTGTATAACTTCCTATGACGAGTAGATTCAGAGATTGATTGAGATAGCAGCAGTAGTGACGATGATGATGACTCGATGACGATTATCTAGTGATGATCATCCAGAGAAGATGACTTGTGCTAGAAGACCTATGTCGAGAAATAACTTCCTAGTTAAGAGGGAGTGTTGATGTATATGTAACTTCGGAATGTATTTCACATATATATATATTGTATTCCTATAGAGATGTTATTTTTTCTCTATACGGAAGTGGTTGTATTCCTATAGAGATGTTATTATTCCTCTATACGGAAGTGTCGTCATTTATATTGTAAGTGTTGTAACTTATACTTGATGGGTTATTAGACCACCTTGTTGGGGTCGGCCCTGTATAAGTCATGTGGGTCAAAGGGTTATTAGACCACCCTATTGGGGGTCGGCCATGTGGGTCAAAGGGTTATTAGACAACCCTAGTGGAGGTCGGCCCAATTAGCATTATGTTAAGTGGTTAAGTTGAGGTCGACCTAGTTGAGTAAAGGTCAAGTCAAGTTAGTGTATAAATAGAGAGTGTGTCTCTCTCATTTTACACATTATATTCTCTCACTCACACTTGGGAGAGTGGCACACTTGTGGAGGAGGAGGATCTGCTGCTAGGAGAAGACTATCTCTTGTATTCTGGTTGTATCATTGCTCTATCTATCTCTGAGGAAGTTATTGGGGTTTTTCACCTTTATATTTTTCCCCAAGTAAACTCTGTGTCTCTTGTGTGCTTGCATTATTGTGTCCATGATTGATATGCTGTAGATTTGATGTACATGTTGTTCTCTCAGTTAAGATCCTAGATCAGATTGAAGTAAATTCTGAAAATTTAACAATGTCTATTTCGTGTTGGAAAGCTTTGGGCGAACCTGAGTTAACTCCCTCTAATACAGTACTCACCACCTTTGATGGAAGATATTTACGTCCACACGGAGTCTTACCATCAATTGACGTTGAACTTGCGAGCAAGCTAGTATCGGTAGAGGTTCAAGTTCTGGATGCTCCACTTGATTATAACTTGTTGTTTGGTAGGAGATAGACATATGCCATGCAGGCAGTGTCGTCAACTGTTTTTCGGATCATAATGTTCCCTCGCGAAGTAAAGATCGTCACAGTCGATCAAATTGCATTTTCCCAGAAGACCAACCAGACTTCATCAAGTTCAACTATCCTGTTGATTGATCAATCCAACCTAGTCACTAAGAGTTTGGGAGTAGGTCTCTATGGGTCATTAATACTCTCTTTTGACTGACCTTCTCTTGTTAATTTTATTGGTTCTGAGGAATTTTCCTCGCCTGATACTTCCACGATCAGTTCAACGACAGATCCGTGGATTCTCCCTACTGAATCAGAACTAGTTATGCCCGTACCTGTTGCATAGGTAACCTACTCGGATTCACAACAAAATGAAACAGAACATATTATGACTTCGGTGGTCTCTGCTGATTCAAATATGGACTGTGCTCCTACATGGTAAGTGAACTCTACACACTCTCCTAATTGTTTAGACATGGTTTTGCCTTCTCACGAAACCTTTTTGGAAGCCATGATAGGCCTGGACCACCCTCAAGAAAATATACACCCCAGGTCCTATTTACTTCCCATTCTAAACATGATAGAGAGAGGTGAGTTCTCTCCGAGACCCAGTGAGAATGTTGATTGGTCCTCTATCCCTTCCACTTCATAAGCTATTTTTGCCGAAGGGAATAGGACGAGTACATCGAAAACCATCCCGATCAACATTTCCACTAAACCTGGAGTCACAGAAAACATCTTTCTTGGAGCGGATCGTTATCTTGATGAGATCATTCTCTATACCAATATTTTTAATGATCTCCATGACATATTTACCCGGTCCCATCATGAGATTCCAGCCATTGACCCTACTTTAAGAAGTACTACGCTTAGGCATCTATTCTTTTTCATGTATTTTTAGCTGTACATCTTTGTAAAGTTAGTTTTGTTTACAGTTGTAGTTACGTCTTATGCATCCATTGTTTTGTGTTTCAAATGTCAACTGAACACTTCATAGGGTTTGCTGATGGCGCTAGCTGCCACACCGGTCAGTTGGCCTCGGTTGCTTGGGTTATTTACTCACCAACAGGCCAACTGGTGTCTTCGGGAGGGGCTTGTTTAGGTCCCACAATGAACAATGTGGCTGAATACAGTGCAGTCATAAAGCTTCTCCGAGATGCTCTGTTCCATGGCATTTCACATTTGGACGTATGGCTCGACTCATAGTTAGTTGTTTTTTCAGTTACTAGGTGTTTATCAGGCTAGAGATCCTACTTTTCTACGTCAGTTTATGTGCATTAGGCTACTTGAGAGACAGTTTGATTATATTACATATCAACATATTCCAAGGAACCTGAATGCATTAGCTGATTCATTTGCAAACTACGTTCTAGATTTGAGTTTGCATCATTCACACACATAGTAATTCATACATAAAGCACAATAACACACATGTAAATAACCGATAATGTATATATATATTATCTGTATCAAAAAATAATATGAGTTTGGATCATAAGTCTGTCACAGAGTCATAAGATACAAAATTGGGCTCGATGGCCTCAAAAATATACATAGAATATTCTTCTCCTATGGAGAAGGTGAGGCCTTATCTGGATCTGCTTCCTCTCAGTAGCATATGACCAACCTAGCCACTTTCCGCAGTAGCCTAATCCAGGCTGGGGGCACACCAACCACATCCTCCTGCATGTCGAGCAGCATCCACTCGATCCTGTAAGTTGGAACATCATGATTCAACTTACTCATCTTTCTCTCAATGGTTCCCAACATGGCATCAGCTGCACCCACTTCCACTGGCCTAACGAAAGTGCAACAATGTCCCTTGGGACACACTGGTCCAACATCTGCACATGACGCTTTGCTTCAGTACTTCAAACTCATCATAAAAATTAGATATATAAAACACAAAAATTTAATGAATTTTCAAAAGCATAAACATACCTATCTCTCCCCAGGCAGCTCCTGGAGGAAGGATCAACTCAGGATCGTTGTGGAAGTCTATACCCACATATGGAAACTACTCGATAGCTGGGACTTTTCTTTCCCATGAACCCCATAAATCATCCTCATGGTAACAGAAGTTGCTCTCTACACCACCCTGGTGAAGGAAGATCTCACCCCAACGAGCCAACATTGGCTCATGAGGGTTGATCGGGGGAAAAGGCATGCCCAAACTCATAGCAGGCACCCTTTCAAAGAAGAAGGTGCATAGTTAGCTTCTGTAGCCAAAGTTCTTCATCCTCTCGGTCTTACATCCCGAGAGTTGAAGCTTCATGTTGGCCAAAAGACTTGAACAAGAGTCATATACTCTTCCATGCAAACATTCAGTACCAAGGTGCATATAATTCCTCGAAGAAAGATGTTGTGTAGAACTCCCTCCCATTCGGTTAAGAACACTCATGATGACTTTAAGGGGGAAGCTTGCAATAGTTGAGATCATAATTTGACTACCGGATTTCTCAGTTCCCGGTACATAGTGAGTATTCACATACTCTTGCACGGACAAGGCACCCACATTGTGTGAGGACCCTTTCAAGTTCACAACATCTCCCCTTCGAGAGAGACCCATGATAAAGTAGATGTCGTCGATGGTGAGTTCCAGTATTTTACCTTGGATATTAAACACCAATGCCTCGGCATCCCAGTATTGGACAAGCCTCTCAAGCAAGCGGCTTAGTGCCTGCATATTGACTGTTCTATAAAATTTCAATAGTCCACACCTTCGGAGCCCATGGAGGGTTTCCGGATCTTGCAATGCTATCCGATCCATCTCCTCATGCTCCCTTTCTCTCCAAACAAGAACTATCTTGACAAGAAAAGGTCAATTTTTTAGTCCTTGTCATTTTTTACCCAACCTTCAGGGGTGTGCATTATTGTTTAGTCTAGACAAGCACGTTTGAGCACTTCTTTCCTTGAGGAAAACCAACGCACGCTACGAGTATGCCCTACTTTTCCTCATACACAGTAGCGCACATGCAAAACACGAGTTGTACATTGCTAGAAAATGATTTTTAACCATAAAAATTGACAAAAAATGCATTAAAGTGAAAGTATGTAAAAATTAACTTACTTGGTGGAAGCAGAAGGTCGATTGATGCTCCGGTTTGATTGCAATGAGTGAAAGAAGATCAAGGTTTTGCTCCTCTTTTTCCCTATAATTTTCAATTTGTGATATTTGTTTTTTCAATTTGAAACTAGTTATATAAAATTGATTTTAATTTTTACCCACTTTTTGCAAAAGTGCATAGTTTCAAATTGTCCCTAATGTTCTATTTAATCACTAATACCTATAAGTTTTGGTGAGTTGAATTTAACCTAGGTATTTAAAATTTTCACTAGATCTTCAAAGTATTAAACTGGACATGGCTTATTTTTATTGATAGATCAATATAGATACCATATTGTCATTATTATGTCATTGAGAAAATTTGTCGATAGTTACTAACGCGATTGTTGAGATCCTATCTTTGGCAGGTCATGAACTTATGATCCTAGAAGCTATCTTTTAGGTAGTTTTAAGCTCTTGTTTTGACTATGAAAAACTAAACAAGATTGCTGAGAAGACTTGCTCTCTTCAAGCTCGTTAAATGAATTGAAGGTCCATCCGATTAGGTATAAGTTTAACCCTTTTTCGGACCTTTGCGGATTACTTACGAAAAAGGAATACTCTAGTCATATGTGGCTAGAAGACTTTTTCTCTCATTGTTTTAAACTTTTTCGGGGGAGGAGACTAACTGTACGAAAAATGACCTTTTGGAGCCGTCTTTAGGGTTTTCAGGCTCTCGAAATATGAAAACACTAAGCGAGCACTCACCTACTCGAGCTCGATGTGAAATCTACGAGAGGGTATATAGAGGATTGTTTAATTTTTTCAGACTCTATAAACAGGAAAATGTTGGCAAGCATTAACCTACTCGGGCTCGATATTAAAATTCATGAGTAAGTGTATGGAGTTAGTGTTTAAGTTTTTCAGACTCCTTAAAATTGAAAACACCGACGAGCAAGAACAGATCTTGGCTCGATATTAAAATCCAGAGATCAGTACTATAGAGTATTCTTCTATCTCTTCTTTAAACTCTGTAAACAATGAAGAAGGTCTTGAGTTTTCCTCCCATGGGATCGTTAAACTTTTTACATGGTTGGACTTATTAATTTTTCTATCTTTCTTAGACTCATTAAAACAACAAGAAGGACATTCTTTTACCAAAAAGAATAAGGGATAAGAAGAGTATATCACATCTTTTTCAGTTTCAAAGGTAGTTAAGTCATTCATATCCTTGAACACAGCACCTACTTGAGTCTTTCATGTCAGTTGGGTTTTAGTTTTTGACCTTAGGGTGAACCTAATCTCTGCATTTTTACTCCCCCTGTTGGTTATTCTTCCAACCATATGGAGGGTTTGTCAATGTCTCCTACATTGCAGGCTGATATCACTTCCCCTTCATGTTGAAAAATGCCTAAGTCACTTTGTGTTGTGCTCATTGTTTAAGGATACAACATGTGTCGGCCATTTTGCAGTTTACCTTGTCTTCATGTGTCGGCCATCCTAGTGTCAGTTTGTTTCATCTTTTTACTTGTCCTACTCAATCTCAGCTCATACCTCTGAGTGTTCCTTGTGTTGGATGATGGATGATGCATTAAGGCCTCCCTTCCAATGGAATTCTTCCCATCGACATCAGCTCATCATGCTCTGGGAATGAAGTAATTTTCGGTTAGTACCCTAGGGATTGCAGTCATCAGTGGCAGTTTTCCTCGTTGTTGAATAAATGGGAATACATCAATGTCTCTTATTCGACAGGTTCCTCAAGTGATCGACTTCAAGTCCACTTATTCACACTTGTTGGATCGTACTAGGTACCTTGGACCCCATTATCATTATCGATGGAAGTCCTCGCGTTTGTTAACGGTATACATCAATGACGTGTAATCAAATGATACCCCCCATGTTCGACTTCAGCTCATTTATTCGTATGGTTAGTGTTTGTACCTTGGGTTGTTTGGATGAATACCTTGGGACTATGATAGCATCACGATATCTATGTTATCACCCAAGCTGTGCAAGACTGAGCCTCACTCATTTTGGCTCTTCATGAGACATA
The DNA here is from genome assembly GCA_027924585.1 of Larix kaempferi. Lineage (NCBI taxonomy): Eukaryota > Viridiplantae > Streptophyta > Pinopsida > Pinales > Pinaceae > Larix > Larix kaempferi. Next base: position 5,379,208 of record BSBM01000960.1, on the reverse strand, counting down.
GATCCAACATGTTGTTATGGATATGATCTCTCATTTTGACATGGATCCACGATTGTATTTTAGTGGCCATGCTCTATATATACATCTCCTAGTTATGTATCGGAGATCATGCTACACATCTATATGATGTCAAGATTGTAATTGCTCGTTGACCTTGATCGTTGTTTCAAGTGTTTTTGTGACTTGGTTCTGTAGTTTCTTGCTCCTCCTCTAACTTGGACTTATAATTTATATCGGCCATCGTTTCCCTCTGACCTCACACATTAGGGGGAATCTATTATAGGTCAAATCTACACTTCTTCGTCCATGATCACATTGCTCTGTCGATCACACAAAAGGACAACATGGATTGAAGAGCTAGGTTGACCTAGATGATGTATGGACTAGAACTACCCTCTTCAGCTAAGAAATTCCCTGTTTCTCTTGATGTTTTGACATGTGCGCTACTCTTTGGGCAGTAAACCAACGCACATTTTGGAAAATGCCCTACTTTGCTCAAGGGAAACCAGTGCACACCTTAGAAAAGCTGCAAACACTTGTTGTAAAATAGAAAAGTTGCATACTATGCACTACTATTCCTTGAGAAATTCGCGCACATCTTAACATGAAACCAAAAGATATATTAAGATTATGAATTGGGATTAGTTGACGTTGGTTCTGCAACTTCCCCAACCTCCCAATTCAACCACCTCTCAATTACAACTGCCTACCTTGTCCCATAAATACAAGGAGGATCCATGAGAGAGGGACCCAGAAAGAATGCATTAGGATGGAGGAAAGTCTCAAGTCATTGTGAAGAGCAGGAGCCCAGGACTCGATTGCAGAAACATCTTGACACGTCAGGTATATTGTACTAATTCATGTTTCTTTGACAATAAAAAGGTCGAAATACCCTTCCTGTCCCAAATCGAAAGTCTATTATATTGTATGTTCCTTTGGATTAGTATATGATTATTGGTGATGCTTGTTTTCTTTCAATATTCATCAATATTTATATCGTCAAGATACGCTAAGGAAGGTTTCCTTTGTGTTGCAGGTTCATCACAACGGGAGATCAAGTGAAATCTAGGACCAGCCGTCGGTTAAAGGTATGTCTTTCGATATCCTGATCTTTGTCATTTGTAGGAACTAAATGCAATATAATGAATGTATTTACCTGTCAACCCCACCCAAGTTGGTAGTGTCTCTCCTCACTATAAGGTTAAAATCCTGAACAACATTGTATACCAGTTATTGTTTTTCCATGTTCTTATTGCTACTTACATATCATGAGAGACCATCATTAACTTCCATTCTACCTAATGCAATGGATGAAGAAAGTGAAACTTATACTATTACATATGATGGTGAATTGTAGATGATCATTTGTTAAAAGTTTGACATATGCATTGGAATTCCACATTTATTATGCATTTTCAAAATTATAGATCATGTTACTATAAACCAAAGGCACTCTCATCTAGTATATATGATTGGTGAATGTATAAGAACTTTATTAGACTCCCTCAATGACTAATTGAGGTAGTTTTTGTAACATTAAATTAGGTGTTTAAATGCTTCAACAAAACATTAGTTTCATACATTAATTTTATAGTTATGGTTAATGCAACTATACATTGAGAGTTTATCCTTATTTAGCTAAGCACTATTTTTTTAGGCATTTAGTGTTTGGTAATTCTTTATATATAAACTTTGGAATCCAAATTATTTTTTTCCAAATGAATAATGAGATATCTTGAGGTATTCCATCCATTCATTTGAGGGAGAGATTTCTTTTTTTAGGCATTTAGTTTTTGTAATTCTTTAGATATAAACCTTGGAATCCAAATTATTATTTTCAAAAAATAATGAGATCTCTTGAGGGATCTCAAGCCTAAAAAATTATCTTGACGTATTCCATTAATTCTAGGGAGGGATTTCTATTGTAGAATACAACATAGTCATCTTAACATTGAAAACTGTGTAATAAGCCAATTCTAGTAAAGATTACATATTTGTTTGTAGCAGAGATCTTGTAGAAGTTTTGAGAGGTTATTAAACATTTACTTTGATGAGAGTAATACGATTTATATTTTTCTCAAATTTCAATGAGTATGTGCTAGTTTCATGACTTTTATGTAGGTTATATCCTTTTTTCTTTTTATTTTAGAATACTTCTTATATTTACAAGAACATATTTATGTAGGTGCAATCCTTGATTTTCATTTATAATTCTTTTAAAAATATGAATTAAAATGATTACAAATATTTTCTTACTAAGTAAAAAGTTATAAAAACATGTCTTTTCATGGACAAATAACTAAAATATAATTTTAGAATACATAATAAAAAAAGGGATTGTGGACAAAATTCAAACTATTGGTTCTATTTGAAGTGTGGATTAAACTTTATTTTAATGGTGAAAGTATTATAAATACAATTATTCAAATCTTTTTAATGAAATGTAACAATAATATTATCTTTTTAAATCAAAATCAAAATTATTAACATCATATTATTAAAACTTAAAATTCAATTAAATATTTTTGTTTTTTATTAGATATTTAAAATAAAAAATATAAATAAAATTTAGTTTATTCTTACAAAAATTGTGTTGCTTAATCTTTTATCTCATTTCCCATCTAAAACACTAGTATGCATTTTTTAGGCATTTTTTTTCTTTATGAAATGCCTTGGGAAAATTGAAGCTATTTACCAGAAGATAAAAATTTTATGGTAAACATTCATTATCATGAAACAAAGGTATCTTTAAAAATTTTTATGGTAAACTTTCATTATCATGAAACAAAGGAATTTTTTCCTTTATGGAATGCCTTAGGAAAGTTGAAGTTATTTACCATAAAGATAAACTTTTTCATGGTCAACTTTTATTATCATCAAACAAAAAATTACAAAGTATTAATTTCAACCAAGTGAAAACCGCCAGAAGACCGCTAGAAGACTTGCGATACCATTGCAGCGGGAAAGCAAGGTAGAAGATCGACGACGGAGGCTACATGGTGAGAGATCTGACGGTGCGAAGGACAAGTTGTCACATCAGCACGGAGGTCAGGGCAGATCAACGGCTCGCGACAGAAGGGATAAGATCTATGGCTAGAGGATATAAGAGATGCAAGGTTGATAACATAGTGGGCTCCACTAGCGAGAGTGCTGAAAACTAGACACTTGGATAGCTCCGCGCCGTAGATGTGTTAAAGGACAAGATCAACGCTCCTCGGTGATCGTCGCAAGGTGAAAGAGCACCCCAGATAAGCGGAGAAGGTGATTGCGAGGGTGCGTACCATCTGCTAGGTGTCACCACCTGAGCACCTCGCGAGGAAGATTAAGTGGTAACCCAAAACTAGAGGTCGGGTAGCGATACCACCATATCCTTATAAGACGTTAGATACGATGGATGGCTAAGGTTTAAATCCAATAGAGGATCCTACGGCGAAGATGAAAAGATGTCAAATCAGAAAAAGTTAAATCAGGGATCAGATCAACGGACTAGAAACAATGCCCAGTAGATATGTAGACACGAAAGAGGGACAGCTGGCGAAGGTAAGCAGAAGTTATTCGGAAAAGTTTTATATATATAATGCATCATGTGTAAAATAGACATTTATTTCTTGGACCTGTCGGAGTTGGAAGCTTCTAGAAGCGCAGAAGCTGAAAAGGACGATAGGGAGAAGGTCGCTCTCAGGCTTTCCTGTGACAGGTAGGGTTCCAAAACCGCTTTGTTTGCAACATGCATTCTATTTTATAGTCGTAGAATGGAAGACAAACAAGTTTCTACTAGTTCTAAGGTCAGAACAACCCTAGAAGATAGGGACTGTGATGTGTTTGACCCAGACTTTTGGCTCCCTATACCAGAAGTTAAAGGAAGGCTAAAAGCTTTGGTTGAAGAAGGGATGGATGTCCATAGGGTCCATCAGTCCTTTTTCATCTTCTTTTTTTTGGAACAGATAATGCCTTCCCCTGAGTTCGTTTCATGGTGTTCATTGAATTACTCAGAACCCGAACAAGTAATAATGAATGCCAAGAGGTCTAAACTCGTCTATAGTGTTGACGCTGCCGTCATCCGAAGTACCCTTGCCATGCCTGAGTCACCAGCCCTAATTCCTGAAAGTTTCTCTGAAAAAATGATCGTTACTATGTATAGGAATATTTCCCTTGAATCCGTAAAGCTTTCCTTGTCACTTGTTTAAAGCCTGATGTAGAGATTACAGATACCCCTTACCCGCTGGACGTCAACCTTTTTAATGACCGCACCCAGTTGGTTTTTTCTTTGTTAGCACAATTTCTAGGTTTAGACTCAGACTTATGGATAACTGAAGTACAATTGAGCGTGTTATTCAGGATTAGTGTTAGTTCTGAGGAGGCGGGAAGTGAGTCATTACCATCCCTCAAGTTCGAGGAAATTTTGGTGAAAAATATCCATGCACAGTTGAGTTGTTTTGAAAATACCAGATTTTTTCGGTTTTAAACATATTTGACTAAGATGATTCTGCATAGCAGTGTAAACGAGTTACGTTTCTCTCAGATACTCTTTACAGGGAATTTGGAGGATAATGTTTTCAATTACATGAACTACATTCTATATGTTGTGTACAAAGTTATGTTTGAAGAGGAACTACCCAGAGTGCTACCAGAAATGCAAACTTTGATGCAGTTGAAAGATGAACTAGCCATTGGCGACTGGTTCTTGCTGAAAGATGCCATAGTGATAAGGGTATATGGTTTTGTACATGAACTGTACTTTTTGCCAGCATTTTTAACTTTGAGGGTTTTTTCCCTTGAGTTCATTTGGAAGAGGCTAATTGCAGAAGAGGAGTAGTTTGGGAAATATAAGAAAGGTTCTGATATCAAGCTCTCTTGGAAAGTTGGCCCTTTTATTGTAAAGTTTAAAGAAGCTATTAGCGAAGTGGAGAAATTGTTGAGAAATATGGGGTTAAAAAAAGATGTAGCGATCGCATATGATCCTGTACATATCATAGCCGAAAGGAAGAAGAAAAATGGTTTGAAGGCATTTGAACACCAAGAAGCTAAACGATTGTTGAAGAGACCGAATTTATTGCAAAATGATCCAAAGAGGAAGATGAGCTAGATTTACAAGTCCAAGATTTGATCGTGACTAATGACCCTATGGAGACAGACCATCTACTTAACACTCTCGAGGTAGGCAGGAAGAGAGAATTACAAGAAGTCATTGAAACAGACGAAGAAGAAGAAAGTGGAAAGAAAAGACTAAGAGTTGAAACACCATAAGAATTAGTTGTCCTGATAGGTAGTATAGAGGATCAGAAAGAGGGGTTATCAACCCCAGTTATCCAAGACCAAGAATATAAATTCCAAGATGCAGCAGGAGGGAGTGAAGACAGTAAATTTCCATCCCAAGAAGATATGTTTAAGTATCATGGGAAAAATAAGCAGGCATATGCACAGAAACGTTTTGAACTAATGCCCATTGTAAGGAGTTTGTAAAAAACAGAGACATCTTTGATGAAAAGCAGGGATATCAAGACACACACTTTCAATCTAACAATATCCGATAAAGAAAAAATGACAGAAGCAAGAATAAACTAGAAGAAGATACCCTTGCCAGACAGGATTCAATTTCACAGGAAAATTGGAGAAGGTTTATATGGTGACTTAGTGGAAGCGGCCTTGAAGATCTCTAATTTGGAAGTTACTGTAAATAAAATGGAGGCCCAGTTAAAACATGAAACGTCAGAGAATAAAGCACTTCGGCAACATGTAAAAAGATGCAGTTTGATTTAATTGAGCAAGATGGCAGAAGCAAAGTAAGCAAGAAGCTATTGATAGAGAAAGATAATTTGATCCAGAACCTGTAGAAGAGAATGAAAATTCCCAACACCCAGTTGATACAAGTTCCCGAAGAGACAAATTTAATACAAGAAAAAGAAGATTTAAGTAGGGAGATCAGCAATAATAAAGCTGAATTGCCAAGGTTTGCAGAGAAAGAAGGATGCTAGGAGAGAGAAAAGATGAGTTTGAAGAGTCAAATTGAAGAATTGAAGAGCAGTTTGTCAAATGCATGTTCAGAGCAGGAAAGCGAAGGCCTGAATAAGGAGAAGGATGGTACTGATAGCATTTTACAGGCCATGTTCTAGATCAACCTAAAGGAGGTTGAAATACGAGAACCAAAGGAGAAGATAGTCACTCATGTCTTTAAGAGCCGCACTGCCATGAAGGAAAAGCTGCACAGAAGGCCAAAGGAGACTACGTATAATGCTATAAACTTTTTAAATAGTTTGATAGATAAGGATGTCATAGATTTGAACATCAAGGACAGGGTCACAACCATTGCAGTAGCAAAACGAATCCTAGGGAAGTATGCGTTACTCGAAGCTGTAGAGGCCAAAGCAAATGAAATGAATGAACAGTTAACAGTGTTCAAAGGATAGTTTGGAGGACTAGTAGAAAAAGGATTTCCTGCATTTTGGGATGAAAAGCAAAAATTGATTCCCCAAAGTGAACATAAAAAGTTGATGATTAGCATACGGATGGATCATTCCAAGTTCAAACATATGGGCCAGCCACTTTCAGGGAAAATCCCGATGGACAAGACGGACAAAGAGTTCGAGATGTTTTACAGATTGATATCTATTGGTGAAGGACTTCCACACATGTCTTCTGTTGGTCACCTTGACATAAGGGTCCTGGAGAAAGAGATGACAAGTTATGACACCCCGGCATCTGAACTTTGGGTACCTATAGAGAAATACAGAAAGATGAAATATACCTATCACGCTCCACTGGCAGCTTTGGATCTGTGCATTTTTTGAATATCATTCTATTTTTTATATGAAAGTTTGTAATATATTTAGGATTTTGATTTTTCAGGACGTGGCAGTGGATTGCACGTTATGTAATGAAGTTTCGCCATTAGACAGATACTTTAAATATCTTGTATTGTTTAACGGCTTACCGACAAATGCAAGAAAGCAGTTAGGCTTATCTTGTTATATTTTCTATTTTATGATAGTGACATCTGAACTATGATGAGGTGTCCCTATATTGTAACTAATTTATCTTTCAAATGGGCCGAGTATGAGACTCCAGGCCACTATAAGTTCCATGTATTTTCAAATGGAAAGGGTTGAGAACTTTTTGGAGCTTCGCATATTTTATCCACTGTTGTTATTCCGAGATATTTTTGAATACAGTTGTCAGAAGCTTACATGCGTTTTTCAGAGATTCTTGTGTAATCGGTCTGGTAGTCTATTTTTTCTTTTTCCTATGTGATATGTGTTTCTTTCCTTTGTCAATCCGTATTGTTAATATTCCTTCGTACTTGGTTCAGTGTAGTATTTGAATGAGATTCATAGAAATTATGCCTCGTTCATTTCTTACCAATTATTTCACAAAATATTTCTGCTAAAGTTGGTATAGGATTCATCTGTGTATGCCTTATATCAATGGATTGTTCATATTTCTTCTGTTTCGCCAATTAAATCACTTTGACTATTAGCTGATTGCTACCTTGCCTCTGTGTGGATGTATCTGCTAAGCATTTGATAATAATGTTTATGTTATACTTGAATTGACTCCATTGCCCAATATAGATCCTTGTTGTTCTCCAACCAATGGTTTACATGAGTATATTTTGTCCTACAGAAATATGACCTTATGTGTATGTTTTTATAGAACATCTTAAAGAATGACTCCTGGTATTCCTTTTTCATGATTGACGCCCTTGATTATTTCTAGTTTTTTCATTAGTTTATTGAGAGAGCCCTCTCAGACTGTGTTGGTTCAGTAACATCAGTCCAAAGATTGGTTAGTGGTTACCCTGAATTACCCTTCTTATAACCTGGGGTTAATTTGGGTGTTAACAAATTGGCGTCATTGCCGGGGAATGCAAGTTTTCTTGTCTTCCTTGCAAGAACGACAAAGAATTCCGAAGATTCGAAGAAAAGAGATATCCCTGTGGGCAAGCAGAGATTTCCATATTTTTGAAGGTTGTACAATTTTTCCCTAGCGACTCCACTCGTAAAGACTGATATTCAAGAAAGCGCTCCACTGGGGAAGACCGCCGAAGCTGAATTATAGTTCTGAAGGAGATCTCGACAAGGAATCCTGGCCTCAAGAAAGATCCATACCAGAGGTAATCCTATTTATAAAATTCTGCTAGTTGTTGATAATCCGTAAAGTCTGCTTAGGTGAAAAGCTGAAAAAGATAAAGCTAGTACTTCAAATAGTGAAAAAATTGTGTCTGAAGAAAGATTACCTGTTTTTCAAGAGATAAATATAAAGATTGACATTGGGAAACCTTTACCAAAATCAAGATATGAATCCTATCTAACCCTAGGTGAAGGAGTTCTTAATAATCCCAAATCTTACTTGTTAGATCCTATCTAGCGTAATTTACTAGATACTATCAAAGCTAAAAATGCTAAACCCTATTCCCAGAATATCCCACCCCTTTCCTAAAATCCACCGGTAATCATGGCTGCTAGATTTGCACCTTTAGCCCTACCAATCATTTTACATGATCTACCCCAAAACTATGCACAAAGGATTGCCTCCTATGATGAAGAGGGAAATTTTTTTGCTAGACAACATGTAGACAGGTTTGAAGATTTTATTGATTTGGAGGAAGTAGATTATGATGATGCAAAGATGAGGTTATTTACTCAAAGTTTGTTTGGAGAACCTAAGAAATGGTACAGGTTGTTACCAGATGCTTCCATCAATGATTTTATAGCATTTAAGACACTGTTCCTAGAAAGAGGGAAATGATAGGAAGTCCTGCCCTAGTCTTGTCCTAGTACAATCACCTCAAGAAAGGAGGTTTTGATTCTGTGCATGAATTTTCTGCTAGACTTATGAGGGCATACAATTCTATTCCAGACGACCTAAGGCCCTCGGCAGGCGCTGCAAAACTCCATTTTGCAGACGCCTTTGATGGAGATTTCTCGTGTATGTTAAGGGAAAGAAAATCTGCCTCCCTACCCGCTTTGCTGAAAGATGCCCTAGAGGTAGAGGCAAACATGATGGCCTCAGGAAAAATAAAGGGTAAAACAGAGGCTGAAAGAAAGAAGCAAGAGACCCAAACTTCTACCTCATCCGCTTCCAATGATGCAAAATTTGATACCATGATGAAAGCCATAGAAAAGTTGATGGATAGGTTGACCATAGATACCAAGCCTCCTCCCCGAGAGAATCCTGAAAACCAGATCCGAAATCCAAACTTTAGAAGACCACCACCTCCTGCAAGAAATAAGAGAAATCATGAAGAATAGCCAATGCATCCTCCTTTTGCTGAAAATATGGTAGATAATGAAGTACCTGAAGAGCTCGCTGAGGCTCATATTCATTTTGTTGACTCCCTAGACCATGAAATATACTTGACTGAAAGGGAACATGACTTGTTTAACACAGAAAGTACTAGTAACCAACCTGAGTTAGAATCCGAGAAATACCTAATGGGTTATCAAAATGTTGTGGATGATCTTCAAATGAAGTTGAAATTGAGAAATAGAGAAGTTACCATGAATAAAGGAAAGATTCCTCTGAACCAACCTCCAGTCACCCAACAGGCTGCAGAAGAGCTGAAAGAGAAACAATAAGGAGTTGTTGCAAATAAGAGACCTGAAAATAAAGAAGAAGGTGGTCAACCTTCAAAGGAGGTTAAACCACCTGAAGTCACAGAGATAGTCAAACCTGCCCCCACTTTTAGTCTCAGAGCTAAACTGTCAAAAGTAAAGACCTCCATCCCTCTTAATGAGCTACTAAAAAATAATGAGTATAGGGAAGAGATAACAAAGATGGTTAAAGGGAAAAATGAATGCCAACATGATATTCTAGAGCTATCTGATGATGCTCCTACCATAATCTTTGGATCTAAGTTGGAAGAACCAGGCGATGAAGAAGTCCCTCCTTTCTACTTAAGCCTAAATGTCCATGATCAAATCTTGCACAATGCCTTAATAGACTCTGGGGCATCTCATAACCTGATGCCAAAATCTATATTGAAAGAGCTAGGATTAGAAGTGACTAGGCCATACCAAGACCTTTTCTCCTTTGATTGTAGAAAAGTACCGTGTTTGGGACTGATTAAGAACATGGTAGTGACTCTAACCCAACTCCCTGCTAAAAGTGTCATGATGGATGTGGTGGTGGCTGATGTGGCTGCGAAGTTGGGGATGCTTTTTGCCAGATCCTGGGGTTCAAAGTTTAAAGGAACTATGCAGATGGATTTATCTTATGCCACAATTCCCATTTTTGGAGCCAATAGGAGATTATGTAGGGAAAAGAGGATGGAATATGTTGTCAACAGCAAAAGCAAGCCCGAAAATCACCCTATATATGCAGTTGATACAGACATGGGCTATTCCATTTTTTTTAATGATGGGCCTCGTTGTGATCCTAACCCTCCCCCATATATGGAAGTTGATGAATATAAGGAATTTGCATCCAGGTATGAAGCTTCTAAGCGAGAAAAAAATGAAGAAGGCTGGTGGAAAATGTATTTTGATGGTTCTATGAGCAAAAATGGTGCTAGAGTAGGGGTTTGGATCATTCCTCCCAACAGCGAGTCTAGGGCACTTTCATATAAGCTGACTTTTTAATATACTAATAATGTTTCTGAATACGAAGCATTTCTTTTGGGATTGAGGGCTCTAAAAAATTTGGGAGCTAAGAAGATAGAAGTGTTTGGAGACTCTGAGCTAGTAGTAAACCAGGTAAATGATAGTTACCAAGCCAAATACCCAAGAATGAGAGCATATAGAAATGAATTTTGGGATTTCTTTGGAAAAATTTTCATGGAACATAAGATTAGAGTAATCACCAAGCATGAAAATGAGGTAGCAGATTCCTTGGAAACTACTGCTGGGGGTTTTAAGACCCCAATATTCTCCCAAACCAAGTATGAGGTTGAAATAATAAACATGCCTTCTATTCCTGATAATTCTATGCATTGGCAGGTGTTTGAGGATGTCTTACAGCTCAAGAGATTTTTAGAACTTTCTGATGAGTTTGCAAATGTGCATATTGATACTGAAAATGAGAACCTGGAATACCTTGTAGAGGGAGAGAATGCTGAAAAAAAAGCTGAAAACCAAGCGTGGAAAAATAGGATGGGTGGTAAGGATATTATCAAATTGAAGAATAATTACATCCCTAAAGGTCTGATACCCCTAGAAAAGCTATTTGGTCAAGATGATGCAGCTAAAAACCCAAAATTTGAACTTGCCCGCGAATCAGTAGAAGATCAAAACTTGGGTACAGAGAAAGACCCTCGGATGGTAAAATTGTCTAAAAGGTTACATGATGACAAAAAAGGACGGTATGTAGAATTGATGAAAAGACACACTGATGCTTTCACCTAGACCTATGAAGACTTAAAGGAATATGATACCTCAATCATACAGCATGCCATTCCACTCAAGCTAGGTGAGAAACCTTTTAAGCAAAAATTAAGGAGAATCAATCCTAAGTTAACAGATATCATAGAGAAAGAAGTCAGAAAACTTTTCAATGGAAAGATAATTGTTACCTTACGGTTCTCACAATGGATAGCAAATCTGGTCCCTATCAGAATGAAAAGTGGAGAAATCAGAATATGTATTGATTTCAGGAACCTCAACAGAGCGTCGATGAAAGACAATTACCTTCTACCTAAAATGGAGGATAACTTACAACAGGTGGTGGGGGCCGAAAGAATTTCCACCATGGATGGTTTCTCAGGTTATAATCAGATTAAAGTGCGACTAGAAGACCAGGAGAAAACCGCTTTTACAACTCCTTGGGGAAATTTCATGTACGCTAAGATGCCATTTGGTCTGATGAACGCCAGAGCCACTTTCCAAAGAGCTATGGATATTGCGTTTGCTGAAGAAAGAGATAAATTTGTGGTGGTATATATGGATGATATAACAGTTTTTTAAAAATCAGATGACAAACATCTCAAGCATCTAGAGAGAGTTTTCATAAAATGTAGGAAATATGGCATTTCCTTGAATCCCAAAAAATCCTTTTTCACTCTGGATGAGGCTAAGCTTTTAGGGCATATCATCACCAAAGATGGGATAAAAATTGATCCTGAGAAGTTCAATGCTATTCAGAAAGTAGGAGAGCCGAGAAGCAAAAAGGAAATACAATATTTCATTCGCCAAGTGGGTTTTTTAAGGAGATTCATACCAAGTTTTGCTGAAATAACGAGAAGTATTACAAATATGTTAAGAAAGGAGAATCAAATAAAGTGGACCGAGGAAGCCAAAGATTCCTTCAAAGGAATCAAGACAGCCATCACTAAAGCTCTGGTGTTGGCCAGCCCAAACATTACTAAGGATTTCCTAATTTTTTCATATGCTTCTGGACATACAATAGTTGGAGTGCTATTGCAAAAAAACCTACCAAAATGCTGAGCAACCTATTGCTTTTTTTAGCAGAGTGTTGAGAGAAGGGGAGCTGAAATATGATATCATGGAGAAACAGGCTTATGCTCTCATAAAATCTTTGAAAGATTTCAGGGTTTATATTATACATTCACACATCATTGCTTATGTCCCAAATAGTTCTATGAAAAGCATTTTGACCCAGTCTGATCCTCAAGGTAGGAGGGCCAAATGGATTGCAATATTACTGGAATATAATTTGGAGATAAAACCCACCAAACTGGTCAAAGGTCAAGGGTTAGCAAAGTTAATGACTGAAGAAAATTGTGACTCTTTGCAGCTAAATTTTTTGGAAGACCATCCAAACCAACCGAATACAAACATACAGGTGAAGCCTGAATTCTCTGAGCCCCCTTGGTATACTGACATTGTTTTTGTACTGCAGAATTTACAAGCACCTGCAAGGTTAAGTAAAAGCAGGGCCAGGTCTGTAAAACTAAAAGCTGAGAAATACTGTATCATGAACCAATACCTGTATTGGAAAGACCCTCGAGGGGTGCTTCTAAACTGTTTGACTGAAGAAGAGGCTAAGCACATAAAAGACTAATTCCACAAAGGGGACTGCGGAGCACACCATTCTTGGAAGGAGACAGTAAACAAAATTCTGAGGGAAGGGTTTCACTGGCCCATAATGTTTACCGATGTTTACAAAGAGACTGTGGTTTGTCACCAATGTCAGATTTTTGATGGAAAAAGAAAGGTTGTTTCCCTCCCTCTACACCCCATAATAGTGGAAGCACCTTTTCAACACTGGGGTTTATATTTCATTGGGGAAATAAACCCAAACTCCTCTGGACAGCACAGATGGATCCTGATGGCTACTGATTATTTTACCAAATGGATAGAAGCCATACCTACCAGAAGAGGGACTGAAGGAGTAATCATGGATTTTCTGGAAGAAAACATCCTGTCTAGATTCGGATGCTCCAAAAGGATTGTGACTGATAATGCTCCAGCTTTCTGTTCCAAAAAGATGATTAATTTCTGCCATAAGTACCATATCAGCCTAAATCATTCCACAACCTATTACCCTCAAGGAAATGGACTAGCAGAGTCTTCAAATAAGAGCCGGGTAAGGATCATCAAAGAGTTGTTAGAAGATAACAAGAGGTCTTGGCATACAAATTTAAAGTATGCTCTGTGGGCCGACATAATCAACACGAAAAGAGCCATTGGAATGTCACCATTTCAGTTGGTGACATTTTTCCAGCATCCCAAGGTTTTCCTATCATGAGGTTATTACAGGGAATAGAAGAAGAACCAAATCACATGCAAACAAGAGTAAATCAGATAGTTGAGCTAAATGAGCTAAGAAGTAAGGCATATGGAAAAGTAGAAAGCCATCAAGAAAGATGAAGGAGGCTTTCGACAAAAAGCCAAGGAAGACTATTTTCAGGTTAATGACCTAGTTCTGAAGTGGAACGCCCCTAAAGAAGAAAAACATGGGAAGTTTGACCATATGTGGATGGGACCGTATATTATTGCAATAATCCGAGGAATAAATTCTTTTGTCTTGGAACATCAAGACGGATCTGCCTGGTCAGGAGGTCCAGTCAACAGGAGATTCTTAAAACATTACCTGTCATAAGGGATGCAGGTATTTCATGTACCATAGACTATGTATATATTTTTCATTTGTTTTACAGTTGTTTTGAAATTTTTTATGGCAAACCTGAAAGACTTGAAACCCTAAAGAAAAGAGGATAAGGTCTAGAAGGCTAGGCATAATTCCTTTTTCTTTTCATGTGTGGGCAGCCTAGATATGCGGCAAATACAGTTGCAGTTCTAAGAAATTAGAAGAATTTGTTGACTCTAAAGTTTGAACCACCCAATGGACTAGGCACTTAGTCTACGGAGTTCTTTGATACCTCGCAGGGAGGATAGCATCCCCGGTTGGAGCCAGTTGTTGGCACCTATAAATTTTTTTGTACAAAGCCGAAGGGAAGGACTGACTCCACTGGGGAATTCCTTGAAGATATGGTTAAACCCCCCTCCATAGTCATGTCCAGGTTGCTAAGGCCAAGAAGCAACTCACTTGGGAAGGAAATAATGAGAAAAATCAAGGGTTTGGGCACTTCAGGCATAAGGAGCTATCCCAAATAATAAAAAAAGGGTAAAAAAAACCCATAATCTATAGACCGAAAGAAAATAAAGTGAAAGTTAAAGCTCGGACAAGTCCCAACCATTGATCAGGTGCGCTAAAGAGATCCACGGCCCTTGATCTCCCTCGCATCATGAAGTTGCGCAAAAAAGAGCACAGGAGGGTGGTCTCAAGAGATAAACTGCCAGGACAGATGGCGGCCAGAGGAGCCCTTGCATGAAAGTTTCGGCAGTAAGTGAAAACCGCCAGAAGACTTGCGATACCATCGCAGCGGGAAATCAAGGTAGAAGATCAATGGCGCAGGCTACATGGTCAGAGATCTGGCGGCTCGAAGGAAAAGTTGTCACATTAGCATAGAGGTCAGGGTAGATCAACGGATCATGACAAAAGGGATCAGATCTACGGCTAGCGGATATAAGAGATGCAAGGTTGATAACATAGTGGGCTCCACTGGTGAGAGTGTTGAAAACTAGACACTTGGATAGATCCCCGCCATAGATGTGTTAAAGGACAAGATCAACGCTCCTTGGTGATCGTCGCAAGGTGAAAGAGCACCCCAGATAAGCAGAGAAGGTGGCTGCGAGGGTGCGTACCATCTGCCAGGTGTCACCACCGGAGCACCTCGCGAGGAAGATTAAGTGGTAACCCAAAACCAGAGGTCGGGTAGCGATACCACCATATCCTTATAAGATGTTAGATACGATGGATGGCTAAGTTTTAAAGCCAATAGAGGATCCTACGGCGGAGATGAAAAGATGTCAAATCAGAAAAAGTTAAATGAGGGATCGGATCAATGGACTAGAAACAATGCCCAGCAGATCGACAGACAGGAAAGAGGGACAGCTGGCGAAGGTGAGCGGAAGTTATTCGGAAAAGTTTTATATATATAACGTGGCATGTGTAAAATAGACATTTCTTTCTTGGACCTGTCGGAGTTGGAAGCTTCTGGAAGCGCAGACGCCGAAAAGGACGACAGGGAGAAGGTCGCTCTCAGGCTTTCCCTTGACAGGTAGGGTTCCAAAACCCCTTTGTTTTCAACGTGCATTCTATTTTATAGTCGTAGAATGGCAGACGAACAAGTTTCTACTAGTTTTAAGGTCAGAACGACCCTAGAAGGCAGGGACTCTGATGTTTTTGACTCAGACCTTCGGCTCCCTATACCAGAAGTTAAAAGAAGGCTGAAAGCTCTGCTTGAACAAGGGATAGATGTCCATAGGGTCCATCAGTCCTTTTTCATCTTCTTTTGCCTGGAATATATAATTCCTTCCCTTGAGTTCGTGTCATGGTTTTCATTGAATTACTCAGAACCCCAACGAGTAATAATGAATGCCAAGAGGTCTAAAATTGTCTGTAGTGTTGACGATGCCGTCATCCGAAGTGCCCTTGCCATGCCCGAGTCACTAGCCCTAATTCCCGAATGTCTCTCTAAAGAAACGGTCATTACTCTGTATAGGAAGATTTCCCCTGAAATCCGTAAATCTTTCCTTGTCACTTGTTTAAAGCCTGATGTAGAGATTACAGATACCCCTTACCCGCTGGACATCAACCTTTTTAATGACCGCACCCAGTTGGTTTCTTCTTTGTTAGCACAATTTCTAGGTTTAGACTCAGACTTATGGATAACTGAAGTACAATTGAGCTTGCTATTCAAGATTAGTGTTAGTTCCCTGGAGGCGGGAAGTGAGTCAGTACCATCCCTCAAGTTTGAGGAATTTTTGGCAGCAAAAATCCATGCACAGTTGAGTTGTTTTGAAAATACTAGATTTTTTCAGTTTCAGGCATATTTGACTAAGATGATTCTGCATAGCAGTGCAGATGAGTTACTTTTCTCTCAGATACTGTAACATCCCAAAAATCACAAAATTTAAAATTTTTTGATATAGCCTAATTTAAAAGATAAATGCTATCTACGGAATAAGAATTAATTAACTGATAGATAATAACAGGTAAAAAATGCTCGTATTTATTTTTGAACACATAAAGATACTTGGTTGTAAATGAGATGCAACAAAACAAAGTTTATTTCGTTACGTGTAAAGATATGGTAACAATACTAATGATTTGTTTGCATATTTCTGAAGGGGTTCCTACCGGGTTCCCTTGGGTTTACTTAGCTTTGAAAGCTAAAGCATTGGATTCTTTCTTTCGCGGATTTGCAGGCAAGGTAATAATAATTCCAGTACTTCAAGAGGGTTTTACCTTTCAGCTAGCCATCTCTGTCTTAAGATAGATGTATAATTATTGCCTATGCATGAAGATAGTGATGGTATGAAGCTCCCATCTCTTCTTGAGAAATCTATATTATTTTTATCCTAACACTTGTAATGCAGCGAGGGATATTTTGCACTTATACTTCTACTGTAATCAACTATATTTGTTATGTTCAAAAATGCAATTGTGTGATAATAATAGCATAGTTAAAACATTATGGCTTGTGACGACGATGGTCTTCAAGACTCTTCATAACATCATTTATGTACTTTCAATCGTATACATTCTTATAAGTCTATTTGATTGTGTTTACTGCATGGTCAAGATGATAGTTTGTTTATGTAGTAGTGACATTTATTAAAATGTCATAACACTCCAAGTGGTGTATCGCTAGGGTTTTAATACCTAACTATATGTAAGTAATAACTTACATTAGACTTTCAATTATGTGTGCCCTAAGAAGTTTGGGGACTTAACACTAAAATGCATAACATATAGACCTTATGTGATAAAGTTTGGACTCTAATCATATAGTGGTTATATGAAACCCAATGTGTGGTTTGGAAACTATGGAATATGGTTGTGTAACAATATTGTTACAATATATAATTGTTATGTAAACCTTTATCATAGTTTTGGGAACTTATTACATGGTTGTAATACCGTATATGATACCACCCTATGTTTCTAGTCTATACAACGAATATATTATGGTTGTGACTTTATAATGTGACGGTTTAGAACTTTGATATGGTAATATCCTATGTTTCGAAACTGTACAAGTGTAATGCAAAACCATGGTGGTAATAACCGAGATCGTGCTATGTAATAACTTTGATACTGAAATGAAATTAATATTGTGGCAGTCGAGGTCTGGCAAATGATATGTGAAATCCAGCAATAAATGCAACTCTTATGTGATTGTAGTGACTTACCTCGATGGCTCCTACATGTATTAGGTTTCACGTGAAGATGTTGTAGAAAATGCTGGGACTTGCCGAGCTGTGAGCTCCTCCTCGGTGATATGGCAATCCATCTGGACTTAATATTTAATGAAGCATTTAAAGGTTGGTGACCATAGCTTTGTCCAGGTACTGGCGTGGCTTGGTTGGCCAATTCCCATCCGTTGATCAAGTTTGTATCAATCGTATAGATCTGAACCCTAAGGCACTCACTATACCTCGTACTTTGTTGGTTTTTCATTCATTTGGAGTTTTGGTTTCGAGGAGAAGGCCGACAGGCCGCTAGTTAATGGGGTTTGATCTCGGGTCGATTTGTTGAATGATTCTGTCACTATGCATCTCCAGTTTTAATGGTGGAAACCTATTTATAAGTTTGTATGGTTCAACAAGAGGAATAGATGACAAAGCCTATAGCTTTCATCGTTTAGCAGGTTAGGGTTGTGATATGGTGTTTAAATTTTGATGTCTGTGCTAAAGTAACTGAATGTGGCTTTTGTTGCATCGGTTTGGAGATTTGGAGCGTCACCCAGCAAATGTTCTGCTCTTACGAAGATAATTTATTGAATGTTTTAAGAATACTGTTGCTTAAGGTTACAACTGGTCTTTGTATAACTTTCATCCTGGAAATGTCAGAACCACTTGTAGTTTTAGTGGCAGGTGTCGCCATCACCGTGGGGTTTACAGAGTTAAAGTTTGTAATGTCCCCATTTTGACCCCCTTTGTATTAAACCGTAAATGATGTAAATATTGTAATTTAATCATGGTGAGGAGCTCAAGGCCAATGCCCCACCATTGATTTAGCGTTTCATGAATCGGCAATTAAAAAAAAATAGATGCCCATGGTTCTTGTGCGAGATGGGCACAATGTATATAAGACATCATGTAATTATGAATTATCAATGAAAAAAACCCACAACCGGCTATGCAATGCAACAAAAGAGATGGGGCATGACTCTACAAGGAAAAGGGAGGGAAATTATTCAAACCCTTGGGGAATGGTGTTAATCCATGTGTCAATGGGGAAACCCATAAACCACCAACTACCCATTTTGTCTCATGCACTCAATCATTTAATTCTTCCAAGAAATTGGTTAAGGCAGTTAATGCCTTGGAAATGAGGAAGTATGGGCAAGCCATTTTCGTGCATGGGCAAGCCATCAACTTGGAAAATCGTGTTTTTGCTTGTGGGGCAAGAAACCACCCACGAAATGGTGCCCAAAGCCATGGGGAATGGGGAGTCTTCATTCATTCACGCAGTGGGAGCTATCTGGGCTTTTCCCTTCACGTTTTTCAGCAAAAATCCTGCATTTTTCCATGCCTGGAGGTTCGTTTTTGCATATATAGCAGCCTAGGAGAGAAGGGCCACGAATTGGGGACTGGGTGGAGGTCGTTTTTGCTCCTCAATGTCCAGGGACGTTTTTCTAAAAACGGATTTGGCTTCCTGGGCTGTTCACCAACTTCCCATTTCGTTTTTGTGGATTCCCACGTTTTTCTGAGTGAACTGAAACCCCATCTCCTGCATTCCACTGTGGAAAACGTTTTCTTCATGCCCAACAGTTGTGGTTGTTGTTAAGTGCATCCTGTTTTGGATTTGAACCTGTAAGCAAGAAACGGGAATGGTAGTGGACAGAATTAGCTTGATAAACCTAGTGTAGAGAGTATCCTCTCAAGGAGATCAAGAGGGCTGGCTACTTTTCTATGCACACCCTGAGAGCACTAGAAAGGAAGGTATGGCTTGAGGGACTGTGTGACAGTGAAGAGGATACTTCCTTGTGTTGGGTGTGTAGGCATTGTGAGTACCAAGCTGAATAGATCTGGGAGGGGTACCCATAGCTCTGTGGTTGAGCTCACTAGCTTAGCAATTCTTCCTTTCCATTTCCTAGCAGCCTGATAAACCCAATCGCAGATTGGCTTGGCTCATCTTGTGTATGCTTGGCTATGTATGAGTTTGCTGTTCCCTGGTTCCTTGTAGAAATCATGCCCAGCTCGGGGGTGGCAGTGGTGCTGAGAGATTAAGGAGCACACTGGCCTATGGTTGGGTGGAACGTTGCAGTTGCATAGCCAGTTGTATGGGACTACTTTTGTATAAGATAAGTATTCCCCTGTATTACATTGCAATTACTTATTTGATGAATATTTTGAATGTATCATGGATCTGTTAATAAATTTGCTTCAACTCCGTTTTTAAACGATTATGCATTTCCATATGATCTTTTATAATACTGCAAAGATCTTTATTTCATGACTGACACAGAAACGTGAATGCATGTTAGATATCAGCATGTTTTATTTAATCCTTGTTCTGTTCTATAGCATTTCACATATACCTGTTTTATATCAATGAGTTTTAATTATAATGAATATGGGACAAATTGCCCGGATTGAGCACAGTGATTCTCTCTATCTCGATGGTACGATAGAGGGGACACTACAAAGTTTGACGACAGTGGTGGGCTCGCTCAATTGGTAAGCCCCGATGGCAAACCCTTCATAGGTTCTCCTACAGAATGGCCATTGTGATGTTGAAACCTTATGTAGTCATTGGAATGAGTTTTTAAGTTTAAAAGTTAAACTGTAAATGTCCTTCTGTAGTCGAGGTTTTTCAAATTTGTCGAGTTTTTCAAAATAAAAGAAATGTTGCCAATTTATGCGTTATGGTAGTTGTTTTCGCTTCAACGTTTTGGGGCTTGGCCCGTGAACAAAACTGTCTCTCGTCAATTTATAATGTGGATATGAAACTTGGTATTTGACAGTCTTCTGCGTTTGAAAATGGTGTGATACTAAAATGTAGTTGTGTAACTAAATTTAAGAACACCTGCTACATCGTTTTATTTGATGTTTGTGAGGTTATGAAATATGTACCATGGAGATTTGTAATCTGAGTTCTCAATTTCTCTACTGCTATTGTTTCTTTATGAACTGGGAACTCATGAAAATGTTTAAACGTTCGGTAAAAAGAATCGTATGCTAAGTGTTCAATAAAAAACGCTACTATTGTTATTTAGTCAATGGTTATGTGTTGAAAATATGTGATAGGCTTTGGCCTAATGCGTCATCGTCGACTGTGTGAATGTTTATCTAATCAATCTATAAACTTGTCACTATTTAGGGTCTTCGCTAAGCTTAGAATGTATGGAATGATGATGATCGTTGATGTATTTCGGCATCAACTAGAGTTTGTGTTTTATGCTTAACTTTGCTCCTACAGTCATATATATATATTTTTAAACCTTGGAGATGATGTTTTAATCTATCTATTTGATCTCCAGTCATGATGTTGATAAAAAATATGTTTGGTTTGTCTACTATTAGTAAAATAATGAAATGACAGAGAGCTCATTTAACTAACTTGACTCTGTAGAAAAATTGCAAATAGTTAGCTATGTGCCAAGAAGAAATAACAATGTTTTATAATTATAGAATGACTCGTAATGGTTTTGAAAATAAAATGCGAAAACCCTAGGTTTGTAATATGTTACTTCTTGTTTGTCTATCTCCCTATAGGTACAGTAATGAATAAATAACAGCAAACTATAGTTATTCTTTGAGATAAAAGAAGATGTAGAAACTATAACTTTGTTTCGAAAACTTAATTTTACATAACAGTTTGGTATGATTTTCATTTCTGTATCAGCAATAAATTTCGATAATAAATATAAGTTAGGTAAAAATATTTTTAAGACAGTGAACCTCTGTTTGATGACAAAATAGAAATAATAATAGTACTGTGAATAAAATGCAGTAGATAATACTAATTAATATCATCAGTTAATTTAATAGAATATATAAAATGGTACTTCCATCATCTTGGTAGTTTGCCTATCATATCTATCTACCTTAATCTGTCTCTATACTGGAATACGATGTTGTTCCTTTTTGCATGGGGGAAAATACAGAGATTATTTTATTAAATCAAATCAAATTTATACAGAATTATTAATTCACACAGGAACTGAAATAAACTTGCAAAATAAACAGTGAAAGTTAAATAAACAACAGAACTGTAAATATACAAAAATAGATAACAAAAATTTAAAAATAAAAATAGATAAGAAAATAGAACCTGTAACTGATGATACGGCCGACAAACACCCAAGGAGGTCTATTCCTCCCAACCTGCTTCAAAAGAACCAGCTCTACAGCTGACTTCTAGTGAACCCCCGAGCCTGATTACTGATCCAATAAGTGGGTGAAATCTGTGTAGAAGCAAGGCACTCAAAATACCTTCTCCACTCGATATCAACCTCTTGAAATAAAATGCCTTCTCCACTCAGCATCAACCTCCTGAACTCAATAAGAGTTTGGAAGACTCACAGCATGATCAACAACATAGCATATCCCCTCATCAAATCTCTTGGGTGAAAACACAACAAAACCCCAAGGTAAATTTCCTCATCAGAAAAAGTGATGAACCTCAGTTCAATATTTGATGGCTATTATATAGACTGCCTAGGTCTTTTAGTGGTCAGTTTGGAGTAAGTGAGCCTCAAGCTCCAGTCCCATCTTTCAGGGCACTATGATCACATTTCAAGGGAGTTGTCCCATACCAACAGCTAGTTAGTTGCATCATGATGCTGCCACTTGTCCATTGCCTTCTACCCGAGATTCCATTCCACCTAGTGGATCAGTAACCACTCTTTCAACAGTCCTCTTTGGTGTTTGTCTCCTATTTTATTTATTTAATAATAATATATTGTGCAAATTACAGTCATCCTTGGGCACCTGTCCAACATGAAACATTACAATAAAAGTTATAATAATGTTTGCTAACATAAAAAAAATTCCAGCTAAAAGGGTATGTTATAGATACTATTTACAGGGAATTTGGAGGATAATGTTTTCAATTACATGAACTACATTCTATCTGCTATGTACAAAGTTATGTTTGAAGAGGAACTGCCCAGATTGCTACCAGAAATGCAAACTCTGATGTTGTTGAAAGATGAACTAGCTGTTGGCGACTGGTTCTTGCTGAAAGATGCCACAGTGATAAGGGTATATTGTTTTGTACATGAACTGTACTTTTTGCAAGCATTTTTAACTTCGAGGTTTTTTTCCCTTGAGTTCATTCGACAGAGGCTAGTTGTAGAAGAGGAGCAGTTTGGGCAATATAAGAAAGGTTCTGATATCAAGCTCCATTGGCAAGTTGGCCCTTTTATTGTAAAGTTTAAAGAATCTGTTAGCGAAGTGGAGAAATTGTTGAGAAATATGGGGTTCAGAAAATATGTAGCGATTGCATATGATCCTCTACATATCATTGCCGAAAGGAAGAAGAAAAATGGTTTGAAGGCATTTGAACACGAAGAAGCTGAAGGATTGTTGAAGGGACAGAAATTATTGCAAAATGAGCCTGAAGAGGAAGATGACCTAGATTTACAAGTCCAAGATTTGATCATGACTGATGACCCTATGGAGATAGACCAGCTACTTAACACTCTGGAGGTAGGCGGGAAGAGAGAATTACAAGAAGTCATTGAAATAGAAGAAGAAGAAGAAAGTGAAAAGAAAAGACTAAGAGTTGAAACACCAGAAGAATCAGCTATCCTGATAGGTAGTATAGAGGAGCAGAAAGAGGGGTTATCAACCCCAGTTATCCAATTCCAAGAATATAAATTCCAAGATGCAGCAGGAGGGAGTGACGACAGTAAATTTCCATCCCAAGAAGATATGTTTAAGTATCATGGGAAAAATAAGCAGGCATTTGCGCATAAAATTTTTGAACTACTACCCATTGTAAGGAGTTTGTCAAAAAAGGAGACGTCTTTGATGATGAGCAAGGATATAGGGACACACACTTTCAATCTAAAAATATCTGATAAAGAAATAATGAAAGAAGCAAGAATAAACTGGAAGAAGATACCCTTTCCAGACAGGATTCATTTTCACAGGAAAATTGGAGAAGGTCTATATGATGACTTAGTGGAAGCAGCCTTGAAGATCTCTAATTTGGAAGTTACTGTAAATAAAATGGAGGCCCAGTTAAAACATGAAATGTCATAGAATAAAGCACTTCAGCAGCATGTCAAAAAGCTGCAGTTTGATTTAATTGAGCAGGATGGCAGAGGCAAAGTAAGCAAGAACCTATTGATAGAGAAAGATAATTTGATCCAGAACCTGTAGAAGAGAATGAAAATTCCCAACAACCAGTTGATACAAGCTCCCGAAGAGACAAACTTAATGCAAGAAAAAGAAGATTTAAGTAAGGAGATCAGCAATAATAAAGCTGAAGAAGGATGCTGGGAGAAAGAGAAGATGAGTTTGAAGAGTCGAATTGAAGAATTGAAGGGCAGTTTGTCAAATATATGTTCATAGCAGGCAAGCAAAGGCCCGAATAAGGAGAAGGATGGTACTGACAGCATTGTACAGGCCATGTCCCAGATCAACCTAAAGGAGGTTGAAATACGAGAACCAAAGGAGAAGATAGTCACTCATGTCTTTAAGAGCTGCACTGCCATGAAGGACAAGCTGCACAGAAGGCCAAAGGAAACTGCATATAATGCTATAAACTTTTTAAATAATTTGACAGATAAGGCTGTCATAGATTTGAGCATCAAGGACAGGGTCACAACCATTGTGGCAGCAAAATGAATCCTAGGGAATTATGCATTAGTTGAAGCTGTAGTGGCCAAATCAAATGAAATGAATGAACAGTTAACAGTGTTCAAAGGACAGTTTGGAGTACTAGTAGAAAAAGGATTTCCTGCATTTTGGGATGAAAAGAAAAAATTGATTCCCCAAAGTGAACATAAAAAGTTGATGATTAGCAGACGGATGGATCATTCCAAGTTCAAACATATGGGCCAACCACTTTCAGGGAAAATCCTGATGGACAAGATGGATGAACAGTTCGAGATGTTGTACAGATTGATCTCTATTGGTGAAGGACTTCCACCCATGTCTTATGTTGATCACCTGGACATAAGGGTCCTGGAGAAAGAGATGACAAGTAATGACACCCCGGCATCTGAACTTTGGGTACCTATATAGAAATACGAAAAGATGAAATATACCTATCATGCTCCACTGGCAGCTGCTACCTCTTACAAATTGGATCTGTGCATTTTTTGAATATCATTCTATTTTTGATATGAAAGTTTGTAATATATCCAGGATTTTGATTTTTCAGGACGTGGCAGTGGGTTTCCCGTTATGTAATAAAGTTTCACCATTAGACAGATACTTTAAATATCTTGTCTTGTTTAATGGCATACTGGCAAATGCAAGAAACCAGTTAGGCTTATCTTATTATATTTTTTGTTTTATGATAGTGACATCTGAACTATGATGAGGTGTCCCTATATTATAACTAATTTCTATTTCAAATGGGCCGAGTATGAGACTCCAGGCCACTATAAGTTACATGTATTTTCAAATGGAAAGGGTTGAGAACTTTTTGGAGCTTCGTATATTTTGTGCACTGTTGTTATTCCGCGATATTTTTTAATAAAGTTGTCAGAAGCTTACATGCATTTTTCAGAGATTCTTGTGTAATCGGTCTAGTAGTCTGTTTTTTCTTTTTCCTATGTGATATGTGTTTCTTTCCTTTGTCAATCCGTATTGTTAATATTCCTTCGTATTTGGTTCAGTGTAGTATCTGAATGAGATTCATAGAAATTATGCCTTGTTCATTTCTTACCAGTTATTTCACAAAATATTTCTGCTAAAGTTGGTATAGGATTCATCTGTGTATGCCTTATATCGATGGATTGTTCATCTTTCTTCTGTTTCGCCAATTAAATCACTTTGACTACTAGCTGGTTGCTACCTTGCCTCTGTGTGGATGTATCTGCTAAGCATTTGATAATAATGTTTATGTTATACTTGAATTGACTCCATTTCCCAATATAGATCCCTGCTGTTCTCCAACCAATGGTTTACATGAGTATATTTTTTCCTACAGAAATCTGACCTTCTGTGTATGTTTTTATAGAACATCTTAAAGAATAAATGCTGGTATTCCTTTTTCATGATTGACGCCCTTGATTATTTCCATTTTTTTCATTAGTTTATTGAGAGAGCCCTCTCAGACTATGTTGGGTCAGTAACATCAGTCCAAAGATTTGTTAGTGGTTACCCCGAATTACCCTTGTTACAACCTGGGGTCAATTTGGGTGTTAACACATTTTTTAGGCATTTTTTTTCTTTATGAAATGCCTTAGGAAAATTGAAGTTATTTACCTGAAGATAAAAATTATATGGTAAACTTTCATTATCATGAAACAAAGGTATCTTTAAAATTTTTTATGGTAAACTTTCATTATCATGAAACAAAGGAATCTTTTTCCTTTATGGAATTCCTTATGAAAGTTGAAGTTATTTACCATAAAGATAAACTTTTTCATGGTCAACTTTTATTATCATCAAACAAAAAATTAGAAAGTATTAATTTCAACCATTTATAAATTAATATATAAATTATTGTTTCTCTAAAAAATAATAATCATATTTGATTTATTTAATAAAGAATATATTATTTGGATCCATATAATTATTACTTTATCTTTACAAAATCCAAAATAATAAAATGAAAATAAATATCAACTATAAAATTTTAAATTAAATATCAAATAAAAAATTGACATAATTACATAGATAGGGTGTGTGCAAGAAGATGAGGGTCACTTTAGATGCAATGCTACTTTTTTCAAATCTCGTTCCTGATACCTAAAACATAACGCGTTTCTGATATTTACCACCTGCCATGGTAAGACCCGAGCCTAACATGTCATTGGACATGTAGTCTAGGTAACAATAACGCGTACGCGTTATGTAGTTAAAAAACGCGTACGCGTTATGTATTTAAAAATCGCGTACGCGATATGTAAAACTAAAAATGAATTTAAAAACACAGTCGGCCGATTGCCGACCACCCGCGACACTCACGCATCAGAAACGCGAATAGAGGCGAAATTGACCCTGGACGAGGACGCTTTGTGGCCGACTCAACTATCCGTGTTGCTCGATTTAGCTGGAGGGGAGACAAATTCACCGGTGCATTCTCATCTAGTCAGGTAATTCATTCACCCAAATCATTTTTTTGTGATTTTTTAATCCAAATTACTATTTTTTTATTGTTTAACCTAGTTTTGTAATATTGATCAAATTGGGAATAACCCAATTTGTAATTAAATTCACACCTCAAAATGAAGCCCTTTTCAAAAAACTCAAAACTTCATAATCAAACCAAAAATTGAAAAAATTAAAACTCCCCCCTTTCTACAATGTATTCATCTAAGTCACCCGACACGAGGACATGGGACACGAGTGTCCCCACCAGGCTTCAAATTTGAAGCCTTCAAGCCACTTCAAATGTTACCCACACGTCATAGAAGGCCACTTCAAATTTTACCATGCAAAAAAAATTTAATTTCATGGTAAGCCCTTCAATAATTAAATTAACCACTACTGTTTAAAATTGCAACAGAAGGGTAGCTTCAAATTTCACCCATCAACAATTTTTAGTGGGAAATTGGGAATGCGGCTACTAGCTAGGTGACTTGGGAGTGGGACTCGCTTACTCTCCAATATCCACGTGTTCGATCATCCATGGATCATGGACCATTGGGCCTCTAATAATATCATTGAGCAACTTACGTGGACGGGCTTACACTGAGTAGCCCATGGCTTGAACGCTTCGAAGTTCTCGTGTTTGTAGCGAGCGCTTACGTGTTTAACACATTTAATGGCATCAACAAAATTATTAAACCTGGAAGGTGGCTCATACGTGTTGTTGCTAGCGGGCTTACCAAGTTACAAGTTATCACATACCAATTCATGAATGCTGACTCCGTGAGTTAATTGAGTATTCAATGTATAATATATTATGTTAATATGCCCCCGCGAATTTGGCATTTCAGACAAAATCCACAATCCATAAACTTCTTGTAATGTTGCAGGTTGTTGGTCCTGCCCGTGGCCCCTACCTATAGACCTGTGTTTTCTTTGTTGTATCAAGTTAATCCTACCATCTACGGCTCCCAGCCTCACACCCTGTGTTTTCTTTGTTGTATCAAGTCAATCCTGCAGCTCCCAAGTTCCACCTTTTGTTTTCTTTGTTGTATCAAGTCAATGCTGGAATTCCATGATTCCATGGCTCCGACCATATTGCATGAATAGAAACAAGCTTTTTCTTATACCCCTATTCCACTGTGGTTGAGCTACTTCCAAGTTCCACCTACCCTATCTCCTCCAGTCCTCCAGGATAGTTTGTGGAGCGAAGCTGGCAATGCCAGCCTTCCATAAACATATTTAAAGAAATTCGTTTTCTTTGAGGAGCTCAACTTCAAGGCTGACTAGATTTTTGACATCCTATGAATTTACAGGTCTGCTATATCCACTGAAAAATAAAGCCTCTCAACTTTACTACGTTAGTAAACATTGAAATTTTGATGTACTATTACATTTTCAAATGAAAAGAATAACTTATTATTAATAAAAAAATCAAATCATATTAATATATTAATGAATTTGAATTTAGCTTCCCAATTATATTAAAATAAATTATACATTTTAAATGATCCACAACCAAATATTATACTGAGAAGGAAATGGAAAAAAATGAATTTCCTCAACACAACATGCTATTTCCTTATGATGATGCTTTTACGTTTATGATTACCAACCTTGGAATCAGGTTTGGTTATCTGAAGGTGTAATATCTTCTAAGCTAAGTCAATAGGTAGGGATGTTGGTATTGATATAATTATGACAAAGTTTTATAAAGGATTAGGAACAATTCCGTTGGCTTGTAGATGACATATTTATGGATAAAAAGCTTGTTGTTATGAGATAATGACATCATGCCTCAAAAACATGTCCCATACAATCTAATGTTAATGGGCGCTCTACATAGAAATTGGAATGTCAACATTTGTGAGTACAATAAATATGTGGATGATTTTGGCCTACTACAACTTTAATATATTGAGTGGATTGATAACCTTCACAATTATATAAGAGATTGTAGCTATGACTAGGAGGAGAGTTAACAATGCAACAAAATCAAGTAATCGAATTTTGTGCATAAAATGAACATAAGACTCCCACCAAATTTCACTGAATCTACGTCTTAACAAAAGAACTCATCGTTTCACGGGATTCCACCCCATCAATCCTTTTAACAGTAATGGCCATAACAGTTGCTACAACCCTAGCGCGAGAAAAATCAATCGAGCTACGCATGACAATACTTGAAACCAGACTTTTTGAACTCCCTATTACGTCATAGGAATCAATACTACTTTCTCCACAACATGTGGCACCCTCAATATCTTCCATCACCGCAATTTACATTTGATAAAAAACTTGTTCCCAAATAGTAATTACCCCATTCTTTGCTCTAAAAAGGCCTCGGTTAACCTAGAATCCAATCCATACAACATGAACACATCCATATATAGACATAGAATAAATATTAATAAATTTCTCATAGCCCTTCAATAGTGTTCAATATCTCATAGCCCTTCATAGTGAAATGGGACCCCACCCTTCAAATTTGATCCCTGGTCCCCACTAGACACGGTGACCCCCGGAATTATGACACGTAGGACACGGTGACCCCCGGAATTATGACACGTAGGACACAGTGACCCCCGGAATTAATATATTTTTAAAATATATTAAAATTTAAAAATATAGACATATAGATCATCCAATAAAATTTAACATTTACAATTACAAATATTCAATAGAAATTACATTTACAATTACAAATATGAAATATTCAATAGAAATTAGATCATTCACAAATCACAACACATTTGTCATTCACAATCACAAAACACAATGAGACATTGAGACACATAGATGCAAACTCATCACTGCCTTGATCCTCCTCCTCCATGCCTGAATCAACAAACTCATCACTGCCTTGATCCTCCTCCTCCATGCCTGAATCAACAAACTCATCACTGCCTTGATCCTCCTCCTCCTCCTCTCTGCCAATCTGACTAACTTACTTTTTAATTGTCAAATGTTTAATTTTAAGTTTTAAATGTATGTAAGTAAATGCCATTAAATTGCTTATGTGAGTTTGATTTAATACATGTTCAATTTTGAAGAGACGTCATTATATACCATGTATATGTTTCTAATGATTTTCGTATTAATGTCTTTATTGCAGTTGCGGCTATGGATGCCAATGCTGAAATATTGATTGAGCTTGCCCAATTGAGGGGCATAAGTGAAGCTTTTAGTGGTGGCGACAGGATTCGCCGTTCACTTGCATCAACCTTGGATGCAATTGTGGACACAATTTCATAATCTACGAATGTCCTATATGATATTGCATCTTACAGAGAAAGAAAAAGACAACAATATGCTGATGGACTAGATTACAATGCAGTAAAAAAGTTGAAAATATCCAAAGAGGTTATATTTGCATTGTTTAGGGACCCTCGGACGGGGGAAATCCCTAATGCAAGCAAGCCGCATATCTCCATTGAGTGGTGCACGTTTCAACCATTTGTTGATAACTGGATGGACAGATGGTACATGGTTTTTGATATGCCACCACACAACAACAGGGAAATTCCCTTATATTTCCTTCGAAAGATGTACGCAGAGTTCGTGTTGCATAAACACGTTAACTATTTTGACATCTTACAGTTCCAGGGGATCGGTGGGGGGATGCCCCAAAACCGACCCAATGCCAGGCTTCGAGACCAGGATCGCCCTATCCCTGCACCTCGCAGGCAGTTGCCTGGGCCAGATGTCCCACCAGCACATCGCATTATTCCGCAGACACGGGATGCATTTTTGAGTTTGGCACGGACGGTTGTTCGCCATGGCAGGATGGTTCAACATATGGGTGAGGAAGGGACATCTATCCCTGGTGTGGTACATACACCAGCTCGTCACCATGCAGGACCATCAGCTAGTGCAGGACCATCAGGACCAACCACTAGTGCAGGACCATCAGGACCATCCACTAGTGCAGGACCATCAGCTATTCCCCATCCTAGTACTGATCCTCACGAGTGCACGTCATGTGGTCGTCCCTGCTATGGTATTGCCTCAGATGTTGCCTTCAGTGGCTTTTTGAGAGAGGTATCTTGATGGTTAATTGTAATAAATTCTTCATTTATTTTCGTCTTTGTACACATATATATAGTTTGAGCTAATATATTAATTTTGTGAACTTGCAGTTGATGATGATTACCGGCAGTGACGCCCCAGAGCCGGATGTTCCAGACTCGACAGGGGGGCATGATGCTACCCATTCGGCAGGCCCATCTTATATACCACCTATTGCTGTATCTCACACCGAGGTAAACATTTTAAAATTTCAATTTTTTAATACTTGTTAATTTGTTAATTTCCACATACTTTACATTTTAGTTCATTAATGCTATATACGGTCTAATATTTACAATTATTAAACTTGCAGATGGCAGATCCTTCACAGGGGCAAGGTAATGTGGAGGTAGTGCCCATGGTCATACCGTCCCCTGAAACGTCTGGGCTCCAGGTAAACAATTAAAAATGACATTTTTTAAATACATGTTTGTTTGTTGAATCATGCATGTCTAACTACATGAACACTTGCTGACTGTAGGCACCATCCGACACATCTGGCCCATTGCCTGGATTTGCATCTCCCTCCAGGCCATTCGTGAACAAGGGTCGTGTGTATGTGAGGCGTTCTACTCCGAGAAAGACTCCAGCTTCCCACGACCATGGGCTTACTCACACCACGGTAATGTATATCCTTCGATGATATTTGTTGTTTAACTTGAAATCCAGTGCATAAATCGTTTTTGTTAATGTTTGAATTGCATTTTTACTGCAACAGGAACCCGAGTTGTCTGCTGAGAACCTTGCATCTATGGTTGATGCAGCAGTTAGTGCCGCATCTGCAGTGGCGACTGATCACACACAGGTATGTAACTATTTCAACATTATCTTTACATAGTTTATTATTGTTGGACCTATTGTTTATTCATGCATTTCTAACTATTTCAACATTTTTTCATTGTAGCCACCACCAGCAGGAGCAGTGCCTGGCCCCCCTGGTTCAACCATCCTGGATGTTCAATCGACGGCTCCATCTGGTACACAAGCAACACAATCTCCTTTGTTAGTTGAGGTGAGATGTCCTTCAGTGACCAAGTGTTTCATGCACTTTCCATGCACCAGTTGATAATTGTTGAGATAATGTATTAGTGTACATAGTTAGTTGAATTTAACAATTGATATTTAATTTGCAGGATCCAGGGATGCACATTGATCCTAGGGATGTGCCTAGAGGATCAACGTCGGGAAAGAACAAGAGAAAGCTTGAGTTTTGATAGTTTTGGATAGTTTTGGACACATGTGCTTTTGGATACTTTTGTATATATATGTACTTTTCGATACATTCAGTTTTGGAGACATGTACATTGACTTTATTGTGCATGTACTTTTGGAGACATGTACATTGACTTCATTGGATACATGTACTTTTCGATACTTTTGGATATACATGTACTTTTGGAGACATGCACTTTTGGAGACTTTTGGATATACATGTACTTTTGGAGACATGCACTTTTGGATATATATGTACTTTTGGATACATGTACTTGTGTCATTCTAATGTGTTGATTTGTGTGGATTATCTATTACTCATGAATGCACTATGTCAAAAGAACAAACTATTATATTCAAAGGTTTCAACGAATTCACTACATGCATGCACTAATTGGTATCCAATTAAAATTTGTGATTTTGGATGATCATTACAAGTTATGTCAAAGTTCTTGCTCGTGTAATTTAATCAAACTAAATGCAATACAATGTTTTCAAGGTTTCAACGAACTCACTCATGCACACCCATTGCCATCAACTACCAAAGAAAGTCTAACATTATGAGGTTCTTCTTAAAAAATGGGTAATATTTCCTTGATGATCGTAAATTGAGAACCATTTGTAGCCACTCATATAATACCATCTTCACTTATCTTTGTACATGATAATCCATATAATGTGCTATGTTTTTTAACCTAAACAATCATCAAAAACCTAGAATTATAGGGATATGACAAAGAACCTTATGGGGCACCTTATATATTAACCTTGTGTATACATTAGGATCTTTGTCATACCATTGTTTGAAATGTCATTCAATACCTTCAATTTTATCAACATCAAATTAGTAGACAAAGTGACCCATCTTTGATCTCTTGTATAGGCCTTTGTGTGCCTTATCAATAAGATGCACATCATGAATATTATCATAGGTCTCATACATAGGTGCATCCTCATCCATGCAAACAAAGGTGTCATGGATCAACCTATTATCCCTTTATTCTCAATAATATTAATATCATTATCTTCCATAGGATCAAATTCAACTCCATCACCCCCATTATTACTACTCTAAATTACAGCCTTAGGAGTTTTGATCATGTGTTTTTGTCTCTTTAGGAGTTTTGAAATATTATACTCTTTCAAAAATAATATGGAAGTTCAAATATTTAAAAGTGGCTTAAATTATAAAATGGGCGGAAATTCACCAAGTGTCCCTAAACGGCATTTTCATGCGACTTGCAACTCGACATAACTCGGAA
This sequence comes from Larix kaempferi, assembly GCA_027924585.1. Lineage (NCBI taxonomy): Eukaryota > Viridiplantae > Streptophyta > Pinopsida > Pinales > Pinaceae > Larix > Larix kaempferi. Next base: position 5,345,979 of record BSBM01000960.1, on the reverse strand, counting down.
ACCGGACGTCGGACCGACGAACCGTCGACTCTGTTGGTCTCCTGGCGTGCGATTACCTCTAGGGGGCCCTCTCCCTCGTCTCCCCATGGCCCAGTGGCTTCATTGTGCATTCATTTCGTAAACTAGGGTTTTGCTCAGTTTAATTGCATGCAATCTCGCATTGGTGGGTCAACTCTGCAAAAACCTCCCCCGAGCCAGTGTTGGCAGTGTTCCCACGTCGGCATTGCCCACACACACTTGCGGGAGCCAACGGCATGCAATCTTCCTGCTCCGTTTGCTTTTTGGCTCCCGAACGGAAATTCACCAAGTGTCCCTGAACGGCATTTTCATGCGACTTGCAACTCGACATAACTCGGAAACCGGACGTCGGACCGACGAACCGTCGACTCCGTTGGTCTCCTGGCATGCGATTACCTCTAGGGGGCCCTCTCCCTCATCTCCCCATGGCCCAGTGGCTTCATTGTGCATTCATTTCGTAAACTAGGGTTTTGCTCAGTGTAATTGCATGCAATCTCGCATTGGTGGGTCAACTCTGCAAAAACCTCCCCCGAGCCAGTGTTGGAAGTGTTCCCACGTCGGCATTGCCCACACACACTTGCGGGAGCCAACGACACGCAATTTTCCTGCTCCGTTTGCTTTTTGGCTCCCGGACGGAAATTCACCAAGTGTCCCTGAACGGCATTTTCATGCGACTTGCAACTCGACATAACTCGGAAACCGGACGTCGGACCGACGAACCGTCGACTCCATTGGTCTCCTGGCGTGCGATTACCTCTAGGGGGCCCTCTCCCTCATCTCCCCATGGCCCAATGGCTTCATTGTGCATTCATTTCGTAAACTAGGGTTTTGCTCAGTGTGGGAGTGTGCAATTTTTGCACACAGGGGTCAACTTTGAAAAATCATCCACCGGGCAAGTATGGCTAGTGTTCCTAGCCCGAACCTATCTAGACACACCTGCAGGACTCCCCGGAACCCGGTTTTGTTGCATGGTTGGATTTCTATGCCCCCGGTAGGTATCCAGCAGGTGTCCCTGAAGGCCTTCTGGTAGTGAGACGGGACGAGCCATAGAATGAAGACCGTGGCTCGGATCGACGAACCGTCGACTCTGTTGGATTCAGCACACCGGGATAGTGCCAGGGGTGCCCCTCCCCTCCTACCCGGTGGCCCATGTGTCACCTTGCAGGTCCATCTTGGAAACTAGGGTTTTGCTCAGTGTGGGAGTGTGCAATTTTTGCACACGGGGGTCAACTTTGGAAAATCATCCACCGGGCAAGTATGGCTAGTGTTCCTAGCCCGAACCTGTCTAGACACACCTGCAGGTCTCCCCGGAACCCGGTTTTGTTGCATGGTTGGAGTTCTATGCCCCCGGTAGGTATCCAGCAGGTGTCCCTGAAGGCCTTCTGGTAGTGAGACGGGACGAGCCATAGAATGAAGACCGTGGCTCGGATCGACGAACCGTCGACTCTGTTGGATTCAGCACACCGGGATAGTGCCAAGGGTGCCCCTCCCCTCCTACCCGGTGGCCCATGTGTCACCTTGCAGGTCCATCTTGGAAACTAGGGTTTTTCTCAGTGTGGGAGTGTGCAATTTTTGCACACGGGGGTCAACTTTGGAAAATCATCCATCGGGAAAGTATGGCTAGTGTTCCTAGCCCGAACCTGTCTAGACACACCTGCAGGTCTCCCCGGAACCCGGTTTTGTTGCATGGTTGGAGTTCTATGCCCCCGGTAGGTATCCAGCAGGTGTCCCTGAAGGCCTTCTGGTAGTGAGACGGGACGAGCCATAGAATGAATACCATGGCTCGGATGGGGGGGGTCAACTTTGGAAAATCATCCACCGGGCGGGTATGGCTAGTGTTCCTAGCCCGAACCTGCCTAGACACTTTGGAAACTAGGGTTTTGCAGGTCCATGATGATGATGATGGTGATGATGATGAAGATGTTGATGATGATGGCTTGGTCTAAGGTGGTGCTCTCAACTAGCTAATTCATTATGAAATATTTAACAAGACATGAATTAAATTTAATATAAGTGTATTGTTTAATATAGTGAGCATGAATTGAATTAATTTTGTTGGGTGAAGCCAATAACCAACATGATGAACATAATATAATTTTAGGGTTTACTGATCATATGTAAAAAATGGATTAAAAAACACAATTATTATAATTTTAGTTTAATGTTTATCCACTTTAATCCATATATTTTTTAGTTTTGACTATGAATACACAATAATTATTATATATATATGTGTGTGTTTTTGTGTGGATAACTTAGAGATGTATAATAAAAATGGGTAAAAGGTGGTTGTCACTAGAGACTTTCATAGTTGTATAGTGAAAATGTAATAGCTATTAAAATTTGGATTAGAAAATTATTAAAGAAAATAAATTCTATAGAAATGGGTAAAAGGTGGTTGTCGCTAGATTAAGAGAGACTTTCATAGTTGTATAGTGTACAATTGTCTAGTGGTTATGGCAGTGATGTGTAAAATCTTATGATCACATGAAAGAGATCACAAATAGGTTCATAAAACTAAGAACAACAATACTTTGAGCAATTTTTCAAAGGAAACTAGAATAGAGCCAGTAAAGAGAAAAAAATACTAAAAACTTGATTTCATACTAAAATGAATGAAAAATGGTTTTACATAAAGAAATTTGAATTACTCAAGGAACCAATTCGATTGTCTAGTGATTCATAAGGATTTAGTTGGGCTTAACATAGAGCTTAAATGCCCTTAAAGTTAGCTAAGCAACCCCTCAAACATGATTAATATATGGTTTACTGATCATATGAACATAATATAATTTTAATCCATCTCTTGTAAATTTGGCATATCAAGAACGCAAAATTGACATATTCATATGAAACATACATGTGAAAATTGAGCATATATCAATATTCAATTACAAATAGTGAAAATAGTATAGTATTAAAAGTATGTAACGTACCTCATCATGCTAGATCCCACCTATTATCATACAACCAAGCCCTCCGGATCATCTCTTATACTGATGGTCTCCATTAGTCTCTCGTGCTCTGTATCCGGTAAGAAGTAGCGTACCTTCGATGTATTTCGACTAGGCATTGTTCGTACCTGAAGGTTTGTGCCAATGATTAAGTTGGTAATGTGATATACACTTGCACCTGGTTTGTAATCCCTGTAAACATATCCACCCTTCTTTCTTCCATTGTTGTCCCGTGTCAAGTATTCACCTTTAACAACAATAGACCCAGTTGGAAAGTGGTTGTTTTCATCGTCAGTCATGGACACAATGAGAGTTTGCTTTCCATCTATACAGCGTGCCAACCAGTATTCATCACCCCATTCAGTATCTTTTGAGGCAACCACTGCGTATATGTGCCCTGCATTATATGATTGTAGGTATATGATCAAAATATTTTTCGTGCGATACAAGGCCATTAATGTGCATTTGAAGACTACGTAAACAAACAAAAAATGTTAAGGAAATGCATCATACCGGGTTGTACAAGGTCTGAGACATGATCAAAATCTGCAGAAATAGATGATTGGTCTTCTTCCAACGGAGTTAACTCAACAATTGCACGCTGATCAAGTGGAAGTGATATGCGATCCCATCCATCAACCCAATCCAATGATTCACACCCATCCCAGTCACCATCACAACAAGGCGGGCAAAAACAAGCGAGTTTTCTGGTCCAAATTTCAAATACTGGGTTATCAGAGCTTCGAACCGAATGAAAGCCACGAGTCCCAGGCACAGTCTTGCATTCCCATGCATGTGAACGATCTATGTCTACCACCTCCCAAAAAAATCTCTCCACATGTCTCTTTCTTGTGGATTCTACTCGCATAGTTGATTCCTCTCCCATTACTGACGTGCACCACCTGACTATAGATTGAGCATTTAGAATAGTAGATTCTGTAGATACTTTCAATTCCTCTCTTCGTAGGGCTGTTTTGACACATGCTCCGGCTCCATCATGCTCTCCTTTACCATGCCTAGTCTCAAAATAGTTCCACATATGTGGCACTTTGTAGTTTTTATGCAATGAACACAACCACTGAAATATGCGTGCATTTTTGAACTGACCAGCACACCCATCAGACCAAATCCAGTGTCGGTCCATCTGTATGTTCCTTCCCTTCAAGTGATCATAGAACATGATGAAGCAATGACGTACATAGTGGAAGTCGTGGCACCTATCATCACTTATGTAGAAGTGATATTCCTTCAGAATTTCTCTTTGCTCTTCAGTGCTATTTGGGCCATGCCTATATGTGATATGGACCATCAAGGAAACCTGCTCAGAGTGATAATACTGACTTTGGATCTCATTTTGAGGTTGCAGAGTGTAGTTCTCGGCAAAATCAACAACTGAAAGTATAGTACCAAGGGGAAATGTATCTCTACATATTCTAAACTTCTCATCCTGCCATCGTGCCACGTGGACATGCTGAACATATTGATGTGTCTTTTCAATAAATTCCTTGATGAAGTCACTAACTTGTACCTGGTGACACAAAATGATCTTAATGTCAGTTTTTTGTTGTAAGTAAGGATTGAAATGTAACCGTTACAACATAATTTTATAGATATAAATGCATACCTGAGATGTCACCAATTGTATTTTTTTGCTTTCTTTCCCTGGGACTATTTCATAGTTGATATATTTGAAACTTTTCATGTCTGTAACCATTTTCCCAAATTCACTGTCTCCATTCTCGTGCATACATTGGCTCAATAATGCCATTCCAGCACAGTTGGAGCATGTTCCATCCAAACAAGATTTTGCATAGTATGTTTGCCCCTCGGGCCTATTGCACATGATGCTATGAATGAATTCTCTTGATGAAGTCGGTGGTATTGTCATGGAGCAATCCTGCACAATGTTAGTATGCAACACACGACGAATGTACAAAAATGTTTCATAGTAATATTCATATTCTACATGGTATCTACAACAACAAGTGTTACGAAGAGTATTTATTCTAACATACCATGGCTTACATTTCTCAAAAGATCTTTGCCCCAAGTTCAATTGTCTATGCTCAATCTTAAATTTCTCGTAAAGCTCTGTCTGTGTTATATCAAGAAGATGCTTAGTATGTGGTTCACGATCCTTTGAACCCCTTCTTAGTTTTAGTACATCCTTTCGGTTTGAAGAAGGCCTTGTGTGATCATGCCAAAAACTGTGCACTAGTCCCTTTACTGCATCAACTAGCTTCATGTCACGACGTGGCAACCGACCAACAAAGGCCCAAAAATCTGTCTGATCGGTTGTGTCAAGATGTTCTCTTCTAATAGAATACCTACGGAGGGTTTTTACATTCAAATTAACTAGTTCAGATGTAGGCCTGAGAATACGAAGGGCCATGGTGTTCTTATCTGCAATTGATTGTGACAACACACGACGAGCAGCATTGCTGTCCTTTGAACGTGTGTTCTTACCAATTTTACCAAATGCATCTACTAGGCTTTTAACTATATGAGAACTTGGTTCAGAATTCTTTATCATCTTTATCCCTAACTTTTTCCTAACAACATTCATGCTCCTAGATTTTAACAATGATAAAAATAATCTACATTTATCTCCATCACATTTAGAAACAAAATATTTATCAAGTATCTGTTGAGTTTGATAAGCAATACTACGTTTAGATAGCGTACCTTCAATGGAATTCATAAGTCTTTCATCAACTTGTATACGCTTCGGAGTTCTTCGACGTGTGCTTGCTAATGGAGGTAAGGGGGTTGGAATTGTACCATGTAGCGCATCACCAAGACGCTCTGGCGTTTCAGTAGTAGCTCGGTGTCCTTCATTCTCTTCCTGGTAGTTGGATTGTGGAAGTCCAACATCCTCATCCATGGTCTGTGGAAGTCCAACATCCTCATCGATGGTGTGGATAACATTCTCTTCTTCAACAGTAGGCAAAATGTCCAACGCCTCTCTGACTTCATTGCTTGTATAACCACATCCGGATAGCAAATTGGGTGTTTCTTCGTGAGCTTCATCTTGAGATGGTAACTAATCACTTTGACTTGAAGTGGGAATTGAAACATCCCCTAATGAGCACCTACATTTTGCTTCTTGATTACTTCCATGGGGTGCTTGTTCAACAACTATTGTGGAAATTGAAGGTCCCTCTTGTCGTGGATTAATAGGATGAACCATGGTATCCTCTACAATTGGATTTGGATTAGTTTCCAAAGAAAGCCTCCGATTCATCATGTATATTCTTTTCTTTTCTTTCTCTTCTTCAATGACTTCTTGAGATCTCTTCTTCCTTGTTGATTTGTTTACTCGGTTACGTGCATTCCCCATCACCACAATGATCAATTCAATATAGTTTGTTTTTGTTGCTCCTCAATTACAAGCTCTTCAATAATAAGCAAATGGAAGTTCTTCCTTGTTGGTCTTGAAGCTTGATATCTTACCTTGTGTGCTCCTCAAATATAGGCAAAATGAATCTTTCAAAGGCCTTATCTTTGGTGTTCTTCAATTGGAGATTCTTCAAGCTTGCTAATTATTTTCTTCAAATATGGCCATATAACCCAACACCACAGTGAGCAACCATGAAAGATGTCCTCAATGCTGCACCTGCATAAAAAAAAATGATGGAGTTGGTGTAGAATGTGAAAATTTTCAGACGCGGGCTCGTGCTGTTCGAAAAATCGCGGGATTGTTGCTTTCGTTCGGACAGAGTGAAGTTGCTCTCGGACAGCAACAGTCCATTATTTCTGGAGTTCCAAAACGCGTACGCGTTATATATATATAAAACGCGTGCGCGATATGTAGTGAAAAAACGCGAACGCGATATAGTCAAGCACAATAAATAGGTTAGGTGCACGGCTAGGGCAACGAACAAAATCAAAGAAAACTAATAATTTATATGATTGCATACAAAACAAATGTTTTGTATGGTTTAATACCCCCTAGCTCTCTCCCAATAATCCCTAGATACCCCCTATCTCTTTCTAAATATCTGTCCCTCATTCTCCCTACATGTTTCTTTCATGTTTCTTTCTCTCCCTTCAGCCATGTCTCTACCACCCCACTCTCCATCTCTCCACCTTCTCTTTATCTTCGTCATTATCCCTCCCTATAGCACTCTCTCCCTTCTTCTCCCTTAATCACTAACCCTCTACGCCTTTATCCCTCCCCCCTGCCCTCTCTGTCTTACCTTGTTCCTAGAGCCCCTCCCCCATAAAGGCCTTTAGACCCTCTTCTAAATATTAATCCCTAAGTGCATAAGTGCACAAGATGATGAGGAGGAGGAGGGTGATGACAATGAAGATGATCATGATGTAGATGAAGATGATAAAGATGATGAGGAGGAGGAGGGTGATGACAATGAAGATGATCATGATGCATATGAAGATGATAAAGATGATAATGTTGATGAAGATGATGGTGATGATGATGAAGATGTTGATGATGATGGTGATGAAGATGTTGATGATGATGGTGATGATGATGGTGATGAAGATGATGGTGACATGATGGAGATGTTGATCTGATGAGGAAGATGATGATGATGATGGTGATGATGGTGATGATGGTGATGATGATGAAGATGTTGATGAGGACGATGATGGAGATGAAGATGATGATGATGAAGAAGATGATGATGATGGAGATGTTGTGTTGATGGGGAACCTAGAGATGACAATGATGATGAAGATGGTGATGGTGATGGTGATGGTGATGACGATGAAGATTTTGATGATGATGCTGATGGCGATGATGATGAAGATGTTGACGATGATGGTGATGGTGATGTTGAGATGATGATCATGATGATGTTCAGAAGATCATGATGGTGATGATGGTGATGATGATGGAGAAAATGACAATGATGGATATGTTGATGAGGAACCTGCAGATGCCAATGATGATGATGATGGAGATGTTGATGAGGAACCTACAGATGCCAATGATGATGGTGATGACGATGAAGATGTTGATGATGATGGTGCTGGTAATGATGATGATGATGATGATGACGAAGATGATGGTGACATGATGGAGATGTTGATCTGATGAGGAAGATGATGATGATGATGATGGTGATGATGATGAAGATGTTGATGACGATGATGATGGTGATGAAGATGATGATGATGAAGAAGATGATGATGATGGAGATGTGTTGATGGGGAACCTAGAGATGACAATGATGATGAAGATGGTGACGGTGATGACGATGAAGATTTTGATGATGATGCTGATGGCGATGATGATGAAGATGTTGACGATGATGGTGATGGTGATGTTTAGATGATGATCATGATGATGTTCAGAAGATCATGATGGTGATGATGGTGATGATGATGGAGAAAATGACAATGATGGATATATGTTGATGAGGAACCTGCAGATGCCAATGATGACGATGATGGAGATGTTGATGAGGAACCTACAGATTCCAATGATGATGGTGATGACGATGAAGATGTTGATGATGATGGTGTTGGTAATGATGATGATGATGATGATGATGAAGATGAAGATGATGGTGACATGATGGAGATGTTGATCTAATGAGGAAGATGATGATGATGATGATGGTGATGATGATGAAGATGTTGATGACGATGATGATGGTGATGAAGATGATGATGATGAAGAAGATGACGATGATGATGGTGATGAAGATGATGATGATGAAGAAGATGACGATGATGGAGATGTGTTGATGGGGAACCTAGAGATGACAATGATGATGAAGATGGTGATGGTGATGACGATGAAGATTTTGATGATGATGCTGATGCTGATGATGATGATGATGATGATGATGATGATGATGAAGATGTTGACGATGATGGTGATGGTGATGTTCAGATGGTGATGATGATGATGATGATGATGATGATGATGGAGATGTTGATGAGGAAGGGGGAGATGACAATGATGATGAAGATGTTTATGGTCATGAAGATGATGATGATGGTGATGGTGATGATGATGGAGATGATGGAGATGATGGAGATGGCGATGAAGATGATGATGATGGTGGTGAAGATGATGAAGAAGATGATGATGATGGAGATGTTGACCTGATGACGATGAAGATGATGATTATGGTGATGATGATGAAGATGTTGATGCTGATGATGATGGTGATGAAGATGATGATGATGGAGAAGATGATAATGATGGAGATGTTGATGAGGAAACTACAAATGCCAATGATGATGATGATGATGATGGTGATGACAATGAAGATGTTGATGATGATGGTGATGGTAATGATGATGAAGATGATGATGATGATGGTGATGGTGATGGTGATGTTTAGATGATGATGTTCAGAAGATGATGGTGACATGATGGATATGTTGATCTGATTCAAGGAAGATAATGATGATGATGATGATGGTGATGATGATGAAGATGTTGATGATGATGATGATGGTGATGAAGATGATGATGATGAAGAAGATGATGATGATGGAGATGTTGATGTTGATGGGGAACCTAGAGATGACAATGATGATGAATATGGTGATGGTGATGGTGATGGTGATGACGATGAAGATTTTGATGATGATGGTGATGGTGATGATGATGAAGATGTTGATGATGATGGTGATGGTGATGTTTAGATGATGATCATGATGATGATAATGCTGATGGAGATGTTGATTTGATGAGGAATATGATGATGATGATGATGATGGTGATGATGATGAAGATGTTGATGATGACGATGATGGTCATGAAGATGATGATGATGAAGAATATGATGCTGATGGAGAATATCATGCTCACAACTCCCTCTAGTCTCTCTCTCCCCAACCATCAATCTCTCTCTCTCTCTCTCTGTCTCTCTCTCTCTCTCAAACACACACACATACACACACATTATGTCACTTTCCATTCTCAAACCCATACCCCCTCCATCCATATCTATCTCCAACTTTCTCCCTCCATCCCTCACCCTACCTTCTCTCCCTCCCTCTCTCATCGCCTGTCTCTCACCTTCTATCCCTCCCTCATATTTCCCTCAACCTATCCCAATCTCTCCATCACTCCCTCTCTCTCCATCGCCACCACTCTCTGCATGTCTCCCACCAACACTTTTTGTCCCTCCCTTCCTATCTCTTATTTCGTTCTATCCCCATCTATCTCTCACTCCCTCCAAATCCATTCCTCCCCATTGTCCCTCTCCCTCCCTCGCTCTATGTCTCTCCCCCCCTTGTATTCTTTATTTCTCTCTCACATCCCCCTTGCCTCCATCCATTCCCCCTTGTCACTCAAGTCTCACTTTCAACTTCTAACCCTATACCTCTTCAGAACCTATTCTACTCCTAATAGTGCTCTCAAGCTCCACTTCCCTTCACCCCTTGTAGCCCATCATGTTCTCATTCCCTTCATCTCTCCCCACTCAAGCTTCCAACATCCTTCTAAGCCCTTGACCCTTTCCCACCCCTATTAAATATTAACCATAGATTCCCTTGACCCTTCCCCACCCCTATTAAATATTAACCATAGATTCCCTTGACCCTTCCCCACCCCTTCTCAAATATTAAACAAAATTTCCCTTGACTTCTACACCCCCTCTTTCTCAAGTATTAAACATGTATTTTATGATTTGAATAACGCGAGCGCGTTTTGTAACTATATAACGCGTACGTGTTATGTAGTTATATAACGCGTACGCGTTAATTATTGATATAACGCGCACGCGTTATTTAGTTATATAACGCGTACGCGTTATTTAAATCTAAAAGCGCGGCAATATTTTTGAATTTAAACAGGCCGAGTCACATGCTCACATGTCAACAATAATCCTATGTGTATGCTTTGGAGTTTGCTTCGGTAATTCCAAACCTGTGCTATGTTAATGAAAAACCAAAGCTAATTGGGTATTTCTTCCAGTTTCTGGAGAAGCCTGTGCTTAGCCACTCGTTACAATATGCTACACAGAGTCATTTTTGACGAAATCTTAGACACAAATAGCATTTTTTCTGTAGATTCCAAATATGTAACTTTTATTTTGAAATATTAATTTTTCCTATTTTCTTTCAATTTCTTTTCTGTCCTACCTCCTTAACTCGTGAAACACATTGTTAGTGTTTCTTCCATAACTTTTTCAATTCTCAATCATTTCAAAAAAAAATTGTATGGTGCACAAGAGGACACTAACCTCCACGTTCTATGAAAAACCCTTTTCAAGAATTTTGCATTAAGACCTTCAAAGGCTCTACCCACAAAAGATGTACTATTTTTGAGGTTTGATCACTTAGACAATTATAAAAAAATTATAAAATTACTAATTTAATTTTCGAAAAATAATGGCGCACAAGTGCTATGTGTTCTCTACATGCATGCCGATTTTTGTAGCTTGATTCCATCATTTAGGCCCTCAAAGGCTCTACCCACAAAAACATATACCTTATCATTTGCCTGAAAAATAAAAAGTGTCTGTTAGGAAAACTGAAACTTGACATAGCTATGCAAATTTTCAATACATAAAAGTTATATATTCAGAAACGTGATTCAATTTCCTACATTTCATCTTTTTTACTCAATGCAAGATATTTTCCGTAAGTAAATCAAAAAATCCAAGTAAGTTGAGGGATTCCTGCTTTTTCAGTTTTCTATTGCATCTAACGTGCCAAAAGTGACCCTCATCTTCTTGCACACACCCATACTAACCATATGAAACTTTTATAATAATATAAAAAACATAAATTCAATAAAAGATTTCCTTACGTTCCTCTTTACCATCATTTCATTTAAGTGAAGGGTGGTTTGTCACTTAATATGCTACCACTTTTAACAAATATGGTAGAGAACAAGAACATGTATGAAGATGATTCTAACTTAAAACTTGAAACCGAAAAAATGACTCATTCTAAAATACACTTCTCCATTGTTTTTCTAAGAACGTAATTTCATTTACCATATAAATGAACAACCATTAATAAAAACAATGTGAAACCTTATTTTGATTACATAAAGGTTGAGAAATTTCATTGATACTTGAACCTAACAAAAATAATGTTTTGAATAAGAAAACAAATCTTAGAAACAAGATTGCCTAAATTATTGACCAGATTTTATTAGATAGTTTCATACCCAATGGATTCAATTTTTGTTTTTGGTTTATTATTAATTTTCATTAATTTTTCATTCACATGTTTCATAAATATTATTCAAATATTCATGGTTTTGAACGTATATTCTATTATAATGGTCCATAATCAAGTATGCCCTATATATATTGCTCAATTTAGTCAATGAATATGAGTAACATACGTGGCAACTCTTAATGCAATAACATCTCTAGTGATTATCATGTTATATCTATTGTTGATGGAATTGCCGCGAAATGACGAATTTGAACAATCTGATTTCATTAGTGGTGTGAGGACACCAGCGTTAAATCGAGTTAAATCAATTTCAAATGTATGAAATATGCATTAGTGTGAGGCTCTGCCCAGGGTTTAAATTGTAGAAAATATATTCATCTATTATGAGGGACCATTTTGAAACTACTGCCATGCCCATTTCAAGTTTCTAATTACCATATTGCAACTAGAAGAACTTGAAACATAAATTACATTAGCCACATTTTTTTCGTCAGCTATCTAAAATCAATTTCATGTTATTCCATTCCAAGTTTCTACTTACCATATTGCAAATGTGAGAACTTGAGACATAAATTACATTAGCCATGTTTTTAGCTATTGTATTATAGTGAAAGTTATTGCATCTGATTGAAATTTTTACATATGGTTTGGCTTCATAAGATAGGTGAAATATATGTTTAACACATTAAGGAAAATTTGTTATTATATATGATGGAAATGTTTGCATATGATTTAGCTCCAAAAGAGAGATGAATATCACACTTCCCACCATAAAAAAAGTTTGTTTCATGTATCAAATTATATTCAACATTGACTACAAAAAAAAAAAATTCTTATAAAAACTAATTTTAGTCATGGAAAACTGCCATCTATCTCATTTGTTACAATGCTCTCTTTATCATAAAGAAAAACTAACCTTAATGATGGAATTTGTGAGTTGCTTCTAAGTTGAGAATTAGAATAAACATAATTTTTAGATTAGTGATCACCCTATATGAATCTTGATTGCCGAAGTTCAGATTGCATTTTATTCATTAGGTTCCAGTGACATGGATACTTGAACTTGAATTGGATGAACTAATAGTTTTCATGACATGTGTTTTCTGCAAGTGTTCCATCCATAAATGTTATTTTCTGAGAACTATTAACGTTATCTTTGGATACAACTGCAAAGTTATTCTTGAACCCTATCAGTTAATCGAGTCTAATATAATAGTTTATGGATTCTCTAGGGATCTATAGAATAACATTGAATATAATAGAACATTAAGTAGGAATCCATCTTAAATCTCCTACCTAATAGATTATCACTTTATATTGTTTTTCACGAAGACAGGTCATTCCAAGTGTGCTTTACAAGTATGGGCCGATGAAAAGAGGAATCTCCACAACTAGAGGTACTTACTTCTACAACTCAAATTTCATCTACAATGTAAAAAATAAAAGACACATAAATAGTAAGCACATATAATGTTGATTTAAATCCCCTATGAAACATCAAGAAACTAAAAATGCCAAGGTCAAATATTCT